>JAREIS010000016.1:6672500-8148588 GCA_030060385.1 Muscicapa striata striata | reverse complement strand
CAAAATTAGCAAGTGGTAAAGGTGAAAAAGGAGAGAAACACAACACACCCATGATTCATCATTTGTTGAGTGAGGTCCAACACTGGATGGGAAAACTAACAAGCACTTTGTGCTTTGAGCTGACTCAACAAAACACATGGAAAGGGCAATTTTCATAGCACAGCAAGCAGAGCTCCCACTCCAAAGGCAAAGGTGCTCCTCTTGCATCAGTGTGGAACTCTGGTGGCTTCAGCTGATGAGGGACCTCTGCCAGATCTCTGCAGGGAGAGACACTGCAACTGCAGGCATCAGGTGTTCAGCTCAAGTCTCTGGCAGAGACCTAAGCAACAATTTCATAGAAACAATAAAACTTCTGTACGTTGGAAACAGAAATATTGTAGTATTTTTCAGCAGCTCTTTCATAGCAGAAGAGTTCAGGCAAAATATAAAAATATATCCTGGGAAAAGTTCGTGGATGTGATGGAGGCCTTTTCCTAATCCAGAAGTGAGATTTCCTAATCTGAAGACCTTTCTTTTTCCACAGTAAACAGGTGTTAAAACAAGGGAAATGCATTAATTTCATGTTTTCCTTTCTTGCTGCTTAACTGCATTCCTTTGCTTTTATCATGAGCAGTAATTCCCCCTAACACACCGCCTGCTTCAGCCAGTGAATTTCCACATTACTATCATAGGGTTTGAGTGCTGTTTAGCGTGGAAATAGCATCAGATTACTCAACTTAAAATAATATTTTTCCAGGCCTCCATAATTGTAGTCAAAGGATGCTTTATTTGTATTTCAGGTAGTAAAGTACTAATTTTTCCTCTTTATACTTGAGGGGAATTTTAAAATCCTGGGTTCAGAACAAGCTAAGCCTTTGTGTTTCTCAGGAGATCTGAAGTGTGTTTAAAAAAAAAAAAAGAAAACCAGCAACCCAACATTAAAAATCTTCAAGGGTCCAAGTCATACCTGTCCTATCAGAGCTCAGGCTCAGCATAGAGAGCAGGAGGCAGCCCATAAAGGACCCATTGTGTCGGGAGCAGCAGGACACAATCCTGCATTTATGGAGGATTGACTACTCTCTCCGTTTTTTAATCAAGCTTTGTCTCAGAGCACCACGGTCAAATATCCCAGCGGCACCTTTGCCTTTCAAGTGCATCCTTCACTTGATTGTCAACATAATCCATCCTTCTGTAAAGACACTCCAGGATTTGTTTTATTAATGAGATCACCTTCTCTCCTCTACACTCACCACCCTCACTGCCTTGACCTGGGCTGCTTTTTCAAGCTACCAGACTGGCTTCTAGTGCCGTCTATTAAAATACATTTTCTTTTTCTCAGCATAAGAACAATGACTAAATAGAGCTACATTTTTTAAAAGTTTAACTATCGTGTCTGACCAAATAATCCGTTTCTGGAGGCATCTTGGAACTTAAAAAGAAACAAAGAAAAAGAGAGGTATAATTGCTGTTTTGCTTCCCTCTAAGCATTCTTTTTCATCAGCAAATTTAGGAGAAAAAAGTGTGATGAGAAAGACCTGCCTTTCACAGGGTGCTGAGTGCCAAGGTTCTCATTACCACAACTTTTTAAATTGGATTGTTTGATTTTTAATCTCTCTGCAAATTTTCTGTATATTGCTTGATCCTGTTACCTTCCTACTACCTGTATGCTTTTGCAATCACAAATTTGCACAAAGAACAAATACACCTTAATTAAAAGAACTACTGAAATTATATTGTAAAGATATACTACAGCTATGTGTAATTCCTTAGCATTCTTGGGTTTAATTGATACTTTCCACTAAGTTTGCAATGAAAGCATGAAATAATTCCAAAGAGTTCCTCTGCAGTGTGTTTATCATGGGCCAGCCTCCCTTTCTCATAAACAGACTGTGCCTGGAAACTGGAGCTACTCCCTTAACACAGCTTTGTTTAAAAGCCTTCCCTTGGCACCGCCATCCCTCCTGAACCTTCCAGCAGGGACAACAAGGGTATTTTGGCCCCATTTCACTCGAGAATGTGCCTAATTTCTTCATAGTCAGCAAAATACTTAGGCACATGCTGTGCTTTATCTTTGATTTTCTTTCTAAGGTGCTCTCTTTAACTTTGTTAGCCCTGAACTCCTTTCTCAGAAAGTACAGGGATTTAGAAATTGTTTTATATCTCTTAGAGTTCTGTCAAACTAGAAAAGAAGTTTTTACTTGTGCAAATCAATCCTGAAAGCGAAAAAAACCCAACCAAAACAAACAGCATAAAATATACTCTTTTTTCCTCTGGGGAGAAGCAATTTGTAGGAAATAACTTTTCCTAGAGCAGCTGGCAGAACAGGAGAAAAAAAACCATGGACAGGTTTTCCAGCCTGCTAACCTTTCTTCAATTCCAAAACAGGAGTACTGAAAAGCAGAAGGAGTTTTCTGGTTGAGTTTTATTAAATCAGGCATTGAGACAGATCTTGCCTCAGAAGCTCCAGGTTCATAGAACCTGGAGGTTTTGTGTGTGGAGTCCTTCTCTCCCATGACTGGAGCAGGTTCTGCAGTTAATTTTCTATTATTTCCTTTTTTTCCCTTCCCTCTCTCCCTTTTATTAGAAATACAGCTCTTATGCCTTCCCTTGAACATTTTAACATAATTTTACAAAGCTGTACTTTGGGTCTCATTCCTCCTTGCTCCCCTTGAAAAAAAATTGAGTCATAAATGGGACACAAGCACCTGGTTTTCCTGAGAGAATACAAATTTTAGGTAGCTGCTGCTAATTTCACGTGTCCTAAAATGCAACCCTTTATCAGATTCAGCTAAAGTAAATCAAGGTGCAGACAGGAGGAAATAGCCTTATAGTGACAGGAACAGGAAGAACCTGGAGTGTGTTTGTTCCTGAGTAAAGCAAAGGCAGCTATTGATTGAGTCCAGCTCGATGGGATGATTGAAATTTAGCACCAGATTTAGGTCTTGATGTTCAAATCTCAGTCACAGAAACTTTTCTAAGAGCTTGCATGCAAAGCTGCTTGTATTACTTGCAAGGATGCACTCAGGGCAGCTCTTCTGCTTGTCAGAAGACAGAAACAGCTCGAAGATGTCTTTACTAAGTTCTTAATGCAGATCAATCTTTAAATTTAAAAAAAAAAAAAAAAAAACCAAGCCAAAATCACCACTCCCCCAACCCCCTCAAAAAACAACTAAAAAGCCCATCAAGAAACAATCAAGTTTTTGAAGCATGAGGTCACTTAATCTTAAAAAATGAGATTTGACACTGATTTTTTTTTTTTTAGCATGACTTTGGCTGCTTTCTCAGATCACCGAGCTTCCCAGCATTTTCAGTACTGCAATCCCTATTGATTTCTCTCTGGTTTTTATAAGGTCACTAAAAGTGAGTATCACAATATCATAGCTGCCATACATAATTCAGCATTTGTTGACACAGAAGGCATCTAAATAAAGGCAATTTGATTGCTTTTAGAAGAATTTCAGAGAGACCTTATTTATAGGGTTGGTGGATAAAGCTTCCATTCTGTTTGTCTTAGATTAAGACAAAATAAAGAGAAGATAATTTTAAAACAGTTTATCTGCTTAAAATATCGCACCTGCACTATAGTCCTTTCTGTTTTTTCCCAAATCCTTTCTTGAAGATGATTAGCAATCTGTTCTTTTTTTTTTTTTTTACTTGAAGAAAGATCCTTCATTTTCATCAGTCTAGCACAGAAAGAAGAAAATAATCCATCCTTTTTTATGGAGATTTGACTGATGAGGGTATTCCTTCCTTAAATAGTTATTATGAGTAATAAAATCCTGAAAAAAAAAATCTCTTTCAAAACAAAGAAAGAAACAATCTCAGAACATGTTCATTGATAAGAGCAATTCTTACATGCTGTAAATCAAATAACAAAATGATTCTGCTTTAAATCCTTGAGTAATTTGGTCCTCTTTCAGCTGCATCTCTTCTGCTAATTAAATTGTTTCAGTTGCACACTGAGGGCCCCTACATCCAAAAAAATATTAGTCCCAAAATTGAATCTCCATATAAACTGCCTGTTAAGGACCCCAAAAACTCCAAGCTGCCAGACTGCTCTGAGAAATTGCACGCAGCACGTGCTAATTACAGCAGCCCAAACACACAGGGGCATTCTCACTGTGCAGGAGCATGGGCAGTCATGTTCCAGGAGCCAGGGCATTTCCACATCTTGCCTGCAGTTAGCATTTATTACTGAAACAGCTTATGCTTTGGCACAGAGGAAGGTATGGTAACAGAAACATACTGCAGTTAGAAATGTTGCATTGGAGACTCATTAAGTTTTCTGAATTAACACCACAAATAGTTCTAAAAGGTCTACGATTTGGATGATGATCAAATTTGAGCAAGAGGCCCTAATCAAAATCATCTACAGGTTGGTCCTGTTCTAATACTGGCAAGAATCCCTGTAAAAAGGCAGGAATACTGCAGAGGATGGAGAGATGCTGGGAAAGCGTGTGCTTCCTGCCACAGAAACCTTGGGTCTTGTTTTACTTTACCCTGTTTTCCTCTACAAATCTGTGTTTTCAGCTCCTACTTTGAACTCTGGCTAAAAAAACTTTAAAAATTGACAGTATGCTTCAACACAGTTGCAAGGAAATAGATGCATTTTATTTTACTGCAACCTGTGAAATAAGACAATTTTTGATGCCCTTGGAAGGGAAGCCAAGAACTCAATTCTTCAATTCTTTTTTTCCTATTATTTCTTTCTGACCAATATTAAGTAGCTATTAATTGGGCCCCTTGGGAATTCTGATTAAGGCAAACTCTTATGCAAAAATCAATCTTTCAATGGCAGGCTTTGTTAATCTTCCAAATCCAATTTCCATTTCTCACATTCCAGGTTTATTCTTTATTGCTCAATGCATATCAAATGTTAGCATCTACAACATCCTCTAGCTTCATGTTCTGTGAGTCTCCTACACCCTAAGGAGCAGAAAATTCCTGGTTTTCCTGTTTATTTTCCTTCTTGTTTTGAACTTGCCAACGAGAAGCTTCACACAGCATATCCTGTATCTTGGGCTCATGAAGAGATGAACAATGAGTTCCCATCCTAACTCCCCACACTCTCCACAGTCCTCATGTTTTGAACGTCTTTCCTCTACCACAAGAAGTTCTGTGTATTTGCTAAGCATTGCTGCTCCTCTGTGAACAGTCAGTAAAACCAAATGCAAAATGAAACAAACCCCAAAGACTCAGATTAGAGCAATATCCAAGTGCTTCATAGGTCTCAGTCTTATCTTCAGCAAAATCAATAACTGACTTCATTAGGAAAAGATTCATAACCCCTCACCATAGTGAAACCATATGATATATTGAGTGCTCCTCACCCAATATGTGAAATATGTGATCAGCCAAATTCTAATACAGTCAAAGATCTCATTAAAATGAGGGTTTGGATTACACTAAAAATTGAGCAGTTGATAAATAGAATGACTTAAGTCTAGCTAGATCAGGTTAAAAATAAAGCTGAGGGAAAGCATCTTATTTTTATAATCTGATTATAGTTTTAACTTAAATATCTTTTTTTTTTGTAAAGAATAATAATAATGGCCTGTTACTGTTTGGGTAAAGTTTCCTGCATGTTGGGGATCCTTTGAATAACATGATCAATATTGATTCCTGTTGAAAGTATAGAGGGTTTGGATAGGGTTTACTGCACAGGGTCCCTGTTGGGCATGTTACCACAAAGCACAAAATATTCTTAGGAAATTAGATAAAAGAAAGAACAATGCTGTCAATAAAAGAGTTCAACAGTTTTTGTGATTTTATGCAGAGAAGTAAAAGCTTCTTAAAAAGACTTTTTAAAAAAGTCTGAGTATTTCTTTGACCCAACCCACTTCCAGGCAAACCTTTAAATTGGGATCAGGTGAGCAGCTGTAGCTTGAATGATTCTTAGCAGAGGCTGTTGGTTGCTGTGCTCTCTTCATTCTTGTGAGTACTCCAGGTTTTTTGTATTTCAGCTTTTTTATATCTAATGGGGAATATATTCTCTCAAAAGGGAAAAGATATAAAGTCAAATTTTCAAGAATTGGATTGATTTTGAAGTACAAGGCCCCTTAAAAGGCATTTCTGGGAAAATTTCCTTTTGTGGTGCTCATGTTGAGATGAAAAAAATGTGTTTGAGGTTTGTGGGACAGCTGCTAAGACTGGGAGTCAGTTGAAACTAAGAAAAGAGGAAATAATGAACAAAAAGTGGCATGAGTTCTGTTATAAATGGATTTTGGATTTTGTCTAATTAATGAAACAACAAAGTTAAATTTAGCAGCAATTTATTAATAACAGCAATTGTATATAAATGAATACAATCAAAGTATATTAGTTACATAGATACAAACTTTAATTAGCAGGAATCACATATGTAACAGTTCACAACAGGGTAATTGTTTGGTTGCTGGGGAGGAGGGTGATGGTGTCACATTGAATTAACTTAAGCCAGATTTCTAAGGAAAGAAAATCACTGCTGCTGAGAGTAGAGTCCCTTTCCAGGGCAGAACATAATTTATGTTCAGTACCTCTAACACCTGAAGTCTGAAGAGTTGGGGTTTAATAAAACAGTAAAAGAAGCAACTGTAATATTCAAAAGTGATGAGGATGG
Organism: Muscicapa striata striata; assembly: GCA_030060385.1. Taxonomy (NCBI): domain Eukaryota; kingdom Metazoa; phylum Chordata; class Aves; order Passeriformes; family Muscicapidae; genus Muscicapa; species Muscicapa striata. Next base: position 8,142,011 of record JAREIS010000016.1, on the reverse strand, counting down.
CAGCAGGATTGCAGGAGAGAAGAACTCAAGGGTGGGACAGATACAGACAGATTTCTGGAGGAACTAATAGGCTTTTACAGACACAAGCACCACCTTTGTTCTTTCTTCTTTTTGAATTTGTTGGAAGTTTGTTAATTTATCTTTTCACTTGAGGCCTCTCTGCCAGTAGTACAGAAACCAGAGTTTCTTGGGAAGGAGTGTCAGCAGCTGGGTGTGTTTAGTTAATTCTTGTCCTGAGCTGCTCTGTGCTGTTGCAGTGTGCCCTGTAGGATGTACCAGTGTCCCCTGAGAGACAATTGCATTGCAGTGATGATTATCCACATATCTGGGACTTGTGTTTGGATTTATGTCAGAAAATAAATCTTCCTACATCTTTTCTGCTTTGTCAAAAGTACCTCCAATCAATCTTCTGAGCAATCATGACAAACCTTAGGAATCTTTTTTTTTTTTTTTTTTTTAGTGAGGCTCCAAATTTAAAATGGATTCCTTTTGATAGGGAGCCTTCCCACCTTGCAGGAAGGTTAATGATTAGACTGGGATCACCAGGTGTTTGGGAATCAATAGTAACTAATTTACTAGCACTAAGGAACTTGCTGTTCCAGAAAAAGAGATGCTCAGCTGCAATTTGAGCATTGCTGCCTCATGCCTGGAGGCCCCAAAGTTTGGGATGTGGAAGCAAAGTGTGTTTGATTAGTGATGACTGGGTCGAGTTCATCTGATGGCTCTCAAAGCTGCAATCCCACCATTATTTCCTGATTCATGTCAGGCATCAAATGCACAGTTGCTAACTATGACTGTCCAGGCCAGACTTTATCTCTGCTGGGAGATGTTGGTCCCATTCAGATGGTATCAGCCTGCAGTGAGAATTATTACATCACTTGAGCAGCTCTTGTGGACATTCTGAGTGGGATGTCTAGAAGTTATGCACCCAAGTTTGAGCCAGTCACCTCAGGCTCCCTTAATGCCCCCCAAAAATCTCCAGAGGGTGATTTTTGTGACCTGTTTTAGACACCCCCATTTTGGGATAAGACAAATTGCTCTCTGGGGATACCTGTTTCTCTCTACTGATAATAAACAGAGCTGAGGGTGCCTGCCTCAGATCCTGGGCAGATGGTGACTAAATTAGAACAAATGGATCACACCTTTGCTGTCATTCATGATGAGTAAAACAGGATGAGCCTCTTCATTTGTGTGGTGGGGGGGAAGGAAGGCAAGAATAGGTAATTAATGGGGCTCCATGTACAGTGCAAGAGCTTCAGTGCTTCAGTCAAATAAAAAGGTGAGGGGTTTATTTCACTTAAGAGTGTGGGTAAGATTTCCTGATCAGCACTAGCTTAATCAGAAGATGAAAAGTAATAATGAAAGGCAGAAAAGGTAACAAAAGGCACAATCTTGCCTAAACACTTCATTTGTCTCCCAAAGCACCCATCAGTCATGTGTGAAGGGAGCCCCTTAAGCTCTCTGATAACCAAAATTGACGATTATAATTATTTACACTTGTCTGGTGTTCTTTTCACCAAACTTTTAAACCTCTTCAAAAATGGGAGTGAATATTGTTGTCCTCGATATACAGAGGGTAAAACTGAGGTATGGTGTGGCTATAATGTGTCAGAGATGATGGGATTCATCTGAAGCTGAAATGGCAGTTTGAATATTTTCAACCCTGTCATTAGACCTAAGCACCAACTCATGCTGCTTTTATCTTTCCTCTCTCTACATTGTCAAATGCAAAACATGAACTTGCTCCTGTGGCTTTTTTAATGGTATTTTGGAATGGCCTCCAAACTTTTTAGAGGCCCAAATTTGTGGTTTTGTTTTGGGTTTTTTTGGTTTTTTTTGGTGAAGGCCATGAAACAAATTAAGCTTTAATTGTCATAGGAGCTGCTAGAGAAGACAATCTAAGTGTCATCAGTTCTGTACAGAGAAAGCAATGTGGAACTGCTCTGAGGTGCATTGTGTACATTGTGTACAGGAAGAAGAAGTTAGAGAAAAAAATATACCTGGGTTATTTTATCTGCTGATTCCTTTAAAAATAATCTAGCCACATTTTATAAATATGAGTTCCAAGATGCATTTAGGCATCCTTTTCTGATTGTATTGCAAACAGGACACCTTAATAAGTGTGATTCCTAGAGCTGATGGGAGAGACCACGGCCAGACAAGGTGTGCAACCACCTGACTTTTGTTGTGCAGCTTCTTCCAGCACTTGCATTGTGTGGGGGCTCTAGGAAAGTACCCAAAGGTACATCCACCTCTAGCTGAAAATTCAGAGATGAAATGTGTTAGAAATGTGAAATCAGGCTAGATATATTGAATCTTAATTGAGTTATAAATGTAATTAGAAGGGCAAGAACTTTTTGAAATTAAATTCAAGAACTGACAGTGCTGCTGTGCCAAACAAAATAATTTCATTTCAAACCCTAAATATGAAAGGGATCAGCCCAGGCCTTCTGCTGGCCCTTGCTGTAAAATTATTTCACTCAACAACACCCTTGCCAGAACAGTCCAGTGCTCACTGACTAACATTTCACTAACATTTCAGTTTCCACACTCCTCAACCCACTCTACTTTCTTTCATCACTCATGGAATAAAAAAAAAAAAAAAAAAAGGTAAAAAAGAAAAACTGCAGCTTTGCAGGTGAATACCTTTTGTAGATTTGGTGTCTAAGCATTTAATTTGTATGAATTTCAGCAAGTGTAAGGCACACAAGGACCTGAGTTAAATACAAATACATTACCACATGAAGCCGCAGTATTTTGCTTTTCTTTAGTGCAAATGTTCTTGCACACAAAGAAACAACTACTCAGAATTCTGAAGTAAGATTTTGATCAGCAAGGCTGAGGTTGCTGGATATTATGTGGCACTTAGGGACATGGTTTAGTGGTACATTTGGTAGTGTTTGGTTAGTGGCTGGATTTGATGATAAATGAATCTGTGAGGTAACTGTTTATACTTCAGTTGCACCTAGAAGCTCTATCCAGGACCATGTTGGTGTTGAATAAATACAGACTAAACCTCTCCTCTGGAGCAGCTTCCAGTTTAAGTGGCACAGCCCTAAACAGTAAATCTGTAGCAGAGCTTGAAATAGGTCAGGTCTTCTAAGTCCAGACCATATCTCCCACCTTTGGTTCCACTGTCTTACTCCTCCAGATATAGACCTTTGGAGGAAATTCAGTGAGTCCCAGGAGCTGCCTCTGCTCCATTATTTCAGCTTGTTCCAACCTCAAGCCTAACCATCTCTTACACAGATTTCCTTCTCTTCCCAAACACATTGTTGATGAACTTGGCCATGGACTTGGAACCACTTGGTTGTCTCTTTTCCTTCACTTTGAAATTGGAAGTGATATTCCTCAGGACTTTGGTGAGCATTGCCACAACTTCCTGATAGTGCTCTGCTGCAGACAGTTCACAGAATTGGCACTTGTTATCTATTGCCAGCTTCTGTCCTTCATCCCAGCCAACTTCCCTCATGTGGCACAAATCCTGTTTGTTGCCAACCAAAAATATCGATGACTTGACCATTCTGAAATGAAAAAGGTTCCAGTTAGAGAAAAGATATGTGCAACACTGCATCATATCACATTGAGTGTGTATGAAAATATGTATGTTCAGGATAGCAGCATTGCAAAAAAAAAAAAACCCAAAATGAACTCACCAGCCCCCTGGCCTTGCCAGGAAGAATTCTAGTTTTCCATTTGACAAAGGATTTTCCAAATAAGCTATTCTCTACCAGTAGATTTTCATTTTGTTTTCTCTACTCAAAGAATGAATGTATTTTTTAATCCACTGCTTTTTTCATGCTCTGTGCTGCTGAGTACATTGTCAGCACCTGGACTACATGAAGAAGCAACCTGATCATTATCTCCATTTGCAGGTAACAGAACAGAGCCCAAGAGATACATCAGTGTCAGTGGCATAACTCAGAAGGAAACACAGGAAATCTAATTCCAAGCTTCTGCTAAAATTATTCCTTCCAGAAATTAACCTTAAATAAGAAAGATCATCAGTAAAACAGACAGAGAAATGGGGGTTTTACTCTGCTTCTGATATAGGTGAAAGATTTCAGTCTTTTTTTTAGAAAGCACCTCAGCTGACTGCTGCAGGAATACACACCCCCATCCTCTGTGCAACCTGTGCCAGTGTCTCACCACCCTCACAGGGAAGAATTTTTTCCTAATATCTTATCTGACCCTGAAACCATCTGAAACCATTCCCCCTCCTCCTGTTCTGCTATTGCTTGCTCACGAGACAAAAGTTACTGAAGTGTCTAAAAGAACTTTAGTCTGACTTTTTGGGCTATTTTAACAGTTGCTTTTGAAATAGCAGGATGCTGAGTTGAGATTTGAGCCAATATTAGTGTAACAGACACAACTTGATATTTGGGTATTTCGTATACATTGAAACCACTCAACAGGACAGAGAGACTTTACAGGAACCTTAGCATCAATATTGAGTTGAATTGCTAAATATTGAATATTGAATTGCTAAAAATCAAATGCTGTGGTACCAGGTGTTGCACTTGAGATGTGAACTGTGCAAATTCTTATCTTATACCCTCTGCAAAGGGAAGAGGATAATCTAGGTCTCTGTTCCCATTACTTGAACTTAGCTACATAAACACATCCCTGGCTTAAAGAGCAGATATGAGGACTAAATTAGGGTGTTGCACATGTTAAAGAATGTACTGCCCTGGGACTTTTACTTCTTTTAGTAAAACAAAATGAATGTGTTAAGAAGACTGAGATGGTTGGTTGTGCCTATTTGGTATGTATATAACTTAAAGCATTAGAGAAATGAAGTTTAATTGAAGATTAAACAATGTGAACATTTCTTTTCTGAAAGACTATTTTTCTCCAGCCCTTCCTAGAACTAAGTGGAACTGAGAAAATTTATAATGGAAGGAACTCCTGAATATCCACATTTCTGTCCATTTTCTAGTTGCTGCATTTTCATTTTACAAGGATATACACAGAGACTTTTTAATTTCTTCACACATGTAGGACAAATATCAAATTTCTCCTACATCAGCACCCACACAAAACTTCACAGCAAAAGCTGCTCACCTATCTAAGCAACACCATTTCAAGTTGCAATGAATACTCTTTGATCTGTTTGTTGAAAAGTTTTGATTGGCATGAAGCTTGAGGGAAGGTATCACTTGCTAGAAGAAATGCTGTAAAGTGGCCATACATTTTTATGAATTATTTGCCCCTATTTGGCTTTTGATATAGAAGTTTGTGATAGATGTTGTAGTAATGCCACTTGAAATTACCTTAGGTGCTTGCATTCTTTGAGTGTTGACTGTCCTTCTGTGCAACTTGTACAATTGTCACTTTCTGTTCCTTCCAGTACCAAATCTGTGTGTTCTGGAATGCTTTTGCCTTCATTACCCATGGGTGCACATATCTGTGTAAGGTTAGAGGTGCACAGAAAACAGTTGATCTCTCCATTGAGCAGAAGATTACATGTGAGTTTCAGGTCTGGTGGTCAAAAATGAGTGAAGTCTCTGCTGCACAAGTGACAAGTGAGTAAACTCTGTTTGCATGTGTAAGTCTGCTGTGGAAACAGTTGGCTTCTAATAGGCATAATGAAAATGAATGATTAGCCAAAGAAATTTACTTTTTTCAGTGAACATGGTAGAGGATTGATTTTGAATTGCTTAGGCTAAAAGTTTTCAGAATTCTGCAGGTCATAGAACTCTTTGTGTTCTGTGAGTAACAGTGATGCTCCAATCCCAAAAACTCATTTGGGAGCCAGTGGCTGAAGCAGGTGCCTGCTGTTCTCTGTGTATGGCACAGAATTTCTATAACTTGGTGAGGTCTGAGTGCCTGCAGAATTAGTCCCCTTTTGGTGTATGGAGTGATGCCTTCCAGAGAGGATCTTTGAAAGTCCACTTTCCACCAAATCTTCAGGTGGAGTGCTTGAAATTTTACCCTGCTAGTCTTAACATGAAAACAAACTGGTCAACTAGGCCAGGGTGTCTAAAACCACAGGACAACTAAACAAAACTAGAAGAACAGGATTTTCAGCTGAATTTGATGTTTTCATCATCTCTAGGCTTGGATGCATTCCTCAGTGCAATATGCAGAGATGTTTATTCACAACAGGAAGAAAATCTGATAGAACATAATCCCAGGTATTTCTCCTTGTGTGGTGCAATGGAACAGATGAAAACTGCCATTTTCCTCCTCAAAATGCTGAACTGCTCTTAGAGGTGAGTTGTTTTATTAAGGGACTGAAATTTTATCTTGCTGGCCATGGGAAAGTGCTTGGTTTGGGGTTTTTATAGCAGAAATTACAAATTTCCTCAATGATAAAGTACTGCTTGTGCACAAGCTGATTTTAAGTTTCTTACTCTAAGTACATACCTGAACCATCTTTTATGTCTGTTCTACACAAACTTGAGGACAGATTATCTTTTGAATGTATCAGCATGAAGGGACTAGCACAAGATCAAGACCTCTACATTTCACTGCATTGCAAATATTACAGCATTGAAATAGTCTCATCATATGGCTTGCACTGCTATATGAAAGCTTTAAAAAATCCTTCTTGAATAATTAAGGTGTTCATGACAAGAGGCAAGGGATTTTAAATGGTATATATCTTCCTTATAGATAATTATTGTACCTTCTAATTTTAGACAGAATTTTGATTTGCTTGAGTCTCATATGAGAGACTTTTCCCAGAAAACAGAAATCCTTAAACATTTAACCTAATCCAAATTCAGAAAAATGTGAGTTGCAAGGCTAAATGCTTGCAGAGGGTGCTTATACCCAAATCCCAACATAAAGAAGACAATTTTTATTTTTAGTGCCTAGAGCAATGTTATCTCAAGTTACAGAATTTTATTTGTAACAGAACAGAATTTATTGTGTTCTTTAATTATGTTCTGTACTAATTTTTTTGTAATATACATTAAAAATTAAACACTGTATACAGAGGAAGTTTTTGATAATCTCATTGATAATTGATTTATTTTATTGATAATTTCAGAAATTAAAAAGAAATCCTTTTCTGTAATGTAATTTGCCAGAAAGGAATATTGCTTATTGAGATAATTCTAAATGTTTGAGATTTTTTCCCCTCTTTTGGCATTGGAAGAAAAATAGTTACTTTCCAGATATGCTTAGCAAAAGTTTTAAAATAAGACAGACATTTTCATCCTAAAGTAATTAAACAGTCTTGTGATAGAGAAACATTTATTTAAGGTTTAAAAACCCAAGCTCAAGTACCTGACTTGAATCAAATAACAATTTAAAATTCTGTCTATTACATCTCAGGTGATTGCAAAACTCTTAATTAAGGGTTGAAACCAGTTTTTATTCTCTGTCACTGATGTTATTTATACAAGAAATTAAAAACAAACAAACAACCCCCCCAAAAAATGACCCAAACGGAGAACAGCTGTGGTAAAAAGTGCTGCAAGAAGCCGTGACATTCGAGGGAGATGAACTTTTGCCACCCGGGTATTTGGTACATTGTTTCTTCTGGTTTGTTTGTTTGTTTCTTCCTTACCTAACTTTCCATCTCCGATTTGATAAAAATTAGGATCAAAGAAGGTTTCTGGTGGTTTGCCCATTTGGATGTTCAAATGTGAAAAGAAGAAATAAATTTTTTTAAAAAAAAAAAGAAAACAAATAGGCAAAAACTACTGAGCTGTCTGAAAAATGACACTCACAAAAATACATAGTGAAAAAATGTAAAGCATTTCCATCAATTGGAGAAAAAAACTGTGAACTTGCATTCTACAAGCAATTAAAACTTGACTTCTTTTAGGAAAGAACAAAAAATAGTGCTTAATTTAATTAATGTATTTTTAATTTTTTTAATTAGTTAAGAAAAAATATGGGGAGTTGTGATATGAAGAGGATTTAGTATATTAGAAAATTAGTACAAACTGTATTTATATATATTTTTTCCTACAGTCTGGAAATAAGTCTTCCATATACAAAAATTGTGGGAACTACAACTGATGGCTTTCCCCTAAAATATGTGAAAGAATAGGGGTGTGGAAACAGATGATCCAAGCAAAGCTTTATATTAGAAATTGTCCCAGACTGTGAAGTAGCAAAAACAGAGCACAAGGATCTTTGCAATGGATTGAATTCACTGCTAAAGTTTCAGGCTGAATGAAGTTGAAGCCTATTTCTGCTGTGATGGTGGATGCTTTTTGGTGATCACTGATGTTTGTTGAGCCTGCATGGTGATGAAAGTGCTGCTGAAAGTTCTGCAATGAGCCACAGGGAGATAAAGCAGCGTTTGAATTTGCAGCGTTTGAGCCGTTCTGCAATAAAGGGCTGGCACAAATGTTCTTATCTCAGGTGAGCATGTGAGATAAGCTGGTCTGCAAGGGAAGGCAGCTCTTTGTGCAGCTGGGAGTGTTGAGCTGGGATGTCCTGCCCTCTGCTTGGGCCCTCCAGGTTTAATGTCAGCTCTGTCAGCAGGCAGGAGAGGCTGGAGGGTTCCTCCATCAGTTCAGAGAGGAAGGGAGACTCCAGCTGAGCTTGTTCCTTGGCCTTGTCAGTTCTCCCCACTCCCAAAATCAGATCTTGTGCATTTTTTGATTGTAGATGTGCTGAAAAATCTGTCAACATATATGTGAAGCAGAGGATTTTTTTTTTTCCCCAGCAAGGCTTATCTTGCTATAAATCCATTACTTGAATCATTATGGGATGTGGGAAGAAGGGACACAGATTCTTTTTAAAGATTTTCTGTTTTCTTACTATATATTTAATGTATTTTTTGATGTTTGCCTGTGCTGTGTTTTCCACATTCACATGTGAAAAGGAGCTGAGCACTCCAGAATCCATCAGCCAGAACAGGCAATTCATAACAAACTCTGTGATTTTGCTTGCATTCTGTAATTGGCTTGTACTCTCTTAAAACAATCCCAGAGAATTTGCAAGTAGAGTATAACTGCAGTTATTTATTAGTGTATGGCAGTGTGTCATTCTAGTGAGAGCACTCCAGTGACTCTGAGTAGAACTGCCCGTGGAAAACTGGCACTTACATTTCTGAGGTTTTCAATGAGCCTCTGACACTAAAGCTGGGATTTGGCTTAAAATTTTATGGTCAGTTTTTCTAATTAAGTGCATCATATTTTCATTGAATGCTACTTCATGTTTTATTAAGTGCAGTTTCATCAGAATAAGGTGCTTATAGCCCAAGTGTTGAGGCATAGAGTTCTACTGGAGATAAAAATGGTAATAAGTAGATATTTTGGTTATGTTTCATATGTAGATAAAAACTGAGATTCTGAAGTGATTTTTATTATCCAAATTGATACTAATAATTATATTGTTTATGTACTTTTTGAACTTTTCTCTGTTTAGGCAATGGAAATTATAGTTGAGTATGGCCAGTGTTATTTTCAGGTTCTCTCTAAGGGTTTGGTTTTGCTTGGTGCAGTAGGTAATGCAAACAGTTCAGGGCTAGAATTACTAATTCAGAGGTATTGCCATTAGAAATAAAACAAAAGGCATGGAATATTTTTATTAGTCTCAAATCTAGTAGGAGCTGGTCTGACTCAAGCTTGTCTTGATTGTACCACACTAAAAGTGTATCTGGCAAGGACCTATTTACAGCATAGGAGATCTTGTACCTTTCTGGCTTATAAACAAAAAGAGAAAAATACAACATATTCACAGAAAGCTCTTGGGTTTGGGTTGTATTTAGTTGGTTTTGTTTAGGGTTTTTGTTTTGTTTGTTTTTTGTTTTTTTCTTGAGGGCAACGTGTAAATTTATAACTGACATTCTTTGGACTTTCTTTGGCTCTGAGAAGTTCCTGCTGATAGGCTTTTATGAGAAATTTATCAATTATTTTATTTTCATGCACACAGTGAGGATAATGGTAGTAAAAAACATAAATAAAAATCAAAGGTAGCTGTAGGACTCTGGAATTCAGGAATAGAAATAAACCTCAGGTATAAAACACTGCAGAGCATATTGCAGAGGCACTAATGGGGATTATGGCTGCAAGGAAAAATTACCTCGAGGTTTAACATCTGAATCTTGAATTGTTTTAGATGCCTTGTGTGCCCATAGCTGTTCACTGCTGCTGAAAGAAGCAGGAGGGAAAAGAAGAATGGAAACACAGTTCATCAGCAGGTATTTTCATGTAAATACCCAGTTGCAGACAGTTTATTTCAGAATTGGTTCATTGGAATTTTAATTAGCTGAGGTTCTATATGAAGCTTTAATTAGTGCATAGAAAACTGTAACTGCTCAGAACACACTCACACAGTGATGACAGCTCAGTGTGTGGGGTGGGAAGAATCTCTGTTTCCAATAGAGCCAAACAATTTGGAAAAGATGCACTGAAAGCCAGGAACCAAGCAGGTTGTTACTGAATGGATTTGCAGAAGCAGACAAACCAGCCAGGGGAAAAGACATCCATTTTAGCATGTTCTGCTGGGGACAACTCTTTGTGTAAAAATGCTGCAGTGAAGGAAATGAATTTTGGGTTTGAAACTCTCATATGGCTGGATGATGTCTTTGCTTCTCTTTTTGCTCTGTTTCCCCTTGGAGGCCTGCTGGTGTCTCAGAATCAATTGTTGCCCAGAGGGCAATGAAACAGGAGAATTGTAATGGTCCTGCAACTTGATAATTTGCATTACAATGTTGCTGCTCCATTTAAAGGGCTGAGATATTTTCAGTGTAAAAGTCTTGAGTTTGGTAAGCCAAGAGTGTTTTGAGTGTGGATCTATCACAATTTATAAAATGCAGCCTTAGTCAGGGGGCTGTGCTTACCTTCTAGATATGGTCAAGAATCACATATTTTCCACTTTAGTATGAAGCCTATCTTCAGATTCCATCAGAGATAGAGTAGGTTTTGTTTTCTCTCAAATCCTTGGCTCAATTTATTTAGAATTAGCAGTATGGATTGGAGAGGTAATTCAGTTTATGATTTAAGAGATCTTAACATGATATTATTGCAGGTGGGGCTTCAGCAGATGCTGGCTTGTCAAATCTGTGCTTTAATCTTTATACCACACATAGCCTGTTGAAAGCAGAAAGGAAAAGATGGCACTTACTATTTTAAACAGAATGGGATAAGAAAGAGAACATACTAAAAGCCACATGAGCAAGTCTGTTTCTCAGCCTCTATATTCTTCTAAATATGCCAGAGCCTGCTGAAGCTGGCAAACCAAGTGGTGCATAAATCTTTGCCATTCTTTAGCTTGCAGATGATTAGGATTACAGGCTGTTGGTGTTTTCACAGAATTTTGAACCCAACATTTAGAGCCAAATCTCCAATTTTTATTAATCTCTAGGCAATACTGTAATCTGAATCTTAGAAATAGTATAATTTTCACAATCTATCTAAAATGCAGCCACCACAACAGAGCACAAAATAAGCCTGACAAATCTATTTCAACTTGGCTTGTGCCTCCCGGTGCCTCAATCATCCCTGCTGTGAATAAAGCCCTTTAGAGTGAGTAAGCTGTACCACAGCAATGAATTATGCCTTAATCCAAAAAGCTGCTTTGCATGGCTGGCTTCTGCACCCACGTGGAGCCCTGGGGTCCACCAAGATGCAGCAGCTTGCCTGACTGCGTCTGCAGTTTGTCTGGTGTGAAATTGCCATATGCAATATGCAGAAATGTCCCTGTGTGTACAGTACCCAATTGCATGCTCTTAATTTCAAAGAATTGTTTGCAACATGAACCAGAACTTCCCTTGTTTGAAGGCAGTGGAAGGACTCTCATGCTGTTCCCTTGAAGCTGATCCTGTCAGTCTTAAATGCTGTCATCTATTAAATGCAGACAAGAAACCTTTATATAAATTTATCAACACTTTATTTGCTCATTAAGCATCATTTGGCCAGTACTGAAGAAGAGTCAAATTAAAGACCATTGCTGCCCTAGGGACTTTATAATCTAAATCAGATACAGAAACAAAAAATTCTTGGGGAAGCTAAGGACATGGAATAACCTTGAAGGCTTCGCCCTCTTTTCCCTTAAGCTCTTTTCCTTCTCTCATTTCTGTTCACAGAAATAAAAATTGTGTGCAAGCCCTTGTCCTCTAGTATTCTTGCAGCTGCTTCCTTCTCCTTCCCAGCCCAGAAAATGCTATTCTCCCTTTTTAATACATTTTAAACACATGCTGCAAATGTATTTTGTCTTTTAGGCTTTATTGAGCTGATCCTAATGCTCCTTTTCGCTTTGTCCATAAGCACCCAAGACTTCAGGACTGTCGGGTGCACATCACTAATTTACCCTAAGACACCAGATTTAGGAAATTAAGGACAAATCCAGCTTGGTCCATTACAGTATATCCTAGAAGACAATGTCATAGTCTCAAATTTCTGTGAAGGCCTCGGGGATTTTTTTGTACCTGTCTTTTTGTCTCCTTTTCCACTGCATCAAACGCAAACTTCATTTGGGCAGAAAGGCCTTTCCTGGCTGGCACATGGCCCTGTCCATATTGGCTGTTAGTTCTTGTGGCAGGTCCTGCACTTCACTACTGGTGCAAACCTTTCTTGTCTTTGACCTTGGCTCACCCGTACAAGGAGCTGTCCTGTCCATCAAAGCCCATAATACTGCTAAAACTATTTCTGTCAGCTGTGTCACCACAGATTTGTAAAGTTGACCTTGTCTCATACTTCCCAGCCAAATCACCAGGATCTCACATGCTTGTGTTTAATGTTATATTATAGCATTGCTCTCCTTGGGCAAACAGTAGCTTTACAGGAGAAAAGATGAAGCTACACCCGAAGCCTCAAGTCTGCTGGATGGACTCACACACTGTGAGACCCTACTGCTACTGTTCCTCTGCAGCCCCAGGACTCAGGACACAGCCTCTTGTGCACAGATGTGCACTCTGCTGAGGTGAAGTGATGGGTTGCTCACCTGACTAGTCTGATCCTAGCATTGCTCTGCACTCTTGCTTTCATCCCTTTCTCCACATTTGCTGTATATCACTACGTTCCCCTGGCTTTTCTGGACCTGTGGCTGTCTTTTCATAGACCCTATGGAAGTGTGAGCATGCCCACAGTGCTTTTTGACACCAGTTAACTTGCCCTAGGCACTCCTGTAGTATAAACCATTCTGATAGCATCCTTGCTATTCATTTGAAATAAGCAGGGGTGGAATGTCAGTGTTGTGGGATTGGAACAAAATTCTTGTTTACCAATTTTGTCAAAATTTCTATTAGCCAAGGTCTTTTTAAAATTTGTTTTGGGGTTTTGTTGTTGTTTTCTGGTTTGGTTAGGGTTTTTTGGTTCCCTCCACCTTTTGTTGACCTTGATGATTTTCAAATCACTTCTGTGTTTGCCAGCACTCCACAAAGAGGGGAAGAGCTGACTTTTCCAGCCTGATAATGTAAGACTAATTGTACCTTGCAACTAGTGGTTTTTAGGATAAACTTCTGCAAAGCTGCGTAAGTTGCAAACTGCAAATCATGAATGTCTCTCTCCTGTTTAAACAGGTTTTGATGTGGTTGGCTCTTGATGCTGCTCAGAGAACACTAAACCATGTCTTGTGTTGGAGGGTTAATTTCTCTGCTGGCTGCTCTGCCACACCTCAGACAAACCTTCCCAAACAGCAGGAAGGTTTCCTAGGCTGCACCCAGATGTGCCTGCTTAAAACATCACCTGGTATCTTCAGGAGAAGTTTCATGTTACACAAAATTTTGGATAACTGTATCTATCTGCTACAATGACAGCCCCATTGCTTCCTATGAGTCAGGCTCTGGTATGATCAGAGATAAACTGGATCCAAGGGCAAAATGCTGCTTTTTTTATGACTGCCCTTGCTTGATGGATGAACTCTCAGTGGATCAGTTCTGAGCCTCTCACTGCTCAGCTGCACCATCCCTAGAGCTGCCTCCAGGGAAGCAGCCAGAGCTGGCTGATGGGGGAGGAAGGGGAAGGAGCAGTGGGAGGGCTCCTGGCAGGCAGCAGCCACAGTCACTTCACTTTGGATGTAATACAAAACCTCGTTCTTATTGCAACTGACATCCTCAGTCTGGCAGTGAAGATGCTGGGGGCGAGTGTGTGTGTATGTGTGTGTATGTGCAAAAATGGCCATGATGCTGGGATATATGTGTATAGCGGTTTGGGGGTTTTGGTTTTTTCTGGCAATACAGAAGGATCAGCAAACATGTATTATGAGAAGCTGCAGGAGAATACTGTTAACAGAGGATGGGATCTACCACTTGTCCAGTGGCAGTAACAGAGGTGTCTTTACTTCTGCATTTGAGATAAGTTTTTAAGATGTTTGGACATTACCTTTCTACTCAGTTGACATATGTGTAAAATACCCCACCCCATTTTATAAATATTTTAAAAGCAACTGTAAGTTCGATAAGGTCACTTGGTTTAATATCAAGGAAAGATTTCCCCAGGAATGTTCAGCATGAGGGAGGTTTCCTTTATGATATTGTAATTCTAGTAAAGCATAGCAATAAGCATACATCCCCAGTCTACGACTCATTCACATCATGCAGCCCAGACTTTTCAATACTGCTCACAATTTCAAGAAGAGGAAAAAAAAAACCGAAGAGAAGAGAAAATTTAAAACTATGGGTTATAATCACAGCAGAACTTGGAGCAGGCTGCAGCATATTGCTTGTTAAATGTTGTCCCTGGGCCAAAGAGAAATATCTGTCAATAATTTAAACCTGTTTTAAAATTTCCTTCAGGAAAATTTCCTAAAGGACCACCTTCTCAAATCCTGAATGGATTTGAGAAAATATGTTTACTCCCCGGAAAGCCTCAATATTTGCCTTATTATAGAGACAAAAAATTAAATAACATGCAATCTCTGTCCAACACCTATCTCTTCAGGATTATTTAAAATTATAGAGCTAACAAATCAAGTTTCCTTTATATTTTGAGGCTGATTAGTGGGGTAATGATATGATTACAAGGATGAGAATTGAAAGAAATTAAAGAGATTCTTAGTTTCTCAGGAAAATCTTTTCTATTTACCATAACACAGCACTGATGGCACCAGCACAGGGTAGAAACTATCTGTGGCGAGGTGACTACCTACCTCCTGAGCAGGGTGGCTCAGAGTCTGCCCTGGGGAGATAAATTATGCAGGAAAGATAGAGATAATAGTAATTGGTATGGAAAAATCAAGACTCAAAGAAAAAATTGTAGTCTCAATCTAAGAATTCTCAACTATCTCCTCTGGGGAGGCTTAGACACAAAAAAAAAATCTGTGTTCCTGCCCGTGACTTTGTTCTGTAGTTATTCAAGTCAAGAGCAATATTCCCATTGACTGAAGATGTGCAATTATGAGTCTTGACTGCCTTAGAGGTAAACAATCCGTCTTAACTCTGCTAAAAAAGGAGTTTACAGTCCCCTTTCAGGATTAATAAAATGTATATACCAAGAAACATCTGGCCATTTCTGGGAGCAACAATGAAAAATACAGGGTTTTTTTGCAGAAATTGCATCACTCAAATGATTGACAAGAAGACGTCATCACTCAAAGTTTTTATACAAAAATATGTAAAATATGTAAAAACATATGTACCTTGCCAGCAAATCAGTTTCCTTCAGTTTTCCTTCAGTCTTCAGTATTGCATAACACAAGAATCATATTCCTAAATAATACTGGCCCTTCTGAATAGAAAGCTTTAAAAACATGTTAAATGTGATGTATTTTATGAACAATAGATTCTTTACATAGATTGTTAATGGAAACATAATATTAATCAGTCATTTGTGGGGAAATCCGGGACTGCTTGTGTATTGGTGAATATCTCTACCATCATGCAGCTTGTCACAGGAGCCACAACAATCCTAATATGAAAACCATGGGTCATTTCCATTGCCTTTTCCCCAGTAAGATTGCCATTTGCTTTCAATAAATAATTGCCTGAGTAAAGACAGTAGAAGCAGGTCTCATATTTGAAAAACAAGAACAAACAACTAAATATGAACCAAGAATGACAGAAGAGCCAAAAATAAATATCCAGAGAAAAAAAGAGCAATAGGCAGTTTAATGAGACTGGGAGTGTGGAGATTAAGACAATTTTCATGCTAGTTTTAAACCCAAATTAAGAAAAAGGTAATAAGTATTTTATTAAAAAATTGTTTTGTAGGCATGTTTTGGTATATAATTATTTTCTCAGTATGTACGGGGGGCTATCAGCTTGTTTTAGTTTAGGAGACCTAAAGAGATGTCTGTCAGTGTGAAAACATCTTTGAATAAGTCACATTATCGTATTTTCTTGACTGTGTTTTCTCCTCTGTTTTGTACAAGTCATAGGCTGAGTTTGTGAGCACTACACTCGAGTCAGTCAGATACCTGTGCCTTCTCCAAAGCAACAACTTTTGAACACAGTTTCCATTTATTTCTCAAGTTTCAGGGTGGGCAGAACTCTCTTGATTTTAGTAATTACTTAATGAAGGAGAAACAAAAAAATTTAAGAGGATAAAAGACCTTTTCCTTATATTTATCAGAACTACAGTCCCAGGCACTTTTCTAAATGTATAGCAAACTGAAAATCCATTAACACCTTCCTAGATAACAGTGCTCACCATCCTCTTTGTTCTGTCAACACAGCTGGGACACATCCACACTTGGAATAATTTCTCTCTCAGACAGAAATAAAACCTCTTAATAGTAGTGGGGGAATGAGTGTGAACCCAGCCATGGAACCAGGGAGGGAAAGGAATGGGAGGAGGCTTAATTGTAAAGAAAAAAACAGCATCAAATCCTTAGCACAGATAGAAAGGGCATGAAGTCCTTAGCATAAGAAATTTGGGGTCAACTAGCCTAAGAGTGGGACAAATGAGAGGAAGACAAAATCCTTGCACTGGGTAGGAGGGTTGGTGCCAAGGGAAAATTATACGGGCAAAAAGTATCTGGCATGTGAAAAGAATTGAGATCTTGGCAGAAAAATTGGGGTACACTGGTGTTGTGTCTCAAGGTGGGAGTGTTTACAGCATATTTTCAGCAGGGAGCAGGTGAGCCACCAGCAGAGTAGTAAAATATTGACCGCGTGGTGCCTTAGGTATGAAACAGAGGCTTGAGGGAACCCTGAAACAGGAGGTGTTACAGAGGGGGTATTTTGTATACAGTATGAAAGGTGACTTTAAAAGGAAAAAATCTTAAGATTCATAGGGTTAGGTAAGACAAATGAGAATTCCAGCTAAGCTGGGTGTTCAGGAATCAGTTCCTCCGGACTCCCTTTGCATAAATTCCCTCACATTGCCTTAAGGAGCCTGAAGACAAAAACCTGCTGTCCTCAAAGGACTCTTCAGCCCCTGGAGTGGAAAGAGTTGCCAGGCAGGCTCTCATGTGGGAATGTTAACCCTTGACACTTCTACAGCCACCACAAATGTATACTTGCCTCCTGGCTGTCCATCTCCTCTGGGGAGCCGTGTGTCACTTTGGAGAGGGGGGACTGAGGATATGCTCTGCTAGGGCAGCACATCCTCATGGCCTGGACAGCAGTTTTTTAATGAGTGATGGCAAGTTGTATTCCATCTGTCCAGCACTTTGGGAGCACCTTCATGCAACAACAGAATGAACAGATGCTGAAGAGACAGTTTACAGGGAGCAATTTCTCATTTCTCCACAAAACTGTGACCCTGCACATATGGCCTGTCCACCCATACCCCATTTTTCTCTCTCTGAAAACACAGAGGCAGTAGTATCTTTCCAAGATTCTTTTGCATAACTGTTACATAACAGGATATTTTCCAATATATATTTTTCTAATCTGATGCTTTCAGTTCGGGTATATACTTGCATTCTTACTAAAACACATCCAGAACTGCACAGCTTCAGACAGCTTTCTCTCCACCACAGAGCTGCTACCAAATAGCAGCACAGGAACTTTTTTTAACACTGTAGTTATAGCTGACTTAATCTGACAGGTTCATGTCTGCCTCGGGAAGCAGCAGCACTGGAGCAAGACTATGCTCTCAGTATCATCTCAGGCTGTCTATCTTGTGTTTGGGAACAGGCACAGGAAAGGCAGACCTGGCTGGGAACTTCTGCTGCCAGTATGTGCTACAGACAGAGGCTGCCCATTTTGGGGTGAAGCAGCAAAAATCCTTGGGAGTAGTAAGTTTGAGTGGCCTGTTACAGTGTGATTACAGCAGTTTCATAGACCTAGGGCACCAACGTCCTCTGTAGGACTTTAAGGAGACACAGTGTAGTCCCAAAAATTAATGAGAAGTGAAGGAAATAGATTTTTGTTCTCCATCCCTGCAGATTTTGCTGCTCTGAGTATAATTTCATACTCAGGCAGGGAGAGTAGGATTACACAAAATATGATAAACCATTAGAAATTGAGAAGAGCAATTAGGATCAATCAGTGCATCCATTTTTAGAAACCTGAAACAATGGACACAGGACACTGTAGTGCTGAGGGCTGTACAGACACAGAACACAAGGTCTCTACCTCTTGAGAGGTTGCAGTTAAGTTTAAGATCAAAGACAACAGACCAAAACAGACAAATCAAGACAGGACAACAACTCAGGCATCCTGACAGACCTGCATGGCAGCTACTCACTGTTGTCAGCTCTTCTCCAAAACGGGTAGTTTTGAGGGGGTAATGAAGTTCTTGAGGGACAGTGTATAATGACAAGCTTACTGATGTTTATGGAGAAAGCCTTCCTGTGAGAGAAATGTGGGGGGCAGGAAGGTTGGAGATCTCTAACTGAGCTCTGGCATTAGCAGATTCAGTGCATATGTTTGACACGGCTGTGTAGAACACTTGAACTGGTTTTCTGTTAGCCTAATCTGTCCAAATGATCAAAAAGTCATTGGATAGAGAGAAGAGAGAGGAAAGAGAAAGAGGAAAAGCCACATCTCCTGTGTAGTGAGAGCCATGCCACAGGCTAGGTGGAAATGTGGTAGCATTTCAAGCACATGCTACTCCCCACTTTGATGCAATTCTGTTTTCTAAATCTCTGCCTGAGATCAAGGCTGGATGGGAAGAGAGAAGTGGAGTTTTGCAGAAGTGCAATGTTTTGCAATCTTGCAATCTTGTGACCAAGCACATACATAGCTCAGAATCTGAATGTCAGTCAGAGTAAGATGTCTCAGTAGGATGTATCAATAAATTCCTTGCTGGAACTGCTTTTGTTCAATCCACTTCAAATTTTGCATGGTGTGCCTTGACTTGATGCTGACCACCTCTGATGTAAATGAAGTATTTTGCATGTCCAACTTGGGACATGGCAGATAATAAACAGGTTTTCTACTTAGAAAAAGACTGACCTTGTTCAGGAAGAAAAGAAATCCTGAGCAGTCCTTTTGCAGTATCTCCAGGCAAAGAAGGGACCTGTTTTTGTCCCTTAGCACTTTTTCCTTCAGAGCTGCAAGCTAGCCTCGGCCCCTTTAGCCTCCAGCTGTTAAGTTTGTATAGCTTTTCCCTCTCAATTTTCTTGGATGACACAATCACAAACTTATTGCTCACTCTCAAGGATAAAGGCAAAGATGGTCATGGAGGTGAGATGCTTGTGAGCCAGATGTGTTAAAGTAGAAAATATGTCTACAAAGCAAATATAGAGTATGCAAACTTTTTGACTGTCACAGATCACCTTGAAGTAATTTCCTGATGTAAATTAGCTTCTCTTGAAACATCCCAGAAAAAATGCCAGTCTGCTGCAAAGAGACTGAAATAGTTCTCATAAAGGAAGATTAATAATGAATATACAGTCTGAAAAAAAGAGTCCTCTATAGGTGAGTATCAGGTACAGGGAAAATGTGGCTGTAGAAAGAGATTACAGATGAACTGATCATAGGAAGGAAATTAGTTGGTTTCTCACATTTCATATCACAAGATGCTTTCTAAAAATGAAAGCTGAAGTTGCACAGAGTATTATTTTGCAACTGTAATATAGATATGTAGTATCATAATATCCAGAATGGTTCTGTAGCAGCAATCAAACAGTAATGAAGGAAAGAATGATGCTGGAGTAAGACCATAACCCTGAATAAAAAAAGAAAAATTCCCCCGTCCCATACTTGCCAGCAAATTCCTTTATCCAGACCCTGGCACTAATGGAAGTTTTTTTCTCTGGATATCTACCATCACTCATAAGAGGCAATGTTCAGGGCAGGGTTTTAGAGTGTGTCCCTCCTCTGTCCTTCCTCATTCCTGTCCTCACTGCTGTTGTGTTCAGATGGAGACCAACAGGAGCACATTGTAGAGCCTTCTTTTCCCATACACCTGAATTTTCTTGCAGTGAAAAACAGGATGCAGGAAGGGGGAGAAAATGGTACAACTGAACCTTATCCTCATATGTATTTAAAATGTGTCCAGGATACATTTTGGGAACTGATGTCTCTGGTCCTACAGTTTTAAACACACCTGGAAGGTACAAGTTGCCTGATATCAGATTTCAAAAATTAGGGATTAAACTGTGTTTCTTACTGCCTTCCACAGTAAGAGAGTAAAAATATTTTACAGCAAAGCAAGGAATGCTGACAAAGTCAGCTTGCTTTTTCATAATCAGATAAGTGCACCAGGAGAATAATTATTTGTCTATTAGCACTTGATTTGCATTTGGCTTCAAAATTATCCATGAAAGATGTTGTTAATATATATATATTCTGAATGTCTGAATGTGAAATGGCTGCTGTTGCAATTAAAAAGGCTAAGGAACCCTATGGAAAATTGATAGGGAAACCTCTGTGTAAGATTTTAGTTAATTAAAGCATGTAATTTATTAAAACAACAAAACACAGTGAACTGATTCAAGACCATCTGTCCTGGATAATCCTAAATATATAGTCATAGTTTTCCATCATTTGAATAATAACCATAGTTGAGCAAACATTTTGAATGAAAGATAAACCTATTAAGCATAAGTTCTATTTGTGAGCCCAATGAGGACCCTAGTCCTCAATCAGAACTGGGCCTCTAGGCTTTGACAATAAGCAACAAGGAAAGGGAGTGAAAAATAACTGAGGACTAAAGAGCAGGTTTTAACATGTTTAAAACTGTTGATTAATACATCCTTGACTAATAAAAAGCATATTTTTACTTCTTAATTACTCAAGTTTTGCCCCATTTAAACAGTATTTTGTTAGAGTCTTCCTCCACAGATTTTTATCAGAATCAGAATGAACAGCAATCAAAATATGCACTAGAATGTTTTCCTTTCAGAAAAAAAAAAAATAAAAAGAAAAGAAGAAAAGCATATTCCTCCTGTGACAGTATTTGAATTTAATGTAAAATGCATTCTGAGATAATGCCCACTTACAGAGGCTTATTCTTGCACTGAAGGATGACAGGCATTTAAATCTGCCAAAGATGAGTTCAGAACTTTCTTTCTGGCTCTGCATTGCTTCTGCAGTACTTGCTGACACCACTGCTGCTTGGGCGAGCATAAGGAGTCTACCTTAATTTAAGGGTGAGCTGTGGAAATGGGAAATGCTGACAGCTGGGCCTCAAAGGTGAAGAAGGACCTGACGTTAAAATCATCTTTCAAAGAACAAATGGATAAGCAAGGGTAGCAAATAGCCAGGCTTTAAAAGAGATTTTTCTTTTTCTTTCCTCACTAATTTACATTAGCTGTATCCATTTTATCAATTGTAGGATGTTAAGGCTATGCCTATGCTAGCAAATTAAATTTGCTTATGACCCCACTGAGGGCCACTGTGACTTCCCATTTTGTTAAAGTCTCTTATCTCCCCAAACAGGGTGGCTGCATCCAGACTGCACAGTGCCAGTGGTCTGTGACTGATTGCCACACAGCATCCAGGGGCTGTCTGGGGAAGGGCTGCACATCCTAGCATGAGTGCCAGGAGAGCCTTCTCACAGGAGCCCTTGCTGGGATCCTTCTTCCAGCTTAATAGTCTGGATGCTCAAATTCTAGCTCCAAGGGACATTTACTGTCTTCGTCAACAGTACAGGGAGAGCAGTGCATTTGGCTACTAACATGAATAAATGTCCTGAAGTCATCAGAATAACTCATACTGATGAAGGCATAAATCTAATATGTTGTACCATTGATGTAAAACTACAATATTATTAGGAATTATTACAACAGCCGTCTTTGCATAGTCATATGCATTTATTCTGTGAAGCCACAGACCTCTGAAGATCTAGTGCTATTTATATGGCCAGGGTTTGCATACTTCAGGGTTTAACACACTGTGGTTGAGACACAGACAGACAGTAAAACCCATTGGGAATGCACTTTACAACATTCAGTTTATTTCTTTTGGCAACTGAAATCTATACTATACCTCTGTTAGTTCTTCATTGTGTCCTGATTCAGAAAATAGGTATTGTAAATTATTTGATTTGGGGAAGGTAAAACCCTCACCATAAGACAGGAGATGCATGGATAGTTGAAAGTAGCTAGAATCCTAACAGAATTTTAAAGCTTTTAAAGAGTTTTATCATGTTTTTCTCCAAGGGAGCCTTTGGATTCACCTATGGGAAATAATGTTTCCTATAGGATAATGTATTTCCTGAATATAGGATATATATTTCCTAAGAGGATAATATATTTTATTGTTTCAGCAAAGAGCATACCAAACATGCAGTGACTTGCTCAAACCTAACCAATGTAGGAAAAAAGATGACATGTACAAGACTATGGGAAGTAAAATACTCCTTGAATACTGTCTTAAAATTAAGCCTTGTATGCATAGTTATCAACCCCCACTTCCTGGTCACACAGGATCTAGTTCTAGATTACAGGCCTGCAGCAAAAGAAGCAAAACAACAGAGTAGGAGAGAGTGGAAGACAAAATTAGTATTTATTTTTTACTCAGTAATCAAGTATTTCCATATGCCACACAGCAATTGAAACTTGGTTTCCAACTCATTTTCATCTGTGGTGGATCTTCCACCATCTGATAATGGTATGACCTCTGAGTAAAACTCTTTGTGAGGTTGGGATATATAATATTGCTCTCCTGTGTAGATTCCTTTTACCTAAGATGGTACTTTCCTTGCATATAAGGCAGTAGGTCTTCCCTCTACTATCATCAACTGTTTTCCTGGTATATATGTTTGAAACTGCTGTCTTTGAATAAAGCTGGGCTCAGACTGGCCAGAAGTTGTTTGCAGAGGGAGGATAGGCAGACACACAAGAGCACACATATGCTCAGAGCAAGACTGCATCATCATAATTTCCATAGAAGCCAGAAAGAAATAAACACACAAGTCTGATTTTACTGCACAATGTCCTTCTTAATTGTCAAAGTTCAGCTGGGCTAGAAACTGAGTTAACCACATTTTAATGCTAAGCATATCTGAAGACTCATGCTGCAAGCCTAAGGCAAGTGTGTTCTCAGAAACTAGGCTCCACACCAGGCATTGAATGCAGCCACAACAAATCATCTTCCTTTGCACATCTAGATCCTGAAACAGGGTGTAAAAACCATGCACACTGAGGCATAAGTGTGGGAAGAAGAAAATAAAACCACCCTCACAAATGAAAATATGGAAGCTCTGCTGCACCACCCGGTGACTCAGACCTGCTTCTTTCACCCCTACCAAGAAATTCAGGACACATCCTCTTCAGAAATCCCTGGCCATGTTACTGAAATACCTGCACTTTCCAAATTCTGTCAGAAAGTGCACACGTCCTCTTTCAAGATCTTGCCAGCATGAATTGAATTATTCTGTGAGCAATAATGTGGGGTTTCAGGTTCCTATGGCTCCTTACATACTCCACAACACTCAGCAACAGATGCTGTTGGTAGGAATTCATGTCTGTACTGCACAGAGGAATTTTCACTGAAGCAAATCGACTTCACTGCGAAGGATGTTGGAAAGCTCGTGTGGGAGGAAAGGGAAGGTTCCTCTGTGGTTTGTTCCACCACAGCTTCCACAAAATCCCAGTGGGTCTCAGCTGCTCTGAGTGGATACTATTAACTGGAAATCTGGGGTTCAGGGACAGTTGCTTTTCTCTCAAAAGAATGTGTATGACTTTGTAGATTATAATTACTCAAACCGTATCCTGCTGCTCCTCAGGGGTGAAAGAGCTCTCCCCTCTGTTTGATGATTGGCCAGCTGAAATCACTTTGGTTTGGGCAGCAGGAAAAGGCCAGAGCTGTGACCTATAAAACAGACCTGTGAATCTCTGCTGGTTTATAAATCCCAGCAGAGAGGGGCTGGCCCCCTATGAGAGCTGCCTGTGACCTGACAGAGAACAAAATGTCAAGTCCTCTTAAGAAAGGAATCACTAGACTGCTGCTCAAAGAGAGGAAGTTCTCAAGTAGGTATTTTGTCATTTAAGTGACACTCTTCCCTACTGAATGCAGGTTCCATCGCAGCATTTCCTACTATTGTTGCCTAGCATCTGGATTCCTGCTGCTACTCCTCCAGGGGCTGGTGATACTTCTCCAGAAGTTTCAAGCACATAATTAGATTGCTCCCTTAGTAAGCAGAATTTCCTGGAGGGGAAGCACATTGCAGCACTGTTCCACAGCTTGCCTAGGCTGCCAGCAAGAGCCAAGGAGAAGGCTGGTTCTTGAATCCATAAGGATCTGCAAACTCAGCTGGCCCTGAGTGCATAGCAGGAAAAGTCTGGCAGGGCTCTGACATAGGAGTTGCATGTATTTAATAATATGTTTTGGATAGCAGAGCCCAAGAAGAGCTGGGCTGCAACTTGGCAGGAAACTGGACCAACCTAACAGCTTGGTGTTGCCAGCAGGCTGTGATGCTATTCCCATCTTCCTCCTCACCCCTCTGCTCCCATCACAGCCTCCTGCTCCTTCCAAAGAATTGCTTGATGTGGAACTCAGCCAAACATGCCAGGTGACCAAGAAAGCTCCTAAGCTCAGGAGACCACTTGCTTTTCTGCTGGCTTTGTTTTCTGATGCAAATAGTGAGATAAACTGACCCACTCTTAAAACTAAGTGCAAGACAAATGCTGGCATTGGTGCAAGGCAAGCATTAATGGCATGTGCCTGTGTGGGAGGAAATGCAGGACAAAAAAAGATAAGCAGCCCCCTTCCAGCAGCAGCAAACTGTTAAATTGCATTTAGAAACACATGAACCCCCACCTTTAGGCCTTGTTCATTGCCAAGTCCTTTTTTTTTTTTTTTTTTTTTTTTAATTCCAAAACCCTACAGTGGGTGATATCTAATTTATTTTGGGACTCAGTGTGCATTTCAAACAGATTTATTTTACAGGAGGCATGGATGATGGCAACCCACTGGGCAGATAACAGGCCAAACTGTACTTTGGAGTGTGATTCCAGCACAGCAGAAGCTGCTCTAAATTTGGGCTACTGCTGCCCAATTCCCCTCCCTCCTTACTCATACATTTCTTCTTTTCCTGCATGTTTTGGGCTTATGTTTTCCATAGCATTGGTACCAGTGGAACCAGAAGATGAACTATGCTCAGGGAGCTGACCTAACTAAAATCTAACCTGTGTTATATATAAATGTGTCCTGCTGAAAAGTGGCCTCCAAGGAAAAATAGGCAATGGTTTGATATCCAGTTTTTGTGGGTTGACACTGGCTGGATGCTGCTCACTTACTGCCCTCTGCAGCTGGATAGAGGGGAGAAATTTAACCAAGGTTTCATGAGTTAAGGACCAGGAGAGGTCACTCATCAAACACTGTCAAGGGCAAAACAGGCTTGACTTAGAGATATAAGGTGAATTTGTTACTAAGAAAATCAGAGCAGGATAATGAGAGATAAAATAAGCTCTTGAAAAAACATCTTAGCTGCCCCAAACCCTCCCTCTTTCCCACCAACTGAGCAGGGACATAGGGAATGGGGGTTTGGTTAGTTCATCATCTGTGGTTTTTCTCTCAGTGCTCAGGAAGAGGAGTTGTTCCCCTGCTGCATCGTGGGGTCCCTCCCAGAGGAGACAGTTCTCTGTAAACTCTCTGACATGACTCCATTTCACAAGCAGCAGCTCCCTGTGACCTGCTGCAATGTGAGTCCTTCCCATGAGCAACAGTCCCCCTCAAACTGCTGTGGTGTGGGTCACTCTTCCAGGGGTTCAGACCTCCAAGGACAGGCTGCTGCAGCATGGGAGCTGGGCATCTCTCTCCAGGGGTCTCCCACTGGACCACAGCCTCCTCCCAGGCATCCATCTGCTCTGGCATAGGCTCCTCCACAGGCTGCAGGTGGATCTCTCTGATTTCAAGATTTCATTTCCCTTCATGAAGTCCTCACTGAAATAGTGAGATTTTATTTTCCTTCATTAAATTAAATTCTTCATTTCGTTTCATTTCATGAAATGAGAAATCAAGGAAGGAAGTGTAATGGAAAGACAGGGAAGGAAATATAATGACATGAAATGAAATGAAATTGGAAAAAACAAAAGTTCTGAAATAAAGTGAAACTAATGAAAAGGAATGGAAAAAAGGAAGCAGAACTAGTGAAAAGGAATTGAAAGGAAGGAAGTGCATCGAAATGAGTGGAAACTTCATTATATGATTTTCCCTGGAACCTCGAGATTTCATTTCCTTTCATGAAAAAAAAAACTGTGAAAGGAAAGCAAATGAGACCTCAAGATATGAAGGTAAAGAAAAAGATAGTAAAGGAAATATAATGATATAGTGTTTAGATGTTGGCTGGGTGGCAGGTGTCCACTCAACTGCTCTATCACTCCCCTTCCTAGTGAAACAGGTGAGAGAAAAGGATGGATTGAGATAAGGCAATTTACTAAAGCAAAGGAAAACCAAACAGGTGAAAGTTTTTGCCTCAGCACAACATAGTGGTTTCTCAGGAAGGCAACTATTCTGGAATAAGAAATGGACCCACTTCTTCTTCTCTCCCTTCACTTTTTTATCTGAGTTGATGCCATATGGTGTGGAATATCCCTCTGGTTAATTTGGGTAAGCTGGCCTGGTTGTGTCCCCTCCCAGGATCTTCCCCATTCCCTGCCCCTTGATGGGGGAAGGAATTTGAGAGGGAGAGCACAGCTTAGCAGTATCAACATCCTTCCAGCTACCAATGCAAAGCACAGCACTGTGAGGGCTGCTAAGGAAAAAAAAGGAACTCTATCTCAGTCAGACTAAATAGCCCAGTCAAAGAAAAAAGAGGGTTTTCCTGAGAGGGACACTGTTCAAACCTGCAGTTCCATTCCCAAAAGGAGACCTTCTTAAGCCAGAGTCACTAGACTAAGGTGCATGACCATCCCCACCTAGAGCAGAGAGTTCTAGACAAAAAAAAACAATGAAGAGTTGCAAAGCCAGGAAAAGCACAAGCAATAATAGGAAGCCTAACTCCGTACATTAATTATAGAGGCGCTCTCCTGAGAAATTGAGGTCTTGGGTACCAGTTCTTGCTTTCAGCATAGGTTACAGTTTTTTAATCCAGTGACTCCTTAAAGCAAACTACATAATTCCTGAGGCAAGGCTACAGGTAAGGTATTAATTCTCCTTACTTACTAAATTATTTGATTTTTTTAAAGCACAAGACATTTGTACTGTTGTTAATAATACACTGCAAATTCCCAACTGCTCCAAACAGGAGAGAGAATGAATGCTTTGCTATTCTAGGAAAATAGATGTGTATTTTTACTGTAGTCATAACAAAGGAAGCTTCAAGCATTTCTCTACATGCCAGTTGGGTTGTTTTTCTCAGATATTCATCTGTCTGCAGACTGTAATGTCTTTCTGTGTTAATATGTGATGCATTCTGACAGCTTTTCTCCAGTTAGAATTTGATATTTCAAGAAACCCATTCACAGTCTGGCTTTGAATACAGCACGTGCAGTTACTTCAGCTTCCATCACTTTCCATTTTATTTTCAGGAAACTTTGGTTAGCATATTATATATGTGTGAAATTTCAAATTGGAAAGGACTTGTTTCAATTCTCCTCTTAATGGAAGCTTATCATTTCTCCAAAAGATAGAGGAAATGGGATGTGACTGAGAGTTAGATTCCCTTCCTACATACTGTTACTTCTGGAAAGTTTGTGCCCATCAGGTGTTCAGAAGTAAACACATGATGTTGTTCCAGCAGAAGATAGGATTGCCAGAGGTCAGTCTGAAACTAGGAACATTGCATGACTTCTCCAGCTAACCTACTGCCAGTGTTCAGCAGCAACAAACACAGAAACAAACAGAAACAGAGCAGAGCATTTTGTTTTCATAAAAACAAACCTTGAGGTAATCGGGCACATGAGATTAACAGCAAACACTTGTAATAAGGACTACAACAAAGAGGCACTAAAATCATAGTAAAAAAAAAAAAAGGGCAAAACTACAGTTTCTGCAAGAAATTTAAGGTTTAAGATTTTTAAGTTTTAATGACAGAATTTATCAAACTCTGAAACCTTTTCTAATTGCTTGTGTATGAACAGAATTGTATCAACAATCTTAAAAAATCAGTATTGAACCCTCCTCTTGCTCACAAAATTCTGTAGCTTTAGGCTACTATTTAAATAATGATTTCTTTTTATTTTTCTTGGTACCTATGTTCAGGCCAAGAAGAGAAGCTTGGTAAGAAGGGAGTATTACGGATTTAGGATTTTATCTCTGCAGAGTCTGGCATAGTCTTTTGTTTTGAGACTGCACCTTATTACCTGGATTGTCTGTTCTGGTGAGAGAGAGGCAACTGTTTGTCTAGGAAGATGACAGAACCAGTGGCACATGTGAATTCACAAGTCAGGAGCCTTGCGTGGGTCTCTCATAAGCAAGGGACAATTTCGCAGGCATCTGACAGCCTGAGAAAAGAAATCTCTTAGAGATAGGATAGCCTTTTCACAGAGACAAAAGCAAGCCTGTTATGAAATATGTTTCCTGAAAAATAAATTTTCAAACTTGTATTATATGTATTTGTATAATATATAAGATGGATACTGCGAGTTCACAGAGAAAGAAGGCCTAAGGTCCCTAAACCAACACAAGACAGGTGACTACATGCAGAATGCATGTCTGGAATACTAGCATTGTGTTCTTCACTTGTGAGTCTTGAGGAACGTGTCACAGTTGTCTTTTGGCCTGAGTATATTTCCCATGAACCAAAGAGATGGGTGAGGCAAAAGGATAGACTGGTGCACACCCAAGGCTCACTCACCCTGACATAACAGATATATGTTTGGACTTGAGATTACTGCAGAGGCACTCCTGTGTTCTGGTGTTTACCCCAGGAGATTGTTTGATTTTGCTGGCACATAGCAGAAAGGTACAGCTGGGGCTGTGAGGGAAGGCACAGCATAGTGCTATCTCCAGCACTGACTTGTCACGTACACTGGCCAGGTAGGGATTTGGAGCTGTTGGGTGACTGCAAGAGGATTTCTATGGCACTGGTCTCCCCAAAAAGCTCATACAATTGCCTACAATTCTATAAACATCCTGCCGGCATCCATGCTGAATGCACTTCCATTCTTGTGAAAATGCTCAAAGAACAGTAGAACTACACTGTGTTTTAAAGGACAAAATGCCACAGCTTGGAAGGCAGAGTTATCAGCATCTAGAATAAACGTACTTGAGCAGTCCTAGCACAAATGTGTTCTCAGCTACTCCGTCCTGCAAGACAGAGGAATCTGCCAGGTACTATATACCCAGGCCATAACCCACCTAACATCTTAAATACATTCTTATTTGCAAGCAACGAGCCCAAAGCCTGAAGTTAAACGGGGAGAGCCATGCTATTGAACTGAGGGAAAAAACCCTCTGCACTTCACAAGGTCAACCCTTAATTTGGACCTTAACTTCTTGAAGTAACATAATTGTTCATGTGTCTTTGAGCCTTGAATTTGGAAATTAGGGTGACTGTTATTTCAAGGTGTATGACTCAGGCCCTGAGTAATCAGAACATAATCAGAGACAAGTGAGAAATAGAAGTGCAAGGGATACTGTGGGGGAAGAAGCGAGTGACTGAGTAAGAGGGTTCTCTGAGGTGAACTCCTTGCCACACTACCTGCAAATGCTTATAACTCACTCCTATGGCATTCTTTGAATTGCCAACTCTATTACCAGATAACCTAAGTGTCATTTATGAAACACCTGGGGACATGAAATACGTGTGATCCCAGCCTGGCCACATTCCCTCCCTACGGTAGTGACTACACAGCTCTTGCTGGGATGGGGGAAGGGCAAAGCAGACATTATGAAACAAATTCAGTGAGGTTAAGAGAAATGAAAACATGTAAATTATTCTCCTGTCATGACACTTTTCAAGGTCTGTAAAGATGCGACAGATTGTACTGGTTGGTTCTCGTATTCTGTATTCCAATGTGCATTTAGCATATATGCCTTATGTGCTCAAGTTCATGCCTACAAAGCGGCTTTTAACAAAGTATTTTCCAATGCTGGCACTGTCATTTGCATAACACGAAATTTTGACAGGCAGTGTGGAGCTGAGCAAGGTTCTGTGCCTTTATAAGGCACAAGAACCAAGTCTTAGCACAAGAAGCTTATATTAAATAGGTAAGAACCCAGAATTTCAAAACACCCTGGATATCAGGGATACATTTATCTTAATCATGTATGAACTCTTATCAGATTACTTTCATTGACTGCCACCTATCTAGCACAAGGTGGCATGGTAAGACTGCATGGCTTTTAAAGATCTTATGTCAGTACTATGTTGCAGTTTGAGATAAAAAGGAGATGTGATATGAGTAAACATGAGCTATAGTTAGGATTTTTCCAATGGAGGGGAGTTTGGTATGAACTTAACATAGAAATCATCTTAGAAATCAGAATGGTTTGGGTTGATAAAGCCCTTAGATACCATCCAGTTCCAACCCCCTGCCATAGGCAGGGATACCTTGAGGTGGCTTAGGTGGCTCAGGGCCCCACTCCTCTGGCCTTTGAGACATGGTCTCTGATTCTTCAATGACAGTGCTGTTGAGTGGCTTCATCCTTTTTGGAAGCAGATAAGTCGACTCTCTAAAGGGCTCTGTTGGCTACCTGAAAGCATCCACGTGAGTCACTACTGAAGAATGTCTTTTCAATTGGCTTTCAGCACCTATGCTTGTGGATGATCAAAACTACAGAAACAACTCTTCACTTGGCCTACCACTAACCCTTGAACAACTCATCTACAGACACAATAACTCTACCAGCACTTCAATGACAGCACAGTTTCTTTCTGCATTATGTGTTAATATCTAAATAAATGGCAGAGCCCTGAAGTAGAAATCCAGGAAAGGCTTGTTTCACAAAGGACCGACCACTGCTGATTGTATTCTTTCCCAGGCTTAATAGCTATGAACTCTCCCCTCAATTCACTACCAGCACTGTTAGTAGTTTGTTGGATTTCAGAATGTCTCGTGGGATCCTATTTGGCTGCTGAGTATAAGTAATTCTGTAATTGCTTTTGGAACAGTGTATCATACTGTTTTCTCAGGTGCCAGTAAAAACTTTCCTCAGTTCTCCCAAAACTTTTCTTTCATAAGGACTTTTACCTCTGCCCATCTCCAACTGCTAGGAAAGAAACCACTTTTTTCATTTTTTGCTCATGTAGGTTTCTAAATAAATCTTCCATTTTATATTTACCCTAGAACTCGGCCCTCACAACTAATTTAAGCCAGGTACCTCTATTTCTAGTGGGCGTTCTGCTCTTTCTGAATCTCAGGACAGAAG
The DNA here is from genome assembly GCA_030060385.1 of Muscicapa striata striata. Taxonomy (NCBI): domain Eukaryota; kingdom Metazoa; phylum Chordata; class Aves; order Passeriformes; family Muscicapidae; genus Muscicapa; species Muscicapa striata. The sequence goes on along the minus strand of JAREIS010000016.1, from coordinate 8,110,567 downwards.
CTGATTCTGATGTCAGCTGCAGGTATTTGAAAACCTGTCTGGAAGTTGCATTAAGCAGGTGAAAATCTGAGCAGCATCTTGGAGATTAGAAGATGAATTCACCCAGTTAAAAGATGGGTGACCTAGTCTAAATGGGAAGAGATGACAGCTTTATCTTTAGCAGGCAACAGGGCAAAATAAAAGGATGAGGGAGATGTGGGAAGAGATTCATTCTAAGTAAATTACAACTCCTATCAGCCTAGCTGGAATTCAGCATGTGGGAGAGCAGGGACTGCAGCTGTCATCATTGCCCTTGGATTTTTTGTGAGGGGAAGTAAACAACTAAATTTCAGCCTGGCTTCTACAGAAGCTTGTGTGGGTGTCCCAGTAGTTTTTGGTAAACAGTTTACAGCAGGAGCCACAGGAAAATGAGATTTTTTTTTTCCCCAAAAATAAACCAGTTTAACTTAATGAAGTCTCAGAATTACTATGCGTTGGGGGATTACCCCAGGAGTCTCATTATCTCTAATTGGATGTTTTATTTCATGAAGTAGTCAGCATTAACTTTTAGCTTGGTGAGGAAAAAATCTCATATTTAATTGCCTTCAAATTTTCCTTTATTCCTGGGAAGACTTGGCAGGATTGTGAGTATCTCTAGTGGCCAAGCGTTCCTTTTCAAAGGACATTATTTTTTTCTTTCTTTTTCTTTCTTTCTTTCTTTCTTTCTTTCTTTCTTTCTTTCTTTCTTTCTTTCTTTCTTTCTTTCTTTCTTTCTTTCTTTCTTTCTTTCTTTCTTTCTTTCTTTTTCTTTCTTTTCTTTTCTTTTCTTTTCTTTTCTTTTCTTTTCTTTTCTTTTCTTTTCTTTTCTTTTCTTTTCTTTTCTTTTCTTTTCTTTTCTTTTCTTTTCTTTTCTTTTCTTTTCTTTTCTTTTCTTTTCTTTTCTTTTCTTTTCTTTTCTTTTCTTTTCTTTTCTTTTTCCCTCACTATCGAGGGCCAATTTTGGTTCTCTTTCCCACTCAACACCTCCTACTTCATAGGCAGCACTGGTCCCCACAAGCCCTTCAGCAGACTGCAAGCAAGGACTGCTTTCTGCCTGGGTGACTTCCTGTCTTGAGGGCTCTGTGCCCAAATTTACACCAGAAGAAATCAGTGTAATTCAAGTTTAATGTAACTCAAAGCAGAGCTAATTCTGTGCTGAAACAGTCTGGAATGGCATACCAAACTCTGCTTTTGGCCATATGCACTAGTGTTTCACACTCCTTTCCCCCAAAAAATAAGTTTTGGCACATAGTATTACCTATTTTTATCTCATCTATAACCTATTCTAAAATTACACCAGTTAAGCAAAGCCACCTTTTTCATTTCCTGTCTTATTTCATTGGTCTAAAGTCACTATCCAACATAAGTGAGCAGGGAAACATAGATTTCTTTTAAAATAGCAATAAGAAATGCATGATTTATCAGACACATTTCAAAATATTAATGGTGTAAAGACATCTTGATAAATGAGGGATGATTATTCATCTTCACAGACCAAAGTACAGCTGTGAAATCCTTCCAAACAGTGCTCAAGATGTTTAATTTCTATTTCAGTTGATATTTGTCAGAAAGAATTTTATTTTTACATTATCTAGGGGAAGAGGAAATGAGTATTTGTTCTGTCCTTTTTACTTCTTGCTTTCCTTGCTTATCCTCCTGCCTTTTTATTTACGTGATTGCAATGCTTTATTACACATGGTTGTGAGAGCCTTCAGGAGTTACGCATCTTCTGTAGTCAGTATTTTTCCTTATTATTTTAAGGTGTGGTGAACTCAGCTGTTGCCAACTGAACACTTTGATGTCTAGTGTCTGGAATGTCTAAATTAGAAGACAGCTGAAAAGCACTGTAGCCCAGAAAAAACATAGATTTTAACTGAAGCAGAGGCCTGCTTTGGGATTCTTAGTGAGATTCTCTACAGCTCAGCTTTCATGTTCTAAAGTGATCCTGTAGTTCATGAAAAGAAAGGAAGACCTGAAGTTAAGGAATCACAATATTATGATGGAAGAAAAGGTTTTGCACTAGAGGAATCCTAGGTCTGAATTGCACTGAATTATGCATAAGGGAAGAAGAGGGCTTTTCAGCACTAGCCCACAGTCCCATGAAATTAGTTGTAACTAAAGCCACGCCCTGAAGGCATGGTTCCATATGATAGGTTAGAGTTCACTCCGTAACACAGAAAGAAATGAACACCCTCTCCCAAATTAAATACTCTTCAGTCTGGTTATTGAGTTGAAGTGTCTCATGGACCACATGGCAAACACCAAGGAGGAGCTAAGGGCGGGTGAAAATCTGCAGTTTCAACATGAGAAGTTAGCAACATCTCAGCTTCTTGGCCTTGGTGAACTATTAGATCAGATCAGCTGCTCCTAACCTGTTTAGAGGAATAAGTTTGCTCCGCAGATCATCACTTCAAGGCCCATTCTGGAAGAGACAAGATTCAATTGAACAAGATAAAATAAGCCATTTTTACTTGTGCTCGCAGGTTCTTAACAATACATTCAGTATGCCATTGAATAGACAATCTGAAATGAAAGAGCTCTGAAATGTCTAATAAACTCACTGTGCAAAGATCCACATATGGCCACAAAAACTAAAACGTTCTCAGACTACTGGAAAAAATTGGGAACAATGCTTAGTTATTCAGGAGGGGCATGATCTTTAAAGAAGCAGGTCTGGCTCAAAACCAACACAACTATGAAAAAAGTTTACCCAGGGGAAAGAAGGCAAAAAGCACTGAAGAACAGAGGAACCAACACTGGGGGAACAGAGGCTCTCTTGTTTTAATAGGCAAATTCTTCAGAAATCTATTCAGCAAATTATTCACTCAGTCTTGAAGTAATCAGCCCATGGGACAAGTTTGGGGCATGAGCCCATTTCACCCAGCCTTTCCCTTTGTCCTGAAGGAGATCCGCTCTGACATGGTCTGAATGACTTTCTGCGTCTTGGCACAGGCAGGCATTCCCTGATACCTCTGGTCTCACCCTGTCCTCCCACACAGAAGCATGAGCACAATTAAGTCTCTGCCTATTCCACTGCACTCCCCAGCCACGGCTGCATTGCCAGGGCAAGGAGAAGGAAAGGACTGGACACTAGAAAGCAAACAGTTGTCCATGTTGCCTGGAAGAGGGACAGAAATTTGATAAGTAGGGAGCGAAGGGTAGCTGCTCCAGTGAAAGATGTGGGATATTGGCCTGGTTGGGTGGGAGTAGTGCTGCTGTCAAAAGGAAGGGAGGGAACAAGCTCCCAGGCACAAGGAGAATGAAAGATCAGGCTACAGAAATCTCCTATAACCAATATGCACATCTGTCAACTTTGGGTGTCCTATTAATGCCACAAGCTTTTAGCTCAAGTGAAACCAGCATTATTGCCATGAAATATAGCAGAAGTACTTCAAGTCTAAATAATTGAGATGTCAAAATGAGTATGAGGAAGAAAATGATTTAGCGGAAGGACTGCTTTGTTTTCGAGGTTGCTATTTCTTTCTATTTATGCACCCATACAGACACTAACAAATCAGTGAAGTGGATGCACAACCAGACACCATCACTGATTACATCTTACCCTGAACAAAAGCAAGGAAATAGAGGAGGGGGAAAAAAGCAAACAAAAGTAATTTAAAAGGCAGAATTATTTGATGAGATTTTATCTGCTATGCAGTTTAAACAGAATTCCCAAATTATTTACAATTAGAATGTTGAGGATTGTTGGGCATTGCAAAGGAATTTTAAATAACTCCTATTGGCAAAGTTTTTTTCTCAGAGTTGCCAAATCTCATTGCTTTATCACAAATCTCATTATGTTGAATTGCTTATTTAAATCACAATTCAAATAATTACTGACTAATTAGTTTCTTGCCCTTTTTTTTTTTTTTAAATAAATGTAAATTTCTCAGGAACATACTTATTGCGGAAGCTAACAGATAATCAGAGTGAATACCAGAGCAGTCAGGGATGTTATTGTTCATGCAGGCCTTTCTCTAATCAGGGGAGAAGAAAACGCTGTTTACTGGCAGCTGCCTGCTGACAGCAGAAGGACACGAGGTCTGGGGCTCCCCGTTGTTCTGCAGCAGTGCTTGCCCTGGTTAATAAACCCTGGCCCCAGATTAGCTCTCACTCTGTACTCCCTCATCCTCCCTCCACCCTGGTCTCTCAGGGTCTTTCCACATTACTGAAACTTTCATGAATATAAAAAAATTCCACTGGCTTCACTGTGACTCCAGCCAGAAGCAGAGGCCCATTTCACCTGCCCATATAGAGCAGCATTTAAAAACCCCACAGCACAGTAGGACTTTTTAATTATAACTCAACTGCTGACAGGGTTGGGGGCAGGATTTGTGCCTATTACCTGCTCCAGCCACTGTGTAGAGGTCTGTGATGTACACCAAGCCTTCATGGACACACACGTCTGCACGGGCAGTGTCAGGAGGTCAGTGTGGCCTCTGGTCATTTATGGGACAGCCAGCGCAGGAAAAACCCTGGTCTTGGTCTGATTTAAAGCTCAGGTTTTTGTTATGCTTTCAGTATCAGGCACTTAACCTCTGGTGTTCAGTAAAATGCCATTTATAAATGTCTAAAGGGGAGGTGTCAGAGGATGGAGCCTGGTGCTTCTAAGTGGTGTCAAGCAATAGCAAAAGAGGCAACAGGCAAAAACTGATGCACCAGAAGTTCCACCTGAACATGAGGAATAACTTCTTTACTGTTTGGGTGACCATGAGCTAGAACAGATTGCCTAGAGAGGTTGTGGAGTCTCCCTCAGTGGAGACACTAAGAACCCTCTGGATGCAATCCTGTGCAGTGTGCACAGGACAGCCCTGCTTGAGCAGGGAGCTGGGACCAGATGACCCTCCGTGATCCCAACCCGACCCTTCCAGTGATTCTGTGGTTTCATCCACTTGATCAAAGGCACCTGAGGGATTTTTGGACATCAAGACTATCAAAAACTGAGTTAACCCCTGAAAATGTAACTCTGTTGCGCACACTTCACCTGCATCCTGTTTTCTGTGTCTTTAGCATACATCAGTGTCATCTGAAAGCTCTTTGTGGAGACCCAGGGAACCCACAAATGCATTCCAGTTGGAATGGTATAGCCAGGTGGGGCAAGGTTTAAGTTGCACATCAGGAGGATTTTCTTTACAGAAAGGGTGATCAAACATTGTGAAGGGACTGCCCAGGAGATGGTGGAGTCACCATCCCTGGAGGTGCTTAAGGAAAGGCTGGACGTGGCCCTTAGCGCCGTGGTCGAGCTGACACGGTGCTGTTCAGACTCCATGATCTGAGGTCTTTTCCAACTTAAACGACCCTGTGATTCAAAGAGCAACAAGCACAGATCCTCTCGCAGCGACCCGGCCTCAAGACAGGGCGCTGACAGACGTGCATTCAGCCCCGATGAGGCAGAAATGACCACCGCACCCCTCACCCCGGGCCGCCCCCGCCGGGGCCCGGAGCCGGCGGAAGGATCCGCCCCTCCGCCCCGCGCACGCGCGCGCGGGCTCGGCCCGGCCCTGCGCAGTGCTTCCCGGCGCTCATCCCGCTGGGAAAGCATCGGCCGTGCTTCGCCTCCCGTTTGCACAGGAAGGAGCTCTTCCTTTTTCTCCCACTTGCCTTCCTCGCTTGATTGACACCTGTGTTTCCTGCGAAGTGCACACTCACACGCCGATTTTAGCATTTGTTAGTCACTAAAAATTATGCTTAAGTCAGAAATATGTAGATAGTGTTGCATGACATAAGATGTTCTGTCATAGCCTGTATTAGTGCAACATTCACCCCAAGCAGGCTGCAGAGCTCGTCTTCAGAGTGATAGACATGCTCACATACTCAGTCCAAGGTCGGTCTTGAGTCCAGGCTGGTAATCCCCATCCAAGTTGTCAACCATGTGGTGGAGGCACAGCTGGCAGTGAAGTTTAGATGGTTCCTAATTATTTTCCACACCTCAGGGAGAGCAGGATCTTAGGAAGGTATTTTCAGAGAGAATAATCTGTGCTATCCATGTGGCTCGCTTGCTCGATGGTTACCAAGAGTAGTATAAGCTATTGGTGAGTTGCTGTTCTTGTGTCCAGTTAAGGTTTATCCTCAGTCACAGAACTAGTGTTCTACCACAATGAACCCAGAGCAGCATTTAGTGAATCTTCCTGTTGATCAGGAGTGTTGCAGCACCCTGGGGCTAGGCCTTTCTCAGTCACAATACTGGTTTGGTGGTAAGGCTAAAAATTAAGCCACGTGTCTAATCTGTAGCCTTTCTATAGTTTTGAAGCTACATCTGTGCATTATCTGGCTGACACAGGGTAGAATTGCAGCACTCCATGACATCACCCTTAATGGTGGTAGCTGACCTACTTAAAATGGATTTTATTTGCTACTGCTCCGTGTTGGTCAGGTAGAATAAAGCTTTAGTGACAGTGACAAGTTTCTTTATTCTCTAATGGTTTAAAATCATTCTAGTGTTCAGGAGTGACCAAGAGATATAGACCTAGATTAGAGCTTTACTGGTTTTTTTTAGATATTTCTGGCCCCACTGCAGTATTACTCACACATCCCACTGACCTGCTTACACTGGACCAAGCAAAGAATCAGTTCCTCTAAGCACAGTCTCCAGATAGACAGTTACTCGTGCATGGGGTTGAACTGCCATTCATAGCCTTAGAAGCCAAATAACTGCTGAATTTGTAGAAAATGCCTTTTTGCATTGTGGTACCCAGAGGTTCTTGCTGACTTTTCAGAACAATGGCAGAGTATCTGGATATTGGGAAGAGTGATCAAGAGGTCTGTTTGAGAAGTGCTTCTAGCCTAGCACCAGAATATTACCAGGGTTTTTTTCTATTTTTGTGTTGCACAGCTAATACGCCATTGTGGAAATACTTGTTGTAAAAGTGGTTCCATAACAGACTCTGTTGGTATTTGAAAGTGTAGACCTAATTGCTCTAAAGTACAAGTATATTGGGGAAAAGATGGAGAAAAGTAGAGAAGTAAAACAGTGAAGATCCTCTTTCAACAAACAAAGGTAGTAGAAGAAAGGGATGAGTGCACTTCATTATGCTGCTGCTTCTCTCAGCTTCTGCTTATATCTTTTATGGATTAATGGAACTTAGCACCTTTCTTGAGTTCAAATACATGAGGGCTTCATGAGCTCAAATAACAAATTTAAAAATGTGCTTTCTTAGTTGAAAAATCCCTGCCCACACTGTACTATAAAAAATAAAATACTCAGGTCCACAGATACCTTCATAATGATACCAGTACTCTGGTAATTTTGGGATGACTTGATGTGGTAATACCTTAAAAAGTTGTGCTAACGGAGTTCTCCTTTCAGGGAACTAATTGAAATTCTGGCAATTTCAAGAAACCAAAAGCTTCCACAACCAGGAGAAGAGAGCCAGGTAAGCTGACTTTCTGAATTGTGTTAATTTGGGTAAGCATAATGCTTTACTTCTATTTTTTTTTCATTCTTTTGTTTGTTCTTACTTTCTGCCTTTGTCCTTGCCTATATTCAAGGTCATGATGGGGCTTTTGCCCTGCTGCAAAGGCATTATTGGTTCTCCTGTTGCTTATTCATTTTCTGTGTGCTTCATAGGCTGTTTCTGCAAACAGGAAGAAATTTTATTTAATTTTTCATTCAAACAAAAATACTCCTATGGATGCCATTTGCTCTTCTTTGTAGCATGACTGAGGGTGTGTTACCCTAGCCAAATTAAAAGTTTTACAAAACTGTTGTTCAATAGATCCTGGAACTGCTGATTCAGAGAGATGGAGAGTTTCAAGAGCTAATGAAGTTGGCAGTTGATCAGGGGAAAATCCATCATGAAATGCAGCTTTTAGAAAAAGTAGTAGAAAAGCGAGATAATGATATTCAGCAGCTGCAGAAACAGCTGAAAGAAGCAGAGCACATACTGGTAAGTTCATAATGATGTGTTTGCTTTTGAGTCTCTTCTGGTTGAAAAGGTGGTTCTGGGCAAAGTGGTGTTGTGTTAGTTTGAGAAGATTTAAATATTTAAAACTTCATAAGAGCTTAGTGGTTTGGGTTTTTTTCTCAGTAGTCAAACACTGTTTAGTTATCATGGTATTAAGTTTTTTTTAATGCTAGTTTTCTTCTAAACCTACTTCATTTCTGTGTATTTTGAAAATGTTCATGGAAGTTTCTCTTTTAAAATGCAATTAAATGAAAGGGTTTATTCACAGAATTGACTTTCTGTAGACGTTTATAAATTAAAGATGCATTGAAGGTTTGATTTACTTTGGGGGTTTTTATTTTTTACAACTAGGCAACAGCTGTTTATCAAGCAAAGGAAAAACTGAAATCAATTGAAAAAGCACGAAAAGGTGAGTATCCATGATTGTACATATAACGTAAATGCAATTCTAAAGAAAGTTGTTAGTGAACTCAAATTGGGCCTTTTTTATTTTTTAAATTTTTCACAGATTTCAGATGCTTTGTGTGTAAACAAATAACAATTTTTTCAGAATAAAGGCAGGATTGAATTATGCTTTTGTGGCAAACATATATGAAGTAATATGAAAGTATCTCAGTAGTCTTCTTGGACTGATAAGAGTATATCTGATTACCTAAGTGCCTTATCAAATTGCCTCGGGAGGTCTGCTAAAGAAAGGAAGAGAATGTTTGTGTGTATATGCACTGTATTTGAAAGACTGACTAGCTGGTGATACCAATTTCTAATTGTAGGAATTTCTGCAGTTCTGTGGCACTTACCAAGTTAATTTTTTTTTTTTTTTCCTGAGTGGGGAAGGCATCTTCTTCAGGTTGTTTTGGTTTTGGGTTTGTTTTTTTTTTTTTTTTTTTTTTTTTTTTTTTTTTTTTTTTTTTTTTTTTTTTTTTTACAGTTTCTCTTATCATTTTGTTATGCCTCTTCTGGGTACAGTCTGTAATTACTAAATGAACAAAAAAACTTCTTTGCTACAGAAAATTCTATAATAAAGCAGGAGCTGAAGTTTTAGCAACTTTTTTTGTGCTTGCCAAGTACACTTGTTTAAGAGATTGTTTGCATTTTTCACAAGGTTGGAGAAACATTGATATTGCATTTGCACTTGTGTGTGTAAAATCAGTTCACTGCAAAGCTCATCTTTGCACAGTCTGAGAATCTTATAAACAGTCATTGCATTTGAACCAGGCTCTTAATGTTTGGCAAAATCATATTCCCAGTCTTTTAGATATTGGTGGCCAATATTCTGTAATACTGAAATTATGCAATCTCTTGAGAATGCAGCAACGTATTTTTCCATTCTTCCAGGTGCCATTTCCTCTGAAGAAATAATTAAATATGCCCACAGGATCAGTGCTAGCAATGCTGTTTGTGCCCCTCTGACATGGGTACCAGGTAACTATTGTGTTTATGACAGTAGATTTATTTTTTTTTTAATAACAAGTCATGGTTAATACCTGGTCTTAAAATGTGGCATTAACCACTGGAGTTTATTAGAATAACATTGTTTTCAGCTATTATATCTAATTTTTTTCAACAAAAATGGATATCCAAAGTCCTGTGGACTTCACATGTATCTCCAAAAGATAATGAAACTGTCTACTTTCATTAACAGACTGGTGTCCTCTGTTCTCTTTGTTTGCCTTTTCCCCTGAATGTTTACCCCGAATATAAGTCAAAGCCAAGTATGCTAAAGGCTTTTCTGTGTGATTGGTTGTGTTCCCTCTTGCCCCTTACAATATTCTTTCAGAGAATGTGAGTAAACATTAGTGGAGTCAGGAGCAAAACTTTTAACTATGACATGTTTCAATTTTGGGTACTACCCTCTTTGTCCAAAATGAAAATGTGTTTGATCCAATTCCTGTCCTTGCTGTTTAGCTGTGAAGTAGCAGGTAGAGCAAAGATATCTTTTAAACATGATAGGTGTTTTTGTTTTAGTTGCTTTGGGTTGTTTGGGAGGATTTTTAACATGCTTTTTCTGCGAAGTATGAATGAACAAAGAAAGTTTAAGTGAAAGACAGACTTGGATTTTAATAAAACAGGTGTGATGCTTGTTGCTCATTCAAGCAACCACAGTTGGGGATTTTTGGTCATTAAACTAGATCTGCAGCTAAAGCTTATGCCTGCAAGAGAATTGTTATATTTCAAAGCATTCTTTTTCTTTTTTTTCTTAAAGGGGACCCACGTAGGCCATATCCTACAGATCTCGAAATGAGAAGTGGTCTGTTGGGTCAGATGAACAACCCATCCACCAATGGAGTCAATGGACACTTACCAGGGGATGCACTTGCAGCAGGCAGACTTCCAGGTAAGTGAAACACAGTTTTGTTTTGTTTTGTTTCTTTTTATTGTTTATAGATTCACAGCAGTTACACATCTCCCTTAGCAAGGCCAAATCAGAGGTAAAGCAATGAAAACTGTGGTTAATGTTCTTCCCTAGCAGTGAAGACCTAGTAAAGAAAGGTAATTAGAAATTGCATAATTTTTTAAAATTTCATGCTAAACTGCAGACACTACAGCTAAGTCAATATCAACAAAACTCAGTTATCTTCATATATTTAAAATAAATAAGTGATTTTCAGACATGTTAGAAAGAAGCACTTTGAGAACAGCTTTTGCTTAGTGGTGATAACAAAGCATGGAATTTTATTTGGAAGAAAGGTGGTTTATTGTCATTCCCTACCTTTCTTTGAGTCTATGCTTAGAAGTTCTGGATTTAAAAGACAGCAAGGAACAGTTGCTGAGATAGTACATTGAGTGTAGGAATCAAGCTTTAATCCCTTAATTGCTTTGTGAAATGGGCACTTCCGTTGACTGCAGTGGCATTCTTTCCTTCACGTAAAAACTGAATTTAGCAGTAAATTACAGAAATTCAATCTAGAGTTGAGTTGCTCTCTATCTGTGCAGCATTGATCTACCATGGTGGTAGAGGTAGGAATGGTGGGAAAAGCCTTACTTTGGCTTCATAGGAGATCTGTAACAGTTCTTACATATCTCTTAAGCCACTATAAGACATTATAGAAAGCTTGTTTTCAAAAATCATGCTGAATTTGTTAAAAACCCCTTCTTGCGACTCCATTAGAGGAATAGTAAATTTGGATTTTGTGTCTCTGATCATCTGTCTAACCCTGTTGTCACCTCTTAGGAAGTGACTTGAAATTCTGCATCATCTCACTTTGTGAACCTCTGGCCTCAGATAAAATGGGTCAGTGAGCTGAATGGGAGTAGGATTCTGACATCTGTCCTTAGCAGCCCACCAGGGAAATGCTGAGGATTGGCCCACATATCTTTTCTGTTCTTTTGAAATATGGTCAGAAATGTTAAGGTTATGACATCCTAATGGAGTTCGAGCATGTATTTGTGTATGTTTTGGTGGAGCCTATCTGGCTGCTCCTTTGCCTTAGAGGATGCAGAGTTGATCCATTTACTTTTGACTGCTGTCTCTCTAAGAACTGAAAGGAATTTTCAGGAATTTTAGGAATTTTCCTTGAGAAGCTGGAAAATGTGGGTTTTAAACTCTTCCAGTGAAGTTCTTAATTGAGTCTTGGACTCCTCTGTCAGGTTAAACCCTCAGATAACTAGACTGTCAAGGTAAGAGGGAAACATTGATTTACAAGAAAGTTGAAACTGCATTTTAAGTAGGGATGCTGAATGTGTTGGTGTGTGGTGGCATGTCCTGAGAATGCTTATTATGGGATCTAGTCCTTTTGGAGACTCCTGCAGAGATGTCCAATTACTGAGTCCTTAGTGAATGTGCAGGCTTTCTGGACTGCTTGGTAGTCTCCAAACTTTGAGGTTGCTGAGCACACAGATTCAGCCTGGTTTAACAGCAGACTGGTTCTAGCATTGAAGCTGTGTAAATAATGTAAAACACTGGCTTCCATTCTGAGCTTGTTCAGATAAAGGCTTTTCCTCTGAATTTTTATGGTCAGCCTGAATTTTTTTTTACATCTAATATTTTAATATTTTTTTGCATATTGACAGACTGTGCTAATTTTCCTTATTCCTAGTAGTTGTGAATGCTAAATCAGTTCAAACTGTGCTTTGAAGGTGAAAAGCTCTGCATTGACTATGAGTTATCAAGAGCCACCTACGTAAATGGGCCTCTCTGGTAGAGCAGACTTTCACACTTCCAGAATTGCTCCATCATGAGATGTTTTCCAGCTGTTACTGGAGGGTTTAATCTGTCCAGAATTCAGAAAGGATTTCAAGATTTGTTTTGATTTTAAATTGAAGTTCAGGTTGAGCTGTCTTGTGGAATTTGTCAATATGCAAAACTGAAAGTTTTCTTGATTATGCCTCTTTTTTTTCCCAGATGTGCTTGCTCCTCAGTATCCTTGGCAGTCAAGTGATATGTCAATGAACATGCTACCTCCTAATCATAGTAATGACTTCATGCTAGAGCCTCCAGGACACAATAAAGAGAATGAAGATGATGTAGAAGTTATGTCAACAGACTCCTCAAGCAGCAGCAGTGACTCAGACTAGGTATGAGGGGGACAGTATTCCTAGTAGACCTTTCCTGTGGAGAAGGTAGGTTAGATGCTGTTTGTCACAAACTGCAATATCCTTTTGTTACACCAGCAGCCCTGTGTAGGGAGAAGATAACAGCTGGCTCAGAAATAGGGTGACTAATTTAATACCATGGACTATAGACTTGTTTTTTCCTATTAGATGTTATGGGAGCTGGGAGAAATGTCTGGGAACTGTCTGCTGGGGGGAGAGATGTCAGATTTTCAGTGATTGTGTAAATGTATGTTTGCAAGAGATGTGTAAATATATATTTATATATATGTATTTACTATACATTAGATAACAAGTTCCTGGGAAAAAAGGTGTAAGGGGAATCCCCTTGTATGTTTGTTAGTAACTTTACTCTTTTGATGATAGCCTTTTCTATGCCACAGAAATGAAACATGAAGTTTGTAATTTTAGTATCTTTTTTTGTTACTGCCTAAATCCATGTTCTTGATCATCTGTGTATCAAGAACAAAAATATGGCAATAAGGTGTAATAAAAGAGTTTGTAATTATTGTAATATATAATGAATGATTTGTCATAAATAAACTCAGCTTTGATCTAACTTGAATTTTCCAAACTTGAATCTTAGATGAGTTGCCATGTAACTTCAATACTCAGCACATTTTATTCCAGTATGTGGTTGAATTCTGATTGAGTTTTAGAAGTTTGTACTCCATTTTCCCCTGTGCAAAATGCCCAGTCAGCATTAGAAGCAGCTGAGGAGGAGTCAGAAGTGGAAAGCCTGTCCTTCCTTTTCAGGTGAGCCCTTCCAGGTACACACAAAGCTGGGCAGACCCTGAGGCAGTGAATGCCCACCCATAAGGCTGTGCCAAATACTTGGTTAAGTGTCCTGGGACCCTGGAGGCGACAACTTTGGGACATGCTGCAGATTTAGCTCCTTTCAGAACAAAGTGCTCAAGGATGTTTTTGTTGTCATCTATATTTTTTCACTTCTTTGAACATGCTAATTAAATTACTTTGGCAGTTGCATTTCCTGCATCAGCTGCAATGTTATTTTGTCTTCCAAAAGCACTTCCCTTGGCTTTCCTTTCCTTGTTCTGTTTTGCTTAAGGAGTCATTTTATGACAGCTGCTTTTCTCTTAGGTAACTCTCTGATAAAATTTCAAAACTCATGTGAAATGTTGCTCCTGGCAGTTACAGGTTTCTGTCCTGCAGCACAGATCACAATTCTCTTCCCTTTTCCATTTTGTAGATTCCTCACAGGAAGTATCTGATGTATCAGGTAATTCCTCATTTGCTCGAGTAATCTTTCAAACATTGCTGTCAGTAATCCTGTCACCTGTGACCAACACGTACAAATCCCATAAGGATGTAGAAAGGAGAAGGACTTCAGTCACATTCAGTCACATATGAGGCAGTGGATTTTGTTTTCAGAGAAAAGGGGAATTTGGTTTTGCCTCAGCTGTTCCTTCTAGAAGTATTTTCAGAGTTATTAAACTGTCACCTCTTTCTAACAGTCTAAAGTTATTCATATGCATACAATTGTGACCTTTATTCAGTATCATGTTTTCCTCTTGGGTTCTTATCTCCAATGTCTTTCCTTTTAAATTCACATTGATCCCAATACATGTGTCCTGTCTCAGTCATCCTAGTTAACCACACCTACCCCTTTTTTAGCTCACATTAGTTTTTGTCTTAAAACATGTGATCAGAATCATATACAATATTACAAAGTGGAGTTGCTTAATGCTTTGTATAATGGAATTGGTTATTTTCCTTCTAAATGCTTCTCTCTTAACACATCACACAGACACAGATCACCAGTCTCTTTTATCTTCTAACTTACAAGGACAAAATACAAAAATATAGAATTAATACTCATGGGAAGTATAGTGTTACAGTCTACCCAAAACTCTTCTATGGCTGTATCAAGTAATTTACCAACTGAAATATTGTGGAGGTGGAAGAGGGAACTGAAGCAATGACCACTTCTTTTTCTGGGTTATTAGTTACTCTATTAAAGAATTAAATGAGACAATTGTATTACATCTAAGAAATAAGGCAACAGCTCTGCCTGCTTAGCATAAAATCAAACTCTGGGTATTAGATGCATCCTAATCAGTTTCCTTGCATCAGTGTTCAAAACTATGTACAGTTCAGGAGTATGTTTCTCAATGCTAGCTAGCTCTAATGCTAGCTAGCTCTAATGCCATTTTAGGTGAATTCTGTCAGTTACAGACAATTTAGTGAACTATGATATGGTAACTGAGTGTTCTGTTATTCAGTGGCTTAAATATGTACATAATACATTTTCCTGTTTAGCAAAAGTACCAAAAGTCAGTGTAAAGACCTAGTTGACAGGACTGAGTCTTAGCAGCAAAAGTCAACTGAGAGAACCACATTTTCTGGAGGGGTGGGAAATATAAATGTGTGTTACATACAAGAAAAGTTATTTAAGTTGGGGATTGCTGACAGCTGGTTGCAGTAATGCACTGTAGTCTTTTAATCGGTCAATTTAGAAAGGATACAGAAATGCTGACATATGGAGATACTGTTTGTGTCCTCATTTCAGTGTCTACTTGTGTATTTACAAGAGACAGAATGAATATAACCATTAATAAAATAGGCCAAGAAAGTATTTATTGCATGACAGAGCATTTTACAGTGGTCCCTGTTCTCTCATCAGGACCTAGATGTTTTCTAAAATTTAAAATTGTCCTAAATAATTTAATTTTTTTTCTTCATTATTCTTTGTGGCAGATGGGCAGGACATCTGTCAACTCTTCCTACAGCTTCTTTGTTGACAGCTGAACGGAATAATTTTCAGTGTACATAAGGTTGCTTTCAGGCAGTAAATCTCCACTTCTGAATAGAAAAATGAGCTTTTTACAAAGGTACAGTAGCAAAAGACTTTTTGGTGATATTTCCCATTTCAAGGCTGCTGTGTAACATTGCTTCTTTCTTTGCTTCAGAGAATGGGTGTCTGTCCTATGGGAAGTTGCACATAATTAATACTTCAAACTCTAAGCAGGGGCAGTAGCATCCTTATCACAGCCTTATCACTCTGTTTCTCAGCAAGAAGGGCCATCTCCATTTAAAAAAATGTATGTACAAAGTAAGGAAGAGCTTTAAACCCCTCAAACTGATTTCTTTTAAGAACTGAGAAGTCAAATCATAATTCCAGGCATTTTAAATATCTCAGTATTGTGCCTGTGTTTTATTCAAAAGAAATTAAAGATATCTTACAACATTTTTGTACAATGAATACATATAAAGGAAATAGACAAGAGATGTGCCATAAAAGAATTCTGAGAAGAAAAAAAGTAGCCGAGTAGTGATTTCTTTAAAACTTATATCCTAAAATCAATTGCTGATATCTTAGTAACTACAGCTGGAAAATAATCAAAATTGGTTACAAATTCTAGAAAAATTAGAAATATAAACTCCTTGGTTTTATATGTACTGTTGGGTACTGTTATTTCATTCAGTAACAACTCAGTCATTTAATCAGTCAAACTGAAAATTCACAATTTTACAAAATTTCAATAGCCAGCCATACAGAATTACACCCATCTGTGTTGTTTAATACTGACAACTCTTATTAGCCACAAAGTATGATTTTTGCCATGGAGCTACACCTATGAATGAGATTTGTGTCAGCCTAGTAGAGTAGGCACTTCTCCATTCCAAGAGTTCAATAACAAATTGAGATCAGTTGCAGAGATCTGAGATATTTCTGCAATAAATTCAATGTAACTGAGGCACTAAACAGAGCTCTGTTATGAAAGCAACTGGCTTGAAGGATCAGGGAATTTTCATTCCCTGCAATAAGTCATGACAATCTTTTCACATTTATATACTCTTTTGATTTTCAAGTGTATACTGCTGTCTGCAGGAAAAAAATGCACTGTCTATTAAAGGGAGCATTCGTCCATGGCAGTAGCTTCATACCTGAAGCTAAGAGACAAGGCTAAGTTTTAAAATTGATCCAATAATTACAGGAAAGCGGGTTTAAACTTGTAAGTTTTGTTGCAATTGCTTTTTTTAAGTCAATAAGCTTCCCTGGCTAGTGCCAACTTCCAAATGACTGTTCATCCATATAAAAATTAACTAGATAAAACATGGAGTCTGTTGTAAAAGCAAATGTTAATTGTTAACTACTAAACCAAGAAATGGGTCTGGAATGAGAAAGAACTGTCGTGTGAAATATGGGAAAAGCACTGTTACATCAGGCATGTTCTTTGGAAAAAACAGTATTTTCACATGGGCAGGATGAGCACTTTATATCTTTTTTTCTTCTATGCCAAAAAAGTGTGTCTGTCCTTTAGATTTATGTCCTTTATGTTCACATAACATACAATTTGTTTTTACTCCAATTGGTGACTTCCCGTGTACCCCTTTAGATGATCCAGCTCTTCTGAAAAGGGATTGTAACCTTGCTCTCTTAAACAGCGTAAGGCCCAGAACAGTTGATCTGCTGGAGGAAATTCATCCCATTTGACCCATTCCCAGCCTGTAGGGGAAACACAAAAAAAAAAAAGAAAAAAAAATCAGAGTATATAGAGTTAAGTCAGGACCCAAGGAAACAGCATGAAGCTGTGGCAGGGGAGATTTAGGCTCCTCTAGGAAAAGATGGTGGGGCACTGGAATAGGCTCTGTAGCTCAAGGAGTGTTTGGACAGCCTTCTCAGACACAAGGTGGGATTGCTGGGGTTGTCCCACGCAGGGTCAGGAACGGAATTTAATGATGCTTGGGGGTCCCTTCCAACTCAGGATATTCTTTGTGTCTGTGATACAAAAATTTTTCCTTTGCCAGTCTAGATGGATCATACAGAAAATACCAATACAAAGACAAGTTCTCTGTTGCATAGAGAGTCATTCTGCCTGAGCAGTTTTGTTTCCCAGAGAGGCAGTGGATGCCCCATGTGCCCCAGTGTTCAAGGGCAGGCTGGATGGAGCTGGGAGCCACCTGATCTAGTGGGAGGTGTCCCTGCCCGTGGCACGGGGCTTGGAAGCAGGCGGTTACTGACCCTCGTTCTTGTCGGGTTCCCGGTTGTGCGGCTCGGCGCCCGGCTCGGCCTCGCCCTTCATGAGCACGGTGACATAGTGGTAGCGCTGGGACGCGCACACCGCGTTCACGGCCGACGCGAACCGCACGTGGCGCAGCCGCAGCGCCGCCTCCTCCAGCGTCTCCCGCGCCGCGCACTCCGCCAGGCTCTCCCTGCGGGCGGCAAGGCAAGGGACGGGAGGGCACGGCCGCCTCAGGCAGGGCACGGTGCGGCAAGGCAAGGGCAGGGCGGGGAGGGAGGGCGCGGAGCTCCTACCCGAACTCCAGGTGGCCTCCGGGGAGCTGGTAGGTGCCGGCGCCCAGCGCGCCTTTCCGCTTGCCCAGCAGGACGCAGTTGGGGTGCGCGGCGCTGGTCACCACCACCCCCACGCCGACCCCGGGCCGCCGGGGCTGAGCCGCCTCCTCACCCATGGCAGCCCCGGGAGCTCGGCGAGGCTGCGTCCGGACCCGCCAATCAGGGCTTGGGATCCCGCGTTTTGGGAGGCCCTTGCGCGTGGTGGTGACGTCGGGTGAGGAAGGTGGTGCGGTTCCAGGGCAGGCAGGAGCGAGAGGGCTCCCCTGTCCTGCTCTTTGCCTGGGGTTCCTCGCCTCTGAGTGCGCAGCCACTGGTGAGGTCACCGGGAGTGGAAATGGCGTTGTGCAAATGAGGGCAGCTGAAAACGAGATACGAGTCGGTTTTTGAAGGTCAGGGAGCCAGTCGGTCTCTGACTGCAGATTTGTTCAGAATTTACAAAGTGGCCCTTCTTTGGCTCAGACCTTTCTGGTCTGTGAAGAGTCTGACGCTGAAGTGTCACATTGGAATTACTTAAAAAGGAAGCTGCAAGCTTAGCTGAGCAGAGCTCCTCAGGAGGAATAACGGTTCCTGACTGATAAAGAAAAATACAAGTTTCTGCTGGCAAGTCTTTACCTTCATTCTCACATTTTTATAAATTACAGAGATATGTAGAATACAAGATACAAGCTTTCATTTTCTTTATAAATAACTGTAAAGTTTGTCAAATTTCCCCCTTCTTTAGCCTATTGATCACAACAAAGAAGTTTTTTATTTGCAGACCTTTCAAATTGGTTTGGGGTTTTTGTTTGGCTGGTTTTGATTTTTTGTTGTTTTTTCTTTGTAAGGTTTTAAAATATCTATGTACAGATGCTTTTATTTACATATGAAGGTCCCAGGGCCAAACTGGCTGATGCTTATTCACATTTTCTGGGATCACTTTTTTGGGGTTTAACTGCCTGAAGTGGCTCATTACAGCATCGGATGGGTCCCAGTGTTGGCATGAAGGGCATGTCAGCAAATTGCTGGGTACGCTAGAAGCAAGCTTGCCCTTTGACAGTGTTTGGCTGTACTGCTTAACTGTGATGTCAGCCTATACCCTGAATTACTGACATTAGTAAATAATAACAATAATAAATCTTGGGCAAATTGCAAAGGTAACAATATTTTTCATAAATCAAGCTTATTCATTTGTATCTGTCTCCCCAGTACAGCTGGAGTATCCTAATCTCCAGATGAAACACCAGACATATCAGTTACTTCTATATTTACATTTTAAGAAGACAGTGATCTTACACAAGCCATATCAAAATCAGTACGCCAAGATTTTCCCTTCCTCTCTGACATCCTCTTGAAAAATAAAGATGTGAAGTTTTACCTTTTTACAAAACACTAAAATGGCTAATTTTTTGTTGAGGTTTTGAAATCTGGTTGTATACAGATATTTAGATTTGTTTCAATTTTTTCACCTTACATTTGTGATCATTAATATAGAGAATACTGTACGAAAAGAAGCATTTTGTTGTCTGAATCTGTTCTTACTGGTTTCATTCTAGGATTTATTTAGGACACGCCTATGCAGCCAGATTTTGCAGATCATGAAGTAAATATAGGCTGATTTTCTGAGTTTGATAATGAACAGACATCCACTGAATAAAGATATGGGAATAAATCAAGAATGAGAAAGTAGCAAAATCCTCTGCCACAGTAGTATGTTGAAAAACTTGCAAGATTATGATTTATATATGCTTGTAGACTTGTTTATTAATATTTTATCTGAGAAAGTACTTCTGTGAGACAAACAGCCAAAACAGTGTATTTAAAGCAGCATGTGTCCAGCTGCTACTGGAAAAGAGGCAGATACTTTTTAGGCCTAATTCCTCATTCATTATGCTAAGGCTTTTATTGATGGAATGAATTGTATGTCTGAGCTGATCTGAATAAAAAAAAAAAAAAACCACCTTTTTTTTTTTTTCTTTTTCATTAATCTGTTTTCTTGCATGCTGTGGGTGGCACAGGGAGGGGATGGGAGAGAGTTCAATCAGATTAAACAGTACAAAGCCAAACCTGACTCAGCAAACTGGGACAGAGATTATGGTTTTAGTAGAATGTGTTCCCTGACGCAAGTTACAGCTCAGGTACATAAATGAGGGAGGCAGTGAGTCAGAGCAGCTGGGAGCAAGAATGGTGGGACTAACCATGTTAGAGACAGGCCAGATTTATGTCAGATTAAAATTATTACATGGCTGTTCCCTAAGAAGAGGACACATAGGGAAACAGGTTAGAAAAGCATGCAGTGTACAACAGCTTACTGAAAAGCAGCTACACAAGCAAAAAACATCCATCCTTCTGAGAATTTCACACACATGGTTCCTTGGCTAAGGAATTTACTAGATTATATTTAAATATTTTACATTGCAAAGCTTGCATTCAGAAGCTGGGTGGAATGTGACAGCAGTGCATGACACCAAAGTCCTGCCAGCACCCTGGCTGAAACTTGAACTTGAAAGATTTTTCTTCTCTTGCATTCAAGCATCTGGTTGTTATCCTGAACCCTGATACTGAAATGTAACATTGTTAACTGTTTCCTCGCTTTTATTTTAGCAGAATTATTTCCATGACACCACATGCTTCCATTAAATGGCTGTCTTTTACCATAAATCATTGCTTGCTGTAATATTATGGCAATATGTTATATTATAAGCATTATAAGCATTATATTATAAGCATTATAAGCAATATATAATATTATAAGCATTATTAGTAGAAATTAGGCAAAGTGTGATATGCAGTTTTTATGCTGAAATGTAAATAACCTCTGATCACATTTACATAGCTTCGATGAAACTTCTGGGTGTACTCAATCCCAGGGGACCCTGAATCAGAAGAATGTAAGTATCTGTTCCTTGTCCATCTAAGATAGTACCTGGAGGTCCAGAATGAATGTCTGGAATACAGTAGGCAAAAAATCGTGACAGGGTTTTTGACTACTATTCTACAGCCATCTGTGGTTTAGTGACTTCTCAAGGCAGAAGTGGCTTCTATATTCTATATTCTATTATTCACTAACCCTCTTGTTTATCTTCTTTAACCTACCAAGACTCCTCTCGAGCCCATGTAAATTTTCATCATTTGCAGCATCTGTGGCAAGGTGCTCCACAGTTTAGCTACATGAAAGATCATTTTTACAAACCAAATCCTTTTGCTTTCACTGAGCCTTTCCCCTACTTTGGGGAATGGGCCTTCCCTGGCTGGGAAGAGATGATGCATTAGTGATTAATGTTCATACTGTATTCTGTAGAAAACTGCACCTATCCAGACCTGAGAGTGCACACGTTAAATGCCTGTTTGATAGCACAGATGTCAGAATCCTTGCAGAAGATACACCAGAGCAACTTCGGGGAAGAACCCTGGTTTGTCTTTTCTGTATGACTAGGAGGAGAGATGGAATAACCTGTTCATATTTCAAATGGGTGCAGTGAATAGTTTCATGTTATTAGATGTGCCCGAGGATCCCCTTAGCAATCTGCAGCTTGTCCAGAGACAGCCATGATGGTACTCCTGCAGACAAGCGATGCAGTGAGAATTCACTATCTGTAAGACGTGCAATGTAAGGCAGTGTAGACACCACAGAAGGATTCTTCTCACTTTGCTTCAAGGTCAGTTTTTTTGCTCTGACCGTGGCTGACTCATCAGCTAAACCTGTTTACTCATCTACCATACCAAAAAAGTGGGCTCTTCCCTCCTGTCTTCAACTAAAAATGCTCTGGAAAGCTCAGGGTGATTTTCTCCACAGGTACTGGGATGCTTTTTAAGCCCCTGATAAATTGCTTCTTGGAAATTTCCTACCCTCTGAACTCATGGCCTTGGCAGAGGCTTTCACTTCCTCATTTTGATGTCCTTGGCGAGACCCTCTCGCCTGATGTTTTTCAACCATAAAGTATCAACCAGTGGAGCTTAGAAGATCTGGGAAATAAATGAGATTGCACCATTGTCACTACGTGAATGTGATAAATTCATAAATTCCTTCTATCTCATTTGTAATGTACCTTTCCCCTGCTTCTTTATAGTTTTAAATACAGCTTTTCAGAGAGGACCTTGATCCTGTGTTAAGAATCTTATTCTGACTTTAGCAAGAAATCTCACAATTTTAAACTTTGAATAGGATGGAATCTATTTCTGGAGATTTAGCAAAATGTCTATATCTGTTGGAATCCTGCAGTGCATTCCTCATGCAGTCTCTGCAATTGCAGGTCAGATATTGAATGAGGCTGAGCCTATACCAATCTGAGTGAGTTTATACTGGACTCACTAGGAATTTGCCTGGTTATAGGCAAGATTTGTTGTCCTTTCTTGTGTCGCTAACAAAGTAAAGAAAAGGTGAATGTGTCATTTCCAAGAACTGTTGTTTCTATGGTTTTGAGTTGGGCTTACAACCACCTTGTGCTGACAGTCCAAGCCAGATGGTGGCACTGGTGATCAGACAGAAATCCAGGAATTTTTACAGTCCGTCCCAGTCAGAGTTTTCACAGCCAAGAAGGAAATCAGACAATACAGCATCCAGATAATTAAAGTTCTCCAAACAGCTGTGTATCAGACTATAAATAATGGCAGCAGCTGCCCTAATGTTTCTAGAAGTCCTTCAATATTGCCAGCCATGTGATATTTCTTCTTTTGATGTATAAGGTAAAAACCGTGTTCATCTTGAAACTAGAAGGATAAGTCACTCCTAGTGAGAAGATACAGTAGTAGTTGTAATCTGAATGTTTTACAGCCTTTTGCTAAGCCAAGAATTAATTATAAGCCCAGAGAGAGTCGTCCAATTTCCCTGCAGCAGCGAACAGCTGAGTGAGGATGTAAGTCTGGTTTCTTGACCTACAGCCAGTACTTCTCTGTGAACAGTAGCTTTGGGCTTTTAAGCTTAAGGTTTAAAGTTTTGCCAAGATCCATTACATCCTCTTGTATACATTGCAAATCCTTTCCAGGGTGGAGGTCATTTTGGGGAGTCTCCTGGAGTTAGATTTCTTTGAATGTGGAAATGGCATCCATGTACTGTCCTGTAATGGAACTGCAGCAGTTCCTGTGACTAGTGAAGAGCTACTGTATATACAGAGGGCAGAAAGAGCACACAGTTCAAGTGCTTTTTCTTCCCTTCCCCTTGGCAAGAAGAAATATTTTATCAGCTGTGGTGGGAAATCTTGATTGGTCTATCAAAATTTTGCAGCTGCTTACAGGTTCAGTGACATGTACTCCTACCTCGTGTGTCTGCACACAGAGGTGCAGAGCTAAGCACTCTGCAGAGCTCACTGCAGTGCTAACAGATGACAGTAACACCAGGTCAGCAGAGGACCAGGAGCAAAATAACTGAACCAGAATGACTCAGTCTTTTGCAATACTTACCCAAGGAGAAGTTATGATAATGCATTTTCAGTTTCAGAACAAAAAGAGGCAACTCATCCAGTTATTTATTGGATAATTCAAGTTACAAGAACTCAAGAAGAATCACAGCTTTGACATGGTTTTCATTCATCAGAACTTGCTTTGAGGTTAATACTGTTTGAAAGTAACTGCCATTTTAACCTTATTATTGGTAGAGGACATTCTTGTTCCAATTTCCCTGGCCAATGCTATTTTCCTAATTATCATTTTGTTTTCAAGGAAAAAGCTTTGCCTCCTTGTGAATCACAAGGTCTGGTCACCAGTTTCTACAGGGACACCTGTCCCTGCTTCAGTTCATTAGTGACCTGAGTCAAGGCCACTGAAGAAAGACTACAGACACTGAATTGCAGAGTGGGAGGCACAGCCTGGGGTAGAAATGGGGGCTGTGGCATGGGGAAGGGGCCTGGGATGAGTGATGGGAAGGGGCTGCAAAATACCTAGATATACTAGTGCTCAGTTCAGTGTTAGTTAGAAACCCGAAGATTATCTAATTCCAACTCCTCTGCCGTGGGCAGGAACACCTTCCACAAGACCAGGTTGCTCAGAGCCCCATCCAGCCTGGCCTGGAACACTGCCAGGGATGGGGCATCCACAGCTTCTCTGGGCCACCTGTTCCACTGCCTCCACCCTCCCAACAGAGAATTTCTTCCTCATATCCGATCTTAACCCGCCCTCTTTAACTTAAAAAAATTCTCCCTTGTCTTATGGAAGAATGGGTATGTTCGTGTTGTTGCACGGAAACACCCTGAGATACGAAACAAAAAAATGTAATCCTCAGAGTGAAAATACTGAAAGTTCTTCCATCCTGAGGCTGAACCGGGAGTGTGGGCGTGGCATAAGGAAGCAGTGCTCCTTCTCTCCCTTTTAACAGAGGCGGTGCCAACCGAGGCCGACGTGTGCGGAAGGTTGTGTGGGGCCATTACAACCCGTGTAGGATCCTTGCGGAGCAAAGCTAACCTTTATTAAAACCAAAAGGGTGGGAAGAAGGCGAGGCCGGGAAGCGCCCCTCAGGGCCGCTCCTCCCCGGCGCCGCGCGGGCGTCACTGCGGGGCGGGGCCGCGCGAGCGCTTCCTGCCCCCGCCCCGGCCGGGAGCGGCGCGTGCGCGCTGCCAGGGGCACCCGAGGGCGAAGGGGCTCGGCCATGGCGGCCTCCATGATCTGCAGCCGGGTGGCGGCCGGGCTGAGGGGCAGCGGCCTCCGCGCCTCGCTGGGTTCCACCGCGGGGAAGGTAGCAGCCGCTCGGGACCGGGGGTGGGCCGGGCCGGGGCTGAAGTGGGGCCAGGCCGGCTGGGCTCGTGGTCGCGGTCACTCCCTGCGGAGCGCCGGCGAGAGCAGCGTCCGTCTCAGCCCACTGCCGCCGCCGTCCTGCCCTGCCCTGCGCTCACCTTTGGTGTGCGGCCCCCTCAGCCGCTGTTCTTGCTAGTGCCAAGTCTTCCCTGCGTGGTTCCTTTCCCCTTCCTTTCCAGCGCCCCCGTCCCCAGCTTGCTTGGAAGTCCCCGTGTTTCCCCCTCCGGCGTCACTTTGCTCCTAGGAGGTGTCGGGCTGTGCCAGCTAAGCTGTAATTCCAGCTCGCTCCTCGCCAGCCTCTGCTCTTGGTTCCCGTGGATGCCATTCGTGGGTGCGGGTTTGTTTTTGGCTGCGGCAGTGGGAAGCGGTGACACGGAGGAGCTCGGGCGCTGCAGTGTGTGACACGGCGTGTGACGCCGCTGCCGCTTTCTCCCCCGGCCGCGTACCGGGGAAGGTCGCCCTGAGTGCCCCTCTCCAGTTACGCGCAGCCGCCCGGGGCCGGCCGCTCGCTCTCCCTTCCTTGCCGGCGTGCCAAGGAAAGGACGTTCTGCTTGGAGAAGGAATCCTTTGGAGAGTGCCCAGGCCCCTGGGTTCGCTAGCTTGGAATGCTGTAGTAAAGCTCATGTGTCGTCTGCTTGTTTCCTTTATTTGAAGTGAAACGGAGCCTTAAAAAATCCAACTTGTTAGGAACTTCCTAATACAGGCTGATTTTGGAGTGCTTGTGCCAGTGGTACATACTAAAAAAATAAAAATAAATGCAAAAAGGTTGTTTTGTATGTAAGTTTCTTTTGTAATCTCTTTACCATGAGTCTTTTGGTGCTCATCTATGTTAATGAATTAGCTGAATTCAGTAGGTTTCTTGCTTTGCTTGTGTATAAAATTAAGGTGTTTGCATATAGTGAAATACAAAAAACGCAGCAAACGTTTTTTGCGTTTGTTGTTGTTTTGTGTGACAGTCCTTGTCAGTGCTAGTAGTTTCACCAGCTCTTTCCCCCTGCCCAATAAAACCTCACAAAATCAAATGCTGGGCCTGATATGAATGACTAATGTGGAAGGGTAGGATTAAATGTTCAGGTGTTTGCACTGGTGCACTATGGTATACTTGTTTAATATGTAGATTTTTTTAAACCTAAACAAAGAGGGTACTTTTTCACAGCAGTCACATTCTTCGTTGTTTTTTTTTTTTTTCTTTTTTTTTTTTTTTTTTTCTTTCTTTTTATTCTTTTTCTTCAGGTACTTGCTGGAAGTCCAGGAATACTCAATAATCATGGGTTTCAAGTGCAACAACAGCAACAGAGGAGGCTATCACTCCATGAATACCTGAGCATGGGACTGTTGAAGGAGGCTGGCATTTCTGTTCCACATGGAGTGGTTGCCAATTCGCCAGATGAAGCTTACAAAATAGCAAAAGAAATAGGTATAATATTAAAAATAACATATACGCATAGACATGAGATTGATAAAGGGTGTACCTGTTTTTTTTGTCTTTCTTGGTAAGATGTTGGTTGAAGATATGAATATACCTTCTCTTTAAGAGAGCCTTCCCTGTGAAGCAGCCTTCTTGTTGAGAAGGAGTAGGTCAGGTATGAATTCTATTAGCTTAGACTAATATAACTACTTCTTTGAGGTGAGTAATATACTCTACAAATCCTGGATTTCTTTCTGCTTCCAGCAAGGGTAGAAGAAATCTTGTGTGAAGAGTTTCATTGGTGGAGACAAGATCTGCATGTAGAAGATGCAAACCATACTTTTCTTTAGACTACAAAAGAAGTGTAAAATTGTATTCCTTTGTGAGTGTGCTTTTCAGTCAGAATGCAGCTACTTCATACAAGAGGGGAGGATTTTTATGGCTTATAGTTATATGCTAAATTCCTGGCTTGTTGATGAACAAGTATCCAGTTTCATTTGCCAGGTGCTTAAATACTTAATTTAGATTTGAGCTTTAATTTTGGACTTGACTTTGCCTGTTAATTTGCAACTTAACCTACAATGTGTCCTAGTTGAATCTTGTTAAATTTGGATTTAATATGGAAGTCAGCTTCTATTGAGTCAGGCGTTAGAAGGTGGGGTTTCTTTTGGTTGGTTGATTTGTTTGTTTGGGGGGTTTTCTTAGTTTAAAGGCTGGGAATTTTTTTTCCTTCCCTGGAAGAACATTAGGCTTGTCACACAGTTTTAGTGAAGAACATTGGTTGTCATATTCCTTTCTCCTGTGCAAATGCTCAAATCTCTATTCACCTCCAAATGGATACATTCATAGTGATTCCTAAGTCATAGGTTTTGTTGGATTTACTTCAGTTTCGTATGTAGATTTGACGTGAGAAGTGAGGTCTGAAAAAATGGTAATTTTTCTTGTAGAGCAAATTATGCTGCTTTGTAATGTAGAAAAGAATTGAAAAGCTGCTTTTACTTCAGACATGATGTCCCAGGTATTGTCAGATACCTTCTTTATCTTGTTTCTGTTAGAGAGTAAGTGATACAAAATTGTAAAAATTTCATTAATATGTAAGGAAGTTGCTAAAATACTTTTGAGAATGGTTTAAACTTCAGAACCTTACCCTCTGAAAAGAGTGAGTTTAGCATGATCAAAACATCCCAAATTGGGCATACCCCTTTCCTCTGCCTTAATATCTGCACAGATATTGCTGGAGGGAAAGGAGAGAACCTTTGTCTATGGCTCTTTAATCAACAGCCCAGAAACTCATAGGTCAGGATTCCTTTGTTTTGTGCTTGCTCAGAGCGGGTTCCTGTCTGGCTGCTGGTTTATAGCTCTGTGTCATCCCTGTGACATCACAGGCATGCCTCTTACCTGGAGTATGGGACTCTGGGCAATTTCTTGGGGATCAAAAGGATGAAGTTGTGAAGCATGTGGTATCCTTTGGTAAAGGAATTCAGGGCTTCTGGTTGTCAGCCAGATACTTTATTGGAGTTGATGTGTAGTCAGTGCTGTGACTTTCTTTGGTACTTGAGATGAGGAAGGGAAAGCTTCCTGAAAGGAGAACACACACTGAAGGAGCTTGAAGTTTTGAGACATTACTCAAACATGTACAGAACTCATTCTGAGTGGTGATATATTGTTCTTTGCTCTGGTGTTTTGGATTTCTTTGTTTTTGTAGGCATTTAGCTGCTGGCTTTCATTTAGTACTTAAAAAAAAATCAGCAAAATGCATACCAAAACAAACAAATCTGTCAGAATGAAAAAATTAACTTTTTTTGGTCCACCTGCTCATTGTTTATTTTTGTTGTGTCAATAGTTGCCAGTATATATGAAATTATTTTTTGTTTCTTTTTATGTGCTAAATGGTTTTATCAAATGTTTGTCTGGACCATCACAAAGACAGCTGGTAATACTCTCTGCTCAGTTTCCCTAGTGTTGATCCACATGTTCCTGGTAAATTTACACAGAACAGATTTGTGACTAAAGGTTGAGTTTGGCATTGGATTTCTTCCCTTTTGCAAATACTTGCCTTAGAAATGGGTAAATTTTTA
Organism: Muscicapa striata striata; assembly: GCA_030060385.1. Lineage (NCBI taxonomy): Eukaryota > Metazoa > Chordata > Aves > Passeriformes > Muscicapidae > Muscicapa > Muscicapa striata. The sequence continues at coordinate 8,082,586 of JAREIS010000016.1, read as the reverse complement.
TCCCAATGTATAGCAAATGCAAACTTCTGTTAACAGAGATTATCATTGGTTAGCTGTGGCTGTAGCTAAATCAGTGTTACATAAGCATCTCGCTTAAATTTTGAAAAAATGAGCTAAGTTCTGTTCCAAAGCTTTGATAAGAGACTGCAGCATGACTTGATTGCTTTCAAGTTTATGGCTTGCTCTTAGCCATGTGTGCATTCCAGCTAGCACTGTGACCAGTTCTGATTGAGAAGCTCATATGTGTGTGTTATCAAGAATATGACTAATGAACCTAAACCTGTTTGGTGAACAGATGCTTGATCAGGATGATGGCAGATAGCTAATCAGAACACACTATTTGAAATGAACATTGCTGTTTGTTAAGAGACACTTCCATATGTCCATATGCAATGTATTGTTGTAACTCAAGTTTTGATGCCTCTTGACACCTTCCTCTGGTAACAGTTGAGTGGAAGGCAGTGACATATTGTGTGCTTGTCTCAGGTTTTTTTAATAGCATATATTACTATTCATAATGATTTGAGCAGTAAGACTTTTTAAGACCTTAATATCTTGATGTGTCTTTTGCATGCTGGTGGTTTTGTCTTGTTTTCAGGTAATGAATCCCATAGCTTTATGTGCATGGAAGACTGTCAAATTTTAGTAAAATAAAAAGCTCTGTAAAGTAAGAGGTGTTGAGAGAGTGAGTGCAAAACTTTCTACATCAGAGTTCTTGAAAGGAGACTGAAAGCTCCTGGAACTGAGTCTGCTACTGTTGCTGTTGGAGTTTGAGGTCCAGTGCAGCTCCATGTCCCTGTGGTTTATAAACAATGTTCTGTTTTGGTGTGCTTTCTACAGAATGGCTCCAGTAATTGGCTTGGCTGTGTTCCTGCTGACAGTTATGTGATTAATAGATTTTTTTTCAGACCTCTTAGGTTTTTTTCAGTGTTACTAAAATTATTTAAATACTTTTCAGCGTTATTTATTTTTCCGTCTGTTGCTTAAACATACAACTTTTATCTGTTATAAAAACTTTTAAAATAATGTGTAAATCTGGGTAGATTTATGAATAGAGTTTTTTATCCTAGGCTTGATTTAGTCAGAAGTAAAGCTTAGTAGAACGTGTGCAATTATTTTCTAGGAAAGTGCTAGCTGTTCCTTTATTAGCTCTTCAATAGACCTATTCCAGGCACTGTGGCAAAAAGCTGGGATGGTTTTCTCCTTAGTGTATGCCACATCCACCTTGGCTGTCTAATTTTAGTTTTTGGGGTTTTCTAGTCTATGTCATAGTGAAAACTCATGTCTGTCATATTTTTATTTATAATATTTTTTTGGTTTTTTTGCCATTATCAGTTTTCCTTGTTGGTAATTATATGTCTGTTCCTGATATCTTTTAGGTTGTCTGAAACACCAGAGTGTTTATTCAGTTGTTCTAGGACATAAATGATGATCCAAGGCAGCAAACTTAAGCAGAAATCCCCCAGGTGTTAAAAAGATCATGCAATTTTGTTCCTACTTACCTGGTCAAAATCTCTAGATAAACAGCAGTAATAGTTTAGAAACCAAACATTTACTTACATTCTGGCAAATGTTATTTTTTTGGCATCTGAATCTTACATTTTTCTCCAGTCTTTGCTTTCTTCTGTAGCACTTCACTCCTTTGAAGTTAAAATATCAAAACATATGGTCGATGATAATTCACTAATAATAAACTTGTATAACCAGCAGATTCAAATTTTGACTTTGTATTTTAATTGCTCAACTTAAGGTTTTGCCAAAACCAAACCTGTCTTGTGAGCTGATGATGAACTTGATGCAGTTAATTAATGTCAGGAAATATTTGTGTAGAAGATATTTTGTAATAGCAAAGCATCTTGTTCAGTCTCCTGACTGGTATGGCCCTTTCAGTGAAAGTATGATGATTCTTGGCACATAATTGTTTCATTAGTTCTATTTCTGATTTCCGTGCAATGCATCTTCCAACACTCAAAAGTTTCAAATGCTGAAAAAACGTGATTTTGAAGTTAACATTCACGATAACTATACTTACTAATGAAATGCAGACTGTACTCTGAAGAGATTTTCTGCTCTGTTGACAGAATTAGGGTCAGCATATTATTTATGTTGACACTCCTGTTGTTAGTTAAAAACCCATATTTTCCTAATAGTAAATACACCTGTATTGTTTAAACTTAGATTTTTGTATCTATGCAACAAGGAAAAATTAGTTTGTGTTATAAATGGAGGATTACCTTTTCTGGTACAAGAACTTTAAAAAACAGACTGAAGCAAAAGTTACAGGTCCATCTCTCTCAGGATAAGTTTGCAGTTGAATGGTCGTTGAGAACTTGATTGACACTTGTGTTGCTAACCTGTCACTGCCCTTTACTGTTGTCTGTCTTGTCGGAAGAGATTAGGCTTGCATGCTTGTTCTGAAGGTGTCTGTAATGTGTGGAAAGCAGTACCTCTGCTACAGATGGTATTGGGCAGAGAAGTGAAAATTAATGTGATTTGACAAAAGTCAGAATGGAAAGTTGTAAAGCAGAGACTTTTAATCAGGCCTATCTGCTGTAATCATTGGACTTTCCACTTGCACAGGAAGCTTCAGAGATACAGTGGAGCAATGACCCTTCTTGCCTCTTAGTAAGCTTATTAGAATATTGTATTTTTATGGGTGTCTTTCTGCTTGCCTGCATGCATTCTTTCTTTCTCCCAGTTTGAAAGCTTAAGTTATAGAATCAGAAATTACTCCTTACAAAAGAGCCGAGATAATAGTATTGATAGAAGTGGAAATGTTTTTGTTTGCTGACTGTGTAATTCTCTCTCTGTCTAGTTAATAAATGATTGTTGAAGGTGAAACCTGTAGTATTAGTAAATGTATAGATTTGTGTTGTCCTGAACAGATTAATGCTAAATCAGTGTTCTGATTTCAGACACTTGTTCTCGTTGGTATCTACTCTTAATTTTCTAAGCATTTCTTAGTTTTTTCAGGCTGTTGTACTTATATGTGCTTTTAGGGCTGACTGCCATTAACATGGAAATGTGGTGCTTACCAAATGCTTATTCTGAGATTCGTGGCCTTTAGCTTGCTTGCCCGCATGAGTTGTACTGGTGTTCTAGCGCCCTGTGTTAAGGCTTTGTTACTCCTGCTGAAAGCTGAAGTCCTGCTCACTGAAGTTCCTGTGTGTGTGTGCCTGTCACATGGTGCACAAATCTGCAGAAGCACTGTCTGTCTGCTGGATGAGGATTTGCCTTCAGGGAATCACTCTTCTGGTATGCTTCAAGGCATGATAGCACAAGTGCTTCCACTGGCACAAGAAATGAGGCTGGAGTGAAAAGCTGAGGGCTGGAGGCAGGATGGGACTTCTGATGGTGTGTTTGCTGGCATAAACTGTGTGTGGGTGTCTGCTCTAGGGCAGAAACTGCTATTTTTCATCGAAACACAAGCCTAGCAGTATTTCAAAGCCACATGAGCAAAAAACAAGAACACAACTGTTAATACTGAGTAGAAAACTATGGTAGCTGCTGGTTTCCAAATTTTTTTCTTGGGTTACTGTGTATCAGCAGTTCTTTCTTGTGTCAGATTGTGTGACAGTGCTGCTGCCGGAACACTGTAGACGAGGTGTGTGACCGAACACTTCCTCTTGTTTTAGAGTAATTTTCAATAGGAGCTATGGGAAAAAATGTTTATTGGACAATGAACTTTCTGCATGATGGGTTATGGTTTTCTTGGGACTATCTTAAATTTGTTTCAGGAACATCTGTGCAGCTTAATTGCTTGTAAGCATAGCTGCTCAAATTAACCTGTAACTTGTTTATGCAATCAAGCAGCTAGTTTGCAGTGCTAGAGGAAAACAATTTGCAGATCATTAGTAATCTGCTCATTTAATGACTCAGGTGTTGCATAAGGGTTAGTCCAATGATGTTACAGCCAAAATTGATTGTGAAAAATTAAAAGTTGTTTTTCTCACACTCTTTTGGATGTCTGTATGTTGACAAAATATTATAATGCATAGTAATAACATTTTAAAGAAATATCTTCCAGGATCATGACTATGGTGCATTTAGTCCACAAATTTGCCTAAGAACAAAATAACATATTATTTAATGCAATTCTTGGCCTGCCTATTTTCTGCAGTCCATTACTCCTCATTTCCCCTCAGCATTCATATTTTTTGTCTTAAGAATATCAGAGAGAATACCTCTGCCCAGTTCTAAAGACTCTTCTATTCTTCCTTCATTTCTCCTGGCAGGCTTCCTTATATTTTATGTAAAGAAGGATCTTTTACTCTTGCACTTTTAAAAAACTGACTTCCTTGGTAGTTGGTCTTTGGTGTTGGCTGGTGTAGAGCAGAAACCAGAATGAATGATTTACATGTAGTCGTGTGTTCTTGCTCTGTCCATCATGGGTATGGCTGATGACCATAATCATGTTCTTGCTTTCTTCTGCTTTGTTAGATTTAAGGATGTGCTAAGCTCATAATCTTGTAAGGGGATCTATTAGTTTCAGTGATCATCTTAGTTACTAATTTACTTTTATGCTCAGACCTTAATATGTTCCAGCTGAGATCTTACCAGAACTTTAGTTGGGATCTCATTTGACTTTTTCAGATTCCGGTGTTTGTTGCTAGGAGGAATAATTGCTACAGAGAGGGTGCCTGGGGGTGAACTTAATGGCTTTTTCTGAAAACTTCTCTGTAGATGCAGCTTTTTATCTTCTGAACTTAGTGTAGGAAATGGAAAACAAGCTTTCTACTTAATGTAATTGCATAAAAGTTGTCTTGTGTGACTCCTATAAAGTATGTTAACTTGATTGTCAGTAAAAAATAGTTATCTCCAGGAACTGAATTAAATACTAGAATCACACGCTGTTGCAAATCAGTATATACTTGTGTGTTTGTAACCTTTAAGCCTCTTTTGCTAAAGACCTTTAAAATATGTGTGAATTCAGAGATCTGTTGTTAGGTAGACATTCAAGAAGCAAAATCAACAGATAGCTAATTGGGAGGAGTGACTTGAGTCTTCTGCTTATAGCCATCCTAGCTTGTGACATGATTTGAGTTTAGTTTCACCTGTCCAGGCAGGACATGGGTCGAAGTAGGAAACAACACAACTTTTGGTCTGTCATAACCTTCCTGAGTTTACATAATGGTTAGTTTGAGTACTGTAATTTTTCTTAGGCATTTCCATGGTTCCCTTTTAATATCCAAAGGAGCAGCAAGTTCTTTTTTGGCTTGGGAATATCAGAGTGGCTCAGCTGATGGTGAAATGAGAAAAAATGGGATGTGCTGAACAAATGTCAGTGGGGCAGTTCTTAACATTTTGCAGTCTAGCTGCTGTCTGTACTCTGTATAAGTGAACTTGAATAATAACTCAGAAGTTACTTTTCAGTTTTTCTTTTGATTTGATGTACTCTTTTTCTTTGCTTTTTTGTCTTTCAATGACAATGCAGAATATCCCAGTTGATTTTTGTTATATTCTCACACTTTTCTATTTAAACTCAAATGCCCAATTTCCCCTAACTAGAAGACTGTTTTGTAAAGGATTTTTAAACAGTTAAAGCCAACTAAAGGGCTTACTTGCCTTCTCTGGAGAAAACAGTAGGTTTGTTTAGGCCTCTGACTTCTGCAAAGCTCTCAAGCTTATGCATTAGTGCTCTGCTGGATGTAAGGCAGAGTGGGCCTGGCAAGCTGGCTTGGGTAAGTGCTATAGTTACATATCATTGCTGGGAAGGTAATGGTTTACAGGGTATTTGTAGGTGTTTGAGGAAAACATTGCATATGATATGTCAGACATTCAATTTCATCTTGTTAATAATCTGTGAGGTGCTAACTATTTCTTACCAGGTGCTTAATCATCCATGACTCCAACACATGTTAAAGTTTGTTCACAGAACAGTCTAAAGCTGCAAATTGTGGATTATTTGAGATTTTTGGAACAATCTATGTGAATTACAATATAGGTTTTGATTCACATGTGTATATTTTGAATGGTGGGCATGGAGAAGGGGGGATAAAATTAAAGCAACCTTTGTTATTCTACCTGAAGTAATTTGTTTTAGTGTCAGATGACAAATTTTTGGATTTTCTTTCATTCTAGGTTCAAAGGATATTGTGGTAAAAGCACAGGTTTTAGCTGGTGGTAGAGGAAAAGGAACATTTGAAGGTGGCCTCAAAGGAGGAGTGAAAATAGTTTTTTCGTAAGTTCTTTCTAAATTATCCAATCCAGTGGAAAAACTTCAATGTTTTACATTATGGATTGAACCTATTGCTTTCTTTAAAACTAGTGTTTTAATTATTAACCTTAAAATAACAAAAATTAGATAAGACTTTTTTAATGCTACTTCTGTTTTTACAGCAGTTTCTTTGTCACATTCTGACCTTCTTTTATTCTAGTCCAGAAGAAGCAAAAGCTGTCTCCTCCCAAATGATTGGAAAGAAGTTGTTTACCAAGCAGACAGGAGAGAAGGGCAGGATATGCAATCAAGTATTTATCTGTGAGCGCAGATATCCCAGGAGAGAATACTATTTTGCAATAACAATGGAAAGGTCTTTTCAAGTGAGTAATATTAGAAATAGAAGTAAGCTAATTAACTTGTTGTAACTGAATTTTTAAAAAAAAAATAAACAACTGTTTACTGTACTGTTCACTTGCTTTTGAAAATTAGAAGTATACAAGCTAAATTTTGTTTTCCAGTATATCTGACTATATGACTTACTTTGTTTTTAAATGTTGTAAAGATGTAATGCTACAATTTGAATTTACAGAATAGTAAATGGGTATTGGTAGCCTCAGCTGAAGTTCAGAGTCACATGGCCAAAGGGGAGATGGGTAGAATAAGCGGGTAATTTTCATTTTGGTTTTAATGTGCGTTTGCCTACCAGATTATGCAATTTAGCTTAAAAACACAGCTATATATGTGCATGTACACCCTATTTTTGAGTGTCAGAAACAAGATAAGAGACAGTGTTGTGGGAGAGCAAATGGTCCTGCATAAATCCAGCATACCTTTTCTCCAATGTGTGAAGGTTCCTAGAGGTGCATTGGTGTGTCCCTTGATTTTGAGAGTGTCAGTAGCCTTATACTAATGCTCTCAAGGAAATGGCTAAGAAGATTTGGGCCTAGATGTCTGTCTTCAGAGCTTTCAGAAAAATGAAAGCCAGTCTTTTCTGCATGTATGGGCTGTATGTGTGGGTGTATAGTTTTTCAGGGTACAGTTCAAATGTGGTTACTGAAATGTGTCTGTTTTCTGACAGGCAAGTGTTCTATTTGGAGCACAGGAGATGAGTTGCTAAGTAACTTTAATGAAGCCAGGATTTGGGACAGATCTTTATTTGCTGAAGCTCAGAAAAACTGGGTTTGGTCTGTTCAGATGTTTAAGAGTTTGCAGAGGATCTGGTTTTGGTAATTAGGGGATATTTAAGTATGAATGAAATAATTTCCTGTGGAGGAATGAGGAAACTAGTCTTACTCTTTTTTGGTAGCAGTATTAGGAATTAAATATTTGTTCATTTTTCTTCCTCTGTAGTGTTCTTTTTGATAGGGAAGTATCACTTGTATTGAATTATGTGTCTTGGGCACCTCTGTTGTGATGTGTGCTGGAATAGAGCAGGAAAGATTCAAAAGTTACTGTATGCACCACAAGGTGGCATTAAAATGCTGTAAATGAACAGATTTTAGACTCTTAAAATTGTGTAAGCAATAAGCAAAGATGCTTATGGAAATAAAATTTACTGTAACTGATTGAAGCAAATTAGATAAAGAAGGGAATCATGCTTTCATGACTTATTCTTCCTCTTGTATAAAAGAAATCTTATTAGTACATATTGATCATACTGTGTGGGTTGTTGCCTTTTGATAGAGATGTGCTTTGTTTTTGCTGCTGACTTTATAAGTCATGTTTTTAGATGTGCTTGTAATTACTGTAAATTGTATAGGATGCTTAGGCTGAGGAAATGCCTTTCAAAAGAAGGAAGTATGAAGGTTGAATAGCATGCAGTGTTTATTCCTGATGTTGTTGAAAACCTTTTCCTTTAAGGAGGGGAAAAATGATTAAAATAGTCAGCTGAAGCTGGGACTCTATGATTTGGATATTGTTCACCTGTAGGGGTTTGTGTTTTAAGCAAAACTGTTCACTTTGGTCAGTTCTATGGAATGATGAGTTATTTTATGTTAAGTGTGTTGCTGACTGATAGTTCAAGATAAGAATATCCAAAAATATTCGTTGAGTTGAACCTTGCTATTAGATGCAGGATAATTTGCCAGCTATGTATTTCCATTTGGAAGGATGGTAATGGGAGAGGAGTGGCGTGGTTATTAAGCATTTTCTCTGAACTAGTGTCACATTTTCTGTAATTAATTGTTAGCAGTTATAAAGCTGTTTAGTCTTTGAGTTCAGCTGATAGGAAATGCTGCCTTAGTCACCCATGGTCATAATCCATGCATGGGTGGTGATACAGGAAGGTTGGTTGAAGGGATCCAAGCATGTCTTTACTGTGAACTGGAGGACAGATTTTAGGTTCCATGGTAGTGAGTCCTTCATGTGTTTTTTGAGATTTGGCTTTTTAGAAAATGAACTCAGCTGCAAATGCTGTCAGTTCTGGTTTCCTAATTTCTTTTTATTAATGAGTAATTGAGTGCTGTTTTGTTTTACTATGACTTACTTTCAGTTCAGTAACTTTAGTTACTGAATGTTGTGATTCTACTGAACAGGTATGGTTTGCAGTAATTTATCACTAAGTTTTGCAGACCTCCATTTGTCCTTGGAGTTGGAACATGGCAGAAAGAATGAATGAGTGCCTGGCATTCAATCTGTGTTTGTGTAGGAGTGAGTGAAGGTGATGGAGGTGAGAAGGTAGTGACACTTTCTCTGGTGACACCTGAAAGATAAAACGTGTGTGATTATGAAGTTGAATCTTTCTATCAAAATTTAAAAATAGTATGTCGGTGTCAATTGTTTTGCTATGCTTTATAGAGGAAATTTTCCCTTGTTAAAAGAAAGTGGACCTCACATACACTTTACATTTGGAAAGTATTAAAAGGTTTTGTATGGAGGTATTGAGTAGATAGTAACACTCTCTTCAGAGCATACAAGAAAAATGCTCAAATAAAAATTTTTTCAACAAAAAAGGTGTTATTGCTGTGAAGCATCTTATGGGAAGAATTGAATTTCAGTTGTGTGGTATAAAGTATTTATGCTTTTTTTTTCCTTTTTGTTCTAGGGTCCTGTGCTGATAGGCAGTTCTCACGGTGGTGTTAATATTGAAGATGTTGCTGCAGAGAATCCTGAGGCGATAATTAAGGAACCCATTGATATAGTAGAAGGCATAAAAAAGGAGCAAGCTGTTAGGGTAATTGTTAATGTGGGAAAGTACACATTACTGAGGATGGGAGGGTTGCTTCTAATTTTTGTAAAGGGTGTGTGCATTCAACTGCTGAGTTGTCTTAAACCCTTGTTTGAAACAGATTTGAATTAGATATATAAGTGTTTTGAGGTAAATCAATGTAAATCCAACTGCATGGCAGTATTTTATTTAGCTTTTGTACAGCTGTGCAAAGGCACATCATGATAAATTTTTATAAGCCCTTTTTTAGGATAAGTGCAGTATTCTGTATTGAAAACAATCTGTTCAAACCGAAGAGTGTTTTTTTCCCCCAACAGACAGGGCAGGTTCTACATCTACGAATTCAAATGACATTGAGATAATAGCTAAACTGAGACACCCTAACATGAGTTAACAATAACCATTCTTTTACTTTCAGCTTGCCCAGAAAATGGGATTCCCTCCTAATCTGGTGGATGAAGCAGCTGAAAATATGATCAAATTATATAATCTCTTTCTGAAATATGATGCTACCATGATAGAAATAAATCCTATGGTGGAAGATGCATCAGGAGTTGGTAATGTTTCTTATTCCTACTCTTCATGTAACACCTTGACTTTTTTGTAAATCTTGGTTGCTTCTTACTGATGAAACTTCAGCTGTATACAGCAAGAGGACATGTTTTTAACATGACATGTTGAAAAACAAATTTAATAAAGCATATAAATTTGAGAATGTAAATATAGTAGGAGTCTTCACTTAATTGCTAAGTACAATCTTAAGTGTAAGTAACTTCATTTTTTAATTTTTAATTTTTTTAATAAAGAATGCATTTACCCAGGATGAGGCATTCCTAGAAATCAGATATTTTCAAAATTCATAAACTGAAACTTGAGCCATCTTATGTATCCAAAATTGGTACTGTCATGATAACCAGAGTAGCAGCAACTACGAGAACTCTCCTGCCTTTATGACTCAGGCATTTGAATAACTGATGGAGTGTGATATATTGAAAGACTTTAGGGGTTTATGTAATAGCTTGATGTTTATTAGGATTTTAGCAATCCAATTGCAGAAGTTATTTAATGTTCAATCACAACCAATTCCACTCTGCAAAGAATAAGCCTGTAGAGACTATTTGTACTTGAACTCAGATACAACTGTTTGAAATTTAAATATGAAAGTATCTCTTTCATCAAAGTGTGTAATTACTGTTACTGGGATGGTTCTTTGTGCTTGCTTTTTTTTTTTTTTCTAAATAATGCTTAAGTGATCAGTACAGACCAGTCTTTCCCATCTGTTTCTTGTGCCTTGTTATTTTTATATAATTTTCACTGAGGGATAGAAATGAAGTGATACATTTGTACAGACAGAAACTTAGTTCTGATGTAAAGAATACTGTAGGTTTTCTGCTTGCTGAATCTTAAGTAAATTTACTTCTCTGTGCTTTTTCCTAACACTTTTTCTCCCAGCTCAGACACTTCTTCATTGTTTCTGTGTGCTTGCAATCATGCACGTATTACATATATTTACTCTAAAAGAAGAAGCTAAGATGGATTAAAAAACTTCAAATCAGAGACCTTCTGTAAGGATTAGTTTTATGCTAATTACTTATAGTGGTGCATTTTCCCCCTTCTTTTCCAGGCTGCAGTGTGATATGAGAAAATTTGCCAAGATTTAACAAACAGCTTGTAAGCTTTTTTTGGGTTTAGTGTCTCAGGAAACAGTTATCTTCCCTTTTTGTGCGTAATGGATTATATGGGGAAACTGGAGAGAATCTTACATTTATTGACAGTGGTACATGTGTCTTTTTAGCAAAACTTTGTGTTTGGACTGCATGCCAAGTTTGACTTAACATACTTTGATGCATTAATGTATTCCAATATTAAATGATGGTTAGTAATGGTGTTTTTTTCCCTTTCAGTGATGTGTATGGATGCAAAGATAAACTTTGACAGCAATTCAGCCTATCGTCAGAAGAAGATCTTTGATATGCAGGATTGGACACAGGAAGACCAAAGAGACAAGGATGCTGCAAAAGCAGATCTCAACTATATAGGGTTGGATGGAAACATAGGCTGCTTAGGTGTGTACTTTTTAATGAATTTTAAATGGCCTAGTGAATGGATAAACTGGATTCCTAAATGTTATCTTTATTCTCATATAGTCAATGGTGCTGGTTTGGCTATGGCCACAATGGATATAATTAAACTTCACGGCGGAACTCCAGCAAACTTCCTTGATGTTGGTGGTGGTGCTACAGTGCAGCAAGTGACAGAAGCCTTTAAGCTTATTACCTCTGATAAAAAGGTGAGGGAAGAGTTGGCATATCAAGGTCCTACATGGTGGTAAAACAGGCTGTAATCTGGAAGACAATGCTTAGTGCGTGTTCTCCAGAAAACATGGTTTTATAAGCACAGAACTAGAAAAAAGATGGAAATCTTAGCTTAATCTTGGTGCAGATGAAGGAGGCCTAATGATCTATTGAATTTTTTTACCTTTTTAAGTAATAGGGTTTTGGGTGTGTACTGAGTATACAGTTTCATGTCTTCTGGTTGAAATTACAGCTGTATTTCAATCTTCCCAGAAACCTTGGAGTCAGAAACTCCCACTGTCTACTGTTTAAACAGAAAGCAGAATTCATTTGGTTTTCCACTTTTTTTTTTTCTTTTGGACCAGTTTTGCAGCTGGGTCTGTGTTTTGCATAGAGTTGTAGAGATGAATATTTGCTGTGCTGTGCACAAGCAAGTTTCTAAGGTACTGATGCTTTGTAATGTAAGATAAAATAACTTCATAAGGGGCTTGGAAGGGCTTTAATATTTATCCTATTAAAATTTATCAGAAGTGCTTGAATATTATTAAAATAACAAATTGGTGTAAACTAGAAGAAGGGCTTTTCTGCAAAAATAATACGAAGGCTGGATTGATGGTTACAGAGAGATGCTTATCCTTGGGGAACTTGGCAGTTTGTGGCTTTTTGAAAATAAAGAAAATTATTTTAAAAGGGGTAACTGTAAAAGGTGGGAATGACTTGTGAGACCTGCTAATGGTATGCTGCTTTTGCACCACAGTTTTGTGTACCACTTGCTCATCTTTGTAAAGGGCCAGAAACAAATAGTGAATTATATTCCAGAGGACCTTAGTCTATTTCTCAGTGGAAAGATTTATTATAAAGTGCAGGGTCTGTAACACACTCCAAGAGCGTTACAGAATCATTTAATCATTTGGAAAAGACCTTTAAAATTGAGTCCAACTGTAATTCTAACACTGCCCAGTCCTGCACTAAACCATGTCTCTAAGCACCACATCTACAAGTCTTAAATACCTTCAAGGTTGGTGACTCAGCCACTTCCTTGGCAGCCTGTGCCAATGATTAACAACCCTTTTGGGGAAGAAATTTTTCCCAATATCCAATCTAGAACTCCCCTGGTGCAACTTGAAGCCATGTCCTCTTATCTTACTGCTTGTTACTTGGGAGGAGAGAGAACCCCACCTTGCTACATCCTTTCAGGCAATTGTAGAGAGTGAGCCTCCTTTTCTCCAGGCTAAACACCCCCAGCTCCATCAGCCCATCCTCATAAGCCTTGTTCTTTCTTCACGTTTTTTCAACAAATTGAGGGAACAATGAGGGACACAGTCACAGAACACCTGAATTACAGAGCAGAGAGAAGAAACAAGGAGGTGCTCATTTGGGAAAAGTTTTTGCAATGGAAATTCTCTGCTGATGTCAGGACAGAGAGTGTCCGAACAGACTTCTTAAGAGGATTTTCCTTTCTGCTTTCTTTCAGTTGCACACTGTCTTATAAATAAAACCAAACCAGAAACAAAGCAACAACAAAAAGCTATAGCTGGGATTCCTGGTGCTGAAACTCACAGAACAGTGCAGCCCACTGGTGTCATGGCCTGCACTCAGGGCTCAGTTCAGGGCTTGTTTGGAACGGCCTTCAGAGGTGCTAGTATAAGTTGCTCATTAGTAGCAGGAGCAAGAACAATGCCACACAGATGAGATAGTCTGATCTCATATAGTTGCAAGATAACGGGAACCAAGTTACTGTTTATGAGCCAGTTGCACAGGGATGTTTTGTCTTGTCAAGTTTGTTTTGTTGTCTAAGGCTCTCTACCCATTTTGATACCTGCTTTGTTTCATCTTTCAACTCTGACCATGGTTCTTTTTGCCCTTCTTTTCTACCACTTGAGTTTCCTTAAGTGCTGGCTAAATCCTGCTGAATAAAATGTATTTCAAATAGCTTTAGCTCTACACGTGGCTTTTAAGTAAACTGTGTAAACAGGGTCTTGTATATGAGTTTTAAAAATTTTCTGTTTTCAGTATTTGGAGTTACTGGTGTGGGGATACCTCTGCTGGAGTACTGTTAGCAATGAAAAGATTGAAAAGAAGAGTTGACAGATACCATTTCCTGTAGTAACTGCTCTACTGTATGTGACTCTACAGTGCTGTAGTTTGGTTGATGGTGTTCTATAGAGCAGAAGTGTTCTGTCTTTTGCAGAGTTCCTTAATGCAGTTAAAGATCTTGAATTATCCTTAGACTGAAGGCTATGTGCTGCTTTCATCTGATGTGTCTCTGGCCATTTTTAATGTGAATATTGTCATTGATTCTGTAGGTACTGGCTATTCTGGTAAATATTTTTGGTGGCATTATGAGATGTGATGTTATAGCACAAGGCATCGTTACGGCAGTAAAGGATTTGGAACTAAAAGTCCCTATTGTGGTACGGTTGCAAGGTGAGTGTGCTTCATATATATTTTAATATATTTTCTTTCTAATTGACTGGTGTTATTGAGTTTATATACTGTGTAGCAAGCTGCCTGTGAGTTGAAGTCAATGGAGAAATAAAGCAAACCTTGAATTTAGATGGTAAGGATTGGCAAATTAATAAAGAGACTTCCTGCTTTTTAACTACTAATGTTGTTTTCCAGATTTATTAACTAACTTTTGGAACAGGCTTCATAGAAGTATGAGACTAGTAGGCAGTAGCAGTAGTAATCTCCTGTTCAATAAGAATGGCATTTTACCTGTTTCTGTAGGTACACGAGTTGATGATGCCAAAGCTTTGATAACAGCTAGTGGCCTCAAAATCCTTGCGTGTGATGACTTGGATGAAGCTGCAAAAATGGTAAGAGCTGGTTATGATTATTCTTTTCAGAACATAACATCTGTTGCAGAGTATTGAAAAGTCGAAACTCCATTCAATCAACTACAGGTAGCTCAGGATAAATCCCAGTGCCAATTGCTACCAGTGCCTGAAGCAAATATTTTACAAGTTAGTAAAATTATTTGTCAGGGGAACAACTATGCAGTCAAAAGCTATTAAACCCCACAAACCAAAACCCAATCAATGATCATGTCAGCCGCTCCCCTTAGTGGGAGCTTAGCTTTATTAACTGGGAGAAAATACTTAAATTGAGGTGGCTGAAAAATGCAATGTAACACTTCCTTTTGTCAACCACTGTATTTCAGTTTGCATGAACTATAGTTGATAATCATGTGGCCTCATAAGATAAATAGATATTCAGATGTTCAGATATACTGTCTTGTATGTGTGTGTGTTGCTTTGCTTTGTTTGTGGAAAAGAAAGTTGTACTAGAAATGTATAGCAAAAAAATTAGAAGATACCTGGTGGATTTTGTGTCATGGGGAAACTTAGGATTTTTTTTTTTCCTAGAGAACCACTTAATCAGTTATAACATTTCATTCTAAGCAGGAAATAATTAAGGGTGATTTAGAGCTGTTATGCAGGAAAAGATGAGGCTCCTTAAGGTATCAAAATAAGATCCAGAAATACTTGAACAAAAACTCAGAGGAGAAATGGCTTCTAGATATATAGAATTTCTTGAGTGGCCACCTCCACACCTCGCAAAATAACAAGGTGACACATTAAATTTAACACTTAGCATTTTATCATGATACTTCGTTATAAATGAGAAGCGGACTTATGAGTCCATGAGATGTTTTCTAGAAGACTTGATTATCTTTCTTTTAAAGTGATTAGGAAGTACTGAGCTAAATAGTAATCCCGCCCCTAACCCCCTCTAATATCTTACTGATGATTCCCTGGTATTATTTTGTTTAAAAAGATTGATCCAGCTCAGTCAAGTTAGGATTGTTTTGAAATTAAGTCTTTATTTTCTGTTTTTCAGGTGGTGAAGCTGTCTGAAATAGTAAGCTTAGCAAAACAAGCTCATGTGGATGTTAAATTTCAGTTGCCAATTTGATCTGGGAAATGTCATGCCAGTGTCTAACACGTTCTCTGAAATACTGTGTTCTGTGGGAAATTTTTAATTTTTATTTTGTGTGGAGGTTTTGATTGACAGGCGCACAAACTGAAGCATCTGGTCTTTAATGTTAACATTCAGAATGGTCAGAATTCTTGTAAAAGTGTGTATTGCTGATATTTACTCTTTCTTAGTTGTTATTCTCAAGCCTCCAGCTTTTGCTGCAGAATGTCACTTGCAATATACTTCTGCGTTGTCCAAAGTAAAGCTTCTGGTTGAAAAAAATAATTATTCTGAATAAATTTTAAAGTTACTTTACTTGTAAATTTGTATTAGCCTTGTTTAAAAGTAAATATGACTGAATTATCTAGTTGTCCATGTGGAAAAAATTATTGAAACGGTATTTTATGTTGGAGACATTTGTACTTAGCAGTATAATGGACATGAGCAAACCAATCATTATTTATAAACAGATGCATTTGAACTTGATCAGAAATATTTTTAGAAGTCCTTCATTGAAGTGGCTGGTAACTCTTCTGGACAACGTGTTAAATCACTACAAGATATACTGTAGAACTTAGATTTTCACAATTTCTGGTCCTCATGAAAAAGCATTGTGTAGTTTTATATACAAACAAACATTTACCAAGCTTCAAGGAGACAGGATACGTAGAGAATTAAAATGTCTATTGTACGTCGCTAATAAAATTGTACATTAATAAAATATCTCCCAAAACTTTTACTGTCTTTCTTTTATATGTTACCATTTTGATAAATTGCATATAGATAGGTATTAAGCCATAATTTAAGACAGCAAGCTAAAACCTTTTTAGGAGTAAAGTTGTATTGCCACATGTTAATTCTTTTCCTCCCTAAAGTGCAGTATGTGATTAAAACCATGTGAACTCTTGTTGAAAAGCTTGGACAGATATCATGCATATAACATCTTGCTAAAATATAACTCACCTCTGCACGAATAAATGGAGGAAATTGTTACTTCTTGGGGAAATACTGCTTCTACTAACAAAAAGACCATTAGTTTTTGTCACTTTACTTGATTTCCACATTGCACTGGACTTGGAACTTGGATGATGATCCATTTACTGTTTAGTTTCCAAATGAGCACTCATTTATTGTTTGTATTTTCTAAGCTTTTATGTTTAAAATGTTATTTTCTTGGCTAATGGTAGTGTGGTTTTATCTGGAAATAATGAAGCCGCCTCTGTGGTGGGAATTCAGAATGGGAAATCATACAGTTATGAACTAAGGACTAAAAAGGATTATATGAAATGTGGGAAAATCAGTTGTGTGGTTATGAAGAAGTGGGGTATTAAATGAAAAAACTTTATACTAGCAGGGTATATTTCAGTAATCTTTTTGGCCGTAGTAAAGAAAATCAGCAGAAGTTAAACTCTCTCCAAAATTCGGTTGGATTATTTTTGATCCTGACTATTCTCTCACTACTGAATACTGTGTGCTGTTGATCCAGCATGCTAAATGGGGCTTGTGGATGTGCTTGGAATTGCTTTTTTTCAGTAGCCTTGAATTGAATTGCAGAGATGACTGGTTTGAATGCATCTGTTAAGCATTGAATAATTTAGAGAATATAATTAATTTTTAGATTGTGTGCTTACTTCTAGCTTTTTTTCTATTTACTTTGAAATCTTTGTGAACTGCTAATGTTAAATGGAAATTATCTTTTCACACAAATCTGTGCTGGAATGGAGGCAAAACTAGATCCTGCTGTTGATGCAGAATTTGCTTGTACCCTGTTGGAATTGTTAAATGTAGTTGAGTAGGGGAGAGGGAGCCATGGCCAAGTCATGTCCAGATTTGAGAGGAAGGTAAAATAATTTACATTCTCAGTAATGTGTTTACAAGTAGCAGACCTGTCAAAGCAGTATTTTGCAATTAGGGTGTTTCTAAAGCCTATAGTATTCCTTTAACAATGGATGTGGAATACCTGCGGGATGCTTGTAGTCCAAATACTTCCTATCTGGAAAAAGTGGAATTTCCCTTTGGAATTGTTAGTAAGGGGCTGCAGATGGTGTTACAGACAGGATGAGAGATATGGGAAATGTGTGACCAGTAATGGGAAAGACTGTGACCAGCTCAGCATATATGGTGTGTGTAGGTGTCAGGCATGGCCCTTTCCAATGATGGGCCTGGAAACATTCTTCTTTATTTCACACAGTGAATAAACAGAGTTAGGACTTGACTGATTTGTGGTAGAGTATCTTGGAACTAAGTAGGCATATGGAAATTGCTTCAATTAAGGTATAAGGGTGCTATGGGACCTTTTAATTGCATGTATGTTTTAAACATTCTTCAGATTGTTTTGCCTAAATCAAAGCACGTTGCAACCAAGCAATGTTAGTTGATTTGATGTGTAATTGTTAATTTAAAGGCCCAAAGCTGATGGATCAGAATCTATTTAAAGCCTCATAGACAACCTCCTTACCGATACTGTATTGCAATGTTAATAATCAAAAGGTGTGTAGGAACAGAGACTTGCTGAAATTAGTCTGTACAGCCAGAAGCAAAATTCCTAACAGCGTAATCAAAACATGAAAAATGTGTAAACAACTTCTTACAGATGAGAGCTTCAGAGGAGCAGGAATTTTAATCACAGTAGTTTATATTACATGATTTGCTGTCTTTTGATGAAGTTGTTACTAGTGCAGACTTTTGTAACTGTTTTTGAAATACCATGAAAGCAAATATCTTTTCATAAGAGTAATGTAACCCCTGCCTGTCTTAAAATTCAGAAATTAGCTGGTCTCGTGTTCCTTGGCAACCCCAAGTGTTGGACTTGGGGCACTTTTTGGCCAATGTGTTTGAAGACAGCTCTGGTGGAACTTAAGGGTCAGGCATACTTCCTAAATATTAAGTATTAAATTACTTCCTAAAATATTGAGTATATTTTAATGTGTTTTCTACTCCACCGATTTTTATTTAATGTATTAATCCACTTTCTACTGTGATACTTTGGTGAAATAGTTGACCTTCATGGAAAAACAGACAGTAGGATTTTAAGTAGTGGTAGTATAGATACTGTTGGGGGATATAGTCAAAGTCAAAGTTATTGGTTAAAACAATTCTTATGATAGATTCCAATGTTGAACAGCTGGGAAGAAAAGTATAAATAATGAAGCTCTGGAGGAGTTGGGAATAAAGCTGCGTTTCAAACTACTAATGGGTCTAACGCATTTAATGTGGGGGAAGGCCTGTAGATTAACGCCTTGAAAAAACTCCCTGCAGCAAGGATGAAAACTCCAATTTCATGGAAGTGGAACTCTTAAACTTCAAGTAGCTAGCTGGCTTCTTACCATGTGCAGATAAAAGAGTAGCCCTGGATTTAATGGAGGCTTAATTGCAAGCTAAGACTACACTACTGAGAAGTAAATACTTAAATTCAAATGTTAAGGTTATATAAACAAAGGAGAAAGTAAATGTTGGATGTGCATGAAGCAGCAGCTCACCTTTGAGCTGTGTGGGGCCTGCAGGCAGAAAGCAGTGAATTGCTGCTATTTTATAGTGAGGAACCTGTGCCTCAGTCTAGCAAGGCTTGCTTCTAAATCCTGATTTCAGTCTGCCTGATTAATCTCTTTGCCTAACAGAGGCTGTCACTGCAGGTGGTGTCTTCAACTGGTGCACCCCAGTTGAGAGAAGCTGAAGTGTAAGAAAATGTCTGGGGTTTTGAGAAAGATGTGTTAGATCGTTTTCATCTTGTGAGGGCAGATAGGGAAGAGAAAAAGGTGCAGCTTGACCTCCCTAGTGAACAGAGGTTTGGGGCCAAGGGGTGGGGAGGAGGAGGCATCAACTGTTCTCTTCTTCCCAGCAATTGCCTGCAGTTGAAGTACTGAACACCTGAGAAAGGAAGAGTTCATCACTAGATTTAATTTGAAGCCTGGCTGTTCCAGCCTGCCTGGATAGAAATTGGCAGCCTTGGTGCATACTGACTGCAAAACTTAATATGAACTGTAAATACCACTGAAATTGAGTTACTGCTGTTCTGCATCACAGGGCCTGACTTCAAGGGTCAGATGAAATGCTGACATAAGTAGGGGATGCCACAGAAAGGTGTTAAATCTGGATAAGTAACAATGATGCCTCACAAACACACTGTCCTGTTCAGCAGTGATTTGAGGTTTAGAGTATTGTTAGTCAAGAGGTAGAAACAAATGAGGCAAAACCCACTCAAAACTGGCACTGGCTGCCCCCTGGAGTTTCTATTCTGCAGGTGAGCTTTAGCACATCAGGCATGTTTATTTTCATTTCAGGTGAATAGCTGAGACATTCTGCAAACCAAATTGCATTTTTACAAGAAGATTGGGATTATTAGTTTTTTAAGATATGATATGTCATAATGAAACATAATTTCTTAAAATGTAGTGAAGTATTTTCTTCAAGTATGTGTTAAAGTGCAAGAAGCTAGTGAAGGCCCATGCACATAGTTCTATTGCTTGGTTTGTGACTTTTTCCCCCTCTTCCGTTTACACCTGAGCAACTTACTTTAATGAGCAGGAAATCCTGAGGCAATCATGTTTTTTTACAATAAGGGACAGAGAACAGAGGAGTAAAGTTGCTCAATTGTGGTGGCTGATACGAGGCCAGTAAAAAATTTTACTCACAAGAATAAAATCTAAAGAACAGAACTTACTGTGAATTGATTTTTGATGAAGGGTTTTTTGGTTTATTTGTTTCTACCTGACTCCGAATTTAATGTGTTAAAATAGAAGAAACTTCAAGCTGTCTAAGAGACAGAGCAAGTGTGCAAGCAATAGATATGCAACAATAGGGATAGTTTTTCCCTGATACAGAGTTGTGGTCTTATGTGTCTGCAGGGCAGGTTATTTCAGGATGATGTCTTTGGTTTCACACTAATTAGCTCCTTGGCTCTAGGAAAGCAGAAATTCAGAGTGCAAGAAGAGAGCCTAAGGCACTGTGTGCTGGACTTTCCAACATTTCTGATAATTCAGTTTCCTAAAGGGAAATTCACAGTGTTGGAATTTTTTTGTTGGTTTGTTTTTTTGTTTTTTTTTTTCCTTTTTGTTGCTCTCACTTTCTTCTGGACTTGTATCATGCTCTGTGTGGTCTCCATCTGCACCCAAGTTCAATAACACTGAGGGGCCTTATCTGTGTTCCTGTTTGCCTGCAGTTTCCTGCTGTGGCTTCTGCTGCTGATTAAAATCTTCCAGTCTGTCCTTTTCTTTGCAATGGTGACCAGTTTCTGCAGCATTCAAGGGAAATGAGAAGGGCTCCAAGTGGGTACAGCCTGAATGAAAGACTTCACTGCAAATAACATAAAACTACTGTTTGTATTTTTACTGTTGTTTTTGTACTTCACCCAGATTCCGTGTGAGAACATGCCAGTTGCTTCATAATTGTGTGTCTGTTTGCATGTATGTGCATGTGTCTGTGCATGTGTATGTATAAAAGTGGTGAGATTAATACATGTGAATTTGTGAACAGTTTATCTGTTTGCATGCTGTATCTCTCTGCTCCTGCTAGCTTTGTTACCTGATTAAGTGCTGCTTGCAGCAGGTGTGGGTTGGCAGAGCTGTTGGTAGCTTTGAGTGAGCTCAGCACTTGGGAAATTCAGGCTGTAGCAAGAATGGAGCTCACTGGAAAATAACATCATACCTGAAAGACAAAGCCAGATTTGGGGGTCCTCAGTCCCACGAGTTAGTGAGAGAGCTCTCCTCTTCTTTTTCTTCACTTTTTACCTTTCCTGAACTAGGCAACATCAAATCCCTTCACTAAAAGGAGTCACACAAGGTGTAAGATGTGACCTGATTGCTTGGCTTTGCTGGGTCTACCCACTACGGCTGGGCAGAGGGGCAGCATTCATGGTCTTTGCAAAGTTGGGTAATGATGGAAGACCTAAGACTGTTGGCTGGAGAGCTTCAGCAGTGATTTTCAGTATTTACTTAGCTGTTTGTCCCTTTTCTCTGAACTAATCATGTAACTTGTTCAGGAAGATAGCACTTCTAATGTTTTCCTTATTTTCCCTTTAATTTACCATGATCCCAAAGGTAAGTGAGCTGCAGTGGTGTCCTTGCAATAGAAGCAAAAAAAAAAAGAAAAAAAAAAAAAAAAAGGAGCTAAATCTAGTGAAACATGCAACTGTGGGGTATTGAATGGTGTCCTCATTACTGTGACAAGACTGATGTACCCTTTGCCCTCCTGGTCTCCCTGGCATGACCTCAACCTATCATTGTCATGACAGGTCTGTTGCAGTTTGGAGCCCCAGGAGCAGAGTCTGCAGATCACACATGATTACCTCTGACACCTGCCATTTCCTTTCCTCCAAGAGAATGGCAGTCATGACCTCTAATCAGACTGGGTCCTTGAAACAAAATCACTTGGAGCAAATCCATTTCAAAGAAAATGGATTTAAACCAGCTCCTGTTCTTGGTGTTCTTGTAAGGAAACTAATGCCAGTACAGCACAGCTCTCTGTCAGACACTGTAACAGCTAAATACTATTCTACTTTAAAAAAAAAAAAAAGGAAAAACCTCTCTACCCCCAACCCCCTCCCCTTTGCTTGCTGGTCTTAGTTCCTTGCATTTATAGAGGCTCCACTGCATGTTCTATGTGTTTAAAGCACACACTCTCCTTGCTTGCTCTTTTCCTTAACTTCCCTGCTTTCTGGCAGCCTGCCTCTATGGGCCCTCTGTGTTGCTTTGGGGATTGTTTTTCCCCTCCGTGTGTCTGTCAAGATTTTGTCTCCCAAGCTGACTGCTGTTCCATGACTGGGCATCAGTCTGCTTGTGGGAGGTGGTGAGTGATTGCCTTTGCAGCACGTGTTAAACTGTCTCTATGCTGGCTCATGAAATCTTTTGCTTTTCTTCACCCTGTTCTTTCTCCCCTCCCCAGTGGGAGGGGGCCTGAGTGGCTGTGTGGATTCTTGTGTAGCTGTGGAAAGATCCTGCTTGTAATATGTTGCTCCAGCCATCAGAAAGACTGTTTATTCAAAGCTCACTTGGAATAAGTATGTTGTGAAGACCCATTTAAGTTAAAAAAGGCTTTCTCCTAAATATGTACAGCTGTGCCTTAAAGGTTCCTAGTTTGGCTTTTTTTTTTTTTTAATTTATTTATTTATTTTATTTATTTATTAGGGTACACAGCAGTTGTTGTGTGATTCTCAAGTCAAAAGAAAAATGCCTGTTTCCCATCTAGCTTTTTGTAAGTGGTTAAGCAGCTAGCTACTAGTGCTGTCTATTTGTTTTGAAGTCACAGGCTGTGTTTCAAGGGAAAATGATTGCTTAACTCCCCTGACCTAAGACTTGGCACAGACTGGGCCATTGAGATCTGAATTGCTTATTTTTATAGCAATTGACCCACACTTGAACATGACCTGTCCATCTCAGTGTGTGCTTGAGTTTTGTACTAGATGGTGTGGTGTCAGGAGTGTTTTCTCTCCTCTTTTTTGTATGCTTGACCACACCATCATGTATTAATTTCTTTCATATCTTTGTGAAGGTGCTTGGGTGTCCTAGTTGGAATCAGGGCTCTGTATTATTTAACCATAGCACTCAGATGGGAATACACCATTCCTCCTCATTTATTTTCAATTAAACTAGAATAAAGAGGGAGAAAAAGAAGCTTATTCCTGGGAGTGATGGGGGGCAATAATAGGAACACAGTGCCTTCTTCTCAGCCCTTTTGTTTTAGCTGTTCCTGCTCTCTTCAAATTTAATTGCAGATTACTTTTGTTTAATTTTTAACATTCATCTTCATGAGTCAAGACATCTCCCAGCTACCCTCTGTTTGTTTATCAACCACTTCCTTGTCCTTTCTTAAAAGTAAAGCTAAAGCCAGGTCACTCACCTTTAGTTCTGAAGTGCTGTCTCACCCAAAATCCCACCTGGCCTCCTTTGCTGATGGTTAACTGCTCCAAGTATTTATGATGTGTATCCTCTTTACAGAAGACATCCTGCTGAAGAGGGAGCAAGGTCATGCTCTGGTCTATCCTGGGCTAACTTTAACTTCTTTTGTGAAGAGATAATGTTCACATTAAATGCACAGATGTCATAAATCTGGGAGGGTCCACATGAGCACTTGAAGGTGAGAGCAAAATTCAAAATTAATTTAAAGGGTGAAATTTGAGAGACAAAACAAACTGTTTCAACTGAAAGTGGTAACAAACACTAGAGAACCAGTGGCCAGATGGCAGCTGCAGGGATGAATGAAGAGAAGTACTGCTTTACTCAGTATCTTCAGTGAAGTAACATAGGCAATTTCCAGCTTATCTGGAAAGATGGAGCTCAGTGGGAGAGAGTGAAGAGGAGGCCAACATGAGTGATCTAAGGTCTGGCAAATCTGATCTGGGAGGAGAGGGAGAAGAACACTGGAATTATTTAGACTGGAGAAGAAATATGAGGCCATACAAAGTTTATGAAGGCTGTTAGAAAGAGGGTTAAGGAATAATCTGTTGTCCATGTTTGTGGTAGA
This sequence comes from Muscicapa striata striata, assembly GCA_030060385.1. NCBI lineage: Eukaryota > Metazoa > Chordata > Aves > Passeriformes > Muscicapidae > Muscicapa > Muscicapa striata. Next base: position 8,058,588 of record JAREIS010000016.1, on the reverse strand, counting down.
TGGAATGAGGAGCACCAGGTTTAAAGTGTTGTGAGTAGATACTGGGAAGAGCTTTTCCTGGTAAGAACAGCTTGACTGGGACACTGCTGGGTCTTTCCTGCAGAGACCTATAAAAACAGGTAGAGAGGAGGTGGGGTAGACCTTGCCAAATTTCCTCTAATCCTGTTTTTCAGTGTTTAACTGCAGTTAGACTGTTTTCTTGCTGGTGCTGATAAGACAACCATGATGTAGCTCAGGGCTGAGAGATTCTGAGCAACCTCCTCATGGAACTGCATTTATTTCATCCTAGACTATCTTTGTTTCCCAGAGTGGGCATTGCTGAAGACAGCTTGGCCTCCGTGTTTATGCCTATGCTTATTATAAAAAGTCAGGGAAGTTTTGCACTGACCCTTCTTAGGGCTGCTTTCCTTCAGGGCATATACATCTTAGAGAAAGCTGTTCAGAGCAGTCCAAAACAGAAAGGCAGCAATCTAAAAAGTAATCAGGGTGGGCAATGAGGGGTCCTCAACTTGACTTGGTTTAGCAGAGCAGATACATTAGATCTTGCTTCCCCCCCTGACACACATCCCTCGTTCTTCAAAAATGCTTCTGCTTCCTTGTTTCTAGCAGGCAGGAAAGTTCATTTTCTCCCTCAGATTTTCATCATCTTTGACAGCAGAAATTAAATTCCTTCAAGTCCCCTGAGACTGCTGCTCTTAAAAGCCCAGTCTGCACTACCTAATCACAGAGGATTTAGAGGAAAAGAGAACCACTGTGATGTAAAAAGAAAATTATGCAGAAAAAAATGAGGTGAGCAGGCTGGAACTACAGCTGGACAACCCTTGGGTTTAACTGCATCATATTGAGGTTGTATAATCCAAATGTTTTACTGAAGTTTTTTCCTGCTTTCCCAGCTCAGCTTCCTTCAGTGTGGGAACCTGTGACCATGTCTGAGAGCAGCTGGCTCTTCCTGAGTGCTCTGCCTCTGCCCCATTGCTCCCTGCCCATTGCAGCCCTCTGGACAGAACAGCTGCTGAGTTGAGGTTTCCCCTGTGTCAGTGGCATGCCTGGTAGCAGGGCTGGAGGTGCACAAGGAGCTGGGAAGGGACAGAGTCTGGACAGTTGATCCCAACTAACCACAGGGCTCCCTTCATACTCAGCACATAAAGTTGGGGAAAGAATATGGGGAGGGAGGACATTGGGAATCATGGTGTTTGTCTTCCAAAGTCACCATTACACATGATGGAGCCCTGCTTTCCAAGAGATGGTTGAACACCTTCCAGCCCTTGGGAAGTGGTGAATGGATTCCTTGTTTTGGTTTGCTTGCATGCATGGCTCTTGCTTTAACTATTAAACTGCCTCGATCTCAACCCATGAGTTTTCTCACTTTTACTTTTCCAGTTCTCTCCCCTATCCTGACATGGGGGGAGTGAGTGAGCAGCTGTGTGGTGCTTTGTATCCAGCTGGGGTGAAACCATGAGAGCTGTGAAGAGAGAGACTGACCCCAAGACAGGAGTTGAGATGACATGATGCTGAGTGACTCAAAACACAATGAAGCTCAGATGAATTTTTAATATGCTTGCAAATGTAAGTGTTCAAACTGACTAAGGCCAGAAGGAAATTTTGACACTTGCTTCCTTTGCAGTTTTTGTCTTGTTCAAACAACTGAAATCCTGACTGAATTCAGGACTGAGCTTCTGATCACATTCCAGATTTTTGTCAGCCTTTTCTTGGTCTTATACCAAGTCTGATCCACAGAGACATTCACATGCACATGCTGAGCAAATGGAGTAAATTTGGGAGTGATAATGAAAATAAACCAAAAGCCCCAGGTTCACACAGCAACTAGGCAGCATTTGAAAAAGCAGACACATATCTTGTCTCCTTATTTGGGGTATCTGAATAGCACAGAGCTGTGCCTGCTCCAGGAAAACTCCCCTACAGCACACCTTAATCCCTGTGGTTAGTGCTGAGCTCTCCAGTACAGGAGAGACATGGACATACTGGAGCAGGGCCACAAAGATGATAAAGGGACTGGAACATCTCTGATTTAATAAGAGGTTTGGAGAGCTGACACATCATCTTGGAGAAGAGAAGGATCAAGGGGTCTTATCCATGATGGATGAATGCCTGATGGGAGGAATAAAGAAGACAGAGTCAGGCTGTTCTAATCAGTGCTTAGGTAAAGAACAAGAGACAATGGACACAAATTCTATTTAAAACACAGCAAATTCTGTTTAAACAGAAGACTTTTTACTGTGGGAATGGTCAAACACTGTCACAGGTTGCTCAGAGAGGTTCAGTCTTGGAGGTACAAAAACCTGCCAAGACATACACTGAGCAACCTCTGAAATTGTCGGGTTGAAGGAATTTTTTGTGTAAAAACTTATTGGCACCCTGACAAATTAATCTTGGAATGAAGAATACTTTTCCAATGAGAAAAATGGCTTTTTAAATTTATCTATTTATTTAAGTATTTGTTATTTGTCATATCTTCTTTACCAGTATTTCCTACTGAACCAAGATTGTTTAGCCTAAAGTCTGGGATTTGTACACCTCTGATCTCTGTAATGTCACTTTCACAAGATGAAAGTTTGCAAAACAAGATACAGAAAAATTACTTCCAGTGAAAAAGTTATATAAATATTACTTAGAGGTTTGTTTTGGGGTTTTTTTTTTTTGCCTGCTTTGGGATCAAGTCTCCTTCTTCAAAATTCCAGGTTTTAGGATGAGCGTTTTCCCCATTTTTATTGCATGTAAACAGGAGAGAAAGAAAGGCTGTAACTTGGATGGTAATTGCTCTCCTGGGCTATGTTTTTGATTCATATTCTGTCTGATGAAGTATAAGAAGCAGTTTGAATTGCAGAACAGAGAGAAGGATTCCCAAGGAAAGTGTCAGCTCTAGTTTTCCATCAGATGAGGGACTGAATGGGGCACTTGAGGGAGCTATTCACCTTCCCGTGGAAGTATGGAGGAGAAGGAATACCCAACAGCTTCATGAAAAAGGAACTAAATGAAAATTATAAATTTTAAAAGAAGTAGCAATCATTAGTTTTAGGGAAAGCCAGAGATAGTATAACCCTGCAAACAGAATGGCTTGAAATACATAAAACAAAACACTGCTATGGGTAGATCTGCTCTGAAAGGAACCTGCTTACACTGGAGTTAATACTAGAGTAAGCCTGAATGAAGAGGGTCAATTTAAGTTATTGAGTTAAAACATATTCACTACAGATTTTGAAAGTCTGCTTTCAGGGTGTGAGGGCTGTGTGCACAGAGCACATAGCTCTGCACCTGCAAGATCCATACTGGGATGAACAAGAGATAAAAAGCAATTTCAGCAGCAGGAGGCCAGTGCCTGGTTCTGTTAATAATCAGCAGGTAAATTTGAGCTTGATCAAGGGGAGCAGCAGCTTCATTTTGGGGTTTTCCAAAAGGCCCCTGTTCTCAATTTGTGCTTAAGAAGAGCCGGTCTCTATTGGTGATATGAGAGACAGACAGCATCAGATTTAGTGCTTCTCTTTGATTTCAGCAACTACCAGTGTCTGGCAGCTTATTTGGGTAGCTAAGTATCTTTAACAGGGAGGTCCTCTGCTCTTTTTTGGTTTTACTGTGAACTCCACCCATTTACTGCAGACATCTCTGGTATTTACTAGGAGTAGGGAACACCAAATACCTGGAGTAGGGGTAAGCTCACCAGATCATCTGGCCAATTGAAGATGTAATGTGATGCCCTTGGATGTCTGGGAGAGACCTCAGGATCTTTACATGAACACCCTCAAAATGTCAATCCCTCTGCTGGTAGAAAATGAAATTCCCTAGAAATGAAGCCAGGTTATAGTTAAAGCAAAGGAGAGTAGCTAATTAATGGACCCAACCCAGAAAAAACTGTCATATGGGTTTATAGAAATACATTTAAAACAGGAGAAAACTAATTTTTTCTGATTTACTCCAAAATCATGTCTCCTTCTTGCTCTGTACTTGGCTATGCTTGCTTGTCTAGCTCACACTTCACATTCCAAGACACATTAAACAGGCTAGTATTCAAACCCTTCTTCAAGGTCTTTGTGGGATCCCCTTTGGATTTTGATCTTCCCCAGGTCCCTCTTTCACCCCCACTCCTGAAAGATCTCTAAGCATGGGAAAGGTCATGCCTTGTCCATATGGGAAATGCTCACACTGCTGTGGCAGATCTCTTAAGTTCTCGATGAGATCACAAACAAATCATTAATCCACCAAGAGCTGAATGATTCTTCTGTCCCTGAGAAAGCAAAGTAGAAATAGCAAATTGAAATGTTTTAATCTTTTAACCTTTTATTTCCTAATACTGTACAAGCTATGAGTCATATGTGATACAAGGAATTGATAGGAGAGGTTTTTCACTGTTTTCTGGCTGAGAGCAGGCATGTTGATTATCCCCTTGCTCATGGAAGTAGCAGCTAGGCCATGTCTGTCTCAGAGGGATATATACCATGACAAAGAGGAACAGGGAGACAGCTGTGGTGGCTTTTCTCCCTCTCAGTAAAACTCCAGTTCTGGCAGGACCTAGAAGAGAGACCCACCAACTGGCCGAAGATTGGGACTAAACATTTTTGATGTGATTTTTGATGTGATGCTGGAAAAATGAAGGCTGGAAATTAAAACCTAGCAAGACAGATGTGCATGAGAATGCTGTAATTGTGCTCCACTGGCCTGGAAAACCAGGGCAAAAGGGTTGGTTCTTCAAAAAGCCAAATGTACTGTTTTTGAGACAGAATTAATTTCTTGTCTGCCAGTGAAGATCTTTTTAGGAAGATTCTGCTTTGTAACCGTGAATGTAAAGAGCTGCTTGGCAGCCAGCCAGCAGCAGAGCTACTTAATTTACCAATGAAAACTTTGAAGAAATGGGGGAAGTTTGCTAGAAAGCAGGTCTGCAATACAGCAGGCTGTGTTTCTCCTTGCAGCAGAAAATCCGAGAAAGATTTGAAGGATCACATAAATATATTTTGTGTACTCAGATTTACTGAACCATATCAAATTTAGTGGCTTGAATAGAGTACAGAGAGTAACTCTGCATTTACCTTGTTCCCTTCTTTTCTGAATGCCAGCTCTTGGACCACCTTGGGCCCTCTTGGATTTAAAGCAGTCAGGTTCTTGCCCTTTGTGTAAGGGTAGACTGGCTCTAGCCTGACATAGCTGGAGCCCTACCAAACAAATATACAGATAAAAAAGTAATTTTCTGAATGTTCCTTCCTAGGATGCATCTCAGTGCCTAGAGAACAAGTGAAAAAATCTTCCCCACAGCAGACCTTTAGTGCCTGGATGAGTGTACCCAAAGACACCAGCATGGGCTGCAGGAGGATGATTTCAGCCCTGTGAGTAAATCCTCTGGGGAATAAAACCTGTCAGATCCAGCATAGCCAGGAGCTCAGAGCTACATCAGCAGGACACTCACATCCAAGCAACTGGGAAGAGACCATTTTATTTATGATATCCCTGCTGCTAGAGCATGCTTCTTTTGGCAATTCTTCTCATGAAAAAGGCTGCCTGCTGACACCTGTAATCTCTGTGGGGTTCATGATGAGTTGGCCACCAAACTGGGCTCAGAAATGTAAATTTTCCTTGGAATATTAATCCTCATGTGACTCCAATAACATGCATCTCAGTTGGCAATCCTCCTTAAGCATAGACTCACATCCTTCTGGTCTACCTCAGCTTGCTGCAGCTGGCATAAGAAATAAATTCTGTGGTGTGCATCCCCCTGCCTTCCCAACATTAGCCTTGCATTTTGTTTAATAACTGGTGGTTTTGGAAGACCCAGGTACCAAAGTCTGTGCTCCACTTTCCTGCACAGTTGTCCATGCCTTACACACCCAGCAACTGCAGCTGTCCTCTCTTCTCTCTCACCAATACTCAGTGTTTTCTCTAAAACTTCTGTAAAGCCCTTTGGCATTTCCAGCTTGAGATTCTGCAGCAGAATGAAAATTAAAATTTAGGGCAGCATTAAGTTAATTAAACTTACCATCAAATTAATAACACAAGAAACACTGTGCAGACTACATTATTCATCGTCATGTTTTATTCAGTAAAAAACTCAATTTTTAATGCTTTTAGTATTACTAGAGGATTTCTACTCTGCTCTGCTAGAGTTACGTGGCACACAGGGTTTCTCAGGTTCTATATATAAAGTCAATGTAATTTTCACTCAAGTGATAAAAGATCCCCAATCAATAAAAGAAACGAGAAGTCCCACGTCTCTGGTTTCTTGGAAGGAAATAGTCAAATATGGATGATTAAATTCCTGTATATTTAAATGAATTAATTTTAATTCATTACCTTTCCTCTTGTTTTCTTGCACCCCCACTATTCTCCCCTCCATCAGTTTTGTCCATCAGCGAGGTTCCTGTTCACCTTTTTCTAAAGGTTTTTTTGCTGAAGCCTCATTGTTCCACCGTGGCACATCCCAGCATTATCTGTACAGCTCTGCTCCTGACCACGCTGCAGGAGGTCATTATTTATGAATAATGCAGTGGAGCACTACATGAGATATGAGTTTAGGACTGAGAGGCTGTGTGCTCCTTCAGGTTTTTTTTCCCATTTAAGTGCAGCCAAGCAAGAGCTAAATAACATGGTTCAAAGAGTTCTTCCATTCCAAGGGGATTGTGGATCACAATCCAAAAGAAGTAGTGCAAAATGAGATTATGGGCACAAAAACCTAATGCATCCTTTGAAAAGAGGCAGTGGGAATGTAACTTCCCTTGGAGAAAGGAAGGAAATTAATGAAAACTGAAAACATGGCACAGAGACAGCAGTATTAAGAAAGAAGGCACAAGGAAGGAATCATCAGGAAATGTGCAGCTATTGCTGTGACACAGCACAAGGGAGAAAGGCAGTTCATATAAGCATATTAGAACTTCTGTAGCTTAGTTGATATGTTTATTAGAGGTTATTCTTGATACAAAGTTTATTGCTGATACAAAGTTTATTGTTGATTCTTCCCTCTTCTAGATCCTTTAGCCATCTGCCCCATTTTTGTTCAGCAAAGTCTTAGCACTTATAATAATATTTTCCAGATAGCTGGAAATAATGGTTAAAATGTGCATTTTTCAAAAAAATGCAGCAAGAACCTACTTACCCAAAAGAGCTTGCAGTGTTCTTCCAGACCAGCTTCTTCATTTCCTTTTAAAGCAGTCTCTTATATTTCTCAGCCACTTCATGAATTTTAATATTCTATTCTGGTGTCTCTCTAGCATGAAGGTTGGTAGACCTTGCCAACATTCTTCAAGCCAGAAGACTTTAGAGCATCTTTAGCATCAAAAATAAAACTCTCTTCCTGTGGCTGTCTGAAGAAAGGTGTGAAAAGGGGACTTTCATGGTGTGATATTCAAGTGCTGCACTGCCCAGAACAGAAGTGATGTCTCCAGGAGGGGAATTCACGAGGCTGAGTGGCACCTAACCAGGGAAGGAGGGAGAGCTGAGTGCCTCAAAGTGGGATTAGCATCCTTCATCAGTCTGAGTGGGGAAATGAGAAAGAACTGAAGCTATTCCTGAAAGAACTCTCTACCTCTTACTGTGGTATTTACACCTGCTCTTTGATGTGCATAAATTGGGGCCTTCTCTTCTGCTCTTTAGAAGAGAGGGTGTGAGAAAAGATTATATTAGTAAAGTTTATTTAAGTTCTTGGTCAGGAAGTAAGAGATGTTTTCTACATCCTCTTCAACCTGTGAAGACTTAAACCTATATTGTCCCTTTATCTATTTTGCAAAAACTTTCAGACAGCAATAACTGAAAGAAGCATCCCCTCAGGGCTATCCATTTACCCCATGCAAAAGCTGTCTACAAAGACATCACTTTGATACTGTTGCAACTATACAGAGATTTCAAGAGGTGGAGACTTGTGACAGCAGGAGACAGAAGCTGCCTGTGTATTCAGCATCTACATCCATCAGGCTATTTAACCCAAAACCTGACGGCTCTCAGTTCTAGAGGGGCAGAACAGGATGACTAAACCACAAAATGTGACACAGAGTGCACTGCTGGAATGAGGGCTTGGCTCAGGAGCTGCCGTGGGCTTGAGCAGGAGCTGTTGCCTTGGCTGACCCCAAGCTGGACATTTCCACAGAAGGGAGATGCTGCTGGCAGCTGCTTGGAAGCCTTGATTCTGACACAGGTGCCAGCTGGGGTCAGGAAGGAGGAGGAGCTGGGGGGTTCTCCCACATTTGCAGCTCCTGTGGCCTTTGCTGGCTGCTCAAGGCTCCCACGTACAGGGAGGACAACTCTTGTCCTCCTAAGGCACTGAGCTCCCTCTAACAAAGAACACCAGGAACATCCTGTGGCAAGAGTATTTGAAAAGTATGCTGAAAAGCAGCAGCCTGGCTGCAGGCAGTTCAGGGAATAAGTGCCACATTATGCAATCATACCCTGGTTTGATTTTCACAGGCAGAAAATTTAATATTGGAAGGTGAGTTGTTAATGATTGCCTTCTGTAGTGAGGATGGCTTATCAGCATCCTCTGCTTGACCTTCAAAGTTTGCATGAAGATCAAGGTTTGCATGACCATACCTTTATGAGAGGCACAAGACACAACTGCAATTGAAAACAATTATAAACCATAGTTTGGTTTACAGCATGCTGTGTGGGCCAACCGACCCATTAATCAGAACGACATTTTTGATTTACTGGCCATGTAGCATGACTTGATTTACAACATGCAGCTTTGGATACCAAACAGCCCAAAGGACACAATCAGTGTGGAGTAGTTAGAAAAATCACATGGCTAGGAAGGAAGTGGGTCTTCTTTTTCTTTTTGCAAAGACCCATGGTGCAGGTGGCTCATCAAAGGAACTGAGCATTCCCAGCTTCTTTGTGTTCATTCCTTTGTGGGAGAGTGAAGGAGATCAGCACCTTCTTCATCCAGCTTGGAGACAATTTTTTGCGAAAACAGCTGCTCTTCCTTTTTCATTGTTTTCTAAGTAGTGTCCTCAGAGAAAATTCAAAATGGAGACAGCCCATGGCCATGCATTATATAGTTCCCTGCTTTCACATTAGGACTTTAAAGCAGCTGTGGAAATCCAAGGCTGACAGTTCAAAGTAGCTCTCCTGTGTCTCTCTTGTTGCAAACACTGGAAGAGAGGTTGTTATGTGCTTGAGTGGGCTGTTGGACTGAATAATTAGATGCTTTTGGATGCAAAGTTCATACAATGGTGTTTGAGGATGCTATTCAGTAATAAAGTCTGTGAATAATAAGGCATCACTGAAAGCATTCCAAAGTCTACCTAATAACTTTGGATTTGGGCTTGGAGAGAGACTTGCAGCAATAATACATGTCAGCCCTCTTTTGGGAAGGCTGGTAGGGGAGGATTGCCAAATGATCAGCTTTGGTTTTGTTTTTGCTGTTTGTCCTGTTTGTTTGTGTTGCCAGGCTGAAGTTCAAGAATCAATCAGCAAGCTATAATGGACATATTTTCATTATGGCACAAGGAGCCTCTAGTGTCCTTCATTCATGTATTATTCACACAGATGGATGAACAAAGAAGCCATCTACTACAGCACACAAATCCCAGGATATCTGCACAACTTAAAAATACACTGAGGTCCAGGCAAAACTTCCACTCTCCTGGCAGTTGCAAAGGCAAGAGTAAAATTTTGGATTATTGCTGAAGTGTGATCACTTGCCATGTTTCTTTTAACTCAAACACTGGTAGATCCTGCATGCAGAGGTGCCAAATATCTGTTTGCTGAGAGGCCTTTGAAGTGTCTTCAGGATGGACATTAGGATTCTTTCCTTCTCTAAACCGGGAACATCATCTCATGATGAGAGCTGAGCAGCAACCACTGAAAGACAGATGTTTGTATTTGTCTGCCACAAAAAAAAAACCCAAAAATACCCCAAAAAAACCCCAGATGCTAAAACCACCTGTGTGTGCAACAGTGGCAGAGATAATGCTCTGTGAGGGACTCAGGTAGAATTATTCCAAGTTATTTCCATATTCTCCAAATATTAGGAGAAGTTTTTCCCCATTTTCATTTTATCTGTGCATTAAGAGTTTAATTCTAGCCAGAAACTCTGTATTTGCATTCAGTGAAAGTCAGCAGGGAATGCTTTATACATACTTTCTAGGATTTCTCATCTAAAATCTTGAAGACAAAAATCTCTACAATACTTTCTGAAAAGACCATAAGGTTGGGGTTATAAACTGCATTTTGTGGGAAATGTTGGCTGGTGTGCAATTGGCAAAGCAGGGAACATGTAGCAACAGCCCCAGTGCTTCCTTGGAGAGCTGCACCCTGCCATAGATGCAACTTGTGAATGTTTTTCAGTCAAGTGTCCCCTGTTCTTATGCTCTTTATTTTCTAGATAGCTGAACTGTGGGTCAGAGCCAGTATGCTAAGACCTGAAGCTTTGGTCAGGAGGAGATTTTTTTAAGACTGTGCATGTAAATTGCTGTCTAATACCAACTGCTCAATGGTCTGACTTTAAGTCTCCCAATGTGAGGACTTGAAATTTGCAAATGTCCCTTAGTATTTTATCTTATGGCTTTTCCTCTCACCTTTGAAATGGGAAAATGCTCCCTTGACACAAAGGGGTGTTGTGTGAATGAATGAATGTGATAATGATGGATCCATGTAAATCTCTTGGTGACCAGGGCAGGGCTTGAGCACTGCTTTGTGTGTCAGGGGCTGAGCCCTGTGCAAGAGAAGAGATCAACATGTTGGCTTGCTGTTCACAGGCTGAGCACCTTCCAGTGTGTGTGGTGAGGGAGGGGAGCATCCTAAGGTGAGAAAACCCCATAAAATTTCGTGGTTACGTATTAACACGACAAAGGTAAACAGGAGGGGTAAAATGCATCCTGCACTTTCCTCTGTTATCTGCTGCATCTTTCCCAGGATGCTGCTGTTTTTTTCCTACCTGTTCTCCCTTAGGGCAGCTACAGGTGCTTGAGGAAGTGAAGTGTGTCCTGAAGTTAGTTTATGGGTTTATTTACTTTGTGTTGACTTCATCTAGGCTCTTATGGTTACAAACAGACTGGCACATGGCTGTATATTTCTCTTGTAGGTTTTTTTTTTACTATCTACATCTGAAGTGTTTTTCCCTTTAAACTGTTCAGAAGGGTTTGTTTGGTGGTTTTGTTTTGTTTGTTTCTTTCTTTCTTTATTTATTTTTAATAAAAATATTTTATATTTCTTCACCTTGGTGAATTTTGCTACTCTTCCATTTTCCCAGACACCCTTGATGGCACAAGACTATTTTCTTCTTGATTATTGTTTTCTTTATATTTTAAACAAGACTCTTGATTCTGCAAATAAGGATACTAAAAGGGTAAGGTGCTCATGGTTTCCACTGAAATTGCTGTCCTATAAAGCTGCACTATGCTACAATTCACTCTGAAACCCTGCTGAAGAGAAGGAAATGAACTTCTTTTACAGAGTGTCTTTAGCAAAAGTTGGAAAAAAAGGGCATTGTTGCAGTTATTAGGATTTGTCCCTGAATAGGGATGGGGTGGAGGAGTCCACAAGGCCCCATGCCCTGCACTTACAGACTGTTGTCATTTTAAAATGATTCTCTGCAGTACATGCTGATATAGTTTGACTAGTTTAGAAATTATAAAGTTTTCTTTCTAGTTTTAGTGCTTTTTTCAAATGTTGCTAGAGTATTCAGAATAGTGAATACTACTACTACTACTACTACTAACAAATGGACACTTTAAATATAAGTTTCAATTTGTTCTAGGAAAGAAACAAGCTGACTCTAAGCAATCATGTTCCATGGGTAAGCAGAGGGATGGGAATTTGAGTCATCCTTGACATCACCAGCAGATCAGGACATGTCACTACCAGTGCCTGACCTGTCAGGCACACACTGGAATCCCAGGTGCCATTCTGAAATCAACATCTTTTCAGAAAGATGCTTGAAAAAGATATCAGAAGTGTCTCTTCAGGGGGTATCCACTTCACTTGTAATAGGTGAACTCTGCTGTCAGACCAATTCAAGGGCAGATTGGACTGTCCAGGCAGCCCACACTTAAATTGGACTTTCCTAACATAGCTCTAATAATAACCCAGAAGAATAACAGTAATCAAGGCAGCTAAGAAAATACAAGACCTGAATCTTTTCCCAGCTTTCTCTCTGTTGCCTGTGGTGACAAAGCATATAGGTTGATGCAATCATCACTACTTCTAAGTGTGCATCCAAATGAGTTTGATGGTCTAAACGATTCCTTAAACGTTTTGCAAGAGCAACACACTTTCCACTGCAGTTGTGTTCTTGAGATAACTCTTTAGTTTACACCTTTAACTTTTAGCTGCTGGCAGCTGCTCAGTTCCCCAAGTGAGGTGGGATTGGGAAGATAATCAGGAAGAAAAAAAGAGAAATCCAACATGCATCTCTTTTTATATCATCTCAGTTTTTCTCAAAGTTTTTCTAATCTTCTGTGCTGCCCTTTTAACATATTTTTGTGAAGGCTTACAGAATTGCAAATCAGTTCCTCACTTTGCAGACACAGGGCACCTGCATTGCCTGGTGAGCCCCAGCCCTGGGTGCTTGTTTTCATTCTTCCTGAAACCTGCTCATGTGTCCTCTCTGCATTCCCTGGCATAGCAGAGCATAAAGCATCTGCCTCTTAGAGGCAGAGGCACAAAGATGGATTTACTAAAATAAGAGAAATAATTAAAAAAATTTGATTTTTAAAAAGCTATTCCAAGAAAAGAATGCAGCAGTTTTTCTCAGGCCAGCTGTGCCATATGCGAGCAAGACCAGCTAGATTGTTATCCAGGTTTGGGATTGGCCAGAGTTCATTTTCTTCTTAGGACCTGCTGCAGTGCTGTGATTTTGATTCAGTATGAGAATAATGTTAATAACACACTGATGTTTTGGCTGTTGCTAAGTAGTGCTTACCCTAAGTCAAAGGCTTTTCAGTGTCTCATGCTCTGTCAGTGAGGAAATGCAAAAGAAACTGGGAGGGAACATGGCCAGCATAGGTGACCTGGACTGACAAAAGGGACGTTCCATGCCACAGAACATCATATCCAGTACACAAACTGGGAGAGTTACCTGAAGGGTTTTGATCACTGTTTGGGGCCAGGTTCAGTTTGGGGCATTGGTCAGTGGGTGGTAAACAATTGCATTGTGCATTACTTGTTTTGCTTCAGTTACTCTCTCTCTTCTCATCATTACAATTACTATTATAATGATTATATTTAGTTTCAGATATTAATTCAGTAATTGTCCTCATCACAACCCACAGGGTTTACCTTTTCTTTCAGATTATCCTCTCCACCAGAGGGAATAGTATGGAGGGAATGATGCTTGGTACTTAATTGCCAGACAGAATTAAATCACAGCAATTGTTTTCAGTTATTTCCTTTTGAAAGCTTTCTCGACAATAGTATTTGCAGAGGTGTTCATCTTCCTCCACATTGCCTTGAACCAAATCAGAAGCCACTTTCTGTTTAAGAATCATTACTTTAACTTCCAGACAGATTTAAATCAAACAACAAGTACAATAGAGCTTGAAGTTTTAAATCCATGCTGATTTTGTGGAATCATTTTTTTTTTTTTTTTTTGTTCAGGAAGATGTTTTGTGTCCAAATAAAGGCAGCTTTATTGTTTTCTCTTTTATAAGCTAGTTGTAGCTGAAATGCAATTCTCTCTTTGGCAAGGTCAGCACTTCAGGTCACTAAGCAGTGCCAAATTAAGACAAAGCACCTGCCTTCACTAGGAAATCTAGAGGTGGGTGTTAGAGTTTAACACTAACCAGTGTTAGAGTTGGAAGCACTAGGGCAGTCTTGAAGTCTAGGGCAGTCTTTCTTCTGTCTCTGCCTTGACCCTTTTGCCAGCCAGGGGACTTGTGCTGCAAGCTGACCTAACTCTTGGAAATGTGTTCCAAGTGATGAAAGCTCCATGTGCTTTGCCATAGCTTGGCTTAAGTAGTCTCATCCCTTTCCCTGCAGTTCTTCACTTGCATTGGCAAACCCTGTGCCTAGCAAGAGTTGTTTCTCTGAGCTGATTTGAGGTGAATTTCCTTGATTTTGTATCTGGTATCCCTGAGTCAAGCAGAGGTATCACTAGGAGCTGTGCACAGGATCATGGATGATGCAGGCTGGAAGGGACTTCTGGAGTTCTTTAGTGCAACCTCCTTCTCAAAGCAAGATCAGCACTTTCATCTTCGACACAATTTAGCTAGTTCTTGATTTTCTCCCATCACTGATTATTTTTCAAAAGGAAATTTTTGTTAAGGTCAAGACTGGTCATCTCTGCTGCATGAATGTGGACAAGCACATGGGACAGCAGCAGCTGCCATTCAGTAGCTATATCCATTGTGTGAGTTAGGCTTTCTATCTGTGATCCGATGGAGGGGCTGACTTCTAAGGCAAAATGTTTGCATTAGAGTTGTAAGAAATATCTGAAGCTGGCCACAAAGAACTAAGATAGCCATGATAATTACATACACTCTAAAGTTTTGCACCTCTCTACAGTAAAACTCCTGTCCTCTGAGTTACTAGAGGAAAAATGCTGCAGGCTGTGTCAGGTATTTTGTTTGTTTTACTTCCATACAGAGTGATGGTGGTGGTTCAGAGGTGGAAGGTAAATGGAGGGAAAACTGTGTCCTTATTGGTAGGGTATAGATGGCACCTCTTTCAAGAACAGCTGATCTAATTCTGGATCCCTAATGCTTTACCAATAATACATCTGAAGTGGAGGATTCTTGTACATCTGGTGAGAAGAAGCAGCTTTGATCAGATATAGTCATCAGCAGTGCTCAGTAAAAAAAGCAGTTTGGAAGCATTATGTGGTTTATAGCAAGGAATCTATTTCTTATCATAACTCTTAGACATCTGTGTAATGAGGTCATGTCCAAATGTATGACCCTAACAATTCTGCAAATATCTGGCAAAATCCTTTGCACAAGTCTATATTCCATTCAGTAGGAAGCACTCTTGGTTTGATTAACTTAATAGGCAAGCACTGCTACATCTGGGACTCTTGTGCTAGCCTGTGTTGGGGATGTTTCATTAGAGGTAGTAGATAATTTTAAAAATAGATATTCTAAGTAAAAGAAAAGAGTTATCTCTCCCTCTTTCCTGTAACGTTTTTCAGAGAGCACAATTACATCCCTAACTCTGCAATTCCTTGCACCAAATCATTGCCAAGAGAGTTGTTTCCTAAGGATGTCCCTTTTAGAACAAAAAAGAATGAAAAAACTCCATGTAAGACAATTCCATGCTTTTTGATCAATCAGCTTTGAAAAAGAAAAACCTCCCAACACTCAATTTACTCTTTTCTCACCACATCTGCTGAGGTTCAGAGATTAGAGTGATTAAAATGGGATGCCTAATTTTTTTCACTCAGAGATGGCTCCATTTCAAGTATTCGTGGTATCTTGTTGGGTTTTTAGTGGCATTGATCACCTACAGAATTATACCTGAGGACAAACATAGTGATTTTGTGAGTAGGTGAGTAAATCCTCTCTGGAGCTGAGTGCAGCTGTTGGTGCTGATTTTCAGCCTCTGGGTTGACCTTGCTGTGCAGAACAAATCTTCTGGATTTACATTTAGCTGACTTCCTGTCATGACAGCCAGGTGCTTTCTAGTTCTGAAAAGTTGTCTGGTCAAAACAGCACTCTTGCAGGAAAGCCATGGTGACTTTACAGCAGTTTTATAAACAGAGGTTTTTTTGGGCAAAGCCACATAGGCATGAGTTCCCACTGTGATCCCAGGTAGGCACAATCTCTTTTAACTCCAGTGACTTATAGTGTGTGCAGGCATGTATGCAACCAAGAGATTTTAGAAAGTGACACTTCAGGATGCAAACATAAATACTTCTCTCAGGTGCTCCCTATGAAGTCCCTCCAGCAGGTTCTAAACCTTCTCTGAGAAAACTGCAGGCTGTCACTGCCTAGTCAGGGTTCCACAACATATCTTACATGGGCATTGCTCTCAGTTGTTCTCCTTCATTTGAAGCTATGTGCAATGCCATTGAGGTCTTATGGTATTTTTCATCACTGATGCTTTGCAGTGTAGTTGAGAGAAGAAGGGTGAAGAATGGCTGAAGGGTCTTGCTGTCAGTCCAGTTAGTCCTGGAATCAGGGAGATGAGAGCAGTACTGGGGAGATGAAGTGGACTTCTTACTTACCAATGTGAAAAGCCAGAAGTTCAAGGAAAGTGGAGAAAACTAGAAGCAAGAAGGAATAGGGGCAGCCCTGGCTAACTTGCTGGCTAGGTGCACCATTCACACATATAGTGTCTTCATACAATAAAATCATCTGAGAAAAGGCATTTCTTGATTTTCTCTTCTCTTTGCTCGATAGCATATGGCCAGCCCTATTGAAAACAAGCATACACACATATATATATGTGTGTGTGTGTATATATATGTATATATATTAAAAAAAAAATAAATATATATATAAAATTCTTCAGAAGGAAACTTCCCACGCAAATTCACAATACTGCAATGGCTGGAGAAAGACAGAGTGTTTCAGAGCTCAACTGCTTTGCTGGCAAGAGATTTTCTTTGTTAGCTGGTTTAATAAGACTGACAAACAACAAGATTTTATGTGGCTTCCCTTCTGATAAATCCATGGGAAAAATGTCAGTGGTTGATGGTTTGTGGAAAATGTATTAATCTTCTTCATAAGCCTTGAGCTGCCAGTCTTTTTCACATGCAGCTTTCAAAACCAGATTTGATTAAGTTATCCAAAAAGATCAAATCACTATATTAGTTTATTTTCCATGAACTTTACTGAAGTTCCCCTACTAAGGAATATAATATAAATAATCAAACTGCTTTTTGAAGGGCATGAATCACAAGGACCAAATGAATGATGTTTGGCTACAAAAATAAATGCAAAGTATGAAAAGATGCAATTTATCACAGACATTGTAACCAGACTCCTTGGATAGGCCCTCTTCAGCTTTCATTCTGAAGACTTTTTATTCTAATCAGTGACAGTAATTTTTCTACATTTAATGTAGGTTTTTTCTCTTTTTTTGTCCCTGCCTTTTCCCCCCTGAGAACAAAACAGCCAGAACTACATTTATATTCTATTTCAAGTTTTTCATGTTCCTGCTGGTGGGAATCTGTTAACAGTGAACTCAAGGTTTCTGTAAAAATTCAGGTTCAGGACTTCACCACTTACATTGTGTAGATGTCTTTGTAGGATTCCTGGCTTCATTACACAAGATTCTATGTAAAATAGTTTTATTATTTTACAGGTTGCCTCCACCCCCCACCAATGAACACCTCATAAAGCAGTCTGGCTTTTGGGCACCTTGTACACATATTACCTTAGCTGCAATTTTATTCCTCTAAATAGGAGCTTTCCTCTCCTCTCTTATAGATAATTTCTGGATGATTAAGAGTATCTCATAATATATAGGGGAACAGGGTTTTTGGGCAGGCCACTTGTGCAGAGACACTCTGCCCTCTGCCAAACAGGGATGATAGCAAAGTACTCTTGTGAAGTGATTGGGGACGACCCAAAGATCAAATAATATTTTAATTTGAGGATCTCCACAGGGGTATTCCCTCTCTCTGATGCCAGTGATAAGACAGACATGTGCAGGCAGAATCCACTTCCTCTGAAGACCTTTGAGGACACCTTCTCTGTGCTCTAGGCAGGGAACTCTGGCATCTGTTTTGGGGGGCTAGTTCAAGCACCTACAACTCAGATGTGAAATATTTCATCCCACTGCTTTTGTATTTCCATATTTTATAGCCAAGGGCAGTAGGAATGAAGGAGCTGAGTCATATTCCAGCAATTTGAACTCTGCTTCTACCTGGCAGGCTGTCTCATTATTTTGAAGCAGGTCAGATCCTACTGGAAGCATTTATATGGCACCAGTCATTGTGCAATTCTGCAATTGCAGGCTCACAGAAAGCACTGTGATATTTCAAATACTGTGGGGGATTTCATCTCATGTCACATATAAAATATACAACTATTCAAACAAGCTGATAGTTTCTCAATTAAGTATGTGACCAATCTTTGTAAACGGTGTATTCTACAGTTCTGTGCTGTGATTTCATTTCTGTGCTTCATTAAGGATTTCAGACTTCCCTTCTAATAGAAGTTGTTTGTTATTCTTTGAAATTATGTAAGAAAATATTAAGCTCTTGATGAGGAATTAGGAAAGAAAATAAACCATTTTCCTGTTTTCCTAGTTTGAATAGATATTTAATTAAAGTGACATGCCCAGGGCAAAACCTAATTAATACATCATCTCTCTGTAACTAAAATTAATGGAAGACTTATGACTGCTAAGCTGCAAGAGGGACTGAAAATTTCTTTTCTGTCCTCTTACTCATTTTTTATCTGACCATCCATCATTATCTTCTCATTGAAGAGAGAATCTTTTTTGCTGATTATTCATTTTTAATGTGTACTGAGAGATGATCCCTTGCTAGCTCCACCAACTTTTCTGTTTTGGTCATTTCCATGATGACTTTTAGCCCCAGCAAATGCCATGCTAAGGCTTTGCAGTGGAGGCAGCAAAGACCCAGTTCAGCCAATGTTTCCCCACACTGACACTTTTCCTTGCTGAAGGCACATCCGTGGGTCTGTTGTGTTGTTGTGTGATGTGCTGCCTCCTCTCTGCTTTCTGTCCTCTGGGTTCTGCCTCCTTGGATTAGGGAGTTTCCTGAGAAACACAGGGCACAAAGCTGCTGGGGACTGCAGGGTCTCTTGGTGAGTTCATGGACATTGCCAGGAGAGGTTTTGTGCCCTCTTCCCAGGATGGGCTTGTTATGAGCTGAGGACAGAGGGAAGTGTTGATCCATCTGGCAAACACAGTGGCTCTCTCATTGTGAGGCAAGTGAAAATAGTAATCTTTCCCCCACCAAGCACCTGCCCTTGTCTCTTCTCTCTGTTGCACTGGAAGCAGCAGCACCTGGGTAGTAATTAAGGTGACAGAAGGTCACACCACTCTGCGAGGTTATGCAGTATCTTAACACAAAAACACAGTGGAGTTGTGGATGGAACCTTTTTCCTGTGGGATAGACCTAGTCTAGAGTTCCTCTTTCTTGCAGACGTTGAAAGCCACAATTCTGAGAGCTTCACCACCAATATGCCTTTCTCTATCTTCTCCATCCTCCTCCTACTCCTCCTAACTCCTGTCCATTTTTACCATTGACATGACCAGCCTTTCTGCCTTGCTCCTCTTATTTCTCTGTGGCATGGTCTCATCTGTTTACAATGGTGAGAGCACTTTCCAGTCTCAGCTCCTTTGGTGTGATCTACCTGCTGCCAGGATGCCTGTGTGTATCAAAACCCACTTATTGAAATGGGAAATGTAATTTCCCACAGCACTGCTGCACTGTCGCTCAGATGTTTTGTTTTGCTTTCAACTTCTTGAAGTGGTCTGTAAATTCCTCAGGCTGAAGATCTTTCCCATCTGATTTAGTTTCATAGGTCACAGAGAGACAGGGGCTGATGGCATTGACACAAGTGCAAGGCCTGCCAGAATGATGCTATCTCCACAGAGTGGCCAGGTGCTGGTGATGAATGGTAGAGTGGATTCATTGTGTGCTGGTACTCTGTACAGAGCCTGCATAAATGCATGTCTGTAATGCCATGGCAGGAAGTCTTTGAGTGTGATGGTCTGAGTAGGAGGATGAGAAAAGTGGTACATGAATGAGAGAAAGATGTAGAAGCTGACTCATCCTGCAATGTGGAGGGCTCATGCTTGAGAGTGAATGGCAGGGAGTGGACAGGACAATGGCCCCTACTGCTGTCCATGAGGAGGGCTGCTGATTTCAATATGATGGCAGGAAAATGGGAAAAAATCTTAAGAGTCTTGTCCCCTGCCTTGGACCTCATGGGATGACAGAAAAATTTAATTTCTCTGGATTTCTTTTGATACTCTCTGTGTAGGTGCCTCATTCTTTTTGTGTATGAAAGGAACTGTTGTGGAGATCAGCTCAGGAATTTCTGCACATTCGGGACAATGGCTATGCAGAAAATTTTCTCACCTCTTATCCTGCCACTCTACCTGTGAGTCTATTCCTTCTCCATGGAAGGCTTTATGAAAGGGGACTGTGTATTCTCTAGAGCAGATTCTCACAAGCTGCTCCAAAACCCACTGTTAAGGAAGAGGTGCCCCAAACCAGGCTGAGAGCCTCAGCTTTCACAGCAAAAGGAAAAAGGAGGAGGAGAGAGCTGTGCCTGAGAACATGAGAAATTGGAGAGGCATCTGGTGACAGAAATAAAGGAGTGTCAGAAAGGAGGGGAAGAGGGTGAGAGAAAAAAGAATACTTAGAATGCAAAACATAATCAGAAAGTGAGGATGTACAAAATAAGCATAAACATGCTATTGTAGCTTTTCTTATTATCACGTTTCTGTTTTATGCTGACAACAATTCTTGGTGGTGAATTTGTTAGATCATTTCCAGACAGTAGCTCCTAATCCGTCACAGGAATTTTTATGAAAGCTTGTTCTGTTTCTGCTCCTCTAGGGACTGTGGCTCACTTCAGTGGAGGTTTGAATTGCCCTCCAAAGAACCTCATGCCTTTCCATTAGCCTCCTAACTGAGAAGACTTGGGCTTGCTGGAATAAACTGGCACCTTGCACTCTCACTAAAACAAGCAAAACAAGATGGAAGCTGGTAAATCCTGTGACTTAGGATATGGGATGTTTTGCAACATGGAATCCAGTTCAACTGCTACATTTGATGCTGGAATGAAGCATCAGGTTGCGTGTTTCAGGCAAGTTTTATTCACTGGATACCGTAAAGTATCATTGCACTCTCCTCCAGAAAGTCATGTAATTTGCAATTAAATTTAACTTTGCTACCCTGTAGGGCAACTGGCTCACTTTGTGCCATGTGGGACTTTGGAAAGTTTAATATTAATTTCATATTTCCTTCCTGTTCCCACAACAGTCAAAGCAGGGCACTTTTGTGCTCTGGCTTCTGTGGCATGCCAAGTTTTTTTTGGCTGAAATTTTATATATGTGTAACATTTTTTAGTTCCTGAATCCCAGAATGGGTGTGAAACATTCAGCATATGGAGAAACAGAATTATTAACACAGCAGAAGTGAGAGAGAGGCTTTGTTACTCTTTGAAGCTTGTGGGATTAGGCAATGGGTAAAGGGATTGGGTTTCTGGCTTTCTGGTCCAGAAGGCTACAGACATAAGGATGGGGTTGCAGGCTTGATAATTGTCTTTGCTGCTGTTCTCATCCTTCAGGATCACAGATGTGCTATCCTAACTAAGAGGAGCTTCACACCCATGGTGACACATAGATCTGGCCCCAGGAAGTGCTAATGCACAGCCTAGCTCTTTCTTCCTGCAGGTGTGACCAGGCAGCAAACTAGAAATGGTCTGAGAGAGCCAGCAGCAGTGAGATGGAGAAGAGATGGTGAGACAAGGTGTGAAATGTGAGTGGGAGCATGTGGAGAGCTGGAGCAGGGAGAGGAAGAAAATTGTGTCTTCAGCATCCCATGGAGGAGGGATTTTCCTAGCCCTGTGTGCAGAAAGACAAGGTAGGAACATGGTTTTCCAGAAACAGAGTTGTATGACACTGTACTGCAGGACTGAGCTCCTTGTGGGTATGGCTTCAACACAGCCCTCAAGTTTATTTATCAGCCTTTGGCAGGAGAACCAGGACACTGAATAAGACCTTTTTGCCGAAGATAATGTTCAATTTGCTTTTATCCACATTCATAACTCTATTTCCAATATGGCAACAAACCTCCTCTCTCCCTGTCTTACCCCACAGCATGAGCACATATTTCTCAGTTTGCAGCAGCTCGAGCTGTGCTCCTGTATACAGCTGGCAATAAACAGCATAGCCAGGAAGAGTGGAACATTCAGCTGGGGAAACATTCAGCTACTTAATGACAAGTAAAGACCAGAGTTTGCTGGCCAGCTCTCTATAAGGGTCAGGCAGCTGCCTTCTACCAGGTTTCTCAGTCTCCTCCATAATCCAAAGCAGGGATGAGTGGTTTCAGAGAGAAGACATCCTACCTGTCCTAGGTTATGAGATGAGAACCTGCTGTCTAGATAAATGTAGATGATTGGTGTAGACCGAACCCCTACTTTCTGGATGGATAAAGGTGTGGGGACATGGTTTAGTGGTGGACTTGGCAGTGTTAGGTTTACTTGACATTCTTAAAGGTCTTCACCAGCCCAAATTATGTTATGATTCTAGGAATCCTGCTGGCTGCAGTGTGGTGGAAATCTTTCCAATCTCTTAGTCATTCAGGTTGCTGCCTGATCACAAAGGACTGGAAGAAGTGGTCCATTAGATTCAAATGCATAAACATGAATTCCCCAGTAAAATGGAATAAACGTGAGCTTGTCTAAGTTTTGATGATCTTGTTCACTGTTTCTCAGCCTTGTCTAAACTGCAGAGGCAGCCATGGTGCTAGGACTGAATTCTGCAAAATCAGCTGGTTCCCAGTCCCAGATATCTAGGTGATAAACAAGGTGTGGCCTGTGGTACTACCAGAGAAACAAGCACTAGGATAACAGCTTGTTGTTACGCATCCACACAAAAAGGAAGATTTCAAGATCCTTTTGGAATGTGAGTCATCCAGTGCCTTTTCTGTTCAGGCTGTCATCAGTCACACTCCAATAAGAAGTACCACAGGCTTTGCTATGAAGAGGAATTGGCACCAGTGTTTCTTTGTGCTTACAGATGTGCAAAGATGGGCCCTTCCTTCCCCTCCCAGCTGACTTCCAGCTTCTCTGGAAAATCAGTGATATGAAAGTAAAACAGGTCATTTGTAAAGGCATGAGACAAACACAACTGCAGGCAGTTCAAGCAGTTTTTAAGGCATTTGGTTTATATTCCACCCCCATACATTCATAACTGGTGCAAGCTCAGCCTGCATTCAGATGGGAAAGGTATTGCCTGGCACCAGTGCCCTGAAACACTAGGGAAAAAAGCCAACTATCCCAAATAGACAGTGCCAGAGGTGGGGTGCTGTAACAACAGTGATTTTATCTGTTTATGATACTGTTTCATAGACAACCTAATCTTATTTTTTTTATGGCAAAAATACTGCTGGTCAGGCAGGCTTCAGCTTTTTCCTAACCCTGGGTCTGAGCTACATGTAGAAATGACTATGCAGGTAACTGGTTATTTTAGAAGCATTTTGGTTACACCATTCTAAACTAATATTCTGGAGGAACAAATCACAGTGTGATTTGATCTGCAAACAGGTACTTAGCAGAATTATGTTCTGTACCCACACACAGCAATCCCTCCATGTTGTTATGAGAGACATCATGTTCAAGGCTGAGCCACAACAGAGTGGGATGTGTTTCTATGGGCTGAAATGTCAGGACAAGGATCTAATTCTGCTTTTGCACTGTTGAGAAGAAGGGGAAAAGTGGTGCAAAGCCTTTTTAGTTTCAAACATAAGCTTGGCAAATTCTGCTGCACAAATACTTACTCCTAGGATTGCCCACCTCTGGAGTGGTGGTTTCATACCTTTCCAGAGAAAATTGCACTGACATAACACCTGGCTAAAAGTCACACATCTGAGCACCTGGCATTTTTCTCTTCACCTGCATGGTGTGATCCTGAGAATATTTCCCAGATGGGGAGCTGTGTATGGATGGAAACAGCAATGTGGCTGTACACACTCACCAAGCATGGGCTGTGTTCTCCATAGTTATTTGCTGCCTGATGTTGGTTTTCATGGCTGATATTTTTGTTTTTTTTCAAATGAGAAACACCTTTTGATGATGACCCTTTGTTCCTCAAATTGTGTCTATATTCCTGCAGAACTCCCAGTATGGAAATACTTTCCTGGCTAAGTGTAGTGAATGTCAGTAACTACCTTCTTTCAACTTACCCCAGTTGTCAGGATTAAGATTAATAAAACACTGACTGTCAGCAAAGAAGCTTAAATAAAGAATAGGTACTTCAAGTCCAGCCTGCTATATTGATTAGATAGCTCCATTTATTTCTCCCTGCTCACTGAAATAGTTTGAAGCTGTTGCATAGCATAGGCAACTAATGACAGCTGTACTTGAGATGAAGTGGTTTTGACTCAAATGCTATTGAGGATAAATTTAAAGTATTGTTATCTAGACACCATAGAAGTCACTAAAATCTAGAATGTAAGCCCTAAAGTAATAAAAGACAAATAGCTGCAGAACATGGAGCAAAGTAGGAGGACTGAGTCTCTAATGAAGCACATTAGACTATTGCTCAGTCTCACCCCATGCCACCATAGGCTGGAGCAAGGCAGCTGGAAGCAGGAACAAAATGCAAGTAAGAGGACTGCTAAAATCATCAGCAGTGAGAAACAGACGCTGATGCCCAGGGAGACATGGCAGAACCTCTGACTGGATGAAAGAAATGCATTCTGCAAAACTATTAAGAGCTTGTAAGGGGCAAATGAGGAGGACAGGACAGCAGAGAAGATGACTCAGGAATACACAGTGTTAGAAATAGCACAAGGATCTGACCTCCCCTGAAGTGACACTTTTTTATTGGCACAAACAGATTCTACAACGTTGTTTGTCCTGCTGAATAACCAGCAGTAACTGCAAATGCATTTTTCCAACCTTAGCCATTTCTGTCTCAGGGTTTGGGAAGCAGCTGAAGTTGTTGTTCTGCTTCTCTGGCCTTTTATGACCTTCACACTTTTATTTAAAGCATTTGTCTACTTTGCAAATTTCAGTGACATTCACATTCAGAAGGCATCAAATGCACACATTGCAAGATTTATATTACATGTTTTCTATTATCTCATGCCATCAACTCACAAATGAAATAGCTTAGGTGAAGGTATGAGGTAAAAGGCATGACATTACTCAGAGTAACTCTTAAAATGTCCTTTGCTCTGTGGTGTAGTTTAAATCAACTGCTAAAAACCTGGCACGAATATATTTGCTGACATTTCTGTGAAAGACCATTCTGTGGACTGGGACTTAAATAGCATTTAATTTTAAGTTTACTCACCCAATAAATAGCATAAATTGCTCTGCCTTGCCAAGGGTTTATCTTTGAGCACTTCATTTCATAAACAATTCTAATCCCATTCCATCTGTTTTGCCTTCTCCCGGGCTTTTTGGATATACTAACTGTAGGTTATTTCCTGGGAACTTGAAAGGGGAAAGCAGAAACACCATGGTGTTGCATATGCCATACTGAAACTACATAGAATAGTCCACAAGTTTCCTCCAGGAAAAGTAGAGGAGTGAAGGAATTTAATACAACTGGATAGTCAGTACTTTGTGTTTTCATCAGAAGTTTATAATTACTTTTATAGTGTGAACAGTTGAATTTTTTGCTCACACCTCCCCTGGTGGACTGGGAGAGAGAATTGGAAGAGTGAAAGCCTGGAAACCTGTGGGTTGAAAAAAAGACAGTTTAACAGGTGAAGCAAAATCCATAAGTGCAAGCAAAGCAAAACAAAACAGGGAATTTATTCACCACTTCCCATGGGCAGGCAGGTGTTCTAGGAAAACATGTAACAGTGTCTTGGGAAAATAAAATGCCATCAATCCAAACATCCTCCCCTTTTCTCCTTCTTCCCCCAGCTTTGTATGCTGACTATTATGACAACCCTTTGTCTGGTTGGCGTCAGCTGTCCAGGCTGTGTCCCCTCCCAGCTCCTTGCACACCTCCAGCCCTCTCTCTGGTTTGGTGAGAGGCAGAAAGGGCCCTGGCCTGTGTCAGCCCTGCTCAGCTGTAACAAACACATTCCTGTGCTATAAGCTCTCTGATGGCCACAAATTCAAAACACAACTCCATAACAGTTACTAGTAAGAAAATTCGCTCTACCCCAGCTAAAGGCAGCACATGCTGAAGTCATTAATTATGATGAATCTATATCAATGCACTGACCTGTTTTTGTATCACAGAATAATTGTGAACCTCCTAAACAGGAGAAATTCTGAACTGTCAGGGTAGGAGCAGGTGTGATGTCTGCATCTCCTGCAGAGGTTGTTTGGTGACACAAATCGTGATGGCTGCTGTCAATCTGCTCTCCCCTCTTCCTTGTACCTACAGCAGGAAAGCAATTTACTGGCTTGCTTCCCATCTCCTATTTTTGCAGAGTTGCATGATAAGAAAAGCAGCAGAAATGTATTTTGAGCTCTTTGCTTTTGAAATCCTGAGTTTCTTTGCCATCATTTACAGCCAGGGCATAATCAAGGCAGGGAAGGGAGAGGGTCTGATGAACTTCCCCTTTCTCACACTGGGGTTTCAACAAAACAGCACTTTTCATTTAAGGTTTCAAGTGTGGGTTTGAAAGAATGCTGGCATATCAGAAAAGAAACTGTATGCACGAAAGGCTTCAAAAACTGCCAGCCCACAGTTTCAAGGGTCCATGGAATTTTCCAAGGTGATAAAGAGCTCAATGCAGGAACCATCAGGTGCATACTCTTTCTAGCATGTACAGTCCATCAGCTCTCCCCCTTCCAGCTACTGTTGGTGCTCTTTGCAGCTGCATACAGATGATGTCTGTCAGAGGGGACACAAGACCTGTGTCACATTTCTCACAGTGCTGCCTGCATACATCACAAAACACCTCTCTCTCTGCCTTAGGACTGCTGTGCCAAAATGTGCTGGACATTACACTGCCTAAAGATTTAGAGCAGGGATATATGTGGAGAGACAGGGAAGACAAAGATGAGGGAACACTGTTAGTTTAACAGGAGAGCCTGGGCCTGTAAATGGAGAGCAAAGCACCAGCTGGAAGGATGATGCTTTCTATCATAAATCATGCAGCCCAACCAAGAGTTATTAAAAAGGACTGAGACCAGATATTTCATGAGGGACACATATCATCTTGTTTCCCATCTCATTATATGCTGCAACATCTGCATTGTTATTTTATTGTGAACAATTTGAGAGGAAAGTGCTTTGCTTCATCAGAAAGTTTATGTCTGAACTTGGTGTCTAATTTTTCATGAAGACCAAAAAGCATAAAAGGAAAGCACCATGGATGAAATGTAATTGTACTATAACAAAAAGAATTTAAACCAGAGGCTAACTGGGTTGGAAAAGATTTCATAACAGTCCCACTTTGGAGGTTGCATATTATCTTTCTTGACACAGGTTTAGCAAAAATACTTGCAAGTTGCTGCAGCTGTTCAATGTTGTCTTCTTCCCAGCTCTTCTTAGTGCAGACCTGCTTAGAATGAACACCTCTCTCCATGTAATTGATCCAAAAAAAAGGCATATCTGAAATACAGTCACTGGCTTCAGCAGGACCAGCACTAACCCAAACAGAACTGCAGAATACTTCAGGTTGGAAGTAACTTTGGGAGGAATCAGGTCCATTTTCCTGCTCAAAAAGAGGGCTAACTTCAAACTTAGATTAGAAAAAAAAATCCCAGTTACATTAAAAATAATACATTGCAGGTTTTGAGTTAGCCAGCAGTGAAAGTAATTCTTAGTGGATGTTGTGCTCATAAATTTTCAAGGGGAAAAAGGAGGAGAAAGCACTTTAGAAAGCAATAGTTATAATGACCTCTTTCTTCATTTGAATTTATTGTCCTATGCCTGGAAAAACACCTGGCTTTGCCTTACCTCGAGGACTGGAGGCAGCCTGGACTTGGAACAGTGGGAAGATGAGGATAAATGAGACAAACAGCCTGAAAGAGGGTATAGGTGTCTTGTTTCTTTGTCAACAGAAGGAAAACAATGGAAAAGAACCTGGAGGGTGGGGAGGTATTAAGAAACCCATCTCAATGTAATGACATAATTTCAGTCATATGTGAGTAGAGCTGCTTCCTCCCCTCTCCTAAAAGTGTTCAACAGAAGTCTTAAGCAATTTTATGGAGGGGAAAAGCCATGGTAATAATATAACCATTTGTATTCTTTGTGCGCAGATAGATGTCTTGTATAAAATCTTTTATAGTTTTCTTCTATGACAGGCTCCTTCTTCAAAATTTTTTTCAAGGTAAGCACCTTCTTTAAGGAGAAATGTGTTTCATCTGGCCCTGATAGCAGATAAAGTGCTGTAATGATGTATAGCTTTATAAATGGGATATAATTTGGTATTGAAAGCAATCAAGTATGATCACAAGCACTCTGGGATAGCCAACTGGGCTGACTGTGGCAAACTCATCTGTATGTGGAGGAAGCTGGGGCTTCTTTTATTGCACTAGAGACCACAATGTGGAGAGTCATGAAATCTAGGGGCTTTGAGCTCAGATCATAGCTGATGTGAAAGGAGCAATTCTAATCAGTTGCTGCAAAAATTACAGCTAGCAACAAAGCACAAAAAAAAAAAAAAAAAAAAAAAACCACAGTAATCTGGACAAGCAGAAACCACATTTTCATGCTTTTAATTTTGAAATTTATTGATCTTTAATTTTTCTTTTTAATACACTGAATGTTTAATGCATTTACTACTTCTTAACATCAGCAAAATATTAATCTTCATTTTACAGGATAATACTTCTAGCTACAATAAAATCCATTTCTGTATTTTATTCATATAATTAACTCCAAAAAAATTATATCCTCTTTTTAAAAGGTATTTTAAAATCAGAATTATAAAAACATTCATCAGCATCTTCTGTGCCTTCTAGTTAATGAACTCTGTTTCTTAAATGCACATACAGGAGGCACTTCCATGTTCCTTGTCCAAGTAAACTTTGAGGATCAGTTTGTGTTTCACAGTCCATCAGCTCCCCACCAGAGCCCACATAATATCCCAGTGTGATGGAAGCCGTGGAAAACACAGTTGTGGCAAGATTTTAGGTGTGGGTTGAACTTCAGGTGTCTTCCTGAGCAGTACTGAATTCAGCTCCTGGTTAGGTATGTGGCTGAATCAATGCTTCAGCATGTGAGCTCAGATGCTTTCCTGAAGTCTCCAGCAGGCTCAATGTGATGCTAAGAGAGATCCTTCTAGATCCTTTAATATATATATGTGTGTTTTTGGAAATCTCTGTGTATTCATAGCTAGCATATGTCATTGTATTTACATTATTATGGGTTTCCAAAATGAAGTTTAGAGATGCCCATGTCTCCTGAGGGGAGCACACCAGAACATCAAAAGCCCAACTGGGGCTGATTCATCAGGGTAGATCTAAATACCAACTCATTCCTGGCATTTTCACTTTACCTAATTGTTTTCTAGGAACGAAAAGGATTATATTTTTTTATTGCAATAATTAGGATAGTTAAATGATACAGTAAGCAATTACTATGGGTTTATTGTACCTTCTATAGAAGAAATGAAGTACTTTTTTATGCTTTAGGAATACAATTAAAGCAGGAAATTCTCCAAGCCCTTGCTTTCCTTGGTTTTAATTATTGCTGAAACCTAATTACAGGAGCACAAAAAGAACAAAGGATGTTAAAAGAAGAGGCAAACAGTTGGAGTGGTGTGTGAGTTGTGAATGCACTTGCCTTTCACTTTGCTGACAAGTGTTGGAGCTAAATTTTAGCAAGAGCCTGGTCATTTTCTGAACAATTTGTATCAATTCACAGCTGCTGCTCCACTTTGGGAAACAGAGTGGTTTTACCTGCAGCAGCTACACGGGTGAATGGTTTGGATGTCTTCTTGGAATGACTATCTCTCACTTCACTGAACCAAGGGATATAATCACACACTTTATAACTAGCTACTAGCAAGTGAAAATTGCAGTAAACATCTGAATATTTTAAGTGATGTTGTCAAGGATTTGGCCAGTTCCAGGTCCAATTGCTGCACTTAGTACCTAGGAGACTGTAACTTTATCCAAGGTAAACAAGAAAGCTGACAGGGGTGCTGATTGTTATTTTTTGATTTGCCCTTTGGTTGCAATGCCAGAGAGAAAATTTCCAGGTGAAAACATTTCCAAAGTAGGTCACTTCTCTAGCTATAGCTACAATAACAGCATTCACTGCACTGTAACATGCCAAGCACCACTCAAAATTACCATTATATGTTATGACTCCAGTTTAAATTCCCAGGATGCATCCACTGAAGAATATTTCCCAATCCATTTTTTCTCTTATGAATTTTAAAATACCACTAAAGCCAAGAGCTTACCTATCCTGGGTTTTGTTATCATGAATGTTGTTCATGCTCCATAGTGGGTCTGTGTGTGGCACCTACTAATCAAATCCTATTGTGTACCAAAACAATGTCAACTGCATTTGAAATTTGCACACCTCAAGGGCTTTACATTCCTTTGTCTTAAATGTCTAATTACTTTAATAAGGAAAGTGTTCAGTGGAGTGCTAATGCAGTAAAGCAATTTTCTATCTCTGTAATTTTCCCAGCCTGCTTTTTGACAATGGATTTTGTTTCAAGTGCCTTGCAAGATAAACAACATTCCATAGTAAAATACCACTGGGTACTAGCAAGGGCTTTTGAGCTGGGAATGCAAGATCTGTGGAAGTTGCCATAGTTTCAATAAAGAGCTTCCTTGTCTATGCTGGCTTTTTATTGATTAATTATAATTACACTATTGTAGGCAGTGTCTGCATGTTTTATGGATTTCTTTTGACCCAGCTAAGCTGTTCTTGCTTTCTCTATTTAATTGTAAATATGAGTTTTAATCGCTTCCCACCATGTCTTGGTTGAAAGGGCTGATATTTATGGTGGGGAATGACAGGTGTGTATTAATTGCACCATGACTATTTCTATCTGCTATTTCTCTTTGTTAAGAGCAAGCAGGACTTTGTAAGTCCACACCTTGGTGCTGGCAGTGTTGCTAAGTTACTGCTGTGCTGGCTGGCACACGTGGGCAGCACCCTTCAGCTGTGAGGATCAAGGGTACCTTAACTGCCAGCACACGTCACCATCACCTTCGTGTCCATGGCTCAGGTAGCTTAGCACCTGGCACTTAGAATGACATAAAATGGATAGAAATATGAAATGGAAAAGCCCCAAATTAGCTGCAGCTGCTTTCAAAGCAATAGGCTCTGTGCATTTCCCTATCCTGTGTCCCCAAAGACAAGGTGCTTAGAGCACAATAACCTTGTGTGATTAGTGAACAGTGCCCCTGCCAGCACTGGGACACGCTGAGCACACTGCAGGGGAAGGAAGATGCCTCTTCACCCCATCACCAAACCTTCCAAGCACAAAATTCCCTGAAGAACTTAGACACCCCAAGTGTGACTTGGGGAGCATTTTTGTGTCTGAATCCAAACCTATGTGTCTTTTGTGCCCAGACTGAAGAAGCCTTTTGCTGAAGTAGTCCACAGACACTACTGAGGCTTCTTGGTGACCCCTGAGCATTGTACAGACCTGATCTAGTGAAGATGTCCTTGTCCACAGCAGGGAGGGTTGGAACTAGATTGCCCTTAAGGTCCCTTCCAACCCAAATCATTACACAATTCTTTGATTTTATGGTATTTGGAGCTGTGTTGTTACCAGTTGAAGGATGAGCTAAGCTTGGAGCAACATATATGATCCTTATGAAACAGGAGCAGAAGGACTGCTACTTGGGATTATCATGCAATCATCAAATTGTTTAGCTTGGAAAAGATGTCCAAGATCATCGTGTCTAATCATTAACCCAACATTGCCAAGTCCACCACTAATCCAGGTCTGTAAGTGCCACATGCACACATTTTTTAAACACCTCCAGGAATGATGACTCAACCACTTCCCTGCTCAGACTGCTCTAATGCCTGACCACCCTTCCCTGAAGAACTTTTCCTAATATCCAATCTAAACCTCCTCTGACCATTTCCTTTTGTCCTGTTGCTTGTTATTTGGGATACCAACCCCCACCTGGCTCCACCAACTGCTACTAATTTTGGGCAGTTGTAGAGAGTGATATGAGCTCCCCTGAGCCTCCATTTCCCCAGGCTAAACACCCCCAGCTCCCTTGCCTCATCAGAGCTGTGCTCCAGACCCTTCCCCAGCTCTGTTGCCCTTCTCTGGACTTGCTCCAGCACCTCAGTGTCCTTGTAGTGAGGGGCCCAGAACGGGATTTGAGGTGTGTCCCCACAGTGCTGAGTACAGG
Source organism: Muscicapa striata striata (assembly GCA_030060385.1). NCBI lineage: Eukaryota > Metazoa > Chordata > Aves > Passeriformes > Muscicapidae > Muscicapa > Muscicapa striata. Next base: position 8,026,753 of record JAREIS010000016.1, on the reverse strand, counting down.
GACACAATCCCTGCCCTGATCCTGCTGGCCACACTATGGCTGGTACAGGCCAGGATGCCACTGGCCATCTTGGGCTAGGTACCTCTTCCTTTTTTTCATACTAAGGGGAATGAGGGCAGCTTGCTCTGAGCATGCAACTTCAGCTGATGGCTTGCACCTGGTCAGTTAGTGCTGTTTTGGTTGTATTATTTGACCTACAGCTGAAAATATCTTGAAATAGGAGACTCAAACAGAGAAAAGCATGCAACTTTGGGTTTCAGTGGATGGTTTGAATATTTGATAAACTGTCTAGGTTTGTTTGCAACTCTTTAGACATGTTGTTTCAGCTTCACCAGTCATTTTGGAAAGGGATCTGAGGATAAAGCCCCAGGATCTGCTCTTGTAACAACACAATTTTTTCTCTGTTTCAAAGGATGGATTTGTCAGTGAGAGAGAAGACATTGTTGTGATTAAGCTGGTAAGCTTTGGCTTAAGACCTTGGACTCTGTTTCAGTTCTGCTGGAGGCTTTATTTGTAACATCAAGAATATCAAATTTTTGTGCCCTGGTCCTCTATTCATACATGAGATGCCCTTTAACTACTGCTTCTCATCTATTCAAACATTCCCTAGTGCTTGTATCTCAATGTGTTTCATAGACATCTTCCCTCTCAGAAGGAATTTCTAAACCTCCCCCAACAGAGCAACAATAAAATAGAAGCAAACCATGAGCAGCCTGAAAAGGGAGGCTATGAAGCTGAAGTATACATTCTACCAAGGGTGGTGGACAAAAACAATATATCATAAGATCCTCTCTGTTTCTGTTCTCTGACTACCTTTGCCTCAGTCTGACATTCCTGTGGGTCAATTTCTGACTCCTAAGAACCCCCAGGTTGATAAGAAAAGAAATTAGTTAGCAAGATTGCTTGCAATTGTCTTTTGGAAGGGAGTTGCTGAATAGCTCCACATCTGAGTACACAGTCCAAATTAAGCATAAATTAGGAAAAATATAAAATAGGTAAAATTCTTTAGCTCAGAATTGCCCTTTCTCTCTGAGATTTCATGAACAAAACTTGTGACTGTGTCTGCTTCAGGTAACTTTGCAGCCTTAAACCAGCCAGCTCACATCCTAGTGATGGCAGCACAGGGAACTTGTGGGGATTTGGAGAAACCGCATGCAGATGGATACTGGCTGTCACAAGCACCTTGCTCCCAGAGACTATGCTCTGTTTGAACCTGGGCCTGGTTTCAGAGTAAGGTGGCTGCTTTTGTAAAGACTTTAATTTCACCCTTCATTTTTCATCAGCAGAATGTCTCAGTGATGGCTGCAAGGAGCTTTCCTGGTGACCAGTGCTCTGTACGTGGCTCCCCCTCTGTGCCCATAGGACACACCACAATTGGCCAAACATCCCAAGGGTACCAGTAAGTTCCATTTGAACAAAGTTTCCTGTGTTTTAAAAAGTATAAGGTGAAGACCCATCTTCACTGGACCTTTTGTATCAGCCCCACAGACCTCCCTTTGAAAGGCACTACTCTCAGAGCAAGGCTCCATCCACTAATGAACATTCCAGGTAGCTCCTAGAGCAGATGGTAAGTGGCTAAGTAAAAGATTGGAGTGCAAACACTGGACTGAACATATCTATTTGGTTTTATGAGTTTTAACCCTGTGGATTTCCACCATTCTCTGAATGAAGTAACAATGATTAGTTCAGGACTAAGGTATTCTCTTCACAACAGCCTACCAGTAAACCCTACCAGTAAACTCGTTTGATTATTTAAGATAACACAGGATTTTTTTTTTTCTCCTGGAAGTTAGCAGAAAGCAAAGAACAAGAGCACTCAAATTTGTTTGTAAATTTAAAAATCATGAAACAAACTCAAACCCTAAAAAAATTCAAATATCAGCTGAAGTAAATAAAGCAGATGTAGATTTCAAACCACAATACACAATAAAAAATAATCAAAATATTTCTGCTAACAGGAGATACTTTGAAGGCCCATTTTGCATCAATTCCGAATTACTTATTGAAGTAAAAATTGCTTTATGTGAAAGAACTCATTTACAGGTTTGGCAGAATAGGCTGACTGAGCTCAGCCTCATCTGGCACCTCTCCAAATGTATCCATTGTGAAGGGAATGCCTTTTGGATGGAGCATTAGTATCTCCAAACTATTCCTCTCTTCTAGATTTCTTTAAGCAAGGTGCTTGTAGGACTATTGAAAATTATATTTTCTGTATTTCTTTTTCCTAAAATCTGCAGACCAAATACTTCTTCAAGTATATAGTGAAATGTCTTTAAAAGTCAGACAAAAAACTATAGAATCATAGAATGATTTAGGTTAGAAGAGTCCTTCAAGGTCATTTAGTTTCAATTTCCCTGCCATGGGCAGGGACATCTTCCACTGGAACAGGTTGCTGGAGCCCCATCCAACCTAGTTCAAGACATGTGCAAAGAGCTGATTCTGACTTTAAGTCAGATTTTATTACAAATGGTTGTGAAAGCCTCCATGTGAGCAAGGAGAGTGGGATACCATGCCACAGCAATCCCTGCACAGAGCACTGAATAAAGTGAATAAATTTTGCATGTACCTGGTCTGTCCTGGACCACTGCTTGTTTGGGTTTTTATATCTCTCTAAAGACCTTTTCTGCTTGGCTGATTATCTGATTAACCAAATTATAATTTTTCCCTCTCAGTTTGGAAGAATAAGTTTTATTTCACTTTGAAAGATGAATTCTGGGCAAACTGGTGCTTTAGATCCAGCAGAGAAGATAATCTCACGTGCAGTGATCAGCTCTTCAAGTGAATTACACAGTTAGTTCCATTAGGAAACTGTCTTTACTGTTCACTTCTCTTGACTGCTCCTGCTTACATGACACACTTGTAAAGCTGCAGGTTTAGATTAGAGGATTTGTCTTAGTTTATGGCTGTGCTGCTGTTATGTTAGTTATGTTAATGGTAATACAATCTTACATTTCTTGGTTTTAATATACAACAACCATTTTTTGTATCTGATATTCTTGCTTCATGTTTTTCTCCCCTGTTTGCATCTCCTTTTTGGGGTTTATGCCAACATAATGACATGCCATTGAAATCAGAGCCAGTATTCATTAGCTCTAGTAATTACCACTTTGCTGTGTCCTGGGGGAGGTAGAGCATTACTCCTTTTCCTACTGCCAGACAAGCTTTTCATTAGTGCAGTCATCCATAGCATAAACAAATCCTCTTGGAGCAGTGGGCTGCTACTGTGCCCATCTAGAGGGTAGGTGATGGTCTGCTCTCAGCCAGTGGATCTCCTCCCTCTCCTCTCCCTGAATCAAAGGAATTCACAGCCATTGCAAGCTGCCAATGTACATTTGAAAATCTCTCTTGTTATGATTTACTTATGGCTTCCTTCCACATCCAATTAAAAAAAGTATTTTCTTTTAAGTACCACTCAGATTTTTGCCCTTTGTTTCTCTTTCTCCACAGTTTTCAGTATTCTTTTCCTCATTGTAACCTGCTAACTGCCTCCTTCTTTCTCCCTGCTTTCTGGGTATCCCTCCTAGCACTAAATCATTACTGTGTTTGCCTCATGTCTGCATCTCACCTCTTGCAAGGATGAAAAATAAAATTAACAATAAGGATACATGACTGTTGAGAAACTCCACATCCAATGCTGCAGAGAATACCCATTTGTGGCATCAATGCCATTTGGAGTAAAATATGTACTGGGGGAGGCAGATCTGGGGACCTTGTTCCTTGTCATGCTGTAGATTTACTGAAAATCATTTCAGGATTGTGATGTCAAGTTATTTATCTATGCTTTGTTCATGCCACTGAATATTTCTTTGAAAGAAATTGAAGTTGATTGAAGTTTATTTAACACCCTTTAGTTAAAAGGGGGTTTTACCACTCAGTTATGACAAAGTAATAGCTTTTTTCTTATTTTTTTTGTTGAAACATGGCATAGCTAGGATTGTCTTTAGCATTAGCAAGAGGTGGCTAATTCTTCCTTCTCTTTAAGACCACCAGGGATAGGAAGGCAGCTATTTTTGGGCACTGCCAATATTCTTTTCTCTTTGGCTGCTGGGGTTAAACATCAGAGTTTGCTTTTGATTTCTGACTGTTGTGTATCATTGCTCTTCTCCCACCACTGCTAGCTTTTCTCCTGACAGACATTAGAGCTACAGGACAACAAAGAGCTCGTTCTGTTTCCTGAAACCTCAGAGAGCCATGGAAATGTCTCTGCAATAATCTGTGGATGCCAAGGTGTTTCAGACCCAATCTGAATTTCTTCACTGACAGAGTTGCCCTGTATGATTTGTCATTGCACTGGATCAGGGGTAAGGCTTTCTAGGGCTAATTGGCACTGCAAAAGAGCTTCTGATGTTTTCTGTTAGGAAAATGGCATTTGAAGACTTATGCCATTAACTAGAAGATAAAATGGAGATAAATGACCTATTTTCTAAGACAATTAGATTCAGTTTTGGCATCTACATATATTTCTGTCATACAAGCAAATTCATTTACATAAAAATAAAGCACTTTGTCAAAGATGATGGCACCATTTCAGACTGGTGTCCAATAAAGAGAGGCTTCTTGTGGCAAAGCATCTATGTCATGTGCTTGGCTAGCTCTGCTTACTTGTATTCTGGGAGAGGAGAGGTCAGACCCTGAAAGAAAACAAATAGGCTTTTTCCCACAAATGCCAATTGATCTGTGGGCTGGGTTTGGGTTTGTTTTAATTTGTTTTTCTCCCACATACTCTGGCCTAGGTCTAGATCTTTATTACAGGATTTTCAGAGGCAGAATTTGATAATCTTTTGTTCCCATCTGGATAAGAGGCATTTTGAACCTTAGAGTGGATGCTTCCTCTTATAGGAGCTAATCCTGGAAAGAAGGTGTATGTTTGTACAAGGCCTTCCTTTTGCCTCCCCTCCTCAGTCTCCACCTTAGCAGGATTCTATTCCTACAAGCACTGGCCACCACAGTCACATACCTTGTGACATAAGAGTTTTAGAAGTTCAAAGCATATACAGGATGGTACAAAAAATGCAGAATCTGAATCTGAAGTTTCTTGGAGTTCCTTGAATCTTGGAGGGGCAGCATGTGCTGAAATAGAGGTGGTGGATTCAGAACTGGGAGCTTCAAAAAACACACTGGAATAGCGTGAAGCTTAGTCTGGAACTAACCCATGCTTTAGTCTGTTACTGCAGGTGAAATTACCCTAGAGACACATCATCTCATCTGCCATGGCCCTCATCCACTCAGTCATATGCCTCACTTTTGGCCAATTAATATCTTTCCTTAATCAGGTTGCTTCTTTGAAGCTAATAGAGCTACTCATATCTCCAAGTTAGGCATACACATTCAAATATCTTGTTTAATTAGAGTTTGTGATTCCTTATATTGGCCAAGATCTAGTGGAAAGATTTTATTAACAATGAAGTCAAAATTGCATATTTCCAATTCCTTTTATTATCTCACTAGGGAGCATTTGTATAGTTAATTAATGAAATTATTATCTCAAATCAGCTTTCACAATGCTTGAGAATTTTACAAGTATCACAGTTGTAAGTATAACAAAAGGAAGAGACTAACTCTGCCAGTATAGTCAAACCTTCTGAATTTATAGATTAGATTATAGAGAATTTAATTTGACATTCTCTAAAGATTTTCACAAGTCTTTTTCTGCAAGATATTTTCTCCCTTATACATCTATTTTAGAGCTGGGGTTTTGCACTTTTTTTCCTAGCAAGTTCATTTTTATCCTTAAGGGCACATTGTATTTTTAAATTTCTGAATTTTCCTTACATTTGCACTTCCAAAAATAGCAAAAACCTCTTTAGGACAAATATGTTCTTTATTTTGAATTGTCATAATGAGTAAATAATACATCCTAGTGTTATAAGTTATGTTTGAAGGTGTAAAAACCCCTACACTGGAGAAACAGACACATTTTTAACATAGTGAAAGAGAGGAGAGACTGCTTAATCTCCTGGTTTTCCTTCCCAGGCCTTGAAAACTTCTGTGCCTCTGCTTATTCAGGGACAGGTATTGTGTTATGCAGCCAGTTCTGTGCAAAGCTGAAAATGTCACCTAATGTTTGGTCTCAACAAGCTGGTATGGAGCAGTCTGGTAGTCATTGCTTGATCTGGAAGTCTGTGGGTTTCTGATCAAGTCCCCTTCTCTGCCTGTGAAATTACAGATGGGTGAGACAAACCCTGTTCCCAGCATCACTTCCTTTAAAAAAATCTATTGTAGTTTAAAGTGCTTGACTTTTATTTTCCCAACTCTGAAGTGCATTTGTAGCATAGATGTACTACAAAAAAAAAAAAATCACTGAACAAGAAGAAATCTCTACTTTCAACTTATTGGGAGTGAGACAAGAGTAGTACACCATGTTAGATTCTTGGTTATCTGTAAGGGAAAAAATCCCATACAGTATTGGCTGGCTGAATCTTCCCAGAAGAGGATTAATTTTTGCTGTACAGCTGAACTGACTGATGATGGAATGGCCAATATTTGATGTGGTGCTGCTGTCAGCAGCACTGAAATAAAACAAAGCAATAAGGAACAGGGCCAGCACTCAAACAGCTGAGCAACATTTGTAAAGGTAATTCTACAGCTTTACAGTTGCTGAGAAAACATGTGCTTTGATGTGTTAAATTAGCATGTAAACTCAAAGCCAAGGGTTTAAAATATTCAGCATTGCTAAATAGTTTTATGGTATTTAGCACACGGAAATGACCTTCAAAGGAATACCAAGAGCATAATTGGAACTGAACAGACCTCTTTTTGAGTAAAAAACATACCTAATGGTGGTGTTTCTCCCTGCCTTGTGCACACAGGCAAATCCAGTGATGGCAGATGCTCCCTGTCATCCCAGGATAAGATGGAAGATCCAGCACTGTGGCTGGGGAAGGCTGCCATGCCTGACTGTGTCCCTGGGCAGGAGCTCAGCTGTCTGTGTGTGCTGGGCAGGCAGCTCTGCCAGGACATTGCCTGTGGAGCTAGCTGCTTATTCAGGTCTAGCCTGGAAGTGGTTTTTGTGAGCTGCAGACTTCCCCTGAAGGAACCCTGGGGCTCTGGACATACCTGGAGGAGTGGGAAGAAGTGTGTCCATGGACACCAAAGCCGATTGTTGGCTTATCACTGTGTTCTTGGCTTGCCTAGAGGCTTTTTTACATGGCTGGTTTTTGTTGAAACAGTTCAGCCAATGTACTGTTGATACTTTCTGATAAAACAGTTCTCATGAGCCTCAGTTCAGCCAGGTATTTCAAGACATGTTGAAATCTAGGTCTTTTAGAAAGGCACTGGTACATTGATGAAGTCAGCAGCTGGAAACATGTAGTTAATGCTTAAATGACCAAATCCTGTGACATGGTGCAGCACGTTGTGAAATATCTACATGTGAGACATGTGCCCAGACATGGGTATGCAATGCTTCCTTAGATGCCTTGAGCACCCAAGAGACAAATGGCAAAAAAAACCCTCCAGAAGGCTGCATCCAGCAGCAGCCAGAGGACCAGGGGTGGATGCTTGAAATGCATGTGTAATTTCTCTGCTCCTTGCATAATCACAATGGTGTAAACTTAAATGGATTGTAAAGTGGGTTGAAAGTGAACTGTAAAGTGAGTAGTATACTTATAAGGGTACATTTTTTGTTGCCAGCTCTTAAAATACTTTTTAGATATATTTGTCAATGTAGATTTCAATCTTATAACCCCCTAAAACCTTCCCACCTTCCTTTGTGATGCTACAGTGCTCTCCCATAAGCTACTAGGGGAATCTGTTACCATTTTCTGGCAATGTTACTCCTTTTTGTAATAAAAGAAAATGTTTGCACCTGCCTATTCTGCCAAGAAGCCTGTAAAAGGCTCAGGAAATTCAAGAGAGGGACAACATTATGAATTGATTTGACAAAGACAACTCTTACAGAGGGAAGAAAGGCTTTGCTATTTCTGAAGTGTCTTATAAGGACTTTGAATTCTGCTTTATTTTGGGAGAGAAGTGGAGGGAGATTGTCATGTTACTGGTGAATAGAGGCATTCACACAAGCAAATAAACACTGAAGGTCTTCAGTGACTGATTTCAATCAGTAGTGATTAAAGTCAAGAGAGAGTCAGTGTGACAACAGGAATGGCTGCTCATGCTTTCCTAAAGTTCAAGGTTTCTAGAATTTACAGAGTTTTAAGCACTTCTAGGTCAATTACATAAAAATGGACAATGCTTGCAAGGTTGTGTAAGATGCATGTTATCAAAACCAAGGAAGAGAACAAAGACTCATCACTCAATTGCAGCAAAAGCCAGCTTTGAAAGGCTTTGCCCTTGTGCTGGAAGCCCTGTGTGCTGGTTGCTTTCTTCAAGAGCTGTAGAATGGTTTGGATTGGAAAGGGTCTTTAAAGATCATCTGGTGCAGGAAAACCAAGATCATCTAGTCTAGAGAAGTGATGATTCCACCTTGATCTTTGTTTGGTAGAGCCCTTGCTGTTGACAGCAGAGGTTCTGTGAACAGCTCGGGCAAGCCACTTGTCTGGGGAAGTCTGAACTTCTGAACCCAGTGCTGGTGATTCACCATCTTTGGCAGCCAGAGCCATAATTGGAGTAGAAATGAAAAAAACAGTGCTCAGCAAAGGTTGTTTAAACAGTCACTGGAATATCAAATAAATATGGTGAAATATTTTCTTGCTAAAATATTTTCTTTCTAAAATTATTTGAAGTAATTGCATATTTTATCTCTAACAGCTAGTTGTGTTTGTTACCTGTCTGATTTTTTTTATTCAGACTTAAACTGTAGCAGGTTATTTAAAACAGCATTTATTATTTTTTCTATGAAGGTTGCATAAATGAGTGTCAATAGGAGCAGGATGGAAATGAATCAATTTGTAATTACAATAGCATTAGATATATTTTGCTAGTGTCTGAATGGAAAACATTTCCCATGAAAAATTAATTCCACCCACTTGAAAGAGGAAATCAAAGTTGTGCTTTAGTCTCTGCTTTTTAAAAATAGCTGATAGTCAGCTTTTTATTTTATTTTATTTTTATATTTTAGCTTTTCTGTGGAAATGAAAGGCAATGTTCTTTCTTCAAAATAGAATTATTTAAAGAAACAAGAATAAAGTCTGTGTTAGAAAAATTTAATAGTAGACTTCTTGAAAATTTAGCTTGAACTGCAAAGCACTGGTAAATAAGTTTAATTGGTGGATGAGCCTGGAAAGAATTTCTCAAACAAACAAAGGGCAAATGAAGTACTCATAGGTATTTTGTGTTGTTGTCCAATCCTTGGCTACAAACCTGGACTTTGTGTCCTGCAGACATAGGATATTCTAGTCCTTTGTGTGTTACAAACCCATCCCTGTGTATTTTTTTTTCAGAGCTCTTCTCTTCATTGGTGGCTGAGTACCTTGTCCTCTTCAGAGGAAGAAAAGATATATTTGAAGATAGAATCTAGTTCAAAGAACAAAGGATATTAATTATAGCATTAAATTAAATTAAATAACTTTAATTTAAGAATGAAAACATCTTTAGAAATTATTTGTTCTACGTGCGTGAGGATGGAGTCTGACTCAGCATAAATGAAGGAAAACTGATTTTTTTCCTGGGAAAAAAACTGAAAACAAAGGTCTTTTGAGGGCCAATTCTCAAAGTCAGTTTTTGACTGACAAAATTGCAGGTAGAGAGGGACACAATAGGCATATCAGAAATGAGAAGCTACAGTTCAGCTGAGGACATTGAAACTTTAGAGTTCATTAATGTTTTCTTTTAATGTATTTTCACTAAAATGCCATTTGAAGCATTCCCTCTGAAGAGTAGAAGAGAATCAGATTGCTCTTTTTGCAGGAGCTTGTAAAATGCTGAAATTTATTTTAAACTAAAACTGCCAGTTTCCCACAAAAATAGCTAAGAAATATTTGGAAATATTCTTGTGTGTTTCAGTTTAGTGGTAACACTAAAATGCTTCGAGTGACTTTTGCTCTTTAATATAATGACATTGCAAAACCAGATGTCATTACAAGCTGAAAATTCAAACCTGGTCTGAAGTGGTTTGAAAAGTATTGAAAGAACTTGATTGGCAGAATGTCCCAGGAGGACTGACTTTCCTTTTCTCTTTTTTGCCAAACGAAATTTCACTGCAAGTGATGTGTGCCTACATAAAGGTTCTGGTTTGTCAAAATATGTTCTTTTCTTTGTAAAACCTTTGTAAAAAAATGTTTGACTGGAACCAGTCCTCAAGACTTGTTGATAGCAAAACTTTAGGTGCTTATATCGCATGTATTCACTGCATAATGCATGATTTAAAGAAGATCAGATTTTACAGTTTTTTAAGACTGACAGAATGAATTGCAGAGATAATAGGCTTGGCCTGAAAATTCTAGTTGTATTAACATACCCTGTGCCAGTAATGTCCTTCCTTTGCCATTTCAGATGCATTCTGGCCAGACAGAAGGCATGGCTCTATTGCTAAAATTTCTCAGCTTACAGTACAGAGTAATATTTCAAAAATGAGCCTATGCAACTTCATTTGTGCCCACATGGAATTTACATGGAAAGCCATATTTGGAGAATTTTTTTCTGCCTTAGCTGTGTTTTGACAGCTGAGTACCACAGATTCATCTGCAGCAGCCTGTGTCCAGACTACTGCTGAAAGCAGCATGCCCTTTGTATGGAACCCAGGAAGAGTTAACTGGAAAGCAATAGGAATGGAAGAAAAGAAGGTGCATACACAAATGTGCATTTGAGGTGAAGTTCTTGAGTATGTACTTGTCCTTGTCCAAATATTGATCCCTCTTCCCTGGGCTGTTGTTGGCCTTGGTGAATCACACAGAGGGAAGGACAGAAAGGCTGTCACCAAACCATGTTCCAACTGGTGAGGTTTGTGAAAGGCATCAGAAAAAGGCTGAATGACTCGAGATGGAAAGAGACAAGCAGAGCAGTTACATGGAGCAAGTTGATGTTCTCAGTTCCACACTGGGGTCCAGAAAAGAGCAGGAGAATCTAGTGAATCACAGAACCACTGAAATTGGAAAAGGCCTCTAAGAGGTCCATTAAGCTGGCACTGCCAAGTCCACCACTAAGCCATGTCCCTAAGAACCATATCTAAATATAGCAATTTAAGGGCCCATACAGACACTAATTTGGTGATATAAGTTAGCTAATATGAATTAGTCAAGAACAAGTAATGTTAAAACATTTATATGGCTGATTAAGGGGAATTAAAAGGTGCAATATATCTTGACCTGAGCAGGACTGTCTTGCATAAGCAAGTCATGGAATGGGCTAGATGAAATAATGATGAGTGGGGTGAATAATTGCATTAACTTTGCTCCAAAAACTGTTAAGAATAATTCCATCTTAAATTAGTGGTGCATTTCAAGTGGAGTCTTGTGGAGGTCTGTCTGTTTTACTCAGTATAGACATTAATGTCTTGGAAGATTGAATCTGGCAAATGCTTATAGTCATCTTAAAATAAACAAATTTGATAAGAATTAGAATTATTTTGATGGGCCAGATTTAATTTAAAATAATCTAGATATTTTGGAGAAGTGATCCAAAATCAACAAGAGGGAGTTCAACCAAGGCAAGAGCAAAGAACTGTGGTTAAGAAAAAAAAAAAAATGACTGCTATCAAATGAGAAATATCTGCCAGTGCAGCTGTACTGTGAAAAAGCATTTGAGAGTTGGAGTGAAGTATAAGCTGAATCCTTTCTGGGAATGCATTACAAAAAGTGTAATGTGCAAAGCACATGGAAATAAATGTATGCCTCTTTACTGTGCTGGTGAGACCTCAACTGGAGCACTGGTACCAAAAGTACCAGTAAAGCAGAATGAGAATGCATAGGAAACATACAGAAAATAGTACTGAGAATGCTAAAAACTTTGGGTTGTATACAAAAACCCTGAACAAATGATCCTTTTTTCTAGAAAAAAAGGTCATTGAGCAGAAATTGCAACCTTTTCCAGCATTTAAACTGATTGATACAACACAGAATGGCCATCAGTATTCTCTGTAAACTGGGCTGTAGTGTAGGAATTAACCTGCTTACCCAGCAAAAACAACATAAAGATGTGAACTGGAAAAGGTCACTTTGGGAATTTGTTGGATTACTGTCTTAGGACAGTATTACAAATAGTCCAGGCCAGTGCCTATTAGAGAGGTTTTCCTGGTGGTTACTTACAGCTATGAGGGAGCAGAGGAAGGTGTTGAGTGAATTGACTTACAGAGCATCACACAACCCTGAATTTGTTCATTAACATTACCTCTTGGGAATTCTTTCTTCAGAAACAAATTTGCAAAGATATGTTAACTGCCTTCTTATCACACACAGACTGATGGACTGGGCAGGAGAAGGTGCCTGCAGGTGAAGACCTTGGTACACAATGTCTCAATACACCTGCTGCTTTGGGGGCACAAAGACATCAGTGTGCACTGTTCTTGTCTGTCTGTCTCTGAATGGGCACAGCCTCTATGAGAGCAACTGCTCTGACTATGCAAATTCTACATTTTAACTGGGACAGAAAGTAATCTTTGCAAATATCCTCAGCTAAAGGTAATCAGGAATGGAATAAAAATCTCAGTCTTGAAATCAGCAAACTGGCATTGTCAGTTGCTAGCTGGAGAAATACATTCTTTGTCTGGTATATTCTTACATCCTGTGCTGAACCGCTTCATCTTCACACTTTCAAAAATGTAGAACAATTTTAATTTCCTTTGGCAATATGTGGGGATGCCCCAGATACCTAATAATTAGGTTTAAAGAGTAATAATTGAGAGGTAATAGTGGCAGAGAGTTGGTTTCCAAGTGTTCAAGGCCTGAAGCTAGTATTTGATGGCAAAAACTTAGCTGAAGTCCTTCCTTGTGTGAAGCCTGATGCTTCTCAGCTGCCTGAGGGTAGGACAAAGCCTTGCCCAAAGTAACACCAGAAACTGGGCTCATTAACCTTGGGATCAAGCCAAAGTTCAGTACTCTGGGGTATAACTATCTTACATATTGATCCAGTGACACCATGTGAATTACTGTTATTGTCAGGCAGCAGAGTAAATCAATTTTGAAGCAGAAGAATTGCAAGCTCATAAATCTGAGATGTCCTAATAACACAGTCTTCAAGGAAAAGTGAATAGAGGTGAGTTCCTTTTCTTTGAGGTTGACTGTGAATAGCCATAAAATCTCTTAGCATGTGTCCTGGATTTATGAACAGAAAATATGAACTTGTCCTGCTCTGACTTACACAGTATTTCATTTGAGAGCAGGAGGGGATTTAGCCAGATAAATCAGTGGGTAGTGCCTCTGATCCTTGTCATTGTACAGGCCTTTCTGTACTATGGTTGCAATCCTATGATCTGCTGCTGAAATCTTTTGTGTTCTTTTCTGCTATACAGGACCAGGACTGAGCAGTTGAATGTTGGCTTGTATGTTTTCATCAACAGGACATTGCTAAAGGAAAAGTTGGTATAAATTTTATGTGTGAAGGTCTCTTAAAATAAAGTAACTTTCAGGGCTAGACCTGTACCTTTTCACATTGGCTGTAGGTCTCATTCCAGAAAAATAAACTAAGATCAGTTTAATGTTCAGTGGTTAAAGTAGAAGTGTTCCCTTTGTCATCAGAGAGACTTTGAATTTGGTCCTTGGCAGTGTATTTTTTAAGTATAGAAAATTATCACTCAGTTATTTACACTCTACTGTATCATAAATCAATTTGATGGACAAGCTGCTGTGTGAATTCGTACTACAGAAATATTGAATACAAATAAGGTCAGAGGCTACAGCAAAACAAAGTAAGACCTGAAGGCATACTGGGAAAAAAAGATTGCTTCCTGTTTTAATGCAAAATTTTATGGGCTTCTTTTGAACAGTGAAAGTTATGTGCTATTTCCAACATTTAGAGCAGGTAAAGAATACATTTACAACTGAAATTTGGTAAATTCTTTGTTTCAACTGTTGAAATTGCCATCAGACAAAAATATTTTTCCAAGGAGTAACTTAAAAATCATCTATACTGCCTGTACTCCTTGATACTTTGCAGACAAACCTTATCACTGCACAATTGCCTTTAGATTGTAAAGACACACAGGTTTACTATAATACAGCTTCTGCTGAATGGAAAACCCAGTGATCTAACGGGAAGACATAATTTTTGCAGCAGGCTCTATGATACAGTCTTACAGTCCTTAATTGCACTTCCACTAAGGACAAAGACATTTTTTAAAATTAGCAGATCCCACCCAAGAAAACTCTTCTGCATGTGCAGAAACACATCCATACCCGGGAGAGCACTGATGTGCACTTTGAGCTAAGTGGGTGTCTTGGCAATACCTACTTCAGTGGGACATGAGGTTAATCTTGGTACTCGGGAAGTGACATAAGAACATTTTCAATATGTATGTTTTGATGTGGGACTTACAGAGTTACTTCAGGATTTGATTTCATGTGAAGCCTGTCATTTTGGGAGAGCTGAGAAGAGCCTCTCCTCTTCTTAAACACATTTGCAAACACGGAGGGCCAGGCCCACCCCACTGAGCTTAATGTACCTCACAGAGGAAGAATGCAGGAGGTGATCTCTTCAAAGTTGACTCTCCCTTCAGAGGGTCTAATTTCCACCAATCTGGATGGTGGAATCTCACACTTTGTAGCTGAAATCAAATGAAATCTAGTGAACTGATAGACACCAGTGCTGGTGTAAAGGATAAAACAACATGGCACATCCTCACAAATCTTGATTTTAAATCTAGAAAATAAACTGCATCCTTACAGCCAAATTGTGTTCTCTTGCGTCTGAGACTTGAAGAATAAATAGCAAAAATGTCCTGGGAGGAGGCTAATAATCATATAATATGCTTGATAACAAAGCCTGGCAGTTAAAACCTCAGGTTCATTACAGCTTTTGAAAATCTCATGCTTCTCAAACCAAGATCACAACTTCATAGGGAACAGCTCATCAATCTGACTTCCTCAAGGCTGGTAATTACTGTCTGATTGGTTTTCAGTGCCAGTGACCTAATTAGAAGCTTTTAGCAACAGGACAGAAGACGGCCCCAAACACGATGAGCCCGCAACGCCTCTAGGCTGCGTAATGTTTGCATGGTCCCTTGCCTGTGCATGCTGCTCAGCCAACGTGCCCATAAGCCATGTTGCTGCATTTGCATTTGCATTTGCATTTGCAGTTTGAAAGGCACCTCTCAGTAGGTCACTCATGTCTCGTTCTGTCTGCTGAATGTAGGTGTGTGGCTTCTAGGCAGCCTGGATTGTAAGCAGATATGCTGGGGTAGAGTTAACTTTCTTCACAGTGGCTGGCATGGGGCTGTGTTTTGGATTTGTTCTGAACACACGGTTGATAGTGTAGAGATGTTTTTGTTATTGCTGAGCAGGGATTACACAGAGCCAAGGTCTTTCCTGCTTTTTGTACTGACACACTGGTGAGGAAGTTAGGGGTGCATGAGAGGGTGGGAGGAAACACAGCCAGGACAGGTGACCCAAACTGACCAAATGTTCTAGACCGTGTGACATCATGCTCAGTATAAAAAGTGGGGGAAGAAGGAGGAAGAGGGGGACATTTGGAGTGATGGCATTTATCTTTCCAAGTCACCATTACATGTAATGAGGCCTTGCTGTCCTGGAGATGGCTGAACACCTGTCTGCCCACAGGACACAGTGACTTAGTTCCTTATTTGCTTTATGTGGCTTTTGCTTTCCCTATTAAACTATCTTTCTCCCAGACCATGAGTTTTCCAGCTTTTACCCTTCTGATTCTTTCCCTGATCCTGCTGGTGAGGGAGTGAGTGGGTGGCTTTGTAGGGCTTGGTTGTTGGATGGGGTTAAGCCATGACCAAACAGCATTCACCTGACTGGGCATAGCCTACAAGACTGTAACAACCAAAAAGTGCCTAGTGCTGGATCCTGCTGTTCTGTGCTAGGGCTGGACAAGTCAACAGCTGTAGTTTCACAGTGTGATGTGGAGTATGAAATCTCCTCTTAACTCTCCTCCCACTGTAAATCCACAAGTGGATTTCTGCAGAATAATAGCTGGACTGTCACAAAGTCCTGAAGAGACTTAATGAAGATCTCTCAGCATATGGGGTTTTTTTGGATAAAGCATCCTGAACTTCTGAAACATTTTGCATCCTGCTAGAAATAGAAATCTGACATTTCTCACAGTGTGAGAACAGTGAGAACAAAGCATCTACAAAATGGTTAAGGAAATAGGGGAGGTAAGAACAGTAGTGGAAAGAAGAAACAACTCCATGGGAACTGATGGGAGTTTCTCACTCCTCCTAACTGTATAAACCTCCAGTCCACATGAAAATTACTGGGCAGGTGACAAACAGGTTTGTCCTGACAAGCTTCAAAGTTGATGGCTGGGTTTTAGCCCTGCTGGAGTGAGTTACTGAGTGGAAAGATTGAAACTGCAGTCATTAGAAGGAATTGAACAGATTTGGATGAAACAAACAGGTGTTAGGGAACATTGCAATATTTTATTTTGGTTTGCATACTGATGCTTTGAAATGTCTACTGCTGAGTCACAAATTAGAATAATTTTCTGAGATAAACTTTCTCAGTTTTGTTGTTTAGGCTGTTTTATTTACAGCATAACAGATACTGATACTGTTGTCTGAGCTGTGGTGATTTTGGCACTAGGGAAATATTCTGTAAATTATTTTTTCTATTTTTCCCCCATCTCAGTTGTAATCCTAGTAATTTTCAACAACCTTTAGCAAATTCTCACTCAGCAGGTATTTCTTTGTATGGTTGTGAATGTGTACATTTCCTTTTGCAGTGTTTCATCTCTCTCTACCTCATCTTTGTAAAATGTGTTAAGGTAACTTTGAAATACAATCTTCAAAATATATTTGGAATATCCTTAACTTCCATTTTTTCCTCCATTCTCTTTTCTATATGTTTGAAAAAAACAATAATTCCCCTACTCTTCGATCTTGCTGATTGATTTATTTTTCTTCAGAAGTTGTCTGAAGGTTGTATAATGAAGTTAAAATGAATTCAACTTTCATCAGTCTCCCTTCCCTTTGGAATCCTACAGCTATTGTATTGACTTCTAAAGCATCTGAATCCAAGATGGGAGGAAGGTTACAAACAACAATTCATCCAAATTTGTCCTAGTCCACAATTTCTGTGTTTGAGCCTGTCTCTGCCTCATAGAGTTTACACGAGGGACAACTGGGTAATGTATCTGGAAGCAGAAGAAAGATATTTTCTTCACAAAAATATACATTGTACTCAGTACCTTTTGTACTTTCTGTAATAGCTAAAATGGTAAAGGAATGACAATGCAAGTTATTTCTTCTTATTATTGAGGCAATAAAAGTAATAATTATGGATTATTTTGCAGCGTTTTGTGGATATACAGCATATGTAAAGTATTATAAATACTGCTTTTGTTGTTGTTTTGCATACAGATAACAAGTTATCAGTCTTGGTAGCATTGTTTTTATGTTAAAAAAGTATTTGTAGAATACTATAAACATTCTAAAATGCATATGAGAGAATTTCACTTCCCCTCAATTTTTGACTATGAATCTACAGATGGAGGCACAAAGCTGAGTTTTGAAATGTAATTGAAAAGGTATGATGGTGAAAAAGTCACCTTTTAGTGATGCATTCTTTCTGTGGAAAAAAAGAGAAATCTATCCCAGCCAAACCCAGGGCAACTCTTTTCTTTACCTTCTAAATTCAGAAACAAATCTGTAAGTGTGAAGACTTGCTATTCAATGAGCAATTCATCTACCCAATAAGAGATACACTTTTCTAGTAGAGATTTTTATTGCTAAGAAGTGGCTCTTCAGCAGCCACCAAACCTAGGCTGGCATCTCTCTGCCAAGACTGAACTTTCAAGCCTGGTGTTGTTCTCAGTGGAATGGAAGAGGATAGTATAAAGCTATCAGGCCAGTCATGGACCATGCAAATAAAGACCTTTAAAGTGATTTAGCTCATTAGGCAGACAGTGGAGAATATGAAGTGCATCTTTTATTTATTACTTTGATATCATTTGCTAAGCAGAGTGTATGTCTATGTCATATGTATTTCAGCAAGATCCATATCAAGCATCTGCTGGAAGCCTTCCAGTGGTTTAATCTGATGAGAGTTTGCTTAGTCCCTGCCTGTTATTAATGCTCTGGTCTATTAGAAGTGTCAGAGTATATCCTGTGTTGTCCTGGGCAGTTTGGGAGCTTTTAAGAGAGCGGAATGATTGCCTCATATCAAATAATATTTCCTCTTTTTAGGAAAACAAAAGCATCTTTGATGTTTGTGATTTGGATTTGATCTCTGCATGAGCTGGGGTGGATCTGGGCATCTGTGGTTTTGAGCCCTACATGGTAAGACACAGTAAACTAAGAGCAAGAGATGGAGCTTGGGGAATTCACCTTTGTCAGGCTTCATCATCAATCCCCTGCCCTGTAGCTCCCCACCTATGTTGGGCATGCCCGGAGCTCCATGGCATGTCCCCAAATCTGTCCCTGCTTAGGGAATATATAATTCACTGTTTGTTTGCTTTCCTTTGAGAATTCTTGGGAAGGGAAGAGCAGGATCAGCTAAATGAGATCTTGTCTTCTCTTTCCAGGCAGTTCAGGCACCTTAGCAGACCGAGCTGCAGGCTGCTGCAAGCTCTGGGGGTGTTCACCAGGGCGATTCAAATTTATCTGAAACCTAGAAAGAAGCTTGTTCAAAGCAGTTTCATCTTACTGAAGAGAACTCTCTCCCAGAATGTACACCTAATATTTGTCACAGCTTGATTTCTACCTTCCACTCTTTCCACATGAAGAAGTCACAGAAGAATCTCCCTGATAATTTGTGACCAAACACATCAATCCACCTGTCAGCAACTCTGACCAACATGACAAAATAGAAAGAAGAACATGAAGTAGAAGCAGCATAGACAAAATAAGTGTTAATCTAAAGGCTGTGAGTGGTATATCCCCATATTATAGAAACTTTTGTACATCATTTGCCATCTGAAGCAAAGACCTTTTTGTTGGGGTTTTTTTTTTTTAAAAGCCAGAAGCTATTTTGCAAAACAGCATGGTCATGGTGTAAATTCTTGTACCCGTTTTAGGTCTATGCAGTGGCCAAAAGGCTTTCTGCACTGAACCCTTTAAAATGTATTTTATAGTAAATAGGATGAAGAGGTTCCAAATTTGGATACCTGGCCCAGTCAGGTCTGAAGACTGTTCAGCAGAATATCAGTAGCCATGGAAATGGACTAAAGGGAAGCTTGCAAGTCTTCTGGAAAAGCTTTCAGAGACCAGACTAGCAGACAGGAGGTTTGCAGTCATCTGAAGGACTAACAAAAGCCTATTCAAAATTTTGTGCTTCGCATGTTGATAATGTGCAGTGATAAAGAACATTTGGGAAATGTCAGAATATGACATTCAAAGATGTTTTGTGTGAACTGGGATGTGTGGTGTGATTGCTAATGCCCAGCAACCTGACAGGAGGTAATAACCCACAGGAGAACATGTGACACTAGTACCCAAAGGCTTCTGTCCAAGCAGCTTATTGGAGAGCACAAAGGGAAATTGTCTTTGGGCCTTTTGGATTCAGGCAGCTGGATGTTGATGGGGCTTTTTCATCATCAGTTTGTGGGGACTCACTGTGACATGCTCTTTGTTCTCAACATCCTGTTGGAACAGAAGACCATACATGACAGGTCCTATTTTGAAGGAGCACTTTGACTGAAAACATTGGAGAGGTGGTGGGAGAAGCTGTCTGGAAAAGCCAATAAAATATTCATCCTGGGATGGAGGAGGACTTGGTGGTGATCTCAGTTGAGCAAGTAATGGCCTCTGAAAGATGTAGGCATGGAAAGAGAAAGCAGGTGGTGGAAAGATACTCAACAGCAGGATATCTTCCCTTAGTTTCATAATATTGATAAACTGCTGAAGCTGGTTCCCAGCAGAGTTCACAGCATGGTGCTGATAAAGATTTGACATGAACAGATCTGCTACACACTGGGAAACCCCAGGACCTCTAGGAACTCTGATATTACGACTCCATCTGGGAATTTCGAAACATAGACGTGCAGAAAATAAATGGTAGCAGCTTTATGACTGTAAATAAACTGCATCTCTGATTTGTCTAATCAGGTAGTTATGTCTGTGTTTCAAAGACACCAGTAAATCAACACTAAGACAAGTCTGTAAATTCTAAGACTTCTGCTATTTTCTTTAAATTTTTGCTCCTAATCTGTGTTAGACTTTGCCAAGCACAATCCTCACAGAAGAGTTCTGCTGGAGCACTCCTATGCAGAAAATAAGCTGCAAATGTCATAGAATCATAGAATATTTTGGCTTGGAAGGGACCTTAAAGATCATCAAGCTCTAAACCTCTGCCATGAGTAGGGACACCTTCCACTAGAGCAGGTTGTTCAAAGCCCCATGGAGGTGATCACCCTGGCCTTGAGCACTGCCAGGGATATGTTATCCACAACTTCTCTAGCAACCTGTGCCAGGGTCTCTCCATCCTCTGAGTAAAGAACTTCTTCCTAACATCCAATGTAAATGTCTCCTCTTTCAGTTAAAAACCATTCTCCCTTGCCCTGTCACTACATAAGCTCCAACTCTCTTTGTAGCCCCCTTCAAGGTACTGAAAAGCTGTTGTAAGATATCCCCAACACCTTTGCTTCTCCAGGCTGAACAACCCAAACTCTCTCAGCCTCTCCTCATAGAAGAGGTGCTCCAGCACTCTGGTTGGCTTTGTGGCCCTGTGGTGATTTGTCTCTGGCTGGACACTGAGTACTCACCAAAACGACTCTATCAGTCCCCTCTGCAGCTGGACAGGAGAGAGAAAGCTGAAGGTCCATGAGTTAAGGACTGGGAGACATCACTCATCAATTACTGCAACGGACAAAACTTTGGAAATTCCCCCAGTGTTTAGCCTTGTGTGCTCTTGTTCAAGCTCAATCTATTTTCTCACACTATAATTACCAGAAGGAGAAATAATCAGCAGAGAACAATTCTTTTTTGTTATATTTTTGTCTTTCTTCTGCTTGAGAGATGTCTTTGTGCAAATTATACTATTAATAGGTCTGTTCCTTGTAAATCTAGATGATTATGTGTGCAAATACATTTTAGCCTTCAGCTTCTTCTGGACCCTGACTACTAAACTGAAACTTTTCCACTAGGTTTGGAGGAAACTTGTCTGATGTGAAGTGACTATTGCCAAATGCTTATAATATATTCAAAGTATTCTTATGTTTGAGTTTAGAAGTATCTCTTATATTTGAAAAAAAGAATTTCTGAAGGAGTGTGGCAATTAATAAAAATTGTCTTGAAGATCACTCACAGGGTATGTGAATAACACTGCAACTATTATATTTTTTAACAAATGCACTTACTTTGCTTTGAAGGGACTCATTATCTCTCCTTCCTGCAACAAATCCAATGCCCTACAGCTAACATAGGCAGTTTTTTGCCAGAAATCAAACATTAGCCTTACAGTCATAGGAATGGCAAATAATAAAATATTCATTTAAGAAACATGAAGGTTTACAATAAAATAGATTTAGCAAAGCTACCTCATGCATCTTATCGAGAAGACACATCTTCTCATTTTCACTCATTGAAACAAACTTATTGAGCAAATTGCTATTTTCCCTCTGAGAATTGTCTTTCTTTTGATTTGTCAAAGTGCCTGGTGTCAAGGGAAAATGTCTGTGGGCAAACACCTCTGAGAAAAGCCACATTAGCTTTACCTCCTTTTCAGCCATTCATTTTATAGAGTGAGCAGTCATTTCTGCAGGCTGAGATTGATCAGCTGAAATGGCAAATGTGGTGAAAGTGCTCAGAAACATGCCTGGGATTTAAAAAGAAACATAGTGGATGACTTAGCTTGCTTGCTGTCTTTATTCTAACAGAAGGGGAAATATCAGGATCATGAATGTTGTAGGTCCTATAAAACCAAAATAAAACAGAGAATATAGAGAGTCATTTGCACCATGAATTCCCAAATTCAACAATGGAAAAATAGCCTCTGATTCAAGGGGTTTTTTAGTTTATTTGTTTTTGTTTGTTTGTTTGTTTAGTTTGGGGTTTTTTTTTGGTGGGATATGGCAAAAATTGAGAGCCTGAGGGAATCACGATTTTAATACCGTATGCTTTGTGATAGAGGCAGTGACAATGGTACCAGGACTGGAGCTACCATCCCCAGGGTGAGGTATTGTTCAGAGTCCACTGGGAATTCTTATCACACCAGTGGTCAAGCTGAGTCAAACCCTAGGCCCACCTAGCTCAGTATCACACCTCTCACAGCAGAAAAAAGCAGATACCCAGAGGAGACCATATGGGCAGTGCAACATATGTATATGGCCTTCTCTGAGTGCTACCCCAACCTTCAACCATTTGTCACTCAAAGTATGATCCTAAATATGCTCTGCTCTTCATGAAGAGATCCCATAAACAGCACAGAAACATGGCTGGTTTTTGTGGGTCTGAAGATTGACAGCATAAATATCGAATGATATCGGGGAAGAAATTCTGCACTTCTTGTTCCTCATGGCTAGGTTTCCCATTCCTCTCATAGGCTCAAAAATTCTCAGTTGGCAGTCACTTACATGTGCCTATGAGAAAATAAGTGGGGATTTACAATAAACCATTGAAATCAATAAGACAGTGGTCTTGTTTGTGTTTTCCTTGCCTCATCCATAAGGGCTTGGGTTCACACCCCCCAGGATTGCAGTGTGATAGATATCAGCATGAAATTTGTTTAAAAGTGTATTCCTGTCCCCAAATACTAGAGTAGATGCACATTTCTTTTACTTATGTTCCACATGAGTTCTATCAACCACAGTATTAGAAAATTTTCCTGGCACCCAGTAAAATGTTTTGCATATCAAACCATACTCACAGAGTAAAGTATCATAAGTAATACTGTCTTGCTTTGATATTTTGAAGAGTTCCTAGAGTAGAAAACTGTAGTTTTGGCTCTTCCCAGCTACTCTTCTTTTTTTGGGTCATTACATTTCTTGAAAATTATACTGCTAGATATTCTGAGGCAGAATATGCAAAATTCATAAGAGACATATCCAAGCTAAAGCTGAAGAAATTACAGTTTTGGCAATGACAGAGATGCACTTAGAAATATTGCCAAAATCCAGTGAAAATCTTTTACTTAAGGAAATATTAATTCATCTGGCAAAAGAGGAGATCTGAGAAAATCTGCTGACTTCATCTGAAACAGAAAGATAATCCAGCTTTTTTCTCTTGTGAATCTTAAAGACTTTTAGATAGAAACTCTTTAGCCTCAGTCTTTAGTTGGCTTGTTATGTTGGTTTAAATTTCTTTGCTTTCACTGCCCTGATTTTAAGCATAGTGATTAAATAGTTACATATTATTCCATAGTTTCTTTCAAGACAGAAAGATAAAGTTTGGAAATTAAATCTAATTTGACAAGATACAAGAAAGGGGCAAAAGTTCCAACCCAGCATTTAGGCTTGGCTCCTAGCTATTAACCATGGCTCTGAGACAACACAGGAATTGTTGAGAAAGGTAATTTTGTTTACTGTTCCAAGTGACCAGGCTATCAGGAGAGAATTATGGCTGTGCTTTTGTGTACATCCATTCTCATTTGGCTCAGTCATAAACATCTCCTTGTTAAAAATGAAGGTCTAATTAAAAAAAAAAGAAAGTCAAGAACACAACAAGAACATTAACCTACTGCTTCCAAACTGCTGTATCTATCTACATTAAATTTTAAACACTATGGCACCCATTAATGTTATAAATGACTGCTCAAGAAAAATCCAGCCATTCTGTGTGATATTGGATATGGTGGAAGGAACAATGTTTGCGACAAGTGAGTGAACAGCGTTCTTCTTCTTAATTCAGGACCTAACCCTCTTCCTCCTGGAGCAGTTTTAGGTCTTTGTTGCTGACTTCAATTGAAAGAATATCAGCCCTATTGGTTTTGTGTGGGGAATGGCAAACATTAAATAAAATCAGCACTACTGATTGGAAGGATTTATGTCATTGCAAGCATTTATTTATTCATTAAATGAATATCTTGTCATAGGGCAATATTCAAAAGACAAATCAAGATTAAGACATTCAAAATATTGCTGGATACTAAGAAGAATTGAGATCTATGCTGTATCATGATTTTCCTTCTCCCTTGACCTACAGCTTCTTAGTACATGGTGAATTCCTGGAACAGGGAGGTTCCTGTGCAGTCCTTGGTGCATGAGACCACCCTCCCTCCCCCCTGGGCTGGAGGCATCAGGCACTACCTGCAAAGGAAACCTTGACACACCTTTCTTGTTAGGCCATGTCTTACATAGATCTACTATGAAGTATTTTCTATTAAGATTTTTGTAGACATTATCACTCAGTATCTGAATGTCTTCCAACAGCCCTTTACAGTACAAATAACATCTGCCATATGTTGTTTGTTCTCTCTTCCTTTCTGCACTTGGGGAATGGAAATGAATGCAGTGACATTTCTTGTTCCAGAAGAGATTTTAAAGAAAAATACACATATATTTACAGGGATTTTAAAGAAAAAGAAACATATACTTCCATGAATTTATGTGTGTAGAGTTGAGAGAGTCAAAGAAACCTGCTCTACTCTGGAAGAACCACGTCAGGGTTACAGTGATCCCAATTATGGAGCACTTCACTTCATTACCTCACTCAGCCCCCACAGACACTGTCTTTTCTGCACAAACAAGCTGTACCCCTTTTCTAGATGCTTTCATTGTCCTCTTTAATGCAACTGTAATACAGCTACAACAGCCTTCATCCTGAGAAGTTTTGAATGCATTTTTTTAGACCACTGAAATCTCAGCAAAGAAATCAAAAGCACTACTCTAAATGAACAGAAATTGATTTGCTCATCAGTGTTGCTGAACTGCAATGTGCAGTTGTTCTTAATGTTTTATTACCTCAATTAAGTATCCCTTTTGGGGGAAAAAACCTCAAACTTATTTTTACTTTAAGAAACAAGATATATGGACCTGGTAGTATGGGGTGACATGGTTTGTAAACTGATGCAGCACCTCCTCTGTGCCTCAGGCAGTCAAAACAGGGTAAGGAATGCAAGCAATTTGTGATAACACTGGACTGAATCTGTCAGGAAAGAAGGATTTTTTGGCCTGTTTTTCTTTCTTTCTTCTCTCAACAGATGGGACTGAAAAGTTTGGCCCACTTTTGCCCAGACTTACTAGACGAAGATGATGTTTGGAAAGATGTGACCTCATATGGAAATTTGAGGTCTGTTTTGTTTATTTTAGTCCCATATTGATTTAACACACTTTCAAGCCAGTTTGAGGGAAGATGAATAAGGAAAATCTGGAGTGATCTGCTGGGCCTCCTGTAGCTTTCCACACCAAGCTGGAAGGGCTTAGTATCAAGGGCTCCAGAAAGTGGCAGCTAGGTGGGATCCCCAAGGGTATCTGAAACTTTCCTACATCCTTAAGCCTGGGGAACTGGTCTAAGCTTGCAGAACAGCTTAAAGGACACTTCAAATCAATCTGGAATGATACATGTGTGGTCATTGGCTCACCAAACTCCACTGACTAAATTGCACTTACATGACAAAATTGTTACAGATGTTAAACTGTACTCCATCCATGCCTTTTCCCACTTCCATAGAAAATGCCTACACCTGGCATTGGAAAGAATAAGGAGTTCCTGAAAAAAAGAGCTCAGAAAAAGTGCTGCACTCCATGATCTGAAGGAAGTTTAGTCCTCTCCCTCATTGAGGACAGCAGACGATTGTCAGCTCCTACAGCTTGGAGACAGCTGCAGAGGACAGCTGGGGCTGTTCTGCAGTGTGTGGGAGGGTTGTGGGTGAGGGTTATGCTTCACAGGTGAGGAACTATGCTGAAGAAACCAAGACACTCAGAATACCCAAAAGTTTTGATCCTCTCCCACCTCTGTTTCCTGCCACATCTCCATGTGCCACACAGCAATGTGGTTGTGGCTGGCTTGGAGATGCTGATGCAGAGTGAGAATGCAGAGCCCACTGGTGACAGCAGCAAAGTTCAGCATGTCAGTGGTTTGGGAGGAAGGTGAAACCTGTTTCAGGAGTGTTTCAGAGGGCCAGAACAGATTAGTGGGGAATTAATGGAGCTCAGGGAGGTGTGAAAGGAAAAAGCTGGAAGGTGCTTTGGGCAGGACAGCTGAATATCCCTGACCTTCGTGTCATCTACTACTTACCTTGGCCTCAGCCAGCCTGGTATTTCTGGAGAGCTAGGACCTGTTCCTGGATGGTTTCACCCCAGAAAGGCTCCTATTCTGGTATCCTTGCTCCTTCAGTTCCCATGTCCCTCTGAGATGTGAGATGCCTTAAGGCTCATGCCCATCCTGTGCACGCATTCGACTGAGCCAAGCTACACCACCCTCTGCCCACCTCCTCTGCTCCCCCTGTTCCCATGCTGGAAACCAAAGCTGACTGGGAAAGACCCCTGTAATGTCTCAGCACAGCTCCAGGACAAAATCAGGGAGAACAGAGACAGAGCCTGGCCCTGGTTTATCACAGCACAAGGCAGCTGTGTCCCCTGGCACAGCCTGGGGAGGGACCTGTGTGTGTGTTTTGCAAATGGAGCAAGAGTGCCACACTTTCAGAAAAGCGTATTTTGTGTCACAGTTGATTGAATGAGATGGATACTTACCTTTTATGCATGTGTTAGGATACATCTCATGTCCACAAATTCTGTTTCCTGGCTCTAACAATGAATGCTCATATGGTTCATTGCAAAGCATTAACTGGAGGGCCAGCTGTCAGTCCATTGCTTTATTGCTGTAGCAGAAATGAAAATCTCTGAAAATTGTCAGCCTCTTTCAGTGAAAAGAACTGATAAAGTTTTGCTGACTTTCCACTGTCTAGTGCAAATGCTATTAATTAAAAAAAAAAAAAAAAACAAACTACCCAGGTCAAGAAAATCTGGCTTAATGTAAAAATATTATTCCAAGCAGAAAAACTGACTGTGTGAAATAAGATATGATCAAAAGGTATTCTACAAGGTGGGAAGTTCCTGAGGCCTACTCCAGCAAATGTTTTTATTCTCAGAACTCCATGTAATTGTAACATAAAAGTCAAAAAAGTGCAAAGAATGACAAACACTTCTCATAAGCCCTCTCAGCAAAACCATTGAAGTGATCAACCCATTAAATATTTCACTGAAAGGCAAATGGTTCTTGTCAGATTTGGCAAATTCTCCAAGAGAAGTAATATTGTTTTAGGAGCCAGAAGCAACAAGCTGGAGATCCAAGGAAATCCTTAATGAAGCAAAATTGCTGAAAAGTGACAAAAATCAATTAAACATCTGAATGTTTTCTTAACTCTGTGCTGTGGAAACTGCCCACTGGAAGACATAATTTCTAGTTCTCAAAAGGTGGCAATCTGACATCAATCTACAAGTTAAGGCTGGCAAACAATCTAGAGGGACAAACGTGTGCTTTATTCTGGCTGTGGAAAATACATTTGGACCAATCTTTATTGTATGAAATCTTGAAAAAATGCATTTCCTTCTCTGCAAAATCAAAACTTAGTACAACTCCAGAGTCCAGAAAGATGAGTAAAAGTTTTGTGTCTGTTTAAGACAATTATGAAGATTTCATGAGGAATCCAGGTAAGGTTTACCTTGGGTTTTTCTTCAC
Organism: Muscicapa striata striata; assembly: GCA_030060385.1. NCBI lineage: Eukaryota > Metazoa > Chordata > Aves > Passeriformes > Muscicapidae > Muscicapa > Muscicapa striata. The sequence continues at coordinate 7,999,188 of JAREIS010000016.1, read as the reverse complement.
ATTGAGTAGGTACAAGGAAGATGTTTTAGTAGTAAAAGCACGACTCCTCTATTTCTCACCACACTGCATGAATGGCATGTACTGGGAGAGTACTGTGCAGCTTATTTGAAAACATCTCTTAGTAACCACACTAAATATTGCCTAGTGATATCAGAAATTAGTGGGAGGTCATGGAAAAGCTTCTTTCCTGGATTTCAACTCATATCTTGCCTTCCAGTATTCCCCACCTCCTCATTGTCATATTTGGCTCACTTCATTGTACACTACTACAAAGCTTCCAGAAAAGATGTCAAAATACCTGTAAAAAGACAAAAAAACCCTAGAAATCTCTGTTTATAAAATATAAATAAGATTGACAGCCTGTGAGGTCATAGAAAGAGGATAAAGGAAAATTTTGAGCTAAATGTCACTTGCATATTCCCACCTTATTCTCAGTAATATTTTTCCTTTGATATTTTAAGACAGTGGTATCATTTAGCCAGGAGAACTGGGATGTAAATAAGAATCTGGAAGAATTTATCTGGAATGTTCTTTGTAACTCACAGAGATGAGGGGATGATATAGAGGCTATTCATGTCCAGACTGCTGAGAGATTAGTCCCAGTCATCCAGACCTGAGTATTTCTATTATCTCGGTGAATGCAGTTGGAATACGGATACAACTCAGCAGCTGTATAATCCTGGACAGCTTTCCTGACTGGAGTCAGGAGGTGCCATGGTTTTCACAATTGAGTGCAACCTGTTATGTCCTGAAAATTGTTTTTGCACCCCATCCTCATTTTGGGTACATCTCATCATACATCACTCAGCAAAGAGACCAGAGGAATAGTTTGGGACTGGTTTTCACTTTCACGAAAACAGATCGAGATGGGCAATTACTTTCCATGCATTTCCAGCATCTCTCATCTGTGTTACTTGGCTCTTTGTTAAATCCTTTCATGTGTAGGAGATGAAGCACATTGCATACCCAGAGAACACTGTATTCTGCATTGATGGTGGCAACTCTTTCTCAGTTGTACTTTTCTAATTTATTTCCAAGATGCATGCTCACTTCTTTGAGTGTTTTGTAACACACTGTTTATTATGGGGGAGTCCATCAGCTCTTTCCTCTCACATTTTAGTAGAAAACTAATCCATTAGTCAAAATTAAGAACACTGAAACAGACTGCAGTGTGGCAGAGGAATGCTCAGTGTGGGGGAGGAGAAAGTTCATGACTGATGACAGTTATTGTTTGACTTCATTGGTATGGCTTAAAATATTTTAAGAAAACATGCACACATTAACTAGAATCTTTCATTATGTGCTTCTTCACAAATCACAGAAGACCCCAGGTTGGAAGGGACCTAGGAAGATTATCTGGTCCAACTGTTCATTACATCTTGAAAACCTCCATTGATGGGAACTCTGCCACATCCCTGGGGAGGTTGTTCCAGTGATTGGTTGTCATCACTGTAAAAAATATCCTTCTTACACCAAGGTGAAACCCAGCCTTGTTGCCATGTGTCTCCTGTCTGTACAAAGAGAGATTCTTCCTCCTCTTTCTAGCCACTCTGTAAGTACTGGAGAACTGTGATGAGGTTCTCCTGAGCCTTCTTTTCTTTTCTTTTCTTTTCTTTTCTTTTCTTTTCTTTTCTTTTCTTTTCTTTTCTTTTCTTTTCTTTTCTTTTCTTTTCTTTTCTTTTCTTTTCTTTTCTTTTCTTTTCTTTTCTTTTCTTTTCTTTTCTTTTCTTTTCTTTTCTTTTCTTTTCTTTTCTTTTCTTTTCTTTTCTTTTTTCTTTTTCTTTTTCTTTTTTCTTTTTCTCTTCTCTCTTCTCTTCTCTTCTCTTCTCTTCTCTTCTCTTCTCTTCTCTTCTCTTCTCTTCTCTTCTCTTCTCTTCTCTTCTCTTCTCTTCTCTTCTCTTCTCTTCTCTTCTCTTCTCTTCTCTTCTCTTCTCTTCTCTTCTTCTCTTCTCTTCTCTTCTCTTCTCTTCTCTTCTCTTCTCTTCTCTTCTCTTCTCTTCTCTTCTCTTCTCTTCTCCAGAGAGAGAAGACTTGGCTCCTTCAGTCTGTCTTCCTGGGGCATAATCTTCAGCCCTTTGATCATTTTCATGGCATTCTTTTGGATTTTCTCCAGTCTGTCTGCATCTTCCTTGAGTTTTGGGGACCAGAACTGGACACAGTCCTTCAGGTGAGGCCTGACAAGTGCGAGTGGGATGGTCATATTTCTATGTTTACTACTAAAGCCCCCTAATTCTTTCTTTTTTTCTGAGTGGAAGTTCTATTTTTTGGACTGAATGTCCCAGGTAGACATGATGCATCAGGGGAAATTGCAAAAATTGGTGGAAGTATCTCCAAGTCTTGTGTTTTAACTTTTCACATTACTTTCAACTTCATGTCTCTGAGGGATCTCAGTAATTTATCTAATAAATGTATAGTTTGCTAGTGAGATTTCTTTTTTTCTTTTTAGGTTATGCTAAAGCAACTTGAAAATTTAATTTGCTGAATCTAAATCTCAATGTTGAGCTGGATTTTTTGAATCGATAATCAGACAGTAGCTGAATAATGAGGATAATGGATAATTAGAAAAAGCATATGGCTTCCTGCAGCTTCATTACTCATGCCAGAAAATCACTGGGCGAACAGTCCTAGTCCAATATATTCCCTGAATGCTGAGCAAGTGAAACACAGCTAAAACTTTGCAGTGCTCAGGCTGAATAAACTGTGGGAGTGGTAAAGAAACCCACCCCCTCATTCCCCTTTCACCCCCTCAAATGGTGTTATTTTTTACTGTTTTGAGAATAGCAGTAAATCTTTATTATCTATTTCACCCACTCTCCAGAAAACCCAAGATCTGGTCAGCAATGCAAAACACTACATCATGACATTAATTCCCTCTATCCTGAACATGTATTGGATTTCTCTCTATGGGCAAGGGCATCTTAGGTGAACAACTATGCACACATTTGAGCTGTGAGGGACCAAGACTTAAAGCAATCAAAACAGTAAGAACTAAAGGAATAACTAGCAGTTTCTCAGTAGTATGAAATCTTTATTGCTTCAACATGTCAATATATCACAAGGTTTGGAAATGCAAATTCTGCTCTCCTATAAGGCAGCAGGAATAGCATTTCTAATCTTACCTTGTTCATCCTATTTAAGTCCTAGGATGGAAATGTGAAATTATAGCAATTGAGAAGGTTTCTGAGAACTTACTACCACCATTTGCTACTTTGTGGTCCTCACCTCTCTTTGTGATGTTTGCTGTCAGTCTCTGGTCATCTACAACAGGCAACTGATTGCATTGAGCTTTTCAGACACACATTGGTTACTGCAAATTTTGACCTCCAGAGTGTCTTTTGGGCAAGAGATTACAAATGAACATATCAGTGCCATTCCCAAATTATTTCTAATGGGAGTCAGCTGCCTATTTTAATCAAGATGTACTGAGGTACAGGCAACACTATGAATAATTTCAGTGTGAATAACTCTCCAAGCTGAATTAGAATTTTGCTCCTGACACTTGTTAATGAAGTATTTTCCAAGACTGTTTCCTTATCATGTGTTCTCCTCAACCTGTGCAAAAGGTTTGGTGATACTTAACAGCTGTCTTTTATTGTCTATGAACATGGTAGTTTGTGATAGTTGTGGTCGAGATCTCTGCAAAGAAACACAGAGCTGACCAAAGCAGTGTATCAAAAATAAGGCTGAACAACATCTGCATATTTGCTTTCACTTTAATGTTTTGAATAGGATGATCCAGTTTGAAGGATACCCAGCAGTTTTTCAGTCACAACAATTTACTTAAACATAAACTTTTTTCTCTGATCTCACAAATTTTGAAAAAAATAAACATCAAACTGAGCAATTAATTTCTGTTTGGAACGAATGCTCAACTTTAGGCGCCACAATAAAAAGCCATTGTGGAGAACAAATGGCAATAACTGAGATCTAGGTACTAGCTACATAGGTAGCATCCTACTATTTAATGGGTGCTGGAAAAAAACTTAAAAACCCAACACTTTTAGAGGAGTGCAAATTGCTGTGGTGGAAGGAGCACAAGGAAAGTCTGGTTTATCTGTGCACTGTATATCCATTCTGTAAAAACAAATATATATATATATATATATATATATATATATATGACAGAGTAAGTCCTCTCCAACTTTGTGAAAAACCTCAATATTCTTTGCCATTTTTGCTATTTTGTCTTCCTCTTTATATTAAAAAAAAAAAGAATCTGGTGTTTTTCAAAAGCATCTGTTACATAAAAAAAATTGCAAGGAAATCACAAAAATCACATCTTAAAAAAGAAAGGGGAAAAATTGCTTATGGATGCATTAACTAAGTGTGTTAAATAGTACATGCTGCTAAGCAATTTGAAAAAAGTTAATCAATATCCTTTGAGCATAAGCTGAACACAATTCACAGCCCACAGCTGTGACTCAGAAGGAAAGTTCACTATTAAAATGTCAACCTTGTCATTTACTCCTTTTGGCATTTACTTAATTCTTGGAGGAAAACTTTGTTCATTAATGCTGTTTTTTTTTTTCTTGGTAGCAGTTGTGCTCCAGTGAACACTTCAATCTGCATTCAGTCCTGAAATTTGGACTCTCTTATGAGAAGTTTACATGTGATCCTGTGCTGTGTTTAATATTTGACTCTCTGCAGCTCTGTGTGTGTAAATAACCACAGCACTGCATAGCAAATGATTAAGTTAAAACAAATACCCAGGAAAGTTCTTACAGCAATTAGAAAGAGGAAGAGAGGAAAAGACAATAAAACAAGCTTGGAACCTAATTTCCTTCTAAGACAGTCTTCAGGAACATGTACATATACTTGAACACTAGGTATATGACAAGTCTGAGGAGGATCATGTATTAAAGGCTGGAGTACACACTATTTTCCAGTTGACTGGGGAACTGGCAATGGTGCAAGATAAAGCCAGGAAGAGAAAGCTATCAAAAATTGCTTTTTCCTCTTTCCAAAAGGAGCCTCTGATTGCACGGAAAAGCTGTGCAGGCTCTACTCAATGCTCACTATGGATATTCACAGTGAAGGGGAGTAAATAATTTTGTCATCCTCTCTGAGAGCCAGAGCAGAGGCTAGTGGTCCTGTGGTATGTACAGATCCCTCAAGACCCATGGAGATTAGGGGAGCAAATTTAAACTGTTCCCTGGAATAGCAAATTGCAGTAGAGAGATGAGGGGATTCTCACAATATTCTCAAACTTCCTTGCAAAGAAATTTCCATGGGGCTGGGTGGTATGAGTTACTTTACTTGGACATGTTTTTTGCTCCTAAGAAATGTCAGGAGTATGCTTCTGGGGAAGAATGAACCCTGTGATTATGCTTCTATTATCTGAATTGGACAAGAAATGTCATGCTCAAAGGAGCAGTGCATTTTTTCCATAAGCCTGATTGTGAGTGACGCCCATTACTCACCTTTCAGATGAGCAGATAATTAGAAATGCGCTCTTCTATCATGTCTGACTGGGCCTCTGAGGACACCTCTATTATCTCTCTATTATGTCCTTCAGGGAGAATGGAGCTGCTTCTTTAATACTCCCTCTCCAGCTTTCACTCACTGTGATGAGCTTCTCAGTCATGCTGCTCTACTGTGTGGATGATCTGCTCTCCAGTGCTCAATATGCCCTGATACCAGTAAAGTAAGGGACTACTCTGTGCAGGCAGTGTTTTCATAGGCATCCCAAAATATTTCCCTAGGACACACAACAGCTCTTGTAAGTTAGCATCACTCCACTGACTCCACTGTACAATGCACCAGCAGTGGTTGGCATCAGTCTGTCCTACCTTTTGCTGCATTGCTCTGCAGCTCCTTTATCCACAGCACATTCTCTCCTCCTTTGCTACCATTGTCTTTCACAATGCTTGCCATCTTCTCTTCTCCACAGTCTGCCATTCTGGACCACCCTGTTTTTACCTGCACCCTGACCAGCTCTTGGTTCTGATGGCACCTGTGGAAAGCCCTTAATAATTGTCACAGCCCAGCCCAGCTGACTGTGCTGAGACATTGCTGACTTTATCAGCTTGAGCCTCCCTGCTGGTCTCATCCGGGTGTGAAAAGTGTCAGGGAGCTGGGAGCTCGTGGTTCCTGGGAAAGCTGTTCAGAGCAAGCTTCTAGGAGGGCAGGCAAGAGAGCTCCCTATTCCTGTGAGTTTTCCACCTCTGTCACCTAGAGCTGGGCTTACTTCCTGCAGAGAGAGCCACTCCTGGGACACCTCACTTGCCCCTGGTCCGGATTTATACCAAGTTGAAGGCAGCAACCCTGGGCATGTGAAAAAGAGACAGACACTTTAAACTGAAGGCTGAACGACTTACACAAAGCAGAAGTAGGATGGCATTCATCTTGTTTCTTATGGCCACCCTGTGTGCTTAGCTGAGTACCTTTAATTTGTAATTAGAACTCACTGCTTTCACAAGGTACGTGTAAGCTCTGCTGTGTCAGCACTTATTGACAGTGTTACAAGGCCATCCTCAATATTGGAAAAGCTCTGGGGAACCAATAGGACTTAAAGTGTTTGTAGGATTTCAGTAAATAGGATATTTAGGACATTACTTTGCATCTCAGAAACAATTTATAATCTGAGGCTGGTACTTGCCTGCTTGTATGTGGAAAAATAATCTCTCACTTTAAGTCCAAGAAATATCCCTGTGCTAATACCTTTATAATGGATGTATCTTATTCAGTTTTGGTGTTATGTTTTTAGGGATTTTTTTTTTTTTTTTTTTTTTTTTTTTTGCAAAAAGGGTTGATGAGAAGAAACATGGACTAACTTCCATCAAATGGGTTTCCAAAAATCTACCCCCAGACTAATCTATGTTTCATTAGATGAAGAACATAAGAGGCTGTATCCCTTTTGATTTATGAGCAAAAGTTTTATGAGAAATATGAGCTGTATAATGCAGCTGATCCATCATTCAGAATAACTATTATTAATCCTAGCCAAAATCAAAATTCTCCTGGGTTGCTATCCAGTGATACATGAGATAATTTTCCAGAGGTCCCAGAACACTACAACATGGCTAAACTGGCCTTCAGACCAAGTGCTATACTAGATTCCTTGGAAAAGGATCATTAATATCAATTTTGACCTGAATTAATATACTCAAAGGATGACAACACACTTTGGCTTGAGATTTGTGTACAGCAACAGAGAAGAGAAGGACTTAAAAGGACCTGACTAAGGTTTTGTGCTCCCACATGCAGTAATTAGGCTATTAGGTGGTGATGTCTCTTTCCAGCCCTTTCAGTTATCTAGAACACTATGTTACAGCAACACACTTGTTATTTTCAGAGCAATGTACTGCTTGTGAGGAAGTCACCCCACTGCAGAGAGCTGGCTTATGATCCTGTGTTCAGGCTCTGTGAGACTGCTTGTGCATCCCCTATGTGCAGGAAACATTTCCATGGGGACTTTGTGTAGACAAGGCAATGCTATGATTCACCCCAGCAGCATTCCTGATTTCAGTCTTTTTGTCTCACCCAATGTATAGTTTTCCCAGGGATATATTAATACAGAGTACACAGCTGGAGCTGGAGCCCCAAATATCCCCTTTGCACATAGACCCTGAAATTGCCTGGCCACAGTGTGAGACTTGGACACTCTCCACATTCCAACACCAAAGACCTCATGTTTCTATAACACAGGAAAAATAATGGATTTCATCTTCCTTCCCTGCTTACTTCCAGTCCTGTGTCTAAAACACTGTCTTGGAAAGAGAAATTAAGGAATCTGCACTGTTTCATGGTGGCACCATGAACTTTCCACACAAGGGAGAATTTATTCACATCCTTTTTGAAAATGCAAGGACTGCCTTCCAGTCTCTTCTAAAAGAGTGAGGCAGGTGTCAGCCTCTGCTCTAAAGGGATCCCTCTGTGGGGTGCCAGGTGGGGATGCTGGCATCATGTAGGTGCCTGGTCTGAAGGAGGACACTGAAGGAGGTGCCTTCCCTTTGGGGCTCCTTTTAGGTGACTTTGTACCCTGCCTCAATACTTAATGTGCTTACTGCTGTGAATCCTACTTTGAGGCACTGCATTTTAGCTCTCCCTGAGCATGGTTTGTAGATGCCAAAATCCTTTTTATGCATTTGCCCAAAGGTGGCTGCCCATCGTCTCACATGACACAGGCAAGGAGGAGATGCACTGTTCCCAACATGTGGCCACTGTTCCAATTCCCAGACTGCAGGCTTCACCTTTCCATCCATTGTGCCCTGTGCTTGGCTTTTTTTGCTTTGTCTTTTGCCACCCTTCCTATCACCCTAAGGTCCTCCACAAGTCCTGGAAAGCCTAGAGAACTGCTGCTCCTCTCCACTGGCTCCAGGACTGCAGCTATGCTCCAGTGACAAGACAACAGGGACTTTTTCCAGAGTCTCTTGGCACTCTGTTGAATGGAGTGTTGCAGAGAAGGTCAGTCTTATGCAGGTATCTCAGAAATGCTAAGGTATCCCAAATGGTGCAAGGCACCTGGGTTTGTAAGCTGCTTCCTCTGACTGGTGTCTCCAACCCACTGCTGAATGTCAGCTCTAAAACGAGATGACATTTCCCCCAGCCCAAGAGCCACACTGCAGATCTTCCATTTTCTATGTGTAGCAACATCTTTCTCTCCTCACAACTTTATTATTTTCATGTTATTAGTGAGTTAATACTCAGTGCTGACCATGGCTTTAATTTATTTTTCCTCATGGCTGATTTTCAATCAGGAAAAGGAAAGCTGTGATCAAAATCCTGGAAGTGGAATGAGAGCTATTCCTGAAATTCAGCTGTACTTCCTACACTGGTTTCTCTTAGCAAGAGAATTCTTGTAGCATTAAGCAGGTCACTTAATCTCTATATGTGTCAGAGATTGGTAGGAGCATTTGTAAAATCATTATGACAATAGTCCCAAAGGGCTTCGACATGGAAAAAGATGTTTTAAGAAAGCTTGTAAAAGCACTTAAAAGTATAAGCAAGATCTGACCAGTAAATTGCTATTTAATGGTGATGCTCATTGCCCAGAGCTTCAAGAGCAAGGAGAAAAGGCAGAAAATGCACAGATAGGATACACTGGCAAAATGAGGAAAAGGTGAACTTGTGATTTTTGCAGGAATTTATTGTAAAAACCAGAGGTGACTGAGATGTTTTGAGTCAGGAAGGACCTGTGAGGACTTGGATTTGCTCAGTTCAAAATCTCCCACCACGGCCAGATGGTCCAAATCCAATGAAATGAAAATACACGATTTTTCTAGCTTCTGATCTCTCTTGCACAGAGGACATGGTCCTATCATACCATCTGTTCTGAATGCATTTTTAAAAATTCTCAGGTTCTTCATAACACTGCTTCTTCACAGACTTCCATATTGCATTGTATTTGCTTTCTCATTGCATCCCACCTCACAGAACGTGGTTCAGCTTTATTGTGTCTTTATATGTAAGGAACTTCATTCATTTGCAGCAAGACTCCTAGACAGTGAATATATCTACATATTTAGCAAACAAATTGCCCATCTCCTATGAGAGTTTTTCTTGCAAATGGAAAGGAGTATGGATATTTAAAGGTCATAGTAGTTGTTGAAAGGAGTTTGCAGAAGATTCTTTCTCTACAGTTCTGGTTGCACCTTCAGAATCAGGTCCTTGGAGGCAATAATTGTTTTTGCCTCTTCTAAATGTTGAACATAATTGTCCGCTTATGTTTGGTTATAACCTCCTTTAGTGCTCTTGAAAAAGATAAAGCTCAGAGAAAATAGTAACTCTCTGAAATAGTAAAAAACTTTAAGAAATTAGTAATTTTCCCATGTTGTCAAGGATCATGCCATTTGCTAAAGCCATTGTTTCTCATGCTCTCTCTGAGGAGTTAGTATTGGCATTTTTAGTATTTAATTGGTTTACTACAAACAGAATATGCAAAAATATTAATTTTTATACATAAACTTGCTTTCTGGAAGAATAAGAGAAAAGGCATCAAAACAGGGCTTAGCTAGATATTGCGTATCCTTCTCAGAAACATGATCTGTTAAAATCACAGATGATTCCTGAAAGACCTTGAGGTCTGCTCTATAAAGCTTGCCTTATTGCTGCAGTAATTTCCTCTTCAGAAACTTTTTCTAGCAGATTTCTCCTTATTTCTCTGCATGTTCTCTTCAGATTATGCCTTGGCAGACCTTGCTGCTGGCTATGCCCTCCAAGCAATTACTATCTCGATGTTAAATTTCAAATAAAGAAAAATAAAAAGAGTTTGGAGGTGGGGGAGAAAAGGAGGTTGTGGCCTCTGTAGTGTTTCTCTGAATATCCTGAACTCTTCCTTCTCAGTGATTTGGCACTTACAGACCCACTCCCAGCTTCAAAGCATGAACTTGTAGAGAAAATAGAAGATAGAATGTTGCAATGCAAGAAATATGAAGATGAAGAGTGCAGAAAGATAGGGGCATCACTGTGAGAGTAAATGGTGACCAGAAAAGTCTGCACTTTGTTATTTTGCAGACACTTTAATTTTGCTATGTTTTTCTTCTCTTTACTAAAATTTAAAAAAAAAGAATCAACCCAGCAAAGTTGCATGTCTTGCACACAGCATCTTGTGTCTATCATTTGACAGAAATAAAAAAAATTACAATAAAGCTGTTCACATTTGAACTATGTGCCTTGACTCCCTTTATAGCCAGAATATGATTATAATTTTAAGATGTGATTAATCACATTTTTAAATGAATATCTGTTGTTGACCACATGAATTGTGTCCTAAAAGTACCTGTTGCCATTTGCTGTCTGTAAGAGGAGCTAAAGAGAATAGTTCAGGCACAGACATCCCTGTATTGCTGACTTCAGAAACTCTGGTTCCTACTAACACAGCATTTGGAGGAATAAACTCAAGCTACCTTCCTGATCAAACTTGAAACCATGCTGAATGACCTGTGTACCAGATACTTTAGATAATTTTGATGTTATTTTATACTTCCAGGCCCGAGCAATTTTTTAGTACTGCTGCTGTTAATGATAGCTATCAACCAGACATTTACACAAGAGGCAGCTTATTTCAATGCTGGGCAAAGGACCTCTCTTAATTAGTTTCCTTATTACACTGCAAAATCTTGTGGGTTCCTTTGGGTTGAGAGTCATTAGATACATACAGGCTATTATTGTTTCATTACAAATTTTTCCCCATAATTCTCAGCTTTTTCCACAGATTTCCTTGTGTTAGTATTTGTTGTGGTCCCTTCTGAGCAGCTGTTTTCAGTGCAGGTCCCAGCCTTGATTGTCCCAGCCTATTACTATTCAGAACAAGTTAATTAGTGATACAAAAGATGGTTAGGACAGATATGTTCTCTCCCAGTGGAGTGTGAGATCGATTTCTCCACTTCTGCTGCTCATTAGCATAATTCTTAAAAAAAAAAAAAAATAAAAAATTGGGGTGATGTTTCCTTCCCTTCACTGGGGCAGCCTGTGCTGCCCATGCTCTCAGCACTGTGAAGTGCCTGTCCTGGAGGTAGGGGTGAATTGGAACCTATGCCTCCAGGTAGAAAGTTTGAAGCCCTTTGTTCCCCTGGTGAAAGATCCACTTGCACATCAGCCCTCATTACTTCTGTGTCTTGGCTGAATGGGCGCAGCCCAGTTCATCCCCAGGGACCAATATCCTACCTAAAAGGCCAGGACCAGATAATTTTTTACTGCCTTCTGTCCTCAGCCTCTGCTTCCTTTCTCCCTTTTCCATGTTCCATCCATTTTCTGGATATCTGGGTCTCCTTTTCGTTTGACTTTGCTATTACAGTTTTCTTTGTCCTTTAGGCAGGACTGCTGATGGGCACAAAGATAGGTGGTAAATGGGGTGTGACAGGTAATGGCTGTGTACCCAGAGGGCTTTAAGGTGTAAAAGTAATCCTTCCATACCCAAGCAAACAAACAGAGGAAAAACCAACAAGATCAGTTGCAGACTAGGGAGGAGTCAAGCATGCTTTTTGGAACATGAACATCTGAAAGCCTTTGCTGAGGCACTAAGAAACGTGATGAGCAACAAGGAAAAAGTCATTTCAGACACTGGGAAAGTACTAAATATGGTTTTCCTCCTTCTCTTTAGTCCCCCTTTCACAGCTGCATTGGTAGTCACGGTAAGGAAGTAATCAAGGATGGAGAGTTCATTGTTGGAGCAGGTGTGAGCAGGCATTCTTTCTGGAGAATTCCACTCTGCAGAGCCAGGCTGGTCCAGGGAGGGCCCAGTCTCTGTGTGCAATGGCATTCCTCTGATACAACATTGCTTCTAAGCCTAGGTGATGTTTAAGCACCCCAGGACCTCGGCCATGTGTCACCGGTGGAAAAATACATCTGTTTGTTCACTATTTACAGATCAGTTAATTTCTAATCATAGTTGGTAGGCAATTGTAAAAGTAACAGCATTCTGTCAGCAAAGGCTATTTGAAAGAAACTGAATTGAATCATGGCCATGGTAGTATCAAAATATGTGTGAAAAAATTATAAAAATATTAGTTAGGTAAAAGTTTTAACATTTGTTTGTCTTCATTACTGTTCTCATTTATTTCAGAGGCAGCTGAAACAAAATAAAACAATCTTTAAGAACAGTCAAAGTGAAGGGTTTGTTTTGTTTTGTTTTCATTTGTGATGTAGAATGAAACCAAGTGTCAGTGCCTTGAACTTCCCCTCAGGATAAGAAATCTGAATTTCACCGGCTTGAATTATAATACTAATATCCCTTCCTAATAAAGGAATAATAGGTTTGGCTTCCTCATCTATGTTGGAAAGCAAATGAGAGCCAGAGTTCCTAGTACTGGATTTGCACACAGAGAAGGAAGAGGGCCCTTTCTAATGAGGTACCACATACTCTCTCTCTCCTGCTCTGTGCTACACTTGTTTAGCCCAATATTGTAATTAAAATCCATTTTGCCTGTACTTTTAAATACAGCTTGACTCTAGGAATAGCAGGAAGAAAACTGTATTTGTCTAGGATGTGTCTTCCCCTGCCAAATATAGAAACTATCAAAGAAAAATGTAGCAATTTGTCTTTCATTTAATGATGAATGTTTTGCTCTGATATTTGTCCACCCTTCCAGAACTGTATTAATTAAACTGCTGTAATATATGTTTTCATACCAAACATGGTAATTTTGTTGTTTAAGAGACACAGAGCTGGAACATTCTGATGCTTCTGAAGTGAGGGTGTATATGAAAATTATTTCATAATTTTTGGAGGCACATGAAATAATTGTTTTGTGCAGCATTAAGTCCCTTGGAAAATGCTGCTGTGAAAAAAAATCACAATAGTCTATAAATCACAGTGAATTCTCTTTGTTTGACAGTTACTGGCTAGAAAACTTAAATCCAAATTGCAAAGTAAAGATGTGAAACAAAGTCCATTGCAATGACAGGAAAATTTCCATTTATTGTTTCAATGTTATAAAGGTTGCCCAGATCAAACTTTACATATCAAGGTGAGAGTGAAGGTAAAAATGCTCCTGTTTTTTTGCAATTTTCTTCAGTCTCAACTCCAGCATCTGGTTGTCATCTACTGTCTTTCAGTCATCTGAGTCACTCAGCTTTAATATTGATGGGGTGAATTTGTGAATTCTGCCTCACCCAAAGATAGCTCTGATGGATTTGTATGCTGAAATGTGCAACTATTGTGTGATGCTGTGTTGATATTGTTGTATCTGCAAGAATTTTCCTTGTAAATGGGAATTTACATCTTACTTTATCATCTTGGAAATACTATCCTCCACATTTCTGTCCTTAAGGTGAACAGATGAACCTTTTTTTGACAGAAAATAAAATTACTTCTCCATGTTAAAAATTCAAGAATTATTTATAATCATGCACGTATTTACAAGAAAAGCTTTCATCAAGAAAAGCTTTCATTATTTTTTTCCATTTTCTGTGGTGTGGTCTAGTTTTAATGGCTAGTTTGATGATATAAAAACAGCTAGCAGTGTATCTACCCTGAGGAAAAACAGAAGAACCTTGCAGAGACATACACTGCCTGTTGCAAGGCAGATGACATTTTGATTTTTGAAGTGTTTTTTGAGCACACTGTGTTTCCCCAGACAAACTGCAAAGGGGAGTATGAAGAGTCTCATTTATTCCCCATGGTCACAAACTAGGGGGCAGCTCCCTCCTGATGGTCTCTGGGAAGTGATGCTGCACTCCCTTTACCCAGGGTCTGTGGAAATGCCAACATCTCACAAGAGTGAGGGCTTGTGGCTGTACCTTCTGTCCTCCCTGCTTGGAGAACCTGACTTTTTAAAACTGTTCTCAGCATCCTTTGCATGGCATTGCTTTGGGCTTCTTCCCTGCTTTCTTGGTAGATGCTTGGAGTGGCTGATTGCTCCTGAAGCTGGAGCAGAAACCAGCAGGGTTGTGAAAAGTGCTGTACAGCCCCTCTGCTGAAGACCAGGCACACAAGCAGTCCATTTGTTTGAGGAGAGGCAAAATAACTCTTCCCTCTTTTCCTAAGGGAAGTATGGGCTAAACTTTTCCCTAGTGCAGTGAATCAGAGAGTCCTAGAATGATTTGGGTTCTAGGGATCGAAGATTATCTGGTTTTCTCTCCCATATAATGGATACCCTGTGCCAGTGTCTCACCAGCCACACAACAAAGCATTTTTTCCCAAATGAAATTTAAACCTACCCTCTTTCTGTTTAAGGTTTTTCAATAACCCACTTGCTCTGTTGGTGAAGCTGCCACAACCAAGCCCATCAGTGCTGCTGCAGCCTGGGAGGTCTAAACCACACTATTCCACCTATGTGTCAATATTGAAAGTAAAAGATTGGGTCATAGGAACCAGAGCAGGAAAGCAGCTCTGTTGTACACATGGCACACACCAAGAAATTATGAAGGTCTGTGTAGAACTACAGCACAGCACAGTGTTGCTCCTGCCCCAAAAATCAGGTAACTGTTTTACTTTAGTGCTGATCTATTAACCTGATCCCTGACCCACAGCAGAGATAAGCAGATTGGATTTGGTGCCTTACACTGTCCCAAAGCCAGTTCTAGCTAGTGGGTCCTTCTCCTGCATTCCCCTGTGTGCTGCAGACACACTCCAGCAGTGGTTCCAACTTCTACCTCCTCTGCTTCCACTGTGGCAGTCCAGCCTCACCACCACCTGCATCCTGGCTAAACAAGCTTGTACCAGATTGCACTCATAGCTCAAGAGTGCACATGTGAAAAAATTGACTTACCAGAGTTAAAGGGTCAGTGACTGTCCTTATTTGCACATTCTCCATCTATCCATTACATTTCTTATTAGAGTGTCTGCTGAGACTGCTGGAGAAATATGAAGTCCCTGTAACCTCTTTAATCAAGTTCTGGTGCAGTATGAGTATGGTCCATCAGATCTCTATGAAGCTTTTAATTTTCATGCTCTTTTCATCTTCTTTCTGGGTATGGGCTGAGGGAAGAATTTCTCATGTCTCCACAGAGGTAAGCTGGAATTAGACTGTCAGTGATGGTCTTGCCTGTGCTCTGGCAGCATAATTTAGCTGATCATCAGTCTGTAATGAAGGCTTAGGTCCCTTCTGGCATTTTCATTTGTGATGGCTGAGTGCTTTGCCTCCTTTTTTTACTGCATGATTTTCAGATAATTGTTCCAACTTACACGTAATTATATTAGATCTGCTATTTAAATGCCACATAGCACTTGGAGATTTTTTTAAAATGTCTGCTGCTGTTATCAAGCTTAAAAGAACATGGAAATGTGAGATTTTTACAGCAAAAGTGGACTTCCAGTCTAAGTTGCCTTTTTATACTTTACTCAATCTGTAACCCAAAGCAGCAAGCGCACAATTATGTACCACTCACAGCCCTGAAATTCTGCTGCAGCCAGACAAAGTTTAGCAGGAGAGACTGAAGAAGGAGGGCAAACACTTGACCTCTCTTAGCTTTTACTACTTATATTCAGGTGACCACTCTTCAAGCTGAAGTGGAGAGTATCAGTGTAGTAACTTCACTAACAGTGACCACTTTGGGGCTTGAAAGATGTTACTTTCTCTTTTGAAAGCACTTAATCTCACAAATGGTTTTGGATTGTGCTCTGCTCATGGATTTTGTGGCACAAAGACAGTGTATTTAAGCCACTGGAACAATGCTTATCTTCTCTTGAACTTGCAGGACTTGTGACTCGTCTGGTGCTCCACTCTTACTTTGAGCATTACACTATTAAATTGCAGAAAGCAGTTTTTCCCCTGGACAGAGGTTGTTGCTTGTTTTTTGTTAATTATCTCTTGTTCTGTCAATTCCTATATTTTAAAAGATATTATGATTTATGAGTTTCTGAGTAGATATAATTTCCTTAAACAGATAATATTATCCAAGTGCAGTTTCATTTATTGGCTTTCCTTGTGTGCCTTTTCTGGGCACCAAAGCAAACCAGAAAGCCAACAAGCCTAGCAGGGTCTATGTGAGAGTTTGTTTAGTTTTAACATCCAGCACTCTGAATTGCTTATCAAGGACTGAGGTCCCAGCCTATGTGGGATTAGGTAAATGCTATTAAAAAACATTCAGAATTAGCTATGGGTGAAATATATAAGTACTTTATAATTTATCTGTTGGAGGAAGTAGGATGAGAAGTGATGGTTGTTCCCTAGGTTTTGAGTGATTGCAGTAAAATTTGGCATGCACTAAATGCATAATTTTAGATAGGTCTGATGAATGTGCAGGTTAATAAAAGTGTCTGATGTCTCTCTTACTTAGACTCCATTTCCAGTTGTTTCTTTTATTGCCAGAATTTCACCATCTGAAGTAAAGCTCTGCCTGTCATGTCTACTCAGGTGGAATTACAAAGAAGTTTTGTTTCTTCTTTTGATTGGCATACAATTTGTGTTGAGAATATGCCATTTGCTCTTGTGGTGAAGTCTTCAAGTCTTACCACTTGCATCTTGTAGAAAAACAAGCCTGTGTGTGCTCAAGAGGCACTTGCTAGGCTTTGATTTTCCCTTGCTGTTTCAAGTGTAGATGCTCAGACTCTCTAAGACAATCTCTGTGCCATCAGTGCTTTAAAATGGTCTATAAATATTGCATAAAGTGATCAAGGACCTATAGCACAGTGTAGATGGGAACAGAGCTTTGGTCTTGAATGATCTTTCTGAACTGAGGAAATGCTGGCCAAATCTTTGTGTCCTATTCCTCATGCAAAACTAAAGAGATGTGGTCTTACTTCCAAGGCTTCAAAGAGCTCAGTTCCTACTGCAAATCTATGAGTTGTTCTAATGAATATGGTCCTTTGCAGTTTCTTTGATGTCTTTCTGATGATCAGAGCATCGTGGAAGAAACTGTAAGGCATATGGCCAATTTCTTTTTTCTGTGTAAAAGTGGGAAAAGGATCTGTGGAAGGAGCTGTACTGCAAAAATTCTTCAAAGTCAACACAAGAGGCTTTAGGATTGCCCTCCCACAGCAGCAGTGTTAAGCTATATGAATAGCATGTGATCTACCCTAATAAAAAGAAAAGAAACCCCAACGTATCTGTAATTTTTTCTTCAAATATTACAAAACTTAATCTGAAATCCTCTACACCCACAAAATTATCAATATTTGAATGCCTTATTCCTCCCCCCTCTGCTTATCTCTAACTGATGCTCTCACTGTGACCACCACTATATTTTCTTCAGTAGAATGAATCACATTTTATGTGTTTGCAGCCAGATGAATCTCCATGGTACAAGGGAACAGTTTATTTCAAAATCTCATAAGAAGCATGTTACAGAAATTCCTCATGGAATGCGAGGGGAATTTCACATGAGATAGAGGAGGAAATTCTCAGTGTTCAAGGGCTTGGGGGATAATGCAGTCTCTCCATATTAGACTCTTTGTTTGATATTGAAATAGCTTTCATGTGTGAAAAGAGAGAATTAGTCATCTTCTTTTAAAATAATTGGTTACTGGCCACTTGCTGTTCCAGCTGTCATGAACTGTCCTCTGTTTTGGCTTAAAAACAAAACTTTTCTGGTTTTGGACTTTTGGAGCTTAAAAAGTAATGATCCAGATGAATAACCTCTTAGTTTTTCACTGCCATGGAAGCAGCATTAGTCATTCACTGGTGCCAGATGTTATAGTTAGCCACATAATTTTGGCATGCTTGTTGGACTTCAGGGCTCTTCCATGGAACATTAGGGCTGTAGCACACAGTGACAATTCACCTAAAACAATTTCCTGTCATCCTTAGCTCATATTTGGGTAAAACTGGAGCTCAGAGAAATGTGAAGCAGGTAGAAGTTTCAGTTCCAGTATTACAGGACTCTCAATGAAGGAGATGGGGAGTCTCACCTCTTTGCCAACCTGATCTTGCTGTGACCTGTCTCAGGCATCTTTCTTATAGGTGTTGCTAGTATTTCCCATTGCCTGGGTTTGTCTGCTGAGTCCATAGATATTCAAAGTGGAAACATAATACTTGAATGCTACGTAGTCCTGTTTTAATGAGACAAAACTAGCTATTTTCTCTGGTGTTGTCAGAGAGAAGCAATGTATAAAGCAGGTGAAAATGAGAAAGACTCAATGAGAGCATGTAAGAATCAGTTGCTAAGTCATGAAGCACACAGCAAGTATCCTTTGTTTCCCTTCCCCACAAATCACCCTAGTGATCTAGTATTAAGGCAAGCGAGCTAATCTGATAACTAGAGAAGATTTAAATAATTAAATGTAGTTTGGAAGTAGTAAAAAATAGCAGCTATGCTGGGCTCCAGAGTTGGGGCTGTACATGCCACAATTTATAGGGAAGGGTAAGAAGTGAACGCACTCCTTATTTGCAGTTGGTCAAGCATGGCAAATGATCTTTCACTAACTCCAGGAGCTGGCAAGTTCCTTCAACCATGGACTATTTATGGTGCTCCTGTGAGCATGTTCTGACACTCTCCTTGTTCTCTGACACAGATTATTTTTAAACAGATGGCAAAACAAAAAAGGCAAACCAAAAGGATGCAGAAAGAAAATTACACACAGTGGAAAGAAGAAACAAAGTCCAGTTTCTGGGTGCTCTTCAATATGTAGGTGAAGCTGATGGCTGTGGATATATATAAAAGGAGATGGCCTCCAAGAAAGTATAGTCTAGCAGCCCTGAGGACAGTATAAATCATTACTTCAGTTCTTCTGCACTTTGTCTGGATTTTCCCTTGTTTGGGGGAAGACTATTTTTAAGGCTCTCAAAAGAGGAGTGGGATGACAATAGACTATTCCTTCATTGTTTTGCTCACTATCTAGTTCTAGTTTCTGCCACAGCTATTTTTGTTCATGCTTTTCAGATTACTTTTCTTGTTTACTAGACATTATTTATATCAGCATGTTCTGAGTTTGGGACAATAAGTCTTAAACCTGAACTTCCCCCAGAAGAGTGGGAGCAGCTGTGGCAGAGCTCAGCAGCAGCTGGCTGCTCGAATATTCACCCGTCTTCCCAGTAAGATTTTGAAGGTACAGAGATGTTGTCAGCAGTGTCCCCCCTAGCAAACAAGAAGGCCAGTTGGGTTACATTTGCAGGGCAGTTCTTGGAGGCTCATTTAGATACACACTGAGGTTAAATTCCTGAAGATACAGGGGTCCTTGCAGCCAAATTCTTTGATGCTAGTGACAGTCACTGTGGGCAGTAGCTCAGGATGCCTTCTGCAGGGCTGAACCCTCACTTCTTCATCACTGAAGACACTGCTAGCAGTGGGAAGAGGTATTTTATCAAGCCCAAGCTCTTCCCCTTCAGCCCACACACTTTGGCAAGCTCTGTGCTTCAGCAAAGAGGGAAATGAACTCTGGTACTCAGAAAGATGTTAAAGTAAAAATCAACACCACGCAATTAAAGCCATTACATCCTGCACTGCATCAAAAGCAATAACATGGAGTCCAATATGGGAACATTAGTGCAAGCTGAACATTGCTCCTTTGAACTTTGGTTGTTTTCAGTTTGCTCTGTTATTATTTCCTGTATTGTTTGCTTTACTAAGGAGACAACAGGAAGATACACCATTCACCCTGCTGTTCAAAAGCAGCACAGCAGATCTGACACTGGTATTGCAGGCAGCAGGAAAATCCTCCTCTCTTGCTACACCCATAATGTAACAACTGGTCTATCCCTGTCTTAGCTTTCATTAGGTTTGGTGCCACTTCTTTGACCAAAACACCATTGTTTTATAACTTCCTTTTTCCGAAGACAAGAGATCTTTCTATTTCCATATTAAATTATTGTGTACACATTCAGTTATTTGAATTTATTGTTTGACCTTCTTGATCTTTTATATATATATAATATATACATGTTTGACTTTTTTTTAACACAGATCTTTCCTCCATCTTCTCTGGGTTTAATATATTTCTTATTCTCCTCTCTGAAAGGATACACAAATCAAATTGTTTTTCTTTTTCTCTCAAGACAAACTACCTATTTGGCTCTCTTAACAGTGTTGCTTTCCATCTTTTTAGTTTCAACTTGAACTCTCAACTAATGATAAGAATTTTACCCATTTCTCCAGTTTTTTGTACCATACCCCTAGCATCTTTTTGTGCCTTTCTCCACTAAGAAGCAGTTAAATGAAAAGCAGAAATATTTGCAATTAGTCGCCATATCAGTCTTTTTAGCATCAGATGGCTAAATTAGTTTCCCTCATTTCCAATAATGTTCTGTCTTCAGTGAAGAACTTGCAGACCTACTTTCTTTCAATGTTCTTCCATTTAATATAAACTCATCTTCTTTGGGATTTTATTTTTAATGATAAAATTTTCTAAAATGGTTTCGGCAATTACAAGACTAATAAGAATAACCCACAGTCTCTTGGTTTTATTGGCTATTTGGTGGAGAAATGTGCACCCATCCCATCTACAAGTAATTTACCCTATTACCCATCAGACTTACTCTACATCCTTTATGTAGGATAAAAAAGTATCCATTAATTGTATGATTATTAGTAAAACTCTCCTCCTATTAGCATTGCCTGAGTATCTATAACAATCAGACCTCATAATGAAATTATATAGTGGTTTCTCAGCCCAGTAAAACCTTTTTCATTTTTTTCCCAGTGAAATTGAGACAGATACTGTTGTGCCCATGCCATTGTTTCTACCTTTACACTTTTACGCTCAGTTCCTTTGTTGATGCACCCCACTGCCTTTAGCTCCATCTCTGTCTTTCTGCACACTGCTTTTTCTCAATACATCTGCTCTAAATGTGGCTGCTATTTTACCACATGCTGTTATTCCTTCCAGTGTCTGATTTCACATTCTGTTCCAATAGTTTGACCTTGCCTGGTCTGTTTGCCAGGCCTCCTGCGTAAGTGCAGGATGGGGAAGCAGTTTCTTACCAGCCATGCTCAGCAATCCATCAGGGAGAGAAACAGCCCCTTGGAAGCTCTATCAGCTGCTTGGCTGTTGTTTCTATCAGTGAGAATTTCCTTCCTCATGCTCCATCAGCTGTTGCCAAGTTTTTCGTTAACTCATTAGTTGCTCCTGAGAGCCAAAATCCCTCCCCCCTAATTTCTTTCTGTTCTGAAGTCTTTTCTATGAGCCATGCTAACCCTGTTTTGTAGGAATTCAGGATAAAAATATCTATTATTCAGATTTTTTGTCATGACTGGAAATATTCTTAGTGTCATTCACCTACACTAGTTTCAAGTGTTTCAAATTCAGTGTTTGGAGTTTGAACCAGCCCCGTGGACATCCCTTGTCTCTGATGCAAAATAGGCACAGCTGGATGTGGATGGCATGGAGGACTTTTATCCTTCGTATCTACTCTGATGTCCTCTTTATCATAAGAGTTTCTGCAGTTAAACCTCATGCATCTCTGTATAGAATGTCTGTCCTTTCCTTGCCATGAGACGGGTGGACAGGTTTGTTTCTTCAGATTGTTAGTTCAACCTTTTTGACATTTATGGTTAAATTCTCATTCCCTTTACTTATCTAAGTCTGTCAATAAATTTATTTTCCAACTAATTTAAGGACTAAAGAAAGCTTTATTTATAGCTCTTGCTTCAACATTAAGTTGGGAGATTTCCACTCATCTTAGAGTCAGTCACTATATTTCAGCAATAACAATATGTTAGATGGTGATGAGGTGCTACCTGGAGTTGTGAAGGGAAAAAACCTAGCACAGATACATGACTAAGCTCTGTGACAGCACATAAACTGCATCCTAGACTCATTATTACATGAACCTCTAAAATGTTGCCATACATATACTTGTCTTGAGTTTTTCTAAGCACCTAGACTTGAATATCAGTTTACAACATGTATTAGTTAATGGGACTCAAGCTTTTTCCAGCAGACCAGGAGCATCCTGGTGCCCTGCTGCAAATCAGTCCCATGGGTCCCTTCCCCAGTCCTTGTACTGGGACCATAATTTAATAATTTTGTGCTCTTTCAGTGATTCAGATATACTCCCTGAGTCTGACAATCTCTGCAGAGATTTTTTTGTTCATGCCATGGTCCCTGCAAAGAGAAGCAGCACCTGAGAGACTTCAGTGCAGCAAGACCTGGTTTAGGACAAATGCACTCCTAATTACTGCTGTGGTTATATGCCATGGCTGAAGTGTTGGATTATTTTTAGTGGACCTGGTTCTCAGAAATGGAGCAGAACAAATTTGTGCATAATTAGAGCATAAAATTACCTGGAATTCATTCACAGTTACTTATGGATAACAGTATCTAATCAGACATTGCTCCTGGGACATGTCTGCATTGGTACTTCCAATCAGGAAGTCATTACAAAGCATGCACACACATTTCTGAAAAACTCAGTTCTGTAGTAAACAGAGTTGGTGCTGCTTGCTGGCTTTGCACATTAAGCCCTTCTGAGAAAAGCTGATTGCATTGTGCTCTGAGTATGTGAACTGGAGAGGTTCAGTAATGAAGGTGCCTAAGATTATGGCTTTACTAAAATTAGTATTTTCTGTTAACAACACTGCTTACAGTTGGTGCAATGCAGCCCTGTTTTTCACAAAATTACTTTACTGCAATTAGGTTTCAGTGAGGCTTAAGCAGATACTTCAATGTAAACTGTTCCAAAAATGTGGGGTCTCACTGAACAAAATGAATCTGCAAAAACATTTCAGAGCATTGAAATCAACCTGAAACAAAGAAATGGGAAGGTGTGTCTTTGCTGGAGCAATACAAGACTTTCTTGTAAGGAAAGATTTTAATTACAATCCCATGCTCAGTGTTTTGAGAGGTTACAGGCATCAATTTTATGTGTGCTTATTTTCTGTGGAATTCAGTAGTCCTCTATATTCACACTCCTGGAAACCACAGGAATTTCAATTTTCTTCAAGCTGAGCTAGACAGGCAACTTCAAAGTGAAGAAAGCAGGGACCTTATGGGTCAATGCTTTGTGTCAAAAACATGTTTTTGACAATTTTTTTACTCCACTAACCTAGAAACCGTTCTAGAGGGTTTATTATAGATTAATGGTGGTCTGTCTCATTGTTTGCAGAGCAAATTGATGAGCAGGCACATGAGGAAGATGAACTCAGTCTTCAAGTCAAGTATTCTGTTAAAGGGTCAGGTAGTTTCCAATACAGTTTTCAAACCATCTGAGATAAAAAATCTGATGAGATCAGTCTGTCCTCACAGCATCAGCCTGAAGCTCAGACATAACTGTGGTCTCTTGGTCTCTTTTTCCTGTAGTCTGCTGATTTCCAGTTCTTGAAGAAAATTCTCTATTTGGGTTTGAACTCCACTAGCATTTGCCTTCCCAAATATTTGATCATGATAGTAGATTAAAAAAATATTCTAATTTATGTTTATCTGTCCCCAGAATGCTGATAGCTCAGTGCAACATGCAGAGATTCATGTGTCAGTAGATTTGATATATAAGAAGCATTTGTCCATTTAGCTTTCTGCATTTCATAAGGCTTTGAATTTCCTTGTTATGTATAGGAGCTGTCACCCTGGATCAGAGCTGTGGTGATTCATTGGCTTAATGCTACTGGAGCCAGAAGTAACATTCACATGAGAATTTCAATTAAAACTCAGAAGAGATGTAAGATGTATATCTTTTAATGGGGGAGGGTGGTTAATCATTGAGAAAGAACTAGCCTTGGAAGCAGCTAATTTTTCATTTGTGTTTGCAAATTAGAACTGGAAGTCTTTCTGGAAGATAAGCTGTAGCCAAAACCAGGTTATTGTGTTCAGATGAAATCAGATGGCATATGCCTGAAGAATGGGCTACATGAAGAGACAAGTTTTCAGTTCATTTGTCCCTCATGCAGAAGAACAAAGTCCCTAGGAGCAGGAAAGACTAGGTTTCATGGTAGAACAAAGGTCTCTGACCTCCTCCTCCTCCAGTCATCTGAAGCTGAGAAGGTTTCATGCTGCTGGCTTGCTGCTTGCTTTTAATGGAGACCATTGGCACAGCACTGATTCAGTGCTGAAAATATGCATTTCTGCTGAGGGGCTCGGTTTAGAAAATATAAGGCTTTCTGCAAAATCAGCATGTGTTTTGTGTGGGAGAAAAAGGATGTGGCAGAGTGTATGCATGAGGAGTAGGACAGGAATATCAAATTCATAATTTTCAGTTTCTAGGAACTGTATTAGGAAAACTGTTCTAGGAGGTACAATCAGCTGGGGTTTGGTTTTTCTGGTGCATTTGAAATATTCAGTAAATTTAGAATACATTGCATAATACCCTAGTACATGACTGTACATTAGAGCCACAAGCAGAACCTCTTTGTTTCTGAATTTTTTATTCCTGCAGGACAGAACCCAGTAGGTGTTCTTGTTTACAACCTCCTTTCTAAGACCATTGTGATCTCCTGTTGTTTTCCACACTGGAAAGGGTCATATTTCATCTGTAGTAGTAAAATAAATATATATCTGTAAATCAGGGCCCCACTTACTGCTGCAGGACAACATCTGCAAGGTGATGTTCATTCATGCACTCTTTTTTTTTTTTTTTTCTGGAATGGTATAGACACTTTTGTTTGGATATAGTTTTTCTTTCATGTTTCCTGGTCTTGCCTTTAATTTATCCTCCAAGATTTACACTCCTGGACAACTATCAGGATACACCAAACTGCTAAGAGAAATCCCAGTCCTCCATGTACTCTAGAGTTCAGGTCTCTTATAATTAGAAGATTAAGGGGCACTGAAGAAAAGATCAGGTGTTTGCAGCAGCTTGAAGCACATATATTTGCAAAAGTAATAGCTCTTGTCTCAATTATTTACAGACTTTGGCCAAAGTGGTAACAGCTAGCTGCCAAAGGCTTGCAAAATCAACCTATAAAAGAGTAACACCAGTAGTGTTATGTTTCTCAAAGTTACTGAGTATTGTCCCACTAGGATGCAGAGTGGCTGCAGGGCTGTAAAATAAGTGAAAGACAGATTTGGCTGCAAGCTGTGTCATCTAACTTCACCACACCAGATCCCAGAAGCAAAATCCAGCAAAGTGTGTTCACTGGTTCTGTGCTGCACATGAGGGGCTGACAGCATTTCATGTCACATTGCTTCACGTCTCTGTTCCAGACAATGCCACAGAGCTCTCTTCAAGACTATGGCAAGATGATGCTGCTGAGGATGATTCACTCCAAGCAGCCTTTCCCACAAGCAGCAGGTATGAGATGTAACCCTACCCAAGTATTACAGCTTTACCTCTCCAGAGCCACCTTTGTGCCACTCTCTGTGCACAAACCTTTAGCTTCATGCTGTAGCAAGACCACTCAGCCTGACTGAATTTGAACTTTTCAGATACTTTGCAGTGCTAAAGCATTCACAAAGAGGAATAATTTTGTCTGAGTGTCGTAGGGGCGGGACATGAAGACTATCTGAGTGCTGGGTGGTTGTGGTCATTCTGATCCACAGAGGGTTACATGGAGCAAGGATCCTTCTCTGGTCCATCACAATGAGTTTTACTGACACAGATTAAGATGTGTTAGGAAGAGAGTCAATATAGCAGCATGTTCAGTAGATGTTCCCTCATTGCAGAATGCCTGGAAAACTTGCTTGAAACTGTATATTTGTCTGGAACTCAGACATCTGACCTAAAGTTTCAAGGAAGCCCTTCAGCCAAAGTGCTACAGGTAGCTACAGGACTGATTGAGCTAAAGTATCCTTCTTTAGAAGATGATGTGATGCTCAGGGTCTTCCCTCAGGATGATGAGACAAATTGTTGCTGCTTCTTTTGACTACCATGGTGAGATATCAAGGCTACAGCTGAAGTCCCAGCAGGTTCAGGTTCTGCCTTCACACTGTAGGGTTCAAAGAGAGCCCTGGAAAGGAAAGGAGTGTCCCTTACCTCTCCTCCTGGATATGTGCCACTGGCTCAGCTCCTGGGCTGGGTAGGCCTGGGCTTACTTAGACATGAATTAAAACTCTAGGTGCTATGAACCTTATCAAATATAAGGCACAGTTGGAAGTCAGGTGGAAGAGGACCTTCAATCTGGCAGTGGGATGAAGGTCCCACTCCATCTAAGTACTTTAAATATAGATATTTTCTTGTGTCCTGGCTCTCAGTAGCCACTTCTCTGAACTGATTTTCTGGAGAGAGAAAAGTATTTGACTTTCTGTTGGGTTCTTTTTCTGAGCACTAAAAAATTGATACTTAATGGCTGGTGATTTTGAGTGAGGGTAAAGTCTGTCTAGCACTAGGGTGTTAAAATGTGAAAAATGAGACAGAAATCTAGTCAGGATGACAGAATGACACATTCAAAAAGAGCTCTGAAAATTTCTATGGTCAAAAAAAAGCAAGACTACGTCAAAAAGCCTTCTTCTAATCCCTCTCTCTCAATGTTTTCCATGAACACTGAACTGAAGCATGCAGCACTTCTCTCTGATGCATTTCCTTCACACTAACAATGGTCTATGTATGTATGATTTTTGAAGACAGTGGCTCTTACTCAATTACTGAGCTAGTCTATCAAACAATATCTTGACTTCATTGGAATTTCACATCCTGAGTTTGTTGGTTGTGTTACCTTTTGTTATATTTTTCATAAGGCTGTCATGGCAACAAAGGGAGAATGAGATTTTCCTTCAAAACCTCCCTGTTTGTTAGCCAGATGAAGTGATGGTGTGCCTCTGGTTACTGTCTGTAACCACCCTTATGAAACACCTTCCACAAGGGCATGTCTAAACAGGTATTTGTTTAGCTTCACTGCCTCATATGTTTTCCCCTTCTGTGGACAAGCATGAAAAGGTAGTTTGTCTTCAATAGTTCCATAAATAAACTCCAAAATAGCAGGCTCTGCTCAGTGTGCTCTGCAGCATGGACATCAGCACCTTGCCTCCACCATGAAACTCCTCCTTGTCCCACTTGCTGCTGTTTCTGTCCCATGCTACAAGAGCTGCAAGCAGTAAGGGATACACAGTTTAAAAATTAAAGTAGAAATTGCTGCAGACTTGGGTCTGGAATATGGCAAATTAAAAAAGAGAGATAAGCTACTCCTACTGCCAAGCATTGCAATATATTTAACTTTGATATTTTGTCTTTACTCATGTGTTGCTTGTGGCAATTTGGCAGCTTATTCTTAGAGTCTTCACAGGCAGCTGATTTATCCCTGATATTTATATTTTATTGTCAATTGCCTAATTTCTTCTCCTAACTCCTAACTTTTACCTCCTGTGTGGCTGAATCAATGCCTTTCCCTCTGATAGCTAAATCTAAGATATTTGTCTTGGTGTTAGCTGCAAAAAACTACCAAGCTTCAAAAGTTGTTCATTGTACTAGTTTCTTTGTGAGTTATAAAAAACTGATCACAACCTTCATTTCCTTCATTTCCAGGCAGGCTTTTTATAGGACATGAACTTTAAAACCTAGTTCTTAATGACATGCTATAATCATGAGACAAGGATCTGGCTATTGTCTCATTCAATTTATTTTAAGATTTCACATTACTAGTCAGGGAACATGGGTGCAGATCATGAACTAGGAATTCCATTTTGCATGCTGATGCTTCCCATGAGATTACTTTTCTTTGTTGTATGCTTTGTTGTATTTGAAAGGCATTTTGAAAATTTGTGCGCAGAAAAATTTTCCATTATCCTGGGGTAATTCAGATCCATTAGAGGATGCAAAATATGTCAGTAACACAAGAAAATTGCATCAAATTAATTAATGCTAAATCTAAATATAATTCCTAAGGTGTTGCTAGACAAACATCATTATGGTAATGTGAATTGCACTTATTAAAAATGTTGCCATTGTGGACTTCTCTGTCAAGAAAGGATGCACTTGCAAAGACTGTATTTCTTGCTATTAATTTGCATATGCAAAAAAGCAAATATGCAACTCTTGAAAAGTTACATTGCCCTTTCAAATAAACTTCAGATGTTTGTCTATAAGCATCTATTTTATATTTTGTGATTAATTAGGGTAATACCCCAGGGCCCTTCCAGAGTATTTATGCAAGACAGATAATCAGCCAAACAGAAATTTAGTTCTCTTTAATGATTATTTCCAGCAATTTCAAGATCAAGCCTGCATTCCTTTCTGACAGTTTTTAAATAACCTTAATTTTCCTTTGTTTTGTTCAGTTTCTGATACTTAGGGCTATGGCTTGCTTCATATTTTGAGTTGTTTTCACCTTAATTCAATCAAACAAATATTTAGCAGTAATGTTTTTTGAATTATTTGGATTTTCTCTCACTAGTAATTTAATTTATACTGGCTTTACAGCAATTGACACCTTCTGTCTATAAAAGTGTCTTTAATAATGTCTAGTATCAGCTCTACCTGATATCAGTTGTAATATTCCAGTTACCACCTTCCTCTGCCACCATCTTGCAGAATTTTTGTGTCACTTCTGTCTCAGAGTCAACTTGCCTCTTGTTCCATGTTCCTAAGTACCAAATGCACCAGGTTGGAAAAAAGATGTGTCTCAGAGCTGGCAAGACAAATGCTGTATGGGACAATGGCTTAAATGTGCTTTGGCCTTGCCTCCTACTCTCACCATGTCTTGAGGCCATGGAGGGACTCAATCTGCTCCTGTCATTTACATCATGGCATTCACTCATGCATGCTCACATTGGGGTGAAATGCAGAAATCCACATCCTGCAGAGCAGGAGAGCAAGGATAGCACTCTAATTTACTCCACTTGAACTTGGGAGTTCTGTTCTTCTGGACCACAAATTGATGCTGTGAATTTATGCCAATTTTTTTCCGCACATCCCAAATTGAATGAATATCAACCAGCCATCGAGGGTGTGCAAACTGGAGTGGTGCTGACATCAACACCATGTCACAGTGCAAGTTCACCCTGCAGAGTGGAACCTTTTGCTGTGCACTACAGGGCAAAGCCTTTAAGGAAATAGTGGGGGGCTTGTACTGTGGACAGCCAGCCATGATCACCAAAGGCTAACATTCCATAATGGAAATATCTGAAAGAGTCCTAGAGCACTTCTGGGCTTTTTGTCCCATGTGCCTTTGATCTGTCTTCCCTGGTTCCACTGCAATCCTTATAGCTGGTGGTACTTGGTACTTCATGCGTCCTACCTGGCACAATCACACCCAAGTGGAGCAGGGGGAGATGGAAATGGTATAAAGCTAAAATGGAGAGGAAGGGTAAATTATAGCAGTCAGAAAATCATGGTACAGTAATGGTTAAAGGCATGGGATTTAAGTACTGATGAAGAAGAAGCAGAGGAAAAATACAATGGGGAAAATTATCTCATGGGATTTTGTCTTTCCAGACAATAAGGCAGCAGCAGCAGAGTTTTCTGTCTGCAGAGAAGGCATGTTGGCAGGGGGAAAGCACGACAGGTGTGTTGTCATATTCCCGTCTGGGCTGAACCACAAACGTTCATCTGAAATTTTACCATGCAAAGCAGAGTGAGAGTATGAAAAGGTGGGAGACTGGCAGTCCCAGTATTTTGAAAATATGTGCTGCAAATGAGCAACAGATGGAGTCCCCAGCATCAGCAGCCTTTTCAAGCAGGTTTGCTCACATTGCAGGTTTCTCAGGTGTTTGAAACTGGGAAAGGCTCTGATGATGAGGTTCCTAGTACCCACATGCAGCTGAAGTGCCACTAACAATTACCCCAGAGCATTGAATATCTGTCCTTCCATGGCCTTTCCTAACACTGCATACATCCCTCATCTTACTACATACAAGAGGTTGTTTTGGGAAAGAGAGGATGAAATGCCTGGATACATGAAGGTACTCACTAAGCTTTGATACTCCAGCTTTCTACTGGACCAGTGTGACTGGAATCTGTGCCCTGGTGACAGATGGGACATGTAAGTTGATTGTCTGGCTAATGTTTAATATCCAGCAGCTAGTATCCATCACCCTTGCTGCAGTTGTTTCTGTAGTGCAACAGATAGTAACCAGATGAGAGTATGGAAAGTGAATCTGTCCAGAAAATCCCACAAGCACCCAAATTGCAGATGACGAGTGAAAAGCAGGAACACTAAGGTCCTCTAGGCTCTGTGGCCAAGTGCTTCTCCTACACATGATGACTTGCCCTCTTCACTTATAAAAAATTAGTGGAAGGGCCTATCATTTGGACCCCGATGAAGGGATGAATTATTTCAACCAATTTATTACTCATATGCTTTTTTGTGTTTCTTATTTGTTTTGTTTAAATGTTTACAGCATTGCTTGATTACTGTCTGACTCACAGTTTATTCTTCCAATAATTTCCAGATAGAATGTCAATGGCAAAGATGCTGTTTTAATGAGCTGTCAGTTTTAAACCACTCCAGACTTGTGCCCTAATTAAACATAAACAAGATGCAGAGTTGTGAAATTGTTCTGTAAAGAACTGCCTACAACTATAGCTGAAAACTGTTCCACAGGAATATTAAAGAGACAGCTACTGTCTATAAGACATCTGCTGAAGTCGAAAGTAATAACAAAAATCAAGCACATTTGTGCTTTTACAGTTTACAGTGACCTTGAGTTGTGAGGCAAACAACCCCTGACTGTGGCAGTGTGCATTTGGTGGCTGCTGCAGGGGAGTGGCAGGGCTTGGTTGTGCTGCTGGCAGTGGCACCAGCTCACTCGAGTGCTCAGGGGCTTGCTGTCACCACATTACTGTCACCAGGCCATGTGTTTTCAGAGCTATTGCCTTCTTTTTCCTGTGAGAATGAGCACTGCTGTGCCAAACAAAACAGAATGAACAATGATTTGGAGTGTTTGCTGAAACACAAATGTTCTTGCAGAGCCTGAAGTGGCAGAGTGGGACAGGCAACAGCAGATTGTTGTTTAGAGCAGTGACTTTTATTGCATACTTGAGACGAACCTGGAGGCTTCTGCTAGCCTGTAGAATGTCACAGTCTCCAAAAATATTTTGTGGATCCATTCTGGTTCAGAGACATTCTACATGTGCTGCTTTAGTCTTTGGAACTTATCTGAGAAGGGCCCAGAATCTTTCTTGGGGAGTAGAAAAGGAGGTTGTCCCAGAAGAGGAAGCAGGACATAAGGATTGAAGACTTGACATCTGTGTGTTAAAATCAAACGGTGATCAGAAGAGTGGGGACTCAGCTCAAGAGTGGGGATGCAACTGCCTTGTCCACTCCAGAAGCCCATCCTGTCCCTGGGGCAACCCTCCCCATGTGTCCAGCTTTGGTTTTTCTCAGATCAGATTGTGGGGAAGGAAAGGCTGAGAGTATGAGGATGGCAGCACAGAATTAGCATCCCCTGAAGGTGTGAAAAAACCCATTATTTGATAGCTCTTATGTTGCTCTGTATATGCATGGGCTCTCTGCATGCTGTCTATTGGTTTGATCCATCTTTACCTGAATGTGTCACTCTGGCATCTCCCTATGGCCAGTAGGAAGGAGACAGTACCTCCAGAGCAAAATTTTCCTTGTCCAAAGACAGTTGAAGACAAGAAACAGGAGCAGCACTCACTGAAATTTAAACCAGGGGAATTGCATTCTTCACTTCTCAGTGATACAAACCCGGGGAACTTCTAGTTCTCTTTCTACTCCATGTGATCTGAGAGCTGAGATATTCACAGCAAATACCCTGCATATTTGGAACACGTTTTGGGTTCCATTGATGGACATTATTTTGAGGTGGTCATTCAGGTTGCCAGGCTGTGCATCCCTGGGCCTTTTGGAGTGACAAAGGGTGCCAGGCCAGGGGAGCAGTTCACCCTTGTCAGATGTGCATCCTTTACAGGTAAGGCTTTGGTAACTGCCCAAGCTGCTCCTGCAGAGGCTGTAGTTATTGCAGCAGACCTAGACCAGCTTGTTAGACTTATAGACTCATTGCTTTTGGCAATTCTGGGCTTGAATGGACTGAACAAAGTAAAGTTTTCAGATTAATTTAATTTACATGAGTAAAAAGGTGAAGAAAAAGTTTTTTCTCTCTCCATATAGTTCTGTACCAGCAAAACTGAATTCTGGAAGGAGGATGATAACTTTCTTGTAAAGCAAGAAAGGAAAATACCTTCTCAAATACCTCATACCTTCTCAAAGGATTATATCTTTTATCATTTGTCTTTTACAAAAATCTTCAAGAACAGTATGAATATATGTGAAGAACTGAAAAGTCAAGGCATAATAAAGAAAGGATAAGCTCTCCCATTTCTAAATGTATTGTCTCTGTCATGGTCAGGTGCACTGGGCACTACAGCAGCAGGACCTGGGCTCCCACAGTGTTTTGCTTTTCAGTCCTGGAGAAATTTGAACATTCCCCTGCCCTTCCTTGGGACAGCTTAGGTTATCTGATTCCAGCTAAGCCCACGTGCAAAGGGTTCAGTTCATGGTAACCAGGACAAAAAGCTGGCAGCCCAGAGGCTTTCCCAGGCCATCATTTTGGTATTGTGCATGACATAATTCTTAAAATGGCAGCTTGGTGATATGACCTGTGGTTCTGCTTCCATAAAGATTAGAGTTATGCTTGTGTGTGCTTCTCCCGTCTAAATTGTGTCCTTCTGTAAACAAAAAATTGCATGTAAACTGTTATATAACATGCATAATGTCCAGGGACGTTTTGTATCACTTTTTTTTTTTTTTTTTTTTTTTTTTTTTTTTGCTTGGTGGCTCTCAGCAGTGAGGACCACGTTCCCTTTGCTGTCTGTTCTGATTAGTGGGACTGTGTGGTGAAGTTACCTGGGGAAAAGGCAAAATGAGAGAGATCTTCACCTCCTGCTTGACATTGCTATGGTTGGTCCCACCTGCAAGGCCCTTCATCATAGTCCCACCAGACTCTGCACAGTTAAGCCAGAACTACCTCAGCTTTATCCTGGTCTTGCATAAAAGAAAAACCAGGTCCTTACAGGCAGATCCTGCTTTTTGCAGGCAGAGGCACTGAAATTAAGGGAGAAGGAAGAGTCCTCTGAGCCTGCCAGCTGCCTCCTGTGCATTATCTCTTTATTGAATAGGAATAAATAGAACAGGGCCCAGATGGGCTACTTTTGATTGACAGGTGTCAGGATGTCTGTACAGCTTTGTCAGTCAAGCTGCTCCATATCAATTGAACAACTAAATGGTCGAGGGTTCCACTTGTTTTCCCAATCTAAAAGGCTTGTTAAAATCAAGCCAGAAGATATAGATTCCAGTATTTAGCATTTTTAGCCACAGATAAATATGTGTCATAGAAATTCAGCCAGATACTTAATAAATTCTCTTGTGTAAAGTTTGGGTTCACGTTGTGAACAACCATATATGTGTGAAGTGCATTCATAAATTGCATGGTATCATTCAGCATTTTTATTGCTTCTGCAGGTCATTCTGGAAAAAGAACTGCATTTTCAGATTGCATGTCTTTCCAAAATTTGCATAAACAAATAACCAATACAGCTCTCACTGTATATTTTTATGATTGCCACATTAAGATCAACAACTATCTTTTAACTTTGACAAAAAATGATGCCATTTTTTAAGTGCTACTCAATGCTTGTTTGAAACTTGGTTTGTATCTAAGTGTATTAACAAAAACTCATGTTTTATTAGTTATGGGCGGGGCTTGGGGTTTATTTGGTCTTTTTTCTTTTGTGTTTGTTTGTTGGTTTGCTTTTAATCATAATTCATTATTCCTCTGTTTTAGAAAACCTAGTTTTCCAGGTAGGTAACAAAAAAAATATGATCATATTTCATTTCATATGTCATATGTGATATATGACATCAGAAAGAGTGATCAGTGGGTTGAGGAAAATATTGGTGAAGTCTGCAGACAGTATTTAACTTTAATAAAATCAACAGGAGACACTCGTAAAAAATGACCCATGAGTAGCCAATGGCTTTCCCTGTGTGCCACATTCAAAAGGACGAGGTCCTTTTGTCCCCCTGTGTCTGTGTTGTATTTTTGCACATGTTTTTCTTGTTAATTCCTTTCATGAAGCAAAAAAAAAAATATATCCTATACGTAGGTGCTAAGTTGAATCAAAGCTCTTTTCTAGAAAAGAAAAATAGAATTTATCTCTGTAGCTTCAGAAGGTCTCTTGCTGTCCACATTCTCTGTTTGTGTGAGGTTATATAGGTTTTTGGTAGATGTTGCTTGTGCTCAGCAAGGTAAATAAAATGTTGTATTAAGAACTTGTTTCTTCATTTGAGTCTCAGGGTAAAAACACAAATAAACATTATTTTTCTTGTATGAATCCAGTTCTCAGGAACTCCCCTGTGGAAGCACACATGTATACTTAAGGCTAAAGAATAAATGCTCTGACTCAGAGTCCTAAGAAGTAAGCAGCTCCTGTTCCCACAGCAGGCAGCTGCTGCCTTTCAGCTCAGCCAGGCTCTGTTTCCTCCATCAGCTCCCTGCCAGACACATGTACAAATCATCCTCTGTCTCATGTCTTAGGTTTTGATTTTCTCTGATGATTTGTTTTTGCTAGTCCTGTGTTTATTCCACGACTAGGTGAAAAGAGTCATTCCTTCACCAGGGGTGGCACAGCTTGCACATTGAATCTCATCTTATCTTTCTGCCTTTTCCTTTCAGCACTGTGCAGATGCTATTTCTTTTGCAAAGAAAGAGAAGGATTCAGTGAACGAGGAGGTAACTGAAATGTGATAGCACAAATCAGGATTTATATCTTTTACATCTTTGGCTAAATTTAGGTAGCATTTTGCTCTTGTATTTCTTGACCAATTTCTAATTCCCATGTTTCTTGACATGCCATCATTCTGCAAAGCATTTTAGTTTTATGTTGATGATCTCTTGTCCATTACAGGAGTAGACAATCCCAATAGTCAGATTTCATATGCAAAACTGAGTCAGTTGTTGAAAAGACATATAAAGCTTAAAAGCTGTTTCTGACTGCACTGCAGTTCAAGGAAAATGTCACCCAAAAGCCTTCCTCCTCAAAAAGTCACAGCATAAAATAACAAGCAGCAGAGTCCTTTGTTCTTTGTAACTACCACTGCACTCAGCTTTGAGTTGACAGGGTCTAATAATAAAGACAGGTTAATGTCATCTTGTAAAAGCCTTTTTGTTATTATAAAAGAGTAATTAGGTCATTTCACCTTCAAAAATAAATTTCAGAAATTCCTACAAGTTTTCCTAAAGATTGGGTAAGGAGCATTTATTTGAACCATAAGAAAAGTCAATTTAGAGAGATCTCACCTCTCTTTCAGTGAGGTATGTGATATGTTTCCAAAAACTCACTTGGCTATGCAGCATCTGCCTCTGGCTATACTGCTACATGAGGATGTACAATTTCACCTTTTTTCTTACATTAAAGAACAGCAATATTCAGGAGCTGTCCAATTATTCTATTTCATGGAAAGTGAATGTTGACATTTTGTACCAAAATTCAGTTGTTGCTGATTAAGTTTACATTTCATATGTGAATTAAAAAAAAAAAAAAAAAAAAAGGAATTTTTTGGGGGAAGACCATCCCAAATCCATACACATGGTGAATTGAATATTTCTGTGTGTTTGTATGAGTTCCTGAGGTAACTCACCAAAATACTAGACCTGATACTTCTATGTTCTCCAAGTCCCTTGGTGCTTTTTCTTCTTGGCTGGGCTATTCCACCAAGGCCAAATATTTTATAGAAATTATTTGACTATCCATAGTACAATCTCACTGGTGATCTAGTTTAAAAATGACTCTAAACTTTTAGGAAGAATGGGAGACTAAGATGTCTGAATTATAGTCTCCACAAAGTTTGCTATATTTTAAAATGGTCATGTAGCTGATACTGGCTTGAAACAATGTTTTTTGGTGTTTTCACAAAGAAAATTATATGAAGATAGCACACTCAGAGAAAAATAAACTCAACTACCTTAATATCTGATTTTCCCACAGGATGAAAATTTTGATGTTTCTATTGATCCTACAATAACGCAGGAATTTGAAGCTCACCTGGGAGAAAAAAGATTCCAGGCAAATCATATTAAAAAGATAAACTGTCTTTTCTGAAACTGAATAACTTTCATCAGCTCCACAGGGTTTTAGGTACCTTTGAAAGGGAAACCACTTTTATAAACATTAAATCTATGCTCAGAGGCTGATAAGGAAATATCCAAATTTGAAAGTCTTGCTTATTATACTTTATAATCTGTAATAAATGAGCCACTTTGTCACTCTGAAGGTGATGAAGTTTGTTTCTAAGATAGACAGTACACAGAACTGCTCAAAGCTCTGGTATCTGGGATATTTTGGTTGTGTGAGTCTTGTCCCAAAAGCCTTCAGCTCCCTCCTTATTCCTGAGTGATTCTAGGATGGACTGAATATTGCATATCTGAAATGAGGATGGCAGCAGCACAGCCTGATATGCCTTACCTGTTCCTCCTGTAGCATTCTGAAAGGCTTGTCAATAGATGCTGTATAATGCTAAGTTTTGATTTTGTCCTGATTCAGAAAAATACGGGGAAAATTCACAGGCTGAAGAGGATGCTGAAGATTAGGCAGCCATTTGAAAAAAATTGCAGAAATGAGGCTTGCAGTGTTGTCTCCAGTCAGATTTATGTTTAACAGTGAGAAGAGCTTTGCAGTAAGAACATAAATGTAGTTGTCAGAGTGTAAGGTAAGTTTGACCATTAGGCTGGCAAAGATGATTAACAAACCAAAATGTTTTATGGCTCCTAAACCCTTGATAGACAAGTTCCTTATGTAAATAACAACCTTTTAATCCCTTGCCCACAGCACACTTCCTCTGAGATGATAAAATACTTTTAATAGTTGAGCTTTTACTTGTAGCTTCTGTGTGTTTAGGGGAGGGTCTAGAGCAAACTCAGCAAACATACTGTGCTTCCCAGGAGGGCAACAGCCTGAATTCTATGTGCAAACTCATTTTCCCAAGATTCTCAACCAGTTTTGCAGGCCTGAGTTGTGAATATGTTCTGCAGAACTTCTGCCTCTGCAACTTCACCAAAACTGAATGCCACAGCTTTGTTGTTGTCTGTAATATTGATCGTGCTTGGGAAAATGTAGTTCCAGGCAGGTGAATCATAGACTTCCAAAGTGAGCTATAACATATTAAGAAAACAGCCTTTTGAAGCATGTTCTTAAAAAAACCCCAAATTTTTATTTCCTAATATTTAATTCATAAAGTTTTTACATTTATCTGGTGCTGGAATGCTACTAATTAAATGTTTATACAGGAGAGAAACATTATTAATCTTTCTTCCCTGGAGTTAGAGACTTTCCACAAGGCACAGTTTTTAGAGAGGCATGGAAAATCAGTTCACAGAAAGTCTCACCTTGCAGTGACTTGGGGGTTTGTTTTCCTCTTCTCTGGGCAAAGCTGACTGCAAATACTTTCTGTGCCTTGTTCAGAAAGTTCCTCTGTACAGTAGACCTGAGTTGTTCTTTAAAGATGGCAACCCTCAGCAGGATATGAGACTGCCTAGCACACAGCAGGGCAGGCAGTAATTGTTCCTGCAACAGCCACTGGGTAAACTGAAACAGTCATGAAGAAGAAGGACCTGGCCAAACTTCCTTCTTTCTTCCACTTTCTTCCAGATATTTCTTCTGATTCTGATGCAAGACAAGAAGAATGGGATGTCAGTCAATTTTGTTTTGTCCTTGAATACCCTCAATTTAACCAGCACACTAAAATACATGTCCTCACCCCTGTCCCATTCACAGATGGAAAGAAAACAAATATCTTGTGATCTTCAAGTGAGAGTGTCTTTGTCCTCCTTCGAAGTTATTTTGTGCCATATTACAAATCCTTAATTAGTGTAATGAGCTGGAAACATGTAGCATTGTAACTGTGATTGACCCCACAGTAGCTGCAAACTTCCATCTGGCGAGGCAAAAAAAAAAAAAAAAAAGAGAAAAAGAACTTTCACAGAATAAAAGAGTGTGTGCTCATTAGAGTTGAACTAGAAACCTATTTTAGGAAGATGTGCCATTAGGAAACAATGGCAATACATCAGATAAATCATTCCAAACCAGGAGATATGAACAGTGCACAGGGTAGGGCTAAGCAGCTGCTTTCTCCAAGCAGCCCAGAAGCACAGGCCTGCAGTGAATGGGCATTGGGAGTGCAGCATGGTGCCCTAACTCAACTTGTACCTGGCAGGGCGGGGGAAAGCCCAAAGTGGCATTTGAGCATCATGAGTGGTGTGAAAATGGAAACTTTGTGAGGAGTAGCACAGAAAATAAAGCCTTTGTTTCAAAGGTCTCTTCCCACCTGAACTTTTCCATGAATCTACCAGAGTGCTGAAGCACCTCTACTGTGAAGACAGGCTGAGAGAGTTAGGCTTGTTCAGTTTGGAGAAGAGAAGGCTCTGGGGTGACTTTGTTGCAGCATTTTAGTACCTAAAGGGGGACTATAAGAAAGATGGGGCCAAACTTTTTAGTAGAGTCTATTGCAATAGGACAAGGGGTAATGATTTTAAAAGAAAAGGGGGTATATTTACAATAGATGTAAGGAAGAATTTTTTTTTACAATGAGAGTGGTGAAACACTAACATGGGTTACTCAAGGAGATATGGATGTCCCATCCCTCAAAACACTCAAGGTGAGGTTGGACCGAGCTCTGAGCAACCTGATCTAAAGGAAAATGTGCCTGCTCATTGTAGGGGGTTATACTAGATGAGTTTTAAAGGTCCCTTCCATCTCAGATTTTCCTAGGACACTATGATTCTATGTTTAAGAAAAATATGCACCAGATGATGTTTAGAATCTCTGCAGCAAGAATCGTCAACCAGAAACCAGAAGACAGAGGTATGCAAGGGAGCTAAATACTCCAGACTCACTGCAATTTAAGTTTGGATGACACTGAAAATCCAGAACCATTACTAACCATGACTCCAAATGCCTCGCTGGAAATCTACAAATAAAACCAAGACAGCAAATGACCCAACATGCAGAGGAGGCCAGGGTCGATCTTTATTTGCATGCAGCCAAGTGCTTTTGCAAAAGCAGGGCAGGAGTGCTGCAGGACTGGCAGGAGGTGAAGCTGAACAGAAGGGCACCTGGCACATGTCCCCAGGCAGGCACAGAGCTGATGCCTTGAGCCATGGAGGGCAGCACAGCTGGACAGCCATGAAGCACTGGCTGATGCCTCTTGTGTGCCCTAACAGCAAACCAGCACTCTGGAAGAGGAAAAAACTACCTCATCACTACATGATCCATGGCAGATGTGCTTCAGCCCATGTGGAGACAAAAATGTTGTTTGAAAAGAAAGCTACATCTTTGGACACAGCAGGAGATAAAATAAGATGTTAACAGGCTCCTTAGCTCAGCTACCCAGCAACTAGAAAGGATTAGATCTTCTCTGAAAATCTTCCTGATAGCAGCACCTGCTGAGATTTGGAAATTCCTGTCTTTTAGCTCATTAAAATGCAGACACAGTCTATTTCTGCTTCCTGAATTACAGTTGCAGTACAAAGGGGCCAGTCTCACAGCCCTTAACCCTGTACATAATCCTTTTGCTGAAACTGAGTTTGAATAACAACTTCAGAACAAAATTCAACCTGAAATAGTTGCCAGGATAGAAAACCCTTGAAGCTTCCTTGCCTGAGAGAGAGAAATAAAGGGGTGTCCACAAATGAGTAGAAGATTGTGCAGGTAGAACATAGGGGCTAAAACTGTCCTTTGTGACTGACACCATAAATCTTGCTGCATGAGTTTCACAGAAGGGGAATACATGAGTGCCTGAGCACTGCAAGCTGGCTGAAGACAACTTTCCAGCTTATGTTAGTCAGGAATTTGGACTATGTGATCACAGCTGTCCCTCTGCTCTTAAAAAATCCAGGAAATCTGCTTCAACTAGAATGCTAATGTTCTTCCAGCTGTTTTTTGAGTGTAAATGTGACTGTATGGTTTGTGAAGTGAGAGTTGTTTCCATTGTGAGCATCAGTCCATACTAACAGTGTGATACAGGAGCCACATGAATGATATTAATAGCATCTCCATCCTTGGGGATACTCAGTAATTGACAGGGGAAGGTTGTGAGCAACCTGCTGCAATCACAGAGTTGACTTTCTATTAGAAATTCCTCCAGAGCTCCCTCCCAAAACAAGTTATTTAGGATTTTATGATTCTCTTGCCGAGACTATTAGGACTTTTGATCTTGTATTATTTAAGAGGATACATGGTCTGTTGAAAATAAATCTAATTATTTCCTGGAATCAGATTTTCTAGTGTTGGCTTGTGTATCTATTGGACTTGCATCACATTCTGGAAAGGGAGCACATCTGAAAAAACAAGTGGACTGTTGCAGAATGAGAAAGGAAAAGCTTAAATTCAATTCCAGGAGGAGACTGGAGCGCATGATATTGCTAAGCAAACAAAATAAGTAGAGCATTCAAAAATTTGCTTCTGTACACAGAATAACTAGGCTTTTTACTTGTTATTCTCACAGAAGGGGTTTCAGTTTTGTTTGTTTAAACTTCTGAGCCTGAGTTAAGCCCTTTTTATTATGCAGGGTGAACACTGCCTCACCCCTTCCCCCAAAGGATAAACAGGCCTGAGCTTAATTTTGTTGTTTGTAATCTTAAAGATCTTAATTCTTAGAATCTTCAGTCATCTCTCATGAGGCAAGGACTCACTGCCATGAGTAGAACCATTGAATCTCTTGAACTATCACTGCTCTTGGCTGTGTACAAATTTCATATTGATCCAGGGGATCAGTGCAAATTCCATGTATCCAAGTGACTCAGTGTGCTCAGAATACACACTGCAGAACTATTAAACCAAACCTGCAAATTTCTAAAGCAGATATTCTTACAGGAATGCTGAGTGAGAGCTGAAGTATTTTGTTAGGGGATACACGTGTAGTGCACCTCACATAGTTACACACAAAAAGCAGACATATTAATGAACTGTATCTTACTAATTAAGGAAAATAAGATTTTTCTGGACATGAATTTTGGTAGTGATCCTGGTGAATTCAATTAAGCTTGTGCCCATTGCTTTAATGGTTATGTCCATGAGTTAAAAAAATGTGTTTTAAAAACTAGAATTGCTAATAATTACAATAACTGCTTTGCAATTTAAATGTCAATTCAAAACAAATCATTGTCCTGTTTTACTGCCTACATACATTGATTTACTCTGGATGCACTCCTGGGCCCATACTCATACTCTGAACGTGTTTGCTTTCTAATTTCACCTGATGTTTTACCAGTTGTGGAAAGCTTCTGGAAAATTGCAAGTCAGCATTCTGCTTCTGTATTATACTGTGAAAAATTTAACCTAAATCAGAAATAGATGCTTGTAGTTTAGAACCTGCATTGCTGTGGGCTATATACCACTTGTACACAATACGAGCAGCCTGATGGCTGAACAGGGTGTCAGTGAGCTTCAGCAAACATATTAGAGACAAATTTTCTTCTGGAGATTCAGAGAGGGTTACAGCATACTGAAATTACTGTCTGCCTGTAAGGAATGATGTGTTCCTTCTACAAACAGTTGTCCTGGTGTCTTTGGGCACTACAGGGGACAGAGTGAAAATGCTACCCACACTTTCCCAACTTGGTGCCAGAGAAAGACAATGTTATTTGGACAAGTATTAGAACCATTTAATAAAAGAGTAGAAGAAGACTGAGGCTGTGCAAAGTGCACAGCTATAAAACTCCACCATAATAATGACTTATTCCCTATAGGGGAAGGATGGGAGAAACATGCTTCAAGGAGGGCAACTCATATATCTGGGAAGATAATTCATTGTAAGTTAATCCAAGCATACCACACAAATATCTCTGTTGGTGACTGTACTGCACAGATGCCATTCTTGATTTGTGAATAGCCAGCACCAGGGACTAGGAAAGCATCTCATGTTGAGTCATGCATTCCTTCATGGGTTATTCATAAATAAGTAGTGCTATCTAATTCTGGCTAACAAAAATGCCTCATGTAAAATTAATAGAAGCAAAACCCTGAAGGATCTTTCTGCATTGAGAATCTGTCCCTCAAAAGCAGTGATCTGATAAAGCTTTAAAAGAAATGTTTCTGACTTCTCAGGGTGCCAGCAAAGGGAAGGTGCTGGGCACCCACAGGTGAACTACTAACTTTTCATTCTTTATTACTGAGGACAGAAGAAACAATACTCCAAGGAGCAAGATTCAGAACTTTTTTCCCCCATTGTCTGTATGCAATATATTCGCTCCTGGGTCATTATCATGTTTGCTTCTTTTTATGAGATTTCCAAGGAACACTAAAGCACCAAAAATCATGAGATTTTTCCTGTATTAATAATAGGAATATTCAGTGCACCTCTAAGCAAACCTGAGAGAAAGCAGTCAGGGTGATCAGGCTTTGTGTAATACCAAAACTGGCACATTTCAGGTCAAAGGGGATTGATTTCAAAAGCACAGACCTCACGTGGGAATCATCTTGGCAGCACTTCTCACTTTTGATACTGAACTCAAATCAAAAGAAGATATCTGTTCCCTAAACAGGAAGTCCACTGAGTGTAAAGACACCCTAATGAGACCAATCTCTGCGACTGATTCTAGACTTCAGTGCTGCTTCTGTGACTGGTTAAGATCTGTTACAAAAAAAAACAACCCCAAAATCGAGATTGGAAAAGCCAAGTTAGATGATGCTGAAGACAGAGGTTTGACACTGGTCTGGGAGCTGTTGAGTGCTGTCAAAGCATGTGAGAAAGGACCCAAACTTAGGTCCTTCACAGCCTGAAGAGGTGATCTCATCATTAGCTGAGTAGGGGGTTCCTCTCTCTTGTAGTATTGTGAAGAGAACTCCTGTCCCATACCTGGCCTTCTGCACTGCTTTGAATAAAATGCTTGTCAGAAAGAATACAACACACAATTTTTTTTCTCTTTGATTTCATTTAAAACTCCAGGAAGGTTTATGTGTGCACATACACATATGCAGAGATTATTTTTTCCATTCTGCTGTTGGGATGAAAAATAAATGATAAAGACAGCTGTTGTACAGACCAACTCCATAGATGGTCAAGGTGTGGTTTCTACAAGGTGTGTGGACTGATTGCAGCTGAGGCAACTGAAGGCATTGAATGGCCAACACCTGAAGTAGATGCTCCAGGAACAAGGCATGAATTCCTTATCAGATTGAACCTGAGTGAAGCTTACAACCTGGTCTCCAAGACTTTGTGATACTAATAAACTGTGTGAACTACATGAACAGGAATTCGGAGATGAATTAATCCACTGATTACTGGGAAAAAAAAGACTTAACTTTTTCACTCATCACTTGAGTAATCTATTCTTACTATCCAAAGTCTAATTTGCATAATCCATTTGCTGAATTCTCCAATGGATAAAATCAGAAATGTTCTAAGAATCAGAGAACTTCAGCTCCAAGGAAGAATCAAATTCCCTAAGAATTTTCTATTACATCCTGATGTCCATTAATGGAAATGTGGTGAATAAAGGTAAAAGTTACTTATTGTTCCTGGCAGCAGAGTCACACAACAATACATCTTAGAGATGTCACTTACAACAGGAAAACTACCTGTCATTTGTTGCTGTCAGCATAAAGAGCACTAGAGGTACTTACACTTAATGGTGGCAGGTGAAGAGGTGCAGGAAGGCCAACCTGTATTCATTATTGCTTCAGAAACTGCTTCTAGCCCATTTAAAAACAAGCTCTGATGACATCTTCCCAAATGACCTGAAACTCAGCCAGTTCTGATTTAAACTTCCATGATGTTGTTCTGCACCATAACTCCTGTAATCATTGTCTCTAAAGGGTAATTTTCAAAGGCTCCAGGACAGAAGCTTTGCAAACAATTGATTTTTTCACTCTTCAGCTAACCTGAAAAATTGAGATTGAAATTAGTTGCAGTCTCTGTCAAATGACAACTTTTTCTCTTTTTTTATTTTCTCCTCAAACAATAGACAAAATAATTGCAGAGTAAAGTCCATTTCAGGATTCAAACCTTGCAATGTTTTCCTTTGGTTTTTAAGACATTAATTTGTTTAAAAAGCTTTAAGATTAAATTTTTAATGTTTTGCTTGTCTCTTCTCCCCCTGGGGGTGAAACTACTTGCTGTATTTTACTCCTACAAGTAGCTATCCTTTATCCCTTTATCCCTTTGTCCTAGTCACATTTTCAGTGTAGAGAAATGCTTCCTCCCTCTCCCCTTGCCAAGCTGTCATCTTCAGGGTGGACAGAAGCCCATGACTCAAGCCTGTGGTTATTAATCTAAACTGAATCTCCTTGTTTTGTACCCTAAGCATGTCTGTCCTATCCACCATTTGGGGGAGGGAAGGTCCTGTCCACCCAAAGCTGTCAAGAGTTTGGAGCCAGCACAGTTAGCAATGTGATGTCTTGATAGCACCCTTCACATGAAGAAGGGAAACTCCTAGGTACAGCTAGCTGAGAAAAATATTTTCATGTGAGCTGAGTCTATTGGACCTTGTCTTTGTCAGCTTAGCAAATAGACTGCAATGCCTGGACGAGTCCATTATCAGAGAGAGCTCCTGGAGACTGAGTGAGTCACCTGAAGACTGAAAACAGACATAGGTAGGGCCTGGCTTGAAGAAAAAAAGGGCAAAGAGATTGAAGAACCAAGATGCCTAAACAGCCTAATGAAATTCTTGGAAAAAA
Source organism: Muscicapa striata striata (assembly GCA_030060385.1). Lineage (NCBI taxonomy): Eukaryota > Metazoa > Chordata > Aves > Passeriformes > Muscicapidae > Muscicapa > Muscicapa striata. The sequence goes on along the minus strand of JAREIS010000016.1, from coordinate 7,954,435 downwards.
CTCTGGAACACGAGAAGAACAAAGTGAGACAGTAAGCCACCAAGGAGAGACTGAGTAACTGTCAATGCAGATTACTCAGGAGTAAAATATTTTAAACCAGTGTACTTCATGAACTAGGAAAACAATGCCATAACACTGGGTGGACAAGCTTTCTAAAAAAAGAACCTGTTGATGGTTCATTGTCAAAAGGAAGAGTGTCTTGGAAAACTTTCATGAAGTCTGAGATGACTTCAGTGTTGTTTCTGATACATGTTATGCTGGTTACTTTAGAGAGGAGAATAGAGATATTAAGTTGGCCGATAAAACAAGTTGCTAGAGACTGTAAGACAGGCTCAGAGTCCAAAATAAACTTGGCAAATTGAAAAAATAGTCTCTGGGAAAAAAAAAAGCAACAATTTAATAAGGACAAGTGCAAGCTACCATGCAGGCAGAAATGCGTCAGTAAATTCAGAATGGGGAACTACTGAGTGAGTCAATGGAGTCATGGTCTTTTTACATCCTGCCCAGGTGTGACCTTTTAATGACACTGAACCATGGAAAAGTTAATCACATCCAGAGAAGTGATTATTCAAGGCTTGAGAAGGAGGAGTTGATATTAGTCATTACGTGGCTATTGGATTGAAAGTCTGTAATTCCAAAACCAATATGATGCTGACACTTCAGCTGGATTGCAGATGGACTCAGTTTCATCACTGATACCCGAGTACAGCAGGAAATGCTAAAACTGTTCGACAGATATAGGTAATGGCTATTTTGGTGCCTACAGATTTCCACAGGGAGTGAAATGTCATCACATTAATTCTGTGGATTTTTGCTCTCCGCATGATTCAATCCAAGTAAAAAGGAAGTTTGCCAGCTTGCTGGGGAACTTACAGTCTGCACTGCTGCAAAGTTTGTTCCCCTGCCCTATGATTGGGAAAGAGATCAGCCCACGCAGCAAAGACTCCATTCTCACTGGTGGCTATGGGATCATGGAGGAGCAGATGTGCACCATTCCCTCTGTCCTTGCAGCTGGAAGAAATGTCTGTCAGTAGAGGAACAGGGTGTTAAACTGTGTTTGTAACATCTTGAACCAGATGAATTGAACTACAGCTGCCATTGTGCACTGTTACACAGCCTGTATGAGAGCAAGACTCTTTGCTGTGGTGGTAGACACTACTACACATTCCAAAATATGGCTGGCTTTTCTCATTAATTCATTCAGCAGTAATCTTCACCTCACCAAGCCCAGCTGCCTACTTTGTGGCTGTGGTGGCAGGATGGGTGCCACCCCTTGTTCCTAAATGTCTGCCACCCTACAAAACTGGCTACATTGCCAAGACATGGTGACAGGTTTGTGGGCTACCCTAATTTGCTCCCTGGAATTCTTGGTAGCCAGTGCATGCATAGCTTGTGCCTATGCAGAAATGCTGCCTGAATATTTTACTGAGAGCTTTATTTCTAGCATGGAGAACACTGGAACCAAAACTGATCACATGAAACAGGTAGAAACACCTGGGAGAAATAGACTTCATTTACTGACAGTTGATAGAAGATAAAATGGAGCGTTTAGTAATGAAAAACAAAGACTGCAGAGCAAATAAGACCTGCTAGTTGTAGGTATCAGTGAGGAAATGGCAAAGGGAGTTTTGCTGCATAGTACCTGTAGTGAGAGGATCCTGTAGCAAGTGGTATATAGAGGTTTGAGAAAAAGTTGGCACATGTTAAATAATGTGCAATAGGTCTATACCCCAGAGTATTTTGGTATCTGCCAGACTTCAGTAAGTCTTTTGAAGATTTCTCAGTATCTTTCCCCTTATTTCCACTATTTGTAGATGCCCTCCCCTGCAAAAGCACATGTGAGAAGCCTAAGGGTACACACTGAATAATTTCCAGAGGAAAAATTCACTCATATTTTCTCATCCTTGCTTTTCAGGCCTGAACGAATGACATTGTGGGAAGACTGGTAACATGGTGAAGTTTCCTGATGTTGTAGAAACACCTAGTTAAAGTGTATTTCAGGAAGAAGTTGTTGCATCAATGCAGTCCTAGGTAAAAGGACAGTGAGAATTGCAGGCAGTTGTGCCTGGAGCTTCTATTTGTGAGGCCACACTGGGATAGACAAAGGGTTTTTGCTGCTGCCTCAGCAGAATGACTCTTGATTCAGAGACTCTAGATACTTAGTGAGATGAGCATATGTTTGGAAGAGACAACTAGTTAAATAATATATAGCAAAGGAAGTTTGCAGTGGAAGCGAGTAATATTTGGAGAGGAACAAGTAGAAGAAAATTTTTTGACAAATACCTTCCAGATGCTACAGCTTTCACATTTCTGTGCTCATGAGAGCATCTGTCTACACCAGTGTTTGGTCTCAAGGAGCTGAGACTGGATGCTGAGCTGCCTGAAGCCAAGGAAGGCAGAAGTCACTGCTCTTTAGCTGCTGCATTCAGTGTCTTGATAAAATTGGTGCAAGCCTGGCAATTGGGAGCATCACAGAGGCTGTCAGGTGGAAGCCTGGCAGGGCTCCCACTAATTAAAGCAGTCAGTCATTTTCAGTAGAACTCAAGGCCATTAATGCTTTGCATTGAAGCTCTCTCTTCCCCTCTCTGCAGCACAGCACAGCCACACAGAGGTAAGCCTGCCTTTGGTGGGGCAGGGCTCTTCCTTCTCACTTCACTTTACATGGGAGAGCTGTTTAAAGAATGGGAGGAATTTTTCAAACTGATGATCCTCTCTACATTTTCACAGGCAGGAGCAAGTGTTTGGTGGGGCTGCCTGAAGCTACTTCCCCTCAGGGGAACACAATGACAGCATCCCTCAGAGAGGCAGCAGAAGGTAGTGTTTCAATGAAAATGCAAAATGTTAAACCCATGATGCTGATGCTTATCTGGACCTGAAACTTGAGTGTTTGGGGTACTGATAGCATGCACACACTAGAACAGTCAAATCAGCATTGTGCAACTCAGACCCATGCAGTTCTTGGCTGATAAGATTTTGGAACACCACTAGTAGCAATGCAAACTGGACTAAAGGTCAGGCTTTAGTCCATGTCATGGTTCTCAGTTCACCAGAGCTGGGCTTATGTCCTCAGGGAATGTGATAAAGGAAATAAACACAGATATGGAATCATAAAGAGTTTAGGTGGAAAGGGACTTTTCAGGACCACCTAGTCAAGCCTTTTGCAATGAGCAGGGGCACCTACAACTAAGTCAGGCTGCTCAGAGCCCTGTCCAGCCCTGTCCCCAGCATTAACCCCTTCTATGGGCAACCTGTGCCTGTGTTTTACTGCCCTCATCATAAAAAATATCTTACTTATAAAATAAATATACTTTATTTGTAAGTAGTGCCCTACTAAAAGGTCTATCCTCATCATTCTTATAAAGCCCCTTTAGGTACTGGAAGGCTGCAATAATATCTTGCTGGAGTCTTCTCCAGGCTGAACAATCCAATTCTCTTAGCCTGTCTTCAGGGAAGAGGTGCTCCATCCCTCTATCAGTTTTATGTCCCTCCTCTGGACTCACTTCAGCAGGTCCATGTCTTTCCTGTGCTGGGGAGCCCAGAACTGGACACAGCACTCCAGGTGGTGTTTCACCAGAGCAGAGGGACAGAATCTCCTCCCTTGAATACTGCCCATGGTGCTTTTGCTGCAGCCCTGGACAGAATGGCCTTTCTGGGCTGCAAGTGCACATTGCCAGGTCATGTCCAGCCTCTCATCCAGCAGCACCCCCAAGCCCTTGTCCTCAGAGCTGCTCTCAGTCCTTTCCTCCCTCACCTTGCACTGGTACTGGGGGATGCCCCAACACAGTTGCAGGACCTTGTGCTTGGCCTTGCTGAACTTCATGAAGCTTCACATGGGTCTTTTTCTTTGATATAAGTGCACATACATGATCTTTTTCATAAGACAGTTTTTCTACATTCATTTATTCTTTCAAGTGGATATTTAAAATATTTTGGCAACTACCCAGGATCACAGTAATGAGGTTGCATGCTCACTGACTGCAGAAATATGTTAGTAGCCCAATGACAAAAGGCAGTTGAGCTATGAAATAAAGGAGCACACAGAGACCTAAGCAAAAGGGTCAGAATGGCAGCTGGAAAGATTTTAGCTGCACTGTGACAGGATGATGTATGTGAACTGAAGCAAATAGAGCTGGAGGAAATGTTTGTGGGACTATTAATTTTAATGCAATGCAAAATATCCAATGACAAGGAAGGAAGTTACACTTCAATGCCATAGAAAATGGTTCAGACAGTAACAAAGGTCAGATGAGGAGAATCTGGGGAAAACTATTAAGACAGATGCCTGTGTGATATCTCCTATTGGGTTCTTGATTGGATTGAATGAAAATAAATGAAGAAAAAGGAGCACCTCCATTTGGAGGATGTGGTTTGAAAGATTACCTGGACTAGTATAAATCTGGAACTGATGGCTAGGAAGAAAAACAAGTTTTTGCTGTGACTTTTAAGTTTTAATGAGTATAGGGCAAGTTCAGATTAACGCCTGTATCTAATAGAGGCAGCAAGTCTAGACCTGGAGTTCACCCCAGCCAGCCAACTGGGGTGTCTGAAATATGTTTGTCCAGATGAATTTAGGATTTTAAGAGTATTTAATAGCACTCAGATTTGAATGAATAAGCACAGACACTGATGGATTAAAGAAATTCAAATACAAGAGCCCCTGGCACACTCCAGAGTTATCCTCTGTGAAGAAGTCAGAAAGAGTGCTCAAAATAATATGTGCTTTCCTTGCCAGTATTTAGAGTGGTGTCCCATATCTGCCACATAAATGAAACTAAAACAGTTCATAGAAGCACAAGGTGTGAAAATAAAAAGAAATTAAGGAAATGCAATGTACATTTAGGCTGTGTTGTAACCCTTCTCTGTGGCCTGATGGCAGCTAAGTTTCATATGAATCTTTCATCCAACAGTACCATCAAAACTTATGGGGCAAAATACATGCCACCTTTAAGATGTGGATTAGGGATTTTTTTTTGTGTGTGTGTGTTTTGTTGTTGTTGGGGTTTTTTTTGTTTTTTTGTTTGTTTTGTTTTGGTTTTTTTTTTGTTTTTTGTTTTTTTTTTTTTTTTTTTTTTTGTTGTTGGCTTCCTTATCATTGTAAGGCTGAGCATCTGTATTCTATGAAGGGTCTGATTTAAGAGTCAGGCTCAAGCACTTCAAGATGTCTTTGTTTTTTTTCCATCATTTCTTTCTATACAGCAGGAAATTTGGCTCTTTTGTCAAACTGTGTCTACTTTATTCAGAATAAACAGCTATTTTATTCCAGCTGTCAGGTGAAGGTTGTCCAGCTCTACTAAATGTTACAGAAAATGGGCAGCTCTGATATCTGGAAGGCATGAGGGACAGCCATAAGATTAGAGTTTATGTTTGAATTGCAGTAAGTGCCAGCATTTGATATTCATCTCTTGTAGAAAAATGATTATTTTTCTCTCCAGATAGGGAATGTGGAAGTCAGCAGTGGGACTTCAAACTTAGTAAACAAGAGATCTTGAGAGACTGTTGGGGTGGAGCCCAGTGAAAAACCAAGGAACAGAACCACTGTATGAAATGTGTGAAATAAATAGTGCCTGGTTTATTAAAGGGGTCAAATTTTGATGGGTTGTGACACCCTGTTGGAAGCTGGGGAGCCTCAACACTGGAGCAAACTGGGGCCAGAGGGCTGGAGCAGAAGAAGGAAACACCAGCAAGCTCAGTGAACAGGCAAACTGCAAACATTTGGCACTAAGTGCAGAACTGATAGGGATCAAAATAGAATGTGTATTTTGGACTTTGTGAAATCAGCTGCATGACCCAGTGAGTCCAAGATAAAAATAATGGGATTATTCCAAATAGCCAAAGCAATGGGATTATTCCCAGATCTAAAGTCATATCTCCAAGATGTATTTAAAACTCTGGATACAAAGCTGCAGTCATTCAAACTTTGGGAATATCACCCCTGAATTAATGCATTAAGGCTTTCTCAGCTCCTCCAGCAGTACCTAATCCCCTGACCCAGGACTAAACAGAATTAATAAGCCTTTGCAATAGCCACATCATGTACAGTTTGAATTGTTATCCTTCAGTCTCTCTGCTGCTCCAGCAAATTAAAAGTCTCACAGTTTCTCCAGAAGGATTGCATTCCCATTCAGAATGTTTGTCACGGAGGCAGGAAGGCAGTCCTGTGTGCCAAGGAGCAATCTGCTACTATTAAATAAATGCATTTATTATTCTGTATTGTCCTGACCATGCCCCTATTAATGACTTCAGCAGTGTCCTGAGTCTCTCTTCTCAGTATCTGTTTATAATTTTTTTCCCACATCCTATGCATTATTAAAGATTTTTATAATGCATGAACCACACAGCTGTCCCTACAAGCACAAAAGAATTGTTTGATTCATTAGATAAATTCTGCAGACCAGAGAGCATCCCAGAATATAGTTTTGTATTATTTGTTGAGAACATTTGGGTCAATACAGAAGAATCATTTGAAACTTGCTGAAACACATTTTTAAGGCTGTCCTGAAGCAGGGTCACATTTCTCAATTTCCAAGTCATTATTTTTAATCATAAATAACTAGAGCCAGTAGAAATCGGATGTTCCTGGGGAGGAAAAGCCCCATAAAGCAGAGAATGTGCTGGTAGTTGACTTGTCTCTGAATTGTTGTCTTTTTACATCTACCTGTGCTTTTTAATAAACATAATCACACTACTGGTTTCAAAGTTACATACACACAGGTTTTAAAACATTTTAAAGCACCTTTGACATGCAAAGAAGAAGGAAAACAATACAGTTGTGTTCAGGGAGGCATTTTCTGGTTCTGATATCCTAGCTTTGCTTGCATAACATTGCTTTCTTGATTTTCTCCCTGTGTCTGTATGGATGGTTTCATTCATCTTGCTCTGTACAATGCAAGATGTGTGATGTGAGTCACTGTTGACCTCGCTTCCCTTTCTTTAACCAGTCATATCAGTCTTGTTTATTGTCACTGCCCTAGCAAATGACATCTCCCAACAACCTTAGAAATTTTTCTTCTGTGCTTTTCAGGCATGAAATAGACAGTGGGAATAGCAGAGGCTTTAGTGTTATGGCCAAAGTACCTGCTTTCTACCTTTCTGAATTTCTGCTCCCAGCAATGACCCAACAAAACCCTGTCTGCTCCTGTTACACCCAAACAGGTCATAAAATCAGTTACAGGCAGCATAATATTCTGTGTCTTACTAGGTAAGAGGGATATGGAGTATGGACAATGAAATTCAGGAGAGACAAATGAGAAACTAATTAGAAAAGGAAAAAAAACCCAGCCACAGTACTGAAAGAACAAACAACAACTGCACAAAGAAAATTGTAACTACAGCGATTCAGTCAGCGAAAATGTCATTAGAAAAGCAAGATTATGCCCCATCAGGTCCTAGAAGCTCAACATTCTTTCTGTTTCTTAAGACCTGTGAATACTGCCTGGGGACACATAGAGAAGTGATAGGCTTTTAGTCATGTGGGACAGAGCCTCTTTGTAGCCTTCAGCAAAAGTCTCTCACCAGCTTGGCAAAGAATACCAAGAATAGAAGTGGGACTGTCATGAGCAGCAATCATGGTGACAGTGCTCATGCAGCTGTGTTCAAACTACACAAAGTAAATCTGAAGATTTCAAAACTTTTTATTATTATTTTTTTTTCCTGGAGGGGTTTTCTTCCTCTCCAGTGCACTCTCTTCAATTTCTCTGGCATGTCTGCAATCTGCCTTAGACAGCTTTAAATTCCCTTTTTGGGTCCCACTGGCTCACCAGAGAGTCAAAGCTCAAAGCACTAAAAAGTTTTCTGCTCCATCATTCTGTATTTTAGGTGATAAAAGATATCAGCAGTTGGGGCTTTGGCTGCACGTTGTTTCACTAAACATGAATTAATTGGAAGCATAGAGACTACTACCATACTTTGAAATCAAAGCAGCCAGGTGCTGTTGTGGTTTATTGATAAAAGGCAGCTGAAGAAGGACAGGAAAAAGGTCAAGACAGAGAAAAGAGTAATCACTGTTTAGGATTCAAGAAAGTGTGTGGAGGCAGTGCTTGTGTTACTGTGGCTTGGAGAAACTGAAGCAGCAAGGGGGCTAATCAGCCAAGCTCATTAATGGAGGAAAACAGGGATAGAAAGTGTGCCTGCTGCTAGGAGAGACTTCTGAGAGAAGAGCCTGGAGAGCCTGGAAAATGTCATGGTGCTACTGCTAACTCACTCCCTGCTGCCAGCAGCTGTGAGGAGCCAGTCCAGAGGAGGATCCCTGCACTGGAAGCATCTGCTAAAACCCTGCTCCTGCTTTGCTGACACTATGGCAAACACAGACCTGTTGGAGGAACGAAATTGTGGTGCAAAATGCCAGGATGCTCCCCTGTGCAATGGCAGGGGAAGCTGGTCCAGAGTCAGATTGATCCAGGACACAGGGGCTGAATTCAGGGAGAGCTCATTGAGCTGCTGTAGGGTAAATTAAAGGTGAGGGCATACCAACAATCCCTGGTGTCAGTGTCTCCTACCTGGTGATGTCAAGAGCAGCAGTAGAAGTGCAACCATATGACAACTAAAAAGAGGAGACAAAGATTATTCTGCAAAGGTTTCCTTCTGACTTGAGTGATGGCTCTGGGAGGCAGTAAGTTGATTGCAAAACCTCAGCATGGAGTGCTGGTCAATAAATAAATTTTTGTCAGGGTACAGCCAAGGTGAAATAAGACTGAGAAAAGCGCAGAAAATGGGCATAAAAAAGACTTCAATTTCGGTTTGGGTAGACACAAAATAAGGACCAGAACCTAAAAAGAATAAGAGTTCATCGCCACAAGTAAATCTAAGACTAGTGATAGATTGAACATTTGGCTAATACCATGAGGAATGAACAGGATCAGTGCATGTTTTTGTGTATAGTAATGGCCTTGACTCGTTGATTGGACCCTGGATGTGCCAGCAGGGTAGAGCCATAAAGACAAGCTGGAATAAATCCTGAGCCCAGAGCACTGCTGTGGAAAGGTATTGCTTCTTCAGGAAAGTCATTTGCAGGGCAAATGGAGAGAGAAATCATTGCACTGACCATCGTGAGTGAAACCTAAGAGAGAAAATATGGCTTGTTCAAGAGGTAAGAATGACAAGAGAGGGAAAGTAAGTTGCAGAGGAGTGCAGAGTGGTTGCAGTTTAACAAGAGGATTTCCATCTTCTCTTCTTGTGGGACTTCCCTGATTTTCAACATCTTTCCCTGCCAGCACAACATTTCTTAGTCATTCCTGCTCTCTGCCTGTGCTATGGAGTGTGGTACCAAGGGTACTGATGAACTTAGTGCTGGGGCAAAAAACAGTGTGTGCAGGTCACTATGGGTCAGAGATACAAGGGAAAGTGTCTCAGGAATAAAAGGTTCTGGGAAGAGTTAAAAATACACACACACAAAAAGAGAAAATGGCACATAAAAGAGTGTGAGGAGGGGAAGATAATGAGAGGAGCTGGAGGGAGGGGAAATAGAGGGGCTTGGATCAAAATGGAAAGTACAGAAGGGGAGAAGCAGAGAAGGGAAGCATCAGAGGGAAGGAACAGTACTGCTGAATTGAGGAAGAGGAACAAGCATGAATCAAGATATCAAAGCAATGTAATACTATGAAATTAATTAATTGAGGAGTTAAATGAACACAGGTAGCTTTTTAGGCATTGTCCCTCAGAAGAAACCTCATAAAACTCATTGCACAGGAAAGTACATGTGTGACTAGGGTGGTGTTACCCTCCTTTTACTACTAATTCCCAATTTTACTCTCTTTAGTATCTGACTCCTTATGTCATGCTCACATGCTAGCACAACAATTATATGTCTAATTAGATGATTTTGTATGTTGTACTAGGCTAAAATAACTTTCTCCTTATAAGTCCTTAACTCAAAAATTTGGATGTAGAAATCAGTGAAAAGATGAGGCACAGTGAAGTGCATCCACATTATGAAGTTCAAGAATAGAAGCCTTAGAGTCTAGAAAATCAAGATAGCCAACAGACTGGCAAAGCAGAGCAGTGGAGCTTTCCCTCTTGCACTGTGCAGAAGTGTAGAGAAGACTGCCAGGATTATGAATTCTTAGAGTGTGTATCCATGGAAATTGTGTGGGCTCATTTCAGTTGGTGTCACAGGGGCCAAAGCATTTTCTAGGCAGAAGAAAATCTTGGTGGCTTATACAAGGGTGGAAGGCAAAACACCTGGATCCCAAAAGCCCTGAAGGAGTTTGTAACAGCTGAATTTCAGCAATCCAAACAAAATAGTAGAATATCAGAGAAAAAAATGCAAAACCAAGGGCTTCTTAGGTTAACCTTGCCTGAGAGGGAAAATGGCCAAGGCCTGACCTGCACAGGGAATGATTTGGGTCGTTTAAGTTTGGAAAGGAAATGGAAACAAGCTAGAGTTTGATGGGGGGAAGGTATGTTTTCCATGTATGATTCTAACTGACAGCTCTGTAGAGAGAGAGTTTGATGAACAAGTGTGCTCAATTTTGGGGAATGGTTTCAGTTTCCAGCTCAGGAGTGGATTCTTAGCTGGTAGGAATCAAATGAATTTATATTGGTAGAGGACTTGAGACCTATTTCTCACAAGAACAGGACAAATGAATTCTACTCCTTTTTTTGTGGAGCTCTTGCCTTCAATTAATTATTTTCATATATGTGTCATCAAGCAGCTTATCCACATGTGACACAAGAGACTTTTTGTGAGGGGTTTGGCACTATGCTACGTTAGAAAACATATTATCATTTGAACTATGATAAGAAGTGACAAGAATATAGGCAAGATTTAATTTACATTGTTTTTAAAACATCCTGAATTTTTTATAAATTGATGAGAAAAACAACCGAAAAGGATGATCAGCCTGACTTGAAGTTCTGTGCAATATTTTATGAATCAAAACACACCATTAATTCAGGTTATGAACTACTGGAACAGATGACAAGGCTCATGAAGGAATCAATATAGAGTGTGTTTTTAATAAGGTCTTAAGAATAAAATAATGGTTCTTCAGTGGAAAAGGTGTGTTGGGAATAGAAAAATATGTAATGAAGAACAGCAGAGAAGCAAAATTGGAAGACCTTGAACTGGATTTGGAAAGTGGATAGCCCTAAATGTATTGCTCCTTAGTTTGTATCAAATAGTAGTGGATGGCTGTGTCAAAAATACCTTTTTATTTCTTTACCTTCTTTCAGGCAGCTCCCCTGAGCTGAATGAATCAGAACATAGTGGATATGCTGCGAGGCCATTTGTACCCTGACAAGTGTGTGCAGAGAAGCAGAGGGTCTCACTGAGGAGGGCCTTCCCTGCAGATATTCCTCTGGTGCATGACCTTGCCTTGTGGAGTCCCATGGCACAAAGGATGAAGATGGAAGAGGCCCTCTTATGCCTGCTATAGGCACTAGCAACAGAGAGGTTCTTATCAAGACTCTAACAGTCCTTCTGTATTAGGATCCTAATCTAAATTTTTCATGTTATTTCCTGAGAACATAACTGTAGCTGGAAATTTGTGTGGAGAGAGTCTGTTTCTCCAAGCTTCCTTCCCCTATGCTCTTCAAAAGATTATGGCAATGAGAAACACGAAGAACGATGGATGTGTTGTCTGGTGTGACATTCAGACCAGAATGTCACTTACATTGTCTGGTTGTGACTTATGGTGGCCTGGTTGACAGAGGGCAAATATTTCTCTTCTCCATGCCTCCTGCAGTAACATCTGTCCCCTAGAGGCTGCACCCGTCAGAAATCCAGCCAAACTTTGCCATGACCCTTACAAGATCTACTTAAGATTTTTGTGATATTTTATGTGACTGTGTAGGTTTAAAACTCAACACAAAGCTTAGTGTCACCCTCAGAAGCTACATGCCATGTACAGTTTTGTTTCCCAGCACAGGTTCCCAGAAGCAGTGCTTTGAGCTCAAATCTGACTTCCTGAAAAAATCATGATGCTGGAACAGTGTTTCATCTTCAGAAGACAGAAAAGATATAGTACAGCTGATTAGTTTTGTCTCCAAAATAATAGTGCTAACACTCTGGAAAGGCTTTTAATTGAAGAATTAATTTAAAATTCTAGGTGTTCAGGAACTCATGATGTGCTTGGAATTCTGGATCTCTAAAAACTAATCTTACATTAAAGAAACTTTTTAGGTTTAAACATTTGGGAAAATGTTACAGTTTTAGTATGTGCCAATTGTCAATATTCCCTTGCATTCTTCAGTTGAGAGAAATGGACACAACTATTTTGGAGACTATGGAAAAAAAAAATCCAAACCCCCAAAAATCCCTGAAGTTTGGAAATCTTAATGATTAGTTGCAGTTTCTGTGAAAAGTATTTATTTGCTTGTTCACTTTAATTTTTCAGCTACTGCATGTCTGAAATAAAAGTGTTTATGTTTACGTGCAAAATACAAATAAAAACAGATAGGAAAGCAGATTTTAATGTATAAAGTAGAAAATGCTTATAAGAAAGGTAATACTGGGCAAGAGAATAAGACAAATTCAGGCTTTTTGCTCTATATTAGCCAGACATGAAAAGGACCCAATATCTATTTAAGATGCCAATTTCAGTACATATTGGTTCAGGCCTAGAAACACTTTGCTTGATATCAAAGAAAGTGGGCATGAAAGTCCACAAGAAGTCTTTGGCTTTTTCTGGAGCAAATACCTGAAAGGTGATTTTCTTGTTGACCAGCAATATTAGGTGTTATAGATTTTAAAGGTCTGTCTTTGAGTCCAACAAAAATACAGCTCTCCTTGTTTTGGGTTAAAGAATGTGCACAGCTGTGCTGAGCACAGCTGGACTTCCCACTCCACATGCACATTTAAGATGTCAAAGATGTTCCCTTCCTGCATGATGGGAGAAAATCAACATCTTTCACAGGTCTTCTGAAAAGGTAGGGAGTGTGACAACAGGTAATTTTAAACAGGTAACAGCCTGGTGTTTATGGCATCTCCAAGACTGCTTGTGTAAGTAGCAAATGAATCTGTGCTCCACTTCTCAAGTGAGTGCTGAACCACTGTTTTACTAGTTTTTCTCAGGAGGAAGCAAATTTGTACATCCTGGCTGTCTTATTAGTTGTTCTGCACTGTACTGCACAAAAGAAAACCAGACAAAAAACTCTCTCTGTTTCCCACATGGCAAGGAAAGAAGGATTGCTTAAGCCATCTCTGTAACCCAGCAGGCAGGGGACATGCCCAGCCTGCAAGAAAAATAGATTCATTTTTCTCCCTCATCTGCTGCCAGATTGGTTATACAAACTATGTAAGACACTTTTCTGAGAGAGCAGTGGGTTTTTCTTCTCAGAAACAGTGGAAGAAAACAGATTTAAGATTTTGTTGAAATAATACTTCTGAATCCTTATGCCCCTTAGCTTATTTTTCTCCCTTGAAATCCCCCTTCTTCTTCATCCAAATAATAAGGATTTTATCAGAATAACCTCAGGCAAAGGCATAGACCAAACTCAGCAAAACTACAGCACAGTAAAACTGAAATAGTTTGTCTTTTGTATGTGTATTCTTGCTATTTGTTTGCTTTCTTTTACATTAGTATAACAATTGTGTTTATATTCAGGGCAAAAAATAATGCTTTAGTGGAAAGGAAAGGTCTTATACCACTGCACAAATTTAAAGATACAGTTTAAAATATTGTTTATTGCCTTCAGAAATATGTGTCTCTAAAGAAATAAAAATTTAACATAATGTGAAGAGTTCAAGTACTGTCCTTTGTAAAAGACTTGTAAAATGGACTTGTTCTGAGTTTTTCACCAGCTCTTTATTCTTAATATCTGACTCAGAGGGACCTTATTGATATCTTGAAAGGAACATTTTGAAATCTTTAAATTGAAACGTCCATGCCTTAGAATAGCACAGGGCATTTTTTCTTCTAGACTTCCCAGAACTGGTACAAGACAGCTATTTTTATGCCACCAGATTTGCCAGCTCATCTTCCATTTTCTCATTCCATTGCTGGTGCTCTCAGAACCTCCTGACACCAAGTGAATCATTAGGGGGACATCCAAATTTCTCAAATCTTCCAGTGTCCATCTGGTAGACCATCAGTTCCCCAGCACAAGTCTAGAGTTTCTGGATTTCCACTGGAAATGGGATTAACCACTTAAAGATTCAGATCAATCACTTAGCAGGGTGTGGCTTGAGACCTTCAGAGTGAGACTTGCCTGTGAAGAATGACTTAACATGTGAAAAGCAGATGGAAAAGCTCCTTATTCTTTAAGGAATCACACAGTTTATACTATGCAAGGATGAGGAACTTGGAGCAGCCAGCTGTGAACATGATGTAATACATCTTTCAGGAAATTAAGGTCTAGATCGAATAGAAAGAGCTGACAAAAGCATCATCTTCATCTCCTTTCAGCTTCCAGAACCTCTTCCAAGGAAGATGACTGAGATCACTCAGTAAACACTGATCTTTGCTTACAGGAAAACTCAAAGGAGAATTACCTTGCTCAGGCTCTTCACTGAAAGAGGGAGCTTTTGGAAAATCTGCACATACAGAAGGGTCTTTTCAGTTAAGAAACCCCTTCAGTTTCCAAATGTGCAAAAAATATGTAGTGCAAATCCATCAAATCCATGTTGTGTGACCTGCAGTGGACAGCACCTGTGAAAAATGGAAAATGTAAAAATGCATTTAATTATAAATATATTTCTGCCAATCAGTTGCTACCTTTAATATCAATAGTAGCTCAAGGCTGTCAGGGTTCATAAAGGTCAGCAGACACTTGGCAGAAAGGGCTCCATGCACAGATTTGAAAAGGACCAGTCCCCAGACTTGCATCTTTGTGTATATTTGTCATGGTGCTTGATATTCTTCCCCTGATTCAAGGAAATGGATAATAATTCTCCAAAGTGAAGTCTGCTCTGACCTTTTAAGTCACTCCTCCCCACATTGCCCCTTTTCCTGGACAGACTGTGTGGCACATCCTCAAAGCTCTGTGTGCAATATGCAGAGCTCTTTGGTGTGAAGTTTCCTAAGCTGCTGTGAAACATTTTCCAAAAATCTTTTACTCAAATAGCACTACTTTTCCTTCTCTTCCTAATAAGAAAGCAATGCATTTCTGCTTTATCTTTTTTTTTCTTCTGTCTGTAACGAAACTTTAACTGGCTGAAATTTCTCCATGCTACTTGTTTCTTTGAAAGCAGCTGATGTACCAACGTATACTGTATTAAGGGTTGACAACTGGAGGGAAAAAAGAGTACAAGGAATTCAGTTCCCCACATTTTTAGAATACTCAAACCCCCTAAATCTGAAAGAACTTTGCTAAACATCTTAATTGTTGCAAACCATGGACAAATAAAATAATAAAAAAAGCAAACACTGCATCCAAGAATGCATGTGCAATGTAATTTAAAAGAAAGAAAACAGTTTTCATAGTAATATTCATACACTTTTGAAGTTCTTAAAACACAGGCCAGCCCATTTAGGATAATCTTGCCCAAGCGTTAGATTTTAAGCAAAGAATATCAAGGTTTATTTTACCTGCAAGTAAGAACTGCTGCCTGAGCTTGAGTGCAATGCCAAAAGAGTAGTGCCCAAGGGCAAACACCTTCTTTACCTATCACCAATATACTGTGTTAATATACTGAATGCTCCATAAAATCACCTTACAAATACAAAACCAAAAAATGTTCAACCTTTTTCTCCAGACAGATTAGATCTACCTTTTAACTTCCATTTTGTACCCATTAGTCATGATATTCAGTAGTAAGTCTTTGTGGAGAATCTGGAAAAGCTTTCCTTCACAGCCCCCTGTCTGTGACCTATGCCTTAGCTTATAAAATAATTTACACATCCTCTGAGCCACTTATAGTCTGCAGAAGTTTACTAGTACTGCTGCATCACTTCTTTAAAGTGGTCTTCTCTATTCTCAAGTGTTTGTTACTTGCTCTTTAGGTCAGCAGCTGTTGCCCTTTGTGTGTGTGCAGCAGGAATCCTGCAGGGTACCTGGTACCACTGATGATTTGCAACTGTTAAACATTAAAAAAAATGGTCTGGATGAAACTCTGCTTCACTGCACCCAGCTGAATGCAGTTCAGGTGCCCAGCCTGGGACCACAGGCTTATTCAGGTTGCCTCACTGTCACAGAGGGTCATCACAGAGAAAAATTCAAATCACCTTGCAGAGATGCCTTGCTTTGATAACACTGTAGGACTGAGAACTCCTGGCTTCCTGGTTTAGGTGCCCTGCTTATCAGAGAGGGATGAACTTGATCCTACACCTGCCATAATCATTTGTGTTTCTGCAAAGTAGTGGCTCATTCCAGGAAATAAGGAGGAAATTCAGTCATGGATTAGTTCATGTTTTTAAGTAATTTAACCGAGTGTTCACAATTTGTACAGGCTTTTGATATAAATGCTGAGTAGATGAAGCATTTATCACAGCAACTACGGGAGTATCCTAAGACCAGACTGCAGGATAAATCCAAAAGGAGTGTTGAACAAAAACTATTTGTTGTGTCTGTGAACAGACAGCTAATCCAGCAGTTTGTAACCTTCAGTAACACATTTGTGTGACTGAGAACAGGTTTAAGATTGCTCTGAAAACTAATAAGCAGTTTTTGATGGTAATCCAAGAGCAGCATTGCATGGCACTGAAACAAAGGCAATGCTTCAAGTTAGAATGGGGACAGGGCAAATATATGGACTCTGAGTTATTTCCCATGCACAGCATTATACTGATCCTCTTTACCTGTGTTTAGGTTAAAGCTAGTATTGTTAAGTCTCCTTCAACCCAGCAAGAAACTTTGTATGCCTCACTGAAGTCATGGGCTCCAGGCATGTTGGAGTGCCAGTATCTGTGATCTCTGTGCACCCTACAGTTGCCAGGGCCTTGTAGCACTAGACTTTGGAGGAAAATTTCATCACTACAGACATTCACTTATAATTAAGCTTTGCAGAACAAAAGTTTAAACAATAAAGAGAATAAATGATCCATTCAAATGGAACTTTTTTTTTTTTCTGGAATGATTGTTACTCTTATAAACACACTTAGCAATAATGAGAAAATTATCTTGCTAATTCGCATGTAAGAATACATGTGCTTAAATTTATGCTGTATTTAATTGATTGTTGTGATTCATTGAAGAGGTACTTATGCATAGGAAATATTTTGTATAGTAAAAATAACAAACAATTCAAAACCCTTAAGTCCCAAACTGCCTTGCAACTTAAAGCCAAGTCTGTGTCTTGTGGGGAATATTTCCATGCTAGTAAACCATGAGATCAGCCTCAGAGAGCTGCAAATCAGGAAACTTCTCCCAAATGCTTCCTCCACAGAAGCTTGAACAGTGAGCCAACCAGTTATGCTGCAGCTGGGATCATTAGCAGTAGCTAATGCCAGTACCAGTGGGCACAGTTTCACACCAAACTTTCCATTTTGATCCTGCAGGGTACCAGCTTAATTTGCAATGATGCGTATTTCCCAGAACAATTTAAGTGCTACTTAAACACTGGCATTACTGATAAAGAGTTTAAAGGAGCTGGGCTTGCTCTGTTGTTCCATTTATCTGTCCTTGTAGCCTGAAGGGTATTCCTGTTACAGTCAAGGGAATTCTTGTGCAGTGCAGAATGCTGACTCCAAGGCAACAGCATAGATTCGTTTTAGCATTTTCTATTATGTTTTGCTTCTACCATTTTCCAAGAAAATTCACTGGGTAGATTTCTTTTCATATTAGGTATAATTCTCCTTCCTGGCTTTCATTATACAGTCCTACACGGTCCTGTGTGCAGCTAGAAAATCAGGTTTGATATCCAAACTCAAATCAAAAGCTGACTGGTTTGGATAAGGACTTTTACAGAATCCACTACAGGATGCTTCAGAAGAACACAGAAAAAATGCTGAGAAATATTTTCATAAGAAAACTGTTCTCTTCAAGTCTCTGTGTGTCATATTTATTCACAAAATATATAAACAGATCACTGTTATTTGGTCTCATAAATACTGGTTCTACATAAAACCTCATCTATATAAATGCAGTCATTGTTATCTCATAAACTGATAGCTCTGTTTTCAATTTCATGTGAGGTTTGGTCTTTGGAATAGTGGGAATGCATTCCCCTTTTAAATGATGCTTTGCATCTGAAAGCATTTAATCTAACTGATTCAAAAATGTGTCACCTTCTAGTTCCAAAACACAGTGACATGGATGTGCAATTAATGCTATCTTTTTGGTGAGGCACCTTGGAGTTATGATGCCTCTGAGGTACAACCCAAGGGGCACTGCAGCCCAGGATGGATTTTCAATGGCAGATTATAAGGTACATCTTCAGAACAATATATGTGTACATCTTAGAACAGTTGTGAACCCTACCCACTCATAAATAACCCTGTATTCATAGGAAAATTGGGGAAAGACAGACTTTATTAGAATAAATCACTCTAGTTCACATATTTGTAGAAATAAATTTCTCTTTGCAGGTGAATCAGCTTCTAAGAATGAAGTTTCCTTCTGGTCAGCTATCTGCCAGGATCCAGGGAGCTGTATTTTCTCTGGATGTTTTATTAAACGATTTGTGTGTACACAGAGAAGATTTTTTAAGTACTGCAGATGATTTGAAAGATAAGCCTGCTGGAAACTCCATCTGTACTGAATGTGAAACCTTATCAAGACTGAAAAAGCTTCAAGAAAATCCAAATTCAGCTATATCTGTGCTACCCTACTAATTGCTACTACATTTTGTAAGGTTTTAGAGATACCTTCCAATCACTTGTTTCCAGAAAGAAAAAATTATTGTTATACTTTGGCCTAATTTTATGAAAATGATTTTTAAAAATTTGTTTCCAAGCTGTCCTTATCTGCAGAAGTGACCAAAATGTTTTAGTTCAGATTGCTGAAAAAGTAATGAGGATTAAACTGATGCTGGGTTGTTGTACTGCCAATAACTTCTCAGAAATTATAGAGATGTTGTACAGCACTTTTCAACCCTTTTCCTAGGAAATGCAAGTACTCATGATTCTTAAATTTTGTTCAGCACTAATCAGTCCTTTGAGACTAGAAAAATGAATCCTCTTCATTCCCTACGCCATATTTTAAAAGACTTATTCTCTATTTTCGTCTTTTCTCGTGCAACCCCTTAATTTCTGCTACTAACATAAAAGAAAGCAATGGTTTTTCATTACCCTTTCCCACCCATACATAGAGTCTGAAAGTAATTTAGTATAAAGAACCAAAATACCTAAGTATGATTAATTCTGTTATAGAAATAAACAAGGTCAAGTTCTAATCTGATGAACTGTGTTAGTTTCTGCCTTCTCCCTGTGAGTTTTTTGTACAAGAACATCGTGAAAACACAGCAATGTCTTCCAGCATGCACTTTCAACAGGTAGTACAATGAGATGTTGGCCATCAGGAGTAGTTCTGGACACCAGCATAGCCTCAGGCAGTTGCTGCTGAAGGTTTTCCCCTAAGCATTGTTGTCCATAATGGTCTGACGGTCTAACCAGGATTTCTAATCTCCCAGTACCCTCACACACATCTTGAGTTGCACTAGAAATCCTTCATGTTGGGATAATCCTGCATGTTTCTTCTCCATACCCTTCTTCCCTTATTCATGGTTCAAAATTTTTTAATAAATTGGTTTTGACTTGATGAGCCAGTTATCTATAATAATAATTCCAACTTGTATAAGTGTCCTGTAACCAAACCTAGTGTCCTAAACAAATGACATGGCATAGAGCTTCACACTTCATGAATATTTCAAGATACTGGACAAAACCTAGCAACAAACTTATATTTTCCATCCAGTGTCTTTCCCATAATTACAGGAACTTATTTTTAAGAAATTTTATCTACTGCAATCAAAAAGAAACAAAAAGCCCCTAACAAAATAAAGCAGGATTTTTTTCACACTGTTCTGGGACAGCTGCAGTGGCAGAAATGCACTGCTTCATGTTTGATTCATCAGTGAGACCTAATGCTAAAGCAATGAAGTTAAAAGAAAGCTTCATAAGTTTTTCATGTTTATGTGGGGACAGATGACACTGACTGCTATTGCACCTTCAAAACATCTGCTAATTGACATTACAGACGTGAAGGTGGGCAACACAAGATTCTATGCAGTTAAGACTTGGTTCACCTCCAGCTATTGTGTAATAAAGTGAGAAAAGGTTCTGCAAGGTTTAGCTCTGAGTGAGAGTGGAGAGCACTTACCAACCCCCAGCAGTGCCTTTGTTGCCAGAGTCTGTGCTCAGGATATGCAGTTTGTGGGTGAGACTTTTTCCCCAGATCACCTGATGTTAATAGAAGCTTTCACAGGGACAGGCATGCAGGACTGCAACTAAAGCTTTAAAGTAATTTTAAGAAGCTGACTTGCACCATCCTTGTGCCATGATTTAAAAGAGGGAAGGAAAATGAGTTTCCATAGCATTCCTGTGTGAAGGAATATGTCACAGCTCCAGCTCAGCCCCAGGTCTAGCCTCCAACATGCCACAGACTCCAGAGGGATGAGCCTCAACACATCAAAAAGACATTTCTGAGTAATACGAGCTGAATGAGAGCCTATATCTAAAATCTGGGAAAACCCCTTCTAAAGACCAGGCCTTTAGAGAATTTGTTCAAAGGTAAAAACCAATAAAGATGCTTAGCTAAATGTCTGGAAAAGAGCAGGCACAAGGCTTAAAAGGAACGAGCAAGAGAAAGTATATAATGTATATACAATACATGTATATATATATATATACATGTATTGTGCATATATATACGTATACACATATACATATATGTATATACAATATATATGTATACAATATATATATGTATATACAATTGTATATACAATAAATGTATATACATGTAATATTTGGGGTGACTAGAGGGAGGGACAATTAAAGAGAGGGATGGGTTTTAGGGAAAGGCAAAATTATAAAGTATTAAAAAAAAACCCGTAAAAAGTGGGGAAGTGGGAGGAAAAGCAACTATTTCTTTACTATGGATGGGTCAGATAATCTCATGCTAAGCACAAAGCTGTTGAAGCTCAGTATTCACTTTAGTTTCTTTCAGTTTCATCAAAGTTGTGACAGAGCAATGGTGTAGCTCTGGGGGTCTACAGAGATGCTGCGTTTCTCCTCTCTTATGTAAGACATCTCCAAATTGCATTTAGAAACACTGTTTTGCCTCAGACCCTTTTTCTGGCACCCCTGCAAATAAAGGGCAAGGCCAGTATTTGTTCCTAAATTGATTATTTGCCTTGGAAAGACTAACTCACATTGACAAGTATTTATTTGATCATGAATGTGGCCTTGAAGACCTCAAAACTAAACTCCTACTGAGCAAGGCTCACATTGCAGAATTAGACATCCTTATAGGCCTATTTTTGTTTAAGACATCAGGGAAACAGTAATTTCTTCCTGTCTTAAAGATCTGATAACTCCCAATCTGTTTTTCTAGCAGTACAAGTTTGAAACAGCTCCTCCAGCAATGCAGACATGTCATTCTGCTGTCAGACTTTGAAATTTAACTAAAATTGATGTCATCAAGGTCCTGCTGACTTGTGTAATTCTATTATTACAGAATTACTGACCCTTCCTGATATTTCATGTATTTATTAGGGTTCCAAATTATTTTTAAATATATTTTTCCTTAGTACTGGTCCTGCAATTTTTTGTATATGTCATTTATGGCTTCCAAATAATCAACGTCACGATCATCATGCGGATGAAAAAACTTTCAGAAGGCATAAATGAGAAGCAGAATGGGATTTTGATAGTGATACAGAGGTCATGTTAATCCTCACGAGAGAATTAATGCTTTTTTGACTTGTACATTTACCCAAGGCAAATGCAGTATCTTCTAGATTGAACTGTGGGCATAGTGTGCTGTGAAATCATTACAAACCCACACACTTCAGCTGATGCAAATGATGATTCTGTGATTCTATGTGGGTTCACTTCTCTAGACACGATCTTTTCATAATGCAAAAAGCCAAGAAAACTTCTAAGCAGATTTCTCTCCTTCAGAACAGTCTGATATTTTTGTAGGAAGAAAAAGACTGTAAAGCTGGAATAGGAATTTCATTCTCTAGTGCTACACCTGAAACATTGAAAATGTTGTTTGATGGAAAGAGATCCTGAAAAGTAGAGGTGACAGAGGCCCTGATTGGGGTCTCTGCTAGTTTGTGACACCTCCTCAGACTCACAGCTGCCTCTCACATCAGCCCAGGGGAGCCAGGAATGCCCCTCCAGGAGGGATGGAAACCCTCAGGACCTTTCCCAGGAGGAGATGTGGGGGAGTTGTTCAGCTGGGTCAGTTGTGTGAGGGAGAGCAATTGGCATGATGGAAACACCATCCCACCTCACAGGGTCTGCCTCTAATCAGCCTCAAAGCCCCTTTGTGG
The DNA here is from genome assembly GCA_030060385.1 of Muscicapa striata striata. Taxonomy (NCBI): domain Eukaryota; kingdom Metazoa; phylum Chordata; class Aves; order Passeriformes; family Muscicapidae; genus Muscicapa; species Muscicapa striata. The sequence continues at coordinate 7,932,120 of JAREIS010000016.1, read as the reverse complement.
CTCCAGTGGTGATTGTTCAGCCCCCCTGGCTTATGCAGACCAGAGGTTTGCCATTACACACCCAAAAACCCACCTCTTTCCCTGCAGGGGTGCAAACAGGGCTTCAGCAAAGCACCCTGCCCCTTCTACAAATGGCCAAATGTTCTGAGTCATTAACCATTAATAGACCAGTCTCTGACATGGGCAAATGCTGAGGTTCTGGTGTGAGGCATTGGCTCTACTCTCAAATAGGGGAATTCTAGAATTCCCAAGGAAAGAAGAGAAGAATTTGACTCCTTCACAAAGCAGATTTTTTTTTGTTTGTTATAAAATGCATATGAATTAGAATTTCTAGGAGAATAAAGATAAAAATAAAAATAAAAAGCCCCAACCCAATCCAAAAAAACCCCAAGCTCAGAATGCTGGTAATGAGACTTTAAAGGAGATGAAGGTAAGAATTATCAGTGCAATTGTTTGAGTCCATACAAGCAGTATGGACAGAAGGGCTGGGACAATGAAGCCCTAGGACACAGCACAGACAGGGACATTTCCATTGCTGTCTTTTAGTGGTGGTGGTGGGACGCACAGAGGGAAGCATGCTGATTTATCCAACAGTGAAAGGAGGCTTACAGAGTAATTAAGCATTGTTTACTGTAGTATGGCATGTTTAACTTCCCTGTTGTGATTATTATTCAAACAAGAAGCTTGGGAAAGCAAATGTGGGGAAGTGCTCTTGGAACAGCTCATGCACAATGCTCTCAGTGCCGAGTGTTTTCTTCTGCAAATAGTCTTTGTCAGAGGCTCATGTGGATCTACAGAATCCACTTGTGGTCCCTACATTTATACTCCTCGCCAGAGAGGTCTCCTAGCTATTTTCCTTGGCTGCTTCATCAGTACAGCTAGCTTTTTCTTTCAGGCTATGCTGGATGCCACATAATGGTGTGACTAATAGAAGTAGTTTCTTTCCCTTCTCCTCCTCCAGATCTCTTGATTAATATTTTGTTGTATACCTTAATTAGCACTTTTCTGGCTTCTGGCTTCTTGTAACTCAGGGCTTTCTGAATAGACACTAGTAAAACTTTACACATTGCATTATGACAAATATTGCAAATACAAACCCCTTACTAGATTTGCAATTATATCATGCCTGCAGAATTCTATTAAAAACCCAGCATGACACTGCAGATGGTGAAATGGGGAATGGGCGGCTTCCTGTATGCATGGAAATAATTCTGGTAAATCCCATCATAATCATGTTACAAAGTTAGACCATTAAATGGAAAATAGCAATTGTTAGCCTTTCTAATAAAGTTTGTATTTTCTGGGGATTTTTATTTCAGTGGCTCAGTTTCCTGCCTGCTGAATCATGCTCTCAAATGTGGTTTGTATACAAAGACACAGAGGAAACCAGCTCTGCCATAGTTTTCTTGTGAAAAACACTTGTATTTGCTGTAAGAGACAGCCTTTGTTATTTCACTTAAAGAAGTTTAAAATGTCTTAAACTTCTGCTTTTGGCCTCACACACATGTAAACTTCCTGAATGAAGCCCAAGATATATTCCCAATGGGTGGGAGAGAGTCAAGTTTTACACAGTTTTAAAGAGGGTCAGGTCATCCCAAATGTGGCAATACAGTCTCCCCTTCAGCAGGAATGAAGCCACCTGCAGTTTTGTGCCTATTGATATGAATCCATTCCAAAGGGGCTCCTTCGAGGCTCTGTGAACCTGGCTTAACATAACAAAGTGCTACTTTAGGCTCTGCATGCACCTCTACTTGCTCTTAGAGGGGGACAATCATCATTAGTTTGAATTTATTTAATGCAACCACTTTTCTTGACTTAAAACTATTGCTTTCACATTATAGGTTGCTTGTGAAAATTCATATTTTCTGGGAAATGGTAAATTTCTGGTTTGTTCATTTTTTGTTTGTTTGATTTGTATGTGGGGTTTTTGCTTTTTTTTTGGTTTTTTTTTTTTTTTTTTTTGGTAAGGATCTGGCTATAAAATTTCTCTTAATATTTAGATGAATGCCTACAGCTAAACCCCTGTGAGGAAATAAATATGCCTACTTCATATGTCAAGACTTAGAAAATCAATTACATCAAATACACTAAATTAAGTCCACTGCTCTGGACACGTGATCCTTAATGGAATCCTTTTTAACTTGATTTTATACATTTTTAATAGAGATTTTAGCTTTAAATGTTCTGTCACTTGCTTGGAATGAAGATTATGGAAACTGAGACTTTACTGACATCAACCACAATAATACAAACCATCTACATTTATGAAAGAAGAAAGACATCAGTAAGTGAAACAAGCAATACATATGTTCTTCCTGCTGAATAAAGCCCAGTTTTGAGGACAGATGCTTGGATGGTGCGCAATAATAATCTGTCTTTCTATAAAAACTGTCACTCTGTGTCTTATAAAAATTTAATAAAGCAGGCATGTACAGCCAGATGGTAATTTCCTGTTATTAAAGCTTTAAGGGACAAATTAATCTCTGTTGTACCCTCCATTGACTTCACCACTGTCTCTATTGACTTGAATGAAATTACGTTGCAGGTAATTTGGATGTGGGTTCTGGAGGATGGGAGCTGTTTAGGTACCTTTTAGGGAGTCATCTGTGTAAAACTTCTACGTTTCATGTAACTGTCATGAATTGTCTATGCCTTTGGACACAACGTGGCATGGTGGCCACAGTTGGGATAAAGATTTAGAGTGCTGAAACAACACTGAAATGTTGCTGGGTTTGGAGCAAATTCAAATATTTCTGTGGAACTGTGTAGTGCAGATGTACCCCAAGACTCATGGTTCCCAAATGAAGAAGTTTAGTGGGTTAATGTTCTGGTGGGAACATGCAGGTACCTCCCCTGGAGGAGGGAGTTTTCACTGTCTGATGCAACACTGTGGATCATTTGCAGTCCTCTGGTGAAAGACCCCAGAAAAGAGTTTGAGGGTACTTTGGGGATCTCTGATGGTTTATGGCCCCTTCTAATGACATGACCACTGTTTGACCCATGATTAGCTCTTCTTCTGGACCTGTGCCATCTTCTGTCTAAATATTAAAAGAATAAATGGCATGAATTACATTTTCCTGTGATATGGAGAGCAGATGCAAAGATTTGACTAGTTTTACATATGCCAGCCATCCAGAATTTAAACTACTTGAGCACGGGTAACTGCTGAAATTTTGAAGAACCAGAGGGTTTGAGGAGGCAACATGCATCCCAGGGGGCAGATGGTGGGGCTGGACAGGGTCTGACCAGACCCCACATCTGCTTCTCAGAGCAAGCATCCAGACCATAACCAGCCTAGGATGGGATGCTTCCATCTGCTACAGTCTCCAAAGCTGTAGCCCAGCTGAAGAAATGAATCTTAATTTAATGTGGGTATAGAACTATAGCACTTGAAGATTTCTGTAGATACAAGACAAAAAAAAATCTCCCAATGGTTTTTGTTTTTTTTTTGGTTTTTTTTTTTTTTTTGCATAAGACAACACTGTGGTGCCTTTCAATGAATAATATAGACCATCTGATATTATACAGGAATGCCAGTGTCAGAGTATGTGTGACAATCTGAAAAGTAATTGTAAATAAAACCCCCATAGTTTTAATCTATTTTCTCTTCTCTATGAACAGAGGATGTTTTCCTGGTTATAATGAAGATGAACAACTTCATCTCTGTGCTTTGCTCTGCTCTGGAGATACTGAGAAGTGGAGAATACTGTGATTCCTTTTTCATTTCAAAAGTTGTTTACAACATACCTAATTAGTCCTGGCAGAAACAAAAGTGAGAGCAACATAAACTGCAGGACGAGTTCAATGTATCTTGCTTGTCTTGGAAATTGTGGCCAAATACAATCATCTGCAAGCAAAAATATCCTTACCTTCCTTAGTTTCCCTGAATGAGTTATTTAAATGGGAAAAAAAGTAAGAAACTTCCTTTCCCTTTACCACTTGAAAATAGAACTTTGAATCAGAATAGATTTTGTTAATCCACTTACTTACAGAAGCTTAGGGCTTTGATGAGGTCCTTACTACTGCTGAACAGAAATGTTAGAGACAAAGGCATTAGCTACTGACTGAATGGGCTGTATTAATGTGCACTGGTTGCAAATAGCTTGGAGAAAGTTGAGAACTCATTAAGTATTTGGCAGTAAAAAAAACAAAAACAAACAAACCACAAAAGTTCTTTATTGTGCCCAAACAGCTGCAGTTGTGTACGTATTTCCAAAATTGTAAAATAATCAATTTTGGTGGGTTTTTGGGTTTTGTTTTCTTTTTTTGGCTACAAGGTTTTTATTTCATTCTAAGATATGAACTGGATGTACTGCACTTTGCCAGCGTCATTTGTCAAAAATCAAAGGGAATGCAAGCAACAGAAATTAAAGTTGTGGGAATCTGACACTTAGTGGACTAAGATTTTCAACTCAAGAAGTCTGGGTTTGGATAAAAAACTGATCTTGGGGCAAATTTCAGGATTGTAGGGGTACCACTGTTCAAAACATATAGGTGTAAAAGTGAGGAATTGAAATGATGCTGTCTAACTCAGCAAGGACTTTGGCGTGTTTCAGCACGGCATAAGGAGGACATTGGGCAGTAGGTCCTTGCCATACAGGACCACGTGGGGAGGAAGGAGGGAATATTAAAGGTGGAAAACAAGTTGCTCTTGGATTGTTCAGGCCATTAATATGACTAATGCCATGAAGAGGCAGATATCAGGCTCCTTAAGAGATGTTTGTTTTCAAAGGTGTTGGAGTGTGCAGATTTTGAAACTCAGGCCACGAAGGATGTATTTCCACTTCTACTGAAGCACAGGTTGAACTTAACTGCACACTCTCAGGATCACACCTCAGTCACCTTGTGAGGTTATTAACCTCCAGTGCTCTTGGCATCAACTTCGCTGGGCTATCTTAAATAAGCAAAGCAGCTAATAGTTACTAAAAGGTTCTTTATTAAAAAGCACATCAGTCTCAAAAGCCAATAGCAAAAACAAATGGCAAAAGGCAAAAAGCACAAAAGCAAAAGCAGTGGCAATAAGCACCAACTCTTCCCAATACACACTCTTATATAGGATTTTTCCAACAAGCTTGGACCACCATTCCACCATTAACCTATTAGAATTCTAGTTTCTTAGCATGTCAGGTTATGTATGCATAGACCTATCTTGTTCTATCTGAAAAATATAAACAATATTCTTACTATAGCTCTATTATGTCTAAGTCCTGTCTACAACCATGGTCCTGGAGCCTCTACTGAAAACACCAGCATGTTTTTCAACCTCCACTAGAACTCACACTGCAACTTTGGCATTTGAAACCTTTCACTTACTAAAAGCATTAGAGCTCACCCTAAAACTTACTAAGTTACTTATCCTAAAACCTAAACTTACTAAACTAAACCTTACACTTAAACTTATACTTTATGTGTGAGTGGCTTAATATTCTTCAATGCATCCAAAGGCTTTAATTCAACCCCTGCACTTTGATTCCTCCCAGAAGGATTCAGAGAATCCCCTAACTCACTGACTCCAACATCCTAAGCCTGACTTGCAGCTCAGGCTTTTATCCTCGCTGCTTGGGTGACATGTGAGGAATCAGGGTCCAGGCCACAGCATGTGGGTAAGCACAGGGTAGTTGTGCAAGGCTTTGTTACAAGGGGAGAATGGATTAGGAGATTGTCATACTGAAGAAAAACCTTTTGCCTTTTATTACCCCTTACTCTTCCCAGCCTGATGTCACCACAAAATACACTGGACATCACTGGCTATTTTGGGACACTGAGATTTCATTCACACTTGCCCAAGAAAGCATGAAGGATTGCAGATGAATGAGGGGATAGAAATTAATGCCATCCTTCTCTTGTTAGGTGCTGTGTGATTTCTACTCTGTCCCACAGGACAGTTTTGCTACTGCAGGTGATGGGATATGACAAATAGACTGAACTTCCTTGTTTCCTTTCTGAGATATAGGGATTAGTATAAATCATGATGGATCCTGTATAGTTTGGCATCATAGTCCATCAACTACACTGCAAAAGTTTTCCCTGTGTATCCTCTACAATGCACCACCATAACACTCCAATGAAGGAAGCACAGATTGGCTGCAGAGCTGTTTCCTAATGGCTCCCCCATGTACAGTTCATTGAAATAATATATTAATAATTCCATCAGAATTCCTCATTTCCAAGATCTGCTCAGGAGTCAAGAAAAGGAAGTTAAGAGTGCTTTAGTTTAAAATATCAATTTTTGCCTTTGGTCTTTTTTGATGATGGGATCTGACAGACCCAAATATCTTCTGAGAAAAATTACTGGAAAGCTATTTCCAGAAAGCTACGTGACAATCTTTACCCACCTCTTCTTTATCATCTTGGTATTCTTTGCAAAGTATTTTCCATTTAATTCTATATAATGATTGCTAAAATCACCCAGTACCTCTTTTTTTATCATAAATATTTTAGTCTAGTTTTAGCCTTTCATAGGATGTGCCCTGAAACAATACTTGAAGCTATGAAATGTGCATTTTCCAAAATAAGGCAATTGACTTTGGTGCTGTTCAGAATTAGCAAACTGAGGCTAACTTAACAGCTCTCTGGTGAAACCTGTGCTGTTTTCCTTTCTGTGAAATGTCCATTCCAGCTGGGCACACAACCCGTCACGCTGTGAATGATGAAGAACTAGAGGAGAGACCCAAGGAGGTTGTGAAAATCTGCAGCCTTGGTACTTTTCAAAACTTTACTAGACAAGGTCCTGAGGAACCTGATTTAACTTTCTGATTTTCCCTGCTTTGAGCCAGAGAGCAGACTAGATGATTTAAAAGGCTCAGTCCAAATTAGGTTATTCTGTGAGTCTGTATAACCTGCACAAGGTTTTCTGTGGCTTTTCTCTGAGTCCTGGGGGGAAAAGAAGGGAAATGCCTTATGCATAAAAGATAGTGATTATACCAAAGTTAACATATATATTCTCAGTAAAATCACTACCAAAGTGTATACATTCCTGGAGGACATTATGAAATGTAGTTTAAAATGCACCTTGGACTTCCAACCCAAACACATGAACCTTCTGTGAACACTCTGGTTTGCAGAAATGGAGTAGCTGCCTTTGCAATGTGATGTGTCATAAAAAGTTTTCTTTGAGAGTCTATAATGACCTTTAGGTAAAGTACAATTTGAAGTGTATAATGTAATGAGTTTTTCAGGTATTCACAAAGTAAAAACTTGTGACTTGAAAGTCAACTAAAATTCTTACACATCTTCTTAGAATTGCATAAATACTGTTGAAATACCATGTTAGATTCCAGAATATCTACAAAAACTTAATAACCTCTGCAGTTATCTTTGACTTGATATTTGCAGATGTCATGACAGGTCTGTTGCAGAGGAACTGAGTCCATTTTTTTCCCTTGACAAGATAAAGTATTTTGAAAACTGAGGAAAATATCCCTTTTGCTACTCGGGCAACTTTATACAGAGGCAAGGCTCACCTCAAAAGGGATCAGGCTTCATTTTGATTCTGCTTTGTCTCTGACAGCATGCAGGCAGGAAGAGCTGGGGAGCAGCTGGGAGTGGAGATGAGGCTCTCTCTGGTCATCCTGTGCTGGATAAGAGTGGCACTGGTCAGCACTACATAGGAACATTCTGGGCTCTGATAGATTTTACATTCTTTGTTTTATAGTACACTAAGCCAAAATCTTTCAAAATGAAAGTGCCCAGTGGTGCTTGGGATGAATGAGCAACCCTGCCCTGTGGCATGGGTGCATTTTCCAGGATGACTGAATCATTACTGCTGATAACAATCACTTGGCTTGAGCTCTGTGGCAGGCAGTGTTTTTCAACCAGGAGTAAGACAATTGTCAGAATAAAGTTGAAAACTATATTGAACTGAACAAAAGTTGATTTGGTTGCCAGGCTTAGAAGTAGGGTTTTCAGGCTGTCAGGTAACAAACAGAGATGTTCTCAAGAGATCCCCTGGCAGAACTGTAAATAGTGACACACCAGGTTGTCAGTGGTCAGGACTTTCTTTGTGTGTGTGTAAATAACAAGAAAAACATTCCCCCTGGTACTAGTTCACTGAGCACTGAAACAAAGATTAGAAGCCACAGGGATGTCAAACACTGTGTTGCTTTCTGTGTGCCTGTACCTAATGGCTTATCTGGACGCTGTCCTCAGGAATTTTCACACTTCAGGAGATAAAATTATTTATTTTTTTGCTCTCAGCAAAGCCTTAAATTGCTTCTCCTTCAAGTCTTTAATACACAGAGCAAGGTTTGAAAACATCCATTTTCTTTAAGTTGAGGAACAGCCTCTCAACAATGAAGGAAAATGTGCATTTTGGCTAAAGTAGCATATATCATTCACCTGGAATCCTTCTGTGTAGAGACAGTAGGACAGATGCAGCACCAGAGAAACTGTAATTCTCTCCCTACTCAATGTTTTGAGCCCAAACTGAACCTTCTCCTGTAAATGTAAGAATTACCATATAAAATATTCTATGAGACAAAATTATACATTTGTTCCTTGCGGCAAATAAAGTTACAGAAATGTTTTATTCTTTATTTTCTTCTAGCACTGTATTTCACCATGTTAGTATCTCAGAAATCCATTAGCCATTCACCACACCCAGAAAGTCATTGATCTCTAAACATGACAAGAAAAATCATGGTTACTCCAGTCTTCCAAGTGTCACACCCTGTACATGTCCATTATGGTAGACATTTTTGGGTAAGAAATCTTTTTGGGAGCTTGAATAAGAAAAGGCTAGTTGTGTCCCAGTTCCACAATGAGCTTAATTGCATCTATGATTATGGGCTTGCTGACTGAGATGGGATCAAAATCATCAGCTTAAATCAAGCCTGTGCTTTGGAGCAAGACTCTGTGAGATCATCTCCTACCCATCACATACATCCAAAGATTTAAGATTTAAATACATGGCTTTATGAAATCTCTGCAACATAATTTTCCAAGGTGAGTGTTAAGTAGAATCAGTTGGCAATATACCAAATTAATTTAGAAGACTACATAAACAATAGTCTAGACACAGCTGCAGAATTTTTTTCTGTTGCTACACTCATATATCTAGTGCTCATATATCTGTAGGAACTTTTATCTCTCCTACTCAATCTATTTCATTAAAAATGTACTTGAAATAACATTAAGGCTTGCATTTCCCAATGCTTCCTACTCCTCTTCACAGCCTAGTGATAATGGAGAGGAAGTTTTGTTCTGGGCTGTTTCTCAGCTTCTAGAGCACCCACATAACAGACACATGTGAAAATGACTCAAAAAGTGATGAACAAAATCTCACCTCATCTGCATCTTGCTCCTAATGACACACATTTATACATTCTTCAAGCTACAGCAACCATCTCAGTCCCAAGACCATTACAGCCCTTCGAATATTCTAAACAAGGGCGGGTTTTGCAGTATTCATGTTGTCCATTTAGCCACTAGTTTTAAATTGTTTTTAACTTATGACAAGATGCTGGCTGAGAAAGAACTATCAAAGTATTAAAGTAAGAAAAAAGATTTAACATGCATTAACTACAGGCCAAATCAGCAAGAAAAGAGAAACAGATTAGTTTTCACACTAAAGTGAACAAGTATTAGCATTTTGGAGGATGAACTGATGTGTGCACATCTGTGCAGCATTAGTGTGGGAGAGGTCACTACTGATCCCCAAGGCTTCATTGCAAAGCATGTGTAAGAATTGAGTCTATTGTAAATCTCTCTTGATGGTTTGGACATCTTTAAGTCTTCTGGCATGCAAAATCATCTGTGCTTTGCTGATCAGCTGCTCACTTTGACTGCAAGGACAGGAACAAGGAGTATTGTCATTTGATTGTAGCACTTCCATTTTTTTAGCCCAAAATAATGGATTTTGCTCATGTTCTGGCCTTGCAGGAGTTACTTAACCTTGCAGGAGGTAAATGACCATCCAGGTACAGCCTCCATGTCCTCCCATTTTTCTAGCCCTTATATTCTCATTTTTCTGCCTCCTAATTTTTCACAGCTCAGTTTTATGAAATGTCTTACTGCTCTCCACATGTCTCATTCCTGCATTTGCTTTGCCTCTATATATCCTTCTTCTTATCCTCTCCATGTTGTTCTTTCGTCCTTTGCTTCTCACTTACCCATCTGGGGCAGTACTTGGACCAATAGCTTCCCACAGCTTGGCTCAACAAGCAAGGCAGAATTTTTCCCAGTGCCTTCTCTGTGTCAGTAGACTAGGAAATAAACTGACTTTTTAACTGGTAGTGAGTGCTGAACCAGATCTGATCTTGCCCAATACACCACTAATATGATGCATTTCACCCAGAACTGACTGAAGATTTATATCTTCCTTCCTTCCTTGATCTGAATGATATTAAGATCATTAAAAGTTTTGGTTTGTGACCTGGAAATTCAGATAAGCCACCAACTCACAGGGGTTTCTAAAGGAAAAATGCCTTCTGGACCCTGTGACTGCTGAGAATTATTGATAAAAAAGCAACATCTTGCTGAACATACTGAAGTTGTGAGGGTGGTGCTGGTTTAGGTGCCTGGAAAGGAGAGCTTGGATAGCTTGCTGTCTTTATAACAGGCATCTTATAAGCTCCTGGGTATTTGTGCAGTGTAGAATCACAGATGCTAAAATTTTAAATCTTTCTTCTAAAGTCCATCCATCCAGACATGTTTTGAATAAATTTTAGGCTCTACCAACTGGTGTTTTTTGATGGAAATCTGGAAAGGTATTTTCATGCAAATTAGGTAACTCAGGAGATTTCAATAAAACCCTTGAAAAGGTAATACAAACTTTCTGGCACTTCTAGAGAGTGTTCCAGGGCAGAACTAACAAAGACACTTTGTTGTCCTCAGATTTCCATACCTCTCCAAAGTCCCAGAAGGGAAACCAGGAAGGCTGCATTCCTAAGCCAGGTGCCTGAACTTGGTGGCCCACTGCCAGGAACAGTTTTTCTCTTATTTTCTCTGACAAGACAACAGCTTGGGAGCAGCTCCAGAGGAAGCAAACTAAAGAGCAAGAGGGCAGATGTCAATGTATTTAACAGCAAAGAGAAAATGGCATGGATGCTTTCCATAGCTCCAATGCTGGAGAAATCTCAGGCAGTGAAGAGAAGAAGATACACAGGACATTTTCAGCTTTCTAGAAGTTTCAGGGCAAAATAACTGCTGTTTAGATGTTTTCTAATATCTAGGTCCATTAAAGAGATTTGTTTGGATTCTGGATGTGAACATAACCTAAGGGTGATGGTGCAAATATACAAAAAGTTGCTGGCTGCCTAAAAAGCACTGGGTTTAGGATCTGTAGAAATCTGAACTTCCAAAAAAGACCTCAGTTTAAGGGTCTGGGACTATGTGTGACTGTGTTTTGGCTTGGAAACAAAAAACAAAAAACAAAAACAACAACAAAAAACAAACAAACAAACAAAAAAACCAAAAACAAAAAAAAAACCAAAAATTATTATTGTCAGATTTATCTGGAAAACCATGGGTAGCATGAGCAAAACCTTATTCAAGAAAACTCAGTGTAGGGGTCACCTTATACCCACAAAGTTATCAGCGACAATACTAGATGATCTGAAAGAATAAGGTCATACAGAGCTCCTGGGAGCTGACTAACCTTTAACTTGTCATGAAGAATAACTCTTCTTTATTGAGTTGTTCTTTCTTAGATTATCCTACCTTTAAAACCCTGTGCCTTCTCAGTTTTATTCTCCCAGGACAAAAATAGTGGTGGTTATCAATTTGTAGCCCAACGTGATTTTTTTGTTTGGATTTTTTTTGTGCATTTCATAATGCTTTTTGTGAAGAAGTTTATGTTCCAGAATTAGAGATGGCAAAATGAAAGAGGAAATTTCACCTAGACAGTAGCATCAGAAAACACCAAAAAATACTGGTAAAAAAAAAGGTTGTATTGGCAATTGGAAAAAACCAAATTTGTAGCTAATCTACATGAGTCTGAGATTACTGAACTGCTGGAGATAATGAATGCTTCCACTAGAGGAGGAGCTATTCCTTTTTGTAGATGAGTTTGAATAAACAGCTATTTAACTTTGTTAACACTAGACTGTGTAGTCTCTACTCCTGCAAAACCGAAACCTCTTGGCAGAGGTTTCTTTTGCTGACTTGTCAAAAATCTAAAAAAAACAAATAAACAAACAAACAAAAACCTAAAAAAAAAGAGTTTTTACTTGATTTTGGAAGCAAGTCTATGTTAAACAGTAAGTACTGTCAAAAATGCAGTAGTTTGGTGTTCACAACTAAAGACATCAGAAGCACAGACAAAATAAGAGTGGAGGCATAGAGGCCATCCTTTCCAGCACAAGAAGTAGATGTGGACCATGGATTCTTCCAAGGACAGAGCAAATACTGCATGCAGTGTTCTACTGGATTCTTCTAATTGAATTTGAAGACAAAATGTTAGAGGAAATATAGAGCTGGAACACTTGGCATTAGGATATTTCTTCTAGAACTGCAATTTCCAACTTAATTTCTTACAGAATTCATTGCAAATATAAGACAGAATAACTACTTTCACCACTCAAGCTAGAACTTTAAGTCTAAGAAACTGTTTGAACCTGGAGACACTGAAGATGTTTAAATCTTTTACTGTATATAGTGGCTTCAATAACAGACAAGAAAAACATTACTTTCCTTGTAAAAAAGTACATAGAAATAAAAATGGGGATGTCTTTGCTTTGAAAACCTATAAAACCAGCTTCAATATTGATGTGTATCTTAATTTGTCAAATATCTGCAAAACCAAAGGAAATATTTTCTTTGAAAGAAGAGGTTAAAATAAACAATATATAATATCCTTGATAAAGTATATTGTACAGCTAAACATAATGTAAAAACTTTAATAGAGTAGATTTAAAAAAAAAAAATCTTCCTGACCAACTAAAAGTGTTTTTGAGGTTCTTCCAAAGTGTTCTGCTCTTCTTTACACTTTCCTCTATTATTTTCAACAGTGTAGAACATAGCTGTCATGCAACACAAAGGAAGTGGGTTAATAACAGCAATTATACAGAAGGTTTGAAATAGCAGCACAGGGAATGCTCATCTCATTTTTTCCAAAGTGTACTGTACGTGCCTTACTCGTGGTAGAGCTCAGATCTATCCCTCTGGAACAGGCAGGAAGTAGGACAAAGCTTTGTGAAGAATCAGCCAAAGTGTGTGAAGGAAGTAGGACTTACAACTTGCTTCAAAACATTACATTCCTATGAGTCTTTTTTGTTTGCTTACACAGCAAAGATGCTGAAAAGACAGGATCTTATTCATCCAGTTCCTGGAAATACAGAGCAGTGGGAAACATTACTGCATGTTCTTAGAAAAGTTGCTGAAATCAGTGAGTACAGCCTGGTTCAGAGCTGACATTTCCTGTTATTTAACTGGACAAAATACCTTTACAAGCTCTTCTCTTTAGATGTTTCTTTGCTGGCATACAGAAAAGTAGATTCTGCATTTATTTTGTCTTTTCTCTGTCCTTCTGATTTTAAATTTTTTTAATTATTATTTAATTAATTGTCCAACACAGACACTCTGAAGCTGTTTGTAAAGCAGCAAAATCACATGGCACTCTGTACATTCTGATGCCATTATGGATCTGCTGTGTCCAATAGCAGTAACATGTTTCCTCAGAGCTCAAGCTGTATTCCCACTGGTTGGCAAACTTGCATTCAAAACTTTTTTTGGTCGATAAATAACAATAACTATATTAATATTACTGTACTGTGAATCCAGCTCTTAAGTGTTGTAGATCAGCAAAGCTCTACAGTGATGATAAATTGAAGAAATTATACTGATTTACTCCTTAAGCATCAGGCTGTATAAAATGATGACAAACTCTGACACACATTAGCCATTTCCCTGTGGTATATACCAGGGAGTACTATCTTGATGCAAAGATGATTTCTGAGCTGTACCATTGCTCATCTTTCAGTGGATTTTACCCATAAGAGAATTAATTTTATTCAGAATATTCTCTCCATTAGCATTTCTATCGTGTAGAATGTTTCATTACAAAATATTGCCTATGCAGGAACCCTACAGGAAAATGACTCTATCATTGATACTTTTGCCAAGCCTACAACAATATTTGAGAAACTGACACAGGTTAATGAAATCTATTTGGCCAAGACACCAGAAATGAGTCATCACCTGTCCATAAAGAATTCCACTGGAAAAACATTATAGATTAGTTTGTCTCCATACATCTCTGCATTGCCTGCATATATAATACAGTTTCATTCTTTTAGGAAGATTGTTTCATTAGGCACCTGACTTTTACATGCAAGCTACAAGTGCTGGAACCCAATATGCTTCTCATACTTAGACATGATAGAACATTCCCTCTGAAAACAGGGACATAAAAGTGGAGCTGGATCATCTCAGGCTGTGTGTTTTGAGTGACCCTTGTCCCATGGCTTGCATTGCCATTCACCAGCATGAGCTACCTTTAAGAGAGGATTTCCCAGCACCTGGCATACAGATCTGGAAATACCATACAAGGGCCCCTAGGGAGGCATCCAGGCATCTAGAGATGGCACCCAGAGGGATTGCAGGGGCAGCTGCACCACTCTGCAACTTCTGCCTAGGATGTGTACTGGAGTTCCTTTTCCAGGGAAACAGGGTGCAGGAAGGTAGGGTTGGTTGTCACAATCTGCCATTCAACTGGGACATGGCAGACATTTGCACTGATGAGGCTGCACCAGTGGCAGCACAGTCCCTGAGAAGCAGGGAGCAGCTTTAGAGGGTTAATTTCCAGATGGGGGTGTGGAATCCCCAATCTTTGACAGAATAGCTGCCCTTACACTCAGTGGAAGAGAAGGCATCTCCAGAGAGTGAGACAACTGATTTCTCATGCACCCAGTTAGAGGATAGTTCTGTCAGACAGTGAGCAAAAAAAAAAAAAAAAAAGCTGAATATTTGAGACACATGAAGATTTGCCAGGGGACTTGTCTTACTGAGAAGCTGACAAAGAGGTTTTCATCTGAAGCACTTTGGCCTCAGCCTAAGGGTGCTGCAGAGGTACTCTGGGTGGCCAGACCTTTTAAGTGCAAACAACAACGTGGAGTCCATGGCCCTCTGTTGCTGAGGACAAGTTTCTTTTCTTTACTCCCAGCCTGCTTCCTCCAATGTACAAAAGGGAAAAATTGGGACAGAGAAACGTCTCCAACTCAAACTACTGTGTTTTTTAAAGAATTCAGGTGATAACAAAAGGTACTCTTGTCAGATTATATAAAAATTATACTAGACTGGTTCATGGTTTGATTTTTTGGTAGGGTTGTTTGTTTGGTTTTTTTAAGAGGATACAATTTTATTAGCATTGAGTACCTTTAATGTAATCTACAAGGCACAAAATAAATAGTAAAACTGGCTGGTAGTAAAATTAAGTTAGTTTGAATGTTCTTTGGCAGTGTGTACAATTTTTGTTACTTGAGCACTCAACATCAATACAGAGGCAAATAATCATATAATAGACATTTAAGCATTTAAGTGTCCATGGGCTAGTTCCATCTTTGGTAGGATTAGTAAAATCACCTGTACTGCATACATTCAGTATTTTCATATGAAATTCATTCAGCAATTCATATGAAGTACTCAGCAATGGGGAAGTTCTCCAGTGTGTCTAGTTTTAAATGTTCCTATTCCTCCTGCCTGTCTAGGCAAAGAAATAGCAAAATAGAGGAAGGTAATTGAACAGCAAGAGTAATGACACTGTAATTTAGAGTAGTTAAAAGGTAATGGAAAGGATGGCAATAAAACCAAATATTGAATGCATACACATCTGTAGAGTTGTAAGGAAAAACAGTGCTGTGGTAGAATGTGAGATGATGCTGCTGTGGTCCTGAGCTCTCCAGTGAGGCATGGGATGAAATCTTACATGCAGCTGAGTGAGGTTCCTCTGCCTTAATTAGTATTCTTCTTTGGTACAGAGAAGTACTATGCAAAGAAAATATAATTATATTATCCTTTGGTCTTCCCCCAATGTCTCTAAACATCACTCTATCTTATGCTATTTTCATTTTGAACTATCTGATAGCTGGTAGGGAAATTTAAGTCTATCCCTTACAAGAAAAGGGAGGTAAAAGCTTGTTACCAGTAAAAGCTCTCTCTTTAAAAGACATTGAGCATTACAGCCTGAGATTTCCCTTGGCAACTGTTGAGGAGGCTGCCTAGAGGTATCCACACTCCAGGATGAGTGTTATGGGATGCCTGTGTGGTGCACAGGAGCCATGCAGAGAGGAAATCTAAGCTGATAAAAGGTGCTATGGCAGTAATGTCACTGCTGCCTCTCAGGATCAGATGTGCTAAAGTTCCTGCTGGAACGAGGTGCATATCTCTTTTGGGTTTTTTTTTTTTTTTTTTTTTTTTTTTTTTGTAGAAGCTGAATTCACAGCTTCACAAAGCACAAGAGTGAGTTTCTAAATATCATATTTAAAGTGCTGAGATTCTCAGCTAAGCCCCCACCAAACCAGCTGTCTTGCATGGTGGTCCTAAAGAACTTTCTGTCCCTTCCTCCTCCTCCCCAGCCCAGAAATGAGGGTTAATCACTCTGAGCACACACGGGAGAGCCAAGCAGCACCCACCAGGTACAACCTCGTATTTGAAGCAGGTTCAGATAACTTCAGATGGAGAGGGGAAATGAACACAAGACCAGCACAGCCTCAGAAGGTGTATTTACCAAGAAATTATCAGATACATTAGCAGGAAGTGGGAAAGAGAAGTCTGGCTGCTTCTAGAGCAAAGAAGCTGCTGCACTCTTCATAGCTGCACTCTGAAGACACCAACTGATTTAAGTCTAGGTGGAAGGTGGAATATATGTAGGAGTATGTGTGTGTCCTTATCAGAAACACAGCTGTGTAGCTTCTTAGCACTATCTTGAGGAGTATTCTGCTCCTGGCCAAAAAGAGATGTCTAGATGCCACATGACCTTTAAAAATGAGAAAGTCTGGGCAATAACTAAGAAAATGGCAGTTTAATTTGCACCCAGAATAGACATATACCATTTTCCTATGCCATTCTGTGCCCTCTGGTGTACTAAAGTTGATGACAGTTGGCATTTCTCCATTTTAAAGTTGTTTTCTAAAATATGTATATATGCATACACACAGACAAACACACACACACACACATTTCTTGGCGCACCAAAACTTTCATCCTACCATTTCAAATTTTCCCTCAAGTCTCCCTGCTTCTGGGTAGCCAAAATCTAGCAACTGTGACCCATGAAATCTTGTCTCTTTGTCTACATCTTCAGTTGCTCTGTTTAAGATGTGCACACGGAGATGCAAAGACAGCTGTTATTTTTTTTCCCAAAACATTGGAGACTTGTGGAAAAATACTGCACAGATTTCTCTCATTGCTACTTTCATGCTGTTCTTTCTGTTTGATTTTTTTTTGTGCCTTAATCTTCCCTGTTCAACAACTTAAAATTAGTAGTACTGTTTTTTTCGTTATATATAAGAACACTTAAAAATCCCACTACTGCTTAAGAGATTTCTTTTTATGGACTACACACATTTTTAGAACAGTGTAACATACTTATGCCACAAGTTATTTAGTTAAAACATCGAATGTAGGGAAAGCAATGCAGGATCAGTTCTATTGCATCAAACTCCAGCATCTGAAGCACATTTCTCTTAATCTCTCTGTAGACAGAGAATATGGAAGATAGGTTCCCAGAGTGATTGATTTTCTCCTAAAGCCCAAATTACTCTTGAAGACACCTACAATTCATCATGGACAGCATCTTAGTGTGGGATGTAGCACCCTCAGTTAGGTGTCTTGCATTAGAGGGAAGAATTTGGATTTCAGGTGCCCCTGTCACTTGCTGCTCCAGACAGCATCCCATGTGACTGGGCTATCTCACTAGAACAGATGATCAGTGGCTTGCTTGCAGACCTAGAGCCTTTGCCTATTTTTCTGGTATTTATGCTGCTGTAAACATAACAATAAATGGAAATAAACAAATAACTGCAGGAACACAGCAGACTTTCTCCCTGTTGGACAGCTAGCCAAATTTTGTTCTGACTGGTGTCAATACAAATAACTCGTTTCTATTGACAGAAATTGCCCTCGATTCAGCTTGATATAATTATAAAAGGATCTGCACTGCTCTCCAGGGTCTCTTCAGAGTCAGAGATTTCTCAGAAATCAAGAGTTGTCATTATCATTTTTATATAATTTTCAACATGATATGCTATGTCAATCTAATGAAATACTGTGCCAGTGCAGTAGTGGGCAACAAAATGACAAAATTATTTCTTACATAGCACTACAAATTGCTCTTATTTTTAGGATTTAAAATTATAAAAAAGACAAGTGTCTAAAATTTTGCAAGGAAATAAAATAGAAACTGACAGGTATAATTATTTTATGTTCTTGAAGGAAATACAAGATCTCCAAAGTGGAGAGTTCTATATACAGAGCAGAGGAATTAAAAAGAAAATAATTTAGAAATCTTCTTTTAACTTATTATCAGCTGATGTCCTGCAATTATCCTATACTCACTGGAGTCTGTGAATGTTGCAGCCTGCTTATAGATAGTTCTGTTGTTGTAGAATTTGAACTCATATTTTAGCATTTTTTTTTAATGTAAAGAATCAAGGTGTGAGCTCAGGCTCCAAAGCCAAGTGTTGATGCTGCTGTGAGCAGGAACATGAGCATCACAAAAAAACACTGCTGGTTTTTCTAACAGACATTCAGACTAAAGATACAGGGCTCAGATCCAGAAAAGCTGGTTGTAATCCTTCAGACTCCTGCATACTGTTGGGAAACTCTGCCCAAAACAGAGGTATGGTGCTTTTAGGGCATAATTTTAAGGTTCACTGCAAGATCTGGGCACTGTGTCTAAAATTCATCTGTGCAGTGGAGTACATTTACAGCAAGACCCAGTGTTGTTTGCATAGACAAAAGTCAGGCACAATGTTTTTGTGACCCTCCAATTGTATGTCTAAAATGGACACACAGGCCCTCCCTCCTGAGGCCTTCTGGGTCTCCTGCTATGGAGGAAATTGTTAATGTAGATATTTACTTAAAGAAAAAACCTCCTGGTATTTTGGGTACACACCAAGGTCCTAAGCTAGGAGCAAATGCATCCCCTAACACAGATGTGCTCAGTGTCTGGGGCAGCTTGTGACAGAACCTTCGAAGAGATGGTTGCCTCCATTCAGTTTTTGACAGTTAAATTCAGCAGATTTCTGAGATTTGAGCCCTGTTGAGATTTGGGTCTCCCAATGTACAGCAATGCCAGCACAAAATAATTGTTCATTTCAGTTTTGCTCTTCACTAGGGAGAGTTAAAAACAAGCATAGGAAGGATTTGATAACTTAAAAATACTAATTTTATTCATAGCAACAAAGAGGCCAATGAAGAGTGTGGTGACAGCCTGGAACACCATGTGGTCTTCCTTGCTGAAATAGGTGGAAGACAAAGGTTAGGCTGGGCTCTGACACTTTCTTGTGAGTGCTGCAGCAGTAGTTCCTGTGCTCCAACACTATTTGTTTATTTTAGCACCTAAAAAAAGATCAGAACAGATTTTAAGAATATTTCTTCTGCAACAAGGAAGGGAAGATATAGCAAAACAGCCACATTCTCCTAATTTATGTTCATATAGTCATACTGTATTTCATACACATGAAGAGAGAAAAAGACATCTTTGAAGGTAAACTTCTGTTTAGTAATTTCAACACAAAAGAAGAGATACTTCAGGGTGTCCAGGACACTCATAGGGATCTCCTAGTGCCACTGGAGAGCTGTGCCATTCATTCTGCAGGAGCAGCTGTAGAGGACATAAAGGAATGTACCAAAAGGCACCAGAAGGCTAACCTATCCTTTCCTGGTCACCATCATCCAGCCATTTCTTCTTCAGCAAAAATCAAAACCAGATTGTTCTGTCTGAGTTCTGTCACCTTCAAGAGGGCTCTCTGAGAAAAGAGTCCAAAATGTGGCAGTACTGAGGGCTGGAGAGCAGCCATTCAAGATACCCTTAGCAAGATTTCCTGCAATTCTACTCTTCAGAAATAGTATAAATGGTATGTCAGTGACACTTAGTGTCATTCAGACATTTTCATACCTTGCTTAGTATGTTGCAGGGCTGGAAGATGGTTCAATTATATAGTGCTCTGTATGAAATACTGTCAGATACTTGCATAGAAATGCTGAATCCACATTGAGCTCCTGAAGTCTTTGCCTTTCCCATTGTGTTTACACTACTCACCCATCAAGAGAACTAATTAGAGGGGAAATATAGCTTAGATCAATCATTTATTTTTCTATAGCACCCCTAGGCACAAACTTCCTAATGCTATTTTTTCTCATTAAAATCCAATCAACTACAAGTATGTTTTTTATGAAGTGGCCTGTGAAATAACTTTTCAAATTTTAGAACAAAAGGATTTGAAGGGTATGGCCTGTTTGAAATATTTGCCAGCAGTGTACCTGGAGAAAGAAGAGGTATGTGTATCTTCAACTCACAGGAGAGATATTGGGAAAATAGCCTCCAGAAAGGATGGCTGGTGTTTCAGAGCCTTGGTACCTACTGTTCAATCCCATTGATGTTTGCAGCTTTGGAAGAAGAAGGTGAAAACAAAAAACCAAAGCAATGACAAGGAGGAGAAGCATATTTAAAAAGTGAGAACAAGAAAACAAGCTAAAATAAGTCTTTGCTGATACCAGGTGGAGGGGCAAAGTAATTGTTTCAGAAAATGCTCCTGTCAAAAATACTCTTTGCCACAAAGGAAAGGAGAGTTGGAAGGCGACTCCAGTACTGGCTGGAGTATTTGCATTCTTACCTGTGAAACACTTTCATATTCACCCAAGTAATGCATTCATTTGAACTGAAATCCTGCTGTGGAAATGTGCAACAGATCATCAGCTGGAAGCTGTTGTAGGACTTGGCTTGCCATGGTTGACACATCATCTCAGTGCTTCAAAGAGGTTTATTGTCACTTGTGTGGTCTCAGAGTGAACAGGAGAGACACACTGAGACAAATTTCCTGGGCCTTCCCCCAAACCTATCCACATAATGCCAGTCTGTTTCCTTAAATTCCATTTGAAGCACTGATTGGAATCTAAAAAGATTTTAATTTTTTTAAAAAGACATCTAAATAATTTTTCTGTGGAAATAAGGATTTTCCTGTGCCTGCTTGTGGGCTCAAAGCCACCCTTGTTCTGGACTGGGTGAGTTTGCTTTTCCTTCATGCAGGTTATTATTTAGAACATTATGGGCTTCTGACTGGCTTAGCTATCATGTGGTGGTGTTGATAGAGAGAAGATGTCATTTGGAACTCCAGTTTTTAGGTTGCCTTTCAGTAAACAGCACATAAGGCTGGTGCTGGCTCACTCAGGAAGAAGAATACAGCTGGGCCAAAATCCCTGTCTGTGAAGCCACATGTACCAGGCAGCCTGACAAACAATATCCATTATTAAAATCAGAAAAATACATGGAGACAAGGCCTGCTGTCCTACTCACAAGGCGTCATGTCTAACCAGCTGTCCTTCCAGAGAAACCCTGCTAAGGATCAACAGCTTACCAGAAAAAGGCACCCCTCTCTCAGATACACTGCTGGGCATCTGGCACTTCAGTAGGAGAGAGGGTTAAATGACAGTCAGAACCTGCTCCCACTCCAGATTATGAGCATAGAGAAAAAGAAAGGAGGAGAGTTCAATTTTGCTTTTATTAGATCCTTGCCCTTTTTTTTTTTTTTTTTTTTTTTTTTTTTGCCAGGTATTTAAAAAGCAAGAACCTTAGAGCAAAAGAGGGAATGAGTCACAGCAATAGCTTCTTATTAAACTAATGACAAGACACATAAACAGAGGGAGCTCACTTGGCCAACACAATACTAAGCCATAAGAAATTAAACCAGAAAAGTCATGTACTGTGCCTCAGACTGGATGTTCAATTAACCTTAAATTGGAAATGCTAGCATTTGATTTTAAAACAAGTCATGCACTTGTACCAGGTGCCCTGTAGGTGGATGAGATAAAAAAAGAAGTGACATCAAGTTTCAAGCTCTGCAGTTTGCACCTTTGTGTGTATGTGCACTGGGTAGTAGCACCTTCGTTGAGCTACATTTCCAAAAGCAAGGAGTTTGTCACTGTTTTCATTCCCCTCTTTTTAATACCAAGTCCATTACACAGGCACCTCCCTGGGTTATGGCAGGTGCTGAACACTTCTGAAAAATACTCTCTCAGTAAAAGCCATTTTTTGCCAGCCTGACTCCATAAAAATCAACCTGCCAGAAAAAAAAAAATCTGAAAGGTCCCATGCTAAATCCTGTCTCCAGAGAATACTCCCTATGCAGTATAGAAGTGTATATGAGTAATCCTCATCCAAAGAGATTAAAAAGGAAATAAGATATTAATTTACAAAAACCATCTTATTGCAGAGCTGTTCTAGGTCTACAGTGTCAGCCATAGATTGCAGGGAGAATAAGATCCTTGGAACTGAGAAAATAATAGTGAAATTGTTTTTAGAACCACAAACACAGCAGTGTTCAAACCAGCCAAATTTTAGCAGTATTTCCTAGCTAATATTTGCAAGCTTTTCAAACTGAAATTTTTAATTGAAAGAAATTAGAGCTGCAAGCTTTACATCAAAACATTTTGATAGCATTCTATTTTAGATGTAGACTTGCTTGACTAAAACTGTGGGCATAGCAGTATTAATGGCAACTAGTTTTAAAGCAAAGATTTGAAGAACAAGTTTTTCTAGCAACAACTGTATGTAATTGAGCAAAATCTCTATCCTCTCAGCCTGATAATTTTAAGTGTTGGAGCAATTCATGTTGAAGTCAGTTTTGGCAAAAGCACCTAGTTACAACATACCTTTTTGTCTCACAAATGCCTTAAAAACAGCTGAAGCTCCTTCAGCTCCATGGTTAATGTGAAGGAAATGAGGAAAAATGTTCCATTCATTTCCTCTCCTTTGTGTAAAGGCCAAGGTTTAACAGACAAAGAAGAATAATTTAGAATTTTATCTATTTTTGTAACAGGCCATTAGGAGAGCTCATCTATACAAAGGATCTTAACAACAGAAAACAAAAGTAATAGAATTTTAGAAGTACTAAAATCTGTAAAGAAATGTAAGGCTGACACAAAAACAGCCCAACAGATTAAATTACCCAAATATGTAGTCCGTCCATTAAATTTATCCACTACGAAATGGACAGCATTTATATATGATCAAACATGACAGCTGAGCAATCATTTACTCCTGGCATTGCTCAGTGTCAGTAGAAGGTCAAGGAGAAAAACTATTTTTTCACTGAGTAGCCTTTGCTAATAAACAAGGCATTATCCTGGCAATGAAAAAATTAATTGCAAATAGTCAAAGTTGAGTGGGATGGCTGAGTAGGGGGCTGCCAGTAGACTGTAATGGAGACATTTTTGAGCCTAAATTATTTTCTCCACTGTTTTTTGGTTTTGTTTTTTTTTTTTTTTTTTTTTGAGAGAGATGTTTCAAAAATAGCTGCTAAAAATAAAAGGACATCAGTATTATCAAACACCATGAAGCTGACAGACACTTCTGTATTAAGATGCAAATAAAGTCTTCATGTCACAGATGATGTCTCCTGTTATTTTCAGTTCTTTGCCAAACTTGAATGTTTTAGGCCAACAGTTTTCACAAGAAGAAAATGCCTTAGTTTGAACACATTTGTTTAAGTCTCTGTAATGCCATTGGCCTTTTCAATGGGGGGGATTAAGGAAAAGTAATCTCTTGTTTTGCTCATCACAAGTTTTACAATGCTTTTTAACAAAGAAGTCCTGGCATTGCTGCACGACATGTCCAAGATGACATTCATCTCTACTGACTTGGTACCAAAGCTATTCTTTCTGCAATCCCTGCTCATTACCATCTTGGCTCCAGTTCCAGTCAAGGCTGATGTGTTCAACATCTTCTTTGCCTCTGTCTTCACAATATATATCAGCCAGACCTCTGTGCTTAGTGGAAGGCTTAAAGTGGCGGAGGGACAGCAATACTGATGAGTTGGAGGCTATTTGAGATTACATGATCAATAAAAGAATTTTCTCTATTTTATTTGAAAGACTGTGAAAACTGGGGGAAGTCTGACACCTGAAAAACTGCATCTTCTCACCAGAGTGGAAGTCTGCATCAACATACAGGCATGCAATGTTGTACAGTCAGAAGTGTGGTATTTTCTACGTGTGTTTGTCATTATACTCATCACCATTTTATGGTATAGTTTTTGTAGTTTGGATGGGTGAAATCTTGCAGCATGCATTGTGCCTACCTAACTCTCAGAAAGACATCCAAGTGAATAGGGAATTTGCATGGAAAACAGTTTGATATGCTCATCAGCTGAAACTGAAACAGCAGACAAGTTCAAATAGCGGTGTTACAAAAGTAAACACCTTCTAAGGGAATTTTAGTTCCACGTGGTTTAATATGAAATAAATTATGCTAATATTGTTTAAAGACCACAGCTTTGTTCTCTTAAATACTAGGAGAAAAAGGAATGTTCACCTCCTTTCCCCAGGCTCAAATTCTTCACAGCAGTACAGACTTTCTTCCCCCAAGGAAAGGAGGTTGACCACCTGGTATCATTCCAAAGGACATGAGACAGGCCAATGCTGAAGATTAAAAAACCAACACAGCCTGTTATGCAGTGGGAAAGAACAGGAAGATGGATCTGGAGAAAATAAATGTGGAAAACTGACCTGAAGGCCTACATGTGATTAATTCAAATTTCACAACCTTCTGAATTTTAAGTTCAAGAACACATTTGAACACTTTGTCGACCAAAAGATCTGATCCATGCACGTAGTTTATTCACAAGAGACAAAAAACAATTGATGCTATGAGATGAGTAATGCGGTTACTCACAGTTCTTATTATCCAGTGTCCCAAGCAGGAGAAAACTGATGAAAATCAAGCCCTTTTGGATGCAAATTCCAAGGCAATTGTTGAAAAAGAAATTTATGATCAATTACTGTAAATACAGCAGGTAGCTCAAGAAGAATCACTTCTTACAATCTGAATTTTAATAACAGTGAAAATGTCAAAGAAACTGAGAAAACCTTGCTTCTACCAGTAAACTGACTTAAAAATAAATGACTGATTGAGGTTGAATTGAATAATAATTGCAGTTAAGTAGTCTAATATGACTAAAGACAATATGTTCTTCAACAGAACAATTACCTACTTATGCAGTATTGTGAAAAGACAAATTAAATATAAAAGCTGTTTCTCAACATCAGTAAAATTTATCTAAATAGAAAAAGTCCCTAAGCTCAAAATGGCACTAATAATTATATGCTTCTGTAAAGGAATTCCACATAGATTACCATTTAAAATACACCAAGCTTTTAAATTCTGGACATGTTACTTAGTGTGAATTCATAGATGAACTGAAAAAACCCTCACCAAGTTAAACACACTCTTGATTATCCATTATACTTTCTTAGTGCTTTTAATAATTGTGATGGCCTAATTTGAGACAATTTGTTCACAGGCCTTATATCTAATCTCCCTTTATTTATGAAGAGTTTTCCCCCTGAAGTTTTTCAGGAAACGAAATGCTGAGATTGGAAATCTCCAGAAGTGGCTTGACAAAAACCCCCCAAAAATGGTTCTACAAAATATACCAGTTCTGTGTGTCTCTATACTGAATCCTTACATTGGCTCCTCAGTCAAAATACATCTAATGGACTTGCAGGCCTGAGATGGCTCTTCATTGAAACTTAATTCCATATCACATGGAGGTTTTAAGGAGAAAAAGTACAATCAAGGTAATTATTCAAACCTCTGTGATATACTGTATAAGGAAAATAACTGGATTTCATGTGAAACTGGCCCACCAGCATAATTACAGAGAGGCCAGAAGATCACCAAGTGGACAGTTCATCACTCAGCACTCACTCATCAGAATTTGAATTCTGCAATAAGCTGTTTTCTTGTTATATAGGGCAAGAAGCTATTTTCTCAGTTTCTCGTTTTTAGAATGTTTAAGATTCCTCTACCAAACTAGGACAAAACCCAAGCACCTCAAAGAGAGCAAAATTAAACAATTTCCCTCCCCTACAAATATAGCTTTGGAATAGTTGAAATGCTTACTTTTAGATGCTGATCTTTTTCACTTAAAAAAATCTTACTTTTCACTGTAATTACATTTCAGAAGGAAAGTATTTTTGAAATGAAAAACCAGAGCACTTCTTTTTGAAGATGCTGGAAAAAGATATTAAACAAACGTCAAATTTTTTGACTTGGAATAAAGTACTGAAAGCAATCCTTTGTCATAAAAGAGTATGGTTTTGACAAATTAGCATTTTCAAACTAAAAAAAAATAGATATGTTTCTTGCAAATAGCTTTCAGTTCTACACACCTCCAGGATGCACCATTCTTATGTGACTGTGTACATGTATCAGGAACAAATCAGCCATGGGCTGGCAAACAGATGGCCTCCTATCTCTGGACTTGTAAAACATAAACAAAATTAAGACCATCAATAGGATATCTCCTACTGTAATACCCCTTTCAGGGAGCTTTGAAAATATTTTTCTTCTTGATTGTGTCTGGAATACTACAAGATGACTACTAGAATGTGTTCCTTGTAAAATAGATTAATTTTCTGTGCTATCCCCATTACTTTTGTGATCTATATTCAATTACACATCTATTACTAGGTGTATTTCAATTACGGAGGATGATACCACAACTTAAGAATTATGAACTGAGAGCCTAATCAGCCAACTAAGTACCTGTGAATATAATTTGTAAGTATAATGAATTAATTTTTTTTCCATACTTAGAGCTTCATGCCCCCAGTAATTGCAGTGCTCAAGTGGAAATGGGAGCTGCAGGTGGCCCTGGATCCCAACAGCAGCCAGCAGGTCACAGCAGATTGCACAAGTGCCTGGGTAGGTTATCTCAGAGTGAGCTGGTCTCTGCTTCCCCATGCTCTTTGGTAAAACATCAAACAGCAGAGCCAAGCAGCAGATGGGTTTTTCTTGAACAGGAAACCTGGGGAAAAAATCTGCCCATTTTCTACCCTTCTGACTTTGGAACTCCAGGAAAGAGGTCAAAATATCCCAAACAAAATTTTAAGAGGTGGTTTCACAGTGACTACTGAACTCTGATGCATCCCAGGGCAGACCCTCAATCTTGGCAGGGAAGGAGCTGGCATAAGGCAAGCTGTGCCCAGGACACCCCATCCTCCCTTGAGCCACAGAGTACTTGGCTCTTTGCCTTTCTTTTTCTATACATGCAGTTTGCAGAATTCGACTGCACAGTAAAATTTATGTCAGTGGCCATTGCACTCCTTATTTTCCTCTTTCTGCTGATGGAAATTTCTTATCAGTCCGATGCACAAAATGGCAGTCAGAGCAGCATGCTATCAGAGCTGGTAGGCTGGAGGAGC
Organism: Muscicapa striata striata; assembly: GCA_030060385.1. Classification (NCBI taxonomy): domain Eukaryota; kingdom Metazoa; phylum Chordata; class Aves; order Passeriformes; family Muscicapidae; genus Muscicapa; species Muscicapa striata. The sequence continues at coordinate 7,904,757 of JAREIS010000016.1, read as the reverse complement.
TGAGGATATCTTGTCATATGTCATTTTGGACAAGGGAGAAATGGCCCAAAGCAGCACAGTTAAAAGGTAATTTTCACATAAGGAACTCAGGAAAGGAAACCTGGCAACAACAAATGGGTTGGAGGTCAGAAGGAACACCAGTCAGTCACCACAGACACATATTATTTTCCATGGAAATATAGCTGAAGAGGAGGAGGGGATGGGGGACCAGAGTTTGCTGAGAGCAGAGCAGATGGCTCAGGGAGTGAGGGCAGCGCCACCAGTCAGCAATAGGACAATTTGTAAGACAGTTTTAGAGTGTGCCCTCCTATCTACTTGTCCCAGTCATGTGATAAAATAAGACTAAACCCTTTTTATAAGTGATGCTTTGTTGTCATTTTTTCTATTTGCTTATACAAATATTATTATAGCTCATAAACTTTGTGCTGTGGCTAGTGATAAAGCTATAAAATGTGTACCAAAACAGGAGGTGAATTATATTTTTAGAGCCACTAAATCTTCCCTGTTGAGTTTTAATTTGGAACTGATTTAATATCATTATCATTGTTATTAGTACTTTATGTTGTACATTGTTATTGTATCTTTATGACTGTGATGTATACGGCTTGTCACAGAATAAAAATATGTCCCTTACTCCACATAAGGTCACAATTTATATTCAAGACAAAGATTATCAGCAACATCAGAGAGATGAAGAGGCTTCTTAAAGGAAACACCCTCTAACTGGCAAGATGGGGGGGGAATTTCAGATTGCCAAAATGACAAGCTTTTCCACAGCTTTTTATAGATACTAGGTTAAGAAAAACTAGAAATGTTCTGAATGACAGCAAGATAAAGTAGGTGTTTATGGCATTGTGTCCACAGCATGGAAGAGAATGGAAGAAAGTTATCACAAATGTGTTCAGAATTTAGCAAGCAGGATACTGGAAACAGTACAGTGGTCTTTGAAGAACTGAATGACAGGTGGCAGGCAGCGTAGAGTCTGGCCATAACAGGCTTTGAAAATTGACACATCACTTAAAATAAGTGAGTTAAGAGAAACAAGGTGCAAAGGCATGGGGAATAATAGGTAAGGGGGAACACTCTGAACAGATAAGGGGAAAAATGCAACAAGTAAGACAAGCTGATAATGAGAACTGTAAAAGATAAATAGCCATGTGGATGGAGATTGCAAGCATGAAATTGATGCCATTGCTGCTCAGGGTGAAGTTCAGAATGTCAGGAGGTGCAGAGAAGCTATAGATGAAGTTAAGGATCGGGGTAGGGACCCAGAAATGGGTACTACCTGAAGGAATTAATAATAAAAGAAGAGAGTGATAAATCACTCTGGTAAGTATAGGTGAAAGCTTCATGTCCATGAGGAGGTGTCAGAGAAACAGGCTGAGATCTTAGTGTGTATTAACAAAAGAAGGCTAGTTAGAGACATGGGCTGTCTTGTTGGAGACTGAAGGGAAGCCAGTCAGAGCAACCAGAAAAACACAATATTTTTGGAGGAATAAGTCATGCAAAAGATGACAAGTCAGGAAAGATACTCCTGTAGCAAAAATGCCAAACTCCTCTGTGAGGAATCAGTGAGCTTAAGGAAGTGGTGTAAGATGGAAATCACCTCCCCAAGAAGATACAACCAAAATTAAGGAGTAAGGCTCTTTCCAAGGGGCAGGGCAAGAGATAATAGCTGGAGGAGGGGCAAATAAATTAAAAAAGAAAAGCTTTGACATGGATGGGATAGGAAGTTTTCTACATGTTGAGAAAAGATGTCCAGGGACGTGTGAGAAGAAAGGGTAAGTGTAAATTTAGGGATAAGAAAAGTTCTGGGATCACCAGTAAGGACTTGGCAGGAGAAGTGAATTTTAGCATTTTCTTAGGTACTCTATTAGTGACTCCTTAACCACAGCACAATGTTTATGGAGTTATAATCATATTTATACAAGCAAATAGATAAACGACAACTAAGTATCACTTATAAAGAAGGTTTATTCTAATTTTATCACATTCGGTACTCCTTAGTGACTTATTGCTCATGGGTTTGTAAGCTGGTTAACTTGATCACTATCCAGTTTCCCCCCTGCACAGCAGAAAGAACAATAGAAGTTTTTGAATAACTGAATCAAAGGTTTTGCTAACTTTACTTCTGATTCAAAGTCAAAGTGCAATCAAAGGAAGAAGTTTGTGGAGGATAATAGAACCAGAATATTTGATTGCTTGTCACAATTTAAAGGTCAGTCATAATGCTGGATTGTCAGAAGATTAGATCTTATACAGGAGAAATTGAAATGACAAAATAATTTTTTTAACTCCACAGAATGGACATGACAGTCTTCTGTGAGCTGAGTGCCTTCATTTTGCTTTTGGCTTCATAAAAATTCCTTTCTTGGAGAAAGAAGTTAGAAGGGCTTGGATCAATGACTATGGCTCCAAAATCATATTAAAGGCATAAGTGTTTTGCTCTTGAGGACCAAGCTTTACAATGATAGAATCAGTGGTGGGTATACAACTGATTTCCAAATAAAAATTATCCTCCATGATTTAAGGCAATGTCTGCATTTTACCAGATGATCTGTAGATAGAGAGATCCAAACAATACTGATTAATCTCTTTCAAGTTGGGGTGAGTTTCCACTCCATGCTGCCCTCTGTATCACCAACTCTTGGTCCTTGACCATTTGGAAGGCTGATGAAGCAGTATGTCACATCTTTTTAACTGCTTTGAAGCCAGGACAGAAACAGGAAGATTCAAAAGAAGAGGAAACACTAGATAAGGTCAAACTTTTAGATGTCTCAATTAAAGCAGTGGTATCATACATTTTTGGGTGTGAATCCCTTATCTAATCATGAATATGCTTTGCTATTTGAGATGCCTTAAGTTCGAGTCTGTCACTTCACTGTTGATAATGAGGGCATGGGCTTCCCTTAGGTATGGTGCCACATATGCCCGTCCTGATAGAGGTCTCTGATGTTCTGTGAAGCCTCAAAAGCCTCCAGGGCATATGTGTATACAACTGAGCAGAGCTTCTTCTGTCTGTAAATGGAGGGGAATATGGATCTTTCATTCTGGCACAAAAAACACCCAAACTCAAACCACATTTTGAAATCAGAATTAAAAAATTAGAGAGAATTAGAAAATTAGAGAGAATTAGAAAATTAGAGGATTTTTTTCTCTATTCATTTTCTCTGTCCTTTTCCAGCAAGAAATTGGAGGGTTTTCTTTTTTTTTTTTTTTTTTTGATACTGTGCGGGTTTACTCTGAAATATAATGGTCATCAGGATTCAAAGTTAACAGCTAAACTAGAACATGTTGTTTGCCATTTCAATGCAGTTTTATTTGCAAAATGTCAATATTGTCCACAATCCTGGCATAGTAAGCACAGTCACCTAATTAGACACCTATTTGGCACTTCTGGAATGTGAGTTATTCTCAGACTGGCCCATTCACTAGGTATTTCTCTAGTAGTGCCTTTTCCTGTTGTTTGATCATAAGAGGAGCCTATATAGACTCTCATCTTACAGATTATTATTTTGGAGCAGAAGAATTAAATCAATGGCTTGGATTCCTTTTTTCTCCAACCACAAATATCTATGGCAGAGATACTTATTTCTGAATTAATTACATTAGATTCCATTTGTGCTCACTGGGGAGAAATAAGGACACAATTAATTTGACCTATTTTGCTCTAATCTCATTTGAGTAAGATAAATTTTGTCCTAGAGGTGCCTATTAAAGGAGCTTCTGGTGACAACAGCAGATGTAAATGCCCCTGCTCTGGATATCCTAAAGTGTCACACTTTAAATGTGTAAATAGATCTGCCTGTAGCCAGATTTCAGAGATTCATTGAGTCATTGCTAAGATGTAATTAACTTCTGTCTTCCCTTTGTGCCTCCCTACGGCACGTCTGGCTCAGCAGAGGGGACATAGGTGGGCAGAGGGCACGGTGTCCACAGCCAGGGACAGCTGCTGAAGGAAGGTAAACCTGCAGGTGATCATGCCCCTGATCACAAATTGGTTGTTTAACATGGGAAGGATTCTCACTGTTCACTCCCACGGTTCCTACAAATCAAATGGGAAGTGGTGTCCTCTCATGGGTGGCAATGAATGTGCCTAGGACAGTGAGGTAATGGCTTGTGAGAGAGGAGAAAGGAAGCAGGCATTCCTAATGTGGATCTGATGACTGTGAGAAACCCACTCCAGAAGACCTTTAGTCTGTCCCCAGATCCTTCCCCTTTCACTGGCTGTGCTGGAGATTCCTTTTCAATTCTCCTGGCTCTGTTGTTTGTGTAACAGCTGAAGATCAGAACCCTCCAACAGGGCAGCAGAAGTAATCATACCTCACTGTTTTATTTCCCCTTAATTAATTACCATTTGTGCCTACAAGACAAATTTAAAAGCTCCAGCTGCCAGTGTATGCAAGCTGGAGAAAGTGAAGTGCACATTAAACCTTTTAGACCTAAGCTGGAAACAGAGAATTTAGCCAGACTTAGGAGATCTCTGCCTCACATGGAATACTGATATTAGTGATTTGGGTCTCCTTTCTGTGTCTTTGCTCCTTTTGTGGGCCTTCTCACTAACAGAACACAAGATGGAACTTGTATGGAATCACTTGTCCGGAGCATAAGGAAACACTCTGGGTTTTAAAGACTGGAATGGTAGCATTTGTAATGGAATTGCCCAGGAAATAGCTCATTAATTGAAGTAAATGGAAGAATAGTGTGCACTCTCAGTGGTATATCTGTGTAGATACAGAAGTGACTAGTACTTAATTACTTTGTATGTTTAATAGGGAGTTGCTAACAATGAGAAATTGCCCCTGATCAAATTCTTTCTACTTTGAGATAAGCCAAGCCAATAAGGAAAAGCATTCCTATTTATTTAATATTTTTGCACTCCACCACCTATATCTATCAGAGATTTCAGATTAATTTCTTCACATTCACACTTGGCCAAGACCATACTTTGTTTCCAATTGGATCAGTCACCTGCACCAGGTTAGTGTTGATGTTCAGGAGCAGGGCAATAACAAGAGCTGGGTTTCAGCTGAGAAGGGGAGACGTTTTCTTTTTGGCAACTGCTAATTGGCAGGGTTAATCAAACTCTTAATTAAGGGTGGGCTGCCCTCCATAGCCTCTGCCTTGCTTTTGTAAGTATGCATCCCTGAAACTGCTCACTACACAGTGATTTGCAGGAGTACTTGTTCTGGTGGGTGGGAATTGATTGGGGCAGGGAGCAATGGGAGAGAATGGCAAGTGTATGGACATTAGCCCAGAGCCATAGAACACCTAAGGCTGGAAAAGATCCTTATGATCGAGTCCAACCATTGAATATGGTGTTTTGAAGCAGTTTTGCTCATACTATAATTAGAAATATTATTAGAGATTTTAAAAACTGAATTTCCAAATGGAGTTAGTGTTGCTATTCCCATTTATAATTTTTCATTTTTCTCATTATTTTAAAAATAATGGTCCAAGGATTAATAAAGTAAGCAGAAGTTTGTTTATCCTCCTCTTCCCAAGCGTTTCATTGACTTCTAGTCCTACTCCTCTAGTCTTCTCTCTTTCTCTCCCAAATTACTTAATGTGTTAGCAGCAAAATGTGCAGATGTCACTGTTTCCTAGGCCATCCTGGGGGTTTACATGCACAGGGGAGTTTTGTGGGATGCAGACTGTCATTCTTTAACAGTGTTGGAGATTAAAATAAATTTACTTATAAAATTTTAGAAATTACATAGGTTGTAGTTTGATTGTAACTTGCTTACAGCTTAGCATGAGTGGGCCTTGATCAAAACTTAATGTAGATGAACTTTAAATGAATTCTGTTTGCATGAACAACTGAGCAGGGGCATAAACAGAGAAAGATGGGTATCTCCAGATAAAGGTTGGGACACTGGAGGGCCTCAAGGCTGGTAGATAAGAACAATTAATGGCTTGTCCATGTGGACATGGCTAAATAATCCAATGAGGTGTTAGAAGATCCCAGACCACAAATCTTCATTGGGCCAAGAGGCACATGCAGGGCACAAAAAGAGCATGTGAGATTGGTGCACAGACAGCATAAAGGCCCAGAGGTTTCTTTGTTTGGGATCCCTCTCCAAAGACAAACACCTTGAGCTGAAGTAAACCAACCCACAATACCTAGGAGATGAGCTCTTCCTTAACAACCAGAGTCCTCCTGAGTGGGAAAATGACTAGGGGTAAAATTAGGGAAAAAAAAAAAAAAAAAAAAAAGTGTGTGGGGGAATTATATTCTTATTCTAATAGAAGTTTTAAAGGTACAGAAATTATAGGATGAAATGCAGTTCCTGAACCCTGGCTGGAATGCACCTGGCATGCCTTAAAACCTTTTCCACAATGACTCCCCACACTCTCAATGTGCAACCTTAAGCACATGTTAGGGGGGATGAAATGGGCATGGAATGGAATGGAATAGAGAGACAGCTGCCAGGCTGTGTTGAAATCCTTGCAGGAATGGGAACCTGATGGTACCAAGTAGGTGATAAACCACAGAGCAGCTGTCAGCCAAGGAGATAGGAGAAGATGCCTTGCTGCTGAACCAGCAGCTGTGGTTTATCACTGTCCTTGGATGAACTTGGCTTGTTGTAATCTAATTGGAACACTAACACACACCTCCATCCCAAAGTTACCCACCTCAAGGTACCACCACGCCTCACTGAGCAGGCACTCCATATTTTATTGACTATAGCTTTAAGAGCAGAGTGAGACAATTTTACACCAAGTAGCAACAGAGGTGCGTGTGACTAGAGTCACTCAAGCCCTACCTTAAAGTAAATTAAGAATAGGGAGAAGTTAGGGAAGACTTCATTGTATGGGCTGAACCTATCTTTTCCCCCATAGGGATGACTCTCAGGTAAGAACTCTATATTCTGTGTGTGCTGAATGGTCATCTTGAGCTGTTTTTGTTGGTTATTGAATTTGCCTGTGTATGCTTTGAATGTGTTTTTGCAATCAGTTACTGTCAGTGGCAATCTCCGACCCTTAGCCCCTCACAATTTCAGTGTGTACATTAATTAACAGTGTTACTGTGTAAACTGTCAGGGTGAGCCCTTCAAGGGTGCTGCCAGTCGCTGGCAGTGGATAAGGCACCCAGCAAAAAGTGTGGAGACCCAGGAGGGGATTTCTCTTTTGCTGTTGGTGTGTGTCCCAACCCTCCTTTCATGTGACACCTCGCTGGCCTGGGTTAGCTAGCTCAGGTACTGTGGGCAGTGTAAATATCTGCACTGCAGAGGACAAGCTGCTCTCACTGGTCACATATCCACATTGTTGCAGTCTGCTGCTAAAAGCTGTAATTAATGGTACTAACTTATTCATCCTTCAAAGAGTTTTGGGAGTGAGGGAGAGGAAGATTGCAGGAAGGGTCTGTAGGTGCAGCTAGAAAAGCTTTTGGAGACTGCCTGGGAGGAAAGGCTTGGTGGATTTTGCAGCTGGCTCCCCTGAGCTCTTGCTTCATTGCCTTAGAAGTAAACTCAAATAGAAAAGGGCTTTTCCAGTTCAATGACAGCTTTGGAGAAAGTGAACATCACTTTTGGCTCTCATTTTAGTTCCCAAAGAACACTGAAAAGAGAAAGAAGAGCCTAAGGACTACCACAGGAAGAAATTACAAATTACTCCCCTGTAACTAGGGCAAGTACAAGGCTGAAGGAAAGAAAACTCAAAACAACTCACATAAATTATCTCTATACACTTGTCCCTCAGCAACATCCTACCATTTTGGCAGATTTCTTTTTAGCTTTCCATATCCATGAAGTTTAGGATCCAAGTAGGTCCATTTTAAATAAGCTTATCTGGAAGTGGATTTGGTGCACAAGCAGTTGGTTGGGATTCTGGGAGCATGTAGGAAACCTAACAGGGAAGATGCATGCTAGAGAAATGAATGACAATGAGCAGGACTAAGAGTACTGTCCAGGCAGGTATACATAAGCCTTCTTGCTTTCCTTTATTCATAAAGAGCATTTCCCCTCTCCCTAGTGGAAAGATACTTGTAGTCATTTAAATAAAATGTTCTTTCATTAGTGAAGCTGTAAGCAAACAAAGTAGGGTACCTTCAGCACATTGCTTGTTCATTTCCTTGAGGCACAAAGTGCTTGGCTAAAGTTACAGTGTAGTCCAAAACCTCCCAACATACCACTCTCTTTGAAATGACTGTATCCCAGTGTGCATTCATTGCAAATCTTACCATTCCTACATTGGTACTGAATCACTGCACTATATCAGCCAAAAAGTTTCTTAGTCTGTATACCTGAATGAAAAAAAGGGTTAGATTACTTAGATTATCTTTGCTATGTCTGATCCTGAAGGAAAATTGCCAGAAAAACATATGCTTATCACAGTGTTTTAAAGGGCTTATAGTATCACTTAACTATTTGGGATTTAGTAAAATGAAGTCATCTAAAGACTCCACTCTGTACCAGTGTAGTCCACTGCACCAGATGGCACAGGGTTTAACTAAGTAGCACCATAAGAATGATGCAACTGCACATTTATTAAACTCAACCCATATTTTGGGGGATCTTCAAGAAAGATGGAACCTGATTAATTTAGATTGCCTTTGCTTGCCAGCAATTTAGGTTATTTATGTCCATTTACATTTAAAAAATACAGAGATTGCAACAGGATAACCATACAGCTTCCAAATGGAAGTTGAAAAAATTTTACAGAGAGGCAATGCCATATATATTGTACCAGTTTAATAGGCTGGAAAGGACAGTCTCTCAGGTGTACAGGCTTTTATTCAAGCAAACTACAAAACTCATACCCAAAAGCCTTTCTGGGTTTCACAAGTGGTATTGAGGGGTCTAACATATTATTACACCTTACCAACCAGGGAACAAAAGAACAGGCAGCTTTTCTGGAAGGCAAGAAGATACACAAGTACTTATGGTCTTTTCCTTCAGGAAGGAAGTTGATACTTTGGCCAGGGAACCAGTAAAACAAAATCTTTAAATAGACCCATTAAAAAACTTTCTTATCAAGGTGGAAAGGTTAATATAAGTGCCAGGGAGAGATCTTGAGAGCACCAGAAATACTCTTGAGGAGATTATTCTCAGCTTTGCCTCCACCTTGCCCTTAAAAGCTTTCAGCTTTGATGGATAATCAACATCCCATAAGATGGGGGACAAAGACACATAGTGCTTTGTGGCAGCTGCAGGGCAAACCAAATTAATTTTTTCTCATTTAAGTTGGAAGGGTATGACTTCTTCTTGTAAGAACAAAAAGCCCACAGAGGGAATGGTAACAAAAGCTAATGGGAAATGGGGAAGTTAAGGAAACACTGAAATTCAGGAAAGTCACAGTAGGTTCAGTGTAGAGCCCTTCTTATGAAAAGAATAGTACAAACAACTGGATGCTTGGAAAGTTGTAGACAAAACAAGCATTGCTTTTCAACAAAACTAGCTTGTTTTTAAACTTGATAATTTTTATGAGCAGGTAGTCAAGTATACTCAAAGCAATGGGGATCTGGGGCCAGGTGTTATTACCTCCCTTTGGAACTCAGCAGGTAAAATTCTGGGACAACAAATTCAGTACAACTGTGTTATATATCAGATCCCTAATCACCCAGAAATCCCTGGGAATATTGTTATAATGGGCTGTCGAAGAATATGTTGAGAGTATTTGGTAATGAGCCATGTAAGTGTGGGGACACAAATTTAGTGAGCCCAAGGCTGGTTAACACTAAAGATCATCTAACAGGCCTGGTCCTGTCCAAACAAAACCCTCACATTTAGTGGGGTGATAAGGTCACTGTACTACACATAGGGAAGGGGATGGGGAAATCAATGTGGATTTCTCCTCACATGGGAAAAGAAAAACCCCGTTTGTGGGATTTTGTTTGCTCAAGCAAAGGTGTGGGTCTACTTGGTGAGTAATGTGGAAGGCTGGGGAGACCCAGTGTATGCCTCAAGGTGGAGGAAAATAATTTTTGGTGTCAAGTTGCAGGAGAGTGTGACAGTGACCTGGGCTGGGCTGATGTTGGTGCCCAATGAGCAAGTGTGCTGCTTCTCCTGTCCTGAGCACCCATCCTGATGGAATGGGGCCCAAAGCATGCATGGACCGTTTTTGAACATCTGGATGGGTGGAAGAAGCTCATGAAGTGGGAAAATCTGTCTGTGGAAAGATGGGGCATAGTAGTTAATGAAAAGGTATTGATATGTATGTTGGGTATAAAGATGGTTTAAGAATGCAGTTTTAATTGTACGTGTGGGTAAAAAGGGATTTCAGTAATAAGAAAATAAATACAATGGAATAGTTAGAAAAGACATAAAATTATATGGGGTCTGAGTATGACACAAATGATAAGAAGTGAAGTTTCTTTTGGGTTTGGCTGAAATGGAGTTAATTTTGCCTTAGCAACCCTCACAGTGTTTTGCTTTGGTAGCTGGAAAGGCGTTGATAACACACCAGTGCTTTGGCTACTGCTGAGCAGGGCTGGCACAGCATCACTGCTGTGTCCCCAGTGTTCATTAGGGTGGGGGTGGGCAAGAGCCTGGAAGGGGACACACCTAGGTCAACTGGCCCAGATTAACCAGGGGAATATTCCATACCATGAGGTGTCAGATTAGGTATAAAAGCTAAGAAGAGGAGGAAGAAGTGGATGGCGACATTTGTCATTTACAATGTTTGTATTACAGAACAACCATCCCACGTGCTGAAGCCCTGCTTCATGGGAAGTGGCATGATCTTGCTTGCTGATGGGAAGCTGAGAATAAAATTATTGTTTTTTTCTTTGCTGGTGCATGTGTAAATTTTCACTTTTGCTTAATAAACTGCCTCATTTCAACCTACGAGTTGTTTTTCATCATATTTTCTTTCCCCTGTCCAGCTGGGAAGGGGGAGTGATGGAGAGGTTTCATGGGCACCTATGTCCAGCCAAGATCAACCATCCACACTGACTGATGAATGTGTAAACAAAATAATAAGGCTATGAAAAGAAAAGCACAAACTTTTAATTTGTTCCTTCATAATTTCCTTATCTTTGGAGAAAGCAGCAACTTTTAAAGAATATTGGAAGAGAAAGTCATGGATAATAAAATTCTATTGTATGTTAACCTGCCCTGACTCCCAAACTGGTACAGTGGTCTAAATACAGGTTTAGTCATTGTGACCACTGAAACTGGTGAGAAAAGGAACAGCTACGAACTGACAGGAATGTTGTTCTTATCCTTGAAGTCTTGGCTTCAGTAGGTCCAACCAGGAAGCCATTGTACACTGACCTTTCACAGTGGTGGTGTTTATTCCAAGCTGCACAGGTACTGCTGCAGAGCCCCAGCCTCCTGGCCTTGCAGGGCTGCTTTCCTAAACACACACCTCTGCTCCCTGAGCAAATACATGCCCTGCTCACTTGGATCACTTTGCTGCTTCTGGGTTGGCTGCAAGCACAATAATGGTACCCTAATAACACCTAGCTTCACTCCCTGCTGCTGCTTGTCCCTGTCCAGAGGTACCTGCACTTCATCCCCCCCGAGGCCTGTCACTATGAAGTTCCAAAATTAAAGCTTTCTAGCAGCTCCCAGCACTCACCCTCACCACTGTCACTGTCAGCATTGGGTGTGTGTGGCTCCTATTCACGTGACGTATTTCCCATCTGGAGACTGAGCAAAATAAAGAGCAAGTCCCCACTCCCTTGCAGAGGAAGGGCAGATAGGTAAAGAAAGGAAGGAGCTGAGGGAAGTGAGATAAGGCCTGTGCAGCTAGAGCAAAATACACATGTCCCGGGAGCAGTAGAACAAGTTAAAACTGAGTTCATTGAGGAATTACATTTTGAGGAAAGCATTCCTGTGTGAATGCTCTGGTTTCTGATCAGAGCTGAAATAACCCACTGGTCCTTCTCTTTCTGAAATATCTAAGAGTACTTCTTCACTTAGTTCCTTATTATCATAAGATACGGGGAGAATTATTATTCTTAATTAATATTCTTAGGAACTCCTCTTTCACATGTGGCTGAAATTAGTCAATTCCTTCAAAACATTACCAGGAAAAGGCAAAAAATATATTTGCAACACCATTATGTGCACCACATTTTCCATGGAAATTGGGCTAAAATAAGTGGATCTTTGCTGCATTTGGATGTTTTTCTGTAAGAAATCTCAGAGTTGTCCTCTTGCCCAAAGACAAGGTCGTGCAAAGGAACATGTAAGTTTTTCAAAGGCTAAATACAACAGCTTTGGCAGGTATGGTGTGTCCTACAGAGTCAGTGCTCATGGGGAGGCCACACCACCTATTCAAACTCCTTTTGCACCTCCCAGATCTGTGCCACTACTCACACCTACTCTCTTTGTACTGCTCATGGAGGACACACTCTTACTCTTATTCTGTAGTTATGAAACCTGAACACTGACCTTCCTCCCACATAACTGTGGTTAGTAAAACTCATCTGGTATTTACCTGTGTAATTATGCTCCCATGTAACTTATAAATGGCCCATCTCACTGGGGTAGTGATGCAGAAATGGAAGAACTGGCGTATGCTTACTTCACAGAAACACAGAACTGGTTAGGGTTGAAAAAGACCTCTGACATCATCGAGTCCAACCTGTGACCAAACACCACCATGTCAGCCAGACCATGGCACTGAGTGCCATGTCCCATCTTTCCTTAAACACCTCCAGAGACCCCACAGGACTTGTGCTCCAGACCCTTCCCCAGCTCTGTTGCCCTTCTCTGAACATGCTCCAGCACCTCAGTGTCCCTGAAGTGAGAGGTCAGAACTGGACACAGCACTTGAGATGTGGCCTCACCAGTGGCAACTACAGGTGACAATCACTTCCCTGATCCTGCTGTCCATAATTTTTGTGATACTTTTGAGCATTGGTAGCAGAGCACTGGTAGTGATTCCTTCTGTGTGGAACATTTCTCACAGTAAAAAGCCCCATAGCGTGCTGGAGCATACTTAGTTTCTGGAGACCAGAATTATGATTGGGGTATTTCGAGAAATTCTTTCTTTTAAAAACTGGCTGAAAACTTATTCCCATGTTTTTATTCCAGGAATAAACTTCTTCATCATATCCAGTAACAGGAAGCTGAGTCCTCTTAGAAACTATCATTACACTATTGGTCAGAGAAAGCCTGTAGGCTCTTGGATCCACCCTAAACTCCTCCCTGGGGTTAAACAACAGTATTTTGGTTTCTGAGAAGTCACATCTTTTGGGACTTCTCCTTTGTTTTGAACTCACAAATTAGAGTTCCCAAAAAAGTCCAAAGAAAATTTAGAGCAAAGTTGAAATCTGCTTTATGATGTTTGAATGAGGATGCCATTCCCTACTAGTAATGTGAATCATAGTGTATGTGCAATAGTATGCATAGTCTGTACTGTGATCTTGCTGATATGTGCCAACCTCAGAGTTACTGGCAAGGGACAAAATTATTGGTAGAGGGAAAAAAACATGGGCAGTGAGTGGCGGGAAAAGGGAGTGAGAAAGATTTTTGAAAGTGTTTCCCTTCATTATTCATGTGGGAAGTATGCCATTTCCACATCCCATCTGCTTTTGCCAGGAATACATAAACTGTGTTTGATAGCAGCAAGTACCTAGTAGTTGTGTTTTTGTTTCAGTATATCAATAATAGGCATTTCTAAACATTTCACTGTACAAAGCTGGCATTGCAGAAAGTGGTTAGTAACGTCAGTCAAGCATGTTTACTCTCATTCTCATGTCACAGGAAATCACAGTGGATATGTCAGCACTGCTGGCAACTGCTCTGGAACATGGAAGTACTTCAGTTCAAGTCAAGTCCAGTTGAGACAGCAGTCCAGCAAAACTGCAAAGAGCTCAGTGCAAACAAGAAGTCATTAGCAACACAGCTTCTCACTCTGAAAGATGAATTGAGTTCAAAGTAGTGGACTAAAACCACTGTGGTCTCTCCACAAGGCATTGCAGTTAAATCAATATGGGTTCTTGGCAGGTAGAAACCACAGGGCTTGAAACATTGGCCACTCCCAAGGTGGAGTCAGGGGAATTTTAGAGTTTGCTTTGCCTTATTTAACCTTAAATCATTAACAGTGCAGTATTTAGACTCAGGTAATTGTCTGTGGCATAATTCACTTGCCTACATATAGTTATAAATTCTATGTTAAAAATCCTAAGATATCCTCCTGCAGCCACTTTTAGGGAATGTGAATCATCTGTGCAGGTGCAGTGCATCCCTCCAGTCAGTGAAGGCAGAAAGACATCTCTGATGTGGAAGAAATCCCTTGGTCTGGGTGTCTGTCTGAGGCACGAGTCAGAGATGTGAACACAGACATCCTGTGCTACCTGAGATGCTCTAGGAAATCTCCAGTTTCCTAGAGAACTGGATTGTGTCCAGAGAGGAATGGGACGAGATGCTGCCCAAAGGTGCCTATTCTCTCACCAGCTGGAAAGGGAGACTAAACAAATGGTTTAGATGGTTTTGACTGTCTGCAGTTGGGTGAGATGACTCCTCATGCATATGGTAATGCAGAACTTGAGGGCAGAGTAGTGTCAGTTCCAGAAACTGCACATATCATGTTGGCCACCATGGCAAACCACATGCTCAGCTCCACAGTTGCCTTTAGCCTTTGAATCCTTCTTTTAGAACAAGATACTGGCCAAAGAAGGCTCCTCACCCAATGAGTTCAATATAAGGAATAGCACTCTTGCCCTAAGCTGCACACACAAACACAGGGACAGCTCACCAAGATCAAAGTGTAAAGAAAGGGGGAACTGGCTGGAAAAGATCCAGACATTTCTCTAACAAGGCTATTCTGCCACTTAATTGCATTAAGTGCTGTCAGGATTCAGCTGTCGGGGCAGAATTGGAGCTGAGGGACAGTGTGGGACACAGAAGCCACCAGTAAGTGAAATTACAGTTGGACCCATCCGGGCTCTGAAACTCTTTCTCATCAAATCATGCCACCAGCTGACCTATGGGGGACAACTTTACATGTAAATAGTAAATAGTAAATAGTAAATAGTAAATAGTAAATAGTAAATAGTAATGAGTCCTAGAGTTCCTCTGCTATAGTTCTCAGGGATATATGGATTGTAATTACTTTTTATAACAATTCTGTCTATTTTATTGCCACCATACTAACACCTACCAGTTTGCCTGGTATCTGCAATACATTCCTTCTTCCTGAAATACAGTTATTAGTGCAGACCTGAGTGAAATTTAAGGGTGAGATCCCAGTACTATGCAACACAATACTCCATTTTTGTTGCACTGTCCATGAATTTTGGAGAGATTTGATGGTGGAGGGACCAGTATCTGGCCTGATGGAAGAAAATGCCAATAAACTCAGATTTCCCATGTTACCAGCAGAGAAAAGAAAATAAGGGAGAGGCAAGGAAGCTTGGCAATAACAAAGTGTATATTTCTCTATGAACCCAGATTGGACTGACTGGCATATTGGACATCAGGAAAACACTGATGGTAGTGTCAAAATGTAGTGCTAATGGTAGTTTTGTTCAAGTGAAGCAGGAAGCTCCCATCCTGAGTGTTTCAGGTCATCTCCGCTCTGGAGGCTGTCTGCCAAATATAGCACTCCAGTAATCTAAGGTAAATTTTTATCACAGCAAATATATTTTGACTGTGGATGCAGCAGTTGCATTAATTCCTAGCCTAAGCATCTTTCTTGTATTTCAGTGTGCCACTCATCACCATAGCATTCCTCATTCAGAAATAGGAATACTCCTGCCTTTGTCTCTCCACACCCAGAGCACATTAAAGTTCCTTTGGGATAAGGATCCTGCTGAAAGCCACTATGTTTTTCATTATTTCATTATATATTCATCATGCCTAGTTATCCACAGTGCTTTGATGTATGTCAGGAGGCTGCATGGTATGTCCCTGCGATGGTACTTGTCAGAAACATCCAGTTCACAGCTGTCATATGGTATATGCCATCTGCTTAGACAGCTGGGCACTGAGCTGAGCAAGAGCAAAGAAAAAGGACAAGAAGAAGTCAGCAAGATTTGGAGGAGAGACTGAGCTTAAAAGAATTTTCCCTTCTATGCATATACATGATACAGGAATACAAAAATATAATTTTAATCTCTCCACCAAGACTGCAGGTTATTCTTTCCTGCCTTAAAGTATTTAATGTGTGCTTGTATCCACATCTCTTCAGAAACTTGATTTCTGCTGTGAGCAGTTCATTTACTCTTTATAATTAGATCCAATCAAGGGACTGCTTCAGTTTGCCTTTTAGTGATAGGTCTAAAGCACAAAAAACACCTTAGAGAAAAGGTGTTGGTTGAAAGCAAGTAAATTCTGGGATGAGTTAAGCATAAAATGCAGATTTCTTATGGCTTGGGTTACAAAATGGCCCTTGGAGGGAACTCAACAAGTGTCAGGTGTGTACAGAAAAGAAAGGTCAGAGCACTCAGGCTGCTTTCCATGACAGCCAGTAACAGCAGACTCATTGGGATCAGCAGCAAGGCAGCAAGAGGCAGTGCAGGATCCACACAGAATGTTGCATCTTGCTCATCCAAAGTGCTTCTCACTCATTGTACAAACTTAAGGGGAAGGAACTTGAGGAGGTTTTAAAATGAAATTGTTTTTTTTAGAAGCAGGTTTGTGTTGGAAATGCTTTTTCTCTTCTGCTAGAAATAAATAAAATGAAGCCAACAGAAAGAAAAAGTGCCCTGACAAAAATTTGAGAATTCATTATATTAATTTTCATTTTAAAATTGACTTAATTATTATTACTAGTACCATTAGTGCAATTTCTTGAACATTTGGCCAAAAAAAGTCTTTGTGATTTTTTTAGTGCCAGAAATATACGTCACTGGAACTACATAAAATCTTCCTGTTTCTGCCAAATCAGAATTTTCTGGGGACAAAAAAGCGATAATTTTCTAACTTTACATGGAACTTTTACAGAAATAGCAACTCTGTATAGAAAAGAGGCCTCCAGATTAACCAGATCATAAACAACATCTGGCACAGAGAACTGTCAAAACATAGTTCACCTTAGGGGAAAACTGCCCAGATGTAGAGATATGTTTGACTGTATAATGACATCTGTTGTCATTACAACAGGATTACAAACTTAGATCTGTATCTGTTAATGGGTAAGACAAAAATTAAGCTGAACTAAACAATAAGGAACAATTTAAGATTACAGGTGTAATTAAACAGCTGATAAATGATTTTCCTCCTGAACAGTTGATTAAAAAATGGGATCTGATCAGAACAAAAAAGAAATGTAAACACATCAACATAAAAGATTCAGGTAAAATGAGCACTTGCAGCCCAAAAGCCAGCTGTGTCTGGGCTGTGTCAAATGCAGTGTGGCCAGCAGGAAGAGGGAGGGGATTCTGTTCTTCTGCCCCACCTGCAGTGCTGCATCCAGCTCTGGGGTCCAGCACAAGAAGGACATGGACCTGTTGGAGTGAGAAAATGGCCACAGATATGGTCAGGGGGCTGGAGCACCTCACCTGCAAAGACAGGCTGAGACAGCTGATGGTGTTCAGCCTGGAGCAGAGAAGGCTCCAGGGAAACCTTAGAGCACCTTCAAGCACCTAAAGGATAACAGGAGAGCTTTAAATTGAAAGAGGCTAGATCTATGTTAGATATTTGTAAGAAATTCTTCACTGTGAGAGTGGTGAGACTATGGAACAGGTTGCCCAGAGAAGTTGTGGATGCTCCATCCCTGGAAGCATTCAAAGCCAGATCAGATGAGGCTTTGAGCAGCCTGGCCTACTAGAAACCCTAGGGGGTTGGAATCAGATGATTAAGGTCCTTTCCAGTCCTATAATCCTATGATTCTATGAAACATTAAGTGACTCAAGCAAAAGGCATTACTAGTGTATTGCAGGTGGATCAGTATGGATGTACCCTGATGGAGCTCCATGGCACTGTGATATTTGCCTAAAGCTTTGTGGACTAGCTCATACAAATGAAGGCCATAAGCACTACATGAAATTTTTGCTAGAGGCCAAGATAAATAAATACATTTTTTATGGCTACAAGTTAAAAATCATAGCAATAAACATCTTCGGCTAGATGTGTCTACAGAAAAAGGAGAACACTAAACCTGGGAGGATCCATGCAGAGTGCAAACTTGAGATAGAAGGCAACTAGACTTATTTTTATGGCTTATTTACCCTTGTCTTTAATAAAGGAGCAGATAAGAGGATGTTTAATAGGAATGAATACTCAAAAAGGAAAATTCCAGCAGACAAGGATGAAAAAAACCATTGAAGCCCAGTGGGCTGAAACTTTTGGAGCAGGTTAATGTTCAGCCATGAAGTACTAGATTGTGAAATTGCAAGTCCTGCAGCACAGCTTTTCTAAATGATCCTATTAATCTCTGGCCAGTGCATTAGAAATTGGCAGACATAGCACTTATATTTTAAAAAGAGAAGGACCTATAAAGTTACAGGACTATTAGCCATGTTTTCCGTGTATGCAAGGGTTTGGAAAAAATTTCAAAAGAAAGACCACTTAGCAAATTTGAGATAAACAGAAAATGTGATACATCTTGAATTGACAGCAATAGATTTTAGCAGATGAACTTGGTATCTTTCTGTGATATTTTAGACTATGTTCAAATGAAGGAACGTGATAAATACAACCCAGTCGACCTTCTGCTAAGGTTCACACACATTCCAAGGACAAACTATTAGTGCTTAAGGCAAAGATATGGGAAATTATTACATTTAGTTTTAGAAAAAGATCTGGCTCCAGAGTAGGTAGCAACAATTAACACTGAAGGAAGATGAAGCCAGCAAAAGGCTGGTTCTGAGTCCAGTCTGATCACAATCAGCCATTATGCTAATTGTTCACAATAACAGAGCACAAAAATAAATAGTAGTAGTAGTAATAACAACAACAACAACAACAACAATAATAATAATAATAATAATAATAATTATTATTATTATTATTATTATTATTATTATTATTTATTTATTTATTTATTATTTATTATTCATTATTGAACAAATCTGGGAGATAATGTTAACAGAGAGGAAGGTTAGAATGCCATATAGGAGATAGCTGATAATCTTGAGCAATGAAGCAATAAAAATCAGATTAAATTTAACATCCTGAGGTGCTAGGTCAGGCACACAGACACTAATAAAAGGATTTGCTGTAAGCTGGAGGCTGAACTGTGCTAATGTGAGGAAAGGAGAAAGCCCAGACTGGAAATAATCATTCACAGTATGGCCATGAGTCATCAACATGATTCAGCCACAAAAAGGTTGATGCAATTGTGTGACATATCAGGAATGATGCTTCCAGTACATAGGCAGATGAGAACAGTAAATCAATAAGGATTATACCTGGAGCATGACACAAACCCAGCCACTTACACTCTATATTGTCAGCCACCAGAAATATCAATGGGGTAAGAGCATCTAAACAGACCTTGTTAGCCAAAGAAGAAAGAGGCAAAAAGATGACCTGGAAATTCAGGCTGGAAATGAGAAATGCTCAAAGATAGTAAGATACTGAAGGGACTTGCAAAAATCAATCTGCTGCTCTTGGCAAAAAAGGCTGTAAGGCGCTGCCTGCAAGAGAAATTCCTAGAGGCAGTGCCAGGTAACAAGGAGAGGCAGAGTAAGAAGTGCTGATTTTTGCTTAAAAGTGGATAGGATCTAGATTTTGAAGCTCTAATTCTCATCTCAGACACTTTTCCATGAGCTTCTTCAGAGAGGGAGTACTAGCCAGTCATTTGGTCTTTTTAACTCCACTAGAAGTGAGTGGCTCAAGAACCATAGCTCAAAGTGGCTTTGTGACATATGAGGGTGTTTTAAAGTTTTTAACTCTTACTCCAGGAAAGCCAGGTATCTGTCTTCTTGCTTATGCTTTGGGGATTAAACACTTCTCTTCTGTGACCTGGCTCAATCTAACCAAATACTCTTGCATCAGCCAGAGGCAGGGATAGACTGGGCTCTGGAGCTAACAGAGCAGATTTTCCTGGTTTGAGGAAGGTTTTCACTCACAAATTCTCCCATAGATGCCATGCCCCTCCTCCCAATTTCTCAGCAGAAAGTTTGACACGAAGCTGCCACTAAATTGCCAATAATTAATTTTATGTTGTGTTCCCTGCACTCATTTTTTACAGATTTTGTCTTGCAAAAAGTTCATCTTGAGGCTCATGAGTGACAATTCTTGTCACAAGGAGCAGATTTCTGATTAATTCTTTCTGCTCTAGATTAATTTGCGTGACAATCATTTGTGACAAAGACTAATCTTTCAAATGATTACTGTGACAATTTTCTCCACAGAGACAAGCCATCACACTGGTGCTGCTTTACTCTGACCTTGTTTTGTGACTTTGGGGAAGTTATTGTTCTCTTAAGGTTCATTTTACCTATCTAGAAATCTATAAAAGTCATCTGCAGAGTTCACTACATATCTCAGGACACGGGAACTTAATAAACTGTGAAATGATCAAAGGGAAAAAGATGATTGAAAAACAATCTGGAATCTTCGATAAAATAAAAGGTAATAGCTGTAACTTTACAAATATTATAATGAAAAGCAAAACAAAACATAAAAGAAAAAAAAAAGCCTGTGTTTTTTAGTAGTGTGCTTCTAAGAACTTCATTCGCGATTTTAAAAAAATTCATGAAATCTACATTTAAAATTTCATTAAAAGAGTTAGTGAAGTGATCAAAGCTCTGCTCTAGCAAATAAACAATATTAATTATGCTAAGTAAAGTTAGTCTGGTTTTCTTTTGGCAGAACTGCAATGCTGACAATGCAAACAAAATTTGGAAAAATATTAGGTTTTAAAAAAATTTTAATTCAATTTTTTTAACATCTCATAAACATTGAGATAGTTACTTTTGGAGCCTGCAGAATTTCTTCTTTACATTACAAAACACCCATTATGTAGAGAGACAGGGTTATTCTTAGAAAAACACAGAGAGGGCATGAGCAGCAAGATGGAGAAGGCAATGTTTTCTGTTAACAGGCTCTTGCTCTCTTCTGTTGGTCATATTTGAATAAACACATGCTGTGCAGTTACCTTTCCTGTTCAAATGCTGGTGTCTAGAGGGTTTCCAATTGCCTGCAACAGGTGTTGGCTCCAGAATACACTTCACAGAACAGCAAAGTGTATGGGATTCTTCTCTAAAATTACATCCACAGGACTCTCCAGTGAGGACTGTCTCTTGCAGGCGAAGAACATCCCACAGATTTTCTACATCTGAGTTTCCAGAGTTTCTTCTGTTTTATAAGAGGTAGATTTCATTAAACTGTGGGTTAGAGGCAGCAACACCTAAGCTCTGATCAAAACAAGCTGACAAGGACCTGAAGGAATCTTGCCCAACCCCAAGCACATGATGTTTGCCTCTGTGACTGAAAAGTCATGTCCAAGGTGAGGGCTGGAGAGGGTGATGCCCTGTCCTGGCCTTCAGGATGGCCCTGCTGGTGTTGTGCACCCCAAGTGTGCAGGGCACAGCCACATTTTTGGGGGGAATAAACTCCCATGCAAGAGCCTCATGGTCACGGTTGTCTTTAACCTAGGGAGGACCTAGATCCAGACTTTCTGCATGACACCTCCACTGCAGACCACTGCTGGAAGGCTTGAGCTGCAGCTGGCTGCAAGTGCAGTCCCAGGTAGCTCAGGGCTCCTAGTCCTGGATAAGGGGAAAAGGGTCTTAAATCAAACCAGCATCCATCCCACTGGCAGAGAGGCACCTGAATGCAGAAGTTGCACATGCCTCTCTGTGAATCTCAGCAGCTTCAGAGTTTACCTGAAATCTTTAATGGAGATAAGCATCTTCTCTGGGAACCTGGAGCTAGGGATAAGTGCTCCATCCCTACAGGTATTTGTTAGTACTGCTTTCCTGCAGGTTTTTCCTGGATAAGGTTATTATTCCCAGTAGTACAGTGTCACAAAGCTGGACAGGTACAGCAATAGACCCCAATCTGAACAGCTCCAAAATGTGTGGTCAGTTTTGTGTTAGCTGGTTGCACAGTCTCTTCCTGGGTTAAATATGCTCCTGCAGCTAATGGGACTGTGATGAAGTCAAAAACATCATGCCCAGTTACAAACCATGCAAATGGTATAATAATAACAGAAAATACAGTGATTTGTATGATACATCTGACACCAAAAAAAACAAAATACCAACCCATATTTTCAACAAATTAGGTGCTACAATCTGAAGGAAGCTATTTCTGTATCTTGGCTGAAAGTTAATGAGCTGGATGCAAAGTGTGAGCAAAGAAATATGGTGGGAAATTGAAATCTTTGAAGAATCATTAAGAGCAGACATCTGGGTTTTCCAAAGTTCATTTACACTAAAACTAATTTTCCAGTGTAAAGCCTTGGCAACCACTTTAAGCAGTAAAACAATTGCTGCTGCTGATGTAACCAAGGCACTCTAAATGAAAACTTTTCCTGTGAAATATTGTCTCAGCACTTAAATCAGTTTAAAAAAAACCAAGCAATATATCTCACGCATTTGCAATTCTGTAAAGCATTGTAAACTGCAGTTAAACAGGAGATTGCAGATTAAATCATAGTTTGACAGGAAGCAGCTCTGTGGGACATGATGGGAAGGAAGAAGGAATTTCCTTCAAGGGGAAATTTGGTGGTATGGGGTTACTGATGGAGCTCAAGAATCAGACAACAGCAGTGATCAGAGCACTCTGTCCAGGTCCAGGGTGACTTTCAGGCTCTTTGTGAGGCAGTCACTGAAAGACAACTTCAAAACTAAGCTGGATTGAAGGGAGATGATTCCAGAAGAGGATGGGGGATTATCACGTCCATAGCTTTTGGTAACAGTGATGTACCTCCTAAATCTTGTATATGATCAGAACTTTCATGCTTAAGACAACCAAAGCAGAACAGATGCTGGAAATTCTCCACTTTTCAGGAAAGGTGCCAAAGGTGCAATTAAAACATTAGTATGGTCATGTCCTCACACAGGCAGTGTTTATACGAGCTGTAGTTCATGTAGGATGAGTACTGAATTAAAATTTTGGTCACACTGCACTGCTTAACACAGACTCAGTGCCCTCACCTGCAGAAGAGACAGGTCAGTCACGCCATGGTTGATATCAGTGCTTGGGTCCATGGGCTCCTTCCCAGAAGGTGCTGATCCCAATTGCCAAGGAGTGTTAGAGTTTGTACATGAAGCTGAACAGCATACAGCCTGTACTGCCACAGTGAGTGTGCAAAGCCTGGGGCAAGGAACACACTTTGCCTTAGCTGTACTTCAAGCAGTGTTTCCAAATCTGGCATGTTTAGTTTTTCAAAACAAAGGCTATTTGTCTTTATAGAGAAGACTTAAAATATAGAGAGAAAAGTGAAACTGGCCAGACCTTTTAGCTTACTAATAAATCTTAAGAGATCTTCAGTGATCAGAAAAGAGAAATTTGACTTAACTGTCTTCTAGAAGATTGGCAGAGCAGAAGTCAGGCCTTTGTCATGCCATGCAGTCTTTCTTGCAGCCTGTCTGCTTTCACTTTGCAGCAGTTAAAATGACCTTGTGTAGTTGTCAGTGATGGTACAGAGAAATAATTCCAGTCCCCTTGCAGTCCCTCCACACCAGACTATTGCTTAGAAAATCAATTATTTCAAGGAAAAAGCTGTGGCTGTCATAAGACACAAAACAAAGACCATGCTATGTCAGCCAGGCAGAATTTGCACAGCTCTAGTTTGCCTTGCCCAGTTGCAGGATGTGCAGTCTCTTAGGCTGCCCTTTGATTCCTTGATATTCTGAGGCTTTGCAAAGATATATGCCAAATTCACAAGGAATGCAATATTTGCTACCTTTTCATCAAAGTTTATGAGAATAAGCCAAGATCACAGATTATTAGGCTGGGTAATATCCCTGTGAAGAAGGACCACTGCAGGAGACAATACCTCAAGCAGATTTTTTTCCATGGCAAATACAGTTCCATTATGGCAGGACTTAGGACATGTTTAAGGGTGTCCCTAAGGCAGTGACTTACCATTTGCTCTCCAAAGCAGCCCAGCTGTGCTTGATTTCTGCCTGCAGTGCTTGGAGCTTATCTGTGCCCGGACAGCAAACCCACCAGCATCGGTCCCCTTACTGTCTGGTCCTGACCTCTCTTTTCTTTTCTCTAGCATCCCTGACTAAATAAAGACAAGCCCAAGGGGAAAGAGAACCAAGGCAGAGACTGCTGAACAGGATGACTCTACTTCAAAGGTAGTAAGGGAAAGCAGGATAGTCCTTTGTGACCTTAAGAGACACCATCATTCCCTCTCACGCTTCTCTTTCCTGCCTCCTCCATTGTCCACGCTGATTCTCTGAGGACCTGAATGCTCTAAATGAAACCAAGGCAATATTCTGGCATATGGAAAGATTAAAATAGAAGACGTCTGGTGGTTTTATTGTTGGTAGTGTTTTTTTGGCTATTTGCTATTTGCTTCATTTTGCTAATCCTGTCTGCAGTACAGCCCTCATGCAATGCTGCTGTGAAGAGGTTGGGATTGACCTACATCAAATAAATTTATCAGCAGGAAAATATTCATGCATGTACCTTGAAGTTGTCTAAGCAATTATCATAATTAGGATAAACTCAGAACAGTAGGTCCTAACCTGCAAAAAGTTAAACTTCATTTTTCCTTTCCAAATCCTAGAAAGGAAGCACACTGAAGAAAAGCTTCTAGGGTTTTTTTTTTTTTTTTTTTTCAGTAACATTATTAAGTCTAATAAAAAAAAAAAAAGATGAAAAACTACAAAGTCTTCTCAGGAATCCTAATATCCAGAAAACCTTAAAGCCCATTTCAGACCCTTGTACTCGTATTACTCTGTGGGCTTTGTAAGAAACTACTGTAGCTGAATTCTGCAAGAGATCTTATGAAATGTGAATTTGCAGTACAAAAATCCCTAGCTAAGTCACTTTTACCCATTCCTTCTCAATCTCCCATAGGTTTCATTCACACACTTTCTTCTGTACTCATGAGTACCAAGACACCTCTGCCCAAGCAGTTTTGGACCATTTGTATGCAACAGGGAGGACAAAGGACACCAGTAGCTGTGGCCTCAACACGTATCTTGGATTTTTGAATTGTCTTTTGTATCTTCTAGGAGTGAATGCTGTGCTGGATTTCTTTCCTTGTGATTTTGACTCACCCTTTGTAAATGTTTGTCAAAATTCCTGAATTTCACAACTTTTATTTTTCTTTCTTGATAAGCTGTAATCCTGTTCTTTATCCACTTGTCAGTTTTAGCTTTAGTTCAGTTTGTTCACATGAAACAACAGATAATGAGCTCCATGGTGATTAACACATTCCTAACCTTTTAAACTTTGCTCTGCTGTTTTCCCTGGTGCTTTTCCACACTTTTCCATTCTTACTCTATTCGTAGCACTCTTCTTATTTTATTACAAATTTCTACAGTGCTAATGGAGACATTCTTGACTTTGGACATTAGAACAGACAATTAATTACAAGCCCCTAGGATGACCAAATTCATGTAGTGAGAACTGGGCAGAACCCCACAGGTTTTTTGTTCAAGAACTACTAAAAATGTGTTGGACACAATTAAATAAAAGATGAATCTCATGCCTCACATAGCACATATTTTTTAAATGTGCACACAACTATTCAGATAATTTGTCTTTGATTAATGCTGCGAATGCTGCTGTTGACTCTTTAAATTGTATCCACACCTTCTGCATGGGATTTTCTAGTTCAGGCACAGAGCAGTCCTGCTCAGTTCTGGTGGAGGCAGATCACTGCTGAAACACTTTGGCACCCTGTGATTCAGCCCTTTTCTGTATGATGGACAAGCAGGAGTCTCAAACAGTTCTTCTTAATCTCTGGCAAAAATGCTTTCTCCTAACAGCAGGCTCATAAGCAAACAACAAAATGTCATTGTCAAAATGATTACAGTGGGATGACAGACTGCATCTCCATAGTAACAAGTGGGGCTAATGCCACCCCTTGCAGCATCACAGGCAGCCACACAAGTTTCTTTTCTTTTCTGAAAGAAAAAATCATGAAGGATCTCAGTGGCTGCTCAGCCCTGGGAGATGGAGAGCCAGTAAATGCCTCTTATGGCTCCTTACTGCCTGCCTGGAGTGGGTAGTCAGATATTGTCACAGCTATGAGCAGCACCTGATGCTCCTTTAAATTGCTTTAAAGGAAGTAGCAGGATATAACAGCTCCCTCCATGAGCCGTCTTCTGTTCATCCTCAACAGAGCAAACACAGTCACATCCCTTGCAAAGTACACTTTGTATTTGCAGTCAGTTAATTTTAAATAATTCTGTGTTTCATTTTGGAAGTGAAATGTATGAAAGGCCAGGTGAGGATGTGGACAAGGAGATTTTCTTATCTCCCTAACTACATGCTTTATAATTATCAACATTTTGACATTTGCAGATGTACTATGCTTCTGTAGCATTGAATACTGATAACTATTAGTTCCTTGAAATTCATGCAATGGGAAGAGGCTAAAATTTCAATTCTTAGTTTAGCTGAGGTTAGAATTTTGGTCTTTTGGTGCTGTTTAAACCTGTTGTTCATCTCCAAGTTAGACTCTCAGCTAGTATAAACACATCTGTGCCATTTTCTCCCCTCAGTACCTTGTCCTACTGCCTGTTTTGTTAGCTTTGTCTCAAGGCTTCTACATCTACAAATGCTCCTTGCAGTTCCCATGACAAAGCTGAGAAATACATGCATGCATTTAGGAGGAAACATATCCCCAGCATGCACAATTCTCCACTCTAAACAGCACTACCAGCCTCGGGGTGGATATTCTGATCCTAACACATACAAACAATTTCCATAAATGTCACTGCTAGCTACCTGACTCATCCCCCCAGGAGCAAGGCAGACTTTCCAAAGTAAAGCCAGGGTAATGCTGAAGACTGGCACAAATTTTCTGCTAAGCACTTTTCTTTGTGCTTTTCTGTCATTATACATGAAAAAAGTTGCTGCCTTGAGACTTGATTCTCCCTTACTTTGGGAGATACCTGCTGGGGCTAATTTGTGTGAAGCCATGGCATTATGCACATTGAAAAGATGGTGTGCTCAGGTCTCCTTAGGCTCCTAGCTTTTCTGGAGAGTGTATGAGGTAAAATGATTAATGGGAGTCTGTGAGCTCTTAATACAACTCACATTCACAGTTTATGGCTTCTCCCCTGTAATACATTACTTCTTCCATTTCCATGCAGTTTTTCAGGCAGAGAAGCCACGTGAAGAAGATTTACTCTCCTTTCAACATGAACTTTGCAGAGGTAAAAGCCAATCTTCTGCTCTGCATTTGCAGAAATGGTTTCTGATACACATAAGACATAGCTATAAAAAATAATGGAAGATATCTGAAAAATAAAATGTACAAGCAACACCATATAGACATGGAATTTGGTGACTAGACTACTAACTAATGTGTGATATTCCTAATCAGTATTTAAAACAATGATGTTATAAGGAGATAGTAAAATAGCTATATAGACATTTTTTAAAATGTGGTCTAAATTGATAACAGGCAGGTTTATTTTCTAAGCAGTGATTTTCACCTTAATAATTGTCTGATTTTACTTTATGGCATTTTATGATGGATAGTTTTGTGACTGCTATTATGCCACTGCTTCTGGAAGTTAAACTCTGATGTTCATTCCATCATACCACTGAGAGCAACTCATCATTTTTGCTAGGAAAGCAGTGATCTTAAAGATGGACCGTTTTACATTACTTCTACCCCAATTTCCTGAAAGAAAATTATATATGCTTAACTTGATTCTCTGCTTCTGTTTCAGCCAATTCACACTTATTGAACCCACTGTCCAATTTCTACCTAATTTGACAGCAATTTTGACATGCACAAGTATAAAGCATTTCAGATCTTCATGGACCTTGATTTCTGGATATGTGAGAGTCACCACTTAGTAATGTCTTAGGGTACAAGATGAAGAATTCACATGTGATCCCCTTCAGCCTGGAACCAACCCACCCACCAGTGCATGGTACCTCCAGCAGCACCCCTGCAATCATTGACTTTATACTCACCTCTCCATAAATCCAGGAACAGGTAAACTTGAAAGAAGTGTATGGGGTAAGTGAAGTGGGGACTGGAGTAAATGCAGGTGGCTCTGGGAGGGCTGAAACACAGAGACAAGGAAAAGCAGAAAGGACATGAAAGTGAATGGAGGAGTAAGAATATTGAAGCATTGTAGGGGCTGGCTGGAAGTTGGAAAGATGAGAAGGATGAGATCTGTTGTTCTGGGTTTGATTGAGGGTTTGGGGGAGACAGGATATTCTTGGGGAAAGGCGCTTATTTTTTTGTTTCGATTTTTCTTTGTTTTGTTTTTGTTTGGGGATTTGGGATTTCTGTTGTCATTGTTTTTTGTTTGCTAGGTTGAGTTTGGTTTTTGGTTTGTTTGTTTTTTTGTTTAGTTGGAGGGGTTTTGTTTTGGGGTCTTTAGGTTTTGTTTCTTTGTTAAAACTTTTGTCTTTATTCTCGATTAAAAAGAGGAGTTGAACACACAAGCAGGTACTGAAGCACAGAAGAGCAGGGGGAAAAAAACATTAATTGCAGATTGTTTTGGAGCACTCTGTAAATCCTATTTTGCATGCTAATGTGGGACTTTGGTGAAATAAAAGATTTGTGCTGCTCCTCAGCACCAGGAAATTTCACCCATTTCTCTTTCATCTGCACAAATATCTCTAAGTGTCTTGGGAGCAGTCAGAAACAGAAATGAAAAGTAGTTGTTTCATGGCATTAGGAAAATAATCTCTCCATTTGCAGTGTCTGTTTTGTACGTAAGTCAAAATGACCCTGTGCTCTGACAAACCTGGAACACTAAGTTAGAGATGGCACTGCTGGACCTAATTCAGATTTTGCTAATGTGAAAAGCTGGCCCCTCCTCTGTTCTGCTTGAGGAACTGCTGAGCTACCTCTCCCACTTCTTTCTCACCTTGTCTGACTTTCCTTCAAGAAAAAACTTTCCTTATTACACCAAGGACTTTCTGTGTAACAACCTCCAAGTATTCAACTTATATATGTCCTCAAATAAATGCTTAGCAAGCTGTACTTAAACCCCTTCAATGGCATGTAATATTAAGCCTGTATTTTCTCAGAATTTCAGTATGCTTATTTCTCTCTTCTTCCTAATTTACCTCTCAGTATGATCCAAAAAGGCTCAAAAACAGCTGAGCTGCTTGGCTTCAGAATTCACTGTTTATCATGAGACCCTTTAAACCATGCAAAGAGAGGATTCATCACCAATCTACCTTACAAGTTTTTCAGTGCTCTGAAAATCATTTTTGAGGAATGGCTTCCTCACTTAGACAGAAAGAAGAAAATGTGGATGTTCTTCTAAAGTAGAATTCACATTCAATGTGATAAATACACTTTGTGCTGGCATTATGCCATTTTGACATGCAGGATGAAAGTACTTTTCTGCTTAGGCAGACCACTGTGAAGAGGCTGATTCCCAGCCAGGGACTCAGGAAAGTTGGTCTCAAAGGCTGTGTGCCTATACTTAGTGATGAATAGGAAATGAGATTCTCTAATCCATCCATCTCTGATTTGGGTTACTTTCCATATTTCTAGTAACCTCGGGCATGTTTGAAGAGTGTTCATTATAATGAAATGTCCCACTTGCACTGGCAAGTATTACTTTGCAATAGAATTACAAGGGTTTAGGGTGCCTGGGTTTGCTCCTTAACAAATCTTCTCAGCCCATCTGAATTTCTGCAAGCTGATCAACTGGTCTAAAGGTCATGTACGTCAGTCTGTGACACAGCTTGTAGAGGGACAGCAAGCAGTAGCTGTCAAATATTATGATTATAGAAGTTTGTGGAGCAATAAGGGATTTTTTTGCTTCCCAAAGAGAGAAGGAAAGAAGCCTCCTAATCTCCTGCTTCTAATGTTGGCTGGTACTCGTACTCACTATTGAAATGAGTTAGAGACCCTCAGAAGATGCCTCATGAGAGTAGGTGAAATAAAGCTTCCTCCTGGCCCCACAGCCTGCCCAAAGACACACTTGCAAGAAGTGACCTACAGAGCTGCTGGAAGAAAGGGACCAGATGTCTCTAACAGAAAAGTCTATTGCATTAGTAAAGACCCCTGCTTAGGATAACACTGTGAGCCCTTTATTGTTTTTCTCTTGAGGATTCATGAGATACCTTCCATAAAATAAATGTGATTCTTTTTACTAAAAGATATTGTAAATATTAGATATATTTGCCCAGTAAAATAAATAATGGCAAGTCACCAATACACATCATCTATCAGTCTTGATTGCTCACATATCTGAAGTACTTCCTTTTCCTTATCCTGCCTTTGGTGCTAATATGTCTTTGTGCATTATTTCAGGTGACAGAGAATTACTATAATTCCAAAAATAACTTATTATCTCCCAAGAGCAAAGGTCATTTTAATTTGGAACAAATAAATGTCCAATTGTGGATGATGTACAGGATAATAATTCATGGGCAGCAAGCCAGAGGAGATAGCTGTAATTACATTCAAGTTCAGGACGACACAGTGAGCCAAAAGATGAAAATCTGAATGTTCATAGGCAAGTTATCGGAGTTCATTTTGCTGCAGGATGTGCTGTTATCTGATCCCCTAATCCTGCCTGTGCCCTGAGCTGATCTCATAAAAGAAGAAAACCTGGAGGAAGGGGGGTCCTATAGAAGTCCCTCTTATCTGAAAGCCCAGCAAGCAGCAGGCTAGCTTTGTGGAAGGCATGTGCTGCTACTGGTAATTCATGCCCAGTGGAGCTGAAGCAGGTTCCAGCAGAAGAGAAGCTTCTCAGTGTCTGTGGAAGCAAAATCATTAAGGGGAGAAGCATGAAGTGCTCAAAAGGACCAGAGCTCTTCCCAGGACAAAACTTGCTGGATAGTGTCTGACACATAAACACACCGTTTACTTCCCCTGCTCTACTTGTTTTTTAATTTGCAGCTTTAATCAGTTCACCAAGCTCATTATGACACCCAGGTGTAGTTTTGATAGACAGGTATTCAAGAGTCAGTAGAGAGCAATGCTTCCATGCAGCTGACAGTCTGATTAAGCCAAATAACTCTCTTGGATATATTGACTGCATGTGGATTCATTGACTGTGTGCTCAGTGCATGAGTCTAAACCCAGGCATTCTCACTTGGGATAGCCCCAGGTATCTGAGACACCTTGCTGGACCTGCCTCCCTCTGACAGATACAGCACAAGACCTTCACACCTTTGAATTTACTTTTGTAAAGCATGACTAATGTCAGTGAATAAGCTCTCAGTACCCAGGGCATAAAAAGTATTTTAAAAATATTAATTTTCTCTGATGTACTATTCTCCTTTCCACCTCCTTCTGCACAAGCATCAAATATTTGTGCCATAGAAAGTCTACAGAATGAGACAGCTGATTTGCCCAATTCAAAAAGGCAAATATTGTGTCATACAGTCCTGTTACTATAACCCTGTCACTACAGCTGTAATAGATGTGTGCATCCTATTATTAGAGCTATAGAAGGTGATGAACTGGAAAATGCAGGCTAAGATAAGACTTGCTCAGGCATTTAGAGGCTTTTGGATCTGAGAAAAAAATGGGCAGTTGTTTACTTCATTACCTCAATATACAGGGAAATGCTGTTTGTGAGGCTTATCTGAACATCCAAGATTTCTCACTATTTAAGGATGTTCTAAACTAGATTTTCATCCAGTCCCATTTATAGCCAAAACTTGAGTAACCTATTAATTTTAAGGTGTAATTGACTGAAAATAAACAGTAAAAAAAATAATCTCTACACATGTATTAACAGGAGATAATTCTTTAGGCACACAAGAAGCTTTTCAGTTAATCTGATGACAAACTCACTTCCAAATTGTGGAAGAGAATTAAGAATTTACGGCTTAAGTGAAGCAAAATCCAACTTTCTGAGAACTTGGTAAACATAATTTTTTTCCTTTTATTAGAAGTCTGTATATTATGTGTTTGAACTATTCCCAGGACAACAGGACTCTGTGCATGAATAAATAGAAAACTGCAAATTGCAAAGCAGATGTTCTGCTGACCTCCTCCCACTGGAATCTGCTAGCTGAGCTGCTTGTCTTATTCTCTCATTCAGCCATCAATAAATCAGCACATCAAGTACGTGGCAACAGAGGAAACTTTTAACCAAGTAGGCAGTAATTTAACTGTAGAATTCCCAACAAAGTTGGGATAGTTAAATGGAACCACTTGTATTGCAGAAGGATTGCAACTAAATCCCTAGCAAGTTTTTATAATGTTCATCATTATTTCCTTGGCATTCAGCATTTGATAATATGACACTAGAAAAAAAAGGATTTGGGATAAACAGCGAACAAATATCTTAATCGTGAAGTTCATTAGGCTGAGGAATAATGTTCTAGAGAAATAGTAAATGTTTTATTACTTAGTGATATAGAAATTGCTTAGACAGAACACTGGAAAAATGAAGACAATAATTGTGAGTTCCTTACCCTGGCATACCAAAAGGAAACTTTTTTATCATGTTCCATGTGTGAACATGGCAATCTAGTAAATTATTTTAATCCCTAAATCCTATGATACTCTTGCCATGTAAAATAGTTGTCAACTAACCAGGTGGTTTAATAGTTGTGTTGGAGATGTGCCTATCTGATGCCATGAATATTCACTGTGTAGCCCTAGAAAGTATCACAATCTATCTCACTTCACTAATACTAAATAAACCTTGTAGTGTTGTAAATGTGGAGGGGTTTTTACTGCTTTGAGATTCATGCTAATTTGTGTCACACTATTGACCCAGATCATATTAGCAAGAAATCTTTTAAATATGCCCTGAGGTAACTAATCTGCTTTTGCATTGTATGTTAGTTAGGTTGCACAGCCCCTGAAGCGTTAAAACCAGAAAAGCACCACCATGAGATCTGTGCTGCATAAGAAGGAGATTTTGTAGTCTGAAGCAATGCTGGCCAAGGCTTCCAATCATGAAGGCAGTGCTGAGGATCTATCACCTTGCACACAAGCAATCCTAAGGGGATATAATTAACAGATATCATATTTGCATACTCGTCAGGTGTTGCCCTTGTGCTTTGCTCACTGAGCTTCTGCTGACTCGGCACATCTGCTTTTTATCTCGCTGTGAGCATTTTATCCAACAGGCTGTCAAAGCTTGTGTTGCTGTGGAAGACTCAGTGGGAATATTTTCAAGGTGCTGAGACAATAAAATGTTTTTGAGAATACCATCAGTTGGTTGCTAATTTAGGAAATTTTTACTATGAGTAAACAGACTACAAATTGAACTTTGCTCTTTCAGTGTTAGATATTCCATATTGAGACTGTGTGCTGGAGGACTGTAAAGACTATCAGACCACCATATTTAAAAGAGTTTTCTTTCTCAAAAAAAGGATATCTTTATTTGTTTCATGGGGGCAAACCATGCCTATGACTCATCTATGTCTCCTTCTCCTTCTATCCAAGGAATTCAGGCACCTCATTAAGTGGAGGGGAAGAATTCTCATGCTGAGCAGAAGGGGATTTCAGGGCTACAAAATTTACTCAAAAAGTTGTTTTCTTGTCAATGTTTTATATTCTTCAACAATTCCAGGGCATGGAAATAGCTCAGGACAGCATAACTAATGGATTTTAAAGCCTGATGTTGCTGTAGCTGCACAGAAGCCATCACTTTTTGTAAAAGCTCCCTTTCAGTCAATTGAACTGTGTAGAGAGACAAGTACATGGAATGTTGGTAAAAATGTCAGAACTTGACCTAGAATTAATTCCTGTATTATTGGCCATGAGGTAATGTTGAAAGCTCCAGAATTCTCTTTCAATGAATTGCTAGATAACTGTCAGAATAAAATTAACATCTTTCTTCCATTCATGCAAACTTTTTCAAATCTGAATGTTTATATTACTGACTTCAGGCTTGCAAAGCCTGTGCTCTGAGGCATAGGAAAATGAACAAACTGTTAATAAAAAGGCAATAAATCCTCCTTGCTGGATGAGAACTGTCTTTCTGTATATCCCTGAGATGCAACAGCAAGTATCTTTCTCCCCTTTTGTACTGAACTCAGTATTTAACTAGCAGCCTGCTCAGCCTCCTACAGACCTTTCTGTGGTGTGACATGAATTGGGGGCACTGAGAAGTGGCCAAACCTCTGTCATGTCCTGTCTGCTTGTGCTCTTCTTTGCCCAGGAACAGCACCTAGGTGAATTGTTCCTCTATCTTTCCTCTGTATCACCTCTCCAGTGTTTTGCTAAGGAGGTATGTTAACCCCAGTGCTAACAGCACTAGAATGAACCTCATCATGGTTTATGGAGGAAATCATGCAAGGTTTAAGTACAGGGTTTGGACTCAGTACTAGAACATGTACTTCTGAGATTGACAGAGATGAAGGTAGGAAGACACCACCTGATCCATCCAACAGGATCTGTTTCCTGAGCCAGGAGCTTTGATACTGATACCTCCATACTAAGCTGGATCCTTTGGGCCTGACTAAACACAGTCTTCAAGAAGGGCATCAAAAGTGGCTGCAAGAAATGAAGCGACAGATAATTTATCATCTCCTTTGTACTCTCTGGCTTATCACCTTCCCTGTTAGAAGTTTGTGTCTAATTTCTGCTTTGAATTTGGCTTTACTTCCAGCCACTAGCTCTTGATGTGCCTTTCTCTGCTACATTAAAGAACCATTCAGTAACTGGTATTTACTCCCCATGAAGGTTCTTACATGCTATAATCAAGCTGTCTTCTGATCTGTCTGATAAGATAAACAGATTGAGCTCTCACTGTTCTCTCTTTTATTTCCCCTTCCAGACATCAAAACATATCTATGGCTTATTTCTATATCCTTTGTAGTATTTCAACATCCCTTTTAAAATGTTGACATCAGGACTGTACACATTATTCCGTATCAGTCCCAATAATGTCACACAGAGAGAAAAGTCAATTTCCTCCTCCTACTCACTATTCTGTTGTTTATACTGACAAGAATTAAATCAGCACTTTTTGCCTCTGTATCATGCAGGAGCTCCTGCTACTCCATTTCCTCTTAGAAGCCAATGCTATTTTCAGTCAGTGCTTTCCAGGCTACAGAACACCTTTCTGCAAGAAGGGTTTGCATTGTCTGCTTTGAAATAAATGATTTGGTTTGTCTAGGGTTTACCTAACCATACCAGTAGATGAACATCTTTCTGGTTTTAACAGTCCTGTTATTCTTGCCAGTATTTAGTATTCCATCACTAGGGATTTTATATTAGATTCCTAATAAGGAACACTATGAAATTTCTCACCAAATTCTACAAAGTTCCTAGAAGTAACCTTGTCTGATAATGACCCCATCAATGACAATTTTTTTGAAATCTTTGAGACAGACATATATTAAGTCACACGTTATTTATTTTGTTGACACCCTAGAGAGCTCCTTTGTTCTTCACTGTATTGTGTGATATTAAACTGAACAATTTGTGGATGTCTGAATAATACCACACCTGTTCAATTACCACTCCCAGCATAAGTTTTAATCTCATAAAAAATGAGAACAGGGTTATCTGAAAACAGCTAGATCCTTAAGGTATATTGGCTGTCATTAATTGCTTACATTCACTGTGTACTTATTCTTAGGTCAGCTGGTATGTTACTTTGCCTGTAGCAGATGTAGTTAAATGAACTTTAAGGTTATGCCACTGCACATATAAATATTGGAAAAGGAGAAGCATTTTCAAGGTCTTCCACACTGCATCTGATATTGCAAGATTTAGTGGGAAATTACCATGCTTAGAAATGTAAAATATATTTTTAATCTCTTGATTGCAAGTAGTGCAGGACTGACAGTTACAGGAATATATGTAATAAATGTAATCTACATCAATCCATGTCCTGATTTCAGTGGGATAGAGTCAATTTTCTTCCTAATTCCTGTGCTTTGGGTTTAGCATGATTACAATGTTGATAACACACTGATGCTTTAGCTGCCACTGAGTATTGCTTGCACTAAGCCAGGGACGTTTTCTGTGTCTCATACCCTGCCAGTCAGCAGAGGCACAAGGAGCTGTGAGAAAGCCATGGCCAGGAGAGCTGACCTGAACTGGCCAAAGGGATATTCCACACCATAGAACATCACAGCCAGTATACAGACTGGGGACAGTTGGTCCATGGGGGCTGTTCACTGCTGCAGGATGGGCTCAGCAGTGGTGAGTGGGTGGTGAGAAATTGTATTGTGCATCACTTGTTTCTCCTGGGTTTTATTCTTTCTCCTTTTCCTTTCCATTAGTGGTGGTGGTGTTATTAGTAACATTAATATATTTCACCTTATTTCAATTAATAAACTGTTCTTATCTCAATGCACAGGTTCTACCTTTTTCTGATTCTCCTCCCCATCCAATTGGGCAGGAAGGGAGAGTGAGTGAGCAGCTGTGAGATACTTAATTGCTGGCTGGGGTTCAATCACAACAATAAAACCAAGCAATGCAACATCTTGCAGAAACATACATTTCATAATTCTAAGACCTCACTCTGTGCTTTCTGAACAGAGCCTGTAAAACCTGTTTTAATATCTTTGCATTTTCAGCACCATTATTAAAATTCCCATCTATACCAGTGCCAGGGCTTCCTTTGTTACAGAAATATCAGTTCCTTGATACTGTCCTCTAACTCAGAGAGATCAAGACTTTCCCCAGTGCCTGCCATTTTCTATTGGTTGCTTACTCTTGTGAGGTGTTTCCTGGTTTAGCAGTGACACACATGAAGCAAATTTCAGGACCCACAGAACCTCACAACCTTGGACCTGTTCTTTGAATAAGGTGATGAATGACAGCACATCACAGTCAAATAGATACAAAAATTATCAGACAAGCACTAAAATCTAATACCTCTGTATGTTTGTGCAAGAAATACACAGCAAATGCTGGGTATTTAACTTAGTTTACCATTTTGGGACAGAGACTTTAACTAATCAGCAACATGTTGCCACACAGAGTTTTTAGAATACAACAGGAGCTTATACAAGTGACATAGGTGTAGACATCTGAATTAGGGATTTTTGGACATGCAGAGCTAAATGAATGTGTCTTAATTTCAAACTGAATCCCACCCTTTTGGTTCCTTCATGACAACCTGGAACAGAGCCTTTTTATTTTCTTCTTTATTTCTTTATGTTTATTTTAGAATGCTGTCATCTCATACTGGGTTAATTGCCAAAATAGCCTAATCCTCTGAAGCAGAAGTGTCCTCTGCAGATCCTTAAAACTTTTCAGTCTCATAGTGATAGTGTGGTTTTTTGCTTTTGACTGTTTTTCTGTTCATTCTCAACATATTTTGAAACATTTTAGTTCCTTACTTTTATCCTCAAGAGTAAAGCAGTGTTAATTTTACCCTTTTTCATATCTGCTCAGCCATGCAGTGGTACTGCAGATGTTGAGGCAAAGTCCTATACTTTAAAAATTGAGTTCTGCCTTCTACCACAGCATCAGATGTAGCTCAGAAAAAGACATTTTTCATTAAAAGAGAAGTTTGGGCTTTAGTCCATAAGGCCACCAATTTAATAAAGCTTTCTGCAACACAGTCTGACAATTCTTCCATTGTCAAACCATAATTTTCAAATTATATTGTATAACAGCATGACTGAAGAAGGGTTAATGTCCATCTATGGACATAGATCAAAAGGATCTATGTCCATTTGATCTTCTTGATGCTGAAAACATCTTTTCAGTTTCTCGTACCAACACATACCTTATGTGTTAGAATCTACTAATAACCCATTAGACAGTGCACTTTTTCACTCATTAGACCTCCTTCTTTTGTGCTGTTTGTTCCCATTAGCAAGACAAGAACAAAGAGCTGAGCTTTGTACTTGGAATGGCATGAAGTGTCCACTGCAGCCATTCATATTTCCTGCAGAATTTGCTCCCTGTGCCTTGAGACTGCCTTTATCCTCTAAACTCCCAAGCAAGTTATGTCTTCTGTATGATGGGATATCTTGACCCAGACACCTCTGCTAGCTACAAGAGTGGAGATACCTGTTTGAACCTTTTGTGTTTGGGTCCCCTCAGCTCAGGACTGAGCTGTTGGAAGGCTGGGATGTGAGGCTGAAAATAAAGTGGGACAAAGGATAAGTTGGGAATATGATAACATGGGTTGTGAGCAAGACTTGGTTTTGCAATTAGTGTCACTGCTGAGGGTTGAAGGTTTCATGATCACCCAAAATATGTTGTAATACTGGGATCCTATACACTACAGCTGTCACCTCCCAGATGAAAAGTATCCCGTTGTCATACTGCATTTTCATAAAACAAGGTGTAATGCTAACTTTTCATTTGCAAGCAGACTGATTGGTCATGTACAGTGAATATGCCATGTGCACAGGAAAATAATTTCAGCATAAGGCCCTGTAAGATGGCAGCTGTTTCAAGCTCCTTCACCTAAACTCCCTACCTCTGGAAAATACAATTTAGCAATATAACTTCTATTTTGGTCTTGAGCAAAAACTAGGTTTATTTATTATTCCCTGATCCTGCATTCCTCAGAATCAATGGGACTATTGATTGGCAGAGTTCAATCCATAATTTTGTGTTTATATTTCAGTTGTGCAGTCCTGAAATTATATTTTAATTCTGTGCTATATCCACCAACTAATTCTGTAGTAAACTGAAGGTAAATCTCTATTGAGGGCTATTTCAATGAACCTCACTAACCCAAATATTTATCCAGCAAGTTTCCTCTTGACTCTAATGCAGAAAAGTTTCTGTTTCTCTGTCCTAGGAGACAAAGTACAAGCCAGAAAATGCATTTGAGGTGAACAAAATTATTTGATCATAATCAGTAAACAATTTGTTAAATTGATATATTTGACCATTTGTTCTTCATTTCTGTTTTACTATCTCTATGGTCATAAAAGAAAAGGACCCAATGTAGACATCTAACCTTCCTTGTTACATTTGACAAAAATGGTGACCCTGGGCTTCAGTTGATTCCACGCTTGAATTTTGCCAAAATTGCAAATTTACTCCATAATTAGAAATGTTTGAAATCTCCTTACCTTTATGATTGCAAAATGGGTTTTACATTCCCTACAGAAATGGATGCTAATTAGGAGAACTTTTAACCTCCCAATTACACAGAATCAAAGTTTACAGGCTTGCTGGAGGAAACCTGCCCACAAGAGAAGACATTGATTAACATAAACTCTCTGTCAAGCATTTTTAATCTTTTATTCATTATTTGCAGGACTCTGCTAAATCAGACCTGATCATTTTCACTTTACTTTCCAGAGGAAAAAGGAGCTTATTCTCTGCATTTCTCACTGAGATTGAGAATAGTACCCTTTTTTTCTCACTTGAGTCATGACATTCCTTGAGGATTAAAAAAATTAATGAAATTCTGTTTGCTAGTGTTAACAAGCCTACAAGTGAGCTTCATCACAAGTATTTTTCACAGACTTAAGGTTAATAATAATGGTTCAATGGTAACAATCATGACTCCTTACACCCCATCCATGGTGCCTGGGAGAAGGAAGGGACTCATCCTTGTGTTCTGCCCTTTGTTCATCTTTCCTTCTCCTGTGCTAAAAAAACTGCTTGCTGTTGTTTCTCTTTAAGTCACCCCTGCTCATTTTTTGTTACTTGCACTTACTTGTCTCTTTCTACCCCTCATCCAGACCTGCTGCTGTAACGCTTCTCAGGCAACATGAAATTGTGAAAAATGGATTCATGCTGTTCTCACCTTTCAGCACAGCTTTTAAACAGGAGAAAATCAAAGCAAAACTCTTTTTCAAGTGATAAAAGGCTGAGTAAACTAATTACATTTCTTTCTTATCTTTTTATTGTTCATGCAGGTTCTTTCTCCTCTCTTAACTCCCTCTCTCGAATTTCACCTTTCTATCTATAATAACTTATACTTAAAACTTAGGAAGACAAATTGCCCAAACTTTGGGGCTTGTTCATAGGAATGACTTTGCCAAAATAAACTATTTTTCAACCTTTTCAGAATATAAATTATTCAAGCTACATTCCAAGGCCTGGCCAAAATCCAGCAGGATGTTTATAGGAAAGTAGTCAGACAGTTCCTCTCCTCTAAGTAAACTCCAGTAAAAGTGGAAAAGAGAAATAAAAAAGACATTTGAAAAAAAAAAAAAGGTACCTCCAGCAGCATCTCTATCACCTTGTTTGAGACAATTTTCTTATGTCATCCCCTTCCCAGAGACTTACGGACAGAAGACCTTCCCTTTCCAAACCCTTGAAGATGGAAATACTGAAAAATCCACTCTTACTTCACTAAGATGTATTGGGTTAATAATGGTACAGTGATAGACTGTGGCAGACACAAGCTCTCTGTCATAGGCCATTGCTATGTTGTAATATCTTCAATCTATTCCTAGGCTTCCTTGTGCTACTGAGACATTTTATTACAAACACTTCCTTTTTTAAGATTTACACAGTTCTGGCCTGTATCATGGTGAGTGACACATGGTTCCAGGCTCTAACCTGAGAGAGTTTATAGTCTCTGTATGAAGGAATTTATACTCCAAGTCAAATATTTCAGTTGTAAATTCGGCCTCAGCATCCTTCAGGCACCACACTGACACACAACTGTGTTCTCACAACCACTGTCCTCTGATTCCTTTTGCATTATAACCTTTTGAACAGAGTAGAGAGATGTGACAAGCCACAGTGTCTTATAAGCAAAGAGCTGATTAAAACTTCTTATAAATTGCACAAGTTTGGCATCAAGAAAAAAAAAAACAAAAAGAAAAAAACTAAAAACAAAAACAAACAAAAAAAAAAAAAAAAAAAAAAAAAAAAAACAAAACAAACAAACAAAAAAACCAACCCCAGAAATTTGGCCATGAGCTCTGGAAACTCTTTCCAAATGTAAAAGGAAAGCCCCTCAGTACTCACTATAGAGGATAACCAACCTGCTTTGACCAACCTCACTGCAGTCAGTGAACAAACCACACTGAAACTTTCTGTTGTGGCTGACAAAGACAGAAAGGGCTCAGGAATGAGTAACCAGGATCTGCCCTAGCAAAGAGCACAGACATTAGGCAAGGTCCCCATCCCATTTCCCAGCATCTGAGGAGAGGAAGCATGTTGTGTCTGTGCACCCTTAGCAGGGACAGTCCCTCCATTCACAAGCATTGGAAGCTTTCTGCAAACACGTGAAAGATAGCACAGACAAAACTAAGGAAAGTGCAAAAGAACATGCTGTGTAAACAACAATTGTATCCTGATCCTTTGAGAAGGCTCAGCAAAAGTCCATCTCGTTCCTTTCACCTCTGTCTTACTGAGGTCTATTAGGCAATGGTCCATGGGTTGTTTTGTGTTTTCCCTTCACTCATACTTTTGATCAATTGCAGCAACTACCCACATTCCTCTAAAGAGCTGTCTGGGACTCAAGAATCCTCTTCCCTGCTCCAGCATGAAAACACAGTCTTTAAAACACTTCTGTGATTCACAGTTTTTAATTTAAAGTTTATCTAGCTCTTGTCCAGTGATCTGCATCCTCCTCAGTACATCTCAAATCACAGAGAATGTCTGAAACTACAAATTTTTGCCACAGAACAAAGAACCGTCTCTCAGTCCTTCTGGGCATCTGTGGTGTCTGAAATTTAACAGTGACTGGAGAGTTTCTGAGTACAGAGCCTAAGCTGGAAAACCTCTTTCCTTAAGTTGTCTTCCCTTCCAGTCATGTGGGGTAGTGCCACTGTGCTTGTAAAGCAAATATTCAATTTGCATTGCCATCCACAATGCCAGTAATTAACTCACTGGATAATTTGTTGTTAGCTGCGACTAATGGATTCAAGATGAAATATGTTCTTGTTTTATAATGAGCTGGTCTTTGGTATACTTCCTTCTTGCACAGAATCTGACTAATTTTACTCAAATGCCCATGTTTATAAACTGCTTAAAGGGCAAAAATGAAATGTTGCATGCAAAGATATTCTCACTTTCTGTAAGATCGGATGTGTTTCTACTGCAGCTCAGTTTTCAAGCTATACCTATTATTGAATGCTATGGATCCTCTTTTCCTATTCCAGTAGAAAATTCTGCAGGGCTTTGAAGCACAGAAAGCACTGAAAGGCAATTCAGTTGCCATGAACAACCCAGAATTATTAAATAGCAAAAGTGGGTAGGAATATGAATTTTAGAGGTCAGTAATACTCACGGTCAGGAAGGGGCAAGACCTTCTGAACTTACAAGAGGAGGCTCTTAATCCCACTTCTCACTTTACTGGAGCATTTATTTCCTCCTCTTTCCTATAGACCCCTAAGATAATTTTACAAACAGACACATAATTTGAGTTGCATGAGCAACCTCCCTTCTGCCCAAGGTCAGAAGGAATCCAAGGGAGAGCTGAGTGGGTTCAACCAGAATTCTTCCCAACAGTGTATGGATCCAGTGGTTCAGATGTGCTGAGAAAACACAAAGAACAATTACGTTTGTGCCCGAGTCTCACATCACATTGCAAGAGACAGCCATGAGATGTTTTCTCTTTAAATGCCACTTGTGCCTTACAAATTAATTAACAGAGGAATTTGCTTGCACTTCAGTTGTTCTCCTCTTTACGTAAGTGACCTAGAGGGTTGCATAACCCAGCACTACACTGTGATTCACTGCAATGCTCTACCATATTTAGTCTTATTAGCAGCTATTTGAGAAACGCTGCTGCTCACTCTGGAGAGACATCATTTATAGTGCTATATAAAGGTCTCTATATTTTTCCCTCATAAAAAGGATTGCTGCAGCATTCTTATCTGTAATGCAATCCAGAATAGGAAAGACTCATTGATTTTTGAGGAGGCGTTTTCAATATGGTGACCTGTTCCATACTTTCATTTGAAGTGTAATTATAGAACAAAAGACTGGGATGGGAAGTGCATGTTGTAGAGGAAAAAAAAATCAAATGCACATTTTTTCTTGACATTTACTGAGAAAGAAACCTTGCCTGTTTTCTAAATGTTAATGAACAGCACACACAAGAAGAACCAGGGCATTTCTTCACAGAGTTAAATACCTACCACCCTTACACCAATTGCAGTGACAGTATTCTGAAAAATAGGGTGAGGGCTGAATTTTTGCTCCTAATGTTAGCTCTTCTACTGGAGAGGAAAAAACAGAAGACAGATCTTCACTGCATGAGCATTTTAACATCTAAGTCAAGGAATAAATCCCTTGTCACTTTGTCCTCCTGCACTATGTCATTTTCTGGATTTTGTCAGAGCTAGTCCTAGTCTCGTTGGTGCAAGTGGAAGTGGAAAAGAAAGCTTGTGCTAGTGTTTGTCTATTTGCCAGAAAACCTCTAATTTTTGCAGCTTTAATATTTGAATTTTATAATTCCTTCCGTCTCCCAAAACTTGAGAAAATTAATCAGATTTGATACACCTCCAATTTTAACAGGAAATTATTTTTCTTGGGAAAAACAAACCTTTAATTATGGTTAATCTTGATTTTTTATTTATGGAGAATGCCCATTTCCAGCCCTAACAGAGCAAACCTCAACCAGGCCCTAGAAGCACTATAATTTTTTCAAGCTGTGAGACATTAGGAAAATCCTGAGAAGCGAAGAGCAAATTCTATATAAACCTTCTACCAAAAGTAATATTCAAGGGCATTTCCAGGAAGAAGTCAGCATCTTTGGATATTTGGATCTTTATAACTTCTTCCTTTTTCCATGGAGAAAATGAAAAAAGGAGGTGCCTATATTTTATATGTATCTATATTGGGTTATTTAAAAATAAGTATTTTTATTCTTTATGATCAAGTTATGCCTTTTCTTCTGCTATATATGATGTACATAAAATCTAAAAAGCCACCAGAATTGCTTGGTAGTTTTACGAAACTTTTAAAAGGCAAACTTTGAAATGAAATTTAAAATGAAACTTTTATACTTCACAAATATTAAATTTTCATATTATTTTTAGTATCACTCCTGTTTTTCTGAGACTTGTGGAAGAAGGAGAAAGAAGCTAAAAGAAAGGGGATTATTTTTTTAATATAGGATAGAGGATAAAAGAGGTGGATCAGCTCCTAACCATTTAAACTTTGGATTCATGTGCAGTAAAGATTTCAATAGTGCTGTCAATATCATGAAGATCAAGGATCCCACTGTGTAATATGAGAGAGAGACGTCAAATACTGCTGGATGACACACATACAAATATATCTTGCCTTTTTTTAGCCCCTCCATCTTCAGGGGGAGTATGCTTCTCAAAACCAGATATTCTCAAATCAGCAGGGCAACAGGGCTGTCACTGTCCTGAGCACAGCTCTGCAGCCA
Organism: Muscicapa striata striata; assembly: GCA_030060385.1. NCBI lineage: Eukaryota > Metazoa > Chordata > Aves > Passeriformes > Muscicapidae > Muscicapa > Muscicapa striata. The sequence continues at coordinate 7,860,641 of JAREIS010000016.1, read as the reverse complement.
CCTCCACTGCAGCTATCACTCAGGAGATGCTGCCACATGCTCCCACCCATCAGACAGCTACCAGATCTCATGCTCAGAGTGTCAGGAGCTTCCTGCAGTCAGAAGATTACAGTGTGATAGCAGGTCTAGATGAGTCAGCCTGGGGGCTACAGAGATGACAGATAGGATGGAACAGTGCTCAATCACGACCTTTCAGATCAGAGTCCTCTTCAGCAACTTGCATTTGTTGTAGCAGCTGCCATGTGTGAACATGTTGATTCTGTTCAGAGTCCAGCAACCCCCTCCATCACAGTTTCCTTGTGTTGTCTGTCTGAAGTGGAGACAGGAACACCAGGGAATCAAGCAAACAAGGCTGGACATAAGGGAGTATTTTATTACTCAGAAGGTATCGCAGAGCTGGAACAGATCCCTGAAGCAGTTGTACAAGCTCCACCCTTGAAGGTTTTTGGGGTTTGTCTGGCTGAAGCCAGAAGTTCTAATCCTGAATTGGTGTCAGTCCTTTTTTGAGGCAGGACCATATGACCTTCTGAGGTCAATTCCATTTTAAAGCTTTTGTGAAATCACCTCAGGTGTCCTGCAGGTAGCCAGCACCTCTTTTCACACTAATTTATAATGAAATTGAAGCTACTCCAAGCACTGATCACATGTTGCCCATCCAAACCTCACAACACCGGGCTAATGCTTTCAGGTAAAGAACAGGGATCACAGTTCTGAAGGCTGCTGGGATTTCAGTGATGAACTCTTCTTTGCCCAATGCTCTGACTACTTTACTTAGCAGGATTTACAACAGCTTTCTTCTTGCTGCAGGTCTTCTGGTTTAGCAAAAACTCCCATTGAATTTCACTGTTAATTCAGTTCCTCATCCCACTATCCCTTAGACCTGCATATCAGACTCTGAAATCTATAAAGACTGTGGAAAACAAAATGACTGTGGGGTAGTAAAGAAAAGTAGCTACAACAGCCATTTGTAAACATACACATTTAAGCAGAGATGAAAGAGTAGTCAGTGTCTTTTTGTTACACTGGAGAAGATGGAGCCCTGCAGAAACCAGCTGTGACCCCACTGATTATGTATTTTTTGTGGACTGTTAATGAACTGAAAGTACTCACAAATTTGCAGATAACATGAAGGAGAAAAGTGTGTAAGCACTCTGGAGGACAGGTTCAAAACTAAAATTAATCTGAATAAACTGAAAAAAAACCAAAACCCAAAGTATGAAATATGAAAGATAAAATTCTGCAAAGAGAAGAGCAAAGTGGTCCACTAAGGAGACTGAATGAATGAGTCTAAAATGGGAAATGATGCAGTAGGGAGAAGTACTACATAATGGATAAATAAGAAAATAAGAGTCAACTATGTGAACCTGCAGGGTAGAAAAGACAGCTCTATATCTCTATTAACAGGGGAGTTATACATAAGACACAGGAAGTAATTATTCTGCTCTATTTGTAACAGAGTAAGTCACAGCTTACTTTTGGAACAGTGGGTTCAGTTGTGATCCTTGTACATTGAAGAAATGTAAAATTATTGGAGCCTACAAGACAGATAAGAAACTTAGAAAATATGATTTAGGAGGAAAGAATTGGGTTTGTTGTAGGAATTTTTGATTATGCAAAGGATTGCTCTAGGGATGGTGATGATTCACTTTACAGTTTGCAATGTCTCTGCCAAACATCTACTGAAAAAATTTAAGAACAGGTTCTACCCCAAAACAGATGGATGGACTCCATGATATCTTTGATGTCCTTCCCTACTCTTCCAGGACACGATGAGTTGGACACAACTGTATTGTGTTCTGAGGAGTTATTTTGCTAATCCTCTCGAAAACCCCAGTTTTGTGGATAACTGTGTGAGAGCAGAGAGAATGAAGCAATTAAAACTGAAGACCAGAGGACAAAGAAATACTGCCAGAAACTCCTGCTCAGATCAATTCTACTGGCTATATTTAAATCCTGCTTCATCTGACACCTTGCACCAGTATCCTGCGTCATCCCCAGGACATATATATGTATTTCTGGGAATTGCTTAATTCAGGCTCTCCAGCTCCCTTCTCCTCATACAAGCAGCACATCTTGCCACACACTCTCTGATATCCCCCCTACAGAATTATTTTGCAGTAGCCTCAGAAAAGCGACATGTTGTAGGCAAAAGGTTTTCACCTTTTTGAACAAGACTTTACTGCTGGGTAGCCATGGGAACATGACTTCCTTCAACTCCAAGTCTGTATAAATGTACACCTCATTGTTCTAGTTCATGAGCAATGAGTTATGATTTGAGAGGTAGCACAGAGGGTGAGAAACCTCAGGAAAAAGCTCTTTATGGAAAAGATGTAATCTTAATACTGACACAAACCTCATTGCTGTGTTTCTTCAGCCACTCAGAGATTTTATTATATTTTGTATTTTCAGTACTTGTCCTAAAATTTCCCCACCCCATGAGGAAGAAAAGCATTATATCTTTCTGTAGATTGGAATGTGGGTTGGAAAACTGACCAATGTCCATGACTGAGATAATGATAGCAAATCTCTCCACCTCCAATGCTCTGCCAGCATGTCCTAGCCTTCCAGGGCCTACTGGTGATGTACATCACTTCCACTGCACTGAGTAATTCTGATCCCATGTAAAATTTATTTCATGACATATTCTGTACTGTCTGCAAAACCAAAAACTGGTCTGTGAGAAGGCATCATTGTCTAATGGTTGCCCCAGTGAAAAATAGAGAATAGCATCATCTATTGGCTGCTCCTGGTGTTGGAATCCTACACCCCTTTATTTCCATCCCTGTGATATAATCCTGGCTTGCTATTACTCAAAGTGGAGCCCCTTTGTCCCTCAATATTCCGTCTGCATGAATTCTTCTATGAGATTTACTGAGTAAGCTGCGCCTTCACTAGGGAAATCAGACTGACTCCAAACCTTGTGATGTGAATAATTTTTGAAGTGTGACACTGTGTGTTGTTGATTTTTGAGGTTCTGCTCCTGGGAACAGTTTGGTGAGTGTTGCACTGGTAATAGGTATTCATACAGCTAATAAATAATGACTGTAGTTCCTGCTTACAAGTTACAGCTTCACAGCAGCCTGTAATATTTTAAAATATACTAACTGTTATTATTAATTACTGTTACTATTGGTAGATATATACATATATACATACTTACTTTTCTGGCACAACCTTTGAATAACTTCATATATATATTTGCCTTATTAGGAGTAAGTATAATTGCAATAATAATAATAATAATAATAATAATAATTATTATTATTATTATTATTATTTGCAGCAATATGTGATAAAGATATTTAGAAAATGAATCTTAAATTTCTTTGTATGTTATGAAATCATTACAGGGTCACAAACTCAAACCCAGTGCCACAGAAACCCTTTAAGTCATGAATGTTTTCAAAAAACAGGTCTACAGAAATTACTATCAATAACAACAGGCTTATAATTTTCTTACTTTGTTTTCTAACATGTATCCGAAAACTACAAATGACAGCAGTGGAAAAAGTCAAGCATCATAAGAATACAGAGTACAGCCTGGTTACTGTCCTTACCAGTGGCTGTAACTCTCCTGATGAGGGTGACCATTTGATGCAGTGTAGACATTACAGAGCTGATTCCCAAGGTGGGATATGAGGAGAAAATAATAGAAGAAATGTAGGTTGAGGGGTGGAGAGAATTTTTCTGAAAAGTCTAGCAGCTCTGTTTTGTAGTTTCAAAACAAGCAACAGCAGAGGAGAGGAAAATGAAGCAAACATGAGAGATGGGAGAAAGCAGAAATTAAATAGCAACCACTCAAATGCACGTGAGTGGGGAGAAAAGGGCATTCAAACTTAAGTACCAAACAGTAGGGTGGGCAGTTGTGATCATAGGCAGGAGGACCACTGCTGGTAGAGGGACTGGGAAAATGAGCTCATTTGAATTCCCACTGATCTGATGCATAACCTCAGCACTTCCTGCAGCCCAGGCTAGTCCAGATAGAGTGATATTTCCCCATGCTTTAAATGAGTTCGCCTGGAAGAGCTCATAATAAGGAAAAATATACTGAGCTGCATTCACTGAGAGCCTTCAGCTGCTCTTTCTTCAAATTATTTCATCAAAACTAATGAAAAGTTGATCCAATTTCCCCTAGCTTCACTCACTTCACTTTATCCCTGAATAGCACTAAATCATCAGCAGAAATTGTTTTAAGTATTAACATTTCTGGAGGGAAAAACTGTTTTGCAGTGTTGTCACATTGTATTTGTGGGGTAGGCATGAGTGATGTGTGCTGATGTGTGCGTGGCTGCCACAGGACCTCATCCCTGGCTCCTCCTCCAGGTCTATGTAGTCCTGTCCCCTCAGCCTCGCTTGTCCACGGCAGGATTCATAGTCACCACATACTCCAGAATGCTAATCCAACAAAAAAGGCTTCAGAGCTCTTTCTGTCCACAGTCGTGTCTCCCTATACACTCAGTGAGGGATGCTTGATAGGGCCCAAAGCAGGACACAAAACCCCAAAGATTTGAGCATAGCAACATTAACACCATCAACTGCTCTCCAGTCTTGCACTGTCAGAGTTTCCAGTTCTGCAGGCCTGGGAAAACTATCACTTAATAGGTCTCTTGGGCTTAGATTTGGGAGTAGGCAGCTATGTTTGGTATTGTCAATACAGCTGTGGTTGTCAGAGCAGTCACAAAATGGTTGTTTCTAAAAGGCAAGAACCAATGTTCCGAGATAAGCCATCTGATATGCAATTGGTTAAATTTTTCTCTATGCACAGGGAAAGCTGATGGGGGGCACTAGCAGAAAATTGTTTTAAGGATGCCATATCAAAATGCTAGCAGCACATATATTTGCAAAAATCACAAGTGCATAACTTGATTTTGTGGACAAATTATGTAACTGTCTGCATTCTTGCTCAAACAGAGACTTCAATCATATACCTAAGCCCTGCTTTAAATTATTTGCATATGTATTTGTCTTTAGAGGCAGTCATACCACTGTGATAGGGAATATAAATGATGTTTTTAATTTTTATGGATTCCAGTTTCATTCAAATTGGACTTAGCTGCCTGCTCACATCTCAGCAGATATAAATTTTGCTGGCAGGAATAAACGCAGCTTAAAATTGTGTGATGTGAATTTGGCTTCTGCTTATTGCTGCTCCTTGATTTTTAAAAAAACAACAACAACTCACAGGGTGATCATTAGACATACATCTACATTAGTTATTAGCTTCAGCTTTGAAGTTATCTACAAGGACTCTCAGGTACACAGCAGACCTTTTACCCACATTACAGCTATCTACACAATATTCCTCATCAAAGTGGAGCTGTAATAGAGCTTTATCAAGGATGCCTTTTCCCTCTTTCTGGACAGAAGAGGAACTGGGAGAGGCATGGGAAGGTGGGTGATTGATGCTGATAGTCTCCCTATGCTAAATACTACCCTAGGGAGGCAAGTTCAGCAGACCTGGCAGAGGATGGCATGGAAGACAAGGATGGCCCAGGCTCTGTCCTTCAGTGCATGGACTATGTGAGACTGGTCTGTACGGGTGAGGAAAACCATGAGCCCACCTGCAGATCTCTGAGCCTGATCCTATTCTAGCCCTAGAAAGGAAGAGGAGGTCTCCTTCCCTAGACAGAATAGGATTGCAGGTCAGGGGAGCAGCACTCTCCCCTTCAGACCTTATATGACTTTGTGAGCTTGAAAGAGACAGAAGTTTTTGTCCATGTGTGGACTTCTCCTTCCAGCCCTTGCAAAGGGTGATGCCCAATGATAGGAGAATATGAATGATGACAGGAGAGTAGGGGAAAGATCCAGTCCTTAATGTGATTCTTGTTTTTCCTTCCCTGGAAAGCTCAGGCAGCTCCTACAGCTGGGACGTGAGTCATATGCTGCACTTCCATTTACACTGTCATGTCTTTTCTAAGGATGCTTTGTATCACTACTGTTCAGTAGTGGAGCCTTAATCTCTCTGTTAAACCCAAGCCCATGTGTGTCTGGTTAATAAGCAAGATTTCTAAAAGCTGAAGATCTGACACTCATTAAGATGACTAGTCCCTAAAGTAAGGTTGAGAAAACAGGTTTACCACTCAGTTCTGGGTGTATTAGCCCAAGGATCTATTAACATTTATTCACTATTGTTGAATCCCTTTGAGAAGATTGGGTTATCACTTCATACAGATTAATCAATTACTTTGCTTCAATCTACACATGTCAGATTTCATTACATTCTCATAGACTTTACATCAGTGATTATTTGAAGGAGGAAAGTACCAAAGATAACAGAAGAAGAAGTGTATGTTGCTGTGTGCAATGAAATTTTATACTGAATACCACTGCATTATTATAATGAAACTGATAGATCAGTATTATATTGCCTTCCTTTTTTTATACAAACAGAAACTTAAATGTAAATCCACTTAAAATTTAGTACGAAAGCTGACCACTGGGAAAGGAAATGAGAATAAAAGAAAGCAAAACGTACACATGATTTTCTAAATGTTGTTAAATCTGTAAATGATATTTGTCTGAATCATGGTCAGTCAATATCACAGCAGATGGTGCCTGACAATTTCAATCCTGTTACAAAGAGTATCACCAAAACCATTCAGTATTGCACAAAATCTAGCACATAGGGATAGTTGCTCCCAAATCCTTAGTTATCATCTCACTTTTGTCACTTAGATTATTTCTGAGACCACAGGGCAGAAATTAACAACAGAAGTTCATGGTCTTTCTGCACCGTGAAACAAAGTAATTTTATTGACTGTTTGCCCACAGTAAAGAACCATAATGATTCTGAAAGCAGCACCATAAATAAAAGAGAGGTGGTAAAATAGTGTCAAGAGCCTTTCATTTTAGACAAAAGTAGATCAATGTACTTAGAACTTTAATATTGATCAAAAGACATCAGATTTCACTGGTTTTTTGCAGGTCAGAAGAATAGAGTGTTCAAATCATTAGCTAGATAAAAGAGGCACACTTTGTAACCCTGCAAACCACGAGAAAATAGATACTGCACATTAGTGCTGAACATAGCTTTCCTGAGCCACTAAGCAAGCAAGCAGCTCAAATCTCCAAGGAATGCTGTCTGCTCATGTAGCTGAGGAAGACTCAGGCATATTCCCAGTTAGCTTATTGCTGACAAGAGGTTAAAGAGATCCTGCTATCATTGTACATCACTGAGGATCTTAAAACTGGAAGTAGACCGTTAGCAGCTGATAATTTAATAGAGATTCCTGAGCAGTGCCTGGAAGTTCTCTAGGAGGGAGGCTCAGCTTACAGGCATCCTGTCAATCAATTTTACCCTAAAATAAAGGACCAACCATGTGGAATGGGCATAATGGCACTGATTTCATAAACAGCAATATCCCAGAAAGAAGCTACTAAATATATCTATGGGATTCTATGAGATGGGAGATATTGTAGCACACTCTTAATACCTAAAACCCTTTTATACACACTTGCTCAAAAAAGGACATTCAAAGGTAAATGAAGGCTCCCTAAGACAAGCTTCTTCATTGTTGGAAACCTAGTGTCATTAATATGACTCTGAGCAAACAAAATGAGAAATTATTAAACCTTCAATTAAGCACTGTCAGATATATTATAATTACGTGAAAGCACTACCATGCAAGATGAATTGTTAAACAGCTAAGAGAAACAGTGGATAAAGGAAAATTATTTAATACAGAGTATTATGAAATCACAGATGTTTCAGTCAAGAATAATATGCCATGTATGAGATGGTCAGATGCTTTCCTGTCACTGGTAAGTGCTGTTTTTACTTTCATATTGCATTCCTGAGGTTGCACAGTAACACCAACAGACCCCAGAGGGCCCTTAAAATGACCACAGACCACTTTGCAGGAGGGCTGGTAGCCCCCATAAGACAGGGTGACACATCCCATTCCAGCTAGACTCTGTTTGCTTTTTAAAGCTGCTCTAAATTATCTCTGCAGTTTGCAGGAAACTGTCAAAATTCAGCAGACAGAAAGCCCTCAGGCTAAAGAAATACTTTCTCCCATCAAATTGCATTTAACTTTGTTTAAGTTATAAACTATTAAAAACCACAAGATCCCCATTAAAGCTCGAAAACCTCAAGAAAAATTATTTCCAGTGAAGTGACAAAACAAGTCTAAAAAGAGGGAGGGAAGAGGATTTATTGGTTTATTGCACTGCCAAGGAACACCAGTGGGTTCTGGGAGTCACCAAACCACGGGGGCTTGGTGCTCTGGTCTGGTTGCTCTGGTCATTCCTTTCCTTACAGTCTCCTCTGGCCAACAGCTGGCACAGCAGCTGGAGCACTGCACCACTGTGCCAGCAAGGCTAAGTCCCACATGGCAACCTGCTCCTGAGGAGGTAAATGTTAAGCTTACAAAGACTTCTTTCAAGGTTTTTTTCGTTTTGTTTTCAGGGTAAAAGTTAAATTTATAACCATCTGAACAATCTTGGTTCTCTAATTAATTCACCACATCTATCATGATATAGTCTACTTTTATCCCTCTGTGCTATTTTTTCCCTTGTTGTGATCCAATTCATCCCACATAGTGTAATGATATTCCTTGCAGAGGGGAAAGAATAATGATAGCACACGCAGCCATGATATGATTTTTTCTTCACTTACTGTGCCCTTGTAATGCAATGCTGATCAGGTCTTTTTCCCCCCACTACAACATACAAGAAATATTGGTGAGACATTATGCATTTGATGAATTTTCTTTTATCATTTCTGACCATTTTTCCCTAACTTTCCATTTTGATGTGTCACAGAGTTGTTTTGCTTAATTTAGTTTTGTCTATAAACTTCCTTACAGTCAGAAAAACTATTGTGTCATTTAATGCCCCTAGCACCATAAAATTTTTATTATTATTACATTTTTCTCACTACTAATATATTTTAAAATGTTGCAGCTATCTTAAGTGGTGAGCTAACAGAACTTTCGTTGTAAGATTACTTCCTCTTTGACATTTTACTGATGGAAATTTTTGCCTGACAAAAATAGTTTATTTAATTTTTTTAAATTCATATTTCTGCTTTATAATTCCATGCCTTGGTTTCTATGTCTTTTTTAAGCACCTTCACCAGGTTCACTGTTTATAATACTCAAAACTTGGCAGGCAGTAAAGTTTTCAGTTAATCAACATATACAAGTTAAAGCTTTAATTTAATTTTAAAGTTTTTAATTTAGCTTCTCAAATATTTTCTCCCAAGTAGCAGGCATTTTGACAGTGATGTTGCAGGGGTTCAGACACTGCTAAGTTCTAATGAAGAATTAATCTGAGCTGCATAATTTAGCTTCAGAGTGTACAAAAATCAGACTTCAACTACAACTGAGCATGACTGCAACCTGCTACAAAAAAATTTAAAAAGTAAAGGCAGATAGAAGATGATTATAGGCAATTTTAACTAGTGAGCCCTTATTTTAAGATATTTTTTAACCCTTTCCTTTCTTGTATTAGTGAAAGGAAGGTGAATCAATTATGAAACCTGTCCACCATAACAGAGAGCCATGTAGCTTTTAGAGTAGTATAAGAGCTCTATAAGTAGTGGCATCATAAAATGTAGCTTTTAAATGAATATTTTGAAAAAGGTTTGGAATCCCCCCCACTGGATGTGTGCAAGAACCATTTGTATTCAATCCTAGATAACATCCTTTAGGATGAGCAGGGAAGTTGGACCAGAGGACCCACTGTGGTCCCTCCTCACCTGACCCATCCTGTGAACACAACCACAGGACCTCCAAAAAGGAAACCTTTGTTGTTCTAATATGGCTCTGAGATGCACACTTGAAATTGAGAAATCATAGACAAGGCTTCATGTTTGAACCTTTAGAGAACCTTTATGGCATTTATACCCAAAACATCCCTTCACTTACAGCTCAGGCAGATTGCAGATTCACACTAGTGAGAAACTCCAAAAAAGTCTAGTTAAGAGCACCAGCTGCCCTACATGGATTTCAGATTTTTCTGCAAAGGTTTAGCACACAGTGTGTTCGCAGCAGAGCTTTGAACCTGGGAATAAACCCTTTTACTTGTAGAAGTGAAAGGTCCTTGACAGATGTCTTACCAGAAACTGGGTATTTCTGCACAATTTCTTCAGCTGATGAGGACAGAAGGACTCCAGCCCCATCGAGCTCAGTACACTGAGTGTCAACCTGCCCTTGGCTGATGAGGAAGCTGGAGCCAGGAGAAGTGATGGGCTCCCTTCACATTCAACCTCCAGGCAAAGCATTTTGGAGACAACTGGGGTGGATGATGGCATGAAGAGGAAAAATTTGAAAAATTGCCTTGCAATTTTTCTGTGAAATCAAGAAACCCATCAGAAAGTTAGGAAGAGCTGAGGGAATTATTACTCCATGGGGGATGTTGTACAACTGGAGTGGAACTGTCTGTTGCTGAAGATGGCTCTCATTCCTCCAAACCACACAGGTGTCTGAGGGGAGGGCTTGTGGACAGGATCTCAAATCTCAGTTTAAATCTACAAGGACACTTAAAACCAAAGGCCATAGCACTTCCTTATAAATTGTTTACAAAAATTATTCCACCTTCCAAAGTAATGCAAAAAGCAAGGAACTGCAGCTGAATTTATACCACACATGCAACTTTTCATATCTGAAGGGGCCTTTATGAGCAATGTTCCTCAAAAGCAGAGTTAACCACTGTCTGTATCAAAAAAAAGGAGTTTATCATCCCAACATACTGTGGACTGGAGTGATCCATTATATCAAAGCAGAAATGTGCACATTGATTGCATATTGATTTAGAAGCAGCTGATGACACTGCTTTGTCATGTGGCTGATGACACAGTAGAGGTTGTGATAACAATTTTATCAATTAATCAAGATATAGTCCTTAAGCTGAATCAGTGGAACAAGCATTCCTAGAATTAGAACAGAAGTGACTTTGCATGGTTCAGTAGAAAAGCAATAGCTCCCATAAGACTTAATGTACTTTACAGAGACACATTTCCTTAATTGCTTGTAGGCATGTAAATGATCATAAGTTCCTAGCATGAGAAAACTTTTGAAACATTAGGCAAATAAAAGAAAACAGCCACCAGATATCTCCACCATATATTACATACAATTTTTTTAAGCAGGTCACTCTAATTTGACATTAAAATGAATTCTATTATTCCAAGTTTTCCACAAAATGTTTTATCTTCATAAGACAACAACTTCAGGCATCCTTCACAAAATATTAATTTGCCCTTCAATCAAGAAAGATTTTAAAGCCACTGTAGAAAATGGCAAACCTTTTTCTATGGGCACTGACGGTGCAAACCACGGGTATACAAAAATGTTTATGATAAACTGTTACTGCATGATCAACATGGGAATATTCCATGATGTTCAAGGTGCCTTTAGAGCTGCAAGGAATGCTTGTAAATGTAAAGTGTGTACTGCAGTCAGCTAGCTTGAATTTGGCCATACATCATCTCTGACAACATTATGACTCTACTGCTAATGATGACTTTGGGATACACCTTTCTGCCCACAGATAAATGGAGAAGGACAACAAATGGCTTCTTGCCAATTGCCTTCATCTATACAAAACAGCAAAGTATTCAAAAGATAAATCAACAGATGAAATTGTGGACTGTATAGCAATGATTTTGACTTTTTTTTTTTTCTGGAATTCCAAGTTTCTAAACTACTGAGTTCCTAAATTTGGTCAGTCTGAAGCAGTGAGGTAGGGTAGCCTGCACTGTGGATCTTTTCATGTCTTGTGATTAACAAAATGCTAAAAAGGTTTTCTGTTAAGAGGAGTTCCTACAGAATGGCAGGGATTTCCTCCTTGAAACGTTTAAGTTATTTTAAAATAATATATTTTGGGAAAAGGCAGACATATTTTTGGTGGCTTTTATTTCTCTCAAAAACTGAATACTTCTTACAGCCCTTCCAAAAACAGAATACTCCATATAAGATGAAGTTTATGGACTCATAGAAAAGTAAAATATAATAGAAAAAAAAATCAGGTTTGTTGGTCAAGAATGCCATTCCTATTTAAAAGAATGAACATGACAAAGCAGTTAAAAGAGGAAGTGAGACATTATTTAGAGACAGAAATTCCATATAAATTTCTCTTTGAATTGAGGAACAACAGTATATCATCTTAATCTATTCACTTTCTTAAAAAAATAAATTATTTTTTAAGGAAGACATAAAGATTCCTGAAAGCGTGAAACCTGACAAAAAGCAAGATCATATAAATATATATGTGTAACAAAAAAATTATGCAATGAACAATTCAGTAGGAGATTTATACGTATTTCAAGAATTTTACATTAAAAATAGGTAATATTTAACCTTAAAATCTTCTTTCAGTTAATTAAACCATATGGGTTAAGAACCACTTTATTATGTCCAGCTTAAGCTATACCCAGACTAGTTCTTCCAATTTTGAGGGGATTGTTTCACTGAGCTAGTTTCTTTCTAGTTCTTAGATATCCATTCCATAAAGCTGTCTGCTCTACTGTGTTCTTCATTTTTACCATCAGTAAATGTTTCCCTAAAATATCTTCTCACTCAGAAACATTGTCTGTAGAGTCAACAACTTTTTGAAGAAATCCCATTTATTTACTTCTCTCTGTAATGTATCCGTGTTAGCTTTTCATTGCATATGGAGAAAATGAGGAGCTTTGGTGGTGACAGATTCTATGCAATGTACTTGGACAGTTAATGGAATGTGAAGCATGTGGGCATAAAAGCAAACAAAATAAACACACTTAACATGTGTGTTGATTTTGCTAGCATGTGGTTTGAAAAAATGTGTGTTCATTTCAAGTGCAAAAATTCATGTGGTTTTGTGCAACAAGTTTTAATGCTTGTTTACAGGTATGCAGCTTTACATTTGCCAGTAACACTATGGTATAGTTACTGTTGACACTGTAATGAACATACAGCTGGAGCAAGAAGTGACATTTGTTGTAGAAAATACAATAAAAACACCAAATAGGGTAATTTTCATTTTCTTCACTTCCCCTGCTTATTTTTCCTTTCATACATGTTAGCACACTGTTGAATATAAACATGAAGATAAATGCATATGTTTCTTTGAAATAAAAATGAATAAATGAAAGAACTTGAACTTGGAGTTCAAATTTTCATTCCTCCAGAGCTGTCTGCAAACTCCACTCATGAAAAAGCTCCATCTCTGACTGCTCAGGACAGAACCCAGTGCCGTGTGATAGGTGCAAGGAGCACAGTCAGGTTGGTGAGGGGAGGCTTTTCTGCCCATCTCTGCAGATCCCAGGACTCTAGAAAAGTGGCAAGAACAGGTACTCCCTGTAGTCATCCTTTATGAGAGACTTAACTTGATGGCAGACCCCTGGCAACAGATTTTCCATCATGTCTTTTATGCAGCAAAACAGCTCTGGTACTAAACCTCTTCTTACAGCTGGGCTTAACTTTGTAAGAGCTCTGACAGGGAGCAAAATTATCCTATTTGACAGAGCAAGCTCCCCAAGGAGAGATGGAGTACATGCATGGAGGGAAGTGATTAGAACTCCTATTTCAAAGCTCTCTACATAAGGGGTGAGTGATTCTCTATTTGTAGTTGTATGCTTTTTTCCTCCCCACAGAAAAAGAAAATGTGAAATACATCCCCAAAGCCTGACAGAGACTACATTTTGGTTTACAGAGAGGCAGGTAGCAGATCTATGACTTCACTTCAAGCTAAGGCCAAGTTCTGTCTAACGTTTTCCTGCACAGCTGTGATTTGGAAAAACAATACCTCCCAGAACTTGCAATGCAGGTTGTTGTTCCCTGTGCATTTTCATTGAGATTAATTTCAACAGAATTGAGTGGTTTCATCTAAAGGTTTCTAGCTAGTTGTACCCCAAACTTATCCCATTATAATTTAAGAAGTTCAGCTCAGCCAAAGAACAATTGATAGGTAGGACGAAGGGCGACGAACAGCCAGGGAAGTGATGGTGTAGCTTAAGAGATTGAAGCAGGTGTGAGAAGCCAAGTTAGCATCCAACAACAGAAAAAAACCCTGTTCTTGGCTTCACACTTAAAAGAAAAATGAAGAGTACTTGCAACAGTGTGATTTACCATTCTCTAATGGAGACAAAAGAAGAGAAAAAAAGGAATATAAAATTTGGCAGAGGAAAAGCAGCTGCTGAGGCAAGCACTCCCAGCCTCAAAAGGAAAACTGGAAAAATTATAAAAGTGGTCAGAACAAAGAACCTGTGACATCAGGACCAGAAAGCTGAATGCACACACAGCCTGTGGCTTGGTACTTATGTGCCCCTTGGCACTCCATGTACCCCAAGTACCCACTGCCCCTGGACAAGCGAGAACTCAGGTGATATTAGAAAGGAGTACTTATCACTGTTTAGTTTTGTGCAATTTTGTTTGTTCCCAGTAAGTTTCTCCATTAGGTTTGTACTATCTTTACCTTCACCACCAACTGATTATCCCTTCAACCACAGCCACAGCAGTGAAACAGAGAAAAAAAGGGTGAGGGACCAGAAGAGGAACAACTTAGTGAGGGTAGAGTTTCTTTCTAAAATGAAAAGTTGTATGTGAGAAAATAGTAATTGTAGGACATTGTTCAGTCAGTGGAGTGTAGTTTTAAGTGCAAATTAAAGCTCAGAGGAAAGTGTAACTCTGAATGTGGGGTTGATGCCAATTAAATAGAAATGCAGCCTGAAACTCTCTGCAGAAGAAACAGCAGTTCCACAGCTCTGTCACTAAAGTCTGTTTCCTTCGCTAGAAGATGCCTTTCCCATTAAAAAACCCACACTGCCTTGTTCTCATCTCAAAATAACTCAAAATTTTCTTCCTTTGGTTATGACTGTTCAGTTCCTTGTCATGGCAGGAAACTGAGTTAAACTGAGTTGCTGTTGTAATTTTCTGGAGTCAATTTGAGGTTCATGCAAGCTCATTGGGGAGAAATATATAGAGCTCCATGGGGTATTAGCATGGACTCTGTGTGTAATATCCCCTCTTCTCCACACCTATCCTAAAAGAGTGTCAGAAACAAGCCAACACTACCAGTACTTACTACTATTAAACTTTTAACTTCGATTTCTCAAGTAATTTAAGGATGATTGAAATGCTGTTAACAGCTCCAAAATCCAGCCTCCAAAATTATCACTGCCATTTTTGACCATATGTGTCCTAAATATAACTTGTTTTCTTCTATGAAAACTATGATTAGGAGACTCAGTGAGCCCTATATTTTTAAAATTACTCCACAATTATTTTCCTCAATTTACTACTTTGCAGCTCTTACTGTTTCCTGTGGCACACATCTCCATTCCCTATCAAAGGACTTTGTTATAGCTTTGCCTTTTAAGACCCTGACTGGATATTGCACTAGGATATACAGCCAGGTAGAACCAGGGAGCAGCTTGTAAACAGACCACTTTTTGGTCTGTTTACCACTCTGTCACTGTCTCTGTTAACAAAGGAAGGACATTACAGAAAAAATAATAATATTGGGAGGTTATAGTAGGTTAGAAAGTGACTGAGTCAAGAACATCCTGCAAGAAACTTCTAATTGTGTGATGTACTAAGCGGCAAAAGATGATTTTTTTCTGTCTCACACAGCACTGTTGAGAACCTGTCTGAAGTACAAATTTGTAAAAAATATGACGATCACAGAAGAAAGTAACTCTGTTTCTGAGAGCTTTAGAAAACAGAGTGATGAGAAATTATTTTCAAGAATTTTGTTGCTTCTATCTAGAAGAGAGAGACTTAAAGAAAAAGAGAAACAGAGGTCAAATGTTTTCTACATCTTCCAAAATAAACAGTTTTCATAAAGGACTGCAATCAATGGTTTCATTTTGCACTGGGCATGGAATGGAAGGCTCTTCGCCACAGAAGATAAATAATCAAATATAAGAGGAAAAACACCTTGCAAAGGTAGTCATATGGTGAAACATGGATACTTGGAATATATGGCACTTTCAAAGCAGGGCCAAGAACATGCACTTAATCTTCCCCAGAAAAAGGAGGTGGCTAAAAGGATTTCTTCAAGACCCTTATGGGATTAATATTTTCTTTAGCTTGTGCACAACATAAATTCTACACACTCAGTTTTCCGAGTATCCCACCAAGCTGGCCACAGCCAATTGAAAAATGTTACTGTCATCAATAGAAGCTCCTAGAGAGATTTCATTCAGCAAATATCTGTTGGCATTAGCTGCCAAGTAGACAGCTGTCCTAGTAGTGAAGCCCTCCCTTTCACGGTTCTTCTTTTGCTGGTAATGTTTTGTGCTAGTCTAGCACATATTGTATATAATCACTTTTTTCTCCTCATTTCTGTTTATAGAAATTTGTTGTCTTCATAGAACTCAAGCATCTTTTGTTTTATTTTATACTGTATATAATATAATTATATTATCTCTATAAACCATATGTTAAACTGACTTTTACAATGGAACAGCTGCCTTGGATGTGGTGGGATGGTTCAGAGAGCTCTCAAGAGTACTTACTCTAAAGTCACTGGAGCAGGTTTGCATTGCTCTGACAGAGCCCCCAGTGAATGTGCAGCAAGCACACACCTCCTCATGATGTGATATGAACCAGGTGTTAAGAGGAAAACAGGTTGGACATTTGAATGAGGAGGTGTTGTTTCAGTGGCTGAGATAGAAAAGAAATTATTTTTAAGCAGGAGGTGTTGATTGCTGCTTCAGTACCAGACTAGATTTTAACAAAATTGTGTCATATGCACAGTATTTTCCTGCCTTAGACTTCTGATTTAAAAGAAGATTAAATGAAAAAATAATGTGTAATGTACTCCTAATGATTTATCCTGTAAAACTGGTACCCAAATTCAGCTGAGATCTATAGTCATCATCTTAAACCCTCATCAACTATAGTGTTCACACACAAATGATACTTCCTCCAATCTCATAAATTCTAATTAGCTTTAACTCTGATGACTTACAGTTTCTGAGATCATAGAATCTCACTTTGCTGCAGGATCCCTCAAGAAGCAAAGTAGAGCATTGGAATGATAGTCTGATATAATGTTAATAACCTACAAGCATTATGTTCAGATCTGATATCCTTAATTTAAAAAATTCCAGTTGTCCCATTTGGAAGTTCCTAAGAATTAATAGGACAGATAAAAGTAAAACATTTACAAAATGTTTTGATGACTACCCTTAAGAAAAATTCAGATCACAAATGTACCTTGTACTAGTGTAGTTCACCGTAGAGAAATTCAGGAGCTGGTATTACACCCTTACTGGTTTTAACTGGAAAAGTCCTGAAGGATTTACTGTATTGCTGGTACGACATGTTGTCTGCAACCTGGGGAACTCATTTTTCCTTGAGTTACTGTTTGGTCTTCCTTTATCTAATGCTGCCTTTAAAAATACAAAAGCCAGTTGCTTCTCACATTTTACAGTTTGTGCCATTAAAGACAATGATCTGGCATACTCTGTGCTTTCTTCCCTTCTGTTCTAGGCTTGACCTTATTATCCCCAGCCTTTATGGCATGGGGATAAAAAGGACTTTGTATTTCCTGCTGGCAAACCCTTGTGTTTTTTTTTCCCCTATGCAGACTTACTTTGTTCCTCAGATAGCCTTTTTGAGTGCTACCTTGGAAATTCAATTTTAATTTCCCTGGGCTAAACTCAGTTTCACTTTGACTGTATATTCCCAAATATATTTTGCAGCATTACAGCACTCTGACTATCTTCTTTACTCAAAGAGAGACCTGTCCTGTGTCAACAACAATAACATCTATTTCCACTACTGAAACTTAAAGCAAGACTGTTACACTGAGGCAAACTCCCCAGAATCATTTAGTGTTCTTGCAGACATATAAGGTGCTATATACACAAATAAGGATGGGAACATGTTAAGCTGGTTTTAAAAGTATTCTTTCCATAGGAAGTGTTGACCAAAAATTTAAGAAGCAATATATTTTGCCTTATATAAAGCAAAACCTATAATGCATGGATTCTTTGCCATCACCTTCCTTACTTACTTGTTTTTCTTCATTTCTTCTCTCTTTCTGCTGGAAAAAAAAAGTATGAAAAAGAGTGAATAGGAAGCAGTGGAGTGAATGGGGCAATTTCTCAAATTTTCCTCCTTCTAAAGAGTCTCCTCTGTTTTCTTGCTCTCCCTTCCTCTGTCTATCACAAGCACAGTTTTAAAATAGAAAGTGAAAAAGCAAAAGAAGTCTTGAATCTTCTCTTTTTAATCTTCTCTCTCCCTTACCAGGAAGAAGAGGAATAAACCAATGAGACAAAAGAATGAAGAGATCTTCCATATTTTCAAGACAATCTACTCCAAAATCTTCCCAAATTAAATCAGCTTATTCGGTTCTGAACATGGATATCTTTAATGTGAGAAGACACAGTGGTTTTTCTTTTAATTAAAGTGAGCAACTTGAGATGTTCTTTTATGCCTGAAGTTTGACTTTGATATTCATTAAAGATCTTCCCCTTCCAAAGGTGACAGAGAAATAGCAGCTGTGCACAGTTTAGTTACAGCTGAATCTGCAGTAATGCCTTCTTCAGGAATCCCCCTGTATTAAATATTCATGGAGTTTTTACCCTCTACCTATCTCTCTTCTCAAATTTAATTTGCCCTCAGCCCTTTGCAGCACGACACATCTTCCCAAGGAATTCACCTCTGTATTTCAGAGGGATATCTGACTTCCCTGCATGCACAGAAATTGCATCTCCTCTGCTGAATCAGAAGATGCTCAGACCTGTGTGTGAACTGGATTTGTTTTGATTCAGTGGTTGCTCTGTGAAAGCTTTCTAAGCTATGGAAGAGAAAGGATCAGCAGAGTCCATCTTCAGGAGAGCAGGGCACAAATTCAACCCCATTGCTCTCGGGATGGGTGGCTAACACAGCCACCTGCTTGTGGCCACATCACAAAGCAGGGAATATTCTGGCAATGGGCTCCACACAGCTCCTGCCATCCTTTTCTCTATGAAACCTGCACCTATGCCAGACACCCACAGCACCAGACAAGCACACAATGGAGACATGCAAAACCACTGAGCAATGAGCTCTGGATATTTATGGTCCCCAGTGATGCAGCACCTCAGTGTTGGGCAGTGCAGGCACAACACACAGCTGGGCAGGTGAGAGAGGGAGGTGTGTGCTGTCAGGCTAAAGGGAAAAATACAGTTTGGGGTCACATCTGTACTTCCCCCAAGACATCCCACAGGATGGCATCTGCTGTCTCCCTGCCAAAACACAGGCATATGTTCTGTTAGCCAGTGTCAGCAAACTGCGTGGTGATGGCCACATTTCTCCTTACACAAGCTTGCATTTATCACAGTAAATGACTACAGTACTAAAGCAGATGCCATGAATTGGTTAAACCCCTCTGAAGAATTAGATCTGAGTTTCTGCTTGTCCTCCTTCTTGGAGAAGAAATTTGAAAACTAATGCTATTTCTTTAGCTGCAACAGAAAACAGAACCGAGAAAATTATTCTGGAAATTGATAAGTTTTCCTTTCTTATAACATTATAAGCAAACTTTCTCAAACTGAAAATGTTGCTGTGAAAATGCAACATACTTCTGCTTGCTCTGCTATAAGGAACAGTAATTCCTCCCAGGAGAGGACAACAGCACTCCAAGAACTTTTGCTGTCCTAGATACAAAGTTTCAGCTATCACCTGGCAGTAGTGATATATTCAGGAATCTTTGCTAGAAGGGAGAGAAAAGAGCAAACACCTACAACTCCCATGAGATGCTCTTGACACATGTTGCAAGGAATTAATAAGAAATTATTTGATCCCACAGCTTCTATGCTCCAGTTAAGCAGTCTGTGGTTTCCAAGAACTAGCAGGACTGCATGTCTGGAGGGTCAGTTTTTTCTTTACATTTATTTTCAAGTTTATAAGTCTCAAGAATTTTTTCAGCAACCTGCCTTAGATCCCTACCAAGGGGAATATCTCCTGCTCAATAAATATGGTCTGGTTCCAGCCACCAAGACACAAGACTAGGGCCTAAGGCTGAGCAGGTCAAAGAGGAACAGACACCCACAAACCCCAACACCAGTGCAGCATTTCTTGGGAGTGGAGCAGCACCAGGCAAGTCTGAGGTGTCCTGGGCCTGGTGACAGCCAGAGAAATGGTTGCAATTACCTGCCTGCTCTTGCAAGCTGCCTCTAGCATAGCTTTGAGCATCAGCTGGACCTGTGATCTGACCATTCAGTGGGTGCATTCATTCCTTTATGAGTCAGAACTGATCAACTGCTGACAGAAGCAGGTACAGAAGCAGGTATCTATCAGCTGAGCTCTGAAGCAAAACTTCAGTCACAGAAACAGAGATTTCATAGCATCTTCCTAAGAGTCCTGGTATTGATCAGTGTCTGCATACTGCACCTCTGGTAGTTTCCTTCTGTATGCATGAATTCCTAACTTAGGTGTGTCATAGAATGCAAGACTGGGGTCTTATCATTTTATGGTCTCTTAGGACAGAAGACTACTTCAGTTCCACAGGCAAAGGAAGAAATCCTTTACAAAGAAAGGGTAGAAAGTCCCCCAAGTCACTAATTCCAAAGTCTGGCACTGAGAAATATTTTTCATATATATATTTATGTGATATGTGCATCTGTACTATACACAGGATGTAATAAGAAGTAGGGTACTAATTTGGTATGCAACAAGGAAATATCAAATAAAGTTTTCAAAACTTCATCAAGTTCAATGTTTGAAGAGACTTGCCTTAGTCATTGGTTAAATTCTAGTCCAGCCTGTTTGATAGACTTCAGCTAACTGTTTTCTTTAAGCAAAATTTACTCAGTGATTAGACAAAGAAGTGTATATTTTGTTTTCACTGCAATTTCCCAGCTTTACCAAAACTGTCTGCTCTCAGATGCTTCTCTCAGTCATATTCTACATGCAGGTAGACCTATGCATGGTTTTTGTGTAAAACTTATTCAATAAAGACGTGTTCCCTCTGTAAAAATATAAAATAAAATATGTAAACCCCAAGCTATGTCAACTCAACCTCCCTTATACCCTTTGCTTTCACCCATAAAACACCAGTACCTTGGCTGTGACCTTTGCTCTGACTCTATGTATGACTCAAAGAGTATCCATAACAGCCCAGCTGGTGTGTAAACAACTTCTAAAAGTTAATGTAGCAAAAACTATGGAAAGATCATATGCTGCACAGTGAATGTTCTCTTAACTTTAAGGGACATTGCAATTGCTCAGCATTATGCAAAGGGTGAATCAGCATAGACTAGGTAAGAATTATTTTTGTTTTCACCAACACTTGAAGCTCTAAATTATGTTGAGTGCAGCTAAATATGGGCTAGTTGTTTGCATAGGGAGCAACTTATTGTTGTAAAGGAGTGCCCATATTTATTATCACCGCTTGACAGAGATTTAAAAAGTCTGCTTATAAAATGTTTTCTAGTTTTCTGTTTAAAAAAATTGTCCTTTTTTCTTATCAATCTATTCCATTTCTCTCTGGCAAAAAATTATATTTATTTTCCCCAAGTTGTGTCTGTTTTATCCATCACAATAATCAGTAAGCTATTTCCCTGTCTTTATCCTGATCTATGAGATTTTCCACACAATTTTCTCTCCCAGGCCTTGTCAGGAGGGGGACAAATTGCTCAGTTGGACTTGGGGAACTTGACATGTAGCCAACAGAATGTCTGCTGGAGACTCAGTCTCTACTCAGAAGTAAGGTGATTATCACCATACTCCTGCTCAGAAGCAATTAATCCCTACAGGTGATGGCCAAGGTGATCATGCAAGTACTTGCAAGTATAGATGAGCCCATCAAGGAGCTACATGGAAATAGCCAAGTTTATCATTTATTCTGAGCTGAGCACTCAATTCCCAGTTTACCTCAAAGGCAGAAACTCTGTTTCAGTTCACCCTTTATTCAATAAAAGTTATTTTGCTTTTCTGTCAAGTGCAGCAAATTATTTAAGCCTCAACTTTAGTGGAAGGGCAATTTAATTAATTCACAGAGTTATTCTTTTAATTGGATTTGGGTGAATCAACTTTTCTGAAACTCAGAAAAGGGGGTTATTGGTTTGACTTTACAGATGCTATTCTTACATTTCAGCTAGCACTAGAACAAGGTCATTTCTCTCTGAGGATGCCAGTCTGAGACAGCTGCATCCACTGCATTTTTATTATCTTACTAATATAAAAATTCAAGAAAATTGAATGTTAAAATCAAACTCTGTCCTTCTGGATGCATTTTTAAATTATGTAAATATTAATTAGACTGACACCAAATTGATCATCAGGCTGTATCTTTAACTGTCAAGAAAATAATTAAAAGGGAAAATATTCACATTTTGGTGATGAAATATTCTTGCCAACTTCATCATGCGACTGTGGTGATTGATCCACCTGAGCTGAGCCTGGTAGATGACACCAGAGTGATGTCCACAAAACTTTTATCAGTTGCCTTTGCTGTATTAAGTAAAGCAAATTCAGTAAAACAGTGAAGAACAACCAGACTATTCTACATTAAAATAACAGTAGGTTCCTCCTGTATTCTGGCAGGACTGGGTAGTTGAGACCATATTACAAAACTAGGATTGAAGCAAATAAAAAACACTCAATAACGACCTTCTAACCTAAATCTTGAGATGCAAGACATGCAAGAGATGCACTTTATCAACAAGATATGCCAATGGAAGGATTTTTCTTCATCTCTTTTTGTAGCAGTTAATTCTTGAGCCATTGGGAAGCACAGATCTATTATAGTCTCATTTCCAAATATTAGGAGCTTCTGGATGGTGCCATAATATAAAAAATGCTCCTGCTTTCACTCTCCTTTCCTTCCCAGTGCACAGAAAAGGAGTGGACAGCCTGTTAGTGTTTATGTACCATGTAAAAGCCTCATCTGAGTCTGGGACTGAGCACATGGTCCCTGATGGCCCCAGGGATTGTGTGAAATGAGAATAGGACACAGGTCTTTCCTTCAGAAAAGATGATAAGAAAGAAGACAAGAGTCTTCTAAGAAAAGTCTGATAAGACAAGAAATACTGTAAAAAGAAACAGAATGCAATCACCCTGCCTACCCACTGCCAGAGCTGGAACTCTGCTTCTCTTAAAACCATGCAAGATGATTTCACACCTGCTTCTACAGGATCAGCAGTGAACAGTGTCAGAGAAAGTCCCTCACAAGGGGGACATTCAGTGCTACCAAAGAGACTGCATACCTTCTTAAAATACCTAAAAACCCAACCCCACAATAACATAAAGTTCTTCTAAAAGCAATATAAAGACAAAACTGGAATTCAGGTAAGGCAATGAATTGGCATGCTGTGGCTGCACTTGTAAACACCAAGGTAGATATTGACATTTAATTTTCTCACATTTATATTCATAAGAGGAATTATACATTCAGTTTACACAAATTTATTGCCTAATTTCTTAGCAGCTCTTGGTATAATATTTAAAAGGTTAAAAAAAGTTTTTTAATACATATTGTGTGGTCCTGAGGCCCCGTGAATTACAATTATAAAGTCTTCCCTCTAAAACAAAGAGCAGTCTAGATGTGCATGCTCCCAAATGAAATGGCTTCAGAGACAGCAATAAGAAGTAAGTGCTGTTTTAAGACATATGCACAAAAGCATTTTTATGGAGGTAAATGCTGTCTTCTTTGGGGGCAGAAATATGGGTACACAGCTGCATCTGAACTCTTCAGGTGTGAATCTCTCATTGCCCTTCCTAGGCAAAGACCTCATAAGGAGAGCTTATAGTTCTGTTCCTAGGAAAGCCTGATAAGACCATCCACTTCCAAACACTGGGATTCAACTAATGCTTTCCATTCATACTTTGTAAGGATGGGAAAATGAGAGGGGTTTATCAAACAAAACTTTTTTGCAGAAAACTTTGCTCTCTTTCAAATGCTTTCAGATTCTGAGGGAAAAATCCTTTCTTTTTCTTAATCAACTATATATTCCTTTTTCCCCCAATGAAATGTCAGTATTTTTAAAATAACATTTCTTTTCCAAACAGTTCTGGTGGATATCTTATGCCAGTGAGTAATTATGTAACTGATGATCATTTAGAGGTTATTATACGATCTTGTGTAGTGCAGGTTAGCTCTGCTGTAGTCCAACAAGCCACCATCAGGCAGCAAATTCTCCAAGATATGGTGAAGTCTGTAGCTGCACCACACTGTCCCCTCTCTGTTGATGCCAGCCTTGCAGTGATTAATGCAATGTGCAATGCCTTGCACATCTCCTTCCCCATTCAGATCAGGGCTGCATGCACCACTGGCCATGTAAGCAGATGCAGAAGTGTATTCCTTCTTTTAAAGTCCATTGCACATTTCCCATTTGCAAAAGGCCTGAACAGCTTATGAGCTGCCCACTGTGGCTAGAGAGGAAATTGCTTCAATCAAACAGTTTCCCACTCTGCCATGATGATATGGACTGTGACTTCCCTGCAGGACTCCTGCTGCTAATTTAGCTTAATATGAGCATGCAACATCACAAAATCATTTGGCAACGGCAGTGTCAGGATTCCAACCAGAGCTGTTGCCATGACATGAAGGGAAGTTTAATCTTCTAAACCAAGGAATGATGTTTTAGCTGGAAATGCTATTGACTGTGAAAAATTTAATCTGAAAATAAGGATATGGAGTTTTCCAAACTACAGCATGTACATTACCAAGCATGACATTATTCTGACCATACTGTAGTTTTTACAAATCCTACCTTAATACCATAATCAGTACCTTTATTTTGAATTCAGGTTTTTGTCTGATTTTGATGGAAAAAGAAATGTCAGAAATTGGTATTCTCTGTGCTTCCTTAGACAAATATTGCTCTGAAAAAAATTCCCTGTGACTGTACAAGTAGAAAACACAGCAGCATTTAAGGTTTTGTTGTCACCTTCTGGACTATCACATTAGAGTTGGATGCTAGAAGTCAGAAAAAAACCTCTCAAGACACTGAATCTAATTCAATGCAAAACACTTGTCATCTGCCTGTTTTCTGAAATCCCCATTCACATAGTTCTCTGAGGTAGATTTCTCCAGAAAGGGAAGGAGGTGAGATGATGAAAGAAAATTCTCTTTGCTTCAAACTGGTTTTAGTCTACCCTTTTCCTTACTTAGACTCTGCTATTTTCATTTATTCTGCAGAGAGTTCTACAAATACTTCATATTTCTGTTGTCCTTTCTTGTAAACCTTTACTAACAGCCCAATAAATTGAATCTTTCCTGTTAACCCCCTACACTTGCTGGGGTTTGTTTGTTTGTTCTGTTTCCATTGAACAGTAGTACTAAATTGTGTATGCCTGCAGAGGCAGACCTCATCTTTGATCCACAGAGCTTTACCAGGTAGGAGTGAAAACCAAACAGGACACTCCAACCAAATCTGGGTGCAAAAACTATACCAGCCATCAAATCTATATATGATTCCAACCTGCTTTTCACTGAGTCAACTTTGGGGAGCCAGCCTATTACACAGATGAAATTTAAAGTTCTATCTAGAACTTTAATTCCCAACTACTCTATGCTGGATTTACTTCGGGAAAAAAAGGTGTCACTGTACATTTGCATCAAATATTCAGTAATGATAAAGCAGTCAGCACCTTTCCTCTCACAGTAGGTCCTCCTCAGATTGCATCCACTCAACCAATCCTCCTTCAGGGTGTGTTTAATGCTTTATCCCTGCTCTCTCTCAATGCCTCATATCCTCCACGTTTCTTCAACAGCAGCACTACCATCCCTATGTGGCTTTCAGGGTGGGACACTGCTTGGCCAAAAACACTGTGAGGAGAGGATGAAGTGGTGTCTCTCCTTCCAACAGCACTGTAGCCAAAGCAGGTCACAGCTGAAGGCCTTGCCTTTTCCTAGCCTGGCTTCTGTCTTCTCTTCTGCCATCCTTCAGATCAGACTAGCTAGAGCAAAGAGGCTGAGAATTGTAAATCCTTTATCAGACCATCTAAAGTGATAACCTTCCCTTTAAGGCACGTGTTCACTTTTATTATGAGAGCTCTGTAGCTTGGCCAGTTGCTGCTGCAGACAGAAGATTTATTCATCTGAAGTAAGGAAAGAGACTTGCTTTTCAAACCAAAAGAGGATTTTTAAAATTTTATTTAAGACAGAGCTTAAACTATTAAGCTGTTCCAATGTGGGTGTAAAATATAGTACCAGATCCAGTATAATATTTTGTAAATAAATCTGAGAAGCAGAGACATGGGACTCCTTGCAATTTCAGATCAGTTTTTGAAAGCAATTTCTCAAGGCATTTCTCTGGCAGAGAGTGCATGCACTCAGAAAAGCAGCACGGAGTGAGCAAAGGAACCAAAGCAAGGGTAACCAAATGTACAGACTACTGCAATGAAAACACATTTGGTAACCCATAAAACATACTGATAGGGCTGAAATCAGCAGGTGCAATAAATATAGATAACAACATTCCACAGGCCAGCCACCCCATGTGCATAATCTGCCCTGTAAGTCTGCCCAAGCACAGGTTCTTTTTTTTTATTTTTCTTCCCAGGAGTCAAGAACAATTCAACATTTCCTTGAGGTTCTGGGACATAAACAATCTGTCAGAATTACACCTGGGGGCAGTCCTACTTTGTTTTGTCCGTTTATTTTTATGTGTAGAACAGGGTAAACACCTACAAATATTTTCCTGCCCAGAGCAAGAAGGGGGATGGTTGCTGGTTCAGCGGCTTGAATTGCTTCACACAAAGGAACTGCCCTTGCTCCTGTGCTCAAGCAGTCATGCAGTTAACATTTATACAAATGCCTGTCCATATACCATGGAACCTCCAGCTGGCTCCTGTGCAAAATAAGATTGCTTGCAGTGTCCAAAACCCTGCCCAAGCACACGCAGCTGGAACAGGGGATGGCAACACCGCTGTGACTAATGAGTGCAGGCTATCAAATAATCAAGGAACTTCCGACCTCAAATGCGTTTGGGAAACCCTACCACTGTGCTATTCACTTTTTGTCCTGGATACTTATGGGTGTGGCAGTGCCAAAGACTTAAAATGGAAAGGGTCAAGTTTGCTTAACCCTTAAATACTTGTTTGCTGGAAACTGTTTCCCGCAGGAAAACCTGCATTGCACATATAAAGAAGAAAAAGCAAAAACAAACAACAAAGAAACCCCATAAAACAGAAATGTAGCTAACTCCTATGAGTAATAGAGCATCCTAAGAAATGGGTAAAAACTGCTCAGAAAAAAAACAAAACAAAGCAATCATTATTTTTGCACTCTAGTCTGTTCCTACTGGGTTGTTTGCAAACCCCAGCAGGTTTCTTGATGCTTCTCTGGCTGTTACCTCCTGGGATGCTCCTGTGACCATTCAGCACCACAGAGCTAAAATCAAAACCAGCTGGCCTATAAGGCTTCCTTATGCTAACTGCAACAGCGAGTAATTTTCAGAATATCTGTCATCCTGGAGGAGCAGGCAGGATCCATGAAGATGAGGTGGTTTGCACAACTTTATCCAAATATTGTAGATCCAACTGCATTCCATGCACATTCCTGGGCTTCTCCTCCAGAGGCTTGTTTCTGTTATATCACAATGGTCCCCCTCTGGTTCTATAAACTGAAAGAGGAATCCTTGACTAGAGATTCCCCTCAGAGTTTGTAATCCCCTAGTTCCCTCGAGGGGAGTTTTTTAAAGCTCATTAAAGCTCATACCTCTGGCAATCTTTTTTGTAATAGTGCTGTGTCAAGTTATGCCAAGTACATGCTGGTGGAATGAAGACCTTTCCATCTTAATGTCTGTTCACTCTGCTCCATCTTACTATGCTACATCTTACCATCCACATCAAGCCATAGTCTCAGTACAGAAGAATTTCCCAGATCATTAATTGTCTTTCAAGTTACAAATCCAGCTTTCCCATGCTCTCTGCTGCTTTTCTCACCCAGCAGGTGATCAAGTCAGCTGACAGTGATACAGAACCTTTTCTTTTTCTCCCACTGTCCCTTAGCTGCCACTGATATATCACTTGCTGCTACCTACTGCCTTCTTGGCCTTCCCAGTTCAGCCTTCCAGTGTAATCATTGCTACACCTTCTTCAGCTCCCCTGCTCAAAAGCACCTATTTCCCACTGATGCCCAGTCCTCCAAAGCATTTGTCTTGCTTTATCCCCTTCACTTGTCACAATCTCCTCTCATGCCTTACTTTTCCCAAATCTTTTTAACACAGATAGGGTTAATGATGAAATGAAACAGCTGAGAAATGGGAAGGGCATAAGCTTCTCATTCACTTATTTTTATTTTTTTTTTCCCTCTCCTGCTTTTAAGGGAAAAAAATCCAAACACAATTTAAAGGACTAAATACGACTGAAATTACACTGGAGAGGACAATCTGTTCCAGCTCAGAAGGTGGTGGGAAGAGAGTCCAAGCAAAAGCAAATTGTGTATCTCCTATTGTAAAATGAAAGAACAATTGTATTAATTGTCTTCCATTCTGTATGCAAGGGTTTGGCAAACCTGTCGTGGCTGCTGTACTACCATCAAAGCAGAGAAGATGTATGCCCAGTGAGAAATTGTAACAACAGAGCAGCAAAAAGGATGCGGGGGCTGCAGGAGGGAAGATTTGAAAGGCTAGTTATGAATACAACTGGGCTTAAACACATCTGCAAAAGAAAAGGGACAGCGATTTTCTTATCCATATTTGAAGGGTCTGCACACCAAGGGGAGTTAACCTCCTCCAGGAGAAAGGATGCAATTAGGAACAGTGGATGAAATCACGAGGTGAATTTAAACTGCCCATTGTGAGGGGGAAAAAACAAAACCTCTTTACAAAGGAAGATATTTTAGGAAGCAGGCATCCCATTGCTTGGAGTGTGGAGTACTGATCCAACAGAAGCATGTTGCTTGCCTCGGTCCCATACTGCCAGGGGTACACAGTAGCTGACCTAATGGGGCTTTTACTGTTCACTCCATGTTCTGGATTAAATGATTGCAAACTCAGTATTTGCATGTGTTTATTAAAGCAGTTTATTATTGTACTCCCAAGACAGAGGTGGGGTTGCTCAGCCTGGAGAGGAGACTTTATAGCACCTTCCAGTACCTAAAGGGGGCTACAGGAGAACTGGAGAGGGACTTTTTACAAGGATATATAGCAATAGGAAAAAAGGAAAAGGCTTGAAAGTGAAAGAGGGTGATTTTAGATTAGATATTAGGAAGAAATTCTATTCTATGAGTGTGGTGAGGCACTGAAGGAGGAGATTGTGAATGCCCAGGGAAATTGTGGATGCCCCAACCCAGGCACTGTCAAAGGCCAGGATGGATGAGGCATTGAGCAACCTAGCTTAATGAAAAGTGTCCCTGCCCATGGTTGTCAGCACACAATCTTTAAGGCTCCTTCTAACCTAAACCATTCTATGTGTCATTCTATGGCTGACTCTCTGCTCCACATCCCATAGCCTGGCATCACTTTAACTTTCCTCTGTTGCCAGCACAAGTGCTGCTTCAATTATTAACGAAGGAGTGGGTTTTTTTGAACCTTTTCTTATCCCAATATATTAAATCTGTCTTGGAGTTGTACTACTGTGTAATTAAATTTAATGAATTTGAGTTGGAGGCACAAATAAGGAGGATGCTGCAGTAGCAGTGTAATGATGGAATTTTTCTCCAGCTGATGACACATAACAGCACATTTCCAGTTTTCAAATTGTGACTCTAATGGTTCATTCCTGTTCTTTAGCAGGGGGCATATGTGAGACAGAGACACAGGGTGCAAGCACTGAGCTGCTTGTTTTGTGAAAGTCAGTAGCCACACAGAGTATGTGAACCCAGATCAATAGCTCAGCCCAGAAACTGGGTAGGGGGACATTCAGAAAGCAGACTTCAGGTGGTAATTTGCTATTTAGTTTGGACAGTACAGAGCTTTCAGATCTCCCTTGTCAGCACACACGGACACTACAGGAACTTGGAACAACATATCTAAACATCTAAAGAGCAGCAGGAGGATGGGAAAAGTAGGAGTCCTGTCCTAGACAGCTGCAGGCAGGAGGTTCACCATTCTTCAGCTGCATGTTTGCGTTTTTTTGCAGCTCAGGAAATTTCCAGTCTGAACAGTTAAGTGGGTAGCACTGACTTACTTATTTTGGAGAACTACCTACAAGCCCCAGTAAGTAATGCACCCCCATGCCAGGTAGCATTGTAGAGTGCATGAAATAGGATCTGGATCACATCTTTTTAGATTCACTGAGATAGTTCCTGCATTTTAACACAGGAACATCTGCCCCACATTTTCCAGATTACACTTTGTGGGAGCTCAGTTCTCCATTAACTTCACATTAGTAAGAACATTAACGAACAATAACTGAATTCACTGTGAGGAAAAAGAAGTTCTTGCTGTTACAGAGTCTTCCTTTATTTGTCTTGGATCATGCTATTTTCTTTGTTCACATATCACCAGCACAGCATCAGTCAAGCCGGATGCACCATTTCAGCAGCCTGATATTTAAGCATATATTTACAGGAAAAAGGTATTCCCTGAGCAGCTCTTGACTCAGGACTCAGGCCTAGGCTGCCATGGCCCAGGGGTTTCAGCCATTATACAGAGCCACAATACAAGGCTTAGCTCCTGTCAAGCACTTGGGTGGATGCCCGATTTATTTTCAGAGGCAAATTTTTGGCTCGAATCTTGCATTTTAATGCTATGCATTAAATTAAACACTACACAGAGAACATCAAGGAAGCAATTCAGCTCTCTTGTGATGTACTAAATTCACCTACTATGTGCCAGGTATGTCTCATTGCCTTGAAATTTTCCAACACTAGAACATTTTGATTTCTGTTCCCCTCATGGTGGGCTTGTTGGGCACAAGGTACAAAGCAAATGGCAGAAGTGTCCTTCTTACAGCAAAACTGTCTCTTCAAAGTCAACATGCTTTAGGCACTTCTGTCATTTTCACTCCCAAAATGCCCTTCACACAACTTCTGACTGGAGTAAACAGTATGTTGCTAAGAAGTGAGTTGTGTTCATAATAACTCCGTGAGGCAACCAGGAAAGGAGATACATTTTTCCCACTGCCTTTTCTCCCTTGGATTGTGCAATCCCAAGATGCCCTATAAATAAAACCAGACACATATAAACACACAGGCTCCAACCTCTGCCAAGCAGCTCGTGATGAGACTTCCAGTGGCACCCACACCCAGTCCCTTCAACCCAAGGATCACAAATCCCTGTTCTCAATTTGCTCCTCGTTATAACCAATGCAACTAACTATGACTTCTTGCCTACACATAGTTTCTACTGAAAGCACACATGTCCATTCCAAGCCTCCCTTTACAAAGACAGGTTCTTCACTGTTCTCTCTCAGACTGTTGGGGGATTTCCACTGTTCCAGGTACTAAAAGTCAGTCTCAGTGAGGAGAGTGTACTGGCACAGTGCCTCGGGAAATGGCAGTAAGAAGATCACTAAGGCCCAGATTCTGGACCTGGCAAAGACAAACTGTTTTCTTCCTGGAAATATGTTAGAGTGAAAACAGGAGATTTTCCATTTGCATTGATTTACCAGGGGTTTGGAGGACACTCTGCTCCCTTGCCAAGCTCTCCTTTTCTTAGTACAAGCAGGGACACAGGCCTAAGTTGCTTGGAGCAGTTTTTCTTCTACAGCATGCCTGAAAAACACATGGGAAAAAACCAGTCTAAGAAATACTGAAGGGGCATTAAAATTAGTACTTGATAGTGTATGAACACATTAAACTCTTAAAGAGAAACATGGACCATGAAGACTCTTTTAGAGTTTTGTTTTTTGCAAGTTTTTTTTTTTGCACTCGAAGTAAGAAACTTCAAACCATGGGTGTGGGAAAGGGTCATTCCTGGGCTTAGAAAGGAGTTTTTGTCAAAGACTCATCAGACTCTGCATGCCTGATACCTGACTCATGAATCTGCAGATCAGATCATGATAGATCTTCCTTCCTTTCCCTTTCTTTCCTTCACCCATCAAACACCAAACCCTTCTCTAGCTTCCTATACACCCTTCACTCTCTGTTCTGCACATCCTGCCACCTTGCAGCATTCCTTGCTCCTGCTATCTCTTCACCTTATCAAACTGAATGTCTACTTTCACATATGCTTTTGAAGTGCCTCCCTTTTTGCCCATGACTCTGTCACCATGTGAGAGCTGTGTCACAGGTCCCAGTTAGTCACGGCCCTCATGTCCCAGGAATTGCTGTCTGGGCTTTCCAGGCTGCCTCCCACCCTTCCTGTGGGCAGCCCAAGGGTGTTCATGCATCCTCCCTGCTCTTGCAGCTATGGAACTGGCAACTTTGATGAAGTCTTTTCTTGGTGATATCTCACAAGGGATAGCTGCCAGGGCTACATGGTGTGCTAGCAGCCATCCTCATGAGGAATATACATGTTTTGGGAAGTATTCTGATCCACATTAGTCCTAATGCTGTGCCCAGACACACATATCTTCCTTACACTGAGTGTGCCAGCACATCTCTTAGGACTTTCTCACAGATCATCAGGACAGAGCAGCAGCTAACTGGGATTTATTGGTGTGCATTAGCTCAGCAAACCTGCATGTACCAAAGCAAGCTGCAGTGCCCTGTAATGTATTAGTAGACACTATAAAAACTTGTGGCTGGAATAGAGAGGATAACTTCCACCATTCAGCACTTTCATGCTCCTAATGCTAATGAGTGTACCCTCATTCCTTTCTCTCATCAGCAGCTCTCAAAGAAGCATCATTAAGACAGCATATTCCTGTACAAGAAAGACATCAGGCTCAGTTCATTTAAAAGACATATTTCAATGCAGCTAATATAACATTCAGATCAGAGGTGTCCTTAGGGATTCTCATGCCTGCCCTGCATGGCTCTAACACTCAGCTGTAGCCCATGTTTGCACAATATGGGTGTGTTAAGATCTGGAGATGCCCAGTGAGTGTGGATTTTCCTAAAAGACTCTTAACCTAAGTCAACCTTTTATTGCATTCCACAATACAGTGGTGTTCAGACATATGTTAGAATTATATAAATAAAATTACATAAAGCAATCAGTTCTTCACTCGTAGTCCAATTTACCATACTTGCTTCTCAGGAGGAAACTAATAGTAAACTTGATATTTGGATCCTCAGTGGACTCAAAAATGAATCAGAAGAAAATTACATCTAAAATGTTTACAGAGATATCAAACTTCACAGGAAAAATATTTTATATTGTAGTGGTATTCCACTTGTTTCTTTAAGTGATTCAGTGCTTTAAGGAAATACTTTTGATTGCCTTAATTGTTCTAAAGAAAAACATTTAGACTCCACTGATATTTAGGAACCAGAACACAGATAGAGCAGTGTCCATTAAGCTAGGTAAATAATAACACCTCCTTTTACAAATCAAGCTGCTGGGCTTTGTGATCTCTCTAGGACCTTCACAGCAGAATTTTGCAGGCTCTGAAGAGAGTACCTGTTCACATGTGGTAGCTAAAAGATAAGGTGGGAATTAGCTCCATCACTAAGTGAAAAGGACACTACATTTCCTCCATAACACCTTAAATTTTAGTAAAACAATTCTGTGAGAAACACAGTATTTAAAATACTGGAAGTTACAGCAAAATATCTGCACAGTTGTTTGAGTCAACTAGTTCAGACAGCACAGTGCCTACATGTAAAAGACTATTTACATAGCTAGAGGTAACATAATTGTTTTGCTGCATTTTGTGAATCCGTCTTGGCTTCCACTGTTTTAAGAACCAGACACTACTACAAAGACACAATCAACAGCTGGACATGTGAATCACCACCTGACATGAAATGAGTAGAGGATCCAGCTCAGCAGCCCACTGTCCCTAAATTCACAGCCACAGCATCAGTGGAATCAATTACCTTTCCCTGCAGGGAGCTGTTTCTCCATGTGCCTACAATTAAGGTGCACATCTATCTTAAACAGGCAAACTAGATCCCAGCATGCAATCCCAACCAACACTCCTGGCAAGCCACTTTCACCATACTGTGACTGATATTTAAGGGTTCCATCAGCCAGTGTGTCTGCATTACTTATTTGCACCTCCTTGCCAGTCCACATTGCCCAAACAACCTTGATTTAATGCTGGACTATTATGCACAAAGAAAACAATTTTGCTGATTTCACATAAAATTGGACCTACTGGGGAATGTTTTTTACAGAGCTCTTGCTGACATCCATTAAAGCTTTTCTAATCAGTTAAATATAACTAAACAATACCCGATAGCAAAACTCAAAAGTTTCCCAATGAGGAATAATTGTGTATTTCTAGAAATACAGCACATATTCAATAACAGACATTCATGCTAATCCATGCACTGCATAATGTTTTCCACTTTGATGGTTAAAAATTACACACTGTAACTTAATAACTTGGAAAAATGTCCTATCCCAGGAATAACAGAAGATATATATTTTTATATATGCAAAACTTCAGGGCTGCAGCTGTTTGATTCTGCTAAATGTATGGAAAGTAAAAATATTTTAATCATCACTCTTGTGGTGCTCACCTATTACATGGCTCTGTGGTACTGTCTGCCATACACTGGTGAACCCATGAGCCTCTGGAAAGTAGAAATTTATTCGAGTTAATCCCTGCCACCACCCAATGCTGCAAATCCAGAAAAGATGATCCACATCTTTGGATTCAAAAATTCAAAATTGATTCTTCATTCTCTTAAATGCTTCTCCATCCATCAATGTCCAAGCATAAATGTAGGAAAATCCTTATGGATTCATTTTACTCTTGGATTTCTGTTTACATGCTACTAGAGAAAAAAGAGTAAAAAAGTAACCCAGAAAAAGATGGCCAAATAATAGACTGGAACACAAAAAAAGTTGGAATTGCTTTTGTCTTCCTTTTGTTTTCCCTTTCTTTTGTACTGACCATCAGAGTGCTGGAAGTTTTTTGAAGAGGGGAAAGAAATAAAGGATGAAGTGCCCCCACCATCTTCTGCAGTGTCTATCACCTGATAAAAGGCTTTTAAACCGTGAGGTTCCCCAGAGGTGATGCTGTCTTGGCAGACAGTTCCCACAAAGCCACCTTTGCAATATGGTGTGTTGGTTTTGATCACCCCACTAAAGAGATGCTATTCCACTGGGTAACAGCTATGGGAGACAGGCTTTGGATGATGACTAGTGTTAATTGTGGGCAGCAAGTACATCTTTATGCAGTAAGATGAAGTAAATCAAGTGGAAAAGGCTCACTATTGCTTGAGAGTTTAAACTGAGGAAAAAGACAGTGGAAGAGATTCAGGAATTAATGCATGGAATATGGAGATTTATATAATGGAATTTGCAGTGATGTGTGTTTCAGGATGCAGTAAAATTTTAGCTACAGAAAAACTAGCCAAATTGAGAGGTTTCTGTAAATAAGGCTGCAGGGTTCCTCCTTAAAGCATCAGAGGCTTTTCATTGCTTCGGGACAAAAGCTTAGGGACACTCCCCAACAGTTCAGCCTCTGGTGGGAAATAAAGTTTCCACAAAATCAACTTTCTATTCAAGGAAAAAATCAAATCAATTTTGCCCAAAGCATTCAGGTTTCCTTTGGGAAAATCAAAACAAAATATTTTTTTCACTGCATAGGCTTGACCCAAACCAAATGTTTCAGTTTATTTTTTAGCAGAATAAGAATATTTTATTGCAACTCAGTTCAACTTGAAACTGCCTCTGGGTGTGCTGTCATGGTGGATATAAATTGCCCAGGAGAATCTGGGAATAAGACAATTTGCATCCCAGCTGGTTAGCTGGCTCATAAGAAAATATTATTAATTCAACAACATTAAAGTATCATATTTAGAACAACAAGACTGAAGCAATATATTTGAATACTTCCAAACCAAAGTCCTTCATAACTTTGCCTCCCACTAAAAAATTTTGATATGGGGAAAGAAATGTTTAAATAGGTAAAATTGCACATGATAAAAATAAATAATTCTGACTCTAATTTCTAGCCAAGTAATCATTCCATCATTTTTATGCCACAGTAATTCCATTGAGCTCCACTGGAATGACACAACCTAAAGGGGTTGAAGGTACAGTATTACCAATCTGACCTCAGAGCTTGGGTTTAGGCAGATAAAAGATGTGCCTTAAGGTGCTCTGGGTTCTCTCTCACATTTAACTTCCATTTGACACTGTAAGTACACACAGGAACTTGTACTGAAGAAATAATAGTGTGGTTAGAAAGGATAACACTCTACAAATCCTCAGGAATATGGCACATCTTTCCAAAACTCATGGATGAATGAGACAGGTTTTTAAAAGCAAGCTATTAATTCAGCTTCACTTGGGATTGAACAGAGATTGAAACTAGCATTAGGGTGTGGGACAGACATGAAAATTTAGAGCTTCTGTTATATATTTATATATATATGTGTATATTTTCTTATTACTTAGAAATAATAGCTAAACTGAGTTATTCCAGCTTTCCCTTCTGCCTCAAATTTTAATATTTAGTTGTCATTCAAAAGCAATACAGAGCAAATTATTATTACAGATATCCAGTTTCACAGCAAAGACCCCTACAATACCACACCAGTTACTCACCTCAGGTTTGCAGTCATCAGGACACAGGGCTCTGGTGCTGCAACACCCAGCTTGCTCAGGATCTTCACCTGTGAACAGCGAGGCTGAGGGATGCTGTTCCAGCATGGTTTTCAGAAGGCTCATGTCAAGCTGTTCTCACCTCACTGCAATGGCATGGGTCTAGAAGGCTGAGAGATCCAGAATGACTGCATCAAAAAGAGAGGAGGGTTTTTAGTTATTAGTTCTGGTTTGTAATAGCTGGCCTCTGATTCACATCCAACAGCCCCTGATGAATGCAGAGACACCAATCTGTAGTAGTCTCGACCACAACACAAATTATTCACATTCCAATTGCCTCACTTTAAGATACCAGAGTGATTGATTAACATCTGCAGTTACTATTACATTTACTGATTACAAAATCTATTCAGAACACCAGAGAGCAATGGCAAACTCAGAAACTGGGGATTTTTACCCCTTAAACAATCCTGAGAACACTAAATTTGAATTATGTAAACTAGGTTTTTAGCTTTTCATTTTCAGATGAAAATTATTGGAAAGCAGCATTTCTAGGAAGTGTTTATGTGCACGAAGCATAAAAACCCTGTCCAAGAGAACAGAATAATGTCCTACAAAAAATTTCCAAGCAGAGCTAGGGAACAGGGGAGGGGCTGCCATGAATTTGTTACATTGGTGCCTTCTAGAAATTAAAAAGCAATATGCAGTCTGTTCCCATGCCAGCTGTTTTTCTAGAGACTGCTTTCTGTCTCCTGCAGACCACATTATTGCCATTTTAAGCTAAGATTTCACTTAATTTGCATAGGCTGGGACAGACAGCAGCTGCCTGCTCTTAGCGCAGGCGCGCTGCCCCGAACTGCAGGTCACAGTGTGAGGGGCTCTGCTGCTATCCACTTGTGAGCTCGTTTGTTTAAAATGGAAAATCGTGGCACCTGCAGCCTTCCAGAGCTTTCCACCTTTAGGAAAAGCAATGGTCAAGGCTGGTTTGGACATGACTGATCACCTAGGAGTTGTTCCAAACTGAGTTCTTGAGGTTGAGCTCATTCTTAGTTTTGCAGATGGGCAAGAGCCCTGGTACCCTCTTTTTGTTGGGCTCTGCAAACAAAGATTGGACGCTTCTTTGGCTTGATACCTGCCGTGATATGGAAGGAAAAAAAAATTCAGGTTCTTAGGAAGAGATGAGATGAGTGAATTTTGCAGTCAAAATAAAATAAAAATCTTGAGATAAATAATAAAATAAACTTGTGATTAGTTGCACATCCAACACACTTTGCTAGAAGATATAAGATCACAGATTTGTTTCTGATACATCAACCTACACAAAACTGGTTTCTGATTTATCCATGTTTCATCTGAAAACCTTAAAAAAAAATTAGTATGCCTGTGCCTCAGTTTCACAAATGCCAAATTGCTTTCTGTGAGGACAGCTAAGTTTTCAGAAGGCACTCAGACCTTGTGGTAGATACTCGTGTGTTTACAGCTACACTAAAGCAAACAGTGCAGTGCTTAAATGAAGAGCTGTATGACTATGATGACTGTAGCTGCAAAGGTCTTAGGCAAGGCAACATTCAGATGACTTGCACTTCATTTTTATGTTCTTGATGTCCAGAGTAGAGCTGCAGTTTTAAATGAGTCATTGTACACCCCAGCCTAGTGTTTGTCAAGGTCCAACTCAGGCCAAGTTTGGAAGAAATTAACTTCTTTAGCTGTTATGCAAATATGACTATAAGTCAATTATCTTACATCATAAATTGTGAACAGCCAGAGCTCACTGATCTGTCCTGCAGGATAGTGGACATTTGCCAGGGTCTTTGCTTTCAATAATAGCTCTCAAGGTTACTCCTTGGAGTTGAGAGATTCCTTAACTCAAGAGATTCTCGGTAAATGATTAGTAGCATGCTAAACTCTGAAATCTTAGCTAAGTGACACAAAGGATTGACTGTGCACATATAATCCTTGAGACACAAACCATTGCCTAAGTCTGGAACTAAGTTTGGAATTAGGCACACATAAACTCCCTTCTGAGAAGGAGCTTAGAACACAGGTTGGTATTTTCTGAATCTCATGACTCGAGAGTATCTCTCCCTGCCTATTTTGTCTGATCCTGTCCTCTATGCCATAAATAATCAAGTGCACCTTGTCATCAGATCTTATTAAACCCTTCTCACAGTTACCATGAAGCTTGGCAAAATCACTGGGTTATATCAATAAACAATATTGCTACTTCTTTCTTGCAAGTGACATCCACAACACACCCATGACTGCTACGCTATAGCTGTCAGAGCCCAGAGCTACCCTTCTAAGAAAACAACAGGACTCCTGGGCTCCTCACAGAGGTTGTGTAGCCCTAGCCAAGGGCTCCTGTGCCCTGCTCTGCACAGTAGCTGCATTCAGCAGGAGTGGAGCCCACCCTCTGCATGGCTGCCAAACCCTGTGGAGTGTGGGTACCAAATTCACTTGGTGAACACAGTAACCCATGAAAGGAGAGAGGAAAGTTCCTCTTCTGGCTTCTGGGTGAGACTGCCAGGGCTGAAAAATATCTTGCTAAACTCAGCATTATCACCTTTTTTAGCCAGTTTGTGTTGTCTGATAATCTTCTGGCCTCACCTATAGGACTGGGAAACTTTAGTACTGTGATGACACATTTCCAAGTCCCACATGGGCATCAGTGGAAGATACTGCCTTGTCTCCCCAGTCTTGCTGGGTTCATCTGTGAGTAAAACTGTCTCCAAACAACTTTACTGTGAAAGGCTCTCTCTAAGTTTGCCCCACTGGTCTGAATGGGCTTCAGTGTGTGCTCTGAGGCTCACTTTGGTAAGGTTTGAGTCCATGAAGAGATTAGCACATCAGCTGAGCTGTAGTAATGCTCCATGTGTTTGAAGCTCCCTAGGACCTACAGCAGGGTGAACAGTGTTGCACACCAGAGCTGTGGAAGCAGCCTGCAGCTCCCAAGGGCCTGCCAGGACCCACAGGTGCCCTGTCACACTGGCACCTCTCTGAGCTCTCACTGTAAACTGCCTGAGCCTGCCTCTTTAAAGCCACTGCCCTCAGCATGAGGGAAGTCTGCAATATACTTCAGGATGTGCAGGTGAGCAGCAGACCCACTCAGCCAGAATTTTGACAACTGTAAGTCTCAGAAAGTCTGGGAGCTGGTAGTTTTTAGGTGGCAAATTGAAGAGTTGGCTATTTCTTCACGTGTGTCCTGGCAGCAGAGGTACAAGGCAGAAGCAGCGTCAGGCTGTTTTGTTTCCCCTTTGCTCCATACACACTTTGAACTGCTTCATTTGGGACGCCTGCTTGGGACAGGCTGCTGGAGTTAGCTCTTACATCCATCTCCTGACAAATGAGTATGACATCAGAGTGACTTCAATTTTTTTATAAATATCTATTGCCAATTTGATTCACATGTCAGCACAGACCTGGAGTTAAAACTGAAGGGGACTGAATATTACGCCTGCATTTTAAGGCTGGTGGAATTTCCCCTCTTTATGGAAGAAACTTCTCACTCACATATTTCACTAGTATCTACTATCATAAGCATTAGATTTTGTCTCAAGCCTGCGTCCTGCAAATCCCTGTAATTGCATGCAGCTGTTTGTGAGCCATCCACTGCAAATTGAAAGCGTGCTCTGAAAAAGCCCCCAAGCAGAGAACTCTGAAATAAGCACTGAAAAAGCTGCTGCTTTACCAAAAGGACCCTCTCTGCTCTGCCCTCCCCTGCCCTCCTCTGCTGTCGCTACCTTGCAGTTTATGACATCCAGAGAGAGTGGGAGGTCTGACAATCCGAACAAGGCAGCAAGGAAGAAATTCCATTCCTGTTGCAATCAGTAATTCCTCCGTGGAGGCTGCTTTCTCGTGAGTGTGTGTGCGCGCTTTCTTTTGTGTCACTTCAAGAAGGGCTCTGATATTATTACTACTTTAAATATAGCTTGCCCTGGGGCGGGGAAATGCACAAGGAAGGAGCTGGCAAGCAGCCTGTCTCTCAGAAGAAAAGAGCAAGCCTCGCAGCACAGGAACTGGCTTCACTCAAGTGTGCAGTTTAGAAGCCAAAAAACTATTTGAAATACCACCATTGTGGAGGAGGCTGAAGAAAAAAAAGGCACGGAACTGGATAAACACAGTGAAGAACATGTTAAACCAGGGCACCAAGTGCATCTATGTGCAGTTTGAAAGTGGGCTCTGAAGTGCAATGTAAGTCTTCCTTAAATTGTATTCTTTTATAACAGTATCTAGTTGTTTAATTTCCATTCTGAAGCCATGCTGGGCCGAAAGGCACAATTAGCTACAAAAATCAGCATGGGGCAGAATGTGTAGTCTCTGATATAAGGCAGAAAATGATTCTGAAATACAGCAGAAGACAGAGACTATCAGCTGTATTATGGAAGATGCACTATAAATAAGAGCATATTTAATTATTTCAAGAGAAAGATGCTGGATGGAATCACTAATCAACTTCCTTAATAGAGAAGCAGGAGCTTTGCTGTTTAATACAGCAAGTTATTTTAATACTGCCGTGTTTAAAATTGTGTGATTACAGTTACCAATAGCAATAAGATGTAGCTACAGAGGGGAGTTCTAGTGGTTGCAGAAGTTTTATGTCTTTTATTTCTCCAACATTTTTGCTCTCTGAAGCCTCAAGTCCACGTTCTGTATCCTACAACCCGCTTTTACTTTTCAGCTGGATTTTCAATATATGCCAACACTGGACTTCCTATGGAACTGAAAACAAAACATTTCAGCTTTCAGAGTCATTCTGATATGTTTTTCTACATCGTACTAAAATACAAAATACTGGCAAAAATACAGTCAACAAAAGATCGTGCTCCCTCAACTTCTGGCATGGAGAGCTGAGGAATATAATGCCCAATGGTGACAAAGGGTGATGATTTCCTGTTTTTCACAATTTGTCTCTGTGGTTTTGGACTGAGCAATGGATATTCTTTGTGATGGAGAGAGCTCTGTGAACCCAACTGCAAACTCCTTCATACAAATAAATCATGAGAGAAGATTCTACAGAAACGTTTATGGAGCTGGAGAAATTAATATATCACATCTCTGCAACTTGACTGTGAACTCTGACAACCTAACCAATCTTTCATGTCAAAGTAACATGAGCCCACCGTGCTGCCCTTCACAGAAAAACTGGCCAGCTTTGCTGACAGTGATAGTGATTGTTTTAACCATTGCTGGAAATATTCTTGTCATCATGGCTGTTTCACTGGAGAAAAAACTACAGAATGCCACTAACTATTTTCTAATGTCACTTGCAATAGCTGATATGCTGCTGGGTTTCCTTGTCATGCCTGTATCCATGTTAACCATACTGTATGGTGAGTATTAGCTGTGTAACCTACTGCATGTATTGACAAGTCTTAAACATTGCATGCAATAATATCTTGTTATTATAATTTCATTCTCTTACCACAGAAAATTGTTATCACACCATATAGGTTGAAATATATGTCACTGATTAATGGATGGAACAGGTGAAGTACTTGAATCTTTTCCTACTTTATATTTCCAGCTACAGAAACACAGTCCATAATATTAGTTTATTACTCAGCTGTCAGATGAGTTGTCTCAAAGTATGTATGAAGATGCTTTGCTCTTTCTATTGCTTTCAGGTTTTTTTCCCTGGCTCATAATTTTCATATTTCCTGTGAGAAATCCTGCCAGGGTCCTTTGCTCTGCAAATATGCACTGAAACACTAATGACTAGTTTTAGATTCAAAGTAGGCAGCCCCCTCAGTTTTTAATGAAGTAATACAAATGTAAATAATTTTCTTATCACCAATAACCTGCTTAGATATCTGCTTACTAGCAAATGCTGGAATAAATATTGCAGGAATTAAGAAGTGGATGGGCATTAATTCTGCCTGTTTAGTAACATTTACAAATGCAAAATTATAATTTCTTAAGAGAAGTTATTTAAGTTAATAATGACTCACAGTTCATGCCCTTGCAGGTGATCATTAGCAGATCTTTCTTCTCATTTTCACCAAAATCATTTGCAGCACAGCTCAGGCAGGAACAAGCAGCACCCTGTGTGTTCAGCACCAATTTTATCAGGCTGTTACTCTCTCTAAACTTCAGAAATGAGTCTTC
This sequence comes from Muscicapa striata striata, assembly GCA_030060385.1. Lineage (NCBI taxonomy): Eukaryota > Metazoa > Chordata > Aves > Passeriformes > Muscicapidae > Muscicapa > Muscicapa striata. The sequence continues at coordinate 7,818,118 of JAREIS010000016.1, read as the reverse complement.
CAGCGCCACAGCTGAATTATTACATTTCAGAAAGAAGCTAGACATTGTCAGGAGGAAAGTGAGATTGTCTGGAAAGATTGCTGTTAACTTCACTACTTTGGGACTTAATGCCCAAACATGAGCCTGTGACTTAAGGGAGATTTAATCCAGCGAGTTGGAAGTCTATTTTCCATTTTCAGTATCTGCACACAGATCGCCCCCAGTAACATCTGCAAACTGCATTTGGCACCAGTGATGGTGCAACACTGTGATTTACTGTGTTAGTGTGCGATTATCCTTGGCGGGAGAAACAGCGTGGAACAGAAATTGTCCGATGGGTGAGACCGGAGTCGTGGGTGATTCCCTGAGACAAGCAAGAGGGACTCCTGCTGGCCAGGCTCCGCTGCCGAGGGAAGAGCTGCCCACAGTCCGTGTCTGGGCAGGGATTTGGGGGCTGGGGCGCTGGGTGCCGTTCGGGCACGGCGGGAAGCGGAGCCCGCGTCCCGGGAAAGGCTGCGCCGCCCTCCGCGGCCACCGCCGGGCACGGCAAGGAAGGCGAAGGCAAAGGCAAAGCCTGGCTTTTGTGCTTTTGTGCTGGCTTTGCCTCCTCTCTCCCTGCTTCTTCCCTTGCGACACCAGGAATGGAAGCAGCATAACTTGGGGTGAAAATCCTCTGGTGGCTGGCACGCACTGGAAGCAGGAGAACCATCTTGGTGTGGTGCAGCATCAGCCTCCAGGATGATCACTGATGGCACGGAGGGAAACCTCCCCTTCCACAGGAGCATTTTCTCGGCCACAACTGCTCACCTTCAGCCACACCACCTGTGCTGACAGTCTTGAGTTCAAACTGGAGGCCTTTGCATGCACCTGGAGTCTGCCAGGACTCCCGCAAGACTGTGGAACCAGAGTGCTCCACCACCCCTTCTGCAGCCCCTTGAAGGGCTATGGTGACTGCTTGGCTCAAAGGAGAGATGATTTCCTTGAGAGCTGTATAGCTGCTGTGGGCAGTTCTGGTTTGGGTGCCCAGCCATGTGCCTGTGCCAGTCTGAACCCTTTGGGCTGGGCAGGGCTCTCTGTTCACCCAGCAGCCCCAGGCTCTGCTGGAAAAGGCAGCACCCAGTAAGTCCTGCCAAGGTGGACATGTCCACAGAGCAGAAAACTTCCTGGAAGATGTTATCTACACCTTACTAAGGGTGCACCTTATTCCATCCAGAGTTTTCTCCTCTCATATACTTCCCCCTTTCTTGAATTGTAGTCCCTAAGGAAGTTTATCTGGCAGGTGCTGTTTTATCTCTGCCCCATCCTGGTTATTGCAAAGATGAGAAGTCTAGAAGGATATGACAAATGTGTTCCCAAGGGTCACTGAAGCAAGAGAACAGATGTATGTTGTCAAGTGTAAAAATACTTTAACAGGTTTCCCTGTGCAAACTGGCCTGGCCTGACAGAGAGATGCTACTGGGAAGTCATGCCCCTGAAAGCCAGCCATCACATAACACACTCCAGGGACCAGATTTCCCAACAGAAGGCCTGAAAACATGATAAAATACGTGCATTAATGCTTTATGGCTTGTCAGGGTCAGCTTGTATTACAGCGACCCAAGAACAACAAGAAATAGGTCTCCTCAGTACTCACTGAGACTAAATGTAATTGGGCACAGACCTACCTCCTCCACCTCTCCTTCCATTCCTGCTGTTGCAAATCTTGTGCTATATCTCCAAAGCAGACAGGCACTCCCCAAAATGCTAACATATTCTTGCAATATGAGCTTTGGCATTGCCCCACACCACACTATCATGGGCAGCTTGGGTAATACACTCTAAATTAAATCACTACAAGATAAGGACCCCGATAACTGCAAAACTTGCTCCAAGGAGAGCTATTAGTTGTTTCCTGCAGGAATGGGGGTCCTGCAGAGCTCTTCTTAGCCTGGGTGCGCTCAGCACTGCTTTGAACTACATGTATAGTGCGTGGAGTGAGAGCACACACAGCTTTCCAAAAGCACCAAGCTGGGAGAGGTTACAAGCACTCAGAGCAACAGGATGAGAATCATCAACAAGAATCTGGACCCCTGAAGAGAAAATCTGAAGCCAAGAAGTACCATCCAGTGAGGATAGGTGCAAAGGTAAAGAAGGAAACCAACTTCTGCTGGTGAAATTTGTCCAGGCTTCAAGAATGCTGAACAAGATCTGGCTGTCAAAATGTATCATTAGCTAAAAGTGCTTCACTAGAATGATATTTTCACACAAAGGGCACTTACCAATCCAGGTTGTATATGTAAAGACATTACCTTCAAGATCCATGAAGAAATTTATTTCACTTAGCAGTCAGGAGGCCTTCGCAAAAGTACCTAGTCCTTGCTTTAGTCACTGAATGATAAACAAGATGCAGATAAATTAAACAGATTGTAGGGCAGAAAAAGAAGAAGGAAAAAAGTTTTAAAAGCATGATCTGTAAGAAAAAGTACTAGGCTTTTCTTAGACTGGAAAACAAAAAAATAAACACAAAACTAGGGAAGCCATGATTGCCATCTCCCAACAGCCTTGAAAAAGGAAAGTAATCAATTAATCTTCATAGGTAGTGGAAAGAACAAGGAAAAAGTAAGGGCTTAATTTGGAGCAAAGAAGCTGTAGGTTGGATATTGGTAAACACTAATGCATCTGCTTTGGATTGCATTCCCTGGAGGAGCCTATCAATATTCATTGACAGAGGGAATATCCTTGTTTAGGTGTGCAGTAGAGGCCTAAAGACAGGTGAGATAAATATCACTGGTATGAAACAAAATGCTTTTTCTTCTTTAGCTTCCATTAAATCCTAAGTTTTACTTTCAGAAGGCAGCTTTACATATCAGCAGGTGTTGATAATATAGTAATTACGTGGATTAAAAAGTCCTAAAGCAAACTGAGAACTTGCAGATTTACAATGACAAAATTGCTCCTCTTTTCATAGATCTGCTGCCAAAAATGTTTAATCATAGCACCAAGCACTAGCATTACGCAAATAGAATTAAAAAGAAAAAACATATGCTGCTTGTAGCCTGGGAAAGAAGCAGAGTTAACCCCAAAAGCTACACTTAGAAGGCTGCAAACAAATAAAAATATTTTCTTAGAACAGTGTCAGGCAGCTTCTAAATGTATCACTTACTACTACTTAGTACTTACTACTATCCTCCTGGAAGGATATGTGCACTAAGACACGTGTCACAACAAAATGCATGCCACATCTTTAGCTGATGCCAACTGTCTGTTGTGCAGGATACGAATGGCCTCTACCCAGAAAGCTGTGTGCCATTTGGATCTACCTGGACGTGCTCTTCTCCACGGCGTCCATCATGCACCTCTGCGCCATCTCGCTGGATCGCTACATCGCCATCCGCAACCCCATCCACCACAGCCGCTTCAACTCCAGAACTAAGGCTTTTGCCAAGATAATTGCTGTTTGGACCATATCAGTTGGTAAGTGAGCCAATATTTCAGCATGTAATTGCAGATTTCCAGCTCTTGAGAGGATTTGACATCTATACTGCAGTCTAAAACTTCATTCTCTGCCTGTAATATTTTGCTTTCCACAGTCTAAGAAGTGCTGTAATGTAGTAATTATGCAATGGAAATCAATGGCAATAGCAAATGGAGGAGAACTGAGCAGCATTGAAAGAATATACATCAGTGAAAACACGACTGTATTCAAGTTTATTTTAAAGATGTGTTGATTTCCCATATTGATGATCCATCATTACCCACACAAATATAGGAAAAGAAAAAAATATATCAACTGAAAAAAAGTATTTTTTGCCAATCTCTTGTTTGGGTAATTTGCTTAGAGATTTTTCTCATGGGCAGATCTTCTCTGCCTTTCTTGGTGTGTATGCTGGAGAATTTATGCATCCTACTTAGGAAGCAACAGATACTGTGTACAGTGAGAATGAGAGGAGTGTCTCCAGAGGACAGTTCAGAGTTACAGTCTAAATTAGATGTTGTGGATGACCCAGTACACAAATCTCTTTTTTGCACTGCCAAAACCCAGAGCCTTGAAACTAGGCAGGGAACACTGATCTTTCATTCCCATGGTGCAGCATGTCCAGAGCAGTCTTATGGCATGTGAGTTGGAAGAGTTTGGTGCCTGATGCCATCAGGGATTTCCTCACACACCTGGGGTAGAGGTTCGCAAATGCTTTGAGAACATAGTTCTCTTTCAGTGCTTGTGGTTTTGTAGACCCTTGAGCATTGGCAGCTCACTTATTCAGAGGTAAGAGAAATTCACTCTTTTGCCCTAGAAGAGATATGAGCTGTCAGCAATCAAAGGTAATTAGCTCCTTCCCTGGTTAATACAAATTACTGCAAGTGGTAACAGGGATCCCTTACTGCTCTTCCCAGAGGAGGGAAAGGAGATGGTGCCTAACATGCTGCCAGCTTGGCACTCTAAATTGTCTCCTGACTTCCCTCCTGATCCTGGCCCACAGTCTGAGAAAAAGCAGTCTAGGATTGTTAAGATTTAAAATAGCAGTATCTTCTGCTGCACAGCAAGAAACCCGAGGACAGTTCTGCATTTTCCATGACCTGATGAGGCTCAACAGCATCTGGCTCTGGGGTGCATTCAGCTGATCAGATGTAGATGCCTAGCACAGCCCAGGTGAACTCCACCCTAAAAATTCTAAGCTCTCATCTATAAATTAAACCTATAGCAACTCAGATGTGGATGTCTTCATTTAGATTAGATGAATCATATCTGGTCTTTTCTAGAATCACATTTTTTAATCCAGTAGAAAACATATTACCTAATCTGTCCAGTTTTTCCAATTTTTGAAAGTGCTAAGCGCAAGTATTTTCAGTGCATTTCTCTATATAGCCTAAATAGTTCCAGCATTCCTTAAAATTGTGCATACTGTGTTTGTCTGCACTTGTTTGTGTGAAATTGTGATTAGTGTGTGTGAAATTACTGTCCTTTTTAAACACAAATTCACATAATTATCAGAATAACCATCCCAGGGGCAAACCAGTAGTCCACTTTGCTCAGCATGTTTTCTCAGACAGGGGCTTACTGACAGAGTATCTGAATTATCTCACTATTAAAAGGAGTCCAGAAAGAAAGTGTTATTTTAGCCCTATTATTTAGAACATGGTTTATGTCCTGTAGCAAGAGAGTTTATTTCTTGATATTTTGTTTCCAAAGTTATGGCTTTTCTTTGCAGTAATAACTAGTAACATATCAATTGTAAAAACACCTTTCTGCTCTCTGGAGAAACTGTCTTCTAACAGTGATGAGTCACAGATGTGCTTGTTATTACGGCAAGTGATAGCAATATGGTCCCTATCTATATGACACTGAAAAATACAACTCCTTATTTTATTGGAAACCACTCAAGTGTGGCATGAGTGAAGAGGACAGAGTCCTGCTCTACTGAAGCTGGATAAGGACATGTGTAAGGGAACAGTGGATGTCAGGAAAATAGGGAGGGTTGGTTACAAGGTAACTCCAGCTCATTCACTCATTTCGTGTCACCAAAACAGTGAGAAGGTTATATAGGTACAAATTAAGGTAGGCAAGCACACTTAGGTGGGCAGGAATTAAGTGGTCCTTGGTTGGTTTCTGGTCTCATGGGAGCAAGGGGCATGGGGAGACCAGCTGGAGGAAGAAGGGTCAGTTTCCAGCCTAGCAACAAGCTGTGGCAAATGGGATGTGCTCCAGAGGACAGATAAGAAAGCAAACACATAGGAAGAAGCTATAAGAAACTGATGAGCCAGACACTGCCAGGCTGGACCAAGTTTGCACTGTGCCATATCGCTATATTTATAGAATAAAGAAAAATGCCAATATTATAAGGAATCTTGACAGGTCTATATCACCCATGCAACCTGCTGTCTGTCAGTCATCAACCCTTATACTCCTGATCTGCCACCATCCAGCTAAGAATATGTAGAAAATGGGTTTCTGAAGGTGCTCTCTATATCACTTGGTAACAGGAAAAGCTTTCTGAACAAAGAGGTGCTCCATGTGTCATTTACCAACCTCCAGGCTCTCAGTGCTACTTAGAGTGACAGGGCTATAAATGATTTAACTCTTTGCATTTTCACACAGCTATGGCAGAGAACTCTCACTGGGATGACTGAGGTGAGGATGGTGAGACACTGGCATAGATTGCCCAGAAAAGCTGTGGATGCTCCATCCCTGGAAGTGCTCAAAGCCAGGTTGGATGGGGCTCTGGGCAACCTGGTCTAGTGGAGGGTGTCCCTAACTGTGGCAGGGGAGTTGGAATGAGATTATCTTGAAGATCCTTTCCAACCCAAACCATTCTATGACCTCTGGCACAAGCAGAGCTGGTGTTGGGCACAACACACTCTCCACAGCACCTGGTGTGGCTACCATCTCACTTACAGATACAGATCCAAGGTTTTGCTCTGCAGCCTCACTCAGATAGGTACACTTTGATTTCCCCATGTTCCTACAGTTTGCAGCTGAGCTGGTGACCTGTGAACTCTCGTGAAGTATGGCATGGAGAGTAAAAAGCACGAGAAAGAAAGGAAAGATGTTATGTTTCCCTGTGCAGAGGTTCATTTTAGCAGAGGAAGAGGGGGAAAACAGCCAACAGTTGGCTGTTGGCAGCACATTTAATCAGTTCAGTGACCATGCAAACAGCTCAGACTGAACTGAACAGCACTGATGGACATACAGGGCTCTCAGATGCTGTCTTCTACCACCATCAATATGGAAACAAACCGTTTAACCCTACCACTTGTCTTTCAACCCTCTGTCTTTCAACCCATTCTTTTTCTACAAGAGGATCTTTTTCTATTGCCATTAGATTTCTATTGCCATTTAATTTCACTAACAGCCTTTGACAAAAAGTATTGTCAGGGATTTCTGGAAATCCAGGAACATTATATCAGCTGGATTACCCTTATCCACTGCTCACTGACTCCTGCAAATATTTCTAGCTTATTTATTGGGCCTGAAGAAGCTCTTTTAGTGCTTCCCAACCCACCCAGATTATATTTTCTAGTGTACCAAACTAATTACACTTTTGTTCACTAAATTTGTATTTTTCATTTTATTCACTAAATACACAAACACATTCAGTCCATTTTAACCAAAGACAATCAGTGATCTTCCTTCCATTGGCTTCAGTGACACATGAAGCATTAAAAAAACAGCAGGAAAAAAACCACAGATAATTTAATTTACTTGACTTCTGAAATCTTGATTTTTCTCAGTTTAAAAAAAGGAAATTGTGCTAACATTTGTTTTTGCATTTAGTGGAAGAAGAGCATTTAGCCAGAAGCCTTTGTTTCACTAGACCATGTAATGCCACAGGCAATTGGTTTAAAAGAGATTCTAATTACTGTAACAGATTCTAATTGTGTCTTTAATTCTTAAATCATCCAGTATGCACAGTGGCTAAATAATTAGATTATTTGTAGCTGTTGAAGGCAAAAGCTCATTAAACCCTCAAAATTATTCCATTTGTTTTAAAGCACAGAGGTCATTATTGAGAACAGGTGTAAAAAGCCAAAGGATTTCCCTCTGCTGGAAAAGAAAGTAGAATTTTGAATAGGTATCTACAGAACTGTAAATAGAGCCTATGCTTAAAAATACATAATACCATAATTTGACCATAATGTCAAATACCATAATACCATAATTTGACCATAATGTCAAATACCTTTGAGTCCTAAATGGGCCCACCAAATCCATTGTTCTGCAAGAGGTCAACAATGCATCATTCCCGCCTTGAAACATAAAAAAATTACAAGCATGAATGTTAAGTTCTTATATATAAACATCCCTCAGCTCTTCTCTCTATTCCTCTGTTAATGGTCTAAGTAATGTGAAGTCTGATGAAGCTCAAGCACTCTGAGTTTTCTCTTATCATTTCTCACTCAGCCTACACATCTGCTCACTGTCTTCAGGCAGTCTCTGCACTCCCCAGTCACTAACAACTTAGATTTATTCAGTACTTTTCATGCAGAAAAAAAAGCCCAGCATGGATCTGGATGAAGCTGGTAAAATACCTCCCACCACATAACTCTAAAATGTTGCCATTGCTTTTGAGGCTTTGAAAAGGAGAAATACTGTAGCATGTGAAGGTCTCCAACGTCCAGGGTGAAGTTAACTCCAGGTGTACAAATCAAGCCCAGTGCAACCAAGCCCCCAGCTAATTTGGCAGTGTGACATTTTATGCTAACACAGAGGCTTACACCTCCTTCACAGGCAGCCTGTAATTTCTCTGCATGACTTCTTGCTGCCTTACAGTGTATGAAGGGCTAGGCAAGCAGCAGGGATTGGGAGAGTTCCAGCACCGGTGTCTCTGGATTGTGTTTTGCTGACAGCTTTGGGCTCCTTAGGCACTGTCTTCTTTCTGTCAAGGACAGCTTTCATTTGAAAAACCCTTTACATATTTCAAAAGGCACAAACAGCTAATAAACTGCAGGCTGGGAGTCCCTGTCCTGAATCCTCTACACATCCATTTCTTCCAGGTGACATAATTTGCCATTTCGATCAAGTCTAATTTACAGATGCTTTGGCATAGGAAGAGATCATTTGTTAAAACATGGAATATACTGCCAAAATATACAAAATTGCAAATAATTACACACTGAACTGTACTCTGGCAATATAGATTTAAAGCTCAGCACCTAAATTTGGAAATGCTGGAGCAAAACTTAAAATATCTACTACACTACCCTCCTTCCTATCTAATCATTCATTCTGCTTCCATTTCTTCGTTTGAAGACTTTGACTTTTGACTTTGCATTCTTAGAAGTTTTTTATAATCATTTCCCTAGGGAACATTTCTTTTATTTTTCTCATAGTCATGAAACCATCTCTCAGAGAGTGAACATACTATTTGCTCACTCCAGCTGCAGGATCTCAGGGGCAAACATTGTAGGTTTTGTGTTTGAGCAACCCTGGGACCTTCAGCAATTGTGGATGTAGATGATGCCATAAAAATAAAATAAGGCTGTAAAAATTGTTGCACAACAGACAGAGAAATTTGCATCAATTATAATGAAGGATGTTGGCATGAAATTTCATTAATAAAATATTAGAACTTCAGAAACATCTCAGAAATAGAATCTTCATTGTATTTTTTTCATAGAGACACCATGTATGAGGCTTCATTGCCATACTAATGACTCCTACACTAGTGGCAACTAATGAGAACAAGTTCTTCATGTACAGGTTGTCTGGGAGAAGGTAATGTTCAGTTCCATGGAAAAGGAATCTGCAGTGCTGTGGTGCACATTTCTGAGTTGACTAGCACATGCATTCTGGTCATGAGGCATTACTTAAAATGGTTCTGAGAAAAGCACATAAATATGCTATTTACTTTGATGTAAATTATCCCCATATTTCCCATGTAACAGAACCCTTTATTTGATTTGTTCTTCCCAGAAGAGTGAGCACTTCCACCAGACCATCAGCTTACTACACATAACTCCCTCCCATAACTCTAAAGGTTTGAAAACCTTGCATTTTGAACTTGCATGTTTGTTCATCTGACAAGGAGGTGTTACTAGCATTATACTTTTCTTTATGGGACAAAAAAAAATGCTTAAAAGAATGCTCATGATTGAACTGCTTTCTAAATTCTTCAAATTTAAAACACAGAGATAAAGAAATGAGACACAGGCATGTGTCCATAGGGACACATTTGCAAACCAAAGACACTGAACAACCCAGCTCTCATCTGGATGGGGGAGAATACATTATACCAGTAAATATGTATCATCAAAGGAAGAATAATTATTATGTATATATTTATCACATTCTTTGGGTAATTACATCAGGATGAGATGAAGGGTTTTGCCTAAGAAAAATGCACATGCTCATTTTGTGAGCACTCCTTTTGCAAGAAGCAATCTACCTTTCAGCTGAAAAAAAGAAATGAGGGGTGGTCATGACATTATTGTGTGGCATTTCTTTCAGCTTTGGTTTTATTTTTAAAGTCAAGTTATAAACAGCAGAGCTGTATTTTTAATAGAAAAGAACCTGCTTAGTCAAGGTGCTGATGAAAGAATTAGATGTCTTGTTTTTAAAAAGCTTGTCTTTGTTTTGAAGACCATAATGACCATGTTCTTCTTCCTCTTGAAGCTACCAGCAAAGAAGCATGAAGTTCATTTGGACAAGACCTGTCCTATTATAAGGGTTTTTTGAATGAATAAGTAACTCTTAGTGGATGCCAATATGACCTATAATCAGCCAGTCTCTCTTCCTAGGGTACATCAGAGCAAATGGAACATTTTAAGAAAAAAGGCAGCATCTCTAGTCAGAGGAGCTGGATTTCTGCATAAAAAATGCCACATAAATGCAACACAAATGAGAAGAAAAGAAGTGTACAAGGAATTATGTTGGGATTCATAAATTCTGTCATCTGTACACTGTGACTGCATTTCATCACCTTCTAAATTAAAAATGGTGCTGCTTAAGTAGCACTGTGTTGCATAAAAGAAAATGTCAAGAAAAGAGAAAATTTCATTCATTTTAAAATTATATAGAACAATATCACAATATCAGTTCCTTTATTTATTATATTTGACTTAAGCCAGTTGTTGTGTTTTATGACATTAAGAAAGGTTCATATATCACAGAATTCTTTAAAATTAAAGCCTTATATTTAAATTTATCAGTAGGAGCATTGCAAACTATTGAACACTCAGGCTGCAATTAACTTTCCCCACACATTACCTGGCCTGTGCCATTGGCATCCATTCTAAGCAGAAGTCCAGCTAATAAAAGTCAAGGGTTTTGTCAGAACTGCAACAACATATTCCTAATTACCTGAGACAAATTTATAAACACCTGCCAGGTGATTTTGCCTATGATGTCCTCCAGGGTCATTGATGGAAAATAGCTTGTTGAGCTCCTGTAATATCCTGAAAGCAGGCTGTAGCATTGTGATAAAAGCTTTCTTTTCTGCCTGATCAAAATTGGAATCTGTGCATTTCACAGTATTCAATCCTGCCTTTAAGTTGGAAATAAATCCTACCCGCTGGGAAGACTTATTCCCTTTTGGCAGAACATAGCCTTTGTTACGACTTTTTGTATTTGATCTGAGTTCCAAAATGTCAAATTGACCACTATTGCCAGGATCATAGACTGAGCTGAACTGTGAGTATCCTGAGAGAAAAACTGTGTGATTTTAGGTCCCAGGCACTGGGACTGCTCACTGAGTGAGAAGTGTAAATTTCCCCTTACAAGCACAGAAGTACTCAGAAGATTGAAAGTTCCCCAGCTAAATCCAGCCCTGCCTTGCATACTACTGCAGGACATGAGGAGGTCACTCCTGCGTTTCTTGTTGCAAGGACAGTTCATGTATTTATTTTTCATTTTCAAGGACATTTAAGAGAAAGATAAGCCTAGGGATCACGCTGTAGCACCCATATAGACACCAGTAGATGGTAAATATGTGAAATGTGACCAGAGCATTGACTGATCTAACAGAGTCAGTCAGGGTGAAGGGCATTAGCTACAGGGTGGACAGTAAAAGCACAGGATCCTGACTCATCATCTTCAGACCTGTGCAGGTCTCTAAGCTGCTTCTCATTCTGTTTTTCCTTCCAAATTATCCAAGGCATCAGAATATCCATCCCAATAATTGCATCTATCCCACTGCTGCAGTCTCCTTGTATAACTAGTAAGAAGCTGACAATTTGCTTATTGAGCACCTTCTGCAAGCAACCACAAAAGGAGGTATGGAGAAACAACTGGGACATGGTCTGAGGTCTAGAAAATCTAAAAGAATTACAGTTTTTGTTGTATCTGTCCTTCTGATGGAGTGTGAAATTATTGTAAAAAAATAATAATAATTTAAAAATTTATCTGATAGCTACATTCAGTCTTCTTTTAAACTACATAATAAGGCCAAGTAACACTGCTGAAGAAGTCCCAGAGATGCTAACAGAAATCTCTGTTCATTTCAGTAGAAGATGAGGGCAGAGTTAAGTAAATTATCAGCATTAAACAAATCACACCATGTAATAATTAAAAGACAGAGATATAAAAACTGGGATATTAGGAGATCTTGTCACTTACACTGCTCCAGGAGGCACCACATTATTTGCTTATGGTAGTGGAATATCTAAGACCTTTCCATAATTTCTAGCTTATTGCTGCTATAAGTATTTTTTTAAGCATTACTGTGCATGTACCATGTATAGCACATTAGCCCTGAGGATCCTTTAGGAGCTTCAAAACTAAAAAGACAAATTGATAACATCTGATCTAGGAAAATCCTGTTAAAAATGTATTTCCTTCTTCTCAAACCACTATTACCCCCAAATCTGCTCTCCTAGGGGCCTGAACAGTGATCACTGTGAGGCCATCTGACATGGAACACAGAAAGGTCATATGCTAAACAGAGGAGGCATCACAGGTGGCTGGAATTGATCCTACACATGGCTCTTTTCCTTTGCAAATTAACATATTTACCTAGGCCAGTGCCAGCTATAAATTTGTAACCTCTTTTGAGTAGAAATTAAACTGTTGCTACCAGGAGCTTCAAAACACCAATGCCATATAAACAACATTAACTGAGTACACAGAAAGCAAAAGCGTGTTTGACCTGCTCTGCTGCATTTTGCTGAGCCACAGAAGCAGCAGCTCTAAATAGATGGAGGAGAACCTTGTCCCTCTGTGCAGAGATAGCCTGGAGACCTGTGGAACCCCTTGCAAATTTTCAGACTAAATGTTAAGCTCTTTATCGTAAGGCCAGTCACTTTTCATCACTTCTAAGCACCATGGATGAAGGGGTTACACAGCTGTCATTAGCCCATGTCCCCTGGAGGAGCCCAGCTCCCTTCCAGCTCTCAAATAGCAGCAGAACTGTAGCTGCTGTCCACCTTGGACTTGGGCTCTACTCAGCCAGCATCTCCCAGGCAAGTTGCTTCTTCACCTTTCTTTATTTCTAACTGTTTGATAAGTGTAGACTTCTGTATGCCCTTTTATGACTGGGTAACCAACTTAGAGAGAGAGATAACTTCTCTTAACTGGAGATCTCTATGAGAAAAGACACCTTGGAAGAGAAGCCTCTGTCCAAATCAACAATAATGTCACTAGATGAAAAGTGAACAATGTATTGAGGAGTAGGCTCCACTGGAAACTGCTATGCAAAAGTATAGCATAGCAAAGTATAGTATGTGTATCTTTCTCAAATACTCAGAAGGCCTGAAAAATCCAACTAGAAAATTAGAGGAACTGGAGTGTAAATAAGTCCTGCAGCATAACTAACAAATAGAATTTGAGGAGTGCATAGGCAGGAAAAGCACTTAAAGCCAAAAACAAAGAAACTGTTTCCTGCTGTTGGATTCTTGCTGCCTTAAGGAAATAGGGCTGTGTGCACATTTTGAGGGTTATATCAAAGCAGAAAGTGACTCCATTAGCAGCTTCCTCCCTCATAACTCAGCTCACTCTGAAGCCCAGGCTTTCTAAACAGCTGGGTCAAAAACGGGCACCTGTCCTTCATTTCCTGCACTGTCCTCCCTGTAATTCTCCTCTAATCCTGTTAATAGTTATTTTATTATCATAGTTCTACAAATTAATTCAGAGATGCATATCTCTCTTCTTGTTAAGAAATAGGCTTCAGGACCAAGGAAATAAATGAGAAACATATTAGGAAACACAGACTTCTTTGATTTTGTTTTTCTAAAGTGAAATAGATAATTTATGGTATAAATTATCATCTACCATATTTTTCTCACATAACAATAATTGAATGTATCTCCTGCTAAGCTAAATAATATGTTTCCTTAGAGATTCTCTGAGCTGTCAAGAACAAAGTTGTTTCAAAATTAATAGAATATTCCAACTGTTACCTGGCACCCTTTCTATGTAACGTTAAATTAGTTTTCCTTTCTCTTGTATTAAATAGTGTGTGATCAAAACATGTGTGATCAAATAAAGTGTTCCAAGGGAAAGATACAGAAAACCAGCTCCATGTGTGCCCTTGAATAAAAAAACTAAATTTGGTCTATCAGTAGTTATAAGGAAAATGCCTGGACCCACTCTAATTCCACTCCTGTGAGTACAGCCTCTTGGGATGCAGAAAGGAGACGATGCTCCCCCAGCACTGTGACTCACTTAGCTCTTGAGGAAATTAGTCTGAAAACAAATATTATGTGGGGATTTGTGAGAGAAAGCTACTCATCCGCTTCTGCCTCTGCCAACACATGTTCCTACCACCAGGGAAGAATTCTGTGCTGGTCTCACATGTGAGAAATTCTAGCCCAGACTTTGGGGACACTGTCACGCTGACTAGGGAAGGTGGAAGATTTTTAACATCCATGCTGACTAGATGCAGCCTCAGATGGTGATTCCCAAACCACACAAAGGTTTTCAACATCCCCTCTTCCCAGGTGGAAATTTCTGCTTCTGCACTGCCACCCATCAGCAACCTGCACTCATTGGAAGTATGGCTGGCACTACCCTGGCAGCCACAAAATTATCACAGCAAAGGGTTTGTCATGACTGGAAAGTGAATAACAGTGGGGGAATAACATTTTCAGGTGCATGCAGAGAGCAGCTAAGTGTTTGCAGGTCTGGGGAAACAATGTAACAACAAAACAATGCCATATAGTGATGTAACAACCATAAAGGTGAGTGTCAAAAGCCAAGCAGAGACATGAAGCCAGACTGAGCAGCTCCTCTGTGGATGTTTAAGTGGAAGTAACTGTTGCTAAAATCCAGCTCCTCATACAAGATCCAGACACATTGTCATCCTTGATACTCAGATGAGGACATGGTCCATCGTCCCCCTGCCACAAGTGGCTCATTGTGGCTTGTGTTCCTTAAGCAAACAAACATTCACACAGGGCACCAAGGTGGTCCAAAGGAATAAATACTCTTTTGTGTGGTTAATTAAGTCAAAAATATTGAAAATAATGTCATGGCATTGTGCAACAAGGAGATTTTTATAGAGCATAAAACTGAGAGTATGCATTGCATGCCTTGGGATGTAGCAGGTCAGTTATACATGGACATTTGTTTGCTGTTTGAATGTGTAAATGTACCAACAGAGGATATTTTCTGAGTACAAACAGGTACCAGATACCAGCATGGGCTTTTATAAAGAAACTAGACAATATGGCCACATTCGCTGCTTGAAGGAGACACTGCCCTCCTCAAGCAGCAATCCTTTCAGAGGTCCCCAGAGTCACAGCACATCTTTGCACAGTGTCCTGTGAGCTGGCCCATGACCTGGTATGTCTGAATCAATGTGACTGCTAAAACCTGAGACAGGGAGAGTTTTTTGTTTTTCATAAGAAGGTGAACAGAGGTGCCAAAGTTTTGAGAAACTGTAATGACATTTCTAAAAGGTAGTTCCTAACCCTTGGACATTTATTAAGGCACAGAATAATGCTCATTTGTATTAAACAAAATTGAAATGTATTTATGCGAGGTGAAAGCATGTGACTGACAGTTTCTGCTTAAACGAGACATCACTGAAAGAATGTTGACCTTATCAATTCACTTCCTCCTCCTTGCCTTCACCCAGAGAAACCCAAGTGTGCTACCTACATGCACATTGTAAATTATGGCTTTGATTTATTGATAGTCTCAGCAGCTCAAGGCAGCTGTACATCCAGTTTACCTGTCCAGTTAAAGTGATTTTACAGCTGTTGTATACTTCTGAAGCCAGCAATGTGTACCACTATATCAACCTTTGTCAATTTCACCAGGCTTTTTGAGAAAACAAAAAGGATGCCATTGCTTTACTTCTTAACCTTTGGTGTTTTCAAGAGACTTTTGTCATTCTGAAACTGTGCCAAAATTCTTGAGGTTTAATGCAGAATTTATTACTCATCTTTACTGTTTGGGGTCTGTTGTGCAGTTTATTAAAATCCACAGTTTGAAACAGCCATATCTGTATAAATCAAACCATATTAATAAACCACCTTGTACCAGAGGAACATAATATTTAGGGCTTGTTCACAAGGGAAGATGTTCTAAATGGGAATGTCAACTGGAAATGGAGTGGCTAATGTACCTTCAGTGCTTGAATAGATGTTCCTATTATGTGCTGAATGCTTCCTTGTGCCTCAGTTTAGTTCTTTTGAAAGCCAAGGAAGATAAACCATAAAAAAGCTCTCAGGGGATACCAAGGTTTTTTCCAGACTGACCTTGAGCTAGTGGGAGCATGGAATGGGCAGGGTGTGGAATAGCTGTTCTGTTATAGTCCTTCTAGGTTGTTTCCTCCAGACCTACTGTTACATATGCTTCACTTCCCAAACACCTGTTTGTCCCTACCTGGTATCTTTGAGGGATCCTTTCTTGTGAACCTGATTTTCTTCTTATGACGTTTGAATGCACAGACACCATCTGTGTCTTCTTAAACATCCAGTCACCAAGAGCAGGGAGCTGGAAAGCAAGGACAAGTAAACCAGCGAGAGTATACATCTGAATCATCCAGGTGAAACAGATCATTCACATTCAACGTTTAAAGAATTCATTCAGTCAGTTGCAATAATGCTAGTGAAACTTTAGGCCAGGATTTTTTGTTATGGGTTACAGGACAAACTTGTTCTTGACCAAACATGCCATGTGGGTAATATTCTTGGCCGGTATGTGATGATTCCCTAAAGTCCCATCACAATAGTGACGTGAGTTGCACATGGAAGCTCCTTTACTGACAGTTTAAATATGACTGCCTTTGAATTTGGTCCCTCTGTCCTCATGGAATTTGCTATACTTATGCTGCAGAAGCCAGCTGTTGAGGGGGGACAAACCCTGTTCCTTTCAGGAGGGAAACAGTAAATTTAGTCCCTGAAGAGATATGAAAAGAGAAAATTGGGCTGGACATTAATTTTTTCCATGTAGGAATGCCACAATATCATTTGGGGGATGCCCTGCATCAACTGAACTGGACACAAAAAGAAGTTTACAGCTGTCAGTGCTCTCTGCCACCAAAGCTTGGTATCTCTGCTGTTTTCAAACTGTATACAGCTCACTCCCCTGTGGCTGTAGGGGAAAGATGCCTTGAATGGTCACTCAGATAAACTTACGTGACTAGCAGTGCCTGCTACAGCTCTGTTT
This sequence comes from Muscicapa striata striata, assembly GCA_030060385.1. Lineage (NCBI taxonomy): Eukaryota > Metazoa > Chordata > Aves > Passeriformes > Muscicapidae > Muscicapa > Muscicapa striata. The sequence continues at coordinate 7,801,116 of JAREIS010000016.1, read as the reverse complement.
GTACAGTACTTTTGTGCTTGTTAAAGGAATGGCAAAGAAATGCAGGAACTTCTGCTACAAACTGAAGCCCATTTTCATTTTTAAAGTCAGAAATCTGGATTTAGAAGCCAGTGTCCAGAAGCTGCTAAGAACAAAACAAAGGAGTTGGGGAATTGCTCCTCTTGTTTCGGGTGAGAAGTTTTAAGAGACCTTGGCCCTTTACTTGAAAAAGCGTGCAAATTATGCTGAAATTTTCCTCTTTCTAGTGCTGCTGCCTCTGCTCCCATGCCTCCTCATGCAGCTGAACCAGAAGGTAGTAATGAAAAGCATCTTTTTACTCTGTCAATACCATTGTTTATTTTATCTCTGCAGCTCACATTAGGTCTTTGAATTTAAATGAAAAAACAGACTCGCTTTTATCAGCACAGGGCAGAAGCAGAAGGGAAACTTGTGGTATTGCTCTGACTAATGCTGTGTCTTTGTGCAGCTGGAGTATGATGCTGGGAGGTGCTGGATGCCTTCAGCACCCCTTCAATTCATCCAAAAAAAGAAAACTAACTTCAAAGCATTCCTCATTTCCCTGGAGTTTTCAGCACCCCAGATTACTCAGCCATGGCTGGACAGTCTGGCTTCTGATGGTGACTTCTTCCTCCCTGTTTTTGGTGAGATGGACTCAGATCTTTTTAGCCAGTAGCTAAAAACACTGGATGTTTCTGTCAGCTCAACTCAGGAGCTGCCACACACACTGCATGAGTTTGCATCTCTCTAACTGGCTTCCCTAGCTCAAGTTCAAGCATTTAGAGCTTGCGCAGGAGAAATAGAAAGGGTAATACCACATGCTCTCCACCAGCTTCTGCCCTGGGCAGATAAGAACAGCACTTTTCTAAAGTGGCCTGAGGCAATGTCATGACTCAGTTCAAAGTTGCAAAGACAAGCTGTAGTGTCCCCAGGAAAAAAAAACCAAAACATATTTGTAGAAGGTCCAGAATAACAAAAAGAATGAAGCACATGAACAGAATAATAATCTAATATTATTACTGTGATTATTATTGTTTTGTATTGAGCCTGTACTCCACAGCCTTCCTATAGGACTGGAGCTGTTATGCCAGGCACCAGATATGTGTGAAATGAAGAGATATCCTATGCTTTTAAAGGGTTCCCAGTTTAAGCAGCAGAGTGGGAAGAAGGGAAAGAGAGATAGAGGAGGGTAGCATTGAAATGCAGATGTTATAGGACTTGTCTGTGAACCAGTAAGGAGACTCCTGGGCATCCACTGAATAAAGTCAAGCACAGCATCCTCATATCATATGAGAAATTCTTCTCTAGTCAATGTTTTTATGTCTCATGAGCCAAATACAGCAACTGGAATTTCTGTTCCAAAATGCAAACAGGACTGAAGCTCCCAGGAGCTCCCAGGAGTCAGATTCCTCTCTGCTTTTATCCAAACAGGGCTGCACTATCACCCCCTGCTTCACTCCACTTCTGATATCTTGATGGCACGTCATCTCTTTCATTGTCTGAACACTGCCTCTCTTGGAGAGACAGCATCCATTTGGAGGGGAAGTGACAAATGCTGAAAAAACCCCAAAACCAAAGAAACAGCAGCTGTTTGATTTTACCCAGACTCTAGCAGCATTTGCAGAAATTCCTGAGGAAATGGCTGAGTTCACTTGAAACAGACAGAGCAGTCCAAGGAGAATGGACTTTGTCACCTTGTCTTATCATTCATGACAAGCCAAGGACACATGCTCCAGGGGAAGACAAATTTTGCATGGCTGTGCACACAGAAGGCAAACTCTAGCAGTTGGAAATACAGCAAAAGGACTTCTGCAGTCCTGCAGGATAAACTGCATCTCAGGCTGCCTCATATCAGTATCTCTCAGTGCTTAATTTGTTCCCCATGTCCCCATTGCCACATGGGAAGTTGGGTTTTGTTTATAGTCAACACATTTAACCTGTGTTGACTATATGGAGATTACAGCAAGAAAAGAGAATACAATAGCAAGAAAAGCATACAATGAAAGATTACTCTTAGACCTATGACAAAAAATTATCTTTCCTCCTAAAATCTGTATTTCCCAGCCTATTTAGAACTCAGAACACTTTTAATCCTCTAATGAAAAACAGTCCAAGATCACTCATGCCACTCCAGAGAAGAAATCTTGGTCATAGTTCATAAAATCCTTTGCCAAGGTGGCAGGGACCAAGGAGCAAGTCTAGAGATCATTACAAGGGACCCAAGATCCAAAAACATGCTTTTCTGGCTACCAAATATTCATAGGACAGGTGGAAGGAAACAAATGTGTTCTACCTGTGGCTGAGGTAATGTGTATAGATACAATCATCTTGGCCACAGTTAGATATAGAACACAAATAGATATTTGTTTGTTTTTTCTTGGAATCTGGAAGTGTTTTTCATTTTGTTTTTAACCTTTTCTTTCTCCCATCCATGTTCAGGTATCTCCATGCCTGTACCCGTCTTTGGACTACAAGACGACTCCAAAGTATTTAAGAAAGACATTTTTAAGAAAGACATCTGCTTACTCGCAGATGAAAAGTTTGTTCTAGTAGGCTCTTTTGTGGCATTCTTCATCCCTCTAACCATCATGGTAGTCACTTACTTTTTAACTATCAAGTCGCTGCAGAAGGAAGCTATGCTGTGCGTGAATGACATTGGCCCTAAGACCAAGTTTGCTTCATTCAGCTTCCTCCCTCAAAGTTCCCTGTCCTCCGAGAAACTCTTTCAGCGCTCCTTGAACAGAGATACAGGGACTCCAGGAAGGAGAACCATGCAATCCATCAGCAATGAGCAGAAGGCTTCCAAGGTCCTTGGCATTGTCTTCTTTCTGTTTGTTGTGATGTGGTGCCCGTTTTTCATCACCAATGTGATGGCCGTTATTTGCAAGGAGTCATGCAAAGAAGAGGTCATTGGAGGACTTCTTAACATATTTGTTTGGATTGGCTACCTTTCTTCGGCTGTCAACCCACTCGTATATACGTTGTTCAACAAGACTTACCGCTCAGCTTTCTCTCGCTACATCCAGTGTCGCTACAAGGAGGAGAAGAAACCTTTCCAGCTGATTTTAGTGAACACTATCCCAGCACTAGCATATGACTCCAGCCAGCTCCAGCTAGCACAAATGAAGAGTTTGAAAAAAGATGCCAAAATGATGGCTAAGGATTACTCGACGGTCACGATAGGAACACATCGTTCAGATGGTACCTCCAAGGGAAGTGTCAGCCGAGGGAACGAAAAGGTTAGTGGTGTGTGATGGTCAGCAGACAACCACCTTCCGTGCACTGAAAATTTCACCTGCTGGGAGAAGCTCTGATAGCTTAGGAAAATCAGCTGTGTTCAAGAGACCTTCCAACAACATCATATACTCCTCACATTATCCTGTGGAGGAAAAGTCGGGTTGAAAGGGTATCAAATGTGCAATTTTTTTCCATACAGTACTTTGGCTGTTTTAAGCACAGGCTTTATTAAACTTATTTTTTTAATATTCTAAAGGATATATTTCTTAAAGAAAAAAATGCAATTTCTGGTATTATAATATGGGCTGTGAAGAAACTTACGCATTTCTTTTCTCTTTGCAAATGAAAGCTAAGCTGTCCTTTGATGTTCTTGCAGAGTAGGTTCCAGCTAGTTTGTCTTGCTACAATTGAGTTTTGTTATCATTAACTGAATGAGCACTTTACAGAATTTTAAATAAAATGATGGTTCATTTGCTAATATATATTTAAAATAAATCCTAAGTATTAAACAAAATCTATTCAAACTGCTACAGATTAATTATATGGACATTTTGTTAACTGTTTTTATGCTATTTTTTCATCCTCAGTAACCATCTTGAAATGCCCCTGGACCTTTATACCATTTGTTCTGTATTTCAAATAAGCAATCTTCAAAGGTAAATTATACTTGAATAATCCTCTGTTTCCACCACCACCTGTAATCTTTATTTCAGGACTTGTAGTTTATTTGCATTCAAAAATTTCATGTGTTCATCTTAAAAATGGAAAGTAATGTTTTCAAAATTATTGCTCTTAATTTCCTGCTCCTCCCACTAGTGTTGACAGGGAGGTGAAGTGAGAGAAAAGTAGAAAACCAGGCACAACATTGTTAAATAATTTCAGCACCGCTTCCAGATTCATGACTGTTCAATTCCAAAAAAGTCTGATTAAAATAATGCCAGAAGAAGATTTGCATGAGTAAAGCCTTCAGTAAAAGGTTGAAGCAGATGCTCACTCATCATTTCTCTTTGGTTAAAAAGGCCATTATGAAGAATGTTCTGGTTTTGGTTTAGGGCTTGTAAAGCCAGAATTACTGGAAAACTTTTAGTTGCTAAAAATTGTTTTCCTTTGTTTCACTGTATTGCTGTTAAGGCAGATTGCTCAGGAATGGTCAGAAGATTGCACTACTAGGACTCAGCCTTAACGAAATATGTATGAAAAATAACAGGACCTGTAAGTGACACTGCATTTCACCTGCGTAGATCCAAGGGCAGAATACATTGCATAAAGAACATAAAACACATTGCTTGACAGACAAGCCTAGTCATGAAACTCCTTTCTTTCAGGCATTATAGCCAATGTGACTGAGGCCAGTGGGACTTTGCTGAAAAGGAGAAATGCAAATGCTGCATTCACATGCAAAGCGTAAATCCAGTCATTTGATTAATTCCATGAATTTTGTAGCCATAATCTTATCAGAACCAGGATGTATTCCAGTTTCTCTGGAAAAAGCACTGCCCATCCAGAAGCAAAACTCCAATGCTTTCACCCGTCCTTCTATTGAAATTGTTCAGTTTTTACAGAGCAATTAAATTTCCACTAAGTCAAAGAAGGAGAGAGACAGAGAGAAACTGAACCTTATTCTAGCCTACCAGGTAGGAATCTTTGGAAGAAGAAGGCCTTTAGCTAAAGATACTGATCTGTGGCAGACAAGGAGTTAAAAGTTGGCTGGGTATTTGACTGATTTCCAAGAAGCTGATTTATTGTTATATATATTGTATAACTAAATCTGCTAGTTTCATTAGTCCTTTCCTCTGACATGGGATAGGTAGGAGCCACTGTGCACTGGTCACACAGAAGCTCTGAATGCACATGATGACACTGACTCACCCCACAGACCTCAGCCTCTATGTGTGGGACAAAGTGTCATGCTGTAGCCCCATTAGCAGTGATGATGCCATGTATGTCATCTATCACCTCGCTGACATTCATGGGTTTCTCCCCAAAACTGATCATTTAGGATGAACCGATAAGTCAAGTGGAATGAATGCTGTGCTCACCAGGTGCTTTATATGGTCTCTCTGTCTCTGGATACATTTGATCACCACAGTCAAACTGAACAGCTTCAGCAGAAGCAAAAATGAACTTGCTGCTCCTACCACCCTATGCACACATCCTGCTCCTACACAGCACTGTGTGAGGGATGTCACACTGGCAAAGAAGGGATTCCAGGGTGATTATGCTAAATGCAGCTGAGCATGAGGACTACCGTAGTAGTATGTGGGAGCAGTGACTTTCCACTCTTTCCTGTCAAGTTTGATATTGACCCTAAATCTGGTATATTGAACTAAGGACAATGCCCATCTTGTATCCCACAGGCCAGATGTCTCCACTCCACAACTGGGGTGATGGTTTTGAGGATTTGCCCTTGGAAACAGGTATCTCAGGGATTAAGCAGGCAGTTAATAAAAGCCAACGTGTTTTGTGAGAAGAGATGTAAGGTTCTAGATATGCCACCAAACCAGATTGCCTTCATATAATGAATGTTGACAGGGGACTGAAGGTCTCTAAACCTACATGTGAAGGGAAACAAAGAGGCTTCCACCAGTGGAGAGAATTGCCACATTTTTTGCCATTCATGCCTGACCCAATGCAAGTTTCTCTGGCCTTGCAAAAGAAAGAAGTAGGTGGGACAGACAGTGTGGGTGTTACTGCCCATTTGTGCCAGGGAGCAGAGCCCACCTGCATCCTGTATGATGTATAATGGCACCCTGCACTTCTCCAGAGCTCAATTCCTCCCAAATCTGCTGAGGGTCTGGTTGCTGCTCTGCACAGTCTCCTTCATCAGCTCACAGCTGATAAACTTACTGAACATTTCACACCCAGTGCTTATGCTCTCCACTTATGGTCTGCATTTTGCCCATGGGGCAGGGCAGATCAGCCCTCTGTTTCTCTTTCATTTCACCTTCTGTTCCTCGTTCATAATGTCAAATTGCTCAGGTTGCAAATACTGACAGGGAATGTTTCACTACAGTCACAGAGGGTTTCAATTACTAGCTTGAAGTTTCATTACAAGATGACTCTGGACAATTTTTTTTCCAGCTTACTAAAATAAAACGTGTGTTTTGGACATAAAAGACTTGACAGCATGTCATTAATTGACAGCTGGAGATAATATAACACTTAGTTTTTGCTTAGAAGCAGGGAAAACTGGTGCCTGGCATTTTGATTCTGGAACACTCAGATGGTTTTATTGAGTGATCAGCAGATTTTGCCTATGAAGCCTCTCAAGGCCAGGAATGCACAGCAGATAAAGACCAATATTTCCAGCTCTTTATGGACATTTTTGATAGCTTGGAAAGCCCTGATTCTCCCACCCTGCATCAAACTATTAATAGATTTTTGTGTGGTTTGCCTTAGTGAGGATGACAGAGTCAGGATACGAATTTGTTCTAGCTACCATGCCAAATCTGCTAGAGGTTGTTCATCAGTAGATAGCAATTAATGGTCTCATTATATGCAGACAGTTGACAAAGTTCAGTTGTTTTAAACTAGGATTTACAGCACTTGGCCCATGCTTGGAATGAACACCATAGTTTAATAAGACTAGCTTCAGAGCAACATTTCCATCTTCCAAAAAACTGTGTTTTCATTATGCATCATGACTGGAATGGAATTTTTTGTAATTATTCAGGTTAAAAAAAAGAGCGAAGACATTTATACAGACTGGTTCTGAGGTTAGGGCCTTTCCCTTCTTCACAGGAAAAGCATGCTGAGTCAATCTGTCATATCTGCATCCAAAAAAACCACTTCATCTGAAAAAAATTTCAGCATCAATTTTTTCAAGTAGATTGAGATTTTATTACTGTTAAGACTGCATCTGAAAAATGTCCAAAGACATGAAGCTCACCATGTATCTCTTAGGCTGGTGTGCATCCTTTTTACACTTCAGGGTAAAAATTCCTATATACCTATCCCATCCAGTCAACCATGCACTGTACTTATGTAATTATTGCCAGATGGTGAGATGCATTCTATTTTGAATACCTATATGTTTGCTTATGTAAATACATAGAGAAAAAAAAATTGCTGTATTTTGTAATGTTAATGTAAAATGGTGTTTCAATGCTTTACTGTTTTATCTGATTGCACTGCTAGTAAAGCAGATTAAAATATTCAAATGCCATCAGTTGTTTTATAAACTGGAGGTTTGTCTTAAGCAGCTAATTTGGTTTGGTTTTATTTATCCCATAAATATTCAGTACAATGTCTGCTGAAGGCTAAAGTAATTTTACATATATTGCAGGACAAAAAGAAAGAGCATGTTGCAGAATTTAACTATCTCAGTAAACTGGTCCAAAATGAGCCATTGTAATCACTCTCTTTTTCTAAGGACAGCCATCCTTCTATTGAAGATGTACACTTTGGGTAAGTACATATAGCTTAATAATTTTTGGTCTCAGAAACAGTGTATTTGCAATAGTAGAAAGACAATTAAATTAATTTCATTAAGAAGTAGAGCTATAAGATTAAAATTAATTAGCTGTATAGGTTTGCATGGTAAGGCTTCAGAAGTGAGGAAGCTACAGGAATGGATTCTGTGAGATGCTTCCAGAAGTTTTGCCCATATCTGACAGATCCAGTGCCAGCCAACTCCAGGATGGAAAACTTCTGGCCAAGGCCAAGCCCAGCAGCTGCACTATGGTGCCAGTGGGGTAACAGATTTAAGAAGTGGGGAAAAGCTGCTCCACTGCAGCCAGAGAGAGGAGTGAGACCGTGTGAAAGGAACAGCTCGGCAGACACCAGGGTCAGTGGAGAAGGAGGGGCAGGGGGAGCAGAGATTCCCCTGGTGCAGACCATGGGGAGGCAGCTGTGCCCTGCAGCCCAGGGAGGTCCATAGGGGAGCACGGGTCCCCCTGCAGCCCGTGGAGAGCTCCACGCTGGAGCAGGTGGATGCCAGAGGAGGCTGTGACCCCGTGGGAAGCCCGTGCTGGAGCAGGGTCCTGGCAGCATCTGTGGGAAGCCACTGGAGGAGCCAGAGAGAGGAGCCCCTCTGGAGCAGGTTTGCTGGCAGGACCTGAGACCCACAACGGAGCAGTTCATGAAGAACTGCAGCCCGAGGGAAGGATGCATGTTGAAGTTCATGGAGGACTGTCTCCAGAGGGAGAGACCTCAAGCTGGAGGAGGGAAGAGTGTGAGGAGTCCCCTTCCTGATGTAAGTGAGGAGGGAGGAGAAGCAGAAACCACATCTAATGACTAACAGTTCCCATTCCCCATCCCTCTGTGCCACTATAGGGGAAGAGGGAGAGAACATCAGGAGCGAAGTAAAGCCCAGGAAAAAGGGAGAGGGGTGGAGGGGTGAAGCTGTTTTAAGATTTAGCTTTTATATCTCATTAGACTACTCTGATTTGATTGGCTATAAATTAAACTAATTTCCCTAAGCCAAGTCTTTTTGTCAATGACCGTAATTGGTGAATGATCTCTTCCTCCCCTTATTTCGACCCGCGAACTTTTCCGTGTGTTTCCTCTGCCCTGCCTGGCTGGGAGAGGAGTGGGAGTTTGGTGGGCACCTGTGTCCAGCCCGGGTCAGCCGCGCTGCCTGAGCAGCACAAACAGCGCGGCACTGCTACACACAGAAATAACCCCGGGTCACAGAACCACAGTGCCATCTATTGTCGGCATTTTCTTTCACAAAGAGTATTGAAATAAGAACCTCAAATAGATTTTAATAGTTTCATTTTGCCTGTCATAAACCCAAAATAAATTTATTCCTCCAACTGATCTTACAGCATACAAGTTTTTTGTTGCAATGGTAATGCATATCAAAGTAGTACAGCTGTTAACAAGTAATCCCTTCAAAACCTTGGTCTAATCTTAAGATTTCATCGAGCTATATAATGTGTAGAAAAAAGCTGTATTTTCAGGAGCTATCAGACATAGGGAATCAGATTGTTTTAGCTGCAAATATGTGACATACCACAAGGTGAAATGTACCACAGAAGATCCCTGACCTGCAAATCCACTCAGTGCTACCTCAGTACTACTAGACCTCTGCCTGTGGGCTCCAGCATATCATAATTTGTTATGATCATTGGAAAACTCCCTTCCTGTTTTACCTGTTTCTACAGAACTTGAATTGACAATTTCAATTTTGATTGAAACAGAATACATTTAGTTTATCAATATGGCACTTCAAGACATAAAAGCAAAGATATTTGGAAGACACTAAGTTCCATCTACTTATGTATTCTCAGAAGGGAGTCAGCATTGTAAGTACATCAACATAGTCCCTTATCAAAAGCTCAAAAGACCCCAGAAGTTAAGACAGTTTCTTGTCATTATTATCAGTTGCCATCATGAAGGCAGGACATCTGCTCTTCCATAAATATTTCTGTAAGTGTATTTGCAATGGACATTAAAAAATCTTAAAGAGTTTATTTGCAAATTCTTAAGTCAAAATTCACTATCAATACAAATATTAGTATTCTGTGAGTTCACTTTTATTCTTCCTGTTACATGGTAAAGTTCTGTAGCAGTAGAAGAGATTGAGAGTCTCAGAATCCTTAAACACTTGTTCACAGCTCTCAGGAACGCAGCAGTAAAAATTATATTCCTTCAACCACACAAGTGCTGCGGGAAATGGAAGCAAAGAAATCAGTAGTTGAAATAATGGTTGCTGAGTTTCCAAGCAAATTTACAACATGTTTGTTTTGTAAAGTCTCTGCTGCTGAATAATTTGAAATGACAAAGATGTTTGGGTGATCCATCTCTTTGCAGAAAAAGCAAAAAAAGTGTGCAAGTTGAAAAACTTATTTTTTCATGGAGTCATTTAGACTAGGAGCTGCTGGTGACTCCTGGTTAGAAGTCCAGGCCTCAGCCAGTTCAGCCAGCTCCTAGAAGCAATAGAGAAAGAGAGGCAGCCTAAGATTAGTATTTTAAGCAAGTGGAAAGAATTACCCTTTGGAATTGCCTACTGAAGAAAACCTCAGCCTTCAAATATCACAAGTATAAAATATCTCCATTCCCAACTAACAGCAGATGTAATGTGGCCATATAACTTTTCTTTTCAAAACTAAACATTTGGGGCTTATGGGGCTAAGGCAAAGCCTGGAGATAGGAATAGAGAATATTTTTTCCCCTGTAAGAGGACTATTAACAATCACATTGGGCATCCTTGAGGAAAACAGCTTCTTTACTGAATGGGTCTTTTGAGGAACAATCACCTGGGAGAAGGTAAAAAGATTGAACTGTGCCATCTTCTGATCTTAGAAGAACTTAAAAGACATGGATGAAGGTCCCCTTCCTATAAACCTCTACTTTCCAATGCTGGTGAAAACAGATTTCAGAAGCACATCTGGAAATCTGCAGTTCTTATTGACCCACGGAAAAAAAAAATTCTAGCAATGCACAGTTATTGCAATTGAGATTTACATGTTTGAAATGAGTCAGGTTTACTTCCTTTAGGTTGGTAGAACCAGCAAGAATATGAATCAAAAGTAGTTTATAAAGGCACTTCTTGAGATGATATACAGCAGTCGTGAGACCCTGAATGACCCAAATAAAGACAGATTATCCTAACATTTCTCTTTGAAACTTCCCACGAGAAAAAAAAATGAAAGCTGTTTGGAAAGCAGCACAAAGGACCTGAAAATTCATCCAAGGCAGGATACCTACATCAGAATTTTTAAAAGAGATGGAACTATTCAGGGTCAAACAAAGGCAGAAAATCTCAGGATTCAGAAGCAGACTAGTCCAACATTTACTCCAGCAAAATATTTGGAGTTGCTGCCTATAACTATGCATAAAATAAAGGATGAAGTTTTCACAGGAGCATAATCATCATGGCTGTGCTCTGGAAGTCAACATTTCTGTTCTCCACAGAAATTATTTTTCCTCCCTTCCCTTCTTGTAGACAGTGAAACTTTCTAGTAAGAAAGTTTGCTTCAATAGGTTTTTCTACAGTGCTTTGCACTGTGGACCTGGTCACTGTCAATGGCAACGAGTTCTTTCCTATTTTTTCAATGAGCTGTACTATCAAGAGTGACCTATATTATCCATAGTCCCTTTCTTACTGCAACGGAGATTCTTTTTTCCAGAACTCCAGAATATGTTTCTGAACCGAACTCTCCTCTTTTCTGAAAGATCTATTGTCCTTCTCTCATTATCTTTGTTACTGCAGGGAGTAATATAAACTGGCTTTCTCCTACCTACATATCTCAGACTGTACTCCACCTCATCACCCAGGTCGTTAATAAAGACACTGAACAGTCCTGTCCCTCGTATCGATCCCTGAGCGGTGTCACTCTGACAGCTGGACTCTGGACTGCTGATAAATATTCCCTGAGCCCAGCAATGAAGCCAATTTTCCACCCACCTTATTATCCACTAATCCAGCTCATATTTCCCCAATCTTGTTAAAGGAGACAAGGAGACTATTAGAAGTTATTGCTAACGTCTACCCACTGCTCCTGCTTTGTCTGTTGAAGCAGAATTCTCTTCAGAAGGTAACTAGACTGGTCAGGTGTGCTGTGCTCTTGACAAATCCATGTTGGCTATTCCAACCCACCTTCTTGTTCTTTGTGTACTGCAAATGGCTCCCAGGAGAATGTCCCACTCCTTTCCTGGGAGTGGTGGTAAGGCTGACCTGCCCTTAGTTTTCTTGATCTTTTAGACACTAATTTAGATGCCTCTAGACACTAATTATAACTAAATAATCCCTATATTAGTGACTGAAAACTTGTTCCCTTCAAGGTTTGTTCTTCTTTTAAACTTTCAGAAGACTTACCTTTCCTTAAAATTCAGATCAATCAAGTTTTTTGCCAATTGTCTTTGTGCAATATAAGCATCTACTTTTACTTTTTCATCTTAAATGATGTTTGGAATCCTCTGACCTTTTCATTGCCTGTACTTCCTCCAGGAATCATACATATTATTGAAAAAATATTCTTTCTGCTGGGAATCATGCTGGTTGTTCCAAAATTCATGTTGGCATGTTACTATACTCATCTTTGACAGCAATAAATTACTGCTTTTTCCTCAGTTTTTCTATGCTTTTTACAGTAATATTTTATTGTAATTTTGTAGGACTTTGTCTTACCTCATTATAATATATTTAAATAATCCCCATAGGAAGAATTTATGATACACATGAACTCCTGCTACTTCAACCCTAATTCTGATAAATGACTTCAACTCTGTGGCCTGAACTGTCCACCAAGACCAAGAAGAAAAGTCTACATATGTACATGTATTACTTCAAGGCTCATGTAGGGATTAAGGCATGTCAGCTGGTATTGCTGGTCTTAACTTATTCCACAGGACCTAAAGAAAAGTCTGTCTCCATTGAAAAGACAACCACAGACCTAAACAAATGGCTTTTATGCCTCCATATCTCCTTGCAGCTCTCATTAATAAGACAAGCCCTGATGTTCTGCTACATTATTTATTGGCTTAAATTGAATTTAAATTTGTCCTTTGGCATTTACTGAATCAGATATTCACTATTACATTTCTATCAGCCAATATCTTTCCTTAGCTAAAATTATACATCAAAGTTTACTTGAATATATGAATTTAAAACACCAGCCCCAAGGGCTCAGTAAATAAACGTGAAATTTAAAACTGTATGTGGAAAAATTTCTCAAACAAGCAGACTCTTCATAGGTTCAAAATTAATCTGTACTAGAAAGAAATAGAAAACAAAGGACATAATACAAATGAGTGCCATTAATTTACCATGAAAAAACAAGACTTCTTAATTTTTAATTGTAACACATTAAGAGGAAAATATTTTCTGGCAGAATTATCAGGATCATATTCCTCACTGGATTTAATGTCAGTTGTAATGTGCTTAATTTTCCATTTTTCTGAAGTGATAAGAAAATATTACTAATATTTCTTACATTACTGTAATAAAAGAAGGATGATTGGGGTTTTTTTCCTTTGAAAAAGTTTTAGTGCTTTAACTGCTCCAGGGACAATTTTATTTTTTTAAAAAACGTTACTTCTTCTATTTTCTTATCACAAATTACTTGTTTCTGCAACTGCAAATCTTCTGTGTATATATTTTCCACAGCCTCTCTGCAAAGAGGATTTATTAGCATGCTCAGCCTCATAGCAGCTCAGAGCTATTGAGGCCATTCCTGACCCCCAGTGCTGTGCTGCAGGAGCACCAAGCCAAGATAAAGCCAAGTGAAAGACGAGTCAGGGGAGCTGTATAACTGGGATTTTAGTGCAAGCAAGACCAAAGGACAATGCTGTGTCCCCAAAAGACCTAAGAACTCAAATGACACATTAATGAACAGAAAGGAAATAATGAAATCAAGAAATAGAACAAAGCAGAAAAAAGCCCTCAACGGACATAGATAAAGTGAGAGTGTGTAAAAAAGAAAGAAAGAAAAGAAACTCAGATCTTACTTCCATCTAGGAATAAAAGATAAGAGACATGTATGTAGAAGGAAGGGGAAATAATAAAGATAATCAATAACGATATCGTTGTGCAGAAAATTCCCCCTTTCCCTGTGCAAATTTTCTCCCTTGAAAAGCTGAAGACTTGAAACAGGTTGTGTCAATACAGCCAGCAGGAAATATACTGAGGGATGATACCGTTGCAAGCATATATGTTTCTTGAAAATGGCTGATAGCATGGCATAAAACAGTCTAAGATAATTTAGATAAATATCACATTAGAGTTCTAAAAGACTTAATGATAATCAATTGCTATAGAGAACACCAGATAAGTTCTTTACAGAAAAGAACAGCATACAAATAATGTCTTGGCAAAGCCAAGATTGAAATGTGAATTCAGAACTCCAAATAACCAACGAGATCATGAGATCACAAAAAAAGTTTAGAAAAAAATGACTGAAAAGCAGGCAGGAGGAAGCTAGTAACCACCACTCTTAATTCAGACTACCACAAAAACATTAGAAAAGTGTGTACCCAGATGAATGGCTGAGGGAAGGACTGCACTTACTGCAAAGAAAAATGGGAAAGGAAAAATTTGGTGCCATAAATTTAAGACATGCAGGTTGTTTGGCTACAATGTGGAACCTTCTTGCTGGAAGCTTTACAGAAAATGTGTTAGAGAGTGTTGAAGCTAATGGTATGTTCCCCCAAGTACAGAAAAGATGGTGAAAAAGCAAAAGCCTTTCTAACAGGATGCAAAGACTTTCTTACTGATACCAAGAGAAATTCCAGGTAGATGATGTGAAATCATCATCACTGGATGAGATCAGTGGTAAGATAGTAGAAAGCACTGACTGTGTAGGGGGAACATAGAGAAAGTATTTTGAAACATTATGTGCTGTACTGGAATATAATAAAGTAATAAATAAAGCAAGAGTACATAAGCCAAAAGATTTTCCAAAGTGAATATATGTTATTCTTTTAATATCCTCATTTCTACTGGTTGCCCTGCTGCACCATATGAGAAGCCTTTTAATGATGAAGGAAAGGAAGCCTGTCTCACATCTGGTATTTTTTAGAGAATCTGAAATGATAGGCAGAACAGAAACAAAATGAATTCACAGGTGAGAACTGCAGACGCTGTCTGAAAGGATATAGAAATGGAATTAAGGTTCAACAAATGTGCATAACCAAAGATACTAGAAAGATCTATCCCACAGCACAGAAGAAACCGCACCAGCTTGGCTCCCTCTGCCTTACACTGTTTTTAACACTGTGTATCAGCTCTGTGCCATGGAAACAGCTCTCTGGAGGATTGAGACACAGCCCTCACATAATTTACCTATGCATTTATGTTCAGTAATTTTTGACTGTGTCCTAGCTGACAATGTAAAGATATACCCAAAAGTATGTATGCATTCTATCACCATCTGCTGAAACCAGGTGAGGCAGTGATTCTTACCTCTGTGGGAAATATCCTCTGCTAATGGACCATCTGTTAAAACCAGGTGGGGTGATGTTCTTCATCTTTCCTACGACCCACCCTTCCTCCAGGAACATAACTTCTGTTAATGGGCCATTGATTTGCATGATTGATAAAATTACATCATCCCATTGTGAGATGCTCCACCCAGCGGGAGGAGCTAAGCCCTTCCTACCTAGATAAAAAGCAGATTTGGAACAGCAAAGCAGCCCTCACCTACTTGTTTTCAGAGGGCAAGAGCTACCAGGACCAAGACCACTGCCAGGATTTCTACAGGATCACTGCTTCAAGAAGACCACTTCATCTGGACTGCTACCACCACTCAAAGTAGCAGGGTATCAGATTGTATTCATTCTGTCAGTAGTTTTTCTTTTGTACTATTGCATGTATTTTATTTCTCTCTCGACATGGAGATGTGGGGAGGCATGGGAAACTCATCAGCAGGTGCTGAGGTGAATCCTTCTGAATATATCACTCTGAAATGGGAGTAAATAGGGCAGAGGTTATCTAATGGACTTGGATAGGAAGAGCACAAACACATCAAAATCTTATCAGTATCACTGCCTGAGTTAGGCAGATTTCATACTGACAGTAGATAAATAGATAAAAACAATTGCAGATACCAGGAAAAATGAGATGTGTGTAACAACAGCTGTCTATATATATAAGACAGAAAACAGACTGGTTACAGTTCAGTTCAGTTCAAGTAGTTACCCAGGCATATCTTGCTTGTGAGACACACTTAGGGAGCTACAAAATGCACACATAGAGATGGAAGGAACAACCTGAAGAGCACTTGGGTAGTGAAGAAACATAATTGAATTTGATTGATGGCAACTTAATCACAGCTTGAAGAAGAGAAGTTGAGATGAGGAGATTTAAACAGCTCAGACTATTCGTACCAGCTGCATTCAAGGACAGAGGCAAGGTAGGGAAGCTGCTCTGGAAGATAGGATGCAAGGCCCAGGTCAGGGGTCCAGCAGGTTTGGTCCAAATGGATCTGCTGGGGAAGAATAAAAAATAATGAAGGGGGAGTGGGGATGGGGGGGAGAGAGAAACAAAATTGTTGATACTGTGCATTGCTAGAATTAAGGAATTGGAAAAAAGGAATTGGAGAAGTGAAGACTGTAAAATGTTACCGGCAAAAATAGTTACTGCCAATGCAGTACATGATACAAGGCTACAAAGTAGGAGGGAGCTTTGTTGAGGACATTTTTTGACAAGCCATAGACATATTCAACTGTACATTAATAAATAAATAATAAAAGCCTAGCACAAAGTGGGATAATTTGGATTATGGATAAGATGGAAGCACTGCCAAATAAGAAGTAACGAAGTTACTTTGTGATATTGCAGGTGAAGTGTAAAATACCTACAACTGATTTTGGATTTAATATAAAATCAGCAGTTTGTCTGGTGGCACCTGCTATGAAGAACTCTGAAATCCTGAGGGGAAGTAAAACATTTGGAATGCAATGATGCAGTGGTCTCAGCTCAGGCCATTGCAACAAGTTATTTCCCCCTTGAAGTGGACAAGGGACAATGACACGAACAGAAACGCTGCTTTGAATGGTTCACTACTACGGATTCTCTGGTGAGTTTCTTGAGTCAGTGAGTTGCGAGTCGATGGTCACGACCTCCCCATTAGAATTACCTTCTACCCAATTAGAGCTGATTTCAGCAGAGTTAATGAGTTTTCTTTATTCTCTTCCCTGTTCAAGGAGTTCTGCCAAAAGTCCTTGTGGCCGTGAATTCTGCGTTCTTTGTGCCCACTATCAGCAGCACAGCCCTGTCCCCAAGCTTTGCTAACCTGCCCCTAGATCTGAGACCACTAAAACATATCAAGCCCTGAAATTTAACAAAGCAATTCTACCGACAAGCAATTTGCCTTTCTAGCACCTGGGCATCAGTTAGAGCTTGTTCGCTGCTGTTTCACGGAATAAATCTCCTTTCTTGATTATGCTTCAAAGTACATAAGGACCAAAAATCACAGTGCGACCGTTTTTAGGAACATGTTTACGCACCCGACCCGCCGCTGGGCCCGGGCCCAGCAGCGCCATGGCGGGCGGGGGCGGTGCGGGCCGGCCCGGGGCGGAGCAGGAGCCGCCTCCGCGCAGGGGCCGCCCCTTCCCGCCGCTCCGCCGCGGTAAGGCAGCGGGATGGCAGCGGGAACGGGCTGGGAGCGCGGGGAGGCGGCGGCGGCCGGACAGTGCGGGCCTGGCCGGAGGGCAGGGGTGGCCGCCGGAGAGTGGGAATGGAGGCGCGGGAGAGAGAGCGCTGTGGCGCAGCGGGCAGGACGGGCTGTGCGCACACGGGGCCTGGCTGCCGAGCCATGGCGGTAACGCGGCTCTGGGCGGGCGGCCTCGGGCCCGGCCCGCGGGACACAGCCGTGAGCCGGCAGGGCTCTCCGGGGAGCCTGCTGCTGCTGGCCCCGGGCCCCGCAGGAGCGCGCAGGTGGGAGGGACGGAACGTTTGCGGTTTGACATTTGTTACCTGTGCTCCCCTCAGGGTTTTCTTGTGTACCGGTGACAGGACCCGAGGGAATGGCCTGGAGCTGTGTCAGGGGAGGTTTAGGTAGGATGTCAGGAATAGGTTCTTCAGCCAGAGGGTGTTTGGGCGCTGGAACAACTCCCCAGGGCAGTGGTCACAGCACCAGCCTGGCAGAGTTCAAAAAGCGTTTCCACAATGCTCTCAGACCCATGGTGTGACTCTTGGGGATGTCCTGTGCAGGGCCGGGATTGGACTCGGTGATCTTTGGCCGTCCCTTCCAACTCAGCGTGTTCTGTGATTCTGTGACCCTGCAGTCTGTTCACCTTTCGGCTGCCTGCTTGGCCTTACTGCCCCTGTGCAAGCTGGCAGCGTCCACTTTTGCATCAGCATTCCCGAGCTTCCTTAGCACACTTGTGCTACAGGCTGTTCTAAAACTCCTATGATTCTCCTTTACTTGTATTTTCCATACTGTTTGCCATGGAAATAAGCCTTCTGCTCCTGTTTCTGCTGTCCCACAGACTGTTAGAACATGGTACTTAACTTCCATCAAAGGTGAGAATAAAGCTCAGTATTGTGGTAGTTAGTGGCTGGATACTGTCACACATAAGAAGGAAAGGTGGGACAGGTTTTTCTCCTGCATAGTAATTGTGCAGGTAACAGCCTGGCACAGGGAGCTCCAGGCTAAACCACAGCATGTGGGAATGCTTGTCTGGTAGCCAAAGAGCAAGCCACAGTTAGTCATGAGGTAAAGGTCATTGGAGATGTGGGTCTGCAGGAAAGCAGGCAGGCTTTGCCCATTCTGCTCACAAGAGTTCAGCCTCCCCTGCCCCTTTTTTGTTAGGAAATTGAAAGTTAATGAAAGATCAGAAAGCATATGCAGGAAATTCTTCTGAGCAAAGATACTACAAACTGTATTCAACTCTTCTGTTCTCAAAAAGTCTAAGACCAGGATTGTGTTATTTTCAAATTTAACTTTCTCCTTTTATTTTCCTTTTTTTTTTCTTTTTTTCCCAGTTAAAATCATGGCACTGAAACAGGTTTCCAGCAACAAATGCTTTGAAGGTTTCCAGAAGGTGTTTGAACATGACAGGTAAACACCACTTAGCTTGGGGCAGGGAATCCATCCTGTCAGTCTGCAGGAAGACAGCATGCTCTCACTAATATCCATATTTCAGTCAGGAATAATGTCTACGGCTGCTTTGGTTGTGCTCTTGAATTTCTGTGTTAATGTTTAACATAATCTAGTGTACTTAATGCTGCAGAGCTGAGGTGGGAAGCTAGTATTTTTACCTTTGAAAATGGAGCTTCATTACTTTGGGTTGTTTTGTTTGCAGCACAGAGAACCACTGTGTGTGCAAAGTTCCATTCACTTTTGGATATCTTCTGTGCACTCTGGAAGAAGTGCTGCGAGCAGTGACTCATTGAATAGATTCTTGTTTAATGAAGGTGTATAAAAAACCAAGCTTTTTAAAAAAACATTGATCCAAATAAAAATAAAATCATCAGTTGTGCTTAGATAAGAGCTTATTGATTGTTTTAGGCTTTAGTATTAATTGAGCTTCTAATTGGTCTGTAGACTTAGTAGATTGAAAACCTCCCTTTCTGGCGCATGCTGTGCATTTTATATTGTGCAAATCATGTGGATGTGTTCTTCAGTAAAAATTATTTTGCAATTTGATAGCCAAAGCTCAAGCTAAATATTGCTGGGACTCAAAATTCAATTTTCAACCTGTTCTTGGTTAGCAGCACTGTGAAAATGTGGCTTATTTGTAAGTCTCTGTTTTAAGTATATTCAGAACAAGGTTGAAAAGTTAGCTGCTGCCAAATCTAGAGTCTAAAGCTGAGTTTAAAAATTGATTTTCCCTTCCTTTAATTTAGTTGTTACAATTCACTAACCAGATCTCCCTTTGAATGAAATGCACTGAACCACTTATTCCTTTTTTAAAAAATAGTGACCTTGTTGACTAAGTAGTGGTGATAACAAGAAATATTTTATTAATACAGTGCAGAGCTAAAATGCAAAATGAAATTTGGAATCTACTTGCCTCCAAAAGCAGAAACTGGGAAGTGTCCTGTGCTGTATTGGCTCTCTGGTAAGTAACATGGGTCTTAGTAACTTTAAAAATATAATCCTAAATATTCCTAAACTACTGCACTACAATTAATGTAGGGGTAGTGCAGTGGCAGCTCTTGGATTCTGCAGAAACTCATCTTTTGGAAGGCACACGTAGTTTGAGTGTACTGTGGTAAATCTAGATGCAGCTTGGGGTTAGCCTACCAAATTGTGTTCTAAAATGCTCAAAGTATTCTACTCATTTGTTCTAAAATGTTCATACCTTTTGTTCCAAAGCGTATATATGAAAGTTTTCCTGTGAGGCTTTCCTGTTGGGACACCTCCTGCTTTCCTTTGTTTTTAAAAACTGCTTCAGCTAACGGAGTAGGGATGTGAAAAGAGCCCATGGAAGCCAGCACATTTGTCCTGTGGACTCTACCTGATTCCAAGTATAACTTTGCAGGAAGCAACTGGTGAACTTGAAAAGAGGGGTGCTGTCAGCTGCCTTAGCTCAAGCATGTCTAGTGGGAAGTAAACCTGTAGGATCAGAAAGGGCCAGAGGCTGAAGAGGCTTGTGCAACAGGAGTGAAGTTGTCTCATCAAAAATTAAGTAATTCAATCCTTTTTTTTTTTTTTTAATTCCAAATTAAAAGCAGAAACTCTGTTCTGTAATTTGAGGAGTTGCTTTATGAGACTTGTCTGGAAAGTTGGAGACCAGACTGTTAGTGTGGAGACTTGTGTTCCTTGTATATATTCATTTCACAAAATAGCTGGTGTATCTGATCTGTGTTGTGACAGTGGACTGGGTAAAAGTGTTTATACTTGAAGTTAGGAACATCAAAATTGTCTGAAGATCTCTAAACCATGCAGCACATTTATTTTATTGAATGTAAACTGTTTTGTCCTGGGCAATATATCAGTCAAATTAGGTTACTGGCAACTTGTCCTCAGAGAAAACTAGAATCATTAACTCTCAAATTGCATAGTGAAGAAAAATTGAAATATTTGTGTGAAAGGTAATTTATTTGTAATTGGACGTTATTTTGACCTACTGCTGTACAAAAGGTGTGTATTGCTGTGAGTTTTGGAGCCAGGGTGCTTATGAGCCCTTTATACTGTCTAAAGTATGTAGAATTTGTCAGACCCCATGTGTGATTCTGTAATGCAAACAGCTGAGATGACAGTGCAAAGAAAAATGTAGTTGCAGGATTAGGTGTCAGAAGCTAACAGTGTCAGCCTTAGCAAGTGCCTGTGCTCAGTGGGTTTAAATTCACAGTACTTGAATGCACTATGCACTGCATGGGTAGGTGCTCCAGGGGATACAGGGTGCACTTGCATCTGGTTTTGCTCACTGTTAGTGTGTCTGGATGGGACAGTGCAACTGTGTTTCTGTGGATTTTTAAGTATTGTTGAGCCTAATGAAAACATCTGCCGTGTTTATGGAGATAAGAATCCTTGTTTTTCAAAATCTTTCCTGTCAAAAAGAGTTTTGAAACCAGTATGCCATGAGCAATGGGTAACCAGTGATATTTTTCTTTCCCTAGGGTTGACCTGCACAGAACAGAATTTTATAACGAAGGCGGCATTTCAACAAGCGGCAGCTGAGCACGGCCTTATTGTAGTGGCACCAGACACGAGCCCCCGTAAGTTCAACAAGAGAGTGGCAGCAGTCATTGTACTGAAGTGCACTCTGTCCTCAGAGAATGGGGGGGGGTGCAGTGTGCTGAGAAGTGTGTTGTCCACCTGAGTCAAACTTGACCTCACCTCTGCATCTTGCATTGTTCACTAGATTACATTGTGTGCACTCTTACTAACGGGATAGTGAGGGTTTGACATTTGAAACTCTTACTGTTGTGGCACTAAAACTAGAACAAAGGGGCTATAGAGTTCAGCACAGTCAAGGAGAGAGAAGAAAAGTGGAACAAGAAATGTGTGTTATTAGAATTCTTGCTGATGTTTTGTGTGCCTTGCTGAGACTACAAAACCTGCAGAATTGTGTTGCCACACGAAGATGCGATGCTTGTACTTAATTGTATTCTGTCTTCTAAAGCAAATTAAATACATGCCTTCAGAGGATTGCAATACTTGAAAAGCAATCTAGAAACCCTTCTCCCCTGCAGCTACTACTGGTAAATTAATTTTTTAAATGATATGCTGTTATTTGTATAAGGCTGAGCTTATGGCATGGGGAATCAGAAAATGGTGGATCTACAGTTATTGGAAATACTGAGATTCACTGTTTTGTTTCATATTTGTTGGATTCTGCCACAGTCCCATGAGTGCTGTAAACAAAAGTGCCAGCCTTCTAATACTTCCCAAGCTTTAGTGGGTTACATCTGACTACTGGCAATATGGGAAAGAAGAATGTTCTTTCCATAAAGTATTTTTTACATCTAGGTTTTGAAGTTATGTCAGGTCAAAGAATGTAAATGTTTCTAAGAAAGAAGAGGGACAGAAGAGCAAAACTTGTGGATTAATGAGCTTAACACTTTGTTGTTGCTATTTGCTGCAGGCTAGAGATGGTCAACTAACCTTTGCATTATTTGTATTGAGTAATTGTACTGGAACTTGTTTTTGGTAGTATCTGTGTGGATTGTCTCTATCAATGTGTAACTGCCTTTGCATAGGTGATTGCTTTGTCCATTTTCTTTTAAGTCCTTTGTGGCAGCCTCTCTCTTGCCTTTTACCCTAATAACTAAGGTTTGCTCTACTATTTAAATGAGTTTTGGCATGAGCTTCATATTATAATCTTAAATTTTAGCTCAGAGGCCTCAGATGTTCTTAAGTCTGTTTGAGCTTTCTGGAGCAATTAAAATATAATCATGAGCTGAGCGATATTGAAAATGCTTGCATATGTATTTTAATTGTGTAGTGCTTGAGAATTACCTTCCAGGAGCCAGGAGATGTATCTGGATTGGGAAAAAGACTTTATGAAATCATTAAATATTTTCATTACAGACCCTCTGTCAGGCCTTGATAGACTTTACTTTTCCTACTTTGAAGGTGTTTATTTTTCCAGACAGGTATACTGAGCAGTATTATTCATAATCCTTTTCAGATTTCTTTTTTTCAAGGCTTCCTGAAAGTTGTTTTTTTTTTAGCATAATGAGCACTATGCCTTCATTGCCTGGCAGGACTTTGAGTTTTTGTCCATCTCCAAGGTACTGAAGAGAGACTTTTTACATACAAGGTGTTGTTTAAGCACCACAGTCCCTGTGACTGCTGGACTTTAAAGTTACAGAATCACTCAGTGTTCAAGGGCATGTCACTGGAGCAACGTCAGCTTTGATCCTTATACAAATCTGATTTCACACTGGTGGCAGCCATCTCTGCACAAATTGTGATGGACTGTTGAGTTACATGTGGGTTTGCAGTGTAATCTGACAGTGGTAAAAGCCCATGCAATTTTGGATTGCAGAAACTAGGAAATAATGGCCTCTCTTTCTCCAAAACATTCCTATCACATATACCCTGAAATATTATATTCTATTCTGCAAACTAGGCTGATAAATCACAGACTAATCAAAGGGAGGACTGGATGGGATGTACTGACTTTCAAGAACATATCTGCAAATGTACTATGGAAGTGTAGTCTTGGAAAAGAAGATACAATCCTGCAGTTATTCAAAGAAGAAATTAAGTTTCATGGAAGTTATAGGTGGGAGCAATGAAATGAATTGCAGAAGAGGTAGAGGTGTGTACTTGTGAAGTTATAGTGAATGTTCAGTGAATTGTTCATCTGTAGAATCTTAAAAAGGGAGGTTAGCAGGCATTATTTAAAGCACATAGATTGGCTTGGACACACCATTTGGTGACACCTGGTTCTGTCATTCTGGGGAAAAGGAAATTTTCTTCTGTTTCTCTCTCAGTTTCTTGTACTTGATAGGATGAGGCCTAATGACTGAAATAAGCTGGTACCACCAATTAACAAGTGCCAACTTTTGATTAAGTTTCTGTGTAAATTGGACAAAGCTTTACAGAACTAATTTAGGAGACATGTATATGCTGTATTTATTTATGAAGAGATACTGACACTATTTAGAAATTGGATATATCTAGGTAGGAATTATATAAGTGTCATTTTGAAAGTGTTGAAATAACACTTGAAAACATTGTACTAATTAATTAAAATCTGAATTGTCTTATAGTTGGACGGGTAGAGATATGATTGAGAAACTTGTGTACTGAGCCTGATCTGTATGACAGGTTCTCCAATTCTGAACATGTAATAAAGGAAAGATTTTTCATGCTAGGTGGCTGCAATATTGAAGGAGAAGATGAAAGCTGGGATTTTGGCACTGGTGCTGGTTTTTATGTGGATGCCACTGAAGATCCTTGGAAAACAAACTACAGGATGTATTCCTACATAAAGAATGAGGTAACTTTGCTGCTGGGTTCTCCTGGTGTTGCTGGGTTGGATTGGTTGCTGGTAAGGGGTGTGGCTCCATCATCGGCAATTCCCATCTGTTGTGTTACAAGGTTATGGGGGATTTCTGTAGAGATACTTTGAGTTACTTATTATCAGCTGAACTGTTTCCTTTTGATATCACATTCCTCTTCAAGTTGCTTTCAGGCCATGATCACAAATGTCAGACTAGGACCAGAGATGGCATTTGGTTACAGTGGCATTAAAAATTTCTTAGTTGTGTGCTTTCTTCTTAAGCATACTCAAGTTGCTTTAATATTTTTATTATACTTTTGTTTCCTTTACAGCTGCCTAAACTAATAAATGCCAATTTTCCAACTGACCCTGAACGGATGTCTGTTTTTGGGCATTCCATGGGAGGTCATGGAGCTCTTATTCTTGCTCTGAAGAATCCTGGGAAGTACAAAGTAAGATGAAGTATAGCTTATATGCGGTATAATAATGCCTTTATATAGATTTCTGTAGATGTGACAGAAGAAAACATAATACTGTGTTCTTTGAAGGCATTACATGTATAAATAGTTTCATTTGCTCTAGCTCATTGTTACACAGTTTTGTTTTTCTTTTTTTTGCTGCTTTCTGAACAGTCTGTGTCAGCATTTGCTCCAATCTGCAACCCAATTCAGTGTCAGTGGGGGAAGAAAGCCCTTGGTGGATATCTGGGACCAGATGCAAGCAAATGGGAGGTATGTGTTGCAGCCCCAGTTCTTTAATAACAGATGAATGAGTGATCTGTTAATACATCACAGCAGGAGCCTGGAAAAAAACTCTGGAGTGCCCATGAGCTGGTACTGTTGTTTTACTACACCCCTAAGCACAAAAAAGCATTGTTTGTTTCTGGCAGGAGTGGCTTGCTGTTGCCTTATAGTGCTTATGAAAATGTAATGAGATACAGGTCTCTAATCAAATCAACTACATTCCTCTCAGTTTTCTGAAGATTTAAAAGTCTGGCTGAGAACAATTATGAAGAGAGAGACTGCTGCAAGCTGTTCAGACTGATGAGCCTCATGACATCTTGCAGGAGCAGCCTGTGGGAGCCCTCCAAGAGGAGCCAGTTGGACACTTGGAAATCGGTGTCCTGCAGAACAGCATTAAACTAGATAAAGTCAAGTTTTAGCTCCAGAGCCTTAATTTTGAGCTATCAGTAGTTGCATATGAATGGCTAAGATAAAAAAATGTTTGTCTGCGTGGTTGCTGCATTATTTGGGCAGCCCTTCAGTGTTTTTATCTCAAAGGTTGCACTCTATTTCTATAATTGAGTTAGAAGGGATCGTCGTGGCCATGTACTCAGGTTTCCTTGTAAATAAGCACAAGCTGCAGTTCAATCCCTTGTAAATTGGATTAAAGTATGTCTTAGGAAGACTTCCAGGTCTGATTAAAACTTTATAGGATTGGAGAGTGTTTTCTGCTTTTCTAATTGTTAATAGAGTAGTTTGTGTACTTAGAAACCACCAGTTAAACTTGCTTAGACTTAATGTAATGGATTTGTTGTGAAACAAAACGGAACAACTGTCCAAAAACCTGTTTTCTGTCTCCTTAACTTGTTTTGGAGCACTTCTGCAAACCTAGTCCAATAGATCAACAGCAATCATCAGGACAAGACTTAGATCTTCCTTTGGCACAGATAAACAACCTCTGATCTCTCTCTTTTGGCTTAAAATTCCCATGTAAATACGTTCAGGATAATTTGATACCATGGTCACAGTGCTGGGCTGAGCCCAAGCTCCCATTTCCATCGTAGTGTCATTTCTGGATCTGGTGGCATCCTGGAAGGATGGCTCTGATGCCTTGGTGTAGGACTTCAGATTTTGCTGTCCATTGGTGATTGGTCTTCTTCACAGCCTTAAACACTTTCTGTCTTTTTAAAGGAGTTATTTCGAGCATGTAATAAGCATGTAACATGTTCCCCAGCATAATTAAATTTTGATACATGTACATTTAGAGTTTTTGATTTTTGTTTCTCAGTTGAACGAAATTTTCTTGGTCAAATGATCATGGTAACCTTCAGGTTAAATGCCTTCTCAGGAAGTTGTGTTACACTGGTGTTTTGACTTTTAGCTGCCAGAAAAATTACACCAAGACACCAAGTTTCTTCAGCAGGTTATAGTTTCTGTACAAGTGTGTGAATTAGTACTGACTTTATGACTGTTCTTCCATTCTGTAGGAATTCAGCCCTGGGCTGGATGTGCTGTTTGGTCAAACTGCCAACTTGGTAATTACCAAGCTCAAACATTTGCCCTTTTTAAAGCAATGGGTATTACTTTTCAGTTGCCTGCAATTTCCCTGGTTTTTTTTCTTTCAAAGTGCAACTTGGTGTCCTGATCATCGCTGCCCAGGACTCTCTCTTCTTTTCCTGCGGTCAACAAACTGAAACCAGTTAGACATATGTGACTGAATGTCATTTCTCTTTTATTTCTGCAGGCATATGATGCTACACAGCTTGTGAAGTCCTACTCGGGCCCTCGTCTGGACATCTTGATTGACCAAGGCAAGGATGACCAGTTCCTGTCTGCGGGCCAGTTACTGCCTGACAACTTCATTGCTGCCTGCACTGAGCGGAAAATCCCCGTAGTCTTCAGACTGCAGCAGGCAAGTTGCTTCTGCAGTCCTTGGTTGTTGATTCTTGTGTGTGATTTTTGGTTCTGTACAGCAGGCAGTGAAGAGACTGTCTGTAAGGGGGCAGGCATGCTCTCACTGTGGGTCTGTCCCTGGCCACTTGAGGAGGAGGGTGAGAAGCAACGCTTTTCCGTAGCATGAGCCGTGAGGGTGTTCATCACCCGCCCGCTTCAGCCGCGCTTCACCACTAGGTGCCGTTGTGCTTCCAGCTTGGACAGGCTGCTCCCTGCGCAGGGACTCGGCTGCCGCTGCTCGGCTGGAGACACGGCATTTATCATTTTAATGAATATCGCAGTCACTGGACAGCCAAAGTGACACATGGCCTTCTGCTGCATCCCTTATCTGTGCTGTGGGTTTCATGTTTACCGTAGAACTTTGTGATTTAGTTTGCATGTGTTAGGGTAAATTTTAAGCAGTGTAATTTGTAAGCCACTGACAGCTTACTCCCAGACCCAGTGAGGAGCCCAGTTGTGGAGAGTGAAGGATTGTCCTCTTCTTTATGATAAACCTTGCACCTAAAGATAGAGTTAGTGCTGATGAAGGGGCACGGGTGACATTTCAGCACAGTGGCTCAGACCTGGGCTATGTTCTCATTATCCCTCTCTGTGTTTTACCAGAAGAACAGTGCCTGTGAGGGCAACTGTTGCATCTCAGCTGGCCTTTGCTGGTACCCATCTCTAGTTTACAGGCCCAGATCTGGGCAGGTTAAGGGACCTTCTGTTTGGCTTCCTCTAGTGCTCATCTCTACTTAGCCTGTTATGTATCCCTTGCCATTTATATATATTTTATATATATTCCAGGTATTTCTTAAAATGGATGAAACCAGGAGTCGTTACATTCCCTTTAAGAGAGCTTAGTATGATTGCTTTATCATGAGCTGTATGTTCTCTGCTGATTGCTTTATTCTTGTTCTTTTCTAGGGTTATGATCACAGCTATTTTTTCATTGCTTCATTTATTAATGACCACATCAAACACCATGCAAAATACCTCAATGCTTGAACCATTTGGACTTGAGTGCTGCCTGGCCGATATGAATCAAGAGATAGCGGTGAACTAAAAAAGTAATTTGTTGAAATAATATTTGTATAATGGAGCTCTTCTGATTGTACTTGTAAGAAAAATAAAAGTCCCATTTAATTGATGTATGTGCTTTAGAGTAAGTATTGGGAATATTGGTGCATGCTTCGAAACCTCCTGATGCCATGAAGTTACTTCTGCAGCATTTTGGGTCAAAATGTAAGCCAGCAGATGAGTGACTTTCAGACCATGAGTGTGGGTGTAGATGTGGCACCTGCAGACAGCTCCTAGTGCAACTGTGCAAAGACTGTAATTAACAACAGCGTGCTCATTCAGCTAATTAATTACTAGGGTTTACTTCATCCTTTAATGGTGAAGGAAGTTGTTAGTGGCACAGCTAATCAAGCTCCTTAATTAATCTGAAGTGGTAGGTGTGTTTTTCCTTGGCCTGTGAAATACCTTCCACGGACCAAGTCTGGTGGAGAATGCAGACAAAAGCCTGCTGTGCACAGTACTGTCCTGTGCATTATCAGGCAGATGATCTGGAGTATTTAATGGATAATACTTACAGAAAAGACCTCTTAAACATGTGAAGGAAGAAGTCTGTAATAAAAAGGATTTTTTCTCCACTTGCCTTTGATTCTTAGAGTGTGAAAGACTTGTATGTCTTAGATTTGACAAGACTGAAACTGCTAAATAGATCTGAAAAAAGCAATTGCTATCTAGATGATCTAATATCTCATTGCTGTAATCAAGTATGATTATTTTACAAAAGATGGCAGAATTTAGTCCTGACAGTTGTAGATCTAAAAATAGCTCTTGGTGGGATAATTCTGCCAGCTACCTTGTACAAGAACACAGTTTGTTCCAGTAAGCTGCAAGTAATCACTTGTAAACTCAGCTTTCTCATGGTTCAGCTGGACCTAAATAATTGTTCAAAACTTAACCCTTAACCCCTCTTGCCAGAGGAAGTGCTCTGCAGATGTAGATGCAGATGTAGGATGGGTTTCCTTTTTTTAAAGCAATGCTGAATGCTTTCCTCTGTCTCTGGCTCCTGCTAGATTCTAGGTTACAGGGAGGCTGGTGCTGGTGATAGCCTTAAACTGTGCATTAACTTGTATCAGTCCTGCATCTATGTATTTTGTATCAGTCTCACATCTCTTTATTTATTAAGTGAGCTCTGACGGCTGGGAAGATACAACTATGTGCATTGCAAGAGCTCTCCAGAAGGAAATTATTGCAGAAAGATCCACTGCTTCCAAAATCCTGTATCAAATGTGAAAAAGTACAGGCCTTAAAGTCACCTGTTCACTAAGGCAAAGACACAAAGAGGAATTGGAATCTAGGAGAATCTGTACTTGGATGACTTCAGAAACCTGCATGGGCAAGAGAAGGCTATGACCTGCTCCATGTTTCTGCAGCCAGGGGCAGAGCAAAGCAGCTGAGCACAGCCCTGGCACACTGGGTTATCCCTGGGGCCAAAGGGGTTACTGTGTTTACTGCTTGGATTCAGTACTATCAAGGAATCTTCAGGTTTTGTTTGCTGAAGCAGAAGGCTGCAGAACAACCTCTGCAGTTTGGCAGGAAAAAAGGCTGCCCTGTGGAGAGAAGTGTTAGCAGTAAAATGAACAACCCCCATACACCAATGTGAGCAGGAGCAAACTGAAGGAGGGGTCTCCCCAATCTCCTTGAGCCCAGCCCAGCCCTGGCAGCAGAGGGCAGATAATTCACTGCCACTACTGCTGGAGCAGCACAGCTGCAGGTACCAGCAGGATCTATGCCTTTATTTACATCACATCATCATCTTCTCCCATTCCTAAACCCATCATTTCCAGTGTTACACTGTCCAGCTACCATCTCTTTTACAAGAAATCATCAGTCACAGGGATAAGGCATTAAAGGGTTTCTGCAAATAATATAGTTTAATTGTAACTACAGTAAAGATTTTCTATATACATAAATTCACTGTGGAGGGTATTACAGATTTGCCATGCATGTCTTATTGCACATATAAATATTGTACAAAGGATGATGAAGTTTCTCTTTTTAGCCGTACAGGTTGAGACTGCATAAAAAAAGCTGTATTACAAAATACTTAGAGCTATTTATTTACAGCCAACTTCAAGCAAATACTGAAAGACACTAGCAGGAGAAAAACAGGATTTTAATTATGAAAAAACAAGATTTGTCAAAATAATAATTACAAAGCTTCATGTTGCCATATATACATTGTAAAAAAATACTCAGGAAACCTGCATTTTATCCCTCAAGATGCAGAAATCAATATTCCTATTTTTATACTTGATCCTTGAATGCTTCTAAAATTCGATAAACTCTGACTTGAAAACTTATTTTCTTTACATTGCTCATGCTTTTTGACAAAACAGATATTTGTGCAGCTCTGTAAAATATTAAAATACATTTTCATTTAGTGTTAAAGTGCACAGTACATTTTAAAGGAAACAATATGCTAGCTGCCAATCAAATTGCAATTTAAGTCAATGTTCCCTCTATAAAATAGATGGGTTTTGCTTTGGTTGAAGTAACTGGATATTCCATGCATACTGTCTTGTCTCATAGTCTGTGAGTCCCCCCCCTCCTCCTCACACGCTGCTGTCACTCCTCCCAGCCCGTTAGCGAGTGGAGTTGAAGTGTGTGCTCTGCCTTCAGACACCGTCTGAAGCTCAACAGATCTGCTACTGAGCCTGGGGCGTTTAAATGCAGCGCCTGGGAGCGTGTGCGCAGCTGCCTCGAGAGGGGGTAGTGACAAGTATGCATCACTCTGCCCAAAAGCCTTCATACAATAGTTCTTCCCCTATCTTCTTGCTGAAATATTTAGTCCTCCCACCCCCTTGCCTCTTTTTTTTGCCACTCCACACTTCAAACTCCCTGCTTGTGTGTCCCCAGCCAGCTTCCCTTTTCACCACATGCAGCTGCCCTATCCTGCTTGCCCAAACCCCATCACTGGCTTCTTGTGTGAATGAAAATGGGATGTTCCAGATAGCAGAAGAATCACTGTGCTGGAACTTTCTGATCTAAAATGTGTGATGTCTTAGTAATAAATTATACTTTTAAAAATCTCTTTGAAAAATGTAAAGTGGTGATAAGGATAAGAACTTCTATTTCCTATTGCTGACGTGGAAGTAGAGGTCTGATGCTGCAAATGTGTACTACAGAACATTGTGCTTAATGTGGATACTTTTGAAGAGCACTGTACCCAGGCAGGTTGGATCTGGAATATCAGGTCTTTGAGACTGCCTTTGGCAATTTCAGCCATTTTATGTCCTCTTGATGGAATCACTGAAGAAAACAAGTTCATTTTTTGGCTACCTGGTGAATCTTGTTAACGGTCTTGTGCTATTTCTTACTATTTGTTCTGTAGTGCTGTAATCTTCAAAAGAAATCAAGTTACAGTGCAAAATTACATTTCAAGATACACGATCCTAATGCACATAATTCATTTTGTTGTGGCAAAAGCTAAATGTCTTGTGCATAGTAAAATAAGCAATCAAAAATATTTGTTCACATTTATTTTTCAAGTTTACATATGTCCTTTTGTTTTTAAACATCTATATACAAATAAAATGGGTGTGCTCTCACTTTCCGCCAATTTAATCTAGTGAGGGGAGAGGTGTTACTGGAATGTAGGAAACTCAATGGAATGCAGGCATTTTTTACCAATGTTCCACAGATTCAAGAAATAAACAATGCCATTCCAGCTAGCTGTTCTTTTAATATAAGCACCTATTTTGTTTGCTTTTTATCTTACATATTAGAAAATACAATTTACGAAGATCTAGAGCTACTGCACATCAAGTAGAATAAAAAATAACTAAGTATTTATATTAAAATAAAGTGTTTAACCACAAAAAAAGCAGTAATAAAATACAGTTTCCTAATTTACATTTTGCATCCAAAGGATGAATAACAACTCACTAATAAATAATATTTATATAAATATTTTATGTCTGGATATTTTTAAAAGGCAATAGCCTGAAGCAACTGCAGAAAAACCTAAGGTGGTAGCAGTCTGATTTAATCTCCCTTCTCCCTCCCCCCAGGTGATTACAGTGATTTAGTTTAATAATACAAAGGTATCTTGCTGCAAGACAGCTGTGTACTCCACACAGTTCTAAGTGGCAGAGAGGTGGTTGTTTTAGTAAGTACTGTACAAAGTGAGCTATAAAAGCAGTGAAGTGCTAACTTCCTCTAGAAAATGTTTCTGTTCAGTTTCTGCTTTGTAGTTCAACACATACGTAAAGTCTGAAATATGAGTTTAAAATCACAGGAATACTCTTGGAGTACTGGTGTTGTTTTCAATGCAGTTTGAAAAAATGGGCAGTATTTTGATTCTTTCATGGCACAGTGTAGCTGGTAACAGCAGAGACAGTAGTTTCATGTGAATAAAGCTTGTTTCACTGTGGTTACATCTAGCAATGCTTGAACTGTTATGCTCACTTTTACCAAGCCCTTTTCTTCTAGGATGTGATGTGGTAGGCAGAGCTTCTCCTAGAAAAAAGACAAAAAAAGGAGTAAAAATTAGAACACTTAATACTCACTTCAGAACCTCACTTCACATGATCACATGTGGAACACAAAGCCCAGCAAGCAGCAATTGTTTCCTATTTTTAATTAAAAAGAACTTCCTCTGATTTTGACAGAAAGCCTCTGATTTTGCTCCTACTACACCTAAGAGTTAGTGAGAGATCTGTTAATATTCTTGGCCCCAGAACCAAGTTGTTCTGTGGTCATTACTGCATGTAAACAGCTAAAAGGGAGGGCCAGCAAGCACACACCAAACTTCCACCTACAAAGCAGGATAACACGGCATTTGCTTTGTTATAACATGTGAGATGGGGGATGGAAGACTGACTTCTTTAAAAAAAAGCAAACCAAAAAAACCCCATTCTCCCACTGAGCTCTAGACAGGTCCCAGGATATGCACCTTGAAAACTACACACTAGCATATACAGGGAAGTGTGTGCAATGATGTATTTTCAATGAGCAAAGTGTTTCATTCCAAATATTTGCACCTTATTTGAAACACCTAAGAATCAACTTTATTCACCATAAGGACACAGCAGTCATGGCCAGGATGGAACTCACTAGCTATCCACAGAGGCTGTTACAGCAGAAGGCAGTCAAGTAAAATCTTGACTGTATCTCCTACAGGGAGAGCAAGACACCCACCCATGAATAATTAGAGAAAACCTAAGAGAGGCAGCCTTGTGTCATGACTGTCTCTCTCTTCAAACAGTTTTTCTCAATGTTACAGCGTATTCTTGGTAAGAAATCAATGGAATTATGAAATCAGGCAGCAGGTCTATAATAAATAAATGGAAAAGCCAGACTACATCACATAAACCATAATTACAACTGTGAGACTCACTGCTACAACATGGAAGCCAAAAGCATTAAGTGGGATGACAAAAATATACAGGTAAGAGAAAAATCCAAACAGAGCTACTAAACACAAATACATGGAAACAGTGTCTGGCTTATAAAGTCCTTCAGCTCTATGTCATTGCTTTAAGCATAAAAAAGGCACCATCTGTGTGATCTAACCTGTTCCTTCCCTATACATCTACACATGACCATCAGCAGACTTGGAATACTGATTTCTTGGAAAGAATAGGGTGGTTTTGATATTCTCACTACTGAATATCTTAGTTATTCAATAAACTTTCAGCTTTTAAAACTACCAATGCATTTTAGATTCTGTTTTAATTAATTGCCTGTTGTCTACTGAATATTCTTCTTGTGCATGTAATGTTAACTAAGGGTCCCTTGTTTTATCTTTATACAATTCATGGTCCTTTTCCACACTTCCTCATATTGATAACTTCTTCAATTTAAACCTCACTGATCTCTTCTACCTCTTTTCTCATGATACATTCTTTCAGCTCTAGTCCCTTCTAGACTCCTGTGGAGCCTTACAACTCAGTATAATGGAACTGGTACACACAGGAACAATTCATACAGTCTCTATTATGTTATGCACCTATTGTTTTTATCTCCTTCTCCAGTACTTGCTGAGAAGACCTCCTCTAGGGGGACACAGCTACAGAAAAGTATCAGTACTGAACAGCTGTTCCACTACTTCTGATGTTTATGACTTTATTTTGTTAATGAATATTTCCTTGATGCATAACCAACATTCAGCTTGCTTAAATTCCTTGTGAAGTTCCTCACACCCCACTCCAGCCTCAATGAGAGGAAAAGCAGTACAACATTCCAATTAACTACTGAACCTGAAGATAAGAGACAAACTTCATTCACAATCACGGCACCTGATACTGGTATTTTTTACCGTAATTTAACTATATTTTATTTACATTTTATATTTACTACTGAAGTTGTTTTAGTCTTCATTATTTTATGTTTGAAAGATTTCTTTAAGACTAAAGAAACAACTTCAAACAGATAATTTTCAAGGAGCTTGGCTGAGTAGATCTGCAGGAGATGGACAACACATTTCCACACATGGAAACTGCTGTAATATTCTTGCTAAAGCTGAGTTACTACTCCACTGAGTTTGTGGATTCTGATTCACACTGACCAAACTGTGGCAATTGCCTCCCGTTCCTGTTGGTCACCCTGCCCCTCTCTGCAGCAACTATTTGTCCAGCCAGGCCAAGGAACTACCTCCATCTTGCAGCCATTCCAAGTCATCACCCACATTTCCATTTCAAACCTAAACTTCAAATCATTTAAGTTCAAATCATTTAAGATGCTGAGTTCTGCAATTCATTCTTGTTTGTTTTTCTGACTGAAACATTGAACTGCAAGCTGTCAGAAATGGTTTCCCCCAACTTTTATTCCTCAAAAAAAAAAGTGTCTTTTCCAGAAAATCATATAGTTTATGATGCAAACTCCTAAACTGATACTGATTAGCACTGGAGTGGCTATGTAAGAAGGTAGATACATTGATATCAAATAAAAGGGAAAAAAACCCCACTCCAATATTCTTTTACTTCAAAGGTGTGATTTCCACTAGACATTTTGCCAATCTACTGTCCTGGGAGTCATCTAAAAATCTACAATGCTTTAATTTTGATCATTTTTACAAAAAAATAATGATATTATTCTTATTTGAGAGTCTAAATCATACATCTGAAGTGAAAAGTTATTCTTTCCACACTTTTCTACTTCTTTCCAGTGTCCTTGCACAGTAGGCTCTTGTTTCACAGATTTGGTGGCTCTTAGCATGCCAGTTTTTCATTATTCTTCTATGCTAGACAAAAGGCATTTAATAAGAAGGCCAGCTAAATCCAGTATCTGAATGCCAGTGTAAGGGACTGGCATTACATGGCTGAAGGGTATGGGCTGAACCCAAAAACCTAATCACTAAAAAAACCTACCTTGCTAGATATTTACATTTGAAAATATTCTACATTTTGCTACTGAAGTCAGATTTCCTTGAACCACCACAGTTAAGGATGTTTACTTAAGAAAAATTGAAATTTCCAAACCCACTGTTTTTGTGGCACCTTGTAAACACTCACTGAGCTGTTCTGTCATGCTCACCTGCTAGGGTTTTTGCAGTTGTTTATAAGTCCATTTACACTAAAAGCATAAGGGAATGCATGCCCCAACTCCTAAAAAAACCCTATTCAATATGGTTTTTTTTCTGTTTTTAAAGGCAAGCATTATCTAATTATTTTAATTACAGCACAGTAATTTAGTTTGTATGATGTAACCTTGCTCCACCTGCCAGGAAGGCTGTTCTAGGAGGTCTGTAAAAAAATAGGACCACACAACTGTATTGTAGGAGTGAAAAGTTTCCCACTATGTAACTTTCTTATGTATCATTCTATGTTAGTGCTCAAAACATATCCACTTGACAGCCTTCTCTTATGAAGCACAGAGAACTTGGCTAATATTTTATAATTCTGCATCTAAATACATGATGAGCTTTCCAAACTTGAAAATGAGACCAATGCCATCTCCTAAAAATGACCAACTTCTCTTAATGCATCACAAATTAGTTCTGATATGTAAACCCTAAACACTATCTTAAAAGCTCTGTAAATGGCTTTCATCAACCCTGTCTCATATACTTTTCAAATATGAGGTTTTGAGTCACATATTTACTTCTCAGCCTATGAAAAGTCAAATCTTTCCTAGGACGGAATCCAAAGCACAAAGTTTTCCCCAACAGCAGTAACATCCCATGTGTCTCCATACTTAAGAGTTCAGCTGCTGTCCCTGCTTTTCCATGCTTTGCCTCACTTCCTCACCAGAAAGAACTGCCCTCTGGAAATCACTGTCTGCAGAGCTGTGAAGCTGCAGGCCATGGAGATTTCAAAGCTTTCCTTAAATCCTAGCATTTTGAAGCAAATGCCTGACCAACCAAGAGGAGAACGTGCCCAGCTCTGAGAATACTCAACTTCACCCACTTCTCCTCACATTTAATAAAATTTCTGTCCCAATTGCAATAGATTCAAATGCATAACACTTCTGTATAAAATTGTGAATTCTCTCTCTACAAACGCCCCTGCTGAAACCATCACTGAACAAACTTCGAAAGAACAGATGGAAGAAATGGATACTGATTCTACAGATCAGCCTAAAACAATTGTGGTGGGAAGGGCTGCCACTCCTCTCATAGCAGCACCAATCTCTCTATTCTCTATCCATTACAAAAATGAAGGCCTAATATATGTTTAATGCCTTTTTTCTCTCTAAGAACACAAAGGAACTTATATTACTTGTTGCAAACCTTCTACAGACACACAGCCACACAGCCACTTTGAATGGATAAAGATGTTTTCAAACTCATTATGAAGCAAAAGAACAAACCCCTCCTGAAGGAAAAAAAGTTAAGAAATGCACAAAAAGGAGGCAGCAGTAGGAGGCTGAATCACAAAGCAGCACGAAGAGACAGTACCACAGGTGTACCCACAAATGTGCATGTGTGCATGTGCTCACCATAGCAAGTTTCTAATCCTGGAATAAAATGTTAATTTAGGATAGAAGAAAGCCAGGAATACACAGTGACACTAACCCCTCAAGAATATGTGACACACTTCACATACATATCTACTTTCTTTGACACTAGATGACTTCAGAGTCAAGACAACTGCTTGAATTAGTTTATAGCAGGGCAAGCATCTTGGCAATTCAGATACAGTAAGTACTTATAAAAAAGTCATTGATGCCATAATATCAGATTGGCAAGTGGTAAAATAACCACATCATGACAAGAGCAGAGCCCAACTGTCTGTATTTTTTAGTTATATTACAGAGAAATGGAATGCCAGGATTCAGCAAGAAGCTTTCTCTTTGTATTTGTAGAATATGAGATTTCAGATCTATAGGGGGAAAATATTAATAAAACAATAAGTACTGGAACGTGCATTTTCTCACAGAAAAAAATTTAAAACTTAAGTCCATGTAATGCCCATCATTTCATGTTTGTAGCCAACTATTTTGAAGTTGGAGTCAATAAAAGAAAAGAGCATTACACTTGAGCAAACTTACGTCCAATATACTCAATCTCTCTCTAATTTTTTTAGGTCAAGGCCAATTTTCTTTCTAAACAGTCAGAAAAGAAAGCTATAGCAAATATTTACTTTTCCATATATCTAAGGCAATTTTAAATTATGTCCTTTTATGTATTTTTTTCCTTTTCCACTATTACTGTTGATGTTTGTATATGCCCAGATGCCCTGAACTACCACTTCAAGCACAAATGAAGAGGGATGTAAAAAAGCACAGCAATTCAGGCTATACTGCAGCTGCAAAATTATGTATTTGGAGTCATAGCCAGTTAGACATCTAGACAGGTGCATCTTCTGCACATTCAATAATCTGGAAATATTTGCAAAACCGTAATTGCCAATGATGGGCTTTGGATTCTTCAATAAATCATGACCTCGAGCCACAAAATTTAAAAGTAGACCACATATTTTACAAAATCCCTGACAGTTTTATTCTAACATGCTTAGAAAACCAGTGACCAGAAACTTAGTGACCAGAAACTTCAAGGAACAAAAAATCTTAATAAAGACAAGACACACACAAAACAGTAAGAGAAAACACAATCTTACAAGGGAAATACCAATTATACCATAAACTTACACATTAAATTCAGAGAAAGTGATGAGTGTTATGTATCATCAAAGCAGAATAGGTCATTACCTTATGGTATTTTTCTACTGCTCTTTCTGCATAATACAGTTTGTGTTCTACAAATGAAGGAAATGGCAAAGGTTCACAAAACCAGCTGTACCATTTTTTTTCTCAACCTGCATGTATGACTGGGTTTTTTGTAGGGTTTTTTTTTTTTTGTAACAGGAGAAAAAATTTTGTGAAAAACAATGACATGGCAATCCTTTGGTAACTTATTAATGTATACTGAGTTGAAAATTGAATTGAATATTTGCTCAGATCTAATTCAATCCCAATTCACCTAAAGTTCAACTTTCAGAACACTTATTAGGAGCACAATGGGACCTATATACAGCTTTCAGCTATAAACACTTGCTAATACACAAGAGGCATTTGAAGGACTACCATACTGCATTACACTGAACTTGAAAATATTTTTTTTCTGGATCAAGGAAAAAGAAAGCTAAATCCTCCCATCAAAATATCACTTGTGATCCAGTGCAAACACATTTTGCCTGCAAGAATATCCACTATGAGCTGTATTTATTATTTTATTGCAGTATGGATGAGATGACCTCCACAGTACATAAGAGTAATTAATATGGGCACAGACCAGACTGGAAACCAATTTATTATGAAACCATGGTCTGAAAACCTCTGATGATCACTGCAACGTGGAAAAAAAAAAAAAAAAGAATGTCAAAAGAAACAGAGGAGTAAATATAATTAATGTTATTAATGAATATAGGGGTGAACTACAGTGTACTTTTTTCCAACTCAAGGCAATCAACTTAATTATATGACGGGCTAAGAGCAGTAAGTATCAACTATATCTAACTGGATATCTCAATACTGACATCTCCTCAAAGGTGAGTAACCATCAAAGAGTTGAACTGTTTGGTCCACAAGTACTAAAGCCACAGAACTGTAGCCCAGAAACAGCACTGAATTTAGAACAGAATCTATTAGTGTAGATTAGTTTCCAGTATTTTAGTTTCCAGTTCCCCATTTAGTGTAAGAATTACTGACTTCAGAGATGGAAAGACAGATACTTTTCATATATGCATTACGTTTGAAATATATTTTGAGAAACTTTATTATATTCAGACTTAGAAAATGTAAGGGTAATTTTATTATTTCTTTCCCTGTAAGGTTTGCAGATATTTGGAAGTGTAATTAATAATAGTCCCCAAAAAATACTGAACTGGATAAGCTTCATGTATGGTAGCACAGCTATGCTTGCCATGAACCAAGTAAGTCTGGTGTTTCTCACCATCTGTTTCAAGATGGATTCACCACCTCTAACTACCAGAAACTGCACATAATGCTACACTTTAAATACCAGATATTATCATAGCTGAGAACACACAGAAAATGGTCCCTAAGTAACTAAATGATGATTCTGTTTGCATTGTAAGCATACACAAAGTTAGGCCTTTGGACAAGTTTGAGAGTTGTGTCACTGTGACTGCGGGACATTCACTCAGTCTACACTGGCACAACAGTAGTTCAGTTTCTAGTTCTGATAAAGCATTCAAAACCACTGAAGACATGAACTTCCATTTCCACACACTGAAAACGCAAAACACACTGATTACTCCTCTTACCGCCCTCCAAACTATACAGTGGATAATCAGACGTGCTATTAGACAATAGGACAGATGTGTATTACAGGATGGCAGCAAAACCTTTCTCCACATGATTTTCTAATTTGAAAAGATGTACTCATACATGTTCAGCTCTATATAAGGTGGGCACAACACAAAGCAGACAGGAGACCTGTTTACCACTTATGGGAGCAATAGCAAAACCCCAGCCCTACAGAAGACATCACTTCTGTCTCAAATGCCAACACTGGATTATAGAGAAACAATAATAGATTCTGAACTGGTTCAAGCCATATGTCACTCAGCTTCATCAGAAAAGCAAAACAATTAGAACATGACAACAAAAATCAAAACAAAGATCTGCTCGAAGAGAAAGCCTAAATGTCAAGCTGTGACTGAGTAAATAAATGTCTGGTGCTGAAATTGCTGAAACTGGGACACAGAAGAGAGGTCTGTGCAGGTTGAGGGCACAGGTCTATAGCTACATACCAAATAAAAAGCTTTGAAGCACTCACTGAATGCTTGCCTGGTCACAGATGACACTACTAACTATAAAGTTGTTATATATGTATGCACCGGAAGCTGCCAGACACCAAACCCTTTAAAATTTTTAATTTACCCATGGTCTCAAATTGATTTTTCCATTGTAAAATATGTAATAACACATTTACTACTTTTTATCTATTTTTATCTATATATTTATCTATCTATATTTATATATTTAAGCCCCAGAAACCAGGAATAGAACTGCATTTAAAAGTTTTTTAATAAAATTTTACAGGTATCTGTGGAGCAGGAATATTTATGGAGCAGCATTAAATAATAACTATATGGCCAGAATAATCAGTAACATACAAATTCTTATCCTAGTTATACTCTAGAAGTCTATAGCTAATTTTATTATATACTAGACATTACGGGGAATGAATGCATGTTTCAAGACACAAAACTGAGGTCCTTTGGTTAGCTAGCCTGAAACTAATTTATAAATTTAGGCAACAGCATCTAGGCCAATATTGCAACACCAATATAGGTTTATACTCATGGGTTTGTATTTTTCAATCAATTTTCATTTGTATATTTCATGTCAATAAGGAGAAAACCCAAAATTGTTTTATTTTAAGTTTTAGAGTGGATGAACAGAACAGAAGGGAAATGGAAGTCATCAGTCCAGCAGTCTAACCATAGGCAGAGTTCAAACATGCCAAAATAGCTCCTGGCTAATGTATGTCTAAGCTGCTCTCTAAAACCTCCCAGGATGGAAAAGCTAGAGTCTTCCCAGAGGATCTACTTTCCTAGCTACATTGTCTTTGCTCCATTGGTTACACAAACAAACAAACAGACAGTATCTTCATTTTCACAGGTGATGCAACAGAGAAGATAATGATGGGACTTGCCTGATGCCACACTAAAGAAGAGCAGGTAAAGGGATCTAATAGCTTATTCCCAAACTGTCTCACTGTACTGTGTGATCTTCATCCTGCCACATTCTAAAGTCCCTTGGATTCTATGGCTTGCTCACACTCACTGCTAATTTACAGCCACCTTTGGGGTCTAATGTAACAAGTATTTAAAAGGAGTTCAACACTGTTTTGTGTGACAGGGGAAAAAGATTATTCTACTACAGGAAAACATAACTACTCCAGTACGGAATTTAATCAGAACAGTAGAGACAAACGCTACTCTTTAAAGTTATAGTAGTCTTGTTAATATATAAGAATTAAAAAATCACAGTAATTTGAAAGGTAGTTCTCTAAGTGCTCTTAACACAGTATATGCAGAGATAATTGGCACCCACTCAGAAAATACTAACACCTGCTGGAGGTGCCACCTGAAATTGCTTCAATATCTGCAGCACTCTTGGATTTTCACAAAAAGAAAGAGGCTCAGTTCTATTTAGCTTGTGACAGACATCTAGCCTACACCCAAAAATGGATAAGAGGAGCTTCACTACATTAACACATTTAGTGAGTAGGCTAGGCAACATGAAAGAAAAACTATAAATAAAGAGGTACTTAAGTTCTTAAACTAAAGCTGGAGGGGATAGAAGATATGGGACTTGCCTTCGAGATGCTACTCCTCTCTCCTATTTCAAGAGATTAATAAAGATATTACAAGGAAGGGAAGCAAGGGAAAGGGAGAAGTTTGTAAGGCAAAGGAAGGAAATTAAGTACCTGTAATTTGTCAGAGACAAAGCAGAAAGTTTGTGCGCACATGCGAACAGGTTATGCTGTTAGCAAATTCCAGT
Organism: Muscicapa striata striata; assembly: GCA_030060385.1. Lineage (NCBI taxonomy): Eukaryota > Metazoa > Chordata > Aves > Passeriformes > Muscicapidae > Muscicapa > Muscicapa striata. The sequence goes on along the minus strand of JAREIS010000016.1, from coordinate 7,759,441 downwards.
GATAAGTTATATACATCAAGACTATAAAAAGTATATGGAAAAGACAAAAGCCTATTAGATCCCAGGAGCGAAAAGTAGAAGTTGATTGTGGGGGTTTCTCCCCGAGGGCGAGCAGAGTGTCAACAGTCTTTCGAATGTGACGAATATCCGACTGCAGGATGTCATACGGAGAGCAGAGGTCAGCCTATCCCGAAGGGCAGCCATTAGAACAGAAAAAGAGTGCAAAAAATTAAAAATACAAAAATAGAAATATATTGATAAATAAATTATCACAATATTCTAGCATAAACACGTAGGAAGTTTCTTCAAAGTATTGCCTTAGTCGCTAGACATCCCAGCTTTCTTTTGTTTCCTCTAAATACTGAAGCTATCATATAATATCAGAATGTTAAGATAGAAGACCTCAGGCCTTCTAATCCTTCCAAAATTATGTCCAAGTTCAAAAGGGCAAGGAAGTATGTGTGATTCACTCCAATGAGGTCTGCACACCTCTGTCCATCTGGACCTTATTGAAACGTTTAAATGGAACCAGCTGAAAAACTAACTTATAAAATAGCAAACAGTGGGTTAGAAAGCTGTTAAAATCACAAGCAGCAGCAATATGAAGTCTCAAGAAAAAGTACTTACAGAAATCATTAGAAGTATGAAAAATTATATAATATAATAACCTAAAACTTGGTATTCAAATATCACCTCAAATGATAGCCTGGGATAGAAAGTTTAGAAGTCATTGTAGCACTAACTATATTTAATTTTAATAAAGTTCCTAAACCGAAGAATTGGACACTAAATTCCTTATGAAGCATTTTTAAAATTATTAGCAGGTTAGATTCCCATACCTTTTTTGGAAGGTATCAATGACTTGATGTGGCAACTTACTCTACACTAGGTATGCATTATGAAGTATAATATATAATACTATCAATATATTCACATAAATATTTAACATTTAAATCAAATCAAGCAACACCAGTACTTTTGAAATGCAATTTAAGATACACCATTTTACATTGCAAATAAGGCCTAACTGAGATAACGAATACTTACTGAACAAAATTATATGCAGTAAGAGTTTGAGAGAACACTGTTCCTGTGGAGGCTTTTCAGTCTCACTTCCTTAATGAACTGACAGTACACCAAATAAACCAAGACATGGAAATTCAATGTCTGTTTTCTGTTAGTTTCAAGATCCAGTTTGAAATAAATTAAACTTTAAAATATTTTAGATGTCTTTCTATCTTGAAAAGCGGCTAGTAAAACTGGAAGTCAAAACTGTAGTTAAATAGTGACACTTTTTTTTCCCTTACCATGACTTATTCTAGCTTTCCCAGGAGTCAAAAGCTGCAAAATTTTGTTACTTAGGCCAGCAGATACAGAGCAGGGAACCAACCTGCCTAGCAACAACACTTTTTTTGCAGTAATTTTTCAGAATTTTTAAACTCAAAACTCTAATGTGATAACAAACTTCAATGAAATTATTTTAGTTTTTAGAGTATGAAAATGCACAGACAGCACAAAACATGCTGATCTTGTTTAAAAATAGGATAGAAGTAGTACTGCATTTGAGAACACCTACATTCACAAGCTGCTTACCACAGAAACAAGTTTTAGTGCAAACTGTTCATGACTCCCAACTACATAATATATTACATTTATACCAAAGACACTAATAAAGCCAGTAAATGATGGATTAATTTTGGAACAACATCCAAAACTCAATTCCTAATTACTGCAAATACATACCAAAAGTATGTAAGATACATTCAACCTATATTTTAAAAAGAAAATACCAGAACTTTATAAAAAAAGACTTTTTAAAATTTTTGTCCAAAAAAAAAAAACCAAAACAATTTCAATAGTCCCTACTGTAGTCAAATGTAGAAGGGAATAATTTCAGAGTTTTGGGATGAGAGCTGGTAATAGGCTGACTTTTTACAGATACTGATGAAGTTGCTAACCCAATATTAACATCCTAAGCAGCATAAGGAGAAGCCAAAGCATACAAAAACAGCCAATACATGCAGAAAAACTTTCTACAGAAACTGCCATGATGTGTTTTAGTTAAATTCAGTAAAACCTGGAGAAGCCTTAGGAATGTCTATTTTTGTGTATTCTGTGACAATGGATAATTTGGTATTATAGTCACACCTTATAATGTAAAATATTTACACTTTATGTATTTTGGATTTCTGTAATGCAATTGTAGATGAAAAATACAAAGCTCTTCGGTAACGGTAGAAGTATTTCCACTTATTGCACTGATACTGTGCAATAAAAATACATAACTAAAACATGACATCATGAAATAGTGACAAAGTCTTAAAGATAATCACCCATCCACCCATCCATGACAAACATTGCCCCTCTCATTTAGGGGACTGAAATTGTTGCTAGTAAAAACTACAAAGACACACCTATTTAATCATTATATTTATGGACTGACATTTTATATCTAGGAAGCTGTATGATTAAATCATACAGCTGTCAATCATGCACACAGAATAAACACAGTAAGACAGAAATGGGACAGCAAAAGCATAACCAGCTGTTTGTGTGCACAAACCACCCTCATTCTGCATGCCCCTGCAGTGACTGAAAACAGACAGGATTTCAGAACTGATCTCCTTGGACTTACACTCTGGTAAGTTTGCAGAAGTGCATTAAACAAAGCAATCTGTAGTGCATATGCACTATACTCAAAACACAAATGAAAGGAACCTCAGAACTCTGCTTTCAGGACTGTAATTGAGAGTGTATTTAACCACTTAACTCCATATGTAGGCCAAACAGTGTCCACTACCGAGTCCAGAGGGAAAAGGTGGAGAAAGGAGTCATACCTGATAAAACTTACTGCAACTTCATGGATGTCTCATGATGAAACTATGGAGAAGTAACTGATTATGTAATTAGAAAACAAGCATAAGTGGCAATGATAACACACCTTGCATTAAACTGAAAACATGATTACCAGTTGACAAACTATCACGTGGTCAGAAGGTAAAACACTTTACAGTCACTGCCTGGCTGCCTCCTTTACTTTGTTTTGCTACATTTTTAAAATACAAAAGCCGCCTGTTTTGTTTTTATTATTGTTTTACTTAATTTGCAATTCCTACACTAGCTCAAGTCACACTGATTTTTAGAATTATTCTGTCTCACGCTGCCACACAGTGGATCTCATTATCAGAGGAGAGGTTGAAACACAGTATTAGTTAGGTCCCATTTGCAGGACTCAAAAGTCACTCAAAAGGGGCACGGCTAAACCTTTCCTAGTCTGCATCTTTGTATGATGACTTAAGATCCAAAAAGCCATTCCTTATCATCACCCTTTTTTCTGCTCAATATGTTTACACAAAGTAAATGACTGAAAATTTAAGAGATGTGGCAGAAGTCTCTCATTCCTATGCAAGATCTTTGCCCCACTAAATCATGCTGCATCACTGCCAAGGTGCTGGAATACAGACACTTGGTAAACCTGCTGGAACATTTGGCTGTGAAAGATTTCATTTTATCACTGCCTTTTATCATAGAAATTACCATTCTAGTACTAATCATGATAACTTCAGCCTATCTTTTTTTTTTTTTTAACTGTGTGAGGATCAACACAGTATGTTATGTGGGGAAAGTCTTTGTTTCCTTTTAAAAAAGATAAATCTTATTTCCCTGACCTGACTCTGTAAAGGATCAAAATATGCTCAAGTGCCTAAACTGTTAAAATATTACATTAGTGTAAGCTGCATACCATAAAAACCAATTCCTGTCTTTGTAAAAAGCTAATTTGACAGACATTCAAAATACTTTATTTTCTTTTTCAAAAAAAATGGTTAGAAGATCCTACTTCTGATACTCCTTATTTGTTCATAACTGAGAACCAGAAAAAATGCAGAGCAAACTTGTAACTTTTGTCTTTCAAATATATTGTATGTCCAGCTTTGCTTTGGTCTAAATCTTACTTGTAGTAAAGTAGCATTCAACCCACCACAAATCAATTATTTCTAACTTTTGAAAGGAGTATTGGCAAACATTACTGAAATTGCATAATACCCTATAATATGGATTACCAGGAATAGCTACCAAGAATAAAAACTCAAGTTTAATTAAGTTATTAATTTGCAGGTTAATATAGGAAAGTCCTTGTCCTTGCTTCTAGTATGAATACTGATTTGGCAATGACAAATTGAAAAAATGTGCATGAACATTTTTGCCTTTATTTACATACATTGTTACTGGTTTTATGAAAGAGTAGTTGTAAACAAAATACTTCCATAAATTCAAATACAAGGTAATGTGATAATTCACTCTTCTGACAACTTTTAATATCTCTGGGATGAGATGTCACTAGGAAGAGTAATACTGCAATAGAATCATTACATTTGACACTTTGGGGGCCACACTTCCACGCAAAAGAGAAGTAAAAAATCCAGCTTTATTTTTCAAACGCACAAAGTATGAGAGGGGAGTGCAACATGGATGAACTGAGTAGGCAGTGAGGGTGGTATTATTTGTGGGTTCATGTGACATTAACAATGTAAGTCCAGTGAATGGCACCATCCAACTACTGCATGTCACTGAAAAATTCAGCAGGACCTCAGTACTGCTTGCCACACATCTACTGCCACTTGCTTATTCAATCTGTATCACCCAAAAGTAGGAAGTTTGTTACTGTTGCTACTATAGAGGAAACTAGGTAATTTGATGGGTTTTAGTTAATAATGCAAAATAAAGTATTCTTTAGCTATTTTCTAAGAGAGAAAGATTGCACCCTTTTGTCATAAAACTCCTGAGGGGCACAGCAGACATTTTCTGAATCCTCATACTTTCAGATACTTACCTGACAACATCCCTTTCTGAAATCAAACAAAAACATTGCATTGTCTCAAAAAGTCATCTAAAAGGTTCTCTGATAAGGTGCTACAGCAAAACCGGACACAATTTGATTGTCCCACAATTCTCACACTTTTCACAACCTCCGGGTACAGCCAGAGCATTGCTATTTAGTTTCTTATTAAGGATCAAACTTCAAACTTCCCTCTTGCATGTAATCCAGCAAGTTCCTTCTGCATGCAATCAGGAGCATCATGTGGCTGTTAACAGAAATCGATTTCAATGTGTCCCCCACTGAACTGGAATTCTCACCTGGCAGGTAATAGGCTTTCAGAGTCATCTACATACCAGTCATTATAAAGAGACACTGATGTTCCTGAATTTTCTATTTGCAGTTCTTTGGTCAAGATGCCAACTCCTGATACTCACTGTGACACGCTTAGATAGCAGCTGCATTGTTCTACATTTGTATGAAATTTCCCAGGTTTGCTCTGGGAAAATAAAATTTTGATCCAAGAACTGAATGCTGAAAACCACAGAAGTAAGAGACCATGCACATCAGCACAACACAGCAATTACTTAGCTATTTTCTTCTTTTCATTTTACATAACTAAACAGGAAATTATTCCAAACCTGTGGAGTTCAAGAAACAGCACATACTCTATTCATTAAATAACTGAGAACAAACCAACACAAATTATGACCATTTAAAACCCTTTTCAAACCTGTGCAGCAGAATTTCAAGTGAATTCTCAGGAACTAGACATGGGCCTAAGTACCACTGAAAAAGCCCAACACTTACAGGTATAAGGACCCAAAAGTAGAACTCATCACTCCCATATAGGGTGCTTGTTTTAAAAAAGAAGTCATTCACTGCACTCCTTTTCTGGGTTTCTCCAGAGATAGTTAAGCACTGCACAACTCATCAATCTGAAGCAGCATGAGCACACCATCTGTAGTTCTTTAAAAACTCTGACAGCTGACTGTCATACTCACTATTACACAACTTTGCATTCCTAATGCATGTCCCTGCAACACACAGCAAAGTTCTAGCATCTACCAGCTAGTTCCACAACATGATGTGTTTTCACATAATATAGCAAATACACATCTGCAAATTACTGACAGCTAATCAAACAGAATATCCTCAGAGTACTTAAAACCTACTGTAAGTTTACAATGGCAAGCAATTCATTTAATGTTTAAAAGTGTTTTTCCCTTCAAGAGAAGTTAGTGCTTATTTAGATACATAAAGACACTGGTAAGACATGGCTTTGTGATCAAACCTCCATGCAACTCTTCAACAAAAACTTTGATAAAATTTTAAAAAATCTTAAAGAATTCAACAGTAATTTTGATGGAAGGATTAAAAAGGAGGGGTAACAAATATATATATGGAAATGCCTATTCACAAAATACCAAAAAAATATTTCTCCAGAGAGCTTACTTATAGAAATACAAAATCAAAAAGAAGGAAAGATTTCTGAAAAATCCCACAACTGCAATGAAAACAGATCTTAGCCTTTTCTTTCCCAAAAGGCTACAGCCAGGAAAATCTGACCTGTATTCTATTCATTGAGAATTTATAATGCAACAGAATAATTTTGGGGCAGCTTAACAAATACTCCATGTCTAGAAGTCCACAACAATGAGATTTTCATCTTCTCTGAAGTGAAATCTTACGTTTAATATGAAATAATTCTAATATAATAAATTACATAACTAGAAGAACTAAATGAACCATTACAACTTAAGAGACCCAGCCATTACACTGAATTGTCAAATTAAATGTATGATGAACCATTCATTGAAACTGTAAGAAAGTCTCCCCCTCAAAATTCCTACAAATAGCAAAAATGATCTGCCACTTTTGCTGTCCTCCAAATCAAGTGTTAAAATACAGATAAAACAAAGAATTCTTTCCCAATGTGAAATCTTTGCATTACCATCTGCTTCCCAAGGGGATGGTGGTGGAAATCACAGAAAACATCTTTTCATTTCAGTGTTCTTGAAACAGACTAAAAAGAACTCAGCCTTCATTATACTGTCATATGTAGGTACCAGTGAAAATACATAATGCAATTTTCCTGTGATCAGTTTTAAATGATCTTATATAATCCTCTACCTTCTTTTGAGGCTCATATATTCAAAATTTAACTTTTTCTTAATAGGTTCTTCTAAACCATAAGGGAGTCTTTGAAATATTCCCAATGGAACTCCAATATTCATTACATTAGTTAAGAAGATGAGAATAAATTACATGATGATTGACACCACTCTTACTTGAAAAATCAGAAAACACCAAGCACTGCAATTTCCCTGTTTCCAACTACTAAAACACTTAAAACTACATTATAGAATCTTACATATACATGCTTTCCATACTTCACATGCAGTGCTTTTCTTCAAATCACTGCAGAAATGTTTCAATACAAGAGAAGAGTCTGTTATTAGTCACCAATGCACAGAGTACTTAATATTGTAAAAAAAAGGAAACATTGCAAAAAAAGAAAAAAAATTAAAAGAATGAAGTTCATATTCTAAAAGCATGAGGTAAAAATGCAGTTATATGTTGTGAAATGAAAAAAAAATAGCAAACTTTTGGCTACTTACATAATATATTATCATAATTTCTTATTTATTTTCCATGGCAAAGAAAGAGGTATTAGAGATAATAGCGAATTACTCTTTTGAGACAACACTTGCAATTTTTAAGTGCTGTGAAATAAGCCATTTAAATGCACTACAGTAGTATTAAACCGCACTATGCAGCTCAATTTTTAAATTCTGTGTCTTTATTGCAAAAAAACCTGCAGTTCATAAAATTATCTTTCAGCTTTCATGTAATGAATGTGTTTTCATGATTGAACATCTGGAATTGATAGACTTAATTAAATTACCTCTGGTATCCCCAGTTTTCTACATGCATCCAAAAAGTTTTCCACGTTTCTCCTGCATTTGGCCATGCTAAGTTTAGGCTGTAGAAGAGAAAAAAAAACAGTCTATGGCAAAAGAATTCATGAAGAACAAACTTAACTGTAATTAACAGGCTCACTCCTTTTAAATTTTTTAGGTACCCACAAATTTATGGTAGCTATACCTCATATTAATGTCTCTGAAGAATCAATGTCCTATTACTCTAGAATCTCAAACGCTTCTATAATTTGTCTTGCTCAGGACTATTCACCCAATACTTATAGAAGTATCATGTTACTGAAAAGAAAAACCAAACCCAAACTCCTCACTATTCTAGTTTTTCAACATCAGATGTGAAGCAACAGTAATTCCTGAATATCCACTTAAACCAAGAATTCACTACAGTGGCAAGGAATTTTCCAGGCTAAAGTAACTTGAAGGCTGTTTCAAGGAAGGGAACATCAATATAAAGTTGAAACAAAATGAAAAAAATTAAAATATGTGCATTTTGTTACAGAAAACACCACAAGATACTTATTTTATAAAAATTAGCATGGGAAGTTTTTACCCCAGAAATTCTAGTTTGCATATTTTGGCAATGTCATATTTTTACCAAAGATAGAAATTATTTCAAGTCACGGAACAGCAAAAGAAATTCCACTAGAATATCTGAGAAAAAATATTTTTCTCAAATCTGTGTTCTTGGAATTTCTTACAGATTGCCTCCAAAATCCACATGGTATTCTCAGAATTGAGTATCAGGGTATACATGGCAAAATTTACCAAAATGTACATTAAAAAAGAAGAAGGCAAATAGCTTGAAAACATACAAAACCTCTTCAAAAGCAGACTGTTACCAGAAATCTGGAACAATTATCTATTCAAGAAATAGACAAACAAAGAAAACACTATAGTGTTTTCCTAAGTTTCAAGAAGTGCACACAGTTTATGAAATCTTCAGGTCCTTAGATTTAGGCAAGCCTATATTAAATCACTACAGTGCAAGTTTCTGTTCTGTCTGCAGGTAAAAGGAATCACCTCTACATTGAACTCAATAGGACAAATATGCTAATAAAGTGTTTTAAGCGCTTTAGTAATATGACATCTGCTAAGCCACACATTGCTCACTGAAGAAGACAACTTCACATGTTTTTCAATCAACAAAGGTTGGTCTAGTTTTCTTTTTTAAGGGTGTATACTAGAATAAAAATTTTATACTGTTCTGAACAGAAATGCCATTATGAAAAAACCTGATCTTGATGCTAGATCAGGGACAAGACAGGATAAATTTGCTCATTTATAGATGTGCTTGTATATATACACACATACACCTAGATGATATATATAAATGTATCATATATAAAAGCTAATGAACATTTGAATTTGCAATCATATAAATGTTGCCTTTAGCAGAAACATCATTCATTGAGCAGTTAACACTGTTTATGTACCCAAATATCATTTGGGAATGAAACAATAATCAATAAACACTTCAGTGCAACAAGAAACATGCAACTTACTACTGCTGGTGAGGGTACATGAATACTCCCAACAGACCGAGGACGAACATGATTTACTAAATGGCACAGAACGACACCATCCATCAGAGCCGAGCCCAGGTCTTCAGGCAAACAAATCTTTAGTCTTGTTTCTATGTTCTGCAAAGAGAGAATGCCCGAACACTTTGATATAGAAATGGATGAATGGGGCAAAAAGGGAATAAATACTCCCATCACCTATGCTGTAAGCACATAGGCAGATTTGGAGATTTTTATTACAAAAATTACTATTCCTTTATATAACTAATTCTTTAGAAGCTAAACCTTATGCTGGTCACTCAACACCGCAATGCTGCTGCCACAATATGCATCTATTTTAAATCAAGAGGTATAAAAACACCTGTGCATGCAATTAGTCAGGTAACTGCATGCAGCTCCTTCCTTTCACAATTCCACCGAGTCTTCTTATCCATCTTAAATTTTCTTTACCAGCAGCACATTGAAAGAGAACTACATTGTGCTAATGACTGGACAAGCAGAGAATAAAAGGCAGTCTTTCTCTAGTAGCCTAAAAATTACTCAGGAAGCATTAGAGTGATCAGAAAAACAGGTAAGGGAAGGCAAGACATTCAAATGTAAAAGAGAAATTCTGGATACCTGTTAAGAAAAACAGAAGTCTCAAAGAACAGAATTTAATATTGCAAAATAAAATACTTTTGAAAATATTTAAGAATTAAAAAAACACCAAACCCAATAGATTGTTATATATGATATGTTTCCTGAATTGTGCTCCAATCTTGAAAACTTTCGAACTCTACACTCAAAGCTAATTACTCCCATTATCTTTAAATAGATATTTCTTAGGTGAACCTTTTAATGTCATTACTCTCTATTAATATGCTACTTCAACCTATACTGGTTGAATATGAATATCTGTTAATAGATATTATTAGATAATTATTAATAGAGAATTATTTTTAGAATAAAAGAAGTAGGTTGGAAGGGATTTTTGGAGGTCAGAGTCTAACAAATTTCAAGTTACACCAGAGCCCCGGTTAGTTAAGTTGTGATTATCTGCAAGGACACAGAGCCCTCAAAATCTCCAAGCAACTTTATTCGGTGTTTCACTGCCCTTATGACAAAGACTTTTCTCCTTATAACTACTTGAAATGCCTTTCTCTGCAATTTGTGCCATTGTTTTTCATGGGTTCATTTTGAAAAGCCTGGCCTTACACCTTCTCTTTTACTACCCTTCAGGCAGCTGAGGACAGTCATATTCTAGCACTCTAAAGCAAGAAATCCAATCTAAAGAAATCCAGTTCTTCACTTCTTCCTCATATGTCCTTTTTTGGGTGGCATCACCATGAAATAGCCTTCACTGAAGCACTCTGGTGTTTCATTACGTTTTCACTTTTTCCTTTTACTAGGAACACTGCTCAAGTATTTGCATGTAGTTTTCACAAGTTGCAAACAGGAGAGTACATGCTCACTAATATAACATTTCGTTTTCACCTTGGTTTAATTTACAAATCAGAAAACATTTCTGGTATATAAGTGCATAAAAGAATACACCTTGAGACTGTTTTTCCAAAACCTGTTACAAAAAGATTTATATAATTTGATAAATTAAATTTTGTTTGTTAGAACTAATTTGTCTGTTAGGAGACTATTCAGCATAGATCAGGGTACACTTTATAGGAGCATCTGCAATACCAACTCATGCTGGAGTTCATGGCTCTGTGGAGTCTCACTAAATGCAAACTTACCATTAAACAATTCAAAAGCAAAATTTACTAATATATATAAATTTATTGAATAAAGTACAAACTTAACGACTTATGTGTTCTGGGCTATTTTCTTGTGCAATACATAACCAAATGCTCTGGTGGTTACTAATGTCATTAAAGAACCCAGTACACCTAAAAAAGTTTTATTCATCTGAAAAATCTCACTTTATGTTTTCAAACACGGTCAGTCTTCTAGTTCACTGACTTGTAATCAAACTTCTCACACAAAACAAAATAATTTGCATTCCAGGACATGATATTTCAGGGTCAGAGCAAGGAAGGATAGTGGATGGATCTGAAGGTCAGTAACACATTAAACCAGCATTACTGGTAATACCTAATACTGCATAGAGACATCCTTATCACTTCTCCACAATCACACCTGACACGGTGAATAGCCTTGCTCTACTTTTCACTGTGAGGATTAACTGAACTAATGCACAAAGCAGGAATCTTGCTGAAATTATCTATGATTATTTTTAGGAACTTGGAGACTTGCTACCCACTTGTGGTAACTCTTCAAAGAAATATTAAAAAGCTCTATTGATGCTGCTGAACAGACGAGGCTCAGAATAACTACAAACTACTGCAGTTTATTACTGCTACTTTCCCATTACTACATTTTCTTCCCCATTACCAATAAATCTGTCTCATCTAATTCCTGCATCTTGTCCTTTTGGCATCATTCAAGTTTAGAATTGATAATATACTACATTCTATCAACTATGTTAAATCTTCAAAAAGACCTGTTCTGTTAAAAAAAAACCAAAACAAGTCTGCAGGGCAAAGCTAGGTTAATTCATACTAAGAACGGGTGAGGGCCTGAGGCAAGACAATGCAAATCTAGAAGTTCATGTAGTTCTACATAAAAAAATCCCATCTTTTAATCACTTTTTGGTAAAGAGAAAAAGGTGAACACTGTTGCTTTAAAACTGAATAACATCAGATATGTTATTTAAAACAAACTGGTAATTTTTCAATTAGCCATTCCATGAACAAATAATCTTGTAATTCAGCTGTGAAGTGAAAATTACCTATCACTTTCAGGATTTGCAGTAATATCCTCTGTTCTGTTACTGGGATATAACTGCAAACCTTCACAGGTTCAGGCTTGTAACATTCCTTGCAGCAAAGGTTGTCATCTCTTATTTTTTAAGCACAATTAGGTGTCACACAAACATTACTACCAAAGTTTTAGTTGTGTAACACAAATCCTATGCACCAAATTTTCCATCAGGCTCTAGCATTCAAGATAATGTATCAGGAAATACCTTCTGAAAATCTATTTCAGATTTTCCACTGGTGAAATATTGATTTAATTTCTAAGAAAGCTCTTTCAAGCATTAGTTGTCTACTTTCAGCTTTAACTAATAAATTTCACTATGCCCTTTTACATGCAAAACTGAAGATTTTTCCAATTGTCTGGAAATAGTTCCTGCACCTCTCTCTCTCAAGTGCTCACTTCATCCTTTCTGATTAAATTAAATAAATCATTAATTGCATCAGTGCAAGGCATGCTGATTAACTGGACGTTATTCAGGTAACTCCCATTACTATTTCTCATTTTTACAAAATCTTTCCTGAAGTAAAACATCTGATTGTGATAAAGAACTTCAGCAATAATCTCATCAATGTGATTTGCAGAAGTATAACTGCCTCATTTAATCTTTCTTATATTTTCCTCCTTAGGCAACTTTTCCAAAGAAAAATTAAAAAAGACATTCCATCGGCATTAATTAATTCTACCAAGGCTCACATACCTCACGTAGCTGTTCCACAAGCTCTCTCTCTTCTCTCATCTGCTCCATTTTCCTTCGAATTGTGAACTGTGGATCTATTGATTCCAAATTTCTTTGTGGTCTTAAGAACACTGTGATTTTTAAAAAGAGAGATTTTAGTTTAAGAATAAACACTTTGATTTATTTATTTCTAAATTAAGCAAAATCCTTAGGCACTGTCTCCAGCAAAAACAGTTAGAAATTTTCTTTGTCCCCAGGAGGACAGAAAATTCTGATCTTGAATTACAATTAAGAATGGCTACTTTTCAGATATTGCTCTGGACAGTGTCCTGAGGCATCAATGGCTCGGACAATTTATCATCCAAATCCTAATCTCAACAGGCAAGTTTTGTCAGATGATTAAGCACCAGCAGTGTCCCTTAGAGAGTCTGATCTGTACAACACTTTGTATTTAACATGGCAGTGAACACCTCTTAAGTAAAACTCTCTCCTAACAAGATGCTGAATTGCGTAAAAAGCTGTGACAAGCCTCCTACACAGAACAAAACACTTACTAGATAAGGTTATGCTAAAAAAAACAAAAACAAAAAACAAAAACAACCCACCAAACAAAGACAAATGTAGGAAGACTCAGCCATTCAGTAAGAGCCTACACAAAGAAGTAAAACGTAGCACTGCACAAACTCTTGGCAGTTCTCCTTCCCACCAGTCCTGCCGACTCTATTGCTTTGCCCCCAATAGAGTTCCTTGAAATCATTACATTTCTGCAAATATGCACCTCTACCCTTCCATTTCTGTGATCAGTGACTGCTTTGAATGGTTCAGAAGAACAAGGTGTACAGCCAAAATGCAACTGTCCCTGTTTGTGACTTTGCCATCTCATACCAGTGTGGTCACAAGGAATCCCAACTGTGTGCAGGCTCACCCGTGTGCAGGCTCACTTGTGTGCAGGCTGTTTAAGTAATGAAATGATTGATCTAAGTTACTTCTCTACCCAAAGGGACAGACAGACAGCACCTATGGCACTTCAGCCAAAAGGCAGAGCTCTTTCCCCTACTTACTATAAAAAGTTTAAGGCAACAAACTCCTTGCATATCTTTAGGCTATTGAACTGAGGCATCAAGACAGAATAAACCAGAGCCAGTTACCAAACTTGCTTCCGTCCACAACTTGACTCACACAGTCCTACTTTAACTTTTCTCAGGAAACTGAAATTTGCTGCATTGCTATTAAATCAGTGATTTCTGGAATGCCATATTAATGCTATTTGTTAAACAGAACTGCTTTTAAATAGAACACTTAACAATACAGTTCTATATTAGTAAACTCTATTCTTCGTAATGTAATCAGAAATCCCAGAGGCAGAAGGGGAGAGCATCCTGTAGACAACGTGCAGGACTGAGAAATACAAAGAGTGACTGCAGCTCAGCTCCCTTCTCCAGGTGGACAACACATCTTCATCAGTGCCACCATTCAGAAGGATCTACACAGAGGTGCATACATCATAAATAAAAACATTCTTCATGCTGACCTGCCACACAATGCATGAGAGTAGCAGACCCATGCCTTCAGATGCAAAAGGCACTTAGTTTTATTGATAATTAGTATTTCACTTTGTAGAAAGTAAACTGGACATTTGGAATTGAATTCTATATCCAAAGTAGAGTGTATGAACAGATCCATGCTTCCTAACATTTTTAGAAGGGTGACATGTGATTATGCCCAAAAACACAGAGGCTGTTAGAATACTGATAAATGGTGAAAAATACCTAAAATATCACTTATGAATTGTATCATTTAAGATGGATACAACAACAACAAAAAAATCAAATCCCAAGTTTTTCAAGAGCAGAAACCCTTATCAAGGACTTCTATTAACACCAGAACTGTACTGTATTAAAATTTCTGCATTAGCAACTCTGTAATAATTTACTGAAGACTGTTTCTAAATTTTTAAGAGGTGAAATAAAAATCTATCACATTAATTAAAAACAGTAGCTGCAATTACTAAGATTTTCTAGTTCATTGTACAAGTCTAATAATTGAGCTTTGCTGCCTCTTACAGATGAAATACTGAGATAAAAATCCTTCTTGAAGAATAAAACCATGGTTTAAATGGTACTTAAAAGCTACTGTAGCTTTACTACCAGTAGCAACATTTGAAAGAATTATCTACAGAAACAGTAGTATAGAATTATGTTCAATTTTCAAAGAATTAGAGTATTAACATGGTCTTCATTCAGTTTGGCCACAGCAATCCTTTTTTAGGCCTTTGTGAAGTCAAAGATCCAAGATTTACTTCCTGCCAATTTCAGATTAGAAGTGTTCCTTACTGAAAGGTATCAGCATTACTTCATCAATTCCACCACAGGAAAAAGGTAGGCTAATCTTAGGCAGTGAGATATTACAATTAGAAGCTTTTCAATAAAATAAGTTTAATTGATTAAAAAACAAAATTTAAAACCTCCACACTCTAAAGCATTAACTATAAAAGTGTTAGTTATGCACTGAATTTTTTTAAAAGTGTTCCCATAGAGGAAGTTTTGGCAGTCGTAAGTGTTGCTGGCTCCTCAGCATTACACACAATCTCCAGCAAGGGGAGCCCAGACCTCACACACACCTCAATGTCTATTTTTCACTCTTTTGAAGAGTTTGTGCTTTTTGAATCCATACTCAAGGCAGGAGTAGCACTTAAGTACTACGTATTCCAATAATTTTTTTAAAAGTATTTTGCACAAATGTCAACAAGTTGGATGAATAATAGATAGTAAAATAGTATGTACTCAACATACCACTATCAAGGACAAACTTCCTGGTGAAAATTTTCGTTTCTGCACTGAATTTCAATGCACATTTGGGCACTATTAACTGTATATGAAGGAATTTAGTGTACTGAGTACTTAGTGTGACAACATCATCCTTCAGGCAAACCACAAAATGATTTAACCTGAGTCTAAAAATAACAGACAAAAAGAAGGTTTGACTATGACAGGCAGAGATGAAGTCAGGAGGCAAGTTTATGGTTACATTTCTCTTTGATTGACTCATTCTGTCTAAATTTAAGTAACAGAAATGCAATAGCTCCAACTTAAAAAAATGCAGTTGTAAAAGCAACTTCTGCTGTAACACTCCAAGATAATAAATGCTAACATTTGCTTTTGGCTTAAGATTTGAGTGGCAGGAGACTTCTATCTGTCCCAAACACACAAGCTAGTCTGTGCCACTCCTTCATTTAGAAGATTGAAATATTAACAAATATAGGTTAACACAGATCAAATTCTGCACCAATAGAAGAAGCATTCTAGGTTTCTCTATTACAATATTCATCACTGAAATGCTAACTTAGCTTCACACCATTCTGAACTAAATTCAGTTTTTTCAACTTACCAGTATCTGAATTCTTATATTCCACACTAATTTCCCTTATGGAGCTGATTCCTTACATATGCTACCTTTTATGGTTTTATAACCAAGAACAGTGAGGCAAATAGGAAATACTCTCATCTAAAGAACTGGACTAAGAATGAAATGCCCCCTGTGAAGGGGCTTCAGTCCTGAAGTCTTAGGTAGTACACGTGTGACTTCTAGAGTGACATCTAGATAGTCAGACAGGAAAGTTTCCTTAACAGTAAGCTAAATGTTTGCATTTGTCATTCAATTGATTAATGTGGTCTTGGTTTCAATCTGATGCTTTTGACAGTTTTGCTACCTTTGAATACCTAAACACCTTCCTACTTTAGGGCAACTGGCAAAACACGGCCCACTTTGCATATTAGTCCTGTGTCTCAGTGTACTATGACAATAAAACCCTGGAGAAAAACAAAACAAAAGCAGTAATAACCAAAGTCCATTAATGTACCTTTCACTGTGAACAGCTTATTAACAGTTTCTATTGGACAGAAATCACTATTTTTGCTTAGCTGACTGTTTCAGCTTTGTTTCTTTATGGATTCTTGTATGCTAGCTATGCACCTGCACCAATAAATGGAGATGGAAGCAGGATATTTTAATAGTCAGTAGCTTCCAAAAAATAATAAATAAAAAAATGCAGAAGAAAGAGTGGTAAAATTAACTGCTGTTTGAGTACAACTTTTACAACTCTTGAAAATATACCAAGTAAATAAACTGACACTGAAAATAGTTCTCGGAATTAGTATCATGGGAAAAGTTGATTTGCCAGAGTAGAAAAGAGTGAAACTTCACTCATTGACTTTTGACACTACATATTCCAGAGCAAATAAAGTGCATTCTCTGAGGAATTTAGCTTTACAAATATCCCCTGGAGAGTACTGTCTTTTGCCATGTAGGGCATTCACCACATATTCATGTTTCTGAAAACACAAAATTAAGTAAATTATATATGGAACACCTACCATTGTCACTGTCTCCTTCAGATGGGATACTGTAGCTAAAGTTGTCCCATGTTTGTGCCTGTGTAAGTGTGTTGAAGGAGATAGGAGGAAAACTGAGGGATGGGTCTGCTGGAGGGGAGTGATAACCAGTCCCACCATGGTGGTAATAAGGACCGGAGTGGGGATAAAAGTGGGCAGCAGCATTTCATATATGGCATCGGGATTGTATGGTAATGGCAAAGATGTAATTCAAAGGTGATTAATACAAAATGTTTACGTTTTGAGAAAAGAATGAGAGATGGTGCAGAATAAAAAGAACGAAAAGTTAAATGTTAGTACTTGCAAATCATACATTATATGTGCAGTTAAGGCTATTAAGCTTAGCAAGATCATTGTAATCATAGCACTTCACACAACTCGTTACAACCAAGTTTTAAGAAAAAGTACCCATAGATTTTACATTATAGCCTGATAAAAACCTTGACTCAGAATCACAAGGTAAATACACCAGCTGTGAAGTTTCAAGAAGGAAACTTTCACAGAATAAGATTTTTTATACATTTGTATAACTACATAATAAGAACCTCTCACAAAGAAAATTTACATCCATATGAAAATATAATTACAATTTCCTAGCTGATTTTGGAAGTAGCAACTACATTATCACTTGGATTCTCATATTGTTGAATGATGTTTAGTAAGTACATGTACCACAGATGTTTTTCTTCCATTTTAATTCATTTAATAATAAATTAAGAGCTAAGAGATGACTGTAAAAGCATGTCATGTCTATGGTTCATGGCTACCATGAACTCATTATGGAACTAAATTGGGGCCGCAATACAATCCCTGTTCTCCCTATCCATTCTGCCTTCTCTCCTTTAACTAGTTACACCACCACTCCTTACTGATCCTCAGATCCTTCTGTGGAAAGTTTTATTCCTTCCTTACCACATCTATTCTGCACTTCTGTCTCTTGTCTTGACTGTGGCAAGGATTTCCCCTACCTTTCCTCAAACCTCCATTCTACAGTGCTTCAGAACTGGATACTGACACCCTTAAAATATCTCCTTCCGTATATCATCCACCCTTTCAAAGCTTCACGCTGTTTTCCTATCTTCTGACAGATTTAAATCTCTTTTCTGCCTTTCACAGTGATGTTGTTCCTTAATGAGTTCTTCCTCTGCCTGATCACAATGTTCCTCACCACTCCTTCAAAAAAAAATTAATTCACTCATTTCTTGTTTTGCTACATGTATCTCCACATTCATCTACTGAATCCTACACACAGGCAACATTCATATTCCTCAGACCAAACTAGAGACTATAAACTACATCTGTACTAAATGCTAAACCATAAACACAAATCAATTTAAGATTGCTGTGTAGATCTAAAAGCAACCAAGACCACTTAACCACAAAGTAAAGTTTCAGTAAGCACAGAAGGTCTTTTCTACCATTCCAAACTAATATTCAGAAGGAACTTAATCATGTAAGATTTTGGGATCTGTGTTAACATGATAATAATTCAGACAAGTGTCATCTTAAACTTCTTTTTGGATTTCCACAGCTCTCTCTTTAAACTTTCCCAAGACTGGGTCACTGCTTCTGGCTATTGGGACACCAGATCAGCTAAACTCCAGAGTCAGCACAATTTAAACTCCATGTCAACACAGGGTAACAGAAAAATTTACAGCAAAAGATAAACAGTTTGACTCTGGCAGCAATTGGGATTCTCAACTATTTTCTGAAGTATACAGATAATGTAGCTAGGGAAGAAAACAAATGGAAGGAATACATATCCAGAGATAGAAAAAGAGTAATGAGCACTCATATGAGAGAAAAATACTGTCAAGTGTCAATGATCATTTTATGTTCCAACTAATTTGAAATACAAGCACGTCTACCATAGATACTTAACATTGTGCTTCAAGCTCTCTACAAGTCACCCAGATTGAAGGCAGTAGATTCACAGTAATGTTATGCTATGTGAACAGTTGCAAGGGAACAACTTCTCACTTCAGAATACAAAGTGCTTTGTGACTTCAAGTTTTGTCAGTGCTTTAGCCTCTGACAGTAGAAGTTTTTTGTCTGTGTTTCTGTCACATTGTTCAGCAGAAACTAAGAACCACAGTGACCGAGAAATGGCACAGCACGAAAGGAAAAACAACTCTTCATTGCAAGATGTATTAGAAGCTGTTCAGATTTGAAGGTCTGGCGTATTAAAGACACCACAAGACCTTGGCAACCCTCAATTTCAACAATTAGCACCCCTTTGAACATTTTAATCAACTCATGGATGAAGGAGGGAGAATTTAAATTTGTTTGCTATTTTGAGTGATTGCTTTTCAGAGAGCTAATGCACTTCCCAAGAGGAAAACTACAGCTCGAAGAAAATTGTTTCTGTTCAATGGTATTTTTTTAAGGTTTTCAAAATTAACGTGAATTTGAAAGTCCATACTTCCTGAAAATATTTAAAATACAGAAGGAAATAATCTGAAAAATTTAAAAATCTCCCTGATTTTTACATTCAATGTAAATTTTTGACCTTTGGAAAAAATTGTTCAAAACATTTTCTTTGGGTACTTTGGGTTCTGTAAGCCATCAGATATGAATTTTCCCAATGTTTTGCCTAGCTTAAAAATGAAAGTATAAAAGGACCTTCAGTTCCTGAACACATATCAGTATGTACTAATAAAGAAGTTTAAGCCACTGTGGTTTATCCTCTGGAAGCACTTACATTTGTGTGTGTACTTCAAAAAACTGGAATCTTTACCAGAAGTCTAGAACAGTTTACTTTCACCTTTCCAAGAGACATAAACCATTATGAAATGATGAGGAGGACGGAAAATCAAATAGAAAGCAACATTCATTTTAAATAGATGAAAATAAACACAGTGAAAATAAACTCTCAAATTTCAGAAAAAAATATGGTTGCATATATTTTGATTGAAAACTTGCCACTATTTTTTCCACCAAGCATGGTGGAAATAAGATGGTTAGATAGTTAGAACACTTCAATGTTCTTTAATGTTGCACTTGGATTTAAGAGATTTATGGA
This sequence comes from Muscicapa striata striata, assembly GCA_030060385.1. NCBI lineage: Eukaryota > Metazoa > Chordata > Aves > Passeriformes > Muscicapidae > Muscicapa > Muscicapa striata. The sequence continues at coordinate 7,739,263 of JAREIS010000016.1, read as the reverse complement.
ACCAACTAATTCAAATATAAGCTTTAACAAAATTAAATAGTTAAAAATCATTACGACTATTTAAATTCATTAGAGCTTACATTTCCAGTAAGTTTTAACACTTCCCCTAAAGCCATTAAGAACTGAAATGAAATAAACTATTAAAATACACTACAAACTAAGCTGAAAAACTTTCCTCGGTCACAGAAATGCTGGACGTCTGCACTAGCTCATTTTATGACAATAAAGCAGTACATAATTAACAATTACAAATTCCAACCAGTGATAGAGTGATTGAAATGTACAAAACTTGTACAAAGTTTTAAAGGAAATACAATGAAGAAACTACAGACCTGCCAAACAAACCAGCTTTAAAAGGAAAAACATGCAGACTTCACAAACATGCCAGTATTTTCAGTCATGTACTACTTCTATCTGCAAATATTTCTTACATGTTAGCAAAACAGCAAAAGATGAAACAACATTAAGCTTTACTATGCCTTTGCAAGGTTTTGTTTTGCTACATGGTGCACATAACTAATATCCTGTATTTTTATCTGAAACTGGATGAAAAGTTTTACTATAGCCAAGTTCCCCCTATCTTACCATGGTACAAATTTATGGCAAGATGATTGAAACTAGACATGATCAGGTGAGAAACTGGGCAATAATGGGTCTTAGTGTCTGCAGTGTCTCATACTGAAAAGAAACTAAAGTCACATTATCAAGTTTAATGCAACCAAAGACATTACAGTATTGGCAAAGCTTTTAGAATATATGAACTTCAATTAGTACAGAGCAGAAAATCAGCAGGTTCCAACCAACTGACTTGGGTATTCAATGAGGCTATACACAGCTGCAATACAATCAAGGGATGAACTGTAGGACTTGTGCACATCTGGTCTTGAATCACTTGACTTGGAGGTTTTGTTACAAAGGACTGCAAACATTGCAAGGATTGCAAAGTCTTTCTAGAAATTCTCTCAAAAAAAGAGTCACTAGGCTATTTTGCCTGGTCCTATTCTAGTCATTAAGCATAAGAAACTCAGGCACGGTATGCCAAGACTCAGAAGTGCATGTTAAGCAAACACTTGAACAAGGAGCCACAGCCTTGCATGTTCTTCCACAAAGCAGCTTCCAGTCCTCAGCAGATTTCACTGTGGGCTCAGAACACAGCCCACATCCTGTGAAAGCAGCAACATGGCCTAGGCCCCTTTGCTTTCACACATCTTTCTTCTGACAGTGATATTGCAATACTGCCACTGGACTATGCAATATTACTCAATGTGTAATTTTCAACAGATCCTGGAAGGACTCATTTGCTCATCATTTAACACATATTTTAGATTTATGTAGAAATACCAACATTTCTAAATCATCAGGAACAAGACAGACCCAGCGTTTAATATTCCAACAACCAAAGAAATCCAGATGAACAGGTCTAACTGTATATTACAACTGTATGAGAAATTTAAAATATCTTCCTTCACAAAAAGAGCTAACACTTTAAAAAAAAGCCAACAAAATCTGCTAAATCTATGGGTACAATTTCATAAACATTTTTGCAATGTTTCACTAGCAGTTTCACAAACTGCCACTGTTATTACCAAGTATTTTGTTATGGAAAGTACAAGCTTGTAGGGGTTTACCATCTCTTGATTAAAAGCATTTGTGGTGAATGAAAGAAACCAGAACTATGGTCTTAGTATGCTGAAACATACTGAAACCTACAGCTACTCACTAAAAGTGACATGGCATGACTTAATATTGACTACCTCAGCACAGAGAAGACAAAAACTGAATTAAATTGTGTTGCTAATCCAGTTTTTAAAGGAAGCTGTTATCCAAGCCCTCAAATACATCTCTAAGTTTGGGAGGTTTTTTGTAATTACTTGCTTTTAGATTTAGTTCGTTTGTTTTTTTTAAATAAACTGCTGCTTGTTAAAAGACTGGTGGATATGCAAATATAGTGCATTGCAAATTCAGTTGCTGGCTGAAGTAAAGACTGTAACCTTTCCATAATGCTTCATGTTCATTCAAGCGTAACTAGTGACAGACTCAATAAAGTGAAAAATTTTCAGACGCAAATATTTTCCAAAATAGCCTAATTATTTACATATATTATTCAACAAAATCTAAACTCTATCACCACATACTGATCAAGCAAAATGACATACTAATTATTTCAATTAGTATGTCAGCACAGATGATACATATGTATATGCATATAAAATATGTGTAGTTATATCCCAACACATATTTTTAATATACATATAACTTTATAAAACACCCAATTTGCTAGTAATGGATGAAAATTGATCCATATATAATGTGTCAAATAAATACTTCTTACAAATTCAAAACTAGAGAACCTTAAAATGTTCTAAGCCTCTCTTAACTGTTGTACAGAAAATGTTACATTGCTTACTTCTTAAGGGGAAAAAATAGAAATATCTAATAATAATAAAGATGTAAAAAACCCCAAACCAGTACACACAAATTGGTTTCCCACCTTACCTGACCGTGGCTTCAGACCAAAAGGGATTGTGGTGTTTGTAGTGGGAGATATTGTTGGACTTTTATCCTTATTCTGTGTAATTCAAAAACAAACATCAAAGTTAGAATAACACCCAGAATCTATCTCAACATATCTAACCATGCAAAATGCAAAAGTTAACAATACTGCGTGTTATAACTATTCCACCGCAATCTGATCACAATATAGTCCCAAACCTCTGCTAATCTTTTTTACTGCACCCTATTTCTCTGCTAGAAAGGATGAGATTCTGACAAAAGAGAGTAAGATGTTCCCCCTAATTATACATAAGCTCAATTATTTCTGAGTAATCTCCCATGTCATCACTTGGTTCCATCAAACACACGTTCTGTGGCAGAGTACATTTAATAAAACAAAGCAAAGGAATGTTTTTTCTTTAGACACATTTATTTCTTTCACAAAATTAATTATGATTCTGTATGGTATCTTCCATTCAACACTAAATTTCTACATTAAAAACAGAAAAGAGGAAATTAAGCTTATGCCTCAGAGCGGGATCTCCCCTGAGCCCGAACTAGGCTGAGAGTTTAGTTTTCTTGCAGCAGAAAGAATGGAGCAGCAACATACAGGAGAGGGGGAGGTGTAACCATTGTATCACCAATGGCAATACAGAAAGAGTCCTAAGAACAAAATCCATAATGGGAACCTCATTTAAAAAGTGATTCCACTGGGAGCTGGGAACTACAGAAGTCTCACGACCAACACTGGTGGATGGTGGCTGGGTGCTCACAAATTTGCAAGATGTTTATGCCCAATGCAACTCAGACAGAGAAGCCCTATCTCTGCATAAAAAAAAATGAAGGTAAATCTCCATAAGGAGCTCCATATGGTTTTTACTTTTTTGACCTTCCAATGAGATTTGCACTAGAAAGCTACAGGATCAATAGTCAGATTCCTCTCTGAAAACTATCCAAGGACATGACACAACTGTGCAAAAAGAAATTGCACTGAAATCAATAGGAAATCTTGTTGAACAAGGAAGACTTAAGAAAAAATCTAAAAGTGTGTCTGAGTGGAGAAAACGTAAAAAAACTAGTTGTTCTGTAGTAAACTGCATAACTCTGAAAAAAGTTGATCAGAAAGTGTATTTTTATAACTTAGTAAATCTCTGAGCTGACAAGATTAAACCACACGCCAAGCAAACCACAATAATTTCTAATTAAGATCTCAGTCACATGTTCTGTGGAATTCAGTTATGTTTCATTTTGTCTTTGAAACATTCATATAAAACATATAGGACACAAACAAATGACATCTTACCTCATTGTGAGACGTTTGCCCGCTCATGTTCCAAACAATTAGATCATTCTGCATTGAAAAGAAGAAGGAAAAAAAAAAAAAAAAAAAAAAAAAAAAAAATTTCAGAACCTGTATTAGTGATATACTGCAATGGAACATTTTCCTAATTATAGTCAGATACACATTAATACCTAATTCTTTTTTTCACTGAAACTATTAATTTGCATGAATCATAAAGACTTCTATTGCCAGCTGAACAACCGTTTTTAAAACGCATGTGCAAAACTATTCACACAGACTTGTCATTAACTTTTTTGCTTCAATGCTAAGAGATTATAACTGCATTTATAAGATTTTAATGTTTGTTCGTTAAAATGCAGCACATTTTTTTAATTAAACTATCACGAAGATTTCATTTGCAAAACATATTTTCAATACAGATTTGAAGAGAGTATTCTGTAAACAATTAAATTTATAATTGCAACATAACATACATTTTGTTACCATTTCTGTAGTACATAGGAAACATGTACACCATATTGATTAATATGAAATAAAATCATTAATTCATCAGCAGCATAACTCAACAAAAAGACAGCAGTAAAAGTATATTATAATTCAATCCAAAACAATTTCCCTAGGGCAATTTTTTTTTTAGTTGACAAATAATGGAAACAAAAGGGAGCACTTGGAACACTAGGTCCCAACAATCACAGAACTTTCCAAAAGTTAGCAAGATGGGAAGGAAGATGACACATCCCATTTTGCTTCATGACCTTCCTTGGCCACTTTACAAGACTAAAAAAAATTCTTCAGCCTTAGACATCTTTCATAATATCAGCTCGACTACTGTCTTAACTTAGAATGAACCGAGGGAAATCTCACCCATCTGATCCCAGTCACTTCTACTTGGGGATTTGCATGCTTGAGCACTTCTACTTTGTTCTAGTCAGAATTTTGCATTTATGCTGAATTGAATTCATTTAGCAACACAAGTGCTAGACAGAACATAGCATGATTAAAAACTTGCTCTTTTGCAGGACATGTTTCCATTTCACAGAGTGTGCCTAGTATTTTCACCTACAGTCCAGATCAGACCCCCACAAGTGTTCAGGAAGATTTTGCCTCTTTTGGAGAGGTTGGTTAGTGGTGTATCCTTGTTAAACAGTTCATGAAAATACAGAGACCAGTTTGACACTGAATTAGCCTTATCTGTTAATCTCAACAACGAAGTAAGAGCTGCTCCAAATAAAGTGGTTATCCAATGTACAATAACGTAACAAAGGAAATGAACCAACTCCATTTTTTGATGTTTTAAAGAAAAAGCAAAGACAAAATTAGGTTAAAAAAGTCACAAGTTAATCACAGGAGAGTTTGATATTATGATGATGATTATGCATAAGAATATTTGAAAAGCATCAAGATAAACCAAAAAAAACACCCCTATTTCTGGATAGAACAGACAATATTACAGCACTGCCAATATAGACAGCATCTTCTTTAATTTTTTTCTTCACAAAATCTGCTTGCAAAGTGCAATTACAAAATCCCTATATAGAAAGTTCTGAAGTAATAACATATACCCCAAATATTTAAATTTCTTTTTGGTAGTTCTACATTTATGGATCATTACAGTATACAAATCTTAAAATATTTTTGAAACTTTAAAAATTACCATCTCAACCTATATACAGTCTGCTTGCAATATTATATACAATAAAAAACCTGCTGTTAACATAAACTTAGAAACTTACAGAACTACAAGAATTTTTGGGGTAAGGGATGAAAGAGGTCAGGTACTACATTTTCTTGAAGATCTAACTTTGAGATGGTATTTTTTCCAGGGGAATGCAACCCCTGCAACTACTATCCTTTTATTGGATATATTTATTATCTAAGTTCTTTCCAAAGGGATAGGTCCTAATCAACTTTCCTTTTACAGTCAAACCTTGAGATTCATGCCAAGGAAAAAAAAGCCCAATCCCCACACTGGGTCTAAACCCATTATCCCCACACAGAATGTCATTATCCATTCCAAATGTTTCCACATTTATTGCATCTGGACACCTCCGTACCTGGCTCAGTGGCCATTTTTCATCCTGTTCACAGGTTCTCGCTTCAGGCTTTGCTTTCTCCATAATCAACTCCCTCCTTCTCTGGAATTCCAGTTCCTCTTCAGCATTTTCCCTCTGTAAGATAAATAACTCTTCTGTCTGTACTACTGGAAATAGAACATTTTTTCTTCTTTTTGCATAACATTACCGTGAAGTATTTCTTACAAATACTGCGACAAAAAGCAGACAGAGAAGTGAGCAGATACTATATAAGTGCAGTTCTAACACTAAGTGGATAATGTAAATCTAAACCAACTACTTCATAAAAAACATCAATTCACCAAACAGGTACACAACAAACAAAAAGCAACATATATCACACTGTAAAACTCAAAACCCATACTATACCTATACTCTCTGTAACTATAGTGACAGTACTCTGGAAACACACTAACTTTTATTTTACAAAATATTCTGGGGTAATCCTTAATGAATATACTGTTTTCTTACAACAAAAGGTGGAGATAGGGGGGTCAAATGGTAGATGATGATGCATAGCTGAACTGGCATACAGGGATATAGGGTGGGGGTACAAAAATTAAAAAGTAACAGATAAGCACAAAAAATTTACATATATCGACACACACAGAAAAACAAACAAACAAGTCCCACAACAATTCCACAAATATGTTAAAGAAAAATTAGTTTTGCCCTTCAGCCTAGCTACTTTTTACCTTCCCTGCTTGGCAGATTACTAAATGATGAAATCATGGGCTGATTTTCTGTCTTTCCCCACCTCAGAATATTTTATAATTATATACTCATTAACATACCTGATCAAGAGAAGACATGTCCATCTGTATTTGACCACTATGTATAAAGACAAAGGCAAATATGTAATTCATTGTGCAGCAACTTGAACATGATGCATCTAAAAAGTTATTTTTTTCTAAAGAAGGTATATAAACACACTTTACTGTAAACTCCTGAAATTCTAAAACACTTGCTGGTTCAGTGGGATACAGACTCACAGCATTGCTCTCTGAAATATCTCTTGCTTAATCTGCAAGGTTTGAAATAAAAACATTGCACTGCGCTATAGCTTTGGTAACACTCTGTTCAATATTTAATTTCAAACAAGTATATACATGAAATACTCTTTATCAATTTGACTTGTCCAGTGTCATCTCTTAAGACCTTTTGGAAATGCCTCCTGATACTTCAGTTCAGTCTGAAGCATCATTCATGGTTTCATCTGCAAAGTAACCACCCTGAGCAATGGCTTGTACAAAACAAAATGACCTGTTTACTACCAACAACCATGTTGTTACCTAAAAGCCTACAGATTTCTGTATCTAACCTCTAGAACCCCATGTTCAAATGGAAGTCACAGCCTTGCCTAGATATTTCCACTTAATTTACAGTGGCTGAAAATAAAACAGTGAAACAGAAAATGAAAGAAAGCAGGAAATATAGGAAAGCAAATATAGAAATACAATGCAAACATATTGAGAATATTGAAAAAAGGTTGAATCTGAAATCTCTCTTCCCAGAAATGAAATGCTGTCTATGTCTTAACAAAGTATGCAGATTTTAAATTCTGCAGAACATGAAACCAACAGTAACTGGACAACTATCTTACAAGTTTAATAATCATACCCACTAGCAAAAACAGCTTTAAAGAATTCCAGTCAGTGCACCTGAGGTGTACTAGCATCACCAACTGCTTCAGTCCTGACAGTGCTTTCTCCTAAAGAGTGTGAGATAAGGATGGTCCTGGGTAGAGTTAGTTATTTCAACTAGGTTACCTTGACTAGGTCACCAGTTATATGGATGTACAAAGGAAACTGGAAAAAGTTACAATGTTTGACATGCTCTAGGTTTAAGTTAAAAGCAAATGCCAGCTTTGTGCATCTGAAACTAAAGAGCAACAGAAGCATTTATATTCCTATCTGGATAAACACAAAACCTCTTGAGTATGAAAAATTATTTCTCACACTGCTTTATATAATGCAAGTATTTTAAAAAAGCCATAAAATCTAGTAATTATTAAAAAAAAAAAAAAAAATTATGAGGAACCCATGGCACAGAGGACTGGAAGTCTACAGCATCATTTGACAAGTACTGGGCTATCTGATGTATCTTGCTGCTTAGGTCTAGATGTTAATGTACAGGAGGTGTATACTGAAAAGCCTATATGGCACTCAGAAAATCAAATATAAATGCTCATATTTTAAGGTTAGAAAATGAAAGTGCAGCCACAAACCTCCCAACATGCTGTAAAAACAACAGTAGAGAAATACAGACATACTCGACATGATTAGCCACTTTTAAAGGTGATTTTTGAAATTTACTGCAGTGTTATTAAGGAAAGCATATCTGTATGTAAACAAAAAACAGATTTTCTGTATTTTATTGACCCTTTTAATTTAATTGAAGTACCTAAGTATCTAGGAAATATTAGGGCAATGTCTGGAAACAAAAAAACAAAATGACAAAATTTATCAGGCTAGCAACTAAAATATTTTTGCTGGTGTTTTTTCCATAGCAAACATTTTCCTTTTTTAACTACAACACTCTTCTGCCAAAGTAATAAGTCTCATATGAGATACAGAAGCAATGGTACTAGGAAGCTAAAGGAACTAAAGAGATTTCCTAATTGTCTATTTCCTAATTTTACATTTTATTAAGCAAAAATATTTTTGATTGAAGTATTTAGTGTATGATTCAAGAACTCAAGTATTCTTTACATGATGCAAAATAAAGCCAGCTGTCTCTCTAGAAACGCTAAAAGGAATCAACTTCTGTCCTAAAAGTACAAATGTCTGCTAGGTGAAAAAGCAGTTCAAAATAGGCATTTAAAGTAAAGAACAGTGTAGTCACAAAAGCAAACAGCTGTCAAGGGAGGAAAGAGAACTTAAGGCTGAAGTGACAAGAAGGTTTCTATTCTTCAGAGAAATGAAGCTGTAAATCAGCTACCTCATGGAAGTAAGAATTAAAATAAGTTTTGAAATGAACTGGATTTCTGAAGGTGATTACACTAAGAAAAGCAATAGCAAGCATCTGGACAGACAGAACTACAGACACCACTATTGTCATACTTTTCCGGTAGGGCAAGCACTCGTTTTCTTTTAAACACTTCTTTCATTTAGCCACAGTTCCAGAGCCATTCTATGTGACTCCAGCCACTTAAAATGGGCATCTAAATTATAAAATCTTGCCTTCTATAGTCAGGGGAAATATAAATAGCTTTCTTTGCCTCTTCTTCATTCTCCTCTGGATTTCAAAAAACTAAAGAAACTCCACCATTAATTCAGGCACCTCCTTTATGTGCTTCATTGAATTGGAATGAAGATGGGCCAGAAGCCCTTCTCATTCCAACAACATATACCAAGCATGAGTAAGAGGAAAATTTATAGTCCCTTAAAGAAATGTGAGAATCCTAGACAAAACTTCTAATAATCACATTAGTGTACGTGAGATGAATGGTTAAGGGGTGCCCCCACCTCTGATTATACGTTTCTTTTATAACTTCTTAATTTATTGAGAATCTTATCTAGATACTCAAGAGCAAATGTGAGTTTCTTTCTTAACTACTTTGCACACACTGGTATGCTAACAAAGCACTTGGTAACTCCAGAGAGCTTTCAGTTGTCAGTTAAAAGAGAACTAACCTAATTTACAAAAAACTTGAAAAAAATTATATTATTATTGCATTATTATATCAGCTATTGTAAGCATACCTGTTGGAATCTTGTAATAAATCTACAGCTTCTCTTAGTTGTTCTATCATTGCTATATCAATAGTTTGTTCTTCTGATAAATTTATTCTATAACAGAAAACAAAAACATTCAAAAAAAACAAACAACAGCAATTATCAAGGGTAGTCTGAATTTCAGTGAGAGAGCTTTATCTCCCAACTGACATGCAAACACTACAGGGGGGAAAACAGCCTCTCTGTACAATGGGATGTGCTGAATTTATGGAAAGAGCTGCTTCTGAAAAAAACTCTCCAACACTTTGCCCTTGACAAAGCCCCCAGCCTAACACATACATAAATAAATGTGATGAAGTAAAACTTTTGGCATTCAATTAAACAGAATGATTTCCAAAATTGAAAATTTATTTAGCAATATCTGACAAAGGTGCTCATCCCATTTATTGTTTCAGTACAAATAGTAAATACAATGAATTTTTTTAAGGGCCAGCTTGCTTTCTTTTGCTTTTCAACATTTATCATTCTTTTTGGGTAATAGAAATATAACCTCCCATTAGTTCTGCCAATAAGGCTCTTTCAGAAAGTACTCATTCTTTCCTCCCTTCAGGTTTGGGTCTTTTTTTTAATATCTTATAGGACTACACTGCTCTGATGAGTGACAACTTCACAGTACAGTCACGCTGAATTCCCTTTCCTAATGCACTTACCTCAGCAACTGATGTTCACTTGTTTTATTCTGGAATTAACACCTATAAACTAATGATTGCTTCAAGGTTAAAATTATGACAAGTGATAAAAAAAAGATCTGTTTTTGAATTAAATTGTAACATCCACTACTCAGCAATAAAATGTAAAGCACTGAGCACACACAAAGTGCAAGGTTATGCTACTGTCATGCCTCCAAACCTACAAAATTATTAAACAGCAAAGTCATACCGATCCTGGTCAAACTAAATGACATAGCTGATTATTAATAGATACATTAAAAATACTCACATTTCGTCTGCTTGCCATTGCGTGTCCTCTTCTATTCTCAATAATTCATCACATTCTGCTGCTCTGCTCTGTAAGCAGACAAAAGTGATAATGAGAACGGAACTTTGCAATTAAGTAGGCAGATAAATTTTGCTTTCTGACTCAGCACTGACCTAATTTATGTAACATTTTAGGTTGGCTGGTTGAAGCAATCCAACACTGCTGCTCCATTCCTCACTCTACCCCCTTTTAAGATACTGATTACAAGATCTTCTATTCAGAAGATTTTATTGAGGTCAACAGCCCTTACCCTCCTTTAACTGTAAAAAGAAAGCCAGGCAGTATAAGAATTCTTTGTTCTATGTCCCGGATTCCATTTGTGACTTTCTGGCATATAGAAACAATGCTTCAATTAACCATGATCCCAAGTCCCCTCCTACTTGCTCTCCTACTGCAGCCAGATTTGTTTACAAAGCAAGGAAATTCCAAACATGCATACAGTGGCAGTTATGTGCTTCATGCATAACTATTAACAAGATTCATATTTGACAATTTTGACAGTCATGATAATTTCTTTTTTAAAAGGAACAAATTGGAACAAAAGTTGCATCCAGGAATTCATATCAGTCAGCCAGTTATTTTGGGTTCAGTGTAGTCATAAACTGGATCCACCACACCTATAAAAAGGAAGTGCTACTTATTTGAAAACTTGAATCTCTTTTATGCTTCCACTTGGTGTTTTGCAACTCTTTCATCTCAGACAGGCAAGAGCACTGATGTAGTTCAGCTGCCAGTAAATACAAAAGCTCTCAGAATGAATGTGTATTTGCACTTGTAAAGAAGTTACAGCAGAAAACAGAGGCTCATCCTCTTTTGTGTCATGTGTTTGGCACATCAGCTGCATCACCCTACCCAATTCTGGTTTATGTGACACTGAAGACTGTACCAGCTTCTCTAACACTCTCCAATGATGGCTCATTTCCCAGTGACAATCCCCAGCAGAATGAATAAAGCCATTCTTTTTCATCTTTCTTCACCTTACAGGAATAAAAACCAAGATGTTTTCCTATAATAAGGGTACCTAACATAAGACAACAAAAATGTAGCACTTATTCTAGGAGGTGATTTGATATAATTTGTCTTTAAGGATCTCTCAACTGCTACTATAATCTTTAAAAAATAAAGATGATGTATTTTACTACCACAGCATTACTTCAAAAATCACTTTAGCCACTACAGCTAGCACAAAGTCATCTCCCATTTTAGCAATGTAACAAACATAATGTATTACTTAATTTAATATAAAGCAAATAGCACAGAACAAACTTGCCATTTCTCTTAAAGCTTTAAACATAGTTAAAGGATAACTTTTACATATCCTAAATAGAGTTCTGGGTAAGTTGTCCTAGAACAAGTGTAATAATTTTAAACCACCTGCTTATTTTTGCTTTCTGTATATTTTTAGAACAATCAATATCAGCTGCAGTCTCTTATTACTTAAAATACCTGCTGTTTATCATTCCTATTTGCTCTGCACTTAGGAAAGAAGAGGAAATATTTTCTCCACTTAACATTGTCACAAACTTGCCTTAATGTAGCTCATAAATTCAGTAGTAAGAGTATCCGATTCATCAAACTGGTTTCCTGTTTCTCGTGAGGTATCATTGATAAACACGTGTGAAGATCCTTGACGGAATTCCACTAGAAGCAGCAATGAAAAAAAAAGATAGAAGAATGATTTCAAAAACAAAGTTTGAATTAATATTAAAAATTTCAAACAGGTTAAGATCTCGTCATTGTAAACAGTGATGCCAATTAATTTCTAAGTTGCAATAAATCCTTCTTGGGCATATACAACTGTATATCAGAAGCACCACAGCAGGCATGGATGGAACCAAATCTGTCTCGCTAGTACCCATACAAGAACACAGCTGGACAACAAGTGTTTTAAGACATTCAGATGTCTTAGGCAGTGACTTGCAATTGAACGCAATTTCAGAGTTACTGTGCTGCAACAACCATCCAATGGTCACAAGATTATTCAGAGCCTGTCCCAATCTCCTGCCTACATATACTATTTCCAAGGATATGATAGGATACAATAGGATATTCCAAGGATATTACCCTCTCCAGTTTGTTAATAAACACTGTAGGATATAATCCTGTTACGTCTCTTCATACTCTACCAAATTCCGGTGAGTATCTCAACGGAAGTTCATTGAAGTGAGTAACACTGAGGGTATGCCATCTCCTATTTATGTGGTTTCCATATGCAACTTGCTGACTTCATCCTCCCATTTATTAGTAGTATGTGCAGAACTTGGAGAACAATTGTTTATCAGTATGTATAGTAATTTAGAAAAATATAAGTTACTTTAAAAAAATTGGATAAAATTAGACCTCTCACACAAAGAGATTTACTTGTTTCCAGAGGTGATGCTGACTGACTAAAAAAGCTTTATAAACACATTAAGTCCAGCTATAGAAATAGACTCCATTATTGCACTTTGCTAAATTACTGAACATTGATATTAGTTGTTGGATAGCACAGCACAAACCAACTTTTTTCTTTCCCAAGTCAGGATCAGATTTTATTAACTCTTGAGACAAGGTACAGTAAGTTTTTTGGAATTGGAAAATTACTAGACAGACTCAATTCAGTAAAGATTTTCTAAATAGCACACTTTTTTCATTTTTACACAACTGCATATGCATGCCCAAAACCTTCTGGGTAAATAGGCAGGCATGGAATCAACAACAGAATTTCTCTGTATTTAACTTCCATGTTTTTTACATTCCAACCTTTTCTTGAGTTAGCATGGTGACCTGAATCATCCTTTATAATATGATCTTCTTCCACAATATCCGACATTGGAACATTAAAGCTGACAGTATCTTCATCAGATGGCTAGGAAAAAATAAAGAGAAACACTGGTCTCAGCTCAAACCAAGAATGACAAAAATGTACATGTTAACAAGAGTGCTCCCTAAAGAGCTGCAAATTAATGTGGGAGAGGATACCAGAGCATCTAGCTCGACCACATCCTGTTGTAAGAAGTTGTAGTCATACTGAATACATCCTCACAGGAGGTTTGCCAAGTAGAACAATTCACATCTTCTTTTCCTTTCTTACTCACTGTACTAGTCCTCTCCTCGCACTGACACCACTGCACTGTGCTGCTCTCTGTGCTTCCCTGGGGCAGGTGAAAATGGGGCTTCCTTGCAGCCACCAAACACTGTGGAAGACACTCTGAGCCTGATAAAACAACCCTTTTTTTTTTCTTTCCCTCCACAACTCTTCTTCCCTGCAGCTTCTGAACTGAATGCCTACAGCAAGCAAGATCAACATCAAGCAAGGCAACACCTTTAATTGTATTAACTGATAGAGCTGAAAAAAAAAAAAAAAGCATAAACACTCAAGTACACTAGCTTTTTCTGACTTAAAAGCTCACCCATTTTTTCAGTTGAATTAGCTGGTACACTAAAACACATGACTTGTATCTACAAGCTTGTCCTGTCTATGGCTTTACAGATAGCAGCTGCACAAGGAAGCACAGACTCAATTCTGTACCTGGCCACTATGGCTCTGTTTCTCTGCAGGGCCAGCAGTAATCTGCTCAAGTGGGACCAGCTCACATCCCCTCCTGAGGTGAGCTAGAGCAAAACCACAATTTGCAGAGGAGGCCAAGTTTTTATTCTTGCTCCCTTGAGATAGAGAACTTACCATTACAACAGTCTCAGAACCTTGCAAGTACTTTTTCCAGTGAACCCATAGATGTTGCTCATTCTTTAAATTATCTGTATTTCTGTAACTTGCTACTCTGTGCATATATTTTCCATACATGTATTCTGTAATTGTAACTGCTATAATACATATAGCACTTTGTTCCATATCCTTGAAGAATATATATTTTTAGGGAAATCATATTCCCCATTTTATCAGTTCAGACTACTGTAACAAAAAAGATCTGCAAGGAAATATGTTACATATAATCAGTTATTTAATTCTAGCTAGCTTCTAGTAGAAGTTTGCCATTCTTGCTACTTTCATATGTTCATAATCTCTGCAGAAAGCATTTTTTTTCTAACTCCTGAAGTTAAAGTTGATAAAGGATGGAGTAAATCCACCTTGCTCTTAAAAACTCAATAAAAAATACATGTAATTACTCCTATTTTCCAAGAATACTTTAGACTCAAAACAAACTGTAAATGTGGGCCACAATGAATTTTCTTTCTGATTAATAAACTGCATGTTATTAACTCTATGAATTCATTGGCTGTATTCTTTGGCTTAAGGAGAAAAAAATTCAAAAGGGTGTTCAGGGACTTCATAAAGCCTTTTCAAAATAAATTTTAAATCCTAAAATTAATGATATTTTAAAATAAAACTAATTAGTAACTCCAACAGAAAATAAACAACACTTCAAGTACCCTAAGCACAAGAGTCTTTTAGATCTGAAGCAATGACAATCCAACACCTTAAAATAAAATTTATAAAAAAAAGACAGGTACAATATAAATTCATTCAGACAACCAAGGTTACAGTGAAGTTCCTTCTCTTTCAGGTTGTATCTCATATGACTTTTAAATACTAGATTTATTTATTTTAGAAGTTCTGGATCTGAAACAGGTACTTTTTTTTCTCAGCAGAGTAACACACACTTCGAGGAAAGTATTTTGGGGTGTTGGTATAAAAAAAGGAACAGACTATTCAACTTGGAAACAAATAATATTCCTTTAACAGACTACCTGTCACTTTCAGGACCTACAGAATTCTGCAATTAATTTTCCAGGTGTTTCCTGCCACTATACTATGAAACAAAAACTATCCAAAGTAGCCTTGGATAATACAAAAATATCTTCCTTCACAGGTGGAATACTGTATATCCAACTTCCTTCTTCCATAGTTAATTTTTTTTATTCAGACAGCAACAGAAGACAATAGACATATAAGAATCAGAAATACCTAGCATTATTCTAAGAGAGAATTGAGATGATGCACTTTGAAAGACTATTCAGATATATATTCCTGCTGGTACTAATGCATCACTCATATGGGTAATAATGTCCAGATATCATTCTAATACAATTCTAATGTATTTTAACAAAAGGAAAAGTAAGGCCAAATGAAGAGGGGAAATTAATCTAAATGCTGTATTTTTCCTAAAAGATGAGGTAGATGGTACACTGCCTTAAGGTAGAATTTGCCTTTGAGTTGCAATGATCAATTTTACAGTAATGCTACAAGATATCTTTCACTTGAAATGCCTGAGATGGCTATAGCTGGGAAAACTGATGCTGTAAGTTCATTTCATCAAGTACTACCTCCTCTGTGTATCCATTCAAGGTCAATTAGCAAGCTTCCTAAAACCTACATTAGTGTTCAAACAAGTGATTAATTTCTGTTTCTAAGTTACACATGAAAAATGACTTTCATGTAAAAAAATAGAAACTCAATAGGCACTACCCTCCAGACAGTAGTTTATATCAATTAAAAAAAAAAAACCAACCCCCCAAAAAAAAAAAACAAAACCAAAACAAAACAAACAAGCAAACAAAAAAAAACAACCAAAAAAAAAAAAAAAAACAAAAAAAAAAACAAACCAAAACAAACCCCAGAAACCTTTTTTAATGATTGCTTTATATCTGATCATTTAATGTTTATCCAATGTTTGGTATGTAACTTTCTGACTGTAATTAGCAACATATGTGGACCTGTATTTGCATCATGCTAATATTTCTCACAAAACTCCCATACGTTACACAGGTATTAAAGATCACATCAGAAGGAAAGTGAATGGTAAACTTACCACCAAATGCATTTGGGGTTACTGATCTCAGCATCTATTTTTCCTTAAAAGTAGAGTAGCGGCCAGGTGGGGATAGAATGAGTAAATCATTCTCACAGAAAAAAAGCTTTGTGCTATTAAAAATGTATTGGTTCACTGTTGGTAGTCTTCAAAATACTTTTTTGCAGCATTTCAATTGTTATATTTTGATTACAGGTAACATGACCTATTTTCTAAAGGTGATATTTATAGCTAAAGAGGAAATTCTGGAATAACAGTTTCATTAACAAGCCAATGGAGTTTCAGGAAGCGTAAAACTGGAAAAACAGTTTGTAAGTGTCTCTGAACAGACTGAATGCTCTCACAGCTAGAGGTAAACCATTAGAGAGTTGGCTAGAAATCATAACAATCCTGCTTCACTTCTATCTACCAAGAAACTTGCCCAAACACTTAGAAATTCATGCAGGGCTTTTTTAAAGTACTATTGTATATAAAGGACCCATCAGTGAATAAGTAGATTCACGTTCAATTCACTTTTGTTTAACTATAAATTCAGTACCCAAGCTTGATTCTTCCTACATTTGTTCTAAAAATCACAAATCCCATTACTGTACATTTCAGAAAGATCATCACCACACACTTATACTGCTAACTATTTACTTATTTATCATTATCTATCCAGTTCAACTCCACATAGATTTAGTGCCCTGTTTGGCTAAGCAGAGCCTCAGAATAAAACATCTGTGAATCAGTTCCAACTGCATAGGACAACACTAGTCTCATAAAGCTGTCCTTTCTCTTTACTCAGCCTGACCGCAAAGTCCAGGAAAAGATCTGAAGGTTTATTTTCAGCATTGCCTGGCTGCCAGAACATTTAAACACATGAAAATCCACAAAGTTTCTAAAGTTTCTACACTATAGCAATCTGCCATAACCACATCATGGAACATATTGGGGCTGGGCACTGTAAATTCCCAAAAGGAAAGAGTAATCAGTCAAAGAGAAAAATATGTAAGAAGTCATCAGCTTGTAACCTGTTAGCACATTTACTTCGTTGAAAACAGCAGCTTGAATTCTGGTTTGTTTCTCATTCTCTAGATTATGTAAACTGCTAGAAATCTGTAGAGAATTTTCACTACTGATAAATCTGTAATCATTTGGAAACAGTATCTCACTGTCCACCGAGACAAAAAAAAATTAAAAATAAAAAACCCCAGTCTGCTTTTATCTTTTAGTCATTTCTTAGCGTAAAATTCATGCCAAGGTTGCAGAGCTTTTAAGTCTAAAATCTTTTCACATTGTTACTCAAAAAACAGTCAAGAGTGCTGGGAGGGGATTTTGACACAAAAGGCAGGTAGGTAACTTACCTCTGTTGCTGACAAACGTTTATCACCATTATCACTACCAACACCTGAATCTGAGTCCTTTTTACTTGGGTAGATGTCATCAATGCTAGATGTGAATAATAAAAATTAAAAAACAGTAAAAAGCTATCATAATGTTCACATTCCAATTCTGTTCTGGTTTCACCTAACTCTGAGCAAATGTCAAACTATCCTTAATGGCAGAAGGTGAAACAGTCTACTACAGTAAAATACTAAACATTTATAATCTGGTGATGGTAAAATAGATCAGATTGAATGGCTAGTTAGCCAAGGATTAATGAAACAACAGAAATCACCTGCTATCAACTTACTTTTGTCTATACACTAGGCAAAACGGCTTGTTTACTACCTAAGCAGCACAGGACTGAAGCAATTTAGCCATGGGAGAAGAAACCAAAATAGTAAAACTCAAAGTGCAATCAACTGATTTAATTGTAACCATTCATCCATTAAAACAGAACTCATATATCCCTCAAGGTTGAAGTAATTATTAACACAGAAACCCTCTTTTGGAGCCTTAAAATAGACTTTGGAATTTAGGTTTTCGAGAAAATTACTGTAATAACAGCAAATGCTCTCTATTCTGATTTCATTACCCAATATGACCTCTACTCATTTTAAAGTGCACTATTAGATGTAATACTCTCACCACTTAACTTTTTTTTTTAAATATACCTTATTATCCCTTTATTTGCTATCCTGAAAGCTGTGATACTGAAATCAGATCAACACAGCAATTTAGGAAAGGAGCTTTATCAGTCTTCACATGAGTAAAGTATCTGATTCATTAATCCTAATCTTAAAATTACCTCTCATGAGTAAGCACTGAAGATTGTTTTGCAGAAATTGCCTTTGGAAATCTACTCTGTACCATCCCCTTACCCTAACCTGTACTCTTCAACATGAACAAAATACCCGACAGGACATGACATTCCTGTCAATTTTCTCACACACTAAAAGAAAAAACTAGAAAACCAGTAGGTTTTTCCCAAATGGAACATCTACTCATCATCCTGGATTCTTCTCACCTTTGACATTTATCAGATTGGAGATCCCTTTGTGAATTTCTAAGGTACATGGAGGAAAACAATTTGATTCAAACCTTATTGAGATGACTGAAAGGGGGATTCCATAACAGCTCTTGGTTTTTTTCTCCCAGGGTTTTAGCATAACATCTCTACTACTATTCATATCAACACTTTGTTTTCATTGAGTACTTCTCTTCAAAGATATCACACTTTCTCTGATTGGTTATATTCTACTGCCTTTGTTAGCAAAGAAAGACTGGGCTAAAAGGTGATTTTCAACCAGCTATGGAGCATAGAAAGGAGCTGCTTTGTATCTGGTTCCTGTCCCTAAACCATACAAACCTCCTACAAGTCTGAGGCAAGACACAGAAGATTTTGCCTCATTCTGCTAACAAATCAGCACACTTCATTTTAAAAGCATCTTGACATTTGTGAAGTTCTCTTTGTTTGACAGATAACTTTGAATGAATTTAAAAAGACTAAGATGTCACAAATGTGTAAACATACAAATCACAAAAATCATAAAACATAAATCACAAAACAACACACAAAATTAAAAATTATTTAACACGTAGATAGATAGATCAAGCCAACACCTAATGTAACTACCAACTGAATATTATTCAATGCATTCCAGGAGTCCAATAGAAAGAGGAGAGATATAAACTAAGGTTCACTTTTAAACTCTTAACTAATGTGCTGCTAACTTTAATTAGAATTGATTTTTAATTTTCTGAACTCTTAGGGGGATTTCATTACAATAAAAGCAAATGAAATCTCTGTGCAAAAAGGTACACTCCAAATAGTATCTAAAGAAACAAAACTGTGGAACCTAAAGACAAATACTATTTTATTGTTAGTAAGCATTACATGGAAAAAAACAAGTCAGACTTTCATACACACCTCTCCTCCACAGGTTGTGGCAAATGCTGTGGTTCTATGGCATTAAGATACAGAGAGTCTGCTGTTTTAATCTGACAGGCTTGTACAGCCAGATATTTGAATATATGCACCTTACCCTTTGTACAAATCTGTAGGAAAAGAAAAAAAATAGGTTTATAACTAGAAAAAAAAAAAGTAATTTATCCCAAGAGTCATTTAGTGCAAACCTCCCTGAAGTTCAACTAATATTATAAATTTCACTTAAAGGAAAACAGATTCTATTCTTTTTTAAAGTTACTAATACTTCAATTATCTACTCAATTATTTGTGTGCATCAGTTTAAATACCCTCAGGGACTAAGACAGAAAACATGAAAATAATGTATTCTGCTTTAAAAAAATCCAAATGAGTTTCTAAATCAAAAAACATTAAAATACATGGTATTGCCTATTACTAAATAGAAACTGAGTAACTATTTTTTTCGAAATTAGTGTGTAATGACATTTAATCAACCAGCGTGCTCTTTACATTTTTGGTCACATTGTTTTGAGTAGAGTCCAAGCATACTTATGATGCAATTCATCTTCACTTTAGAATTCTCTTTAAGGGCATCCTTCAATTTGCTTTGTATATTTTTTTAGATTAAAAGCAGCATCACTATTGATTACGAAAAGCATTTTTCTAACATAATAAAAATTCTTAAGTATTTCAACAGCTGTTGAGCTAAAACAATTGTAGCTTTCAGAGATGCAGTTTGAATCTACTGTCCAGTAAGTTAACAACAAAATTGTCCTTAAGCAGCAAACACAGCTTGCATTCATTTATCTTTATTACTCAGAGTGGCCTACAGTTCCAAGGAGGAATTTTATTTCTTTGTGTATCCTGACTTATCATTGATAAAACTTACACTATAAAGTAAGATAAATTTCACATGGATTGTGTTTTAGACCACCTGCATATTTTTTAAGTTAGTAAATCACTGTAGATTTCAAGAACTTCTAGAACTGGATTCTTTTTAACAGAAAGAAAAATTAACCATGAAATTTATCACTACTCTTTTTCAAAATTATACACATATTCCAATATTAACTTTCATATGCAGACAGAAGTCACAAAAAGAAACAGCGAACAGAATGGACATCTTCTAGATGTGTGTTGGTTCAAGTGCTGTACAAATTCATACTGAGAACAGAGGATATTTTTAATGTCTCATTTAGATACATCCTATGTCTTATTTAGATATCAACAACCATAAACAGTCTGTGATGACTGAAATTCAGAAGCCTGCAATTGCAGAAAGTGACATTTTATATTCTAACGTGTTAGCAGCCATCCAATATTAAGGTACAACTTAAATTACAGCTGTTACTTACTTGTGCTGGTGGAGATTGCAAAGGATTATTCTCAAGCAGTAATACTTGTAATTGCACCATTTTTCTAAAACAAATTGGAATCACAAGCACTTTATTGCAGGAAAAGTCAAACTTGACCAAGGGAAGCTGTACTAGTTCTAAAAGTAATAAAAAGGAGAGAAGGTGTTACATCTGTTTTTATTTTTGGCATTAAAAAATAAAGTATTTCTGAATAACCATTATTTTGCATTCAGGAAAAATACAAATTCAGGGATGAATAAGATCTACATGTAGTCCGTTTTATACTGGGAAATAAGAAAGTGGTGTTGTTATACAAGTGACAAATTCTAAAACATCTACTTCAAATTTCTTTTCCTGAAACTCAGCTGACAGTTCCCATACTGCATTCAGACACTTGTTCAACTTAAAAGTTGTCTAGAATCATAAAGATACATTGAAGAAGCCTTACACACTGTTCTTCAGTGGATACCATTGAATGTTATATTCTGCAGACCCAAATGGAATAAATCTGAACACAACGTAATAGCTGCTTTTTAATCATATCTATTTATATAATTAAAAATACTTTCAAAATTATAACAAGAGCTACTGTAAAGGTATTTTTTTGCTCATTTGCTTTTACCTTGGGGTAAAACTTCGAGGTAATTTCTTCTGACATTCAGTTCTTTTAAAGATTTCAGCTGGCCTATCTGCTGTGGCAAAGCTGTGATTTCATTACAGCTGACATCCTATGGTAAAACGGTAATAACAAATAATAATTAACTTTCAGCTCTTGTATGTTCCATAATACAAACATAGCTAATTTGCTATCTCATTTTGACATTTTATTAACCTGAAAAAAGGCAACAGTCTGTGTCCTGTAGTCACAACGAAAAACAAAGATACATGGGAAAATATCTGCACATTACTTAAAACCAGACCAAATTCTTATTTGAAGAACAAGGTGATTTTGAAAGTTAATTTAATTTCTGTAGAAATATTCAAAACTATTTACTTAAGAAGTTCTAATTTTTTGCTCTTTTCTTCACATGAAGAATTCAGTACAGTGATTACGTAACCAAATATGTTACAATGAAAGGTAAAAATCCTAGTGTGTGGATCTGAGTTTTTAAAAATGTTCTTCTAAATGGAATATTTAAACAAAATAAAATAATAACAATAATAGTAATACAGCAATAGCATTCTGTAATGGTGCTCAGTAAAGGCATATATTTGATTATCATAGCACATAGTAGGCCATAATGAAAAGGGACACATCTTGTTTAGCATTACTTAACTATTTCAAGCAAGAAAATGCTATGAATGTGTGAAGGATCAACTTCTTGGATTAAGCCAGTCTGTAATGAGACAATTATTAAATACTGTCATTTTTGCTGCCAAACGGACATTGAAACCTCTGCTTACATCCCAGGCAACCTGCAAATTTGAGAAATGCCCCAATTATGCTGTCATTGCTGTACTAAAAGAAGGAAACAGTATTTCACAGTAGGAAAGCTAAATGGGGTAATGCCCAATTTTCCTGGAAAACCAGTAGAATAGGCCTACTTTCTCACTCGTTTCAAATGGTTTTATAAAGTATCTGGGAGCTCTTAGACTACAGAAGTTTGAAAAGTCAGATTTCTAAGTCATGTCTTTGAAGGTGCTTGCTTTAATACCAGTCAAAACCATTGTACTAACTCCCTATCTTTGAGCCTAGAATCTAGTTAACAAAAAAATGATAGTAAAACCAAACTGTGATCTAGCAGTACTGTTCCCTGTATCTGACAAGTTTATTCTTGTTACAGAATCTTATTGTTGCCAAGACTTCTTTCACTTCTCAAAACAGAATCAGGAAATTACTGTAGCTTTTAGACAAGGAAATTAAAAATTTCAGTTAATGAGTGCATTTTTGCCTAGAGTTGTCACAAAGTTTCATTAATTGCACTGTTCCCTGATCATTTATTTTTAAAGCTTTACTGTCCTATTTTTAACTTACTTCATAATTAGATAATTTTTAGAGCACAGAATTTAAAGTCACCTTGTGGCAAAGAAACTCTAGACCAAGTGTACTTAGGCGTACACATCAGAACAAGTCAGGGAAAGAGACAGAGAATTCTAGAGGAAGCGCAAAAAAAAAAGAATCCTGGCAGTGTGTAACCTCAAAAACAAAGTCCACCTCCACTTACAGCCTTTCAAAACATCCTCAATAAGACTGATCTGTTGTGACAGCATGTCAGCCAGCATTCACAAGATCTCTAGAGACAGCAGTATCCTTTCTCCTACTAAGCACAGTAGTCCAACTTGCCTTTTTTTATTACTTTGTTTGAATAGCCACAAAGACCTATAACATTAATTCACATTTATGCTCTTGACTTATTATTAGACTTGATGAGTGTGTACGTGATAGTGTTAAACTTTGCCATTACTCTTGCAGTAATGGAAGCAATACTATCAAACACCTAGGGTTTCCAAGATAGCAATTTTTTAAGGAATTATGCAACCAGCAGTTTGGAACTTGGGTTCAGGGACATTTGCAGGTAACTGAAGTGCAAACGCTTGAGTTCCATGGGGAACGAGTAATATTGTAATATTTCTACTTTGTTCTCACCAGATAGGCCATGTCCCGTCATGACAAGGCAATCTGTCAAAATCAGAGAAATTTATGGTTTTTGTTTAACATTTATTCAATTAGGGAAATTTAACATTAATTTCAGTGGCATGAAAGCAAAATCATCAACTGTTTCCCTTTGTTTATGGCCTTAAACGAACCAAATTCAGCGTGTATGTTCAGCAAGATAACAGAAAAAACAATAAGGGATCCTGACTTCATATTAACATATTTATTCATACAGACATGGAAGTTTATCCAAACCATTCAAATCGAAGTGAACTTCCTCCTTGCATAACTTCCAACTCGGGACTCCTGACGGAGCCATTATTCCTAAAAAGCACTTGGGTTTATTCAGAGCTTGTGACATAGAAGGCACAATGAACAGTAACAAGAAGCTACACAGTATGTGAGCACATGGACCCTTTTAGGAAACAGCAGGCAGAAAGTCCCACATGGTCAGGCTGCTGTCTCCAATTAGATGAATAAGGACATAAATCCCAGGTGAGAAACGTGAAGGTTCCAACATGAGATAGGAGCATCCCAGAGATGGAGAAGGCTGTTACCTGAAGATAGCAGAAGTGCAATACTGTCTGATAGGATGGAGAATAGAATTTTACTGTACATCTGATAGTTTTGGGTACAATTACTGAACCATCTCTGCCTAATTACTTTTCTTTGACAGAAAGTAAGTTCCAAATTATCTTCACATTAATTTTGCGCTCTCCTGGCTGACGGAAGAGGCATAATTAAGTCAAAGATTTTTTTTTTTGCAGCAAATAAAAGTAAATTTCCCAACCAATTTTTTTTGCCAAATAATGGCAATGTATTCTGCATGGAGAAAAAGCACCAAAGTTAGCTGTCAGAAACCCAAATTTAAAAGAATACCTGAAAGTTTTCTGCATGTAATATTAATTCTATGCCACAGGTATGAAATTCATAAAAATACATAGCTGTATTAGGAAAACCATTACCTAACCCATTTTTGAGGATAGAACGGAAAACGCAGAGTTTATTGGAAAGATCTAATTATGCTTGTATCATTCTACATTGACTAGAGGGGTAAATTTTGTATTAAAAAGGTAGATAAAAAGAACCCTTTGCTATGTACACCCAGATCTCACTGCATGCAGCTTGTGAAATATTTGGGGAATCTGAGGTTGCTCAGAAATGTCCTATTGATATGAGAACTGCATGGAGCCAGGTGGCATCTCAGGGTCTATCCCCTGGCCCAGGCCAGCAACAGCACAGTGTACACACCAAAGGGCACTCCCTGCCAGAGGGCTCGGTGATGCTGCTGCTTGAATCCCATACTATTCAGGCTGGCATTGCTCTCACACAGCTGAATTTTTTGTGTAACAACTGCAATATGACTTAATGTTTTTTGTTTGTTTCTTCTACTCATTTTAGAACAATGATCACCTTATTATCTAAAGTGCTTTATATTACATATGCCAACACAGATCCCCACTCTCAATGCTACCACTATTTGCTTCACCCAATACATCACGGTTATGTCATTTCCAGTTAAACAGTGCCACTCATTTCACTAGAAATGTACCAAACACACGTGGTGGCATCAAACTGTGTAATCAGGTCATCTGAACAGACTCATGCTCAATTTAAGAAACACTTGTTTTTCATTCAGCCCCCCTTCCCAATGCCTAATCACAAAGGACAAGCACCAAACCTTTTTCAATTTTCATACATCTTCTAGGCTACCAGTGACAAGTGGCTAGAGCTCTCATATTAAATACTTTTAGAGCAAGAATTGTTTTGCTCTTCATAACAAACAGTAACACTGAAACTATAATATAACTGGAAAGCAATATGAAAATCCAGAATTCCAGAATTTAAACACATGATATGCTTGAACTAAACAAACCCAATCTGCTTTTGGTATAATCAACATTGATTTCAAGCCTTTAGCTTTTACTGAACTTTCTACTAAATTTAACTTAAATTATTTATAAAACTGGAACCATCATCTTTTATTGTGTCTATTTTAAGCACAACAAAAACAGTGTTATAACCTAACACATTTTTAGAATAATTAAATCAGAACCATCTGTGTAAATCTCACTAAACCCATCACACACACACAAAAAAAATTACAATACTTGATAAAATAAATTAATAATGCTCACCAAACAAAACAAACTTGATAGTCTTGAACTTAGTCATAACTCAGAAAGGAAAAGGTAACTATTACCCCCACCATCCTCATCAACAGCCACATTAATTACCATATACAACAGAAGCCTGATACCACAGCATGCT
This sequence comes from Muscicapa striata striata, assembly GCA_030060385.1. NCBI lineage: Eukaryota > Metazoa > Chordata > Aves > Passeriformes > Muscicapidae > Muscicapa > Muscicapa striata. The sequence continues at coordinate 7,713,416 of JAREIS010000016.1, read as the reverse complement.
GTTCAAGAATATCAGAAGGAAAAAGCTCCACAGTTGCCACTTCATACCACCTACGAAGAATCAATAGCAGGGCTGGGGCCTCAAGCAAGGTTATTAACTTCTGTAACATAATTTACTGGAGGAACTACTATCATAAAAACAACAATATGATAATGAGACACTTTCAGGTACAGAAAAGGTGTGCAAGGTAACTGCTGTCAGTGGAGATACCAGCAGCTGGTAGGAAGTTCAAATCAAGTCTTTACTATGCATAAATAAGCAGTGTCAAAATGCAGTTTATTTGTCAATTTGTATCTCAAAAGGTCAAAATGAACAGAAATAGCCAAAAAACACTTTTGTCATAAAGAATTCAGAGTCTCAGCTTATAGTATATAGTAGAGAAAGATAAAGGGAGAGAAAGGGAAGCATTCTCTCATATATATTTTCCGCAAACATGCAATTGAATTAATTTTATTCTAAGGTACCAAATAAAGTTTTGCTTTTTCAGACTCTCATTGACTGGACAATATATTCTAAATTATCTACTGCTCATAGAAACAGTATTTGTGTGGACAGCTTTGAAAACAAGAAGAGTATAATAATCATTTTGTAGATCTGTTTAGATGGGTATTCCAGGAAAGGAAGGCTGCATGACAAACGTAGTGAAATGAAAATAAACTGATAAGACCAGTATCACGAGTGGAATGCAGAGTGGTAAGCAGACAGAAACAACACAGAAAGGAAGCAGGAGGAGAGGGTGCTACAGGGGGCTACAACCTTTCAGAGCCAGAACTTGGGAACTTGGAGTGAAACAGGGAGCCAGGGAAGGCAGTGAGCAAAAATAGTGAAGATTACGAACTTTGAGTTTTGAATGAACTGAGGGCAGTGATGTTATTTAAAAGAGACCTGAAGAACATAAAGGAAATTCTTATTTTGTTGCTAGCCAACACACTTGAGAAGTTAAAAAATTAAGTTTTGCAAACTACATTATACTATTAAGCAGTTGTCCAAATATATGTGAAAAGCGAATTTTACTGTTTCTATTTAAACTCAAAAGAAGTCAAAATAAAAAGTGAAAAAAAGATCAGTAACATACCAATTCCATTAACTGTTTTAGCTGACCTATCTCTTCTGGAAGGGAACCTAGCTTATTGTTACTTGCAATTAAGACTTTTAGAGGAAGACCACACAGGCAAGCTGGCAAAGAAGAAAGTTGATTTCGACTGCAACAAAACAAAAATATTAAAACCATCAGTGATGTTCTACTGTATATTCACAGAAACTCTGAGAGCTGCAAACTTTCTTCATTTTCATATTTTCATATTTTATGCAAATAAAATTGAAATTTTTAAATTACAATCATTAAGAAGACACTTGCACATCAGAAATACCTGATTAGTGACTAACAATGCCGAGAAATTTACCCTATCAGTTTAACAACATTGTAACAAATCTGTAAGTCACACAAAGAACAGCTGTTTCCCTTCTTAATGAATACAGGAAAGTCAACTGAGACAGTATTTTGCAAGTATTTAAACATTCCTGTGGTTTTATGTGCCATTAAAATGGATGCCTTTTGTTACAGCTGAAAGACAAATATATAAATCACAGACAAAATGGTTATTTTCTCTATTAATTTAAAGCACATTTACAGTTGAAGATTACTTGGTACATCATGTTCTCTGGTTCTGTGCTATTAACCCAGGTAAATACAGCAAAAATTTCTGGAACTACTAGTGGTTCATTTTTTCCCAAGATTCATAAGCTAGAGCTTAAAGATGACAAATGTCATGACCCTTTGTGATGTCCACAAGACTAAAAATAGTAATTTGTGGCTCAATTCCCAGGAGAAATTTTATGCTCATCAGAATAACATAGTAATTACTCTCTCCTAGAATATTTAAAAGTTTTCTTAAAATATAATTCTTCTGATTTTTATTACTAACCTGTAGTAAAACAATGAACAGTAACTTAAAGTGGCACCCCAATATAAACTATTTTAATTAGTTTCTGCCTACATGTTAAGGCTTCAGAAAGCAAAGACAGATGACTGAACTCTGGTAACACACAGTAAAAACTGCCCTGTGTAATTTCAGTAGGAGTTGCAATATTGAGGTGAAACAGAAACAAACAAAAATCTAAATTCCACAAGTTGCAAAGCACGTCTTCAACTGCCAATCCAGCAGTGTGCTACAAAGCTGCATACAGAGATGCATACTCATGCTCCACACAACAGTCTCAAAATGTTGTACAAAGCAAACTACCATCATATCTCTGTTGCACACACCAGGATACAGACAGATATCAATATCCCAAAAAAAAAAAAAAAAAGAAATCCAATTACTAACCAGCAGCAGCTGAAAAAAGTATCATTGCTTATTTTGGAGCCGGGTTTCTTAATTCTAGTGTCCTTACAGAAGATCAAGACATAACTTTTTCGAAAAATTACTTAGAAATATTTTTTCAAGTTCTAAAGAACTCAAATTGAGGAACCGTAGACTCTAAACAGTAACCCTATGCCACAGATCAGACACAGATAAAAAATAAGTAAAAATAATTTTTAAGCTCCACAGAACTCAGAAGCAACCCACTAAGAGAAAAGGAACAGAACATAATCAGGGCAAGTGAGTAATAAGTCATCATTAGTTTCAAAGGAATTTCTTTAAATAAAACATGAACAGTATCCACCAAGGTCCAAAGACTAAAAATAGATCTTTTGGCATCACTTTCTAATGCTATTCAACATATGGGCTCTGCTGGTAACAGGCAGAAAGATATGCATTTTAAATTCATTATGTATTTCTTGCCAACAAACAATGTGGTTAGAAAGTCAAGAATGTATTTCCTTGTTCAGACTGTTTACTATGTCCAACTAACATAGTGAAGTGCACATTCAAGTGAAGAAGGGATTTTAAACTGAGAGAAATGTCAGTTACTTAATCAAATTAAAAAATTCCTTTCATTTTGTCCAATTTACTGTCATATGTGATATAAAATCTACCATAGTTTTGTGATGACTATTCTATCACTATACAGAGTTCTAATTCACGGTTTCATTAAGTTCTAACCAAATAAATTCTAATTACTAAATTTACCAAGATGTTTTATGCATATTTAAAAACTTTATCCAGTTTTTAAATTCTTTATGTATATCTAACAAACACTAATTCAGATTCTCAAGTTCTATTTTTTGTGTGCAGATACTCAGGACACATTATTCCACTTCAATTTTTTACAGCCAAAATAGTGTTCTACAGTGGCCAAAACTGCAGTACAGTAGTAATACAGACTTGAGAACGACCTTCAGTGTTGATAAAACTCATGACCAAATATTCATTCCCTGAATTTAAAAGACCAAGAACCACTTCACCGTCTATTCAGACCTCATTCTTGCAAAGACCAGACTGTTACATCTTCATTATTACAGTTTTTACACAGTTAACTGCAAAGAAAACTTCACACCTTGCTCCAACTGAAAAAGGGTTCATCTGCCCTCCATCAAGAGCACGTGTGCATTCAACTGCACTTGAACTAACAGCAATTCTCTGTACTGATAGTACTCACACAGATTTTGCCTGGAAAGGAGGCAAAGATGTCTAATTCTTTGCCACTTACTCCTAAAAAAGGCTGTAGCTAGATTTCTTTCATAATATGACTATGCTAGTGATAGATATAGTATCATACTCCTCCATTCCATTCCATTCCCCATGGAAAAAAATAGAAATTCTCTGTCTCTCCATCTTCCTAACTGCAAAATATAAGTCAAGCTTTACAAAATTTGTCATTAGAAGTGAATTAAAAGAATACAATTGTGTGGATGTGATGAGCATTCTGGATTTGTTAGAAGATTGAGGGACAGAACTGGATTCATATTGCTGGTTTTCTTTTAATAATTATTTTTACATTTTGGCATTTATGATGCCTTCATACAGAGCTGTCTCTGCTTGTAAGCTGTGAGCTTTTGCATTACCATTTCCAGTAATGTGAAATAATGCAGTCGGTTGTTCCAGAACCTTAAAAAGTGGAGACAAAAAAAGCTTTACATATTTGCAAATAAACATAAAGTGGAAAGATAAACTTACCTCAAATTTAAGTAAGTTAGCATTTGCAAGTTTACTATGGCATCTGGTATAACTTTAATACAATTGTGGTATAGATTTAGTGTTTCCAGTGACACAAAATGGCACAACTCCGTAGGAACTTCAGTTAACCGATTCTTGGATAAATCTGAAAACAGGAAAAAGAGAGAAGGTACATTTTTGAACCATTAGAAAAGCTGCACTTTATTAAAGTAAGTGAATAAATATAATTTACATGGAGACAGCAAATTAGATCAGTATTTTTATTATGCAAAGTAAAGTTAGTGCAAACTTTTACAGATTTGAAATGGAACAGGCTGCATATAAAAGAGCAAACATTCAATTAGGATTTATTTGGGCTAATAAAAAGTAATTATTTGCAGGACTCAATATGCTGAGGAAATAGTTGCAAACAGATTCCAAAGCTTATATAATATACCCAAAAATCTAGCCAATACACAGTTAGACATGTGCAAACAATGATAGCATTGAGAGAAAACAAGCAACCAGGATTACATCTTTAATTTCTTTAAATAAATAACTAATTCATGTAATTCTTCCAAGTGACTTGTATTTCCTGGCTCTAAACCATTTATAAATAAATGTTACCTAAAGAAACAGTGAAGGTCCTCAAGAATGGATTTTATATAAGTACATACGTGACAACAGTGATGGATTACAATCCTCCAAGCCACTACTTGTACCCACAGAACAAAAGCTTTTGACTTTTGATCAGTTATTCATTCTTCATTTCCCATTTTAAGCACACAGACACAAGAAAATAAGGAGGAAAAAATGTTGCTGAGCTTTGTTACTTAACTACCACTGTATGAAGAATGAGGTTTCCTAATACTGATGTGAGCTCAAGCCATAAAATAAAAGTGTATACCAGTATTCAAGTGAATCAGCTGGGTTCAAATCATTGTTTAAATAGTGTTGCAGAACAAGTACCTTATCCTCAGAAACTAAACAAATGCAACCTCCTATGTCACCAGCCAGATAACCTGACCTGAAGAATGGCCACCTGAAGAATGTTAAGTAGAAAGAACAGGAATGTCCCTACACAAAAAGTGAAATGTCTCTTGGTAAGGAAAAAAATAGAACTAAATGATCTCCTCACTCCATTGCTGCTATTTTAAGCCTAGTGTCTCATCCTTCAAAACTTATTTCAAAACTGACTCAAACTTAATAGGAAAAAGTAGCCAAAATATGGATTATTTCTACAGTCCTGATGATCTGTCTCCTATCTTTAGGGCCATAAAATCATATTTTTGCTTTTTGTGAACAAACAGGTTGAAGTCTGAAGAATTTTTTAACTTCCTTTGAAGTCTGTGGTACAGAAGCACAATTTGAATTCAAACCTATCACCAGTCAGAAGGACTTAGTAGTTTTGTTCTTGTCTCCCACAATGCAAGCTAAAATTCAGCAACATTCAATTCTTGTCATTATTCCACCCCCTACCAAGAGAATTGTGATGGCTTACAGGCACAGTAATTGAGAGCAGCTCTGCTGACCCTAACAGTAGCACAATTGAATTGAGCACCTCAACCAAAATTATTCACTTCTAAGTTGCTATACAACAGCAAGTCTAATTGTTCTGCTTTCTCTTGCCAGGCTTTGACAGTGGTTTGATGTGGCATTACCTCAGCTTCTGCTTCCCTTCATTTGTGACATCAAACATACAGCATTTCCTGTTGAGTGACTCTTACTACTGTTTCAAAGCAGGAGAAAGCTCTCCATTGTTCCTCTGGTTTAGTGCTTTAATTCTCTACTGTTTTCTATTTATCCTGAGAGCACTTGTTTACCAGCATGGCATTCCAAAAGAATTCTGCTGCCTTCCTAGCTATGTTTATTGTCAGATATTAACAGAAGACTGCCATGCAGTAACTTCTTGAAGCATGCAGGGGCTATTAATATTTTAAAATTCAATTGCAAAGAAAACCTCACTCTTTTTAAATCACGCTTTTCTGTGGTGACATTGTCAAGAACATCCTGCTCACTTTCTCCTTCAAAGTGGAAGAATCAGCAAAATCTGGATGAGTGAACTCTTTCTAGGGTGAAAACAACCTGTTGGCACTAGATGGAGAATGAAAACCCATCCTTCACCTGATCCCTCTCCTGTGATGCACTGATCAAAATCTGTGAACACTAAAATGTTACTTCTTCTCAAGCTCCTAAAACTGCAGCCTGCCACCTTAACTCCCTCTTCATGCCTGTTCACATTTATCTTCACATCAAATAAAAGACTGTTGCCACAATATTTTACTCACTTTTGAAAAATTCTAGTATCTCAAAAAAGCTAAACAGCAACTAGATTGACTCCACTCCTAAAACAGACATTACTAACAGTTAAATGCCTCTAATATTTTTTTTCAATTGTTTATTGTTATCTTTTGTTCTCAAGGTTTTAACTCTGTTAAACTGATGAAAGAAAAACAAAAACCACACAGATCATAACAGACAAATCCCTTCCTGTCATCCACAGGACCATGGGTTATAGGACATACTACATGCACAACAAAGGAAGTCTATTTTTTTGCTGCCTAGTTATCACAGTAAGATAATTTCAACACTTGTGTCTACTGTTGCTTCCTTAATAATAATTATGATGACAATAAAAATAATTTTTAAAAATCTAATCTATTTACAGTATAAGGCAGAGGAAGAAAAACTACACATTTTATTTACACTGTTGTAACATAACAGGAAAAGCAGAAGCTTGTCACTATAATTTACTGATAGAAGGTGTCATTAACAGGAAATCTGAATGCCTTTGTGGAACACAGTACAGGAATGGAATCTGACATACAGAATGCCCATCACATTTTTAACTAGTGGTATAACTTTTACCAAAAAATAGACCTCCCTGATCATACAAAAGTTAAAGAAGAAAACATTTTTTTTTAATACAATCCTAGATAGAATGCAAGCCTCTGAACACAATGCAACTGTGAAGAAGGCTTAGCAGCTTTCTGAAAATTCCACACAGGAAAGCACATGCTGTAAGAAACTAAAAGGAAAACAGCTTGCCTAACAGTTTTATACTGTACCTTATAAGCCATACAAACATGTAGAGAAACTCTGAAGTTTACACAATTACTTTGATACCACTTTATATGAAGGTACTTTTGCCTCAAATTTCTGCATCTTACAGTAAGTCTGTATAAAACTCAGAGTGAACCTTAAGTACAAGTTCTGCAATAAAATACAAGGGTCAAGACTTTAGGAAAGTGCAGAACCTTTGGAACATACTGAGAAAAACAGTACGCACGTATCTTGGTTTTGTCACCATTCATAAACTTTCTGAAAAGTATTTTGCAAAAGCATTCTTTGGTTATTTAGGGAAAGGGAAGAATGTAGAAACTACACTTTTCAACAACTTGTGACAATACTTTCAGAGTACAGAAACAACTAGCTGGCAAACCTTTAGTTTCTTCCTGCAATTCTTTAACTCTACACTTCCTGAATTGCTAAGCTACATCCACCTTACATCACTAATTTGAAGAATAACACTTCACGGTAATTAATAATAACGAAGTTATTGTACAGACTGGCTTTATCTACAGAAATGAAAATAAACACGGGGTGTATTTGCTGGCGTTTCAAAGATTTTGGAACAATTTGCTTATACTATTCAACACAAGGGAGATCTAACAAATGAATGAATCTATAATAGCAGAAGAACATTTCATGGTTGCCCAAGACAGTACAGGTAGGTTTCACCTGAGGTCACTATTTCCTGCACCTTCCATTATGAAACAGATGACACAAATATGAAACAATTGGGCAGGGGGAGTCCATGCAATGGAGTGAGCTTCCTGTTTCAAACTAAATACACCATTCATTCATTATTTGTGACACCAAACATTTTCAAACTACATCTGGCTTCACTTCATCTTTCCCTGCCAAGAACAAGTTTGTTAGAATTCAAAAATAAAGTAACAGAACACAAAAAAATAAGCAAGCCAGTTTAGGAAAATATTAGGTGGAATCTTGATCTTTAAATGTGTCAGCAGAATTCTGGCGCAAATGACACGGCTTTTGTATGAGAAAAGTTACTATGTTGGAAGCCAGACAGGAACTACACAAAATAAGCACTTCCTTAGCTGGGAGCAAACAATAAAAAGCAAAAAAGTTCACACTCATAAATAAGCATTTAACAGAAGACTCCAAGCCTTGTTTGGTGACAGGCACACTGCATGGCCAGGAATCACGCTGCCATTACAGCAGTAATTACTGGCCCCCATCCCTGCGGCAAAACCTTTTCATTCCTACATTCCTTCATTCCACAATGAAGAGCCACCACTGAGTAGGACCTTCCTGACTTCACACTTTGCAGCCAGATAACCCACTATACATATATAAAAAACTGCTCAGCAGAAACCAAAATAATTTTGTCAAAAATATCCAAAAACAATATTAGAAGTCAGTTAGTTACATTTCTTTCACTAAAGTTACTGAAATGCTCCAATTTTACTACTTTCCAGTGATTAATATATCATTAAATATCAGTTATTAGTACATTATTAAATTAAAATTGCATGTTATTCATGGGAAACTAAACAACTTAAGAATTTAAATTGTAAAAGTAATTCCTTAAACAAATATGCACATACACAACTACATCATAAGTCTTGACAAAGAACTTTAAAGAAAGTAGTTTATTAAAAAGTGACTTACGCATTTCAGATGTTAGTCAAACTCAGTTTATGTTTCTAGCACACAAACCAGCAATAGACAAAAACTGAAATTGTGCTATAAGCATCTACCATTTTTTAAAAAATTATAAAATATCTGAATTTGCTATGAAGTTCTGAAATCAAGACATTGAAAGGGAAAAAATTTGCACAAACAACCTTAATTCCAGCCCACTAAGTTCCTTTTTTTCTGCAGGATTCAGCACTTACTGAAAAAAGACAGGAATCATTTTGAAGAAGCTATTTGCATTTACACTAAGATACCTTTCAAAGCATTCAAATGAGATGTCTGAAATGCATTTGACAAGGAATTCAAACAATTCACAGTAAAAGCAAAAAAAAAAAAAAAAAAAAAACAAACAAAAAGTAAGTTCAACCCTAACTTCATAATGGAAATATGAGCATTAGAAAATCCATAAAGAAGTCTATAAAGGCATAACCACATGGAGCTCTTCCTGTTACACTGTAAGCTCCCCATAGTTTTATCAGGCTTTGAGGAAGCCTGTATTTCCTCATTAGCAAGGTACAACTTTATAGGGAACTGAAACCACAACATGGCACTTGATCTTGGACACCTTTTGGAATATCTGCTTAAAGTGTTCTTCAGATCTCAGACAATGTTGTCCCCCACTTTGGCAAAGAAGTCATCTACAGTCAATGTAATTGCATTTACGAGAATCAATCAAATGTCAATGCTCTCTAATGAAGCAATTACCTTGTTTTAGCCTTCCCCTAAATGGTAGGAAAATCCACCACTCTAGAGACAAATGCTATCTATTAGTCATGAAAACACTAATGGAAATATGAAGTGCTACATACTTTCAAGACATGCCCTACAAGTTGTCATTACCTCCATACTCATGGCACAATACCTACTTGTCCTCTCCCTCTACCAGAATTTATGAATAATATCCTGGATATACAGCCAGCTTTTACTGCATTCAGCAGCTTCTAGGACAGTAATGCCACACAAGTGAAAAACAGGCAGCAAAGATCTCTACCACCTCTGGCATCAAATGCATTCTGCTTTACTCGTGACAATTATGCCAAAAAAATGCATAACATTTCTTCCTTAAGAGACATTTCTATTTCAGTTGTTTAGCAAACAGAATAACAAATAACAGAAGACATAGAACATCCAGTAAATTAAAAAAAAAAAAAAATCTGCTTCCCTATTAGAAAAAAACATGACATATTAATGCATAGTCTCAAAGCTTTTCTCTCTGAAAATGCAACTTATATCAGATTGAAAAAAGGGTAGCTCTAATGTTGATTCCTAGCACAGTCATCATTACTGACCCCATAGTATGCAACAATAGCATCTGAACATTGATCAACACTGAGTCCAGATGTACAGCTGCTGACTCAAAATATGTAGAAAGTGCATCTGTCTCAGGCAGAAAGACATAAAAACATACAGACCTTGCAAGAGAAGTATTTTGAAGAGATTATGAAGCAACTATGCCATCTCATATGCCTGTAAGCACTACTTTTGAGCATTCTCAGCATGTTGTCCATTTCCATCTGTCTCCCATTCATTAATTTAAGAAACAACACTAAAAATCTCCACCTCAAAGCCACCTCAAAGTTAAATTAAGATTAAACTATAGATGTAGGAAATTCCAAAGTGATTATACATATACTTTTGTAGCCATTTTTCTTTTAATCACTAGATTTAACACATCAAAAATTTTTCCTTTACCACTGTGTATAATAAGTGGGCAAGTTAAAGGGCTAATACAGAGAGGAACTAAACGCGAGATTTAGAGGAAAGGGGTTAAAAACTCGGACTGAATAAAAACAGGCTGAGAGCAGCAAATCGTAGAGCCTGGCAGAGATGTCACCACTAGAGGGGGCCCCGATCTCACAGACTTGGCCACCACCCTACAAGGCCTTCTCTTTTGCTTCTTTCAGAGCCCATCCCCAGCGGATGAAGGGATCAGAACAGGAAGGTTCACTTCAGAACCACCCCTGGGCACTCCTGTGAACCTGTCACCCACCACAGTTTTCAAAAGATTACAAACGTGGCTGCTCAGTTGCAACCCTTACAGCAGGAAGCAAATACATACACGAATTTCCAACAGGACTCAGCCCTTAAAAAAAAAAAGTCTATTCTGAAATAGTCACATTGAAGTACTTTTCCCCAACCTTCATTCAGATGACGCAAGAATGTAAGGCATCCTTGAACCCTCTGTAGTACTGCAATAGCAACATTTGGCCAAAATGAAGATACATTTGACAAAGACTTTGCCTGCATTCAACCCTAGCATTCCTTACTTACTCTATTCCATCCATCACTCCACAATGGAATATACAGCTTACCTTTCCACAGTGACCTGAAATAAAGTACAGCCAAATGCAAGAAACATGCATCCTACGTTTTTTTTCTCAGGTAATGCACTAACTAGCCCTGAGCAATCCAGCAGCATAAATTGGCTCTTCCAATGATCCCAAACCTTTGCAAATATCACTTCAGGGTTTTTTGTTTCCTCTGTGTGAAATAATAGGGGAAGGAGGGAGCAGAAGTCTAGCATATTCTCATTATCTCCATGGCACACTCCAGTTCCAAGAACACAAAAGGAAATTTCTCTGCAAGAAACATGTTCAAAAGAGTATCACCAGTCTGAAGGAACAAACAAAAAAAAAAAAAAAAATGAAGGTTACTATAGTACCCTGTTTCATTATTGTACCTGCTTTTAGGTGACAACATGTAACATCTAAATTTCTCCTTTATCTTCTATTGCTTCTTCTTTAGGACAACAATGGTTTGGGCTTAAGATTATCAGAAAAAAAAAAATGTCGGGAGATGAATCTGGTATGAAAGTGCGTAAGATTCCCTAAAAACAAACAGTAAGACAACAGGATTATTCCTGCAGACCTCCATGTGGTTGCAAACAGATGTGGACTGTGGTGGATTGACCCTGGCGGGCCACCCAGTGGCTCTATCACTACCATCCTCAGCAGGACAGAGGGAGAAAACACAAAGCAAAAGCTCATAGATTGACATAAGGACAGGAGAGACCACTCACTGTCATGGGCAAAATACAGACTCAGCTTGAGGAATTTGATTTATTGCCAATCAATAAGAGAGTAAAGTAATGAGAAACAATAACAACTAAAGTCACCTTTCCATTATGCCCCTTTTCCAGACTGAACCTCTCTAATGATTCTCATGTTTCTCTCCAAGCCTCCACGTCCCTCAGAGGTGCAGGGGAACAGGGAATGGGAGCTGTGATCAGTCCATAAACACTTTGTTTCTGCCACTCCTTCCTCCTCTTCCCCTATTCCAGGATAGGTTCATTCCATTGGTTACAGTCCTTCATTAACTTCTCCAACACAGGTCCTTCCCACAGGCTGTAGTCCTTCTAGAACTGTGGGTCCTCTTGCCATGTGAACCCCATACATGCACCCAAACACTTGTATTATCAGATGGAAAAAAAGTATCTGGCAACAAACATGTCCTATCAACACAACAACCATTAATAATACGTGGTATGAAACCCACTTCATGACCCATGGAGAATTCCTCCTTCTCCCACACCTTCCTCACAAGAGGGAGGATATGTGTCATTAATTTTCATTCCTCAATAAACAACCAGCCCTAAGAAGTATCAATGGATTGTATCGTGCCAGTATTGTACACATCAACCTGAGCAGGACAAATATTTCAGGCGTCTTCTCAGACACAGTAGCAGTAAGAAGAAATCTTCATTCAACTCTAAAAACTTTAAAAACTGCCATCTATCTCCCATTTTTAGCCTTCATAGTATGTTGATTCAGAGCACTGGAGAAAATAACTGAAGTGTTTACATCATACACAATCCAGCTGAATTCCTTTACTGTAGGGAACTACATTTCCATCATCTATCTGAACTGCTCCTATTGGCACATGAAAGAAAATTTCACAGTGAACACCCACAAACGAGGGCAGGGCTTTCTCTGCCTTCTCTTTGGAAACAAAAAGTATATCTTGATACTGAAAAGTCCTCAAGATTAGTTTCTACCACTTTCTAACACTTCAATTATTAGCAAGGAATGGTGAGAGATCAGGTAAAACTGCAGACTATAAGGGGACTTCCAGCTATATTAGACAGGTCTAATAGAACTAAGACTTAGATTTTGAAATTCTTTTCTGAAATAAGAACAGTGACCACTACTTTTATCAAGTTCTAAAGAAAAGTTGAAAAATACATAAATTTAATTTGCATGTATATAAATGTGCAGGCACACAAGCTTATTTCATTCAAGCAACTTCTACCTATTGGAGAACTGGAAAAGACGTGAAATAAAATGGGGAATTACATTCTGTCTCAAAGAAGGCAGTGGATCCCTGCACAGACATACTCTTTCAATATCTTCTAGTACAAATCACTTGTTTCAGCACAGAGATCTTCTTTCTCAAAGCTGTCTACTTTGGAAGTCAACACCTTCCACCTCCATGGGGGAATTCCACATGATGCTTTCAAAACCAGCAGGATGTAATCTAATGGTCTAGAACCTTTTCCAGCCCACAGACAGCACTAAGAAGAAACAAGCTGAATGCAATGTCCAGATTTGTTTTTCATTCCATTCTCTCTTTTAATAGCTATTAATTACTTTTTCCTCTCAGGGTGTGAAGAGAGGACACTGTTTATGCTATGCATTATCTGCCTCAGTGACCTGCTCAATGAGGAGTTACCTCACACTTACCATCTGCTGTAACTACCACATAAACCAATTTCTGTGAAGTAGCTCACTTGCCTGCACTTTGAGGATGATTGTTTTTCACACCTGACAGACTTAAATACTAAATTTGCTTATTTAAAATTAACTTTACACATGAACAGTCTCACTGTTCAGTAAGAAAATTTGCTACAATCATGGAAATAAACAAAAGTTATTTCATCTCTGAGTATATCAAAGGCATGAGGACAAAGACATGAGAAAGCTACCTGATGCTAATTTAGAGTGGCGTGGAAAGCAGAGTATTACTCATCTAATCACTTCCCTTTCTGTCTGCCCATCTCCCACAGATGTCAGGGTTAATCTCCCTTATCTACATTATTCATGTCCTTCTCCCACAACGGTTCTTGAAGTCAGCACAACATAATTGTAACAGTTTATCAACACAAATCTGTTTTGTACCATGAAAGCTGACTTACACTATTGAGCACAACCTTAAACAATGAGGTAATTATATGGCTGTTACACAGGAGGTACAACATCTGAAAGAATGGCTAACAATTATTTCAGACTTCTAAACAGAATAGAAATTCATGAAAACAGCATCTAAAAGTAAGGTACCAAGAAAGAAAAATCCTAGAATAGACAAATTAAGTTGTAATAAATAATCAAAAATCAGATAGCTATTCCTAGATAGAGGGGGAAAAAAAGGAAAAAATAATAAAAATACTTTCTTGATCTGAAAGCAAAACGAGCGCAGTATGTATTTTATCCATCCTTAAAAAAACCCCAAACAAATTAAAAACCACATAGCTGGAACCACTAGAACTACAGACTTGTAATTTCTGCACTAAGATTTCCATCCTATGTAACTGTTCTCATGGCTCTTTCTTAAGTTTAAGACCATGTTTCTCAACCTTCTAATTTTTCTTTCTTCATAATCAAAGAACCTTGACTTCTTTGGGGAAAACAAAACTAAAACAGATATCCAGCATGCTTCTTGTCAGTCAGGGAGGGGCTGGATGGATAACTTCTTTTTTTAACTTGTTTTAACAAGTCATAGTTTACAACAAGATTTTAATCTAACATCTTTACAAGATCAGACACATCAGATAGACAGACTCCAAAAAGACTTGGGAGGGAAAAGTAAAATTCACACACACAACCTCCACTTATAAACAACCAGTGCCTGTGAAACCAGCTAATGTTTGCCGTAATTCTTGCTGGGGGATACAAGTGGGAATAAGCCAGCAGGCACCAATGGCACTTGTGGGAAGCCTGAAATCACAGGTAAGTATAGTGCTATTGCTGTGTAACAACTGCATGGCAATGTATTTTGGACAGACAAAAGAAAGTCTCCTTCTAGTCTAATTTCTTCCACTTGGTGTTTTTTCTGGGGAGGTACACTTCACAGACAGTCTTCTGAAACGCACAAAATAATTTAACGCTGGTCAGGATAGCCTACTAAGACTGGCCTACAACGTCTGCTTCTGCTGTAAATTAATTTCTACTTTTTTATCCATCTTCCTTTCAAGCTACCTTTCATGAGGTCAAACTTCCACCTTACAGGCTAAATATTATCATGATATTATTCTATAGGATTGATTTTACTGTTTCTGAAGGAATTTTGTTGTGCTTTTGCTTTTATTCGTATCTTACCTCACACATTCCTCTCAGTTTGACAGTTTATGTGCTCTCACTGTAGTAACACTGGGATATCACAGACACAGAAAAGGTTGCATAGAAAGCAGGGAAGGGACAGGAAAGTGTTAATTCACTATGTCATCCCTAACAATAATTAAAACAAAACGTAATGAACTACAGACTCTGAGGTCTTATCCTGAAGAGGCTACAACAGCTGATTTATTTATGCCCAAATGAGATCCCTGCAGGTCAATAATGAGGAATCCTGTGAAGAGCTGATAGACAACATTATTTAACTTTAGTTATCACAGCCTGATGGGTTGACACAAAGTCTAAGCAACATTTAACAGATCTTAGATTTAAGAAGTCCAGTAACTGCATTGTTATAACACTGTTATATTTTTTAAAAATGCAAAACAAAAAGCACAGCCTTTTACTCAATCTGCTTTCTTCATGGTGATAAAATATAATAATGCCTTAATGAAACAGTTGTGATTAAATTACCCTTGTCTGAAGATGAACGTCCTCATTGTACAAGCTGTGAACCTGCTCAAACCAGTGACAACGTTTTGATACATACGTTGCAAAATTCAGACTGGTTTTGTGAAAAACAGAATTAGGTTAAAAAGCTTCAGGCCTAGAATATGAAAGATTTTGGGAATACACCCTAAACTGTGGCAGCAAAAAGTGCAAAAGATTTTTGGGGGGTAGGGAAGGTTAAGAACTTTTTGGCTTGATTTGTTTATTGAGAATATACATTTTAAAATCTTTATTATTAGATGAACTGCTAACTTTTAATTTTTCTACGAGAGCAGGTGCTGAACCTGGTTGTTCAAAATGCTGAACCTGTTAAGCTTATACTACCACTACTATTACTCAATGGCTAAACTTCCACTGATATCATTAATTCCAAATGTACGATTTTGAGTTAATTCAATTTTTAAGTCATTAATGCACTGCAAAACTCACTGATTTAATAACATACTTCTAACTGTACCCTCTCAGAATATTCTGACTCAATGACTCATATTTCAAATGTATCCCCAACAAGTTGATTAATATACAGGTAAAGAGATCCACTGGTGATTTAGACAATTTTGTGACTTTTCAAACGACACTGAAAGTCATCCTGTCAGGACTTTGAGTCTTGCCAAATCCATTCTCATGACTCAGTATCTCAATGTCAAGTAGTTCAGTCATGTCTAGGAAGAAGAGGTTACTACTACTGAGAAAACTATGGTTTTAATCAAAAAAGTGCCTGGCATTCTCACATTACAATTTATTTTCCACATTCAAAAAACAACAATCTCACATTTTTATCTAACTCACTCCTAATTCAGCCTCCTTTTACCCAGAAAAAGAAAAAAAGAAAAGGAAAAAAGAAAGCCAAGAGTTCACTAGAGGTTCTAAATTTTTATTTGGACTTATTCCAAAACTGAGTATTCCTTGTGACTGACATATACTCTCCTCAGCTCATATCTCCTGTCCTTCTGTGTCATCAAAACATTTAGATAGGTAATTCATTCTTTTGGGAAGAACTTCTAAAGAGATTCACCAGCAAATGTACAATTATAAACGCATTTTCTTTCAGAAAAAAAAAAAAAAGCTCTGATTATGCAGAAATATGAATCATTTCAACCAGCAGTTTTTTCTCTGCAGAGATGACAATACCACATACCTCCATGTGTTTCCTATGCTTATTTAATGAAAGTCTCATCTCTGAAGTTTGTTTATTCCAGATTAGCAGATAGCAGAAAATCAACTCTAACACAAAAAGCTTTTAATGTGGCTTGTGCTGAGCCTCTGCCAGCACACCTGCAGACATACTGAAGGTGTTATTTGAGACTATTATTCCAGAGTTATACACTCTGTGCAAGATAGAAGACAACTGTTGTGCTATAAACTGTCAGTTGCTCTGTTTTCTGTACACAACAGGATTAGATTTCACAGAAAGCTAATTTTAACCCTTGACTGAGGACAGAAATATCCATTTTATACCATGTTCTTGTAACAAGTGGAAAAGGTTAAAAGCTTCCAGAACTTTGTTAAAATGTTAATTTACGCTTTCAAATCAAGCATCTCAAAATTTTAAACTGCCAGGAAGCTTAAGATATATTCTGTCAAGGTCTGCTGTATCATCTGAAATATTTTGCCAGAAGCAACTGTGAATAACAAATTCTCCTACAGCTTTTTCCAATGTCTGATATGCAGGAGGCTTTTTTCTTGATTCTACAGCTCACTTGCTACACAACCACCCACATGGATATGTAACACTAAGGACAAAGACTGTCCTTTTAACAATTCCTCCCTCCACTTTTTCCCAGTGATATTCATGAGAACATTATTTTCTCCCAGTCATTCTTCTAACAAGCAAGCTGGCTTCCTCTAGTTTTCTCTTGCTGCAGTTTTCCTGACCATCCATGTCCTTTTCTGCACCTGTTCCAGTCTCAAGTCATCCTCCTTGAATATGAATGGGACAGAAGCCACCATCGAAGTTTTATGTTACACCATTGCCATGCATAAAATCATGAAGAATTTCTAATCTGCATTGAAACACATGTTTTGATAAAGTCTCAAGACAAAATCAGATGGTTACGATTTGTCAGCTTGTGACCATCTTTACAAGTACCATATCCACGCTTTCTCCCTTTACTAATTATCAGTGATGAAATCATAACTTAGAGCAGCCAATTCACTTTGTGACCCTTTAAATTTTCTTCTGGAGTATTTTTCACAGAGCAATGAATGTTTCCAGTGCTAAATGTACCTTGAGTGTTGTCATAAATCAGTGATCTCACCATAAAGAAGTCAAAGTGCTTAAGAAACACAACACTGGGTGGGGAAAAAAACCCTAAACCTTGACTCTAGGAAATACTTTCTTTCTATAACGAAGTTTTAGGTCACAGAACTAAGTTACCAACTTCAGCTGAAATGAAAGAAAAAGCAAAACAACCAACACTACAAAAATAAAGAAGGAAAAAATACCACCACCATTTTTGCTCACAAGTAGACTAAATCACAGCATTTTCTACTACAAGTTTGTAACAACAAAGCATTAGGCAAGTATCTGCAAGCATAACTGCTATTACAAATCTCAGTTGTAATTCCATAGATAAAAGCTATGATCCTTCAGTAAACTATACCAATAGCCAAACCAGTGGTTTATCAGTAGATTATCTGAAAGGGTGTATTACCATTTGTTACTAAATTTCCCTAGGTCTGCTTTTCTCAAACATCTGAAGAAAACCTTGCCCACGCGCTTCCTTCCTGCTAATACATCAGTCATATCTTAATCATAAAACAAAAAACATGTTCTTGACATTTTCCACTAAGAAAGCCCATTTCAGAGGTTAAATAAACCTCTAAAAAAAGAAAAAAAAATCATTTAGGCTCACTTTAAGGTTTGTTTTAGATTAAAGGTCTAAAGCAATGTTTATTAAAACAAATATCTTTCACAACATAAAAAACACTTGAACCAAACATGAACAGATTAAACTTACTTTAATAAAGTACGCATATGTGATGAAGAAATACTTTTTTATATAAAGCATATATAATTTATAAATACACTTCCATATATTAATAATGTATACTACATTTATGGGTCAGTCTGCTGATGTGAAGCGACATCAACAACTCAGAGGTATGCACCAGCATTTCCATTTCATGTTGCATCTTTCCCAATGTGACAGAATCCATGCAACCTCAGCAAATCCCATCAGGGAAGATTCATTTGCTATCCTACAATTCATTTTTTATTGGTAAACAAGAAAAGATGCCTCAAAGAGGCAAGGTAACTTACAAATCTGGACATTGTAGCCAAATTCCAAAAGCATTTTTTATTAAATATGCACTGGATTTATGTGCAAGTATTTTACAAAGGGGAAAACAAATACTAGTATGCACACAGAAGGAGGGAACTTAGCCTTTCCTTCAGGCACGAGGAGTAAAGCATCATTAGTGACTGTGGCACAGAAACTGGGCAATGTGTGCACACCAGCATCTCCCTGAACACAGCAGCTGTGGAAGAGGACATTGGGAGGAGCAGAGAGAAGGTGGCACAGACCTGGACCAGCATCCCAAATACAGCCTAGTTCTGCTGGAGTCCTGTTTGTATACATTGGAAACAAAGCAGGAAGAGGAAATAACAGCACCCAAGATGGAAAACCCTTACGTGCTGAGTTCCTGCGAAGTGATCTTCAGCACCATGTAGGACACAATGCTTAAAAATATTTC
This sequence comes from Muscicapa striata striata, assembly GCA_030060385.1. NCBI lineage: Eukaryota > Metazoa > Chordata > Aves > Passeriformes > Muscicapidae > Muscicapa > Muscicapa striata. The sequence continues at coordinate 7,694,119 of JAREIS010000016.1, read as the reverse complement.
AGGGCTGTGAATCAAAGAATGACTCACTGCCCCTGACAGAAAGGAAGGGCAGGCAGAGCCAGAGTTCTGCTGCCTTTCTTTCAGCAGGTGAATGGTCAACGTAGACTATATTCGACAACTCACTTGCCTTTGTTTTTCCAAGCACATAAAAACATAGACAATTTCCCCCAATTTTTTTCAAATGCAGAAGTTAAAAGATAAGAGAGAAGAAGCATTTTCTCCTCTAACTGCAGTTCTACTCCAGATGAGTGGTGAATACAGACTACTTCTTCTGCTACAGTAGGTTGAGTTTATCCTCCTGTATTATTTCATTATGCTGATAGTAAAGATAAAGAAAAAATAAAAATTGGTCACTGTCATCCATTTATCAGCTCTTGAATGCTTAAAGACAATGTCAAAGCTGAAAGCAGAATTTTCCTTCTAGGATAATTTATTAGTAATAGGATAGCCTAGGATCAACATGTAAAATGCATCTGGTTTAGGTAAAACCTGAACAAATTAAGAATCCAACACAGACACATGCTTTAAAAGAAATAAAATCCTTCTACAAATAAGACTGCATTATTTTAAGGAGATATGAAAAAGGTTGGTCTAAGGTGTGGGTGGTTTTTAAACATTGTAATTATCATACTTCTTCCTCAGGAGCTATTATCATAGTCTAAATGTACCCAAATGGCTTTGGACTTTTTAAAAAGAAATTTCAATTTAGACACTGCATGACTATTGCAAGAACAATTTGTCGTTGACTGGAACAAGAAAATAGGAGAGGAGGAAATTTCAATCCATGCACATGCTACACTCCTAATAAGCATGGATAAAAAACCCCTCTCAAAAGCACCAATGCCACTAACATACTCACTCTTTAGGCTATAATAGTCTAAGTATTATTATTACACATGTAACATTATATGTATTTAAGCGATGGCATGGAAAAAATCTCCTTAAGCAAGGAAGTAATTACTTGAAGTCTCTTAATACATATTTCATTTCTTTCCTTTTGGCATATGAACATAACTGATAAAAAGAGTATCACTGAGTTGCCTCAAGCTGCTTCTAGATGCAGACAGGGGAATTTATTGCCAGTAGGAACAGTCTACATTTTTTAAATTGTTTCTGCATTCTCTGTATACAGATTGTCAAATTATTTGCATGTGGTAGACTCATGTCATTTCCAGCTGCTCTTTGGTCCTTACTATTTTGCAACAACATATAACAACTTTCAGTACAGCTTATTGAAACTTGGCCACAGAGCAACAATATCTTCCAAAAACCACAACCAAAAACTCTCTCCCAGTCATTAAAAGGTATAACAAACAAGAAATATAGCCTTTCCTTAACAGCCAAAGCAAACAACTCAGCAGCTTTCACTCATTGTGCTTTAGCAGCTTTCACTACCCAATTCTAACAGGCTAAAAGCCCTTTTTAGGCCTCAAAGTTTGCTTAAAACTAATTAAGCAATAGTGTAAAGTACATTCTGAGACTTCCATGAGTCCTTCATATATTTTCAGTAAGTCATATATTGATTTTAAGAAGTCATACAACAAAAAATTTGTATCTAATAAATGAACTCCAGTTTCTGTACATAAGACTGCACTACAAAAGCAGCTGGTCAAAGTTTCTTAGAGCTCTTCAAAATTTATTTCCAGACTTTCGTATAAATTTTTTAGCTGTTCCTAGAACTTTTCTGGTTTTAAATATTTTCAAGAAAGTCCAGCTGTACAACAAAATATAAATTCTTTGACTTCACGTGGGTTTCCAGTGTTGACTTTGAAACACAACTAATCTTGCACTGACTTAGGAAAATGATGTTCAAATAACTTATATACTAATTATAAATCATAATTTTTCAGAGTCCTAAGTTCAGAGAGCTACAAAGTCCCCCTAACTCCACTGCAATGGTCAATGAACCATAAAGTTCACTATGAAGTTAACCAAATCACTGTCTGGGTACTGTACATAGGAGAAGGATCACACAGACTGACAGGTAACCCCATACAATACTCAGATCATTAATTCAATCAAAAATTCATGAAGCAATGGAGAAAATACTCCTGATTTTAGACTCTGCTCTATATTATTCTCCTTACAGCATGATAGAGATAAATTAATGATTATTCTCTTTGGAGGAAATGGATGAGGTAAAAAACATTCTAATCAGCAATCTAGTATACTTCAGTCAGAAAGAAAACATTCTGATTTATCATTGTCTCTCAAATAAAAAAGTTTCTTAAATTCAGTTAAACCATCCACAGTATTTCTCATCCAAATTTCTACACAAATCCTGTCCAGTTTGCTTTGGCAACATTCCTTGGCTGCACCCTCTTGACTGAGGTTATATGACCCCTAATACTATCCTGGCCTGGGCAAATTCCCAAATACACAAGCCTGAGACTTTGATTCCCTAAGATTTTCCTACCAGCTACCCGAACCAGTATTAATACAATGAGTTAATTCCATTTCAATTTCTCACACAACTTTTAGCCTATTTTCTACAGAGAATTACCCATCCTATCAGCAAGGAAAATAATATTTTAACATTTTTATTGAATTATTTGAAGAATTATTTATTTTTTATTTTCTTAACAGGAGTTTTAGATATGTGCAGTATTAAAAAAAAAAAAAAAACCACCAAATGACTGAAGTAGTTTGGAAAGGCCAAGGAATTTTTAAGTTTAAGGCATCCTCTTCAAACAATGTAAGGGACTCACAGGATTTTTTCTTCATAATTACTTTGTAATTTGGTCTGGAACTCTGGTATGTCCCCAGCATTTAGGGACATACATACGAGAGCAAGAGGTCATAGGACTTCATCATGCCCTTGGTGTACACAAAATCTACATTTTGATATACATGTGACAGCAAATTACAGCACTCCATTTTCAATTATACCAGCACTGTTCTTCTGATTCATCTTCAAGACAGTTTTTAAACTCACCAGCAATTACTCAGATAACTTCAACAGAGCAATATAGTCCATGAATATTTTCCTAGAACACTGCAAACTAATCTAAGTCTGAAAAACCAGAACATTTGTCCAAAATAAAAAATTCAAGAAAAAATAACCAGCATCTTTTCTTCCAGCTTTTACCAGTAAAAATAAAGCTTCACAAACATGCCATTTTAAGAACTCCAGAAACAGCTAAATCACAGGCAGATCAAAGTGGCTGTCCATACAAACACAATGTAGTAAATTCAGGAGGAGTTTAAATGTCTTCACTGTAGATCACAATCTAGACAGGAATGAATACAAGACCATTATGATATGCAGTTTTCAACTTAAACTTCTGAAGTTGTTCAAATCTATTCAAGGTGGAGAGTTTATGAGAAAAAAGTGTTGACTGTGCTATTATTAGTAATACTGCAAATACATTTACTCCCAGACAATTGAACTATCTCAAATGTTCTTTTGAATGAACTAACTATAGCAAACACTTATGGCAAATCAACTCAACATGAGTAAAGACAAACTCCTGACAATGCTTAAATTCAGTAGAGACAAAGTGAAAAAAGAGAAAAAAACACATCCAGAACTCCATAAGACACAACAGCAGTTTAGCTTTATTTTATACTGTTGTTTTCATAGTAGTACAATTAATTTAGTAAAGAGCGCTGTGTACATCCAAAATATACTGCATTTTCCTCTACACTGAACAAAGAACTTCTTAGATAAAAACTCTAATGTACTATTATTCCCTATAGAAAACAAACTTCAGTGTCCCTACATTTGCTGTCAGGAGGTGAGAAGTTGTTTAGATATAATACTCACTACCACTAAACACAGTTGAAAAAATTCTCAGTACATTGACATCAAACATGCCCAACCATCTAAACTGCTTTAACTGGGAGTCCCAAAAAGAACATCTGAGTTACTATAAATGTCTATGTAAAACAAACAGAACTGAAATTAAAATTAACATTACAGAAATCTAACACAAATTTCTCTGCAGAAGTTTAACAATCTAAATCAAGAAATAAAATAAACTGCAAAATAATGTTATGAGAAGAAACTGCATGTATTGCTTTTTCTTACCATTCCACCTTAGTCTAATCTTATAATTGGAAAGTTCTTACCTACATGATTTTCAACAATGTTTTTTACCACTGTATAAAGAGGTTGTTTATCCTTCATTATTTTAGTTACAGAATTTTTAAAAGTTAAGACAGCCCCAACATTCCCCTTATTTGAAATCATTCAAACTGGTAAGAGGCTATTGTGTCCATACATGCAAGCCAGCCAGTAAAAGAGCAGACCACAATGCCTTTGGCTTTATTCCTCTAGCACTATAAGATGAAAAAAGGACATTAGAGGAAGGAATGTGAAGAAGGTATGATAAAGTTATCAGGGTCAGATCAAAGCAGCTTTATAAGCTTTTATCTTTCTAAATGAGCTCAGCTTTTAACATTTATTTTGCAAGCTGTAATTCTACCCTGACTAAAGGGAGAAATTGAGAGCAGCTGTTCAAGTACACATACATATATTTCTCTATATTCTTGGTAAGTCAATAATGCTGCTTGCACTCTGCCTGTCAAACAGTGACCTGCTAGATCATGACCTAGTTAACCATTCCAACCTCACAGGTGATAATACCACACTCCTCACGCCTGTAAAGACAAAGGTCAAATCAAGTGCTGTCAAACAACACAAACACTGTGCAACCACTGTTACACGGGAAGATGAACGAAGCATAAACATAATGCATATGGTGGGTGGAAAAAATATTTAACACATCAAATAATGGGATTTAAGGCATGGGAAAATAAAATCTTCATCCAATGCAGCATATTAGGGTGACATAAAAAGTTCCCCAAAAAATACAGAGTACTGATAGAAAATTTGCAGTATTTGAGGTGTGTTTAACACTTTTCCAAACTCTAGAAAAAGGCATTCAGTAAGCTAAGGTGGATGACACTTCTGTCCCCTTTTTCTTCTCCGTATGTTAGTTCAGAGGACAGAGATTTCAAGTGGAATAGGATTATCAAAGAGCAGCACTCAGGAGTGCTCATTATGAATTGCAAAAGTAATTAAAACATTTGAAAAAGCAAGCAAGGAACAATGCATAAACAGACTAAATGCAAATGAATATATCGCCAAACAAATCCACAGAGCTATGGATCTGTTTTGAAGACTATTTATGGTTCTAGCAGACTGTACCAATATGGCCCCCCAAAAAAGCCAAAGAAGAGAAAAAAAAAAAAAACAATGAAAGTGCTAAAATAATTTTCATGAAAAGAAAGATTTAGTTGTTTAAGATTGTTTGGGATGGAGACAACCTGCTGAAAGAGATATGAGAGTCAAAGTCAGGAATGGAACCAACTTAATCAGTAGGGAATAATAACTCAGTTCTCTCTCTATAATACAGTAAGAAAAAAAAAAAAGCAAAACAAAACAAGGCATGGAATTCCTTACAACAGCCTACTGGAATTAAAAAAAAAAAAAAACAACACAAACTTGCTGAAAGAAATAGCCACCAAAGACTTAAAGGTGACACTTCTGCTTCATGAAGTCCTTCAATTGCAAATTTTGAAAATAGGCCATATGCGCTGGGGAGTAAGAACATGTGTCTGGGCAATCAGTTCCCTTCTTCAGCACACATGGTGGGCCACTGAGATGGGCTCCTGGGCTTAAGCCTACTGCTTAATACCTACTGCTCCAAGTTCTTCCTTTTCATCAGCATATAAAAAGCTCAGATGAAGTTAAAGCCTGCAAAAATTCAGAGAAATGGCTTTGTTAAAACTGCCAATTGACAGTCACACATTATGATTAATGACTCCTGTTCACTGATTTACCATAGTCCCTTTGCTGCACAACAATGGACAGCAAAAGCCATTAGTCTCTGTTTTATTGCCCAAATCACACTTCTGTCACTTCACTGAGCTATCTGCACTGCAAACCTGCTATACAGCACCTTTTACTTCAATGTCAGTTATTTTAAGGTTAAAGTAGGCATTTAATATACCTCAATATACAAGATTTTCAGCACTAAGTTCTGTACACAGAATCTGCTTGATATCTGATTAATATTTTAAGATGACAGACAAATGAAAAAAAAGCCTTTTAAAGGAAAATGGTTGCAGCCCCTCTATCACTGAAATGATGGCTTACAAGTTTGAATATCCTAAAAACAGACTGGAAAAGAGCTTCTTCACATCCCAGCAATACAGTCATTTAATAAGATAATAAACAGTACTGTTTTAGGGGCACATCAGTATAAAAAACCCTGCAATCACTACAGAAGAGTTGTTAACTTTATACAAATAATGAACGTGTGTTACACAAAGAACAAAATCAACTCTTTTCTGAGAAGTTATTAAATCTAGACATAGATGACGACACCCAGAAGATGTGTAATATGCATAAGATTACACCCAAAGTTGTTAATAGACCTAAGTTCCACATGAACTAGGCTTTCCAATAATAATCACCCACATCATACAGCATTTCATTCAGAAGTCACTAGATTGCCCAATATTGGTTTTACCAGCAGACAACTAGAAACATAACCAAAAAAAAGAAATGTAACCCACCTGCCTTCCTTCATAAAAACTGGCAGATCCCTGTTAGAATTATTTTTGCTGACAGATAAAGGGTAGGCAACAAAAAGTGCTAAAGACACCTTTCAGATAGGACCTCACATGTGACAATAAATGAATCACAGCATCAACTAGGTTGGAAAAGAACTCTGAGATCAAGTCCAACCTATGATGAAACATCACCCTGTCAACTAGACCATGACACTAAGGACCTATCCATGTGGCAACTAAGGACCACATCCATTCTTTCCTTACATAGCTCCAGGGATGAGGTCTCCATCACCTCCCAGGGTGTCCATTCCAATATCTCATCATCCTTTCTGTGAAGAAATTCTTTCTGATGCCCAACCCAAACCTCCCCTGGCACAGCTTAAGTCTTAGTGTCCTGTGGCAGGTTGCCAGAGAGAAGAGGCCAACCTGGCTGCACCCTCCTTTCAGGCATTTCTAGGGAGTGATAAGGTCCCTCCTAAGTCTCCTCTTCTCCAGGCTGAACACCCTCAGCTCTCCCAGCCCCTCCTCAAAAGGCTCATGAAGTTATATGCTGAAATTGCCAGCATTGTGAGATTTCAGAATAGGAGTGAAGGTGAGACAAAAATAAAATACATTGCTTGAGTCCCCAGCTGACCAGTTAAATCCTTTCCCCAAAACTCTCCATAAATTATATGTGATAAAGCAAAACATGCTTTATTCAATTAATTCAGCAATTACACCTAAGAAGGTGATGAACCTGAATCTAACACCTTTGTGGGCATTGTTTTACAAGCACAATGGTTACAGTGAGCTTAACACAGGAAACTGAGTTCCAATGAAGAACCAAAGGTACACTGAATTCATTATGCCAAATATTTGACTCTCAATTCACAGCAACCACACAATAATATATTCACCATTCTGCAAACATGAGAGATTTCAATTGTAACTATTCTCATTTGCTTCCCCCTTTGGCTTGAACATTATGAAAATTTAGTCACACTATGCTCTTCTGACTAAGAAAATCATGACCTACATAAAATAAACTGGCTAGACAGAAAAACAGTTGCTTAGTAATTTCAGGCAAAATCAATCCATCTCCTGTAACAATTTTTTTTTTTCCAGCAGCAGGTGACAAAAAAATCTCACAATGTGTCTATGAAGAGCAATGAATTTTTGTAAAGCTTATCAAGAAAACAGACCTGGTAAAAATTTTAATTAAATTCAAGAACAGCTTTCAGCAAGGTCACCTACTGAGAAGATCTGAAATAATTTAAATTCAATTGTTGTCAAAACTCTTTTTATGTAAAATGCTGCCTAGCTTGTACCTATGATAATAATTTTTGTATAGAATTACTTTAATGCAGTCTGACAGAGTAAAACTAATTCTATCTGGAATGGAACTTGATCAACCTGGAAAAAAATAAGTGCAAACTAGATGTCAAGTGACTTTTTACTCAAAAAACACATGATGTTGCCTAAGAGATGCAGGAAGAATGTATGTCACATATAAAGACTGATTTTAATAAATGTCAAAACATTTAAAGACATGTGCCTAGATACTTCAGGAGACCAAATTCCACCTTCAGTGATTTCAAAGTCTAAATCACTAAGAAAGCTGGTGCTTTGAAGAAGTCCACCTACATATATAAGCAATTACCATATAAATAACAGTCCAAAAGGCTTTCAAATCAGAGGAAATTCAATATAACTCAGCATGTCAGAACACTCTGCATATTAAGGGACAGGTGAAGAGAAATCCCATTAGATTACTTCAGTAATTCATTACCAAAGTACAACAGTGAAAGGACACAAAAGCAGTGTGCTTGATTAAGATGTTCTCTAATCAGTTTGCTGTAAAAGCATTTCTAGAAGACCAAAGTAGACTAAACCATTTTAACAGAGCCAGAACCATGCCCGAGATTTTACACTACTGAAAATCTTGGATATAAAATAACCACAAGATAAGTGCTTAAAGGGTCATCTTGAAAAGAAGGACAAACATTTGTGCTTTGTTTACAACAAAGGAGAGGAAGAACCACATAATGGGAAGAGAGAATCACCAAAGCCTGACCAGAGGATGGAGAAATCACCCCACATCCTTCCCAATGCATCACACCCTCCTCAATGCCTTGGGGAGCAGCCTCCCCACAGAATGTTCATGGGCAGCCACACTCCAATCAGCACAGTGGCAGTTGGAAGGGCAGGAAGTGGGGGAGTCCATGGCTTGGTGGGCTGTGTGACTTGGGATGGAGAACACACTTTACTGCCAGCCTACAGCTTAGCAGATTGGGTGGCCCTGCCATAAAGCTGGAACATCCATACTGCCAGGAAGAGGTGTGTGCCATTAGGTGAACACACAATCCTGGAAGAACAAGTGCTGCTTGTAACCCACACCGCCCATGGAGTGTGGGTGCCAATAACTGTGTGGGACAAGAAGGGGATTAGAACTTTTCATCAAAAGTTATGAGAAGTGTTTAGATATTTGTAGATGTTTATTAATTCCTCTAATGGTCAGACACTCCAGTTTATCTGTTGTATTCTTCATATCAATCCCGAAACAGTTTCAGATTGCTGTTTACATTGTATTAATAAGTCAGTAAACTGCTTTTTGTAGCTTAAACTACATGATCTGAGCATTTTTTCCCTGCAACAGTCAGCAACACGAGTCATTGAATGTATCAATCTTTAATTTCTATTGTTTCTTAGCACCTATGCATAGACAATACAGACCAAATGCATTTTTTGCAGGGGTAAAAAAAAAAAACAAACAACCCAAAACATTTCCTCAGAGATTATTTTTATTCAGCTGCATCCATTTAACTTAACAAGATGCATCTTTCAACTAGACTTAGACCAAGAAATACAACCCAAAAGAGGCATTCAGTACCTTTCTGAACTCCCCAAATTCATTTCACCTCTGATGAAATTCAAGGTGGACCTCTCCATCAGTTGAGTCTTTTAAAATCTTATGCTAGCCTATTTGCACAGCATGACATCGCATCCAGCACAACCAGAAATCTCATACATATGCATGTTAGTCAAAAAGAGTTCTAAAAGGAAAGCAAAAATATGTTGAAAATGACTAGACAGCAACCATGAAACTTCACACTGCAAAGTAACAGCTCATATACAAACAAACAAACAGGCACAGTTCAAAACACTTGCATTTTAACAACTTCATTCCAAGCTGGTTTTACAGCCTCAAGTTCTCAGGTTTGCTCAACACTGCTGAGTAAGGCAGCAAAATTTTTACCTCTAGGGAACTAAACACAAGGTCAGTCTCAGAAATACAGGTCTTGCCTTAGCAAGTTTACCTCAGCAAAACAGAAATACTTGTCCTCACTGTTTTGCCAGCACTGCCCACGCACAGTTACCATGGCTAAAAAAAATTTGAGCTCATGCCACTTCCACTATTTTTCTCCTTTAACTGTGAAAGCAAAGCCCCAGTCTGGCCAGATGGCATCAGGTCTCCAGAATTAAAATGTCTCTGCCCTTCATTATAGCCATAATATCAGAAGAGAATTGAACTTTTGTTTATAGAAGAAGAACATATGATACTTAACAATACCTTTACCCAACCTTCACAAATGGGAGCTAGGCATTGTAAGCAAGGCAGACTGATGCACAACCCACACCTCCCAGATCACACAAGGCTGTGTTTCTCAGAGTCATCTAGCTCAGAAGTGCCTGGCAGGAACAGAGATATGAGAGGAAAAAAAAAAAATATCATGACTCACAGGAACAAATCCAGATCTAAAGAATGAGAGCAGGCGACCATGGAGTTACAGAAGTCATCAATATTTTTGGTGGTTTGTCCTGTGTGGTCCATCTCACAAAAAAAAACTAAAGCAGCAGAAGAAATAAGCCCAAATTTAAATTGGCTTTGTATCTTCTGGTACAAGCACAGTGCTCAACCCCACCTAACATTCCATCACGCAGTTTCTTTGAAATTCACAACTTTTAACAAAAAGCTAGTAATTTCTCTGATGCAAAAATTTTAAATGGCTGGGACTTGAAAAACAACTTAATTCCCTTCTGAATTTCTTTTCTGCACTTCTAACATTACAATCCTACAAACTCAGCTGTTTCAAAATCCTTCCAGAAAAAGCTACAGCTGAATTTCTAACATGAAGACCAAAGAGCAGGGAGACAAAATCATTCAAGGCAGATGTAAGGAGGTATTTCCAAGTTTTACATCAGGCTGGTTAAACTAAAGAAACAAAGTGAGCAGCTACCACAAAGTACTAACAGTTTACACATCTGTATTTTGAAATAATGACTGGAGTAAAGAATTAGTTGGAAAAACCCTGCAGAAAGCCATTTATACTGCATAAAAAATGCAGTATTTAATGATATATTATATAAATAGCTACTTTGCAAATCCACAAGAAAAACAAAATCTAGGTTTATAATCCATTAAAACATATATGCAGTATTTTATGATTTACAGTTGGGGTATGAATTGCACACCTACAAATCTTTGTCCTTCAGCTCTTTTCCAACTAGTGTAACTGACTCCCAGCAAACCTTTTACAAACGTTCATCAAACAGTCTCAATGCCAGTGCAAGCTAAAAAAATCCAGCCAAACACAATTCATTTCCTCATGGTCAAATATAGCTGTACAACAAAAAATACAAAATACTAAAGGCTTTGAAATTCTTGCATTTGTGTGAGGTAAAAGAAGTTGATGAAAGTCATGATTTAGCTTTTTTGTGTTTGACACTATTCCAAGTATAAGATTCTCATTTCCTGAGGAATGTAATTAAGTTGTAATATCCTTATACCACAGTAGAATAAATTCAGTTAAGAGAACTATAAACAAAACTGCATAAATGATTTTAAATAAGTAAATATAGTAGCATAAAGATTCATCAGCATTTTAAAAACTGTTAGAAATAGAACAATGCTAAATATTAAACAAGAATCAAATTCATTAGTGATTTGCATTTTCAGCCCTGAAACTGAAGAGGAAAACTCTTCCTGCCAGTTGCAGTTTTCAATGAAGGGGGAAAACAAACAAACAAAGACCCTATGAAATGCAGAAACAAAAAAAATATTTACTGCAAGAGAATTCCTAACAATCATTATACATGGCAAAACAGATTTCTTTCATTTTTATGAGCAAAGTTCTTTAAAATTAATTTCTTAAAAATCTGAAATGATCAGTAGCTATTCTGAAAAATAATCTTTTGCAGTTTCTTCAAAATTCCATTTTATTGCCCCCTTAGAGAGACAAGTCAAAGAATCTGTGGTATGCCACTGAAATGTACAATTTACATACCAAAATATTAGTTTCTAAAGTGCCTTACAGGCTGCAGATGATGGATGGATTTTTTTTCTTTTTTTACTTCTAATGAAAATGTGGCTTTTGATCAATTCAATTATGCTTTTAAAATTCTGGCGCATATGAAAGTAAAACCAACTGAATTCTGGGGAAAAAAAAAAAAACCTTAGACTTTTCTGCCAGTAAATTCTGATTCTGAAATTCCATCTCAGCCAATGAACTTCTCTTTTGCTAAGTAAAAAGGACAACACAATAACAATATGACTATTCCAAACACATGGGGAATGGTATATAATGGATTACTGAAACAAGAAAACTAGTGTCACCCATTCATCAGAAGTTTAAATGTTTTCAGAGTACAACTAACAATCTACAAGCTTCCCACACAATTTATTTCTAAGAGGTCAATATGGTTGGTTGTTCTATTATCGATTGTCTTCACTAAGTATTCAATAAAAAAAATATGCTGAAGAGATTGAATGTACAATATACACAATAAAATGCAGTATACACAACATACCCACAGGAAATGCCGATGGGAAACAAATTGCCTAATTCTTGGAATTTTGCAACTATGTCTGCAAGCATACTATCGACTTGTTAAGTAAGCCCACCAATCACACTCACTTGGTCATACCAACAGGGTTGCCTCTCTACACTCGTTCATATTCATTACACCCAGATTTCCTTGCATTAAGTTATTCAATAACCTCATCATATAAGCAACATACTTAACTGAGAGGATACAAAAATTTTGCACCCCATGTTCACGTTCTATCTTCTTCCATCTGATAAAATATCACACTCTACTCTTTAGGAACTTCTTTTTCTGTTTTACATTTATTTAAAAATTTGGAAGATCTTGACAGAGCTTTATGGCAATGTTAGTATTGCAGCACTGTGCTGCAAAAAAAATGAGTAAATAAAGATGGATAGCACATAATATGAGAGAGCATCACTGGAGAAAACTTAGTTTTGAAAAACTTCCAGTCTTTCTTGGCTGGAAAAGTGGCTCCACATAATAAATAAAGACAGTGTCTTCCTTTAAAGCAACATCACATATCATGCTTTTGATGGGCCTGTATTGTTTTAATTTTGTTGGCTTCAATTCCAACAGGCAACTGAAAATCAAGATTACTTAATAGCTGAAAAAGGATGATCAATTATTCTTACTATTATATTATTATTAGATTATTATATTAGTGTTAAATACTACCATTCTGAAAACAAAGGGTGACCCATCCTAGTCAGAAATGAGATCAGACCTTGGCTTACACACCTGATAGAAGATGAAAAATTCCAGAGGGGAAAACCTAAGGCAAGGCTGTAACTCATGAAGCAAAGTTCATGAGGGACAGTGTAACTGCATGAACTTCAGCAAGGCTAAATTGCAATCTCAGGTAAAGCATGCTCTGGTGAGTGCATCCTTTAGGAAAAGAAAAGGAACAGCTCAAATTGTCCATGGCTGTGAGTGCCATAACTAACACAGCTGTACAAGAACCTGGTCAAAAGTCAAGTCCATTTTTCTAAAAAGTTGGTTTGTTTGGTTTTTTTTTTTTTTTTTTTTTTTTTTTTTTAATATAGCAACAGTGCCAGCTTGACCTAAATTTTAATTTCCTCATTTTTTTTTGGGCCTTTTTTTTTCAGCCAGCTGGCTGGATAGCAGTCACTTCCACAGCAGCACCACAGCTTGTCTTCCACCGACCATTTCCTAATATAAGGATTATGTTTTGAGTGCTGACAACAATCACTGTATCTACTGCTTTATCATTGAGACTATGGCATACATTGTTTTCTTAAGTCGTGAGAATTCTGTATCTTTTACTACTAGTAAATTTTCACACCCTTTATAAAGGAAGAGAAAGTGGTTGAACTTCTCAGCAACATCGAACAATATTTTAACAGCTTCAGAAGTGATAAATGATACAATTCCCTCACTTTTTTGTTCAGTCACACACACTGTCTTACAAAGTCACTATTAGCACTGGGTAGCACATTCTTTTCATCCTGGAATCAGAACAGTATGCAATAGAAGCTTAGGCAAATGATCATGCTTCTTGTAGGTAAAATGTACCCAAACAATGAAATTACACCCCATACAGAATGACAGGAACACTGATAATTTCCATTTCTTTGCTTTTAACTGCAAGAGAAAATAACTGTAAAATTTGTTATCCCTGCTAGGGGTAGATTTGAATTGGTAGGATTCAAGAAAGACCTTATGTATCTTGGCAGTCAGATACTTCTACAATGTTTCTAGATCACAGTTACTCTCTGTCAAATCCATAACAAGAGATGTTTTATGTCTTAACTAGAGCTGGTATAACTCAGGCGTCCTGCAATAGTACTTGGCAAAGTTGTAGCACTTTGTTTATTACACAGGATCTACACCTAGAGGGAGAACCCTGATGTCACACAAACGACCCTGTTAACAAAATGAATTCCTATTCACCAAATGAATATGGAGATGACAAGTAAATTAAACTTTCTTCACTACTGCATGAGAACACAACACTCAGTCAACTAAAGGAAAGTAAACAGTGAAGTGGAGCAGGACAGCCTTACATTTCAAGCTAGAGAGGGAGCAGATGACTAAGAACCAAGTATTCTATGAATTCAGAACCAGCTTTCTAAGAACACTGGTTGGCATAAAGCTGGCATAACACAAACTGTTCAGGCTTCTGAGATTAAAATCATGTTATAGAAGCTCTCTACTTCAGTCATGGTGTTTATTAACACAATTGACCACAAATCTGCCAGGCAGCTTTTGTTAAAATAAAACCAGAACATTATAAACAGCAAAGATTTCTGAAGCTCCCACTACACTACTTCTATCAGACCCTGTAGTATGGAAGCAAACTTCTCTCACACAAGCAGTGTCCCCTATTCTCAGTTATGTTGGCAACAAAATAAATTAAAGGAAATTATACAGCTACTGCTTGTTCCTCTTGAAACCAGCATTTAGAGGTGCCCCTGAAAAATCCAACTATAAAACCATTAAAACCATTAAGAAAACTCACCTCCAAATATATCTTGCAGATTTCCTTTGCACTGACATAAATGGTGCTCCATAAATCAGCTGTATAGCAGGTCAGTCCTTTGGATGGCTGGGTTAATCACAGGTAATTGCCTTCCTTGTGGTAAAAGGGACAACTGAACTGGGATTGCAAGGAACACAGGCATACCAAACACAACATTTTATTTCCCAAAATTTACACTGGAAACCAAGTTTTATATTAACAGCACTTCAGGAAACATTAGAAAATAAGGGTTAAGAATGGGAGTAATCCTAAAACACACTTAGCTACTCATGTTTACGTCTTTACCAGTGTTTCTGTTAAAACAGTTTTGCATAGTTTCTCATACACTTTTGCATAAAAATCATCCAATCTCTCTTCCCCACTATTACTTTCTACTTATTTCTAATAGATAATTTTATAGCAAGAACAGAGGAATACTTTAAAAACCAAATCAGAACACTTAGTTGATGTGCTAAAAAACACACTGTATATATAAATGGGTAACAGTGTTTATTCACTATAATGGAAAAAAAGTTGTTAGGACTATGCAGGCATTAAAATCCAAAAGTGAAAGTATCCTAACTTTGGGAGGTGTAATAACCCAAAGGACATATCAAATTCCAAAAGAGTTCAGGGTGTTAAACATTTTTTTAACACCAGGCCTCCAACACTGAAAATTTTGTTCTGCGCTGTTAGATGCAATCCTGATACAGAAAACTTGCCTTGAGGGCAGCATCAAACCCTGCAAAGAGAACTAACAACTGAAGCAAAAAGCTTATTTGTTAGGGGTAGGCAAATGAGGATACTGAGGGACTCACAGAAGCCATCCTCTCCTGGCTTGGGGAATAAGAGCTATTTCTCCCAAGCCCCTTTCCAAGCATAGGAAGGTGGAGCAGTAATTCCAAAGGACAGAGAGACACGTTGTAGATAACACATCTCACCACAATCCCACAAGTGAATAGAAGGGAGCAGTACAGCACTGAACACCTACACAAGCAGACACCATAGACAGATCCATCCTGTTCCTAAGGATCAATACTAAGAGATAAAAACCCTCCACTATTTTCTTGATTAGCTTTTTTCCATCCACTGTCTCTCACTCATTCTACTTGCTGGCTACTCCAGCCTGAAGCCTGCTAGAAGATCATGCACAGATCCCATAGACATTCACAAGGCAGGGGAATGGGAAGAGAAAAAGAATTTTTAAAAAGAGTTTCATAGGTTAAGCCATGGTAAGAGGGCAACACAGCCTCACCAGGCAAATGTATGAGCCTGCTTTAAAATTTAACTGTCCTCTTTTTATCCCTTCTTTCTCTCCTTCTCCTTCCTCCCCACTTCACTTGGATCCTTTTCCACTTCTGATTCTTGCCTTAAGTAACAGATATCAGAATTGTACAATCTCAAAATTGTGTTACTCTGTACCCAGTGCCGCTCTAATACATCTTACGCATCCTTTTCAATAGCCACCCCTCCCCAGTTTGCCTGTCATTCCAAAGAGTTTCTTCTGAGTGAATCACCTCAGTAGGTTTTGCAACAGGGATAATGGCTTCACTGGTCAACATCACTGGTTTTAGGAGCAGCTTAACAGATTAAGTGGCCCAGTTTTCCACCATATGGCTATTCCTCTGGTCATTATCTGACTACCTGAATAGCCAGTAATCAGATATCATTACACAAATCTCAAAAAAGCAGCAAGCTTTTGAGACAACTTAGTTACTATTTCACCAACATTTTAGTTTTTTTATTGTATTACCATGCTCAGTTTTTATTTTAAAACATTTAAACGTGATTTAACAAATAAGCATGATTAAACACATATTTTCAGTATACCGTAGTCATTGAAAAATAAGGGGCCAGAAGAAAAACTTCATGACAGCTTATTATAGCTGCAAATTATATCAAACTGTTAGAACAGCTACAGCTGAGGGCAAGGCCTCTCTTTCCTACTATAGTACAACCTATCTTTCTCCCACTCCTAGCTCCGAAGTTTTGGCCATCTTTCCCTATTCATTCCAGCACTTGTTCGTGTACCTTGCTGACACATTTTAATGAGTCCTGAGATACTGGTGTATCTCTCTTTATTACACTTGCTCTCATACTTCTAGTACATGAAAATTTCTGCTATGTCTATTTTACAAGGAACTGGAGACACAGTGACTTCTTTGAAATTAGCTCTTCAAAGACACCACACATCACTTGAAGCAAGTGCAGTGGGAGTTGTATTATTCATATTTAATAAGCAGCACAAGCCAGCAAAGCCAGACTAATAGAGAAATGCCAGATTTGTGTGTCTTACCCTAGATGTATGTCCTAAGATGACATCTTATTTTCCTAAGGGAAAATTTTCAGGCACAGAGGCTGAAAAAAGAATCTGAGGAGGAAAAAAAATGCACAGTAATATTGGTGAAAGTAGCAGAGTAAGAGCAAAAGAGACTCTCCATCTTTACCACACACAGCCCTAAAAACCAGGAGAGGAAGCCAGCTTTCGCCTGAAGAACCCCAGACACTTTCAGTTTATTTTGTTTTGCTGAAGACTGAAGAGTTCCATTGCCCAGCATTTACTAAATGTAAATGTTAAGATTCAGCAAATATGCCTACATTGGCAAAGTTCATATTCCTGGTTTGTGGTGGTGCATTAACAACAGTAACAGTGCACACCATAAGCTAGTAGCAGTACAGAAAATACTTTTGGCATGTCTAATGATATATGTCCTTAAAGGTCTTTTTACCTATGATCCTATAATAAATAGGAATAAAATCCTATGATTTTAAGATTCGTTCCAACATTTTTCACACCATTTTTAAATAAGGCACTATTTATTTCAGAATTAAAAAGTGATTTGCAGTGCTTTATATAGAATCAAAGGCTAGGCATTAATTTAAATAGCTAAATGCTTTCTTCTCTACTTTTCTGGTGCGCTCTTACATAGCAACTATATCCAAAAATAAAAAAGGCTCTGTTCTACTGAGAATTTAAATATCACACAGTAATCGCATGTCAAAAAATGGGTTTATGTTAGCATTTACTATTAACATCATCCAGAAACTGTGTCTATACTGTGGTTAGTCTTTTTAATTATGGCAAACCACAGCTGCTAATTTGCTAAGTTATTTATAGGTTTTCTTATCTTTTTTTATTGTACAGCTTTACTTGCTTTTCCCCCTTTGCCCAACAGCCACATCTTCCTTCACATTCATTTCAGACAATTCTGCAAGGGACACACAAGCACTGCCAGTGTCAGGGACCTCAGCACAACTCTTAAGAACCTACATTGTTTCCTATCTCTTTTTTTCAAAGCCTTGCAAATTAAGCACCTCAACTATAAAAGCACAGAAGAACTCTAATATAGCACCAAAAAAATATAAAAATACAAGCCAGAAGAGGATTTCAAACTTATTTCTAGCTCTCAAATAAAAAATTCATCTGGAATATTTTTAAGTATATTGTAAAACTATACTGTAATTTTAAATTAACACAGAGTAGTTCTAAACTTTTATATAAACTAGATATTTAAATCAAGAATCTTTTCTGAGTCTAGAATATTCATATAAAGTGCAAAAAAAGTAACCCAGAGAGTTGAAGTTGTTACATCAAAAAGTTTTCCTTCCTAGAATCTCTGGACTAGGTTGTTTAGCTCTCCTTTAGAAAACTGCTTAACATAGAGAATTCTGTTTTGCTTCTGGTTATTTTTGCTTGTATTTTCAGAAGTAATAAGGAAAAGAGGACATTCTTCAGAAAATCCTCAGGTTTCATGTCAAGTATCTGCAAATAGTTTTAATGCGATGCCACTTTCAAGACTTTATGTAATCAATGTTTTTCAGTTTGGAAACCACTGCTCTAGAGAAACAGTCAAAAGTGAAAAATCAGTACAAGATCCCTTCTGCACTGAAAAATCAGAACAAGACCTCTTCCATCTCCAATTCCAAAACACTCAGAGAGAGTCTCTGTCACAGAATTTTCAGCAATGCAAGTTCAAAGGGAAAGGTTTTCTACACCTTTGTTTCAATAAGAAATTTTAAGTAACATCTGAGTAAATTTTTACACACATTTTTTAAATTTTTTTTTAATGTCACAGATCTGATAGCATTGTTAAAATACTTTTCCTACCTTAATCTATTCTTTTAAGTCTATATACATCATACATCTTGATTTGACAAAGACACAGAGATGTCTCGGCTGTTACAGTGGTCCCCATTTCTGTAGCTCCAAAGCATCAGGACTGTCTAAAGAGACTTTAGGCATTTACTGTCACCATAGTTAGGGACACACCTGTATCAGCATTATATTGCTCTTCTCAGACCCTATGCAATCTTGGAAATAATGATTAAAATTTATATGGACATATCCATGGAAATCATAAAATCATGAGTGAAAAGAAGGGTAAAATTTTGTGTTCCTGCTGAACTGTAGCCAGACATACTTAGAAAAAACAACTGCACAAGGACACAAAATTTAAAAGACTAGGATAGAATTATGAGGTGCTAACACTCTTCTACCACTTACTTTACCTGTAAAAACAGAACCGTGATTTTAAACCAACAATTAGTTGTACACTTTACATAAGATTGCTACACAACATTATACAGTTACATAGCAAAGTATCTAACGCTACATTATTACGTAAACACAATAAGGTGTTTGGATATGAAGAAATTACTGTAAAAATAATGAAGTGTGCATTGTGAGTACCAATCATAATCAGAATGAAATATACATATACTGTTTCTCTGAATAAATTCTGCATAAATCACAAAAAGCTTGAAAAGCTCCAATGATTACATTAATTACACTAATTACCTCTAATTTTAAAATTATGGACACAAAAATGTGCCTTTTTTTCCCAGCTACAAGAAAATGAAAGCCCGAATTTTCATATGCCTGAAGTGTGTACATATGTTTACATCATGTCTCACATGTCTATGAACACGGGCTTGCACATACCTGCAAATAAGAGAATACAATGCACAAAGACTGGAGCAGTTCTTTATTCAAATCTTATTTGCTTGACAAACTGCATCATACAAAACTCTGGTTAGCAGTAATTTTAATAGCCAATATGATTTGAAATACTTTGCCTACATATACTTATGAAACCCTAAACAGATGTGTCTTTATTATGTGAGTAGTTCAGGAAATGCATTCTCCTGACTTACCAGTAGTTTTATCTGGCAAAAAAGATACCAACCAAGGTATCTTACCTACCCTACCAAGGCTTAGAGAGGCCTATACCCTATGAAGCACTACTAAGGAGGAAAGTGAAGTTCTTAGAAGATGCCCTTTTCAAGCTGTTCCACTTCAGATTTTGTTTTTCTGCAAAAAGAGAAAGTGAGCTCAATCTTTTCTTCCCCTCATTTTTACCTGGTGTCAGAGGGAGGCCAGACAGTATTTGCACTGAGACTCAACTTTTCAGTGGGCAAACTGGCTTTATCCCTGTAAAATGAGGTTAAAGCAAGAGGGGAGAAAAAAATTTCTAAGTGTTATCCTAAAATTCAGTATTGTCATCTTACTCTCATATACAGTACAGCTCTATTCATTCTGCCACTCCAAGTTAGCTACTAAAACACTGTGCAAAACAATAAATTCATGCTACATAACTTACAAATTTTCCAAACTAGCTAAGTGCATGAAAATGGTTACGTGTAAAGGTAGCTCAGTGCTTACATAGTAGTTTTATGAGACCAGAAGTCAAAGCTTCTTTAACAATAACAAACAAAAAAAAAACCTGCAGTCTAAAAAATTACCTATGACCACAGTAGAAATCCAGTGGAAAGCCCCTAAAAATTTATAGATAAAACAATCAAACAGTATTATATTTAAACACTAACTTCCTACTGTTAATTTACTGCCAGGCACACTGATTTTTAAACATTTTAAATCAAAATTGAGGAACACAGAGCAATCCCCCAAAGAAAATATGTACATGCTATTGAGCTGTAGAAATACAGCATAGTGGGATATAAGCTCAGTTATTATATTCCTCGTACTTCCTTTTGTTTTAAAACTTACAGCTTACTACATTTATGAGAACAATACAAGATGCAGTTTCAGATTTAATCACGCTCAAGTTCAAAACCATTCAATGCACCTAAGACAGTAAAACCATAACTCTATTTGCTATTATTTTGCCTAATAGTTACTCCTTGTTTCTTTACCTTTAGCTACAAAGGTTAAGAGATAGCACAAAAACCCAAACAACAACCAAACAAAAAAATAAGGTGTTCAGAGGGCTAATATTATTCAAACGTTATTTAGAAATTTGTCACTTCCCAATACACCTACTGCCTGCTCCATTCCTCATCAACTTCTCCTGTTATAACAGAAAAATTCTCACTAGTTGAAATGTACTATCCTGAAGGTTTATAGCTCTTGATGGCTGTTATGGGAATAAACAAAAAAAACCAAAAACCTCATAAATACTGTTAAATGCTGGCTTAATGTTTTATGAAGAAGAAACATATTGGTAATCATGTTACAAAGTAGAAAGTTTAATTAATGGAAGAGAGTTTTGTGAGAAAAACACTGTAAGAATTTGATTAAATGTTACTGTTCTTAAAGAAAATATGTACCCAAAAAAACCCCAAAAAAGTAAACAACAAACAACAACAAACGTAACAAACAACAAATCCGATGTAACAAGTGATGCCAAATAGCACAGTATTCACTGTATTTCATTACACATTAATACATGGCTGAATCATGAAATTATTAATCTGGTATCATCTTGCCACAAATGAGTTCTCCTGTAGATTTTTATCCGATTAAATACAAATAAAACCAGGCTCCTTTTAACAGCTAGAGTTTCTGGTAATTTCTTGAAGAAACTAAAGAGAAGTAACCAAAGAGAGGAAACTTAAGAGAAACAGGTATTTGTCATGTATCATAAATTCTGTTCCTCCACCTGTGTGGAAGGAGAACTTTCACATCTTAAAACCATATTTAAGGAAGTTATATAGTAGATCCACTGCATACAATGAAAATATATTGGCAGTTTAACATAAATATCAGGAATCATCTTCTAATATTCAGATCCTGGAATATAAGAACAAATTCTCCTAATATTTTATTGTTTACCTTCCTGCTGTTGTGGATTCCCCAAGACAGTCAGAAAGAATGAGAACCAAGGTATAACATGCAAGACCATACACACTATCTAGTGAGCAAGAATAATCATATTCCAACAGCTCTAACTGCATTATAGTCACATTATTTATAGACTTTTACAGTCATGGTGACACGGACAAACTCCTGCTGAACTAACTAAACTCAGATGCTGAGAATAGGCTAAGTACAGCAGCATGACAGGAGACCTTGCCCAGAAACTAGGTTGAACAAGCCTGTGCTGAGGTTTATGCAGATGAAAGAAGACTGGTAAACTTCCTTACACGGCTATAACTAAGTCTGAAGTATATGTTTGAGAACATTAGAACAGGGAAAGTCCCACACACATCAGTCAGAAGGGATTTTGCCAATAACTTCACTCATGCCCACATTTTGTGCTACCCACATTTGCATACCAAATTTTCAAAACAAACAAACCCACCCAAAACTTATTTTGCTTTGTTTGCATGTCCAGCTTTTACTCTACCTAGTAAATTCACTCTCTCGACCCACACTTTTAACCCTTCTGACTTATTTCTCCATTACAATGTGGGGGAGTGAGTGAGCAGCTGCGTGGGTCTTAGCTGCCTACTAGGCTTAACCCAGTATAAATAAGTAAAATTTACTGACATACAACTTTAAACAGTTTAATAATTCTAAATACAGGCATTCCACAGCTGCCATCAGAACTTAACAGGAAAAAACCACCACACTATCTCAACATATGCAAGCCTGTGTCTCTGAATATTTTTACTGAGAACTCCAGTCTTGAGCGCTACAAGCTCCTCATGAACATCTTTTTAATGGAGAAACTTCAACATAAACAGAACAGGATTTAAAACTAAGACCACATCACATTCACTTCTAAAGTGTTGTAAAAGCACTTCCAAAATGCATTTACCTAGGTCCTCTCTCCAGTATTTCCTCAACAGACTAACACTAAGAGTCTACATTTGGTTATACAGATGTAAAAAGTGTCAGAATTTATGTCAATACACAACTGGAGCAAAACTCTACAAGTAGGTCTGTGGATAAATACGTCAGCAAACAAAAGGTGTCTGAACAGTGTATTTTGCATAGCTGCAATGCAAGGTTATAAAACAAATCTAATCACCTTGGGTATTCTTTCACAACAAAAATACTGGAAATTCATAACAGAAGGAGTACCTGGGACTTCAAGATACTCAGGAATGCCTCGGCTAAATGAAATATGCTTCAGCTGGCAAGAACAGATTGAACAAGTTGAGACTTGACCCAGCTTGGCACTGGTGGTTGGACTAGATGACCTACAGGGGTCCCTTCATCAGCATCTTAGGTCCCTTTATAGTCTATCCTGTGATCTGATAAAATTTAGATGCAAAGTTAGAATAAAGCTTTTATTAAATTAACTGTATATTGTAACTGATACTTACCATTTATTTACAAACAAATATTCTCTTAAAGAAGCTGTTTTCCCATAGTTGTAATTAGATCTTAACCAAAAGTTTTTAAAAGGACAGTTCAAATGCCAGTGGAACCAAAATTATCACAAGTGAGAGAAAAGCACATATAAGAGATGCAAAACAAGTGAACAACACAGCTCTGCCATACAAGAAAGGCAGTTGGAGGGTTATGTTTTAGGTCACAAAATTACCTGGAACCTACACTGCAATTATTTATAGTATTTTAAATGGAATAAGTAAAAATCCAAAGCACCTAGTGCTGGACAACTGTACCATCAATTCATCTTAAATAGTAAGACTGCTTAGAATGCAATTTCTTTTATGTCATTGACACTTCTAAAGTTGGTCTTTCTGTATCCATAGCACCAGTACATAAAAAATTCTGATGTCATCTGCATTCCACCAAGGGTGGAGGCAGACAAACACTTTCTCAAAATGAGTTCCCAAGAAATCCACATTCATAAAACCAAAACATCCTGTTTCTATAAATGGAATTGACAAGCAATCCATTCTAGGATAGATACTCATAAAGGAATGCTTAATTATAAAGCCATTTTACCTGTATTTGATTTAAAACCTTCCTCAGTATTACACATAACCTTCATTTTTATGTTCTTAATTCATATTGCAAAATATGAAAGGAGATGCAAGTGAAAAATTATCACAAGAAGAAAAGTCCACTTTGATATTTTTAAAAAGACATAGTAATAAGCTAGGATTTGTACACTATGGAAACAAATAATATTCTACAACCTCATACAAATATACTACCTACTAGAAGAGATTTCTTATTTGCTCACACCAGAACATCAGCCATTTTTATGTGGTTGTAGAATGTTAATCAAATATCTACTCAGAGAGAATGAACAATACCCTCAAGGAAATCATTAAGTGTCTCATACAAGAAATTAGGTTTTTTCTTCACAACTCAACATCAGTCAGGATTTTCAAGACTTTCCTCCCTAGAATACAAAGCCATTGCTGATAAAATCTGTGAGTGATTGCTGGTAATGGTGCAATATGTAACAGCAAGGCCAAGTTACAGACACATGGGGACCTGGAGTACATGGTAGGTCAGACATAATCAAGGTCATATTTAACTCTGTCATATAAAAATGTAAAAATACAACAAGAAAGAATGTGATCATAGAATCACAGTCTTGGCAAGTGATAGTATAAGCCTGAAACAATGACAATCATGAGCTCCCACCAAGTCTAAGGTGCAAATTACTAAAATGAAAGTTGAGTGCACTAACAGTGACTATTGAGAAATACGCTGAACAACATATACATTACACCCAAAAAAGGTATTTACAAAGCAATTCACAAATTGCTAAGTCCAGTTATTAACAACAAAATAAAAGACAATAAAACTGTTAAAGTACCCCAAAACCTCTAAGGTTTTGTGCAAGATTTGGGATTTGAAATCATATTTCACAGCAGAACACCGAAGGTTCATCTGTTTAAGACTGTCTCACAAGCCCTTGCAACATTTAGTACAGCAATGTAAGATAGAAGCAGCCTCAACTCTGTCCCCCACTGCTTTAAGGATGGTTTCCTTCCAAGAACAGGCACAGCAGGCAAAATAATGTGCCAGCTCCTTAATGCCACAATTCAAAGCCTGTCCCAGTAGTTTAAATCCACCATCATCACCATTTAGGTCGCCACCCTATTTACACGGGCAGCAGCTTTCAGCAGGAAGCTAGATGGTCAATTGCAGTGGCATCCTAAATTACTGTAATGGGAATTATCCCTCATTAATCAAATACCTAAGTTTATTAAATACAGAAGTAAAAAATAATGTATAAACAACTGTAGAGAAGTAAAAGTCTGCTACATTTTATCAGCTGATCTAGAGAGGAAAAAAGAATAAATGACCAGAAGTTGAAGCTAAAATACAAAATTGCTGTGTAATCTCTTTTATTTTTTTCCAAAGGAAATATATAATCAATCATCCTATTATCACTGGCATACTTTAAAATAGAGACAGTACACATGAGCCATAGATTTCTGATCTAGATACATAGACTCAGCCAGGGAAATTGTTGGCCTGCATTAGGCAGAGGGACAAACTGTATCAACATAAAAGTCTCTTTTATAAAGACAAATCAATTGCATCAACATATTTCAGCAAGGATAGTCCATTAGCATCAGAATGTAAACAGCAGCACAAAACAAGGTGAGACATTTGGTAAAGAAAACAGGACTTTGAATATTAGAGAAATTCCTCTAAAAGCAAGCAGCTTCTGTTAATCAAGAAAAAAACCCTTGCAGCTTACTACCCTTTACCATTTTCTTTTTTGCAAGACTGTTTCCCAAAGATTTATTTACATTCTTCCACAGGAAAAACAAAGTAGTCATGTTCACATAACCTTAATTTAATAACTTCATCATAATAATTACCAATAAAGTAATATAATTCTCCTATGTTCTGGTTTTTTCACACATATTCATTGGGTTATCCTCATACTATCACTATTTCATGTACCAAGGAAGGTTTTCGAAAAATACGAAAAAGGAAAACTATCATGCATGAAGTGGAGCAGGTGAAACATTTTTATATATATAATACACTCAATATATTTAACACACACAACGACAATGTAAGTGCACTAAGACTGAGCACAAGCAATACTTGCTTTTTTCCAAGCTGAATCAATTACAAGCAGAAGAATATCTCCTAACTGCAAATATTTCTGTTATTGACTTCACATTAAAAAAAAAGTTTTAAAAGAAGTGTTTTTTTAAAATTAATTCTGTTTCTGAAAACTTTACTTTCTTGCAGCACCATACATTATTCCTATTTAGTCTAATACAAAAAACTGGGGAAAAAGCTAACATTTGTGAAGCACATAGAGGGAAGCAATCTCCAGCCCTTCTTGCAAGCTTTCAGACCTTTTATTGGTATTAGATTTTTCAGATTTAAATAGCCTGTTCACTCTTCTCCTGACTATTTCAAAGTCCTGATTTAAAACTCCATCCAAAGTATTTAGGAATCATTCAGGAACTTTCATTTATAATAAGCACACATTCACATCTAGTAACTGGTACATTTTTTTCATGGGGGAGGGCAGTGTTACAGTTGGGGTGGGGTTGTTTTCCCTTTTAAAGATAAACCCTGCAACATGGGTAGAAACACAAGGATACTTCACAGACTCCTTCTATTGCCTACAAGTACAGTCTCAACTGCAATGACTGAGTTTCACTGTTCCCACAGCAATACCCTGATTTCTTTCTTCATTTTAGAGCCTTTCCCTGTAGAGGCTAAACTTCACACTGTCTCTTACTTCCCTCTAACAAGTACTTGTAGAAAAGCCTCTTTTTCTTCAGGCTACCAGTGCTTCATAGATAAACATGGCTTAAATTTTTCTGATAAATGGGATGCTGGAGGGATCCCAGAGCCACATCTCCCACAGCTTAACATTTAAGTGCATAACTAAAATGCTTCAGTCAGACTACCAATTACTGCAGTTCTGTTACTACCGCACAGAACTGCTCAACACCAAATGGAGCTATGAGATTCCAGAAGCCATTTTTAGCCCAGGGCACTAGGCCAAAAATAACCTTTTCAGTTCTCTAGGAAGCCAAATGTACAAAGATATGAAAACTGGCAGAAGGAGTACAGCACTTCTTGCCAAAATACTGATTTCTTTTTTTTTTAATTGTGTAAAGTTACTACTCTTTCATATTAACTGATTCTTAACTGATTGCAAATCTATAGTGATTTTTTTTTTTTTTTTTTGGACTTCTGAGCTGTGTGTATGTGCCAGATGCTACTATAAAGTGAGTTTCTGCATTGTGTTAATACATTTAAAACCACTCCCAGGACTTAAGACCTTAATGGAAGCTTTAAGTCTTTACTGCTATCCCAACATCTTCCACAACAAAACTAATTCAAATGCCTCAACATCCATTCTTCAAGATATCATACACTGACATTTTGAAAAAACATACAAAAACAAAATCCCCCAAAATACCAGAGAACCAAAGTTAGATTCCATTCACAGTTTTGTCTCTGATCTGTTCTGAGATTTGGATTAAGTCATTCAAAATTCCTGCTTCTCAGTTTTTCCAACCCATACAACCAGGGATAACCAGCATAATTATAGAACAATGAAATAATTCACCAAGCAAAGTTTACACAGTAATTATTTAATGCAAACATAGAGTAAGATCTATGTGAGGAACAACTAAAAGTAGAAATCTTGAAATCATTATATTAATGACTTAAAGACTTAAGCTCTTAAAGTCATTACATTAGCAATCGATATAATTACATAAAAGGCTTTCAAATTACAAGAAATTCAAAAGACTGCTTTCTCCACCCTTAGAAGTTCCTGACTGGCTGGCTGAATGTCAAAGTCACACACAGCACACTTCAACAGAGCAGTAAGAGCAGCAGTACCATGATACAAGTGCGTCTCATGGTCTCCACCATGATAGTGTCTGTCTTATCTCTAAATTCCCTTATAAAATGTTAGAAAATTGAAGTTACTGGTTATTTTAAATTAGTTCATATTTTCTTTCAAATCATATGACCAACACCACTTGCATGAAAGACTTTTTGAAGAAAATATGCAGATTATCTTCACTTTTTATGGTGAATTTGAGACAGCAAATGAAAAAAAGAAAGAAAGTAGTTCTGAAGATGGGGGAGAAACTTTCCAATTTTTTAAATGAAAAACAATTTTAGACTCTGCAGCCTTTTCTGTCCCCCTCAAATAATACCTCAGAAAAGTAACATATAAAACTACACATTGCCAAATTAACAAAATAGTTTTCCATCACATTTGGAAGTTCAGACAGTGAATGGAAACATCCGTTTTAACACGGCCATAATTCAGTAAATCAGTCTTAATTTCTGCACATTATGACTAAGAAGCTACATCATTATATTTATGCTGTATAGAAACTAGAAGGAACTGGTACTGATGGGTCTCAAAAGAAGACAAAATAGAGAAACATTTCAGATGGATGGCACAAGAATATTCTTGGTCATACATCTTCCTTCAAACACACTAGTAAGCAGGGGGGAATAAAATACCACGTCTAGCAAACCTTGCAAGTGACAAGATGTGTGAGTGAAAACCAAGTCAGTAACACAAGACAATCTGAACAGCTGCTAAGTGGAACACAAGCAAGGAGTAGGCATTCAGCCAGACTGGAATTCAAACACTGGAAAGGGGATCACAGACAAAACTTACTGAGCAGGGAGACTACACTGTACAAAGTGGAAGGCAAAAGGACAGTTTTCTTGAACTGCGATGAACTCAAAAAACAAAAACAAAACAAGCAAACAAGAAGCCCTAGCAACACAAAATAAAATGAGCATGGGAAACCTTGGGTTAAGTTGTTCCCCTTGATCAATCACAGCTGTATTTAGTAACCAGGGCATCTTTGTCCTGCCCCTACTGCTGAGAAAGCTCCTTTCAGCTTTGACCAGACACCCATTCCAGAAATCTTCATAACTGTCTGCATTTTTTGATTATACATGAATGACACTATGTTCTTCCTCCTTCCCCACTGAATAGACAGACAGCTTTGTTGTTAATGCCCTTGCCCTGCCTTAAAAAGACTGAATTGAATGAGTTCAGCTAACCCTCACTATTCTCAAAATACAGTAATAAACAGCAGCAATGGTACTACCTGTCTATAGTTCAATAATCCTTATTTCTCCCGTCATTAGGTTTTTAAACAATTAAAAGTTCAAATAGTGCAAAAAGTCATTTTAATAATAAAAGCTTTGCTTACCATGATAACAATTTCACTGTTCTTACTGTACATAACCTATTGCACCTGCATTTTTGGTATCTTGCCTTACCCTGTAAAGGTTATCCAGGGGTGTATTCTGCTCCACTTCTTTCCTCAGCTTAACTTCTGATTCAATTTCCTTTTCCTTCCCCATTTCTTGCCCATTTTACAAAACTTCTCCATCAGTTTCAGTGATTTATCTTTGCACACACATTTTATGAACCTGTTTCTTTCTGTTCACCAAAACAACAGATCCAGCTTCTTACACATGCTTTCTCTTCACAGTTAAATGTGGTGGGTTTTTTCCCCATCTTATTTATTTTTCACTTTTACATTTTGCCTGTCTAATGTAATGCTACTAAGGAGAGGTGTCGCTGCAAATAGCACAGCCAAAGATGAAGACCTCAGATGCTAAAAAACCTCATGTCAGATGCTAAAAAACCTCATGTCTGTTCACACATAATAAATTGAAGTGAAAGTGTTATTTGCAGTCACTTTGCTACTTTTGAAACATACGTTAGAATATAAACTAGCATTGTAATAGTATTTTAGTATTCTTTGCAGTATAAAGAAATCAAGTCAGATGCTATTTTAAATATTCTTCCAAGATGTACTTTGCTGAATTTTATTTCTTTAATTTAAAAAATTATTTGTCTTAAATCCTCCACACACATATTAATGCCAGCTGCTGCAGCAATGTCATCTCCTACCAGAAATAAGTATTTATCAGGCTACAACAGTAGAAATCACCTAGCTCATATAGTTAAATCCAAAAACTAGAAATTATATCTGTTGCTAATCTAGTATTTTAAAGCACCATGGTCCTGAAAGGAAACGGAAACATTACAACTACTGCACTTTGCACCAAGGAATAAAATCACCCATCTACAAAAAAATCAGCATAAAAACCTTATCCACTCAGCAGCACAGGCCACTGCTGACACGGTGCTTCAGCTATTTTGCCCGTGTTCTGCTTCTCATAAAGACCACTGTTTTCATATTTAAAACCTTCAGCTACTTCCTGTAATTTCTCTAACCACTCCTAGAAGAATTACCTCACATAATCATCATGAACTTATCAGCTAGCTTTTAACTAAACCCACACAAGCTCAGCTGAACATGAAACACTTCATGCAGCTTTAAAAGCAAGTGCAAACCTCAGGCTCCAAATTATGCACAAAACTAACCCCTACTTTGGCTTTGCCACGATCATCATCTCACAAGTTTTGACTTTTTGTTTTTTCCTTTAAGAAAATTTCTCTTACTGCCTGGGATAGGACAACAAAAGACTGTTACTGTTATTTCTATTTTTAAATAGGAGGTTTACAGGCATTAGGGTGTTCTGCACCATACAAGGAAAAAAGAATAAAAAGCTGGCCAGCAAGACACCCTTACGGAAAGACGCTGGGGAGAAAGCATTAGAATTTCATAAACTAACTCCTCCCACAAAGACATCTACACACAAATTTAGCAGAAACGAATCATTCCTCCAGAAGCTTAACTCCTCAGTACCATTCCCAAGAACTGCTCTGATGTGTGTATAATACATTGCACAGCATGGTCAGCAGAGAACAGTCAGGAGATGTAACACCCGTTTCCAGTTTTGACAGTGATCCGCTCGCCAAACACAGGGATGATGTTTCTGGCTCTTTCAGTTTTACACACCAGACGACAGCAAATGGGTACACGTGCCATAATTCTGGTCTCAGCAGAACAAGTTGAAGGTATCTCTGTTTTAGGAAGTGCCATTTCAATTATTTAAATCATATTGATTTTAACTGCGAGTTTGCAATCTAACCAGCTTGGGAATGTTCACAAACCTAGTAAATGCTTATTAACAGTCAGCAAGAACACAGCAGGCAGAATGATGAACAGTCAGCCTGTGGCCCAGAGAAGCTGCTCATCCTTCCTGGAATGGTCATTCTGACACACAAAACTCCACTCTCTCCATCTTGGTTGATCTTGCAACTCTGTAAGCAGCAAAATCACTGGGTTTTCCTTATGTAGACAAATGGATGCTAAGCTTCCCAAACTTCAATTCAACATTTAGTATCTAAAAGTATGAATTTGAAACTATTTTTTGTAGCATAAAGTCTGTAAATGTAACGTATCTTGGAGCCAAACAATTTTCTCCATGTTTATCTGATTCTCTATGTACACAATTCTAATAATTATGAACATAACTGGCATTTTTCTTCAGTTTTACAGATTTCAGATAATTATCCTAAACCATTACACATATTTCCCTTTGTTGATTTCATATACCTTCTTTCTATAGTTCATAAGTTTTCATTCTCTATGACACTTCTGCCTTTAACAGCATCTTTTTTTTAATTTATTTCCTTGTTCAAACCTATATTGCACTGGCATTTGCCCCAGCATTTGCCCCCTTCCTCTTCCAAGCCACAGCTCTACTGTGCAAATATTCATTCTACTTTGTCGTAGCTGATTTTGCCCCAGCCTCTTCCCCTCACAGAAGCATTCAGTGTTTTCAAAACTCTGTGTACAGTAACTGTGTTACGATTCATACAGTCTCTCCTGTTTAAGAGATGTATAAAATCAAGATGCCTTTTTTGCTGAAGACACAACAGAAACAGACCAGAGAAGGACTAAAAGGAGGCTCATAAACAACGCAGGAATATTTGGCTTCTACCTCCCACCAGGCCAGTGACCACAGGCTAATGAATCTGCAAAACTGCTCTAAAAGCATTTCAAATGTCTAAAAGCATTTGAAAGGGAACCTGTAGCACCTTGACTTTCATAACAGCACTTCTGGAGCTCTGGGTCAGTCTTTTCCAAGCAGATTGGCCAAGGATGCACAAAGTGACAATATTTCTACAAAAGTCTTCAGCCTTTATTCATTTACATGCACAGCATGTCCAAACATGGCAATTCTAGGCAGAGCCATTTAAAAAACTGCCACCCTGAAGGGGATGTTCACTTTGGGGTAAAGGTTCAACCCACAGCAGAGCCTACTCCTGCTGAAATTGGAAAGGGGTTTCACCTTTCCTCCTATCCTACAGTTTTTAGGCTGGCATTTCTCCTACCTCTTAGCCCATGCACTAGTTTTAAAGCCTCTCTAAAAAGCAAGTCAAAAAGAAAAAACAAACAAATACCAGGGAAAGACACACCAAGAGTCAGTGGTAGAAAGCCATTAATCTGTTCAAGCCACATTTTGAAACAGTAACCAGGCAATTGTGTACTCAATCTGTCCCAGGCAACAAAGACAGTAGGAGTTAATTTTCTTTATTTTGTGCTGAGGAGAGTCTAAAAGCACCTGCAAAGTCACTGGCTACATTTCAGCTATAGGGGCATAAATCTCCAGACAAAAGAGGTAATTTTCAAAAGCACCACTGACTAGACTCTACAGCAAGAGAACTAATAGACTCATTTCAATAGAAGTCAATAGCCTTGGTGTTTATAAAACCCACAAGCATACATACAGTCAGGCTTCAGGAAGAATAAAAGGGCCAAGAAGGTTTAAATTGTATTCTGCAGTTATAAGTTGCTATGCACATCAATGTTTCTAAAAGAACTCTTTTAGTTTGATAAAGCTCTTTCCCAAAGCATTGCTCATGAGTGAAAAACAGAAGCTAGAATATGTTGGCACAGAGATGTCCAGACAGACCACACAACCAGGTGGTGTCAGAAACTGTTAAATACATAATAATGTTACATATACTGCTGGATACATAATAATAAATACAAAATTGATTTATCTCCATTTTTTAGCCATAAGAATTACATCTCCTAAATTTTGGCTGCAGGATAATATTCAATTCATTGGTGATAATAAACAAACATATTTATTCCTTCTCCCTGTCCTAACATACTCAAGATATTATTTGCATAAAAAACAATAAGTAAGGTTACAAACCTTCAAATGAGCACAGCAAGGCTGTAGGAAGGCCTGACTCTTGAAATTAAAAAGAAACAGAGTTCTATTCATTTTTTTAGACTTATAAAGACATTGTTTATTGATAAGAGTTTAGATTAAATGAGTAAAATGAAAGGATCTCACCCTTATCCAAAAAAAAAAAAAACCCACAATTTAATCAAAATATGAAGTCAAAATTATGAATTATTCAAAGTAACTATCAGAGAGAATGCTTAAAAAGAGCAGAGCACATCAAATATCTTCTTCTCTAATGGCCAAATAATCAAATTCTAAACAAGAGTCTATACAGTGGTCATATTTGATATTTGGAAGTGCACAGTAGCACAAACAAACCAGTCTAGGTGTGTGACATCCTGCCCAGTACAACCTGCACTTAGAACAAGTGGAACCAATTGCACATCTACTGCTGCAATTAGAATTCTCAGATGTGAAGGAAGAATTACATTAATAAAGCAGGTGGAAAAATATGAGTAAGATTAAATTCTGGCAACCTAATGTACACAGAATCACAGAATGCTCTAGGTTGGACTGAATCTTTAAATGTCATCTAGTTCAATTCCCCTGCACGGAGCAGCAACATCTTTGACTAAATAAAATTGCTCTGAGCCTCATGCATATCATATTTAATTTTTTTTAAAACGGGGGAAACAAGAAATACTTGTGCTGTTGTTGTTATCAGCAAAGAGGAATGAAAGGAAGATATTTCACGCGAACCAGCATCGCCACTCACAGTGATATTGCCATTTTTTAACCATCTTGAAAGCAAATCCATAGTTATACAGTCAAAACAACTATTTCAAAGATGCTGCCAGGCAAAGGTGTATTCAACATAGCACTGTCTGACAAGTGCAGTTCACTTAAAAGCACTTTTAAAACACAGGTAGGAGAGTGAGCATTTTATAGCAAAAAAAAAAAAAAAAACCAAAAAAAACCCAAAAAAACACACATGCCTTCCAACATTTCATACTGTCCAAAGTAGCAATCAAATACTTCAATTTGCAATTATTTTCTAATAATCTTGCATGTAATTTAAAGAATTTATTTTCTTCTCTGCCAGGTCACTACCAGCAGCAGCAAGTAATCCCTCCTCATGTGCGTAACTCACCCAACAGAAATGGATGAAGCAGGTATTCACCAGAATGGTTGAGAGGCTCTGTCTTCAGAAATACAATCAAAGCCCATAGAAGGGAGCTGAAGTAATACAGTAGGCAGCCATGGCTACACCTTTGGGGCCTTTGCTTGCTCTTTTATAAAGTAACATGCTTCTAGCATTCCCAGTGGTTTGGAGGAATATAATTGCATGCTATTACTTAAGAACTGTGTGATTACTATACCACTGCCTTCTGCATAACCCAGCCTGTAATAAAAGTGATAAGAATAGCATTTATTATTTTTGAAATGGTTTTTGCATTGCATCCACACTGTGGTTTAAAACTACTCAAGACACTTTACATAGAGGTTTCATTTTATTCTAACAGTACTGAACACCATGAAAACTCCATCCTGGATGCAGAGATACTGCCTGAAAGTTCCATCTGACCAGGTCACTCAGCACTTGAGCAGAACTCTCAAAGACTGAGAGAGAAAAGTTCCATCAGATTTCTGTAACCAACATGTTTTAATGCAAAGTCACAGAAGAAAAAGCATAACAAGAAGCTGCAGGAATAGAAAGTGACAAGTACAGTTCAGCCTCTGGAGTTATGTAACTACAGAACGTAGCTATAGTAAGAACTGGAACAACCAAACGATCTCATCCCAGCTGCTAAAGGCAAACAAGCCACGACCCTTTCGGAAGCGCATCAATTGCTATATAAAATCTGACCTCTAAATTCAGGAAAAAAATAAATGCATGAACAGAGAACTTAAAGTTGATCGCTTTTTTCTTCCGCAGATCTACAAAAAGCATTCAGAACCTTTCTAGAAAACAAGTTTGATAGTATTTTATTTGAGAGTAGCTGTAGACCATCACTTTCTGAACCAAAAAAATATTTTCAGTCCGTAATACTAAAACACTGTCAAATGCAGGCATGGTTTCAGTTTTCTGGAAATTCCCTGCTCCTCAGACTTGTAAACTCAACCTCCCTCACTAATCTCCTCTACATCAAGGAGTGTCTCCATTTTTCAGTAAGACTAGCAATCCCCTCCTCCCCTCAAAAAAATCAGTGAAAGGCTACCCCTACTCCAAAACCCAATGTTTCAGGACTTCAGAGACATGTCAGCACATCAGATCCAAAACTACAAGTCACCCATTTCAAGGAGAAAGTTTTATACTATGCACATTTATGGAGAGGAAGCAGGAGAGAAAATTCCCTTCAAGAGTTTGCCCCAAGAGTTTCAGAAACCTGGCCTTAACCCAAGCATCTCTTCTGTTTATATATTTGTTATGTAATGTAACAAATAAAAACAATTAAAAAAAAAAAAAAAAGGATTTTTTGAAAATATATCAACACATAACTTTCAAGGCAGTTCCCATTAAACAGTTACAACAAGCTGTTACAAACAAAACCTTAAAGCAACTATAGATTAACACAGTGTTCTTCTAAAAAGGGACAATGATAAAAGGGCTGCTGTTGTTTTAAGATTAAGACATGGGTTGACCTACACTGCTGTTTATATCAAACAAAAAGAGAATGAAAACACAATTCTACATTCAATTTCGTATTTAAAGTTTTCCATGTAAACTCTAACAAAAGCATAATGCTTGAAGATAAAGACTACTTTTTCCTAGAAAAAAAATCAGGAGAACAAGCAAGCACGTGACAAACAGGTGCTACCTATCCATACTACACACAGCTCATGCCTGTACAGCATATACTTACACAATACACAAATACTAACATGCAATCAATACCAATCAAATAATTTTTATCCCAGTATATGATCTCCTCAGTATGCAATTTGGTTTTCCAACAGTTTTGTTCAATATTAGGTCAAACTAAAGAAGCTCAATTTCTGGATTTCCAAACTCTTTGTCTTGTATTGTGGCATGTCTGCTAGACTTCAACTTTAAAAAAGAAATGAGATTAAAAATGCCTTGCTTGGGATGACAAGCTGGAAGTCATTCTAACAACATACAGTTCCCCTACCATGTCTATCCCTTTCACATCTGCTACTGAGTCAGCTAATGGTTAGTATGCTAATTCATGCCATCAATTCATGGCAGTTTCATTCATCAAGCTTCCTTCACTTTTTTTTTAATTGATATGATGATATAGGTTCTCACACAGACCAATGTGAAATCCACTCAGCAACAGCCGTCAAGTAACAGTTAAACAACAATAACACATGTCATCTACCACACATTTGAGGCACTCACTCTAGACAGACTCAATAAGCAGGCAGCACAAGTCTCCATATACAGGAAGGCACGAATGCCCTCATGTGCAGGAGTAGCTGAGAATTTAGATTCATGTTATCACATGTCTGCATGCAGGTATAGTACCTGCTGTTTTGTGGGACAAGAGCAAGTGACTACTCGTCTCCTGCTCTGCTGCCACAACACAACTCTATCTCCAGCAGGCAAATGGGGACACAAGGGCATGCGGAGGCCGTACACTGAAGACCTTAGCAACACACTAATATATTTCTCTAATGCAGGTTTGCACCATTCTACCCAGTGACACCGTGTAAAGAGGGGATTAAGTTCATCACCTGGGATAAACGGCAGCAGGAAAACTGATATGACCCTTGGAGGGTGGTCTGCCTCCCTAGGTGAGAAATAAGTGTGCCTTTTTCAAGTTGGAAGAAAGGTGTGAGAGCAAGTTAACACAAACTGAATACTTGTCCCCTCACCACTCCTGCTGCAGGATTGTCAGGCCTGTCCCCTCTGCAAATTTATGTAATGATGATGTCCCCCACTGTAGAATACATACAGTGCTTGTGAAGACAGGGATTTCTCTCTACATTTGCCCTGGAAGATAGCATTGCATAGAGCTGGCACTTGTGGCTATTTGACTGTAAGGACACTAAGGGGGGATGTCAGCCCCAGTGCTGAACAAGTGGCATTTGTGAGAGGAAGCATGCTCTCCAGGGCAGTTGCACAGCAGTCTTCCCACGGACAAGCCTCCACCTATGGCATGCAAATAGGTGACACGTTCAGAGGTACAGCAGTATCTCAATGTGGTTACACACAGACTTGCATCCCCTCCGTGGAAGGTGGGCTCACCCACGAGCAGCAGGACAGAAGCAGCGGGTATCCACCCTGGCACTGTGAGTGCACTCCTCCCGCGCCTGAATCAAAGGTGGGCAGGCTGCCACCGCAAACCTCAGCAGCCAGGGAAGAGTGGCACAGAGACGCACATTCCCCAGAGGGAGAAGAGGACAGGTGCGAGCAAGAATTCTCCACACATTCCCCCAGTGTACAACGGGGAGAGGCAGCTCTGCTTCACCAAACGCCGAGCGGGGGGATGGAGGGGAGCGTGCACAGATCCAGCCATATGGAAGCAAACACCTACCTCATACACCAAGGCGGGGGGAAATAAAGAAAGCACAGGGTCCACGGAGAGATGGGGGTGGGCTCGGCTTCCGTGTGGAGACGGGCCCCGGGGGAAGGCGAACGAAAGGGTGGCGAGTGGGTGTTCGCCTCACAAGGAGGTTGGGGGGCACCGAAGAGCCTGAGGGGGCGGCGAGGGGGTCCCTGGCGATTCGACAAACCCACCTTCCCCGCTGCCCGGCCGCCCCTCCCTGCGCCCCCCGGCCGCTCCCCGGGCTCACCTGCCCGCACCGTGTCGGAGAGGTCGTGGCTGAGGGCGGCGGCGCTGCGCGGGAACTCCTTCAGCTTCCTGCCGCTCAGGTTGAGCCCCCCGGAGTGAGCCGCCTCCTCCAGCGCCCGCTCCAGACCGCGGTTCAGCGGCGCCTGCAGACCCAGCGCCCCGCTGCCGCCGCCGCCGCCGCCCACCCCGGCCGCTGCCGCCAGAGCAGCAGAGGGGAAGGGCTGCGACTCGCCTCCCAGCGTCGCCATCTTTCCCTCGCCCCTGGGGGTACCCGAGAGGGCCGCCGGACCTGCCTCCCTCCCTTCTCCTCTTCCTCCTCCTCCTCCTCCTCCTCCCGCTCGCGGCGGCGGCGCGGGCAGGGGGCGGAGGCGCGAGGCTCGGGCGAGGCGCGCCCACTGCGCATGCTCCGCCCCTCCCGCACCGCTCCCCGCCGCGGCGCCGCCTAGCGGCCGCGCGGCGCTGGAAGTGCCAGGGGAAGGCGGAGAGGGGGCGGCTCTCCATTGTTTCCTTGCCACAGCGTTCCTCCTAAAGCCCGCCCGAGAGGCCTGCCCGCCGCCTGCCTGGGCCCCTTCTGCCAGCACCCCTCCTGCCGGCGCCCGGCGGAGCCGGCCCGCAGCAGGGCCCAGGGGATGGATGGGTGGCCATGGGCGGCGGGACGTTGTGAGCCTGCAGGTGTGCCGGCAGCGGCGTGTGAGGGCTCGGCTTTCCTCCTTGGGAAGTTAAAAGCTGCAGCGGCTGTTCCACCTAGCGAGGCCTTGGGGAGCATCTGCCCTGCAGAAGGGCTTTCTGTGCCGTGCTGCTCCCGCAGGGGCCGGTTCGCACCTGGCTGTGGCTCCTGCGCACAGCCTGCCCCAGACAGACCCAGTGACTGATCCAGAATAGGATCCACCATCCGCTCGCTTTCCGGTGGGTGAGGGTGCTGCCTTCGTGTATTTCCTCTTTCCTCTCTGCAGCTTGGCAAAGCTGAGCCCAGGAGATGGAGAGGAGCAAGGCCGGGTGTTCCCACAGGGGTTACAGAGTTCAAAGATAAAACAGGGATTATACATCATCACCCCTGACCTGTGCTTTACAGACCATTAATTTCACTCACCTGAGCAGTGATCAGTGGTTAACATTAAACCAAAACCTTCCCAGCTCCAGGAAGTTCAACTGCTGAGTGCTGCAGGGACAAGGAAGACCTAACTGGCACAAGGAAATAACCCCAAGTTTCTGAAGAACAGAAGACATTGTGGCAAGTTTAGCAGTCACAACCGGAAACAACAGTGGGGGAAAGAGGTGTGTTAGAGGTGGACCTTTTCACATAAAAATATCATGGCATCCATTAAAAACTTGTTCTTTATAATTAAGATACGTTCTCAGTATCAACATTTTTCATTTATGTTTTATATGTATTGTATCACTGAAAAAGTGTCAGCAAGCAGCATAGCAGTATTTTTAAAGAGATGCCTTACATTAAGGAAAGAACTGTAAGGTAGGTGGGTAAGAGGGGGTTATTTTATTGTTATTACATTTATACTACACCTAAAATACAACCCCTGAGCTTAATCTCCAATGCAAATTCCCTTCATACCTACTACTGCTAGTTCTTCATGTTTGATGCAGAGATCTTAGTTTTTGGCATGACTAAGTCCATGTACTACTAGTTCAAGAAAATTTTGAATGCATCAGAGAGTAAATCTTGACAGCATTCCTTGAACAGTCCCTAGCCAAAGTTAACCAACAGTTACCACAACATTTCTGCCCAGATATCACATTGCTTTTGACAAAGCTTTTTGGTGGGTTATGAAGATCATATTACCCACAAATTTCCCCTAGGCACAGCATGTTTTGGTTTTGTTAAAATGCTTAATTCCAGTTTGCATGCAATCTTTGCATTGCTGCTGGAAAGCATAAAGAAATAGATAAATAGCTACATCTTCTTAGCAATTTAAAAGTGTTGATAAACAGTAAGTAATAAAAACATTCAATTCAAGTTGAATAAAGTGAATAAGAACTAACTGCTAGGCTCCCCCTATATTTTAAATGCAATTTCTTAAATGCAAGTTTAATGAACTAAGTACTATATTCTTATACACGTAAAGAAATCTGAAATACTGTAGGTTCTATAACTCAGAAAATTACTTTGCATGGGAGATTTCCTGGGCATTAAATTACACAACATCATAACATTTTATTTGTAAATTTTAAATATAGAACTAAGCATTCAGCAACATAGATGAAAAATTCCTCTTCCAGCATCAGGTCTTTACAGTCAGGAATCAGGCCTGTCTTCTGGTGAGGTTTGTGAAGTTTTCACCATGTCCCTTCCTTCCCCACCACCCCATTTGTGTAGTTAGACAAAATTATTTCTAATGCTGATTTTTATTAAAAAAAAAAAAAAAAAAAAAAAAAAAAAGGAGGTGGTTGGTTGGGTTTTTTTTTTTCTTTTCATTGACTTCACACCATAACACTAATCCTGGGAATTGATTCACAGCATCTTGCTGAACAGATATTAGCAGTGATACCTTTCTCAGCCTTATTTGAAGGACAACTTGTCCTTTGCAGGAGGTTCCCAAAGCCCAGAGGAGCCTCCAGGTTACCCTGCTTGCAATCAGACACTGTGTGCCCACCTTGGCTGCCCCACTGGGCTCACATTAAGGGCCTATGGCTGGCAAAGGCAGAAAAATCAGCACAGCTTTCCTCTTAAGACATGCAACATCAGGACAGCTAGGATTACAGAAAGGCTGGGGCTACGCAGGCACTTGGCCTCACAGGGGTTAAAGATGTAGGTTTCACTTTATAGCAGTGCAAGGGCACACCAATAATCAGGGATCAAGACTGATTTAAACTGCTTTTTGATCTGAGCAGCTGAGCTGCAATGCAGGCATGACCTGTGCTTATCAGAAACTGAGTTGAAACTTCTGGAAGTAATACTAAGAAAACTGTCCATGTTACCAAGATTGTAGAAGCAAAAAAACCCCTGCATAGCACTGAGGCTGTACATTGCATACACTTTCTCTCCTCTCTGCCTGAGCACTGCATCAGATCTACCTCTGTTCCTATAGATACAAAGGATTAGAAACTGGAAACATTACAAAAACCAAAAAAATCAATCATACCAGAACCAGTTTCCTGTCTATGCAGATGCATTTGGAAGGTCATGCTCCATGTATTGACTTTGGTCAGATCAGTAAGTGGGCACATACTGCCACAGCAGCTAAACTAAGCTAGTGGCAGGCTGCCACTGCAAGCAACCCTTCCATTCCTTGCCCCCATCCTATGTGACAGTATTTGCATCTGTTTGACTCTTCAGTAAGACCTAGAGCAGCTTAAAAGGGGCTGCTAGGAGCAGCTCTAAGAGGAAAACAGTGGATACTCTTCAGCAAGCTGATATGAGTGTAGCAGAGGAGAGAAGAATGCAGAAGGAAGTCTTATGGATGGTATCAGAAGAGAGGTGACCATTCTGTCAGTTGGGTCGCACATAATGGTTGTGACAAGAAAACTCATATCAGAGATGCACAGAAAGTACCACAGCTAAGGGAGACATGAGCCCTAGAGTTCTGGAGTGAATTTCTGTGACTCTAAATTGGCAGAAAAAAAGGCAAATGGCAAGGCCCATGTGGTTTGTGAAGATCAGAATTGGGTGGGGACTTGGGTGCAGGGAGTTGCCCTTCACAAGGTAGCACAAGACCTCAGAATTAGACTTGTCTTGTGTTATACATGGAACTTTCACAGCATGGAGCAGGTGAGCCTCACTTCACTTCAGCATGAGGACTTTCACCTCATGCTCCATGTGCTCTAAGATAATGCTGAAGCAGGAATTGTGAAGAAGGAAGTAGCTCAGACACAGTCGGTACACCAATGCTTTCTTCATGTGAATATCATAGGTGGACAAGCTGTCTGGTCTGGAGACAGAAACAACACACACATTAAGTAAACATCAAACAGAAAGTGTGTGGTACTCAACCTGCAAGGCTGCCTCTGTTTGGTGCCACACAAAACAGCAGCACAGGACAGCACAGGACAACTCAGGACACATTATACATCCTTGGTAGCTTGACAAACAGCACCAGGACAAGGAAAATTACTAGAGGACTCTCAAGAGAAAAAATATGCAGACTGAAGCATCAGGTGGCACAGAATGAAAGATGCTCCTTTCAATTAGAGCACAGACTCCCTACCCTGCTCACAGCATTCCTGGGACAAGCAGTTCACAGCAGACATGCCAGAAGAATTAGTAGCCTACATAGAGCAAACACACTATGAGAATGAGTAGCCTACACAGAGCAGACAATGCTCTGGAGCTTCCTTGCAGCAAAGCTGGTGAAAGGAGTTTGAAAGGCAAGGAAGCTATGTCAGGAAATAGCTCAGAAAAATCCACCTATGGAACACCTACCTCTCAGAATACTCAGGAAAGAAAAAAAAAATAAAATGGGTGTGGAGAAGAAGAGAACAATTAATTGATAGGAGACAAGAGATCAGAGGAAGCTTATATATAAAGCAGGAGCTCGGAAAGTAAATAAGCAGGATAGTCACTGCTCAGAAGACAAACAAGGTTCATCCTTACATAGACTCAAGCAAGCTCACTATATAAGGGAACAGAATTATTTAATTGCTACAGAAAAAGAAGCATTTCTTGTTGGCTCCACTGATTGTGACAAGCATTGGGAACTCAGGAAAGCATCTCCCCTGCGGTGTCCTGAGACCTAGCAGGTGGGCAGGCTCAAAACACACCCTGAGTGATGGTTGGTGGGACTCAATTGCCACAGGATGGATCTCAAACACCCCCACGTACACTGGGCAAATTGGCAAGGTTCACTGCCACTGTAGTGATGCTCTGTACAGACACTGATGCGAAGAGGACAGAAGCTGCAAGAGATCATGACCACAAGCTCACTTCTTAGCTAACTGGTAATGGAAATAGACCTAAATGCAAACTAAAACCAATATGAAATTTAGTATCACTGGAACCCTGGAAACGTCTAAAGAGCAAAAGGCAATGCATTTACATGTCCAGACTTGAAATACTAATTTAACTCACATTATTAGTTGTAAACTGGCAGAGTTTCTTCCAAGTTTTTCTGACAACCTTGAAATATGCAATGTGATAGAGTTGTAACTATAGCCATTCTTACCTTGATCAACTTCAGCAGAGGTTCAGGGGATTGTAACTGTGATGGGAGCCTTGCTCTTGAAACAGGAAGAGCTGATAGGTGTTTGAAGTATGGAAAGCAAAACAAAGACATACCTAAGTTGGAAAAGGATTGTCTTCCAGGAGTTCACCTTTAAGAAAATTTGAAACGACATCTGCTAGGGGAAGAAGCCATCAGAGTAAGATATAACCTGTCTTCTAACAAAAATAGACAAGGCAATTGATTATTGTCAGTAGCAATGAGACATCTATGAAGACACATTGCTGGCAGCCTCACAATACCTCCAGTGTATGCTGTCGAAATAAACAGTTTATATGTCTGCTGCAAAAAAACTACACAAACCTGATTTCTTACCCACATCAGACTATTAGCACAGACACATGAAATGAAAATAGAAACTGCAAGTCCTCAGTCTCTTGCAAAATTCAGAAAATGCAAGGAGATAGAAGTCATCTGCCAGCCAGCTGAATTCAGGTTTCTAGTGGAACACACAAGGCAAAGACTTTTTAAGACCCATGTTAATGATTATGGGAAAGACGGCAGGTAGAATGCTTCATATCCCTCTAAAGAGCAGCAAAAACACTGGGACCAAAGAGAACTACTGCCTGGTAAACGATTGTGAT
Organism: Muscicapa striata striata; assembly: GCA_030060385.1. Taxonomy (NCBI): domain Eukaryota; kingdom Metazoa; phylum Chordata; class Aves; order Passeriformes; family Muscicapidae; genus Muscicapa; species Muscicapa striata. The sequence continues at coordinate 7,650,653 of JAREIS010000016.1, read as the reverse complement.
GTAGAAGAGGAAAGTGAAGGCCCAAAGGCCAAAAGAACAGCTCAACCCTACATGCAAGCCCAAAGATAATCCCTGCAAATCACACAGACCATCTCGCTGGTGTAAAGAAGTTCTTGAGACACCTGGGAACTCAGTAAGAGCTGTGAGCCAACACAAACCTGATGGCTGCAAACCAATCAGCTGACTTAAGTCAGGTAAGTGATTTTAGTTGACCAGCACTGTGTTTAGGCCTTGATCTCACTTCTTCCAGCCATGTTGCTGATACCAGTCAACATACAGCAATAAATTTGGAAGAGAAATTGCAAAGAGGGCACCTGCCACTGGGAAAAAAAAATACACCATGCATGCAGTTCTTTAATGGGGAATTGTATTCAAAAGCATGTTAGTAGCCATATATGCTTTGATAATGTGCACAAATATGGATCCATTGTGACCACTTCTCTGTCCAGAAAGCATTTCACCCTTAAGAGGTATCTTTGTTTTCCAAATATGTGTCCATTGAAACAAGAGTTACTTGCAATAACAGCACTGTCAGAATAAGACTTACTAGCAGAGTAACCTCCTCCTTGGTTGTCCTAATAGCCCCCAAACATCAGTAAGGCTGGCAAGATGCAATATTTTATTAAGAGCAAGTCATGTGCTCTCAGGTTTAATCACTCAGTTTAAATCACCTTCCATGAAAGTGAAACTCTATGTGTTTTATAGACAGATTTTGGCCCACATGGGAATGTTGCCTTGCTACATGGCCATGGAAAGTGCTTCCAGAACAGTGGCTGCATGGCTATGGAGAAAATGCACGTCTTGGAGCAACCTTGATTCTTTTCCTATTTCGTACACAATACCAGAGCATGTCTTGCAGGTGATCAAAAATAGCTTAAATCCATATTTGCTATGCTTCAAGTACTATGGAACAGGTTTTGAAAATCGGTAGCAAAGAATCAAGATCAAAGTTTACCATTCAATTGCAATTTATGTCCTCATCCCTTCCATAAAGATCAAGGCATTCAGCAATTCATATTAAACTTCCCAAAACCAATAATTTTGCATAACTAGCAAGAAATATACAATTTCCTGGTTTCTTTGACAGAAAAACAGCAAGTTATAGTGTTTCATCATAACCCTCTAACACATCTAAAATAATTATAATAACTCTATACCAAGTAAGTTTGTAAGCAATATTTTAGAGGCATTCTATTCACAGTTAGTTACAGAACACACCACTTTGTTTAGAGCACTCTTAATTTCTTCCAGCACATAACAAAGCCTCCAACCTGTAGTCACTTGATATTAGTTCCCAGCTTGTGAGCTGGATCAGTGGACCCCAGCATGGGCTGAGCTGGGGTGCAGTGGAAATGTAGAGGTGGCGACCTGAGGAGGTGAGACAGCTCTTCTAGGTGTGACTTTGCTGCTACATCTGCAGCAGGGAGCACTTCCCTGCACTGCATCTCAAGCTTGCAGCATATGTGAGGTGAGCAGAATCCTCACACAGCAGACCCTTGGTACCTTCCAGTGAAGTCTGGATCTTGCAATCACAATACAGGGATGTGAACCTTCCACCACTCCAAAATCTTGTGTGTTAAGTACAAGTGAGTGACCAGACATGGTAGGAGTCTGTGTCTGTGTGGGAACCACAAGCAGGTCCAGTGCTCAGATGAACCATGCTACTGAGGTAGCACTCTCCACTGCAGCCTCCCTCCAAATTCCATGTAACTTGTCCCTTGTCCCTGTCACTTTTCAAATCACACCATTGTATGAGAGCATTTCAGTCTTTGCCAAAGATGACACTAAGTGACAGATTGCTGTTTAGGGCAAGTTCCTCTTATTTTTATTAAAAAGTGCAAGAAGACAATTACTGGCCAGAATTTATTGCATTATAAGAATTAAATCATATTTCATGTATACAGGACTGCATGTTTGGTGACTGAGTGCATACCATGAAGTAAGAGGCATATTATCAAGGATCTCGATGGAAATAATAGATTCCTCTTGGGAAGAAATAGTATGCAGTGTTCCTAGTAAGACTGTCTGCAAAAGTGCTCAAAAATTATTCACATGGGGTAAGTCCTGGTTCTTGCAGTGCTGGGCATACAGCACCCCTCCCTTTACCTCCTCCTCTTTCCAGATACACACTGTCAGACTGGGCAATGCACAGCCAGCACAATAACTTTCCTTCTCACTGGCAGGTGGAGTTACAGCCTGCTCTTGGACATGGAGAAATAATTTCATATCCTGCATGTAGTGAAAGCCAAGAAAGTGTCCAGGTATAGGTGGTGCTCTGGCCGCTTTCTCCCAGTTGTTTGGCTCCTGGGAGATGCCAGAAAATCCTCCCATGCTGCAGAAGCTGATGGGAGTGAAGGGTGCTCACCTTCCTGCAGAATCTGTCTGTAAGGGACATCCCTACATTCTCAATGTGCACCCATTTAAGGACAACTACATGAATATCCTTTTCTGTTCTCTCCCAGTTTTGTTGCCTTCAAGTGCCTTCAAGTGCTTTCTTAATGTCTCACACTCTATTTTTAACAATAGGAGCTGAACATTGAAACAGCAGAGCTAAGTGAAATGTATGTAGAGAGAAGGAGAAGGAAAAGCAATTCTTCACCCATCCCCCCATCTGTGTGATCTGTACATCTCTGTCAATATGTAAAACACAGAGCAGCCTGTACAGCCTACATTACATGCAGCAGTTAAAGTAGGGATGTTTTTTCCATGTGTTGCCTATGGCACTGAAAACACTATTGCTATTACTATTACTACAACACCCAAGCAGTAATACAGATTACTGGTCTTCAGTGATTCTAACAAATGAAAGAGAAATAGCAGACCCTGAAAAAAAACCTTTCCGGGATCTTGCTGCCTTTACCTGAACTCGTTTGGGCATATATTTGGGCAAAGGTATATACTTTGCATATATTTGGGCAAAGGTATCTCCTTTATCTGATTCATGAGAGCCTAGACAGCAGTTTAGAAAGAATGAAAATAGCTAACAAAGTGAAACAAATGTTCTTAGTAGTCTGAAGAAAAATAAAAATAAGAAGGAAAGTGCTAGTCAGGGAAAGCATCCATTCAAGGATCTCCATGACAGGTAGGGGTAGGGGATAGAGATTATTTTTGCAGAAAAAGAATGGAAATAGGAACTAGATATTGAGACCAGTGCTTTACTGGTTGGTTGATTGGTTGGTTGGTTGGTTGGTTGGTTAGTTGGTTCGTTCTTGGGGGTTTTTTTGTTGTTTTTTTTTCTTTTCCCCCCAAAAAAATTCTGAATTCTCCATCCTTGCAAAGAAACAATTGGTTTTTCCAAGATATTAAGCTGGGAAATTATTAGGATGGTTGCTATTATAATGCTTCTATATAGTAGAAGTTTCTACAATGCTACTATAATATATTGTGCTCTGATGAGATACCATTCTCTGTAATTACAGGCCACAAAAAAGAGGCATGTTTCATAAACAATTTCAAAAGTTTTATTCTGAACTTGTAAGTTGCCTTTCTTTTTTGTACATACAACACAGTTCAAGTTCACACAAACCAGCAGCAAGCCCTTCACATCTTTCATCTATTGCCACTTGTTCTCTAGGTCAGCAAGTCCTCCTGCAGCAGCATTTCTTGCAGGACAAGTCACAGGGCTCCACATCTCTCTCAGCAAGCACTGCCCACCAGCTCTGGAGCATGAGGAGCTTTTGGTCCAGTCCTTGAGTGAGTTTGGCTGGTTCACAGCAAACTTCTAAATGCCTGTAGGACCATCTCAAACTGCCTTTGTGTGGATGTTTATACCAAGTGTGTCTAATTTTGGACACTGCAGTTTGTTAAAACTAGGATTCAAGATACTCACATTCACATGAAACTCGTAAAATGCCTTTCCAGAGCTCTGTTGGAGGTACATACCGTAGGCACTTATTCACAGCAACACTGCATCTCATTCACAGACAGCGTCTCCAAATTACCTGACTTTTGTCAGGTCATGGATATTTAACCAGAGAACTGAAGAAGATTGATTTCAAGACAAGCATATATTTAAAGCCTAATTACCAGGTGCACCTCATATTTGCAACATATCTGCAATAAAACCTCTGAAAATTGGCCAGAGCTCTGTTTATAACAGAACACCACCCAGTATTAAGTCAAAAGCCTTAATAAATCTAAATATATTACAGTACTTTTATCAGCTAACTATATAAATTCCTCAAGCGTGAAATCAGGCTTGCTTCACAATAACTCATTTTCATTAAACCATATTGATGGCAATAATTATATTTGTATATGTCAGTTCCTTTGAAGCCCTATGTTATTTTTCTGTCATTTTGCCTACAACTAACAAGCCTATAATTAGTGGCTTGTCACACCCTCTGAATTCTGGCACAGACTCAGTATTTTCCCAGTCTTCTGGAATTTTCTGATTCCAAGGTGTTTTCTGAACATGTTTAATTACTGATGTGTTGAAAGTCATGCATGATTCTGCCAGAATACAAGCACACCCTGCTGTATCCTGAAGAATGCTTTTCTGAAATATTTCTGACTGTTATGCATCACTGAGATTGGTTTTTTGCTTTTTCTAGTGATGGGCCTAAATCATTATCATTGTTCCTAGTAATTGAACAATTTCATATTATCCTTGGCTGTCATTTTCAGATTTTTATTTACTTATTTTCAGCACATGATGACTTCTTACTTACTTCTTTTTCAATATGATTGTTCTTCTTACTTCTATGGATTGTTCTTTTTTCAAAAGAGAAAAAATGTGTCTTTTCAATCTAAATAATTTCCTTCTGCTAATGAATTTCCATTTTTATTTTTATTTTTATTTTTATTTTTATTTTTATTTTTATTTTTATTTTTATTTTTATTTTTCATTTCCCATACAGTTTTTTCTTAATTTATCCTGCATCAGGAATTTAATTTTCAGGATAACCAGTTCACATGCACCACTAGTGGCATGTGTGCAGCTCTTGCCATATTAAACATAGTCAGATTATGGTCAGTGACCCTGAAGCTTTCCATGGTAGCCATTAATTCTCTTTTATGAACAAAGACTGTGACGCAAATCCTGAGCCAACAGCTAAATTAAAGTCAGAGAGATTCTACAAATTCCAGGAGTTCCTGCCTTTTGAATATCTGTTTTTTACAACAAGCCTGCATATTCTTCTAAAATAATGCTATGGGGAGAAGGTAGGAATGCAGAGAATTTTTTTGCCTATTCTTCTTTTCTTAAAAACAGAAAATAGTGATTCCTCGCTCCCTGATTTTGCCTTCAGCAGGATGATCAGCACCAGGGCCGGAGCTGACTGGCTCAGCAAGTGCCAGAGGACTGTAGAACATTGCAAAGTGTTTTTGCAGGTGATTGTCTTCTTAGTGGCCCTGTCTCCAAGAGAATAGGCAAGTGGTCAAATCAAAGTCTATGGCCCCCTCATGGATTTCCCCTCAGCTTTGCAGAGATCCTGTATAAGCAGCCCCATGTTTTCCTCCCCATCCTTCTCAAATTTGACCTCTTTTGCTCCCAGCCCGTCTAGACTCATCTTTTCCCATTCTTGGCTTCTCATTCCTAGTCCCAGCTTCCTACATTTTCTCACCCAGCCCAAATCTCCCCTCATTATCCCGTTCTGCCCTTGCTCTATCCTTGTCCAAGATTGCTCACTGTCCAAGCTCTGGTTCCGATTTTTCCTGTATTTAAACCAAACTTATCTCTCCTTACTACCACCTGCCAGAAAAAGAGGGACATTAGGTGGCCAGGAAAAACAGAACCTTAGGCCATGACAACCCAGAGCTGCAATTACACAGTCCAGAAGGAATGGTGTCCAGCTCAGACAGACTTTTCAAGGTATTTAGCACACAGCTGCAGCAGAGATTTACGAAATATAGTGGCTGCATTTTTTCTGCCCTAAAAGGTCTCCAATTTGGCCATATTTGGGTTCATTTTTCTGGAGATACGAAGTATACAAAACTCATCTACTGTTAGTTTCTTGTCCCTCCTATTAGCATAGCGACCAACTGGAGTTTCCAAATGAAAGGCAGAAATTAACATAATAAAATAACACATATTTTCTAGCCACATTTTTGGAAGGAACTGAACTGTTTTATTTATGCACTTAAATTTCAGCTAAATGAGCAGATGCCCAGCAGGGAAACTTTTATTCCCTATTGTTACCATTTGGCAAAGTTATAAGCATAGGGAACAGGAGTTCATCATGGAAAGCATTGGACAAACAATAGATGCTGCCACTATTAATACAAATATTTTTATTTTTAGATTTCCTATAAAATCTTCATTAAGCAAAGAATTTGATATACTATTCTTCACTGCAAGTACATGAAAATTTGACTGAAACCTCTGGGCAATCAATGAGAGCTAATAGCACCAAGAAAGTACAAACCAACTGCTGAGGTTGAGGAGATTTTGGAGGCAGCTTTATATATACAATAATATAATATAATTTGTTTATAATAACAAATAGTGTGTTATATAATTGGACCTGCTGGTTAAAAAATACTGGGGGGGGTGGGGGGGGGAACTGAGGGGGAAAGAGCAAAAAGGTATGAGAAAGCTAAGGGAAGTAAAGCTTCAACATCTATAAGTTGACCTTATGAGTCCCTCCCCACTACAGTAACAAAGAATCTATTTTAACTGCATATAAGAAAACAAGTAACACTGAGAATACTATAAAGTTATTAACGAAAAGATAAGCAGGGAATAGGAGATAAGAGAAACTTGAAGAAATTGTCAACTTAGGACAGTGCATTGTAGCCTAAGATTTATATTAATTACACAGGTGGACAGACAGCAGTGAGAAGAGAAGGGATGGAAAGTCCCCTTTCTGTGGTCCAGTAATCACTAAGGAATAAGAGCATTAATGCTCAGCAGATATGCACTGATACAGTTCTCTTGTGTGCTCAAGTGCATCAGAGCTGGGATCCTTCAGCCAACTGAGAATTGCACCAGGCATGGCCAAGTGCAGCCTTCACCTCATGTTGTGCAGACTTAGGTTACTCTTGACCTCATTTTGGTTACTATATTTATCTGTCTCAGAAATTCAGTTACCTTTTGCCTCACACCATAATATATGAGTTATTGATGGCAACACAGTGAGGTTGGAAAGTCTCATTTAATAAACAGGAATCTGGAAGAGCAAGACCAATATATTGCAGTAGGAGGCCTTAAGCAGAAATTAGGCAATAATTTCTGTATTTTGCTCCCTCTGATCTGAAATTACTTGCCCAAAGACACAGAATAAGTGGCAGAATCCAAGTCTAGAATGTCCTACCCTAAGGTTGTAGCGACCATCTTCCCTTAAAGCATAGGCAGTTAGTGGCATCATGACACTGCATTTCCACATTCAATGACAGTGTTGACACTGTTCAGCTTCAGGAAACCTCTCATCAGAGTGTTGATTCATCAAAACCAAAATATTTTCCATGGAAAAGAAAAGAAAGGAGGATGGCAAGAAGATTTGCAGTTCACACCCCCCCAAGGATCAAAGTCATTTGGCCTAGGGTGGCTGCTGCTGTAGCCAGGTGATTGCAGGAACCTCAGCTGGTTTTGGCACTTCAGCACTTCTTTTCAAGGTCAGATCAGTGCATCTGCATTCCACTTATGGCTCTGAATGCAGCATAGGCATATGCTCTGAAAGTGGGTCATAGCTTTCAAAATGATGAAAGCTAAATCATACAGCAATTATGCTCAGGATCTAATCTGCTGCACTAAGACTCTCAGTGCACTTTGACTCTTGAAATAAGAACCTTTAAGTAGACTGTGCAATACTAGTTCAAAGGGATTTGTGCTTTACCTAGTCCCACTGCAATTATTTTTAGGTAAAACTTTAGGAAACCATTCAATCTGCAGCTATTAGCAAAGGTCAAGTGTCTAGTTTGAAAAAAAATAATAGTAACAGCAGACAAGTCTGGTGATACTCAGTTTTGCTGAGCATGTCTCTATAGATCAGACCATGCAGAGCTGCTGCTTACCTGGACTGCAAGACAAGCCCAAGTGTCAGGTGCTGCTCATCCATTACCTGGCTACAACAGTGACACAAAGATGTGAGAATCCACAACATCCCTCCCTGCAATGACAACTCCTTTCTCACTGCAATTCCACCATCAGAACTCCAAAGGTAGGTGACATCCCACCTGTGCCAGCAGCATGGACAACTGTGAGCTGCTGCAGAAAAGAGAAGCCAGAGAGGTGGGCCTTTAGCACAACAGAACCGCAGGGCACAGTTTATAACATACAAGAGGGAGACGTTTCGAGACACCAGTTTAGCTCTGAGTCATTACTGCCAAAACACATGGAAACAATGCTTAACACTTCTAGTTCCATAATATATAATTCCACTGTCTGTGCCTTTTAACAGTAATGTAGGTTATGAATAAGATTGATTCAGAACAATAGAAATATGAGCCTGACTACTGATAATCTCTTGTTAGTTTTTAACTAACACGGGAACAACAGCATTTAATTCCTCAATGAAAATTACTCAGAGCCTGTTTGTTTCCAACAAGGCCTTAAAAGGTACAATAAAAATAGGTGTTCCAACATTCAGTACCTTGCAAAAGCTGGGTTATGTTCATGCTTCGATATAGCTGAATGCATTAGAATTTGAAAACTATGGCAGAAATTTGTCAGTTTAAATGCAGTCATCTTCTATCATCCTTTGAATGCTTGGATACATATAAATATATGTTTAATTAGTGCTGTTATTGTAAAATTATAAGATGTGACTGATTGTGCTTGTCTTTACACATTGCTACTGATAAAAATTTCCTTAAAATAAAAGGTGTCATATGGTTTGAGAAAAATACCCACTTTTTGTTTGCCTCCAATGGTACTGTGGGTCAGCACAAGCAAGAAATATACAGTAGAAATAATGTTCATGCTGCTGTTGGCCAGAATCAACAATATTGCTTCCAGCTTTGAGACCTAGAACATTATTTCCATATTCCTCTCTTGACAAACAACAACTGTGGTTCAATAACCCTCACTAATAAAGAATTTGATTCCTTTATTTTTTGCACAGCAGCCAGTAGTATGGGAAAAGGCCATGAAAGAATTCTTCTCATTAGAGCAAATTTTTCAAAGTCCAGGACAGCTATAAACTTGCTCTTTGTGATGATCTCCATATTACATAAAAATATTAGCTTAAAATATAAGCTAAAGGTGTTCCAGAAGAAATGGTCTCTCTAGTTCATGGATCATTAAAATCTTGAGTGTAGCAAATATTCATGGTACATAAAATACCTCTGCACCAGGACCAGATGCAAGCTTTAAGGAAGGAAGTTATAAATTTTAAAATAACTAAAGGGCTTAGGTAAGAAGTAGAATTTTTGGTGAGATTCCACTACAATACAATGCATCTATGGACAATTTGCCACACACCACATGAATCAAGTATTGTCAGAAAGGACCAAAGCAGCTTCAAGTCCTGCCTTCCTACACCTTGCAGTTTCATAAAGCTCTCTAAATCCTTATCTTTCTTACATCAATATCTGTGTCAGATTTGCATGTCTCCAACATATGGCAACAGATTGATGTTTTATTATCTTTGGAGGGCTGTGAGGCAGGTCAGCTGTAAGGAAAACAGGACACTCTGCCCTCTGCAGAGCTGAGACGATCTGTGGTGCACACCTTATCCCCTGGGATTAGGGTGCTCAGGACAGCTCTCAAGGCAGGAGCTACAGGATTGAGAAGCAAATAAGGTGTTCTTGGGAAGAAAAGGCCTGTTCACCTTTAGCTTTACAGCAACTATCCTAGGTTCTGTCAATACTGGGGGTGACTGGAGTTTAATGGTGTTTTCCAAAATCATTACCCCAGGTATTTCTCATCTACAGCTTCTCAAGGCTCATTTGATATCTCATAAGGAGGAAAAGAATCGAACCAAACCTTAGGTAGACATAGCATGATATGATCTGCTCCTGTATTTAATACAAGTCATAGCAAACATCACCAAGGGACAGGGAAATTCTGGTAACTTTCCAGCCTTAAAAGCCTCTAATGTTTGCTTTTAGCTGCAGTGCTGAAAAAAAGCCATTACAGTGACAGAATGACTTGAAGAGCAGCTCCTTACAGTGTTAGTGACAGCTTACTAAGTCCTATTTATTCTGCCTTGTCCCTAGAGTTATCTATGCAGCCATGCAGCGAGCCACTCAGGGAGATGGATTAGATTTTATAATCTGGGGTTTTTTACTTTTTGTTTTTGAGGTGAGGAAGTCAGACTGGACATTTAGACTGGACAGGAAGATAGGAAAAAATTGTAGGGAAGAACAAAGAGCTAGCAGGCTGGGTGAGAGGGCAGCTGCTGGCTTAAGACTTCCACACGTGTCAATGCCACACGAGAGATCAGCATTGCTGGCTGAAGTACCTAGTAGCTTCTCTAAAAGATTAATTTTATCTTCAGAGTTTAGAATTTTTTTTTTAATCTGGATTTTTATAGCCCATTAAAATTTCCAAATGAGTTGTTAAACTGTCTTATCTTAGCATTATATATACAGGACACAAAGAAGGAAAGGAACAGTCTGTTTTGATTAACAACTAATTTGATATTTCTTGGACCAAAGACATTGATCTGTAGCAAATATTGCTGCATTTATAATTCATAAGCACAGGGAGTGCCAAGTCCCACTAGGAGGACAGAGGTAAGATTAATTATGTGCCTTTGCTGTAAGTTTCCATATGGCACCATATTTTGTTTAGGTTGTTTTCTGATAAGTTTACCCTTTAGTCTCAATTTTCTTAGTTCGCAGTATACACTTCTGCCATAAGGAAATTACTTGTGTATTTAATCTCAACCCTTTGTAACCTATTTGTGCTCCTGACCATCACCTCAAGTTTATCTAATCCTTAATTTTCTCTTTGGCATCAATTTCCTGAGCAATTTCCAGTTTTTATTTTCAAATAGAAATGACCCTTCTTAGAATAGCTTCAGCTGGCTGAGTTTTGGGTAAAGAATGCCTCTGACTGAACACTGCCCTGCAAACATTTGCTAGCACACAGGAGGAAGCATCACCTCCCTTGCAGCAAGGATGCCTAAAACAGACCACGAAAGAGTTTCTGAAATTTGTTCCCCCTTCGCTCTTTTGTTTTTTCAAAAATGCAGTAAGTAACAAAAGAGAACCAGTTGCTTTGTTTTATTGAAACATTTCTGAACTCTAGTAGGTCTACAAGTACACATGAGAGCTACTGCCAGCCAGCAGCTCTAGCTTTCCCCCAGGACCTTGTGCATGTGACAGGAGCAGCCCTGCAGGAGCTCCCACAGTGAACAGTGGGCTGGAGGGGATGGGCAATGATGCCTGGTGTCATGGCTATACTTCAGCCTCTGGGGTCTCCCTCCAGAAGATTTGTTGCCAGGCTCCAGCAAGTTCCCAGCTCCAAGCACCAAAATTGTTTCCAGCAGCAAGTTGTCCCTTGTAGGCAATGATTAGCTGGGAAATCAAAGATAGTTCCTTTGGCAGTTCCTTGCCACTGGCGAAAAGAGGGTATTTCTTGCACTGTATGTTTTGCATACATACATATATATATATATATATATATATATATATATATATATATGTTATAATATGTTTATATATAATTTATGTATTCTATAGCAATAAAGACTCAGAACTGAGAAACTTGAGTTGTGACTGGATCAAAATAGTTGGACTCAATGGTCTTAGAGATCTTTTTCAAAATGATTCTGTGATTTTAAAAAGCCTCAATTTTTCTAAAGCTGCATTTTGAACTTGATTTATTATCTTTTTTTAAGTCTTTTTTGAGCAAGAAATGGAAACAGGACAGAAAAACAATATCTATATATTGGTTTAAAGTCATGGTTCAGTGAAGAATGTTGTGGTACGACAGATAATTTTGCCGTTTCCTTGCCCTTTGCCCTGCCTCTTTAAGCCAACCACAAGTTAATTCAACAGGCTGAGATGTGCTGATCTGCTTATTAAATCATTATAAGCCCATGTTGAAACAATTTCAGCTGCAGCTGAAGCTGAATCAGGGGTTCACACATAAATTTTCAGGCTACTATAGGAACATATCATTGTCTGCCTGTTGAAATCCCCTAAATTTTGCAAGCTACTGTGGAAACATATTCTTGTCTTCTTAGCAAGCCCACAGAAAGTGGAAATTGGGCCACTGATAGAGACTAGATACCATATACAAAGATTGGGCCATCTCATATTGCATAATTATGTATCCAAGTGACAGATCCAGAGGAGTCACAGATGTCTAAAACTGGCCTTTGTTACCCAAACCCAGAGTGGCAATGCTGGAGAAAACTGGTCAATTCCAACTCATCCTGGGAGAATTCCAGCCTATAAGAGTCTGTCTGAAATGTCAGAATTTCCTTGGCTGACTGAAGTTCTGCATCTCTACATGAGCAGCAGCAGCACCTCTGCATTTTGGCTTGTTGAACAGGTGCTGGAGAACACCTACCATCCTGGAGTAGGGATGTCTTCCAAGCCCTCTGAGCAGCTGGGTTGGGAAGTCCTGCTGGCATGAGCTTGCAGGGCAGCCTTCCACATTAAATGTAATGAGATATTGATTTCTTTAAAACCTGGCAGAGTACTTCAGGTCCTTCATTGAACTGGACCCTGAGTGACCATTCTCTTCATTGCACTTGCTCTCCACTTTCTCAGCCAGGTACATATGCCAGACTGGTAAACTGCCTATAAGATTGTTCTCTAAAACAATTCAGACAAAACCAGCTTCAGTAGCTTAAAAAATATAAATAGGCATTTGCTATTAAAGCCTGACACTCTTCATCTGAAAGAGGATTGATTGGGAGTGAACGTACAAGCAAACAAACCATCTGTCGAGAGATGGCAGGGACATGGCAGGGACACAGACAGAAGCCTCTGTTTACACCAAAAGCAAGGCAAAAGCTTTTGATGACTCTTTGTTGCAAAACTAGGGCCACATATACCTCTTCCCCTGGGAGTGTGTGACAGACTGGGGACAAATCAATGCCATCTAATCTGACACCTTTATGGAGAAATGTCTATATCTGAAATGGCATCTCTATCAGCAAAGGAGAAAATAAGACATTTCTAAGACACAGATGATATCATTTTATATGCTGCCATCTGCTTCATCCCAATTCTCTCTCTCTCTCTCTCTCTCCCTGTCTCTCACCACCCCTTTAGCTCTGCCTAGCAGGGTAGCCAGAGCTTCACATATTCCCTGCTTGCATACAGGGCACAATATTCACCAGAGAGAGAACATTAAATACATCCTGAAACAGCTTCCTTATAGCTGCTGCCAATCAGAAAGGTCCAGGTATTTATTGATAGCTTCCATCTATCCCACCTCACTATTCTTGTAGTCCAACATCCCTTTACCCTCCGCAGTTTTTTATCTTGCTGGATTCTGCCTCTTCAGCACCTACTGATGTTTAGTGAGAACCAGCTGTGTTTTCAACAGTAACTCTCAACCTGGTTTTCATCTTTCAAGGGTGTCTGTTATAACCCCCTTTCCAGATTATGCTCCCCACCCCCCCTTTATATTGCCTATCTTGCAAAATGTATTGATGAAATTGCAAGTAAATGTCGTCCCTTTGCCTGTTAGGTTCAACACATTTATTCAGGGTCTCTTATAAATGAGAAATGAGAGAAGAGATTAGATGGGTTTGAAGACCCAGGCAATGCCAGGCTATTTCTAAAATGGTTTGAAAAAATGCATGTGTGCATATATATATATATATATATATGTGTGTACCAAGGCCTTGATATATTGCTGTCCCTATTTTGGTTCACTCTTCAACCTGCTAATCAATTTTAAGAGCCCATTAGGGAACTCACAAAGCCCAAAAAGAGCCTGATTTTCCTGTCACCTGATACACTTGTCTCAAGATCTGCTCTGCTGTACAAATCCTCCCCAAGCCCCAGTCCCAGTGGGGGCACCCACATGCCCAGCAACTCTGCAATATTTTTATCCCAACAAGAACCCTACATCCTGTCAATTCTGCACCACCCAGCTTGTACCCACAGCTCTTGGGGCTCTGCACTCTCTGCCCCACAGGTGGTGAAGGGAGAAGAGGGCAACCACAGAGTCACAGCCAGCTGCTCCTCCTTGCAAGCTGAGGAAAGCATCTAAGAGGTGTCTTCAGCTCCCCTCCTTTTTCCCAAATGAGGTAATGAAGGGGAAGAGGAGTAGCGAGGACCAAAAATTACAGGACAGGGAGGAAGATTTCTTTGGGTTTCCAATGGGTTTCTGTTCTCCCTCCTCAAAGCAAAGCTTGGGGAACAGCACTTCCTCCCCCACCAGACTCAGCCAAGGAAGAGAGCAGGGTAGAGGAAAGCTGTGGAAAGGGCCTTTCCTGAGAAGGAGAAAAAGGTGCTCGATACTAAGTGATCCTCAGAGCTATTTGCATATTTTCTCTTGGTCTTGGATCAGGCAGAAAAGGTGCCTTTTACAGAAATAACTGTGAAATTATAGGAAAAGCTGAGGTCTTCACCGAGGCATGTGGCTTGTACATATTCAGCAAGTACAGCTTTCTGGTGGCAAGGGGTGGGGGATGTAGTCTTCCCCGGAAACTTTTCAGAGCCAGCCATCCAGATGAGCTCCATCCCATGGGGGCAGGGCACTGACTTAGTGGGGCGATGCCTGGGTCTTGAGCATCAGTCCTTTGCCACAGTGAACACCTTCATGCAGTTGTCCTGAGCTTGTACAGCTCAGAGCTGGCACTTTGAGTATCAGAGACCATGGTTGCCATTAGGGTAGTCACTGAAATAAAGGCTCCCTGCTCCCCTTGCCCTTATCCTCCATCAACTGTACACTCCCTCCCTGAGCTGCATGCTCCCAGAGGCTCACAGCTCCCTGGTGCTGGCAGATTTTGATCTGGCTCTTCCAGTTTTGTTACATTCCCATCAGAAGCACAATAATCGCAGCAGGTGCTATAGCACGATCTGTCACATGGGTCAGCACTGCGGATCCTCACATCCTGCTGGGGAGAGGCTGCATCTGTCTGTCACAGGGCACAGAAAGCCACTCTGGGTCTCACCACTGCTATGCAATTCCTTAGCATAGAGCATTCATCTTCTTTGGGCCACATCCATTTAAGCAAAACTCTGTCTGAATCTGATGGGAGTTTTCCCTGTAGATGTGGAATTTTCCCATAACTTTCTACCTGTTTCAAAGCAAACATTTATCTAGCCTAGGCTGAACCAGACTGGTCAGGTTAGGGAAACCATGACTCTTCATGTCCCTCTAAAGAACATTCCTGCATACATTCTTTTCCTAGGAAAAAATGTTCTTCCTTCACCCCTGGGGGGCATTGGAGCAATCTTATGAAACTAACAGAGAAAAAGAAAGGTTGTCTTTCTCTCTTTCTCTCCATCTTCTCTCTTTTTTTTTTTTTTTTTTCCAAATAAAGAAGGACAGACTTGTTAGCAATCATGGGGTTTCCTGGACAAGAACACAAGCACCCCAAGCATGTCATCATTGCTCCATAGTTGCAGAACCTGATCAGATTAGGGCTGTACTGGCTGCTGGGATAGAAGGCAGGATTAGGAGATATGGGAAGGTTTCCAGGCAATTTTTTTGGAGAAAAACCTAGCATGACTGCAGCATGCTCATTTGCCAGAAAAGATCAGTTCTGCAGGTGTCATCCCACAGGAATCAGGTAGGAAGTGTAGGTCCTTCACTAAAAGGATGAAGGTAAAAATTGCCTACTTAATCAGAGTGAAACATGCATTGAAAATGGCTGGAGATGCATTACCACAATTTCTCCATCCCAGGGAAGGACATGACATCTCAAAAATAGCTCCAGTATGTGCAGGCTGCATCTGTACAATGTGGGGGTTGTTCTCCATGGTGTAGCCTGACAGGAATGGCTGCTGGATTTCAAGGGTGGTGAACAGAGAGAGCAAATGACTCTGTGGAAATCTCTTACCACAGTAAACATAATTCCTCCTCACCCTACCCAGCACATATAACCACTTTGCTCTTTCCAGCTCGGGGTGAGAAAAGAGGCCAGGATTGCCATTTAAGGGAGGGGTTTCTGTGTTCCTGCTGATGAATCTACCAGAACACCTCTTATCATATTTTCCTAAGAGTCACATAGAGCCCATCTGCATTTTTTGCAGAGGAGTTTGTTTCAACATATCAGAAGTGCTCCACAGCCTCCAGGAACCCAACAGTGCCTCAAAGACCCTCCTCCAGAGGAGCTCCAGTTCTCCAAAGCAGTCCCTACATGACACGCTGGCATAGCTTCTTCCCCACCCCCCTCACAGCTCCTGATTCACTTGCTCACAAGCAGATTCATGTTTTCCTGCTATTTTTACACACAGCAGTCATCCTGGTTGTGTGCTGGGGTGTCTGATGCACACTAACCTGACCTGACATCCTTCCTCACATATGTGCATATTTGACTAGACCTTGGGTCAATGCAGGCAAAATGAGGCAGGCTGGTCTCTTGAGCGTCAGGCATGCATTCATCTGTGGAGACCTTCTATTAGGATAAGCTCATCTGTGTATTCACAAGCCATTATGTGATGCTCTGTTATGTCTGGATGAACAAGACATTCAAATTAATTTATCCATATGGCACTGCAAACCCTAGTCACAGGAAGGAAACAACAATGCATAGAAATATCACATCCAAATTTTTCAGTGGTAACCTCTGGTGCTGGGTGTCCAGCATCCAAGTTTTTCCTCACATGTTTGATACGTCATTGTTTCCCTATTCTGTTTGCATTGAAGACTTCACTATTTACTGTATTTTGAATATAAAACTCCAGTTAATGTCAGGAGAACTTCTGCTTGCAGATAAGGGAGGAATATTAAATAGATCTGCAGTGCAGAGAGAGAGGATATTTTAGTTCCTTTCATGAATTCTAGTTAGAAAATAACACTGTAGTTGGTTGGTGCCTGAAACTCCCAGAGATTTCAAAGTACTCTGCTCAATACCCAGGCAGAAAACTTCCCACCACTGAAGGGAGGTTCCTTCTGGTGTGGGGATCATTGGCTAAGCCTGACATGGGAAAAAAAAACTAGCACACTACAGGTGAGCTAGAGTAGAAATATAGAAGGTGTTCCACGCCTGGGTTAAACAAGCAGGGTTTCTCAGCACTGGCAGCTGCAGCAGAGAGACAATGAGGGGCTGAGCTGAGGGCACAGGAGCAGAATACAACAGTGCATCTCAGGTAGAGGTTTGTAGAGATGATGAAACATTTTTTGCCTCTATGGGTAATGAGCATGGAAGCATTTATGAAATGTCTTTTTCTTTAGATCTCCAGTGTCCCTTGCTGGATATATCAGGGAGTAATTCAGATGTTTTTCAAGTGATGAAATTGAAATTGCATTGGACTTCTATATGGCTAGAAGATGAACATACATTTCCAAATGTCCTTATTGTTGACTACAGCATTAGTGCAATTTATTTGAACTAGAGACTTTGTCTGGAGCAGTTGAGATGTGCTTTTAAACAGTATCATCTTAAGACTGCCTTCACCTTGGCCTTACAAAGCACCCTCTGTGTGCTTAGTTGTGGAAATCTCCACCATAATGAGTAGTCAGATCTGTTTTTGTCTTCAAACCTCATTTCAGGAAGTAATCTGTGGCTTTTCGTGCCTGCTCCCACTCACAGCAGGACATTCTTACCCTCCTTTGAGAAGCAGAAAATCAGAGGAAAGCAACATTTTGGTGATAAGCATATGATGGCAGGAACACTGCTATAAAACTTGAAACAAAGACTTTGAGAAGCCAATGTCATAGCAATTAGATTCACAGCATCTATCAAATTATAATTCCAGCAGCACTGAGGGAGAGAACTTGTCACACAGAGCCAGCACTTCTTCCCACCTCTCCAAACATTTTTTCTGGTGCAGTTTGATGGGTTGCAGAAAGACACCTTGAATGTGGCCAAAGTCACTCCTTTAGAAAGTTAAGACAAATATTTACAAGTGTGTTGCTTCAGTTGCCTACAAATATCCTTCTATCCAGCTAAGCATCTGGCTTTAGTACTGTCACTGAACATGAATCGGCCATGAAAGTTGAGGAGCCTGGGAGATGGCACTTCCCGCTGAAGGGGCAAGGGCAGGGCCGGGAGAGCAGCCGCAGCAGCGCAGGAAGAGACGGGATGTGAACTGTAACAAGAGCGCATGCAGAACCGGCAGCGTGAGAAGGAAGGGCAGCTGCCCCAGCGCCGCTTGCAAGCGGTGTTCAATGCCCCAGCCCTACTCCTGACACTCCAACCCCCCAGCAGCCCGATGGGGCCAGGAGGGGACTGCCCACCTGCTCCTGGGGCCCAGCGGGGCAGGTAACAGTGCAAAGAGCCGAATCAGAGCACGAGTCATTGCTACGGCAGGGAAGGAGAAGCTGGTGAAGGCACCGGGGATTCTGCAATGCCACAGCAGCTCCCCTGGGTCTCTGGGCTGGTAACATGCCTTCCTCTTTCGGGCTACCTTAGCAATCGGCTGTTTCTTTGCAGCTATAACCTAGGGAGAAGTCCAAGCAAACAAAAAGAGAAAGAAACAAAAGAGCAAGTGCAAAGCAAATGGGAGGGGCTTAGGAGCAGTGCTTCTCACTCCACCGGAAAACAGAAGGCAGCAAGAGGGGAGGAATCGAGAAAAGCATAAAGAAGTCTCAAGGAGTTGGGGAGTTGGGACACTTCTGCACAAAACATGTTGCCCAATGAATTAAAGAGTAATCAGCAGGTTTCTGCTTCTGAGAAGTTTTTTGAGTTTAGCAACATTGTCAGGATTAGGGTTTTAAACCATATTTGTCAGATCCTTGAGCAGTAGGAAAATGCTTTGAAAATCATGAAAGGTTTTTCTTTGTTTGGTTTTTAATTTTAATAAATGGTAGGTTCTTTCAATTTGCCTGCTGGTTTCGGAGCCTTTAGGGCCTATTTAATTTGCATATTCATGTCATCTTATGCAATGGTTCAAGCCTTTTAAAATTATCTTTTTTAATAAAAGCTCAGATTTTCCCAGAATCAAATTCCAAGTAATGGCAAAATGCCAAAGATTGTCATGGTAGTGATAAATTAGCAAGCTAAATTAATATGAATTTTCTGATAAATAATTAACAGACTGATTACAGCAATCTTTTTATATGCTGTTGACCAAAATGCCATTGTATGTTCTTTTTATATGCCCTAAATGTGGCCTGACCATATTAATGTATGCACAGATACCTAGTATTCTGAAATTTGGGAGTTAATCATATGCTGAAGGAGAATTACAATAATCTGGTGAACTTGTCATATGATCTTTTCTTTAAATTACTTTATTTATATTTCTATTTATTTTAAATTTAATTTGTTCTCTCTTTGAGAATCCCTGTTAGAAGGTATGAGATTGGAGCCTTTGTACATGCAATGTTGTGCGAAATCAGTCTGTGTGTCTTACAGACCTCTGGGAAATATCTTCTGGTAAGCAAGAAACCATTCTTCAGTGGTTTGAATTTTTGTTTGTTGTGTTTGTTTCAACTGAAAAATCTTTTTTTTCCCCACAAAGCGAAGCAAACCTTTTTGTTCAACTAGAGGACAAGTGTCTTCCCCAGTGCAGCCCTTTGAGGATGCCAAGAAGTCAGCCAGTTCCAGAATTTTGTGGTGTCTTAAGGGCAACCATGGGCACAGCCCATTGATTTCGGGAGGAATCAGAGAGCTAGGAAAGAGTAGGGGACTAATGTTGTGTGACATGATACCCACTGACCCTAATTATCAACTTCAAAGCAGCTCATGGGTAGTGGAGTTATTGCCTCCCAGCAGACAGATGCTTCTGACTTAGGCCTGGCCACAGCCCCAGTTGATGTCAGCATCATTTTTACAGACTGCAAGTGAAATAAAAATAATGTCAGGGAGCAGAGAAGGAAAGACAGTGAGAGAAAGGCCAGTGGAGCCACCAGCATTAGTGGGAGGATGGCCAGAACTGGAGGGCAAATTAGAGCTCATTGAAATCCTTTGGGCAAGGGAGGGGAAACTCCCTCCTACACTGCCCTAGGCATGAGGGAAGGCTGGCAACACCCAAAAGAAAGGAGGCACAGGAGATCAGGAGTATGACACAATTTTTTAGAGTGGTGCCTGGGGGTTAGCAGTGAACAGGACCAAATGTCACATCAGAAAGTGTGACATGCTAAAACTGGGCTGGCATTAAAGGAGGTGGCTGAGTTACACAGTCTGTTTGCAAATCAAGTGAGATGAATACGCTTGTGCTGGAGGGGGAAAGAAGATTTAAATAATTTGTGGGTACGATTAAAGTTTTTGCTCACAAAAGTTCAGGACATAAAGGCAAAGTACAGTCTAGTGCTAAGAGACACTAGAAAAGGAACTGTCCATCCAAGCTGCAGCCCAACAGGGGTCTTCAACATCAGTAAGAGGAAACTTTCTCTGGTGGGTTTTCTTTTTGTTTGTTTGTTTGTTTTAAAAGGGAGTTTTTTATGCACTTTGTTTTTCACTGATGTCTTCCAATATCACACAGGAGGATATGCAGATTCTAATCCAGGGATATTGATCAAAGTGGTGCTGCAGCTGCTGCATCATATTAGACATGGCTCTTGGAGTGAGACTCTGGTTTTCCTTTTTCAGACAAATTTCCATCAATAAAATGCAGATCAAGAAAAACAAAAAATGGAGGAAAGGGCTGTTATTAAAATAAGAATTTCCTCTTTGAGCTCACATGCCAAGAGACATCCAGTAATCAGCATGGAAGAGTGTGAAGGCTCCTCTTACCTTTAGAGACATAGAAGCAGTGCCATTTCTCCACATAAGGTATTTGCATTCCATCCCTCCAACTTTGAGAGCTACCTGCATAACCCTGTTACAGTGTCTTTACCAATAAGCATAACATCAAATAGGATTTTGGAGCTCTGAGGATGTGACTGTAAGAAATAGTCTATGCTTCATGCCACTGTTAGGATGCCTCTTTGGGCTGCCGAGCTGTTGGAAACATCATTGCAAACAGCTGTATTAATCAAATGATGGTGAACGCCCAATAACTTTGACATTCCTACAGCTTCCCTCTTTCACTGCAGCTAGTTTAATTCTGATGTTGCTAGGATATATCATCTTAGAGAACATAAATCCTACAAAGCCCCCACCGACGAGAGGATTAGAAGAGTCTGTCTACCAGTGGATTATGTATATGAAAGAAGAATAAAATCAAATATAAAATATTTAATTTCTGGTTAAATTATGTAATTCTGTGGAAGCAGAGATGAAATGGTCAGAGTGGCTTTATCTGTTGTGCACCCCCAAACAATAATGCTCTGCTCCAGCTTTTCTCTCAAGACACACATCTGCAGAAAGGCAGTGGTGGTTTAGGAATTACCACAAACTTCTTTATCATCTGATTAAATGTAGATAAATCCAAAGTAAACATAAGTACTCACTGACCTAGGTAACCTTATTTCCCATTTATTCAGTGTCAAGATTTGTGTGTTTTTAGAGAATGAGTTATTCCACTCTAACATGGGATGGAAATTGTACCATTGGAGAACCAGGCCAGAGAGGTCCAACTCCTTTTGCTGGGGACTCCACCAGCCCTTCCCAATCTGTCAAGGGTGGGGCGATGCAGTAGCTGTGCTTGCTCATGAGTCCCTACCTAACTGCATCAGCAGAGAAAATACACAGACACTCTGCCATACATATATGCACATACACATGTAGAGACATACACTTATTTACACATATATAAACCCCCCAAAACATAAGACCTCTGTGTATATGTGTCTATATGTGCGTGTGTGTGTGTGTATAAACTGCTCCTATGTTGTTTTATTAATCAGATTCAAGTATCTCAAATTTTATGATAATTTCTCTAATATGCCATTAGAGAAAACCTGCCTATATCCATCAGGCCTTTTGCCTCTTTCTCAATACCATCTAACCACTCAAACATTTAATTGTTGCATTTCAGCAGTCAGTCTTGGGCTTGACACCTGTATGTGGACCAATGTGACTCAAGTAACCAGGATCCAGCAGGAGTTCAAGGCTGTGCTGATTTTGGCTGGGATAGAGATAATTTTCTTCACAGTGGCTTGTATGAGGCTGCTTTTTGGATTTGTGTGGAACACAGGGTTAATAATACAGAGATGTTTTTGTTATTGCTGAGCAGGGATAACACAGAGCCAAGGCCTTTTCTACTTTTTTCACTGCCACACTGGCAAGGAGGCTCAGGGTGTATGGGAGGAGACACAGCCAGGACAGGTCACCCAAACTGACCAAAGGGAGATTCCAGATTATGTGGCATTATGCTCAGTATATAAAATGGGGGAAGAAGGAGGAAGGGGAGGATATTTGGAGTGATGGTGCTTGTCTTCCCAAGTACCCATTACACATGATGGGTCCTTCTCTCCTGGAGATGGCTGAACACCTGCTCACCTAGGGGAGCAGTAAACTAATCCCTTGCTTAGTTTTACTTTTGTATGCAGCTTTTGCTTTCCCCATTAAATTGTCTTTATCTCAACCCGTGAGTTCTCCAGCTTTTACCCTTCTGATTCTCTCCCTGATCCCACTGGTGAGGGAGTGAGCAAGCGCCCATGTGGGACTTAGCTGCTGGCTAGTGTTAAACCACAACCAAGTCTCTGCTCAGTGGAGCATAAATGTGTGTGTACAGATATGCTCATACCAAAATGAATATTAAATCAAATGGATTGCCACACTGGCTGGTCAAAACTGTCTTTCTTAATTCATGAAAGAGTCAAATAAATTGCTTGTAAACCTAACAGGAATACTGTGCATATCCCAGTCATGTGTTTAGCCCGATCTTAACTCCAAGTTTTCCTTCACAGCAAAACTCTCCCCTCTGTGGCAGCCCTAACATTTGGGAGCAAAGTCAGAAATTGATGCAAACATTAATGAAAGAAACCTGATCGTATGCTACAGATATTTGTACCTAAATACTACACACACGTGTATAAAGCACCACTCACTAGTACTCAGCAAACCTTAGACAGAGGGATCAAATAATTGGAAACCCATCAGATTTGGTGACTGATCTGTACTAATCTGTAGTTGTTTCTCTACTCTGCACTTTAGTGTCTGCAACTGTCTCTGCACCAAAACAATGTGCTGTTTGATCTTGATGTTTTACCTAGACTTTGATCTTGATTTTTTCCACTTACTGTCTTGACTGTGATCTCTTTGGGAACTCCAGATGATATGGAATTTCCCTGATATTCACCTCTTTATGTGACCTGCCTATGTGCCCTATCATTTGCTACCACACTGATGGCCACATGCTTGGGCATGGATACCCTTCCATAATACCATGCATTCATTCCCTATGAATGTTGAAGGTATTTCAGTATCTGAGATGGCATTTTCTTTTTAGACTGTGCTCAAAAGAAAAACCAAAAAACCAAAGCCAAAACATGACCAAACAAAATCATCAACAACAACAAAACCAAACCAAATTATAGACAATGAATTCTACTTCTTGTTTTCTTCTGAGCTTTGGTCTTATTTCCTGATTCAAGTTCTCAAACTCATTAATGTTGCACCTCTGGGAACTTACTGGTCATGCAACTCTCCACCTCCCTGCTCTGGCTCTGCACAGTTACACCACAAGTTTCATTAATACTTGCAACATTAAATACTGTGAGAACCTCACATAGTTTGGGTTCTTTCCTTCACCATTTCCACAGAGCAAGCCCCCTCTCTTTAACAGGCCCCCAATTCAGCTCTTCCTGAGGACTACATACTCTTCCGGCCATCATAGGGAGACACTGCAATTGTGACAAGTTGCAGCAAGGCCCAATATGTTTTTGGCAAACCTGAACTCTAGTTGAACTGGCCAAGCCAGAAAAACCTGGTGAGCTTCCTCACACCTAGTCCGAGCATACTCTTCATGTGCATCAGGCTTAGCAGCAAGCACTCACATGCAAAGGAGGGCTCCTATCAAGGTATCTGCAAATCCTAGTTATCCCTGACAGGCAATGCCAGGATGCTTACTAGAAAGACCATATCTTTCCATCGCCATGTGACAGGATTGTAGGACATCAATAGGAGCAGCTAAGACAAAGAATTCCCAGAACATCTGAACACCCTGGTCCCTGTTAAGGGTTTGCCAAAGTTCAAGCTTTCTGCATCAGACCAAGTTGAAAATCAGCAGAAATCTGTGCCTGAGCGCTAACAAGGTCTTTCTTGGGAACGAGAAGAGTCTGAAGTGAGTCTGTCCCCAGGGAAGATGGTTTTCCAAGATTTGTGGGAGAGTCATTTCCTATCAGAGTAACTGGAGTTTTAAGTCAGGACTGAACAGAAGACTGCTTATGAAATCCTGAGACAAAATGTCCTCTTTCGGATAGGCTAGGTGGAGATAAGATGTCTTTCAATACCTGAGAGGCCTCACTGTGGTTAGAACAAGTGAAAACTGTCCGACATGTTACTGCACAAACTGGTTTGAGGGTTGCTTGTTGTCATTCACGTAGCTCTGCTCAGCAAATCAGACTCATTTCAGTCTCATTAGCAGATGTCCTTGAGGTGTTTGAGGCTAGTGCCTCAAGACAAAGAAAGAGGTCTGCAGATCAAAGTACACCTTTGATCATTCAGGACATTATTTTTATGAGCTGGGCTAAACCACCGCAAATTCCACGTATTCAAGCATAATGAATAGGCCAGAGAGCAATAGGTGGTATAACTTGACACTGAATTTCTAAATTCAGAGGTGGCTTTCTCAACTTGGTGGCTGCTGGGCAGTGTGATTTATGGCTTTGCACGCAGGAGGTAACTCTACTGCTAATAGGAAGTGAGATATTTGTTAAACAGAAGAGCAGGGTGTCTCTGTCCTTCAGTTTTGCTTCCACGTTGTGGCTTTTGCTGACAGCATTATGTTTCAAATCATTACTTCAAAGTTTTATAGGAAGCTCTGTGTCTGTTTAAAGACCTATGAATCCAATACTGGGACAAGAACAATGTTTAGTGTAGGAGAGAAGCGGGAACCGGGCTTTGCCCTGCATATGGAGTCCATGACATATATATATATAAGATAAGGTCCTCTGCAAGGGAGTCTGTGTGGATTGCCAGAGCTGGGAAAAGGCCATCAGGGAGGTTGTAAAAAGGCAACTTTTCTTTGTCTTTCCAAGGCTGTTTCACATTTCAGACGATATGTGTGCACCATTTTATTTGGGTAACCTCATTGAATGAGCAGAACAGAAGGTACATGGGGGAGTCACATACTACTGATAGAACTGATCTGAATGCTGGGGTGGAACACACATTTTTCCAAACTGCTTTCATTTTGCCCTAAAATGATACTGGTTTTTGTCAGAGGAAATGCTTACAAAGTTCAGCTGTATAGGATGTGAAATACCTGCTGTCACCCTCCAATGCTTTTAGCAGTTATAGATATCTCTCATTAGATAGACATACATACATCTAGACACAGGCTTATGACCTGTTTGTGACATAATACTGTTGCTGAGCTGACTTAGTCTTTGTCAAGTGCTTTTTCTTGTGGATGTTGCCTATCTCTCATGGGGTCAGGATCCCAAAGAGCTTAGATGGCAACAAGTATGACCAGTGCTGGGTAGAAAAACTATGCTTTGTATTCAGATGTCACTGAACTGTAGTGGAGTGTATTACTGCAGAAGCTTCAAAATATTTCATCAGTGCACTCCAAGATCATTGAGTGATGAGATCTGTCAGCACACAGAGATATAAAAGTTTTGTTCTGACCACTCACTGGGTTCTGTAAGTACTCATATTCAGTGTTCTGACTATGTGTATTTTTAAATCACCCTGACAGATGCAAAGACTGGAGGGCCAGCTTTCAGCTATGTCTCAGCAACTGTAGATCAGTAAAAAGTATCTGAGTAGTTGCCAAGACAGTTGTGTTTGCAGCGTGACTGCTGCTGGGAGTGACAGGGCTATAGAGGTATGATCTGCCACAGTTCTTCCACTTGAAGGCAAGTTGATAAGTTTGGCAGAAATCCAGCAATGGCAAACATGGCTTGGAAAGGGTGGGAACCACTGACCCAGTTTTATGTTTGTCCAGATCATTACCCACAGGAAAAATTCACACTGAGAACAAGCTCTCTCCCTTTTGTTTTTAAGATTGCATTACTCTGGAAAACAATTTAAAAGAAAAAAAAAGTTGAGTGGAATGGGATTTCTTTTCCTGACACTCTCATTGTTTTCCCTCTTCCTGCGCTGCTAAATCATGTTGCGAGTCTTATCATGCTTTGGCTTTGTAAGGCTGGTCACATGTCAACATCAAGACAAAGTCATACTGAAAACTGCACAGCCCTCGCCTCTAGACAGACCTGTGCTTGCAGCAATGCCAACAACTCAGAGACTACTAAAATATCTCAGTAGTTACTTCCTGCCCCTGCAGTCCCAAGTATATTTCGTAAGTCAGGAATATCTTGCAAATACTCTCCTATGAAACACAGAATTGTCTTTCAAGAAGCAAAGTAGAAGTAATTGGTGCTGCAAACCTGCCTTCTTGTCCCCAAATAAAGAAAAAAAAAGGATGTTTTGATTGTTACCACAAAGCCAATAAACGTGCTTCAGGGGTCATTAACTTCAAATCGGTTCTCTTGGAAAAAAGATTAAGTGCAGCACTGTACCTTATCCTGAATCCCCTGCCAAGCTTTGTTTAGAAATAGCATTTTACTGACAACTTTTTTTTTCTCCCCTGTGAGAAAAACATGCTCACCCAGAGCAGAAGCTGACTGCATGCAGCACCTGGCTGCATAACAAGTGGCACCCTAGACTGTTTAAGCACATTAAAAGAGCCACAGTTCTCTTTTTATTTAAGGGTATGGTCCAGCAGTGATAAGGAGTTTAATCGCTGCGACTCAGGGAGCAGCACAGCACAGGAGGTGAGTAAGCACTGCTGCCAGCCACTTTGAGGTCCCACATCAGCATCCGGTGGCTTAGGGTCACCCACATCCTGCCAAAGTGGTTCAACCAACTCCTGCTGCAACCTCCTTTCATGCTTTTGATGAGAAACTGCCATGAAAGGAAGCAGAGAGCAGGAGTTAGGAGATTTTGGGGTCGGGAGTCAGGAGAGGGGACAGGAGCCAATGTGGGGCAAGACACCTGGGTGTCTATTTGGGGCAGGGCTCCCTGGCAGAGTGGATGAGTGCAGGTCTTTCATGGCACAGGTAGTCACCTCTTGTAAGTGAGCCATGACTGCTATGGGATATTTTATGGGGGGATTTTCCTTTTAATTGTGGATGTGTCTTTCAAGCATTCATTTCAAATACCTCCAGTAGCCAATCAATTTACTGAGCTCAAGGGGACCATTTATTTTATTGTTATTGACAATAACATGTTTTAAGACATTTTTATGTATCCTGCATGTCTTGAAATCAGATAATATAATTCTCCCCAGAAAGACTGAAATTACTTTAATTTAAAGCCTTACATAATTCAATTTTTAACAGGTTCACTTGTGAAAAATATTCAGCATTTTCCTGGCATCTGGAGTAGGAATGGCATCATGAGTTCTAAGGGGTTTAAGACCATGAAAGGAGTATTTAGCCTATTTCTTAATAAAAGATTCCTAAAACATGTTAAATCTGCTGTGCTGAGAATCTCAGTATGTAAGAAGTCTTATGAAAAGATGTCGTATCAAGCTTTCTATGAGATTGAAGTCACGCAGGAGAACTTACAGTGCCCTGAAAGTCACTGTTTTTTCAGAGAAATCATCTTAGTCAAATGGAGACTAAAACTAAAATGTGAAGTCAAATATTTGGATATGTGACAAAAACCTTTTTTTTTTTGTTCACTAAGAAGTGTTTTAGATAAAAACTGTACTTATTACTGAAGAACAACCAAATCTGTCTTGTGACTTACCTCTTATGAATGCATGATGTAGTTAATTTCAGCACATGCATCATTAGGTCATTCAATTTTAATGTTAACATATTAAAAAAAATCTTGTGACACATTGTAAAAGAAATGTTAAACTTCTGATAATATCCCTTTGTCAACTTCATCTAAGTGATCATTTAAGAATTTTAAAGTGCAAGTGGAAAATCATAATCTAACACTGAAAGAGATAAAGAAGGAATTTTGGTTAGTTGTTTTTTTGTTTTGTTTTTTTTTAAAGCTAGAAAAGATATTTTTAATTCCTTTTAATGCAACTCTATGAGATAAACCATCATCAGAATATATACCTAGATATTTTCATGTGTCTGAAGTTAGCAAAAGTGAGATCTCTGCTGCAATTATAAAACTCTTGGAATTGAGAAAATATCTGTAAGTGTTACTAAACTGCTTTTAAAATCAAATTGCTTTGCTGTATATGAGAGATTTGATCAGTTAGAAGAAAATATCTTCTTTATTTTCTGCTAGAGAGGCACCTTCCAAAGTTAACATCTTGCATTATCCAAAGCTATCGATGACACTATAAAAGTTCAAATCACTTGAACTTAGTTAACTTTTTACACTTTAAGATATTCTTTGTGTAGTTTTAGCACCATCTTGAAAAGAATAGAAAAACATGATCGGTTACTCCCCTTTCATATCTGTGCAATAATGAACTACTGTGGAAAACCATTTGACATTTTTAGTCAAAAGGATAGATGAAAAAAAGAAGACATATTCAACCACATCTCCAATATTTTGTCAGTTGGAAAAGAACAAAGAACTTGAGGACAACACAGAAAACTTTCTATCTGTCAAAATGTATCATATCAGCTCCTGGCTAATCTTGGGAGCAAAATTTTTTAACTTACACTCAAGACAGAATGATCTGCATGTTAGCTATGAGTAATACTGCTGTAGCAGCAGCAGCAGCAGCAACCTCTCTGTTAGCAATAAACCAAATAATGCAAAAATTTCATCCATTAATAATTCCTCTTGTGATCAGCTCCTCTTGCTCTTCATCTTCCTTTTGGTAAAAAACACTTTATCTTCTCTATACACTATGCATATTGGAGCAATGCCATAATTTTGCTCAATATTTATCCCCTAATAACTGCATAGGATAAATTACCTTTAGATAATATAAGGAAACGTATGGATGGTAATCTTAGATGTTCTTTCAAGTAAGCTAAAGCTTTAGTTGAACTCAATGATCTTAGAAAGTTTTTTCCCAACCTTAATGATTCTATGACTGATTCTATCATTCCTTGAAATGCATTTAAACCTGATGTTTTTACATTTGTACATTGCTTAAAATTGTTCCTCTATGAAGACTGGAAAGAAACAGGACACTTTGTTTTTACAAACAATTCATTAACATGAACATAAGTTAGAGTAAAAATGCACAGAGCTACAACAAGAGAGTTTTGGGGAAATGAAGAAGCGTCCAGCAGAGGTAACTCTAGGTAATTCATTCAGAAGTCCTCCTGAAGGAGGGAGTCTGTTCAGTTCTTTGTTCCTTTCTCCCAGGAGGTTACCTGTCCAGGCCATGCTTTTCCTTCTGCAAACAATAGAACAGTGGGCATACCCACTTCAGTTTTCTTGAGGGTTTTCCAATCTCAGTTCACCTATAAAATCCTTACCCAAGCTTTGACCTGAACTCAGAGGGAAGCACTCGCTTTTCTACACTGAGGTTATCAGGGAGCTTTGTTCTTCCAATGACTACTTTAGTATCACAGAGCATCTGGTATAGCACACTCAATCTCCCACTGCTGAAGCTGGATAATTATTTTCAGGAGCCCTGCTGATACCCCAGTCCTGACATTTCCAGGCCATGTTATAAAAACGTATCTTGACACCATGGCTTAAAGCCCAACCCCACACACTGTGTTCACAGGAGAAGCATATGAATGAAATATGTTTTGGTCTCTTGCTAAATGGATGCTCACTGGGGATATCCACAGCTACTCAGCTTCCCTCAGAGGTGCCAGGATGTCCTCTGATGGCTACAGCCACAGTGTGGGCTCCACCCAGATGTGCACCTCCAGCCAGATGTGTACTATCTGGAGAGGGGGCTTGGTAAACCCCGAGGGTGGAGATGTGAGACACTCTGAAATCACAAGTTGTACAATGGAAAGGGGCAGGAGGACTGGGTCCATTCTGAGCAAACCAGGCACTTGCTTGGGACAGACAAATTAGAGGAAAGTGTTCTCAGAGCTGCAATGCAACGGCTACCTGCCACATAGATTCCCACACAAAAAGGGACATTTTTGTTTCATCAGTTACATGGACTTGTATGCAAGGGCTTGCTGTCCAAGCAAAGTGCTGCCTTCCCAGGACCATAGGATTAGCCCCATGAAGGGACAAGGCCAGCCCTGTCTTTGGGCTAGAGCTGTTCTGTTCAGACACAAAGCAGCAGTAGGAACAAAATGCTGGATTATACACAACCAGGACTTAGGAAAGAAACCACAAAACTGTTATATAGGAAAGGAAAAGAAAATGGCAATAAGAATAGGAAGCAATTTCTTATTGCAGGGACTCTTTCCTTAGAGTGGCAGTCCTGTTTTGAAGGCTGTGAGGCAGAGGACTCTGTATGTGCTTTTGGCTGCCCTGCATGGTTCTGCAGACCAGGTGATCTCACCAGTTCATTTTTACAATGATCTGTGGTCTGTCCTCAAGGTACATTTATGCAGCTGTGTTTCCTTCAGCAGAGTTATGACTACATAAATTGAGGGCTGAAATCAGCCCATCTGAAGTGAGTCAAAGCAGAAGAAACTCGTTTCCCCTTTGGGCATGATGGTAAATAGATCTGTCAACCTGATGTTTATGGTGGTGCTGTACAAGAAAAGCATTCCTCCACCTCATGGCTAATGCCTGCCCATATGTTTATAAATACCCTTTGGCTTGGGCAGGTTAAATGCTCAGACCTAATAAAAGTCCACATTTCACTGATACTGCACCCACTTCCTCCTCATCTCATTTCATTTACAATAATATTTCTTGTTGTTATTCTGTCAGGATGTGGTCTTCCTTGTATTTTTTCTCAGTTTTCCTCATATGACATGATCTATACATTACCAGTATGTTATGAAAATCAAAGGAGATGTAAATCCTTCTAATGCTGGCATGCCTCCTTTAGTATTATAAGCTACCAGGAAAACACCTGAGCAAAAATGAGAATTAAAATGCATTGAAAATTCAGTTTCTGTTGGAGTCTTAAATCAGTCCAGATGCAGCAACACCTTTCACAGTCTTTTCTGTGGCTGTAGGTACTGATGTGAACTAGAACACCTACTGTCTTGCTTATTTGTGACTGTGCATTAATGCTGGTGTAATCAGTGATATGTATAGCCCTGGCACAAAACATACACAAGTTGAAAGATAAATAGCTTTTATAAATTATAAACACTTCAAACTGAAATAATTTTATCATCAACCATGGTACTCAATTCTGTATTTCAGTCCAATGAAAGGGCTGGAGAAGTTTCAATGAAAACTATTTGTATAGACAGCAATTACATTACTCTAAACACAGAAATACTGAATTTTGTGCACTGCAGTGACTGGAGCTCCAAAAGCTGCTACTATTGTAAAACACAGTGACAAAATATACAGAGCACTTAGGAGGTGCCTGGGGGAAACCTCATGATTACAGATAAATTCTATCAATGTGTCTGCCAGAAAAGCTGCTCTGCACTAAGGAACTCAATTAACATGATTTGTGTCTAAGATTTATTTTTGTCAAGCCACCTATTACACGTTTTATGTGTGTTGCTTCCCCTCAGCCAGGGAGGGCAAATATATTACACTTCTGACATCATCCTCATCGGATTGATTTAAGTAGAACTGGTATGATTTACAATTTCCTTTTGCTTTTCTTTTCATTTTTAATAGCCCTCATAATTTGCAGCCTGTTGTTATGGTTTGTACCACTGTGTGCATGACAACATGCCTTGGTCTTTCTTTAGCTGGGCAGTCTTAGACACCTCCACCACAGAGGTGAGGGTGGGAGCGTGGTTTTGGAAGATGCCTACAAAGAGTAGGGTTGTGCTGCAGCACCACCTTTAGCCAGAGAAACCCCACAGATGTGCAGGAAGAGGCATTATGGTAACACCCACAGAAAACACAAGTTATCAACACCCAGCAGCCATGACATTGAAGACGACTGGAATGACACGATGTTGCCTGGACTGGTTCTTGTTTCATATCCCTAGACTTGTGACTGTGCATCTGGAGCTGCCCTGCTTCAACTTTTCTTGGATCTTGATGCACAGTAGTGATCATAGCAGGATCAGTTCACAGGAAGTGGCCTCCCTGCTCCTACATTATGTTGCTTTAAGTGTATGTACTGTACACATAGATCAGGCTTTTTATTCACAGCATCACACTTCAGTTGCTTAGTCCCCATGGTTCCTGGCATATTTTTAGCTGGACATTTAGTTTTAGACTCCTTGCTCTGTGACAGTAGGAGCTTGGCTCCTGCATGACTGTAGAGGTCAGGGGCTGGTGGGAATCCTTTACTATCTCTGCAGACAAGCTATGGAGCAGGGCTAATCATTTGGCTCCTATGGGAAATGGCCCATCTGTGAGACCACAACAAGCTGATGGGTTACTGCAATTTGAGTCATCTCCCAGAAGTACAGCTTATGCAGCATTGAAAATCAACATTCCTCTTGTAGACATTGCTCAATACCTCTTCCAACAAAATTCATCACCTTTCTGCCTCTTAACACCCTCCTTCCACATTGTTTCTCTGAAGAAAAGCCTTTTTTTTTTTTTTTTTTTTTTTTGGTATCTCAGAAAGATTATCAAAATACTTCACGTTCTTGTCAATTCAAATTCTATGTAAAGGAAAGAAGAAAACTTGAGCTGATGTTCTACAGCTGTGCTCTGGAAAATCAGCAGGAACTTCAAACTTAAGCAAGTTAGGAAAAGTTAGGCTGTTGAATACAACCCAGTGTGATACATCAAGGTGTCATTTAGTAAAAAAATAAAAATTTACCATAATGGTAAATTGTGATAAAATACAAACAACTCATATTTAAGACTTCACTTGAAGATGCCATTGAAGAGGCGTTCATGTATTTCCTTCATGTCTTGTTGCTTCAGTGGGAGACCCTCATGTAAAAATCCCTGCCTCATTTTTTAACTTTACTTGTTGGTTTAAATGAGTCAAATTACAGCATTTCTATTGAGCCTTCCACCCGGTTTTGAACTGAAACCAAGACACCATCTTAAAGACTTCTGCACTTTCTCTTAATCAAGGTCCCTAAGCAGTGCAATGCTCTGGTTTCTTAATTTTCTTTTGAGATGCTGAAAAGAAAGAAATCTTCTGTTTTCCTTATTTCAGATTTCTTTGTTTTTCAAATTTAAAATTTCACTGGTCTTCTCTCCATTTTATCAGTCTGTTTCAAATGAGCAATGCTGATCAGATGCCAGACTGGTTTACTGGGCCTCAGCTCTTGGCCCCAGACTGCTTCTAACTAGCTGACTCTGTCCGTGGCCATGGTGTGTTCTCTTTCTTCTTACTTGGATGTCCTTTCATGTGGTTGGGCCAAAGCAAATCAAATATTACAATAAGGCCTTTCAACAAAACTGCTCTTAATATGTATTACAGCAGTGCCTAGAGTAGCCAGCTGAGATGGAGACTATATGTGCTGTCTAGTTAAACAGTGTCTCTGTCCTGAAGCATCAACAATCTGTGGGTAAATTCTGCCGCACTGCTCTGGAGTAACTTACTGCTCCATTGAATTCAGTGGTACCATCCTTGCATCAGAGTATAATTTTTCATGAATGGCAGCAGCAGAAATCAGTTAAAGTTCAGAACTACCCTCTTCCCTGGACATGTGATATTTCTTGAAGTCATTAGGAAGGACAAGGTAAAAGAAATATTACAAAGATCAGTAGAGCTGCTTGCAAATCCCTTCTGAGAAACCTCTTTCTCCTACAAGGATAATAAGAGACACTTTTAAACTAGGATTTAGGAATGCCACTTTATTAAACTGGTAGATGAAGACACACTGTATGTCCATTTGTGATTAGTGGACTTCAAAGGATTCAACTGATAATGCATAAATTAACTGATTAGAAACTTTATTGGAAGACTATTAAAACCAGAATGAGACCTGGCTGTTCCATTTCAGCTTTACCAAAGTCCATTATTAGTCAGTTTTAAGTTATTGTGGTCATATCACTGTACAGGGGCTTACTGACCTCTCAAAACAAGATCATGGAGCATCCTGTGCAACCCTCTAATATATAGTTACATTCTCTCCACATTAAGTCTAAATCAAAATGGGCAGATAATGGTGAGGATAAATGAGCCATCAAGTTTCATTTGCTCTCATTTCTCGAATGCGTTCAGGGCTTCAGTGAGTATTGCAGAATTTCAAGCTTGTTATTAACCCAGAGCTTTATAAAATGAAAATACAGATGAGTATTACAGAGAGAGACTGAATAATAAATACAGAACAAGGGTTTGCCTGTTTTAATACACTGGCAAATTAAGTCTTCCTCTTACAGACTTGCTCAGCTGCAGGTAAGGTTGAAACATCTAGATTTATTAGCCTAAAGTTGATTTTTTTTTTAATTTTAGTTGCTTTGTGCTTTGTCTTTCTTTTTTAATTCACAAAAGGCCCCATTTTTATGCAAATTTTTTAAAAACTATAGCTTCAAGCAGAATCGGCTTCATTCTTTATCGGATGAAATGGGCTGCTGTGCCACTACATGCTTCAGGGATTCATTCAGAGAAGACAAAAGATGGGGATGCCAAAGCTCCTGCAACCCAGACAACAATGGCCCTCAGCGACTCCTGATCTTCAGGAGCAGAACAAGAAGCAGGATCTTCCCACTCACCCAGTGGGAAGACCTTGCTTTTCCCTATGAAGCTGTCCTACTTTGCAGCACAGACTAAAAGACTGAAAGGGACAGTAACTGAGCATAGCTGTAGTCCAAGTAATGAATTCACCCAGAAGGGAAGAAAACTGGTTTAATCTCTTCTTCAAGGGCTGTTTTATGCTGATAAATGCAAAACAGGTAACCTGCCTGTGGAACCAGAACTGGCATGAAAGTACCCCTCTTTATGCAGGCATGAGCTTTGATGGGGATGGGGGAGTGCGGATTCCTAAAGGGAGGTCCCTTTGGAACTGCTCTGCAAGGCTAATGGACAGTCAGTCATAATTTCAGCACTGATTGCAATAACAACAATCCTGAGCCCTGGGATTTTCAAGAGTTTTAGGATGAAAGTGGCTGTATAAAGTCAAACCACTGTGCAATAAGGCATCACTTTAATCCATTAATTCTCCATTATGGGCTAAGTATGCTTCTTAATTACCACGGGTGACTTTGGAGGGTAGCTTAACCACATGATTCCCACTAATAGGAATGAAAAGTTTATTGTTGCATCCTAGACTTTGCCTAATATCTTAATTTCACCCTCAGAGCTGTGCCTGCAGGCAGCAGCCAGATGAGATCCATTTAAAGAAAAATGTGTTTAGCGTTAGCATTCAAGATTTAGAGCACATAGCTTGATCCTCTTTATTTGTAATTCCCTGTTCAGGCATTTCCCTTCAACACTGTGAGAGCATCTTGAGCTCTGAAAAGGCCAGGCTGAAGGATAACATGTGGTGCAATTAGAGCAAAGTTGCTTTTCCTGAAGTTAAGGAATGTGAACAAAAGGCTTCCTGGGCCTGTCCAGTTTTTAAAATCAATTGTGTCAAGCAGGGAACAGGAGGCAAGGAACAGACAGGGCCTTGGACTTTTTCTCCTCCCTTGGACTGCCTCCAGTGTCACCATAGCACAAGCTACAATCTCAGCTCTCTGATGACTTCTGTTCAGCTGCAGGGAGCTGCCGCATCCCTGCCCCCGCTGGCAGCCCCCTCAAGGGCATTGCAACAGCTGAGAATAAAAGGAATGCAGCAGCTCAGGTCACCTTTCTCTCATCCCTGCTTCAAAATACTCCTCTTCCAGAAAGGAAAGCCGTGGTTTATTCTGTTAGTGCCACACCCTTGAGCAAGTCTCCTCAAATTCACAAAAACTAAGGTTGTGGGGAAGACTTTAGAGGTGTCAGTGGAGAGCAAACAGTTGGCACCTTAGAAGCCGAGGCTCTTGATTTGGAAAGTCATCTCTGCCAGTGGGAAATGGGTTAGAAAAACTGCTCCTCTCTCCATTTCAGCTCCTTCCTTCCCCCACATGCTCATGCTCCCCTCAGTTGTGCCAAGGCAGCTGCTTTGGGGACTGCTGCAAACAGGATGGCTTTGACTATCTCAGTTTAAAAATAAACCTTTTTTCCCCTATTATTCTTTATCTTAAATTATGTCAATAATCCACTCTGCGGTCCAGCCACAGAAGCTGGTGCATTGCTCAGTGGAGGGGACAGAGAGACAGTGCTGGGAAGCAAAATTGAGGTTGAGGAACTCTTTCATTGTAGTTCTTCCTGTTCTCCCATCAGGTTCCTATAGTGTGACCTGGGTATTCCATTTTATATGGGGCTCCTTGGTCATTAATGCTGAGCTGTACATTACTTCATCAGGCAGCAGTAGAAATTTATGCCCAGTGAAACATGGACAGACCACTGCAGTGAATTTAGGAAATAATGCACCATGGACTGTTTAATCTTTAAACATTTATGCTAACCTTATCTTATGGGAAGCAAAGCAATACCTTTCCTGCAGAGACTGCAAAAACAAAGTTACCTCATCTGCATTCCCAATTATCTGGAATTAAGTTCAGTAAGTAGAATTTGGCATGTAAATCAAGCCCATATTTTGAAAGAGTCCTAGCACGTTTGAAGGAGACCCTACATTTGACTTCTCAGTGATGAAAACAGTTGTAACTTAAAGCAACGAAGTAAAAGAATGGAAAAATTTACCTTAAATAAAACCAGAAAAAAGTGCTGGATTCTGCACAATCTTGCATAAGAAATAGTCCACATTTCTTATATTCTAGAAAGATTGGATTAAATAATCAAACGACAGCACAGGGAATAATTTTTCATAGGAGACCCAGAGACAAACTTGCCAGTCTTTATCCCCGTCTATTTTCCGTGAATCTGACAATGATTCATGGATTTATTTCTCACAGAATATGTAAAATAAAGTGCCCTTTTTACCAGTCACAACATAACTGATCTTATTAAATACTTTGTTCAGCTCAGCTAACCTGTTTATATGAATAAGACAACAGACATCAACCACAGGATGGCCATTTTCTGATTGGCCTGGAAATTTCACTGTAGCCATGGCCTTGGCACTGCCTGTCTGAGCCAAGGCAAATTTACATGCACAACTCCACCACATAGTTTTTATACTGATTTTAACTGTTCTGACTCAAGGTGTGGCTTACCTTGAGGAAGTTTAATGACACTGCCCTGGGGCAGATGCTTGAACTGTATTTCTACTGGAACTTGTGGCTACCTTAAGGAGGGTGGGCTATATTAGTCACAGTCCCATCCAACCCAAGCAAGTGGCTGAGATGTTGAGTCTAAGCAGTACCTAAGTTGCTACTGACCTGAACCCAAATTTTCTCTGCCTCTTTTCAGCAGGGAATCTTGAGCTTGGTTGATTTACTCTGTTGAGTTGGACAACAGTATAAAGATGAACATTAGCAGACAACTCTGTGCATTTAAAGAGAAAAGGAATCGTTAAAATGGATGTTTGCACTTTGACAAGTCAGACAACATCCTCAGCCACCACCTGCATTTCTCCATTTTTTTTTTAATTTTTATTTTTTAAGGGAAACACTTCCCCAAAGGGACAACAAGACTTTTATTATTACACTGCAGGAAGAAGATGAGTGTTTCCTACCAGCTATGCCTTCTTTCCATTGGGTCCTCTCCACATTCTAGATGTTGTACTGCTTCAGAAATACCTCTATTAACAGTAAAAGGGATACTAGAAATCCAGTTAAGGAACTCTGGTTCTCCGTGCTGGGGCCAGCTCCATTATTTTTAAGCCTTGAGTATAATGAAGGCATCAGATTTGGAAGATGCCTCTTGAGTTTATCCTTATAACTCTCTGTAAGACAGGGAAATACTATTTTACTTTGCAAGTTGGATGGGTTTTTTTCCTAATTACGCCATGGTCAACTCAGAAAAGTATTTATCTGTTATTTACCTGTGGGTGGTCCTCTTCAGTCCATCTGAATTTTGCTTGAACTTTTTCCCCCTTAAGCCCAATATTCATAAGGCTGACATTGACGAGGTAGTTAAACATCCTTGTGACCAAAACAGAATTTCCCACACATTTTGGCTAGATAAACAATCTAACTTTGGACAGATCAACATTTCCTGCAAACACCTGCAAAACAATTTCATATGTGAATGGCAGCTTGAGCTGAGAACAGACAATGTTGCAAACATGCTGTGCCAGGTGAGGTGAGGTAAGACAGACAGGTGACCTCATTCCTTTCCCACCTGTATCAGCACAATGGCTCATTATTCCTCTGCTTACATATGGGCTTTTGTATCTTTACCCTTCCCCTGTCTGACAATATTAGTACTGAATCTCTACTTGTACCTCTTCTTCTTTTCTCAAGTGGACAAAGACTATTGGCTGGTCTTTAAGAAGCACAGGCGTTATGAGTCTCCCTTTCCACTCCGGACCCGCACTCTGAGGAGTGGCGTGCGGGACGTGAGGGAGCATCGCCAGCCCCGGGGCGGTCTGCAGGTGCGAGGGCCGGGAACGCGGGAATGTGGGGATGAGGGGACGCGGGAACGCGGCAATGCCGGGCAGGACCGCTGGCTCGGGGGCTGCTGCCCCGCGCTGGGGAGGCGGAGGCCCGCTGCGCTGGGGCTGTGGGAACTGTGGGAGCTGTGGGAGCTGCGGGAGCTGTGGGAACTGTGGGAGCTGTGGGAGCTGCGGGAGCTGTGGGAACTGTGGGAGCTGCGGGAGCTGTGGGAACTGTGGGAGCTGTGGGAGCTGCGGGAGCTGTGGGAACTGTGGGAGCTGTGGGCGCTGCGGGAGCTGTGGGCGCTGCGGGAACTGTGGGAACTGTGGGCGCTGCGGGAGCTGTGGGCGCTGCGGGAGCTGTGGGCGCTGCGGGAACTGTGGGAACTGTGGGCGCTGCGGGAGCTGTGGGCGCTGCGGGAGCTGTGGGAACTGTGGGCGCTGCGGGAGCTGTGGGCGCTGAGGGCGCTGTGGGCGCTGCGGGACTGTGGGCGCTGTGGGCGCTGCGGGGAAGGGCGCTGTGGGAGCTGTGGGAACTGTGGGCGCTGTGGGCGCTGCGGGGAGCTGTGGGAGCTGTGGGGCTGCTGCTGGGCGCTGTGGGGGCGCTGTGGGCGCTGCGCGGGCTCTGCCGCCCCCTGCCGGGCGCTGCCCGCCATGGCCGCCTCACGCCCGCCCGCCCGCGGCCTGCGGCGCAGTCCCCTCTTAACCCGCGCTCCCCCGGGGCCCTGCTAGAGCTTTCAGGCCTCCACTCCGGCCATCCAGTGTGGGAGACACAGCGCAAACCTCAGAGGATCATGGAATCGTTTATGTTGGAAAAGACTTCTAAGACGATTCAACTATTAACCCGGCACTGCCAAGGCCACCACTTAAACCATGTCCCTCAGTGCCACACCTACACACCTTTTAAACACCTCCAGAGATGGGGACTTAAGCATTTCCCTGAGCAGCTTGTTCCAATGCATGGCCATCCTTTCAATACAGAAGTTTTTCAGAATACCCAATCTAAACCTCCCTGGTGCGACTTGAGGCCCTCTTGTCCTATCGCTCATTACCTGGGAGAAGAGACTGATCCCCACCTGGCTCCACTGTCAGGCACTTGTAGAGAGCAATAAGGTCCCCTCCCAAGCCTCCTTTTCTCCAGGCTGAACACCCCCAGCTCCCTCAGTTGTCCCTCACCAGACGTGGGCTCCAGACCCTTCCCCAGCTCCATTGCCCCTCTCTGGACTCGCTCCAGCCCCTCAGAGTCCTTGTAGTGAGGGGCCCAGAACTGAGCACAGGATTTGAGGTGTGGCCTCACCAGTGCTGAGTACAGCGACAAACCTCAACCCAAATCTATTCCTTTCTACCATACACAGTGATGCCATAAGCATCTGAGAGCAGTACTAGCCAGGCTTCTTCATTGCACAGCCTCTGATTCTTCTTCAG
The DNA here is from genome assembly GCA_030060385.1 of Muscicapa striata striata. NCBI lineage: Eukaryota > Metazoa > Chordata > Aves > Passeriformes > Muscicapidae > Muscicapa > Muscicapa striata. The sequence continues at coordinate 7,610,839 of JAREIS010000016.1, read as the reverse complement.
CCAAATGTGGCCTAAACCTAAGGCAGAACTGCATTCTCCAGCATCCCACCCAAGGTGAGTTCATCCGAGTACTCACCAGCCACAGGTAATACCAACACAGGTGCCATCAGGATCTTAGTTCCCATAGCCACTCCTGGGGAAATGAATATCCAATATCCATTTTTGAAAAAGCAGAGACCAGTATTTTTATCAAAACAAAAGTTGTCCTCCTAAAATGGAAGGTGTGAAATGTAGTACAACTTGTACTTGTGGGTCCCTTCCAACTCAGAATATTCTGTGAATCTGTAAAAAATTACTGTGAAGTACAAAAGTCGTATTTGCAGAGTGTGTCTGCTGCTGGAATTAAAAGTATTTGCTACTATTTAATGACTTATAAACAAGGTTGTCTGTGTGAGTATTTCTCCATAGACTTCTCCCTTTTCTCAACCTCAAAACTCCAATTTTGGGAAGTCTGTGTACAGACATGACATGGGGCCAGATCCCACAGCCATGCACTCTCAACCACACACCCACCAAAGCAAATGGACTCAATGTGAAATAAAAAGCAACTGTTCTATGATGGCTTAAATCTGTCTCATCTGAGGCTACCATAGTCACCTCCCTCTTTTCCTTCCCTCCCCTTTCAGAAGCTGACATCTGTTCTCCAGCTGAATTTGAGAAGTCTGATTTCAGTTTAGTTTTAGAGATGACTCTGGAACAGCTTTCAGGCGGCCGATTATACTATATATACCTACTATATTATACTATATATATCTACTATATATATATCTATTATACTATATATATATACACCTATATATACCTCATCCCCTGCCATTCAACAGCAGACTGAAGTTATACCACACAGCCTATTAAATTGGTGAACTGCAACAAAAGCAGAAGCATTCTATGACATACAGCAATTGTCCTTTTAGCATTAATCACCTGTTTTTCTTCCAGGAGCCAGAAAAATTATTTGTTGCTAATTAGATTGCATGGGGAGCTACCCAGCAGCTTGTCAAAAGCAAGTGTGATTCGTTCCTTAAGACACAAAAACTTTAAAGAAAACCTTGGTGATATTTTGATAATGTTCTTGTGCAAGTTGTTTTTATGTTTGTTTTGTTTTTGTTGTTTGTTTTGTTTTTTTTTTTTTTTTTTTTTTTAATGGGGATTGTCTAATTATCTCAGACTAATCCTATGAACATCAAACATTCTACACCTTCAACCAGCTTGTTTGCAGCTACAGGTAAATCCTTGCACAACGTTCCCTTTAGGAGCTTTCTGATTAGGTTAGTACTTCTCATAAATAAAATCAATAACACTGGCACACTTTCTGCTCTCAAGATCCCAGTGCATTTTACTGCACAGATCTATTAGATAACCTAAGTCAATTGACCTGTACAAATTGGGCCTTGTCAAAAACAGAACAGAAAGCCTTTTGGCATCATCTTTATTTCTGGGAAAGCGGTAATTGGAAATCCTGTTTTAAATAGGTAATTAGTTATGTCTCATAGCCAAAGATTAATTCCTCCTTTCATTGCTGTGAATGCCTAAAATGTCTTAATTATCAGCGCCTCAAATCTAGCACACTTCTTCTCAGCATTAACCTGTATCTCACTGCTGCTAAACAATGCTGAGAATGGAAAGAGGGACTCTGCACTCATTTACCTCTGTAGGAAGAAGCCCACATTGCTGCCAGTGCCTCTGTTACTAATTATTCCTGGTTATTTGCTTCATTCAGGATCTCATCTGACAGTGTGAACCATTTGGTACTGCAGCATGGATTTTGTTCTGTGGAGCCTGTGAGTCATTCTGTGTTTGGCCACAGGGAGACACTGGCAGGTCTCAAGGTGGTCTGAGGTGTTTGCCACAGGGCCATATAAGCAGGGGTTTTCCACAGGGTATGAGGTAGGAATATGAGGTGACATTTTCCATAGGGTGTGAGGTAGGAATATGAGGTGACATTTTCACAGCCAAGGCAGCCACGAAGTTGGTCTATTTTGTCTCAATATACACTAGCTTCATTCCATGAAATCTTGGTCTGCCGTGGCTTGCTCACCACTTCAGAAGAACCAAAATAACAGGAAGCCATGGCTGAGAGAGGAGTGACCAAACGACTTCACAATGCTGGCCTCAGCAGCACCCCACAGAACATTATTTCATTCAGCACAGCCAGATTCCTGACCCAGGGCTTAAATGCCATGAAGGCAGAGTGACATGACTGTTCTGTATGCTCCCACATGTCCTTAGCTTTTATAAAAAAGAAACAGAATATCAAGGAAAAGAAAGAAAAAAAAAACATGAATCATTTACATAGAGAATAGAAAGTGAATAGTAAAAAAAAAGAGCAAAAAGAGGATGTAACAAACACTGTATGCCTAAAGAAGAAACCCTGCATTTACTTGTGATATTTAATTAGAGAAAGAAAAAACTCCACTGATTTCATTGAGAGCAGAATCATACCTTGGCTTGAAGCCTGTGAGTTTGCAAAAAAGGATATCTATATTTTCCATTTGAAATAACCCTTCCATACTGAAAATTCACTACCACGTATCTACCAGGCCTTCATCCAGCTTCAAGGACTTAAATGGTCATAACAAAACTCAGTAACTTCTCTCTTTACAGCTAAGTTGTCTTTAGTCTCATTTACTAATATTAAGATCTCAGAATTCAAAGCAGCTCACTGATTTTCTTTGAGGAGTCTGTAGGCTATTTTAACCTTGAAAGGTAACTAACAAAAACAAGGATATGGACAACAGGCTTCCATTGACCACATTTTCCCTTTCAAAAAAGTGTAGAAATCATGCACATCAGAACAGTTCAAAAGCACTGCAGACATAATCAGGGAAAAAACACCAAAACCCAGAACTGGAACAAGACAAAGAGGGAAAGATGTAATGCGGAGAGAGACTGTCCTAACAGGTCAGCATTATAAAGAAGACAGAACAGAAGGATATAACCCAACAGGTTCTACCACTGGATTTAACCAAATTCATTGCTAATGTTCAAAACTTCACTGAGATTAAACCCCTCCCCCAGGTAATTGAGGATGTCTGTTGTCTCTACCCTGTTCAGTCATTAATGCAGCAGAGGTCAGCACATCACTGACAGAGAATTTCTTGGCATGAGTAGTTTACATTGTGTATGTTCAAAGCAAGGTCTGCTTCCCAATACTTTCTTCTTTGTATGAATGCCCTGACAGCAAAGCTACACATTCAGATTGTTGGGTTTTGAGGTTTCCAATTAATTCTTGTTTCACATGTCATTTTTATTCAGAAGGAAACTGAGTGCATGCAAGTCACAGCAACTCAAACCCTAACGATGAAGGCCCTAAGCACAAGTGTGTGAGACCTCTCACAAGGAGGAAGCAACTGCACCCACAGAACCTGCAGTCCTCTCAGTCAGAACCTCAGCCAGCCCCTTTCTGAGAGCCTAGCTCTCTGCTTCCCTGAAAGTTAGCATTTGCTTCAAATCCCTGAAGGGAAAACAAAAAACAAAAACCAGAAAACAAACAAACAAACAGAAACCAAACCAAAACAACGACAACAACCAGGAATTATTAATGTTTATTAATTTGACAAAAAAGGCATGCTGTTGCTCTTGTGTTTTCAGCTGCTCAGACGGGTAGTGAAATGAAAATGACTCTTTCAAATGTCCTAACCAGGTGTTAATTAGCTGGGAATTTGTTCAAAGGCTTCAGGTACTGACACAAACCCACTTACGGTTAATGTATTCAGTAAGTTGTTTGTCGTAGATTCCTGAAAACTGATAAAAGACTGCAAATGCAACACTTTGTTTTCATACAGCTGATGCCAGTCCTCCAAATGGTCCAGAAAACTTGCCCCTCCCTTCAGCCTTGCCTCTTCCAAGATGCGGAGTTCTTAGTAGCTGCTAACAGATCGTTTTATTATTATCATACATTGTTAAGTTTCAAATATAGCCACACCTTGCAGAGTGAGGTGGTGCTCTGTCATCTCCCTCCCTGCTAAATATCTCCCATTATCTAGTGCAGTAATTCGTTATGAAGTGCTTTTCAAAAATAATGTGAAAACTTTGGTAAACTAGATGGATGACAAAGGCTGGGGTGAGGAGTGACTCCTTATAAACTCCATATAGTTAAACAAGGCCAAGTGTAAGGTCCGAGTGCTTGGTCAGGGCAAACCCTAGTACTAACGCAGACTGGGGGATGGATGATTGAGAGCAGCCCTTAGGAAAAGGACTTGAAGCAGCTGGCAGATGAAAAATTGGACATGATTCAGCAATGTGCGCTCACAGCCCAGAAAGCCATCTGCATCCCAGGCTGCAACAAAAGCAACGTGGCCAGCAGGGCAAGGGAGGGGATTCAGCCCCTCTTCCCCACTCTGGTGAGACATCACCTAGAGTGCTGCATCCAGCTCTGGGGTCCTCAGAAAAAGAAAGACATGGACCTGTTAGAGTGGGTCCAGAGGAGGGGCACAAGGAAGGTTAGAGGGCTGGAGAACCTCTCCTATGAAGACAGGCTGAGAGAATTGCGGTTGTTCCTGGAGAAGGTGCAGGGAAGAGCTTAGGGCACCTTCCAGCACCTAAAGGGGGCTACAGGAGAGCTGGTGAGGGACTTTTTTATAAAGACATGCAGTGATCAGACAAGGGGGAATGGCTTCAAACTGAAAGAGGGTGGGTTTAGATTAGATATTAAGAAGAAATTAATTAATTTGAGGGTGTTGAAGCACTGGCACAAACTGCCCAGAAAAACTGTGAGTGCCTCTCTGTGTTCAAGACCAGATTGGATAGGGCTCTGAGCAACCAGATCTGGTGAAAAATATCCCTGCTCATGTTAAGGGGGTTAGGCTGGATGATCTTTAAAGCTCCTAACATCAACCATTCTGTGATTCTGATTCTATGAAATGTTACCAGTAGCTGAAACTCCAACATAATTCACACACTCTACATGTTAAACCTGAAGAACTTCTTCACAAAGCTTTTTTCCCCCATGTAGTTACAACCACTACAGGTCTGCTTTTCTCAGTGAACCCGTGCATGTGTCAAGCTGGTGTAACTAAGGAGAAACCCAGACTGCAAGATACATATTTTGAATAAGTATCAGCTGTTCCTTAACCTTTTTTTTTTTTTTTTTTTTTTTTTTTTGCACATGTAGCCCAACCCACATAAGATGAAACTCATCCCAAGTCTGACTGCTGGGTGATGCTGTGAAATGAAAAGATGATTTGGTTTGGCTTTTGGCCACTTGCATAGATATTATTAATGGGAGTTTGGATTAATTTAAATTCTGTTTTCAGCAGACTTCAGAGTTAGGATAAACTCTATACATTGTGCACACAGTGAAGCTCAATAACAAGTCTGTACTTGAAAACAACTTCAAACTCAAACTCATCTAACAACCTGGGCACACCCGGTATTTTATTCTTCCAAATTCTGCCACACACCGCCCACTGTGGATTTACAAATTGGTGTCTAATTGACAAATAACTAAGCAGACACCTAGATTCTCTTTTCTGTGTTGTGAAATAAGAAACTGCCTTTCTCATAACCAGTTGCCCTACATCTTAAAGGCACTGTAGATTTTATCTGGACTAAAGGATTTTGCCAGCTGCAGTTCTGCTAGCACAGGTTTCTGCTTATGGTTTTGAAAAACTGCCCAGAAAAGTGCCTCAAAGCAGCCATGGAGAATGGTGGGAGATATTACAGTGATGTCTAACAAGACTCACACCATTTAACACACTGAGTGAAAGTACACACTAGGGCAAGATAGCCTGAAACCTTATTTCTTAAGTTCTTCAATTGAGTTTGTTCTAGGTCAGTAGTTACATAGATCTGTAATTTTCAAGGTTTGAAATAGGTGGTATGTGCTAAGATTTCATTCTGCTGATATAAGCTGCAGACACAGTAGGAAATTTTTTTCAGTAACATTTCAGCAAAATTTTTCAGCCAGAAGCTTGACCTGAAAACCAGCTGGTTTTAATATCTTTGAGAAGTAATGCAGCCTCATGCAGTGATATTAGAAACAGCTGATATTCTCATTCATGCAGTAAAAGAAAAGAATAATTTTATGTGGTACTATGTACAGTAGTACCTAATATGCTGTCTCAATAACATTAAATTAAAATTTTGACATTCCCTCATTCTTTTTCTTTCAACAAAAAACAACTAATTTGTAAACAAAAGTGCTATGATTTCATGGAAATGTTTTGCTTCAACAGAGGACTCCTCTGAGAGAAAATAATACATATGGAAAATCATTCCGACCTGCTCAAATTAGCAACAAAATTGCATCTATATTTAAGGACAGATGATATATATATTTAAGGAAGGAAAGCAGAAGCCTACTGCTGGTAAATATTTATCCAGTCACACTAAGCTTTGAATTTAAAAGAAAGTGTCAGTGATACATAAACAAAGAGTTATGTAGTTTTTACAGGGGATTTGACAATTTTGAGTTACAGCTTAGCTTTCCAATGGATCTAATGGGGTTAAACAAGAGTAAACACTAAGGTGACAGTTATAAACTATGCCTTGGAAGAAGCAGTTAAGCAACATGAGCTCAGGCACTGCAATTCTTAACCACAAGTGTGGCTGCTGCAAAGACTGTTTGCTATACCCCACTACATCTTTTCTTTTCCAGAGCACATGAACAAGGTTTGCAACATGCTACTGGTGGCAATGCCCTGCCAAGATTGACTATAGTATCTGAGTCCTGAGAGGACAGTCACATCCATGAAAAATCTCAGCTCCTACTGAGAGCAGTAGGAATAAGAAGCTCAAGAGAAGTGCAGAGCCAGATCTCTCCAGCATCCCTTCCAAATTTTGGGCAGTTGAAAAATATCCTGCAGTTCATCCTGCAGACATGGCTAGAGCTTCAATAACAGGTATGCTGCACCTGAGAGATATCCCTAGCAAGATCTACTCATTCGAGTTAATTTATGTCCTCGGAGGACATAGTTACACAGGCATTGTTTTGAATGGCAATAGTGCCCCATGGAGCTCCCATTCTCCTTGCAAATTCTCAGGCCTGTGTTATCCCTTTACTGAGACAAATCAGGGGTGGGTGAGTGTGTGTATGTGTGTGTGCGTGTATACAGCTACAAGGTAAACTGATCTGGTTGGAAAATAACCTATTTTTTATTGAATCATCCCAAGCTGTCCATGTTCCACCACTTGGTTCACAACCTCACTATGCAAGCTACTGCAAGGGGGGTTCAGGGAGGCAATGGGAACAAGAAGCCATGAGCAGAGCTGTAGGAACCAAGCCTATTAAGCATTTTAGGCAGCACTACCACCAAATGTGAAATCAGGGTCTGCCACTGTATATGTTGCAAAGAAATGAAGGGAGCCACAATAGTGTGCAAACAAGTGCTGGCTTACAAACCCTTGGCACAGACTCAGCCTTGTGCAGGATACTTTAGGCCAAACCCCAAACCCCTTATAGCTGTTACAGAAGTCCTTGGTCCACACAAAGAAAAGGGGGAGGAAATCAGAGCTGTAACTGAACTTAGTGAAGTCAAGTCACCATGTAAGAGGTATAAGGAAGGGAAATTCTCATGATATATCTTGGTAAGGGAGAAATAGCATAAATTATGTACCTCACATATGGCTTACAATTATCTTCATCTGTGCATGACAAACCAGGCCAGCCTGACTTCTAGTTTTGCAACTATTAAAGAGTATACATTCTTTGAAGTCTGGAGTTGGGACCCTTATTTAGGTGCCTAGAGGGCAGGTTTCTGATCTCTTCTGGCTGTTTCCTCTTAGGAGGAACTGAATCACATCCTAAATGTGCTCAAGTGCCAGCCTGGCTGAAGACAACTGGCTCAGAGGCAGGGATGGAGGTGCTGGGTGAAACGTTTAGCTCCTCACTTGGGAGATGCAGTCAATGTGCAGGGCGCCCAGCTCAGTGCCATGGGGTAGGTAACAGCTGCTAATATGACAACCTGCAATGAGAATAGTTGAATGAGCAGAATCCCCAAATACACCTGCAAAGGCATTTGGCCCAAAGCAGGTCACACTAAAGAGGAAAATAACAATAATGAAGTTTGCTTAAGAGATGGCCACCAGCTGGATTAAATAGTAACCAGGAAATTACTGAGAGACTTCTCAAGTAAAACAAAAAAGAAGTCGGCTTCAAAAGAAGTCTAAACAAAACATTAAGCTTCACAATGAGGGAAGAGAAACCTGGCTGGCCTGGCAATGCGAGGCATCATGCCATGGGGCATGTGAGGTATGGGTGCCTGTAGCTCTATGCACCTGGGAGGGGGTTGAAATTTTGGAGAGTTCCCATAAAAGGGTGTTCAAGCATTTGTCAGTGTTTGTTAATATTCTGATTTATCTGTTGTAATACTGGTATGGATTCTATATGTATAGCACATTGACCACCATGTGATTATGTGACATTAATAAATTAGTGACCAATTATTAATGAATCCCTGTGATTAAAACCACATGGGTAGAGCAGTTTTCCCTGTGATGGGAACTAGCAAATTCTACCCTTGTCCCACTGGCAAAAATAACAAACTGGAGTGGAAGTAAGTGAAACTTTAATGCCAGTGTATTCATGCAGTTTATCTCTTAGACAATCCTTTTGGAATTTTGAAATCCTTGACAATTCTGGATTTTTTTTCTACTCTTCCTCCAGCAGCATTTCATAGTGATTCATGGCAGACAGGCACATATCCATTATCCCAGATCATATAAAAGTGTCTATGTAGCAGGAATTTAGCTCTGTAACATTATTTTTCTACTGCACACCACTCCCCCATATTTGAAAAATATATTTTAGGCCTGCTTGCATTTCTAATGTACTTCCACATGTAGGAAAGTATCAGTGTAAGATGTGAACTTCACTAAATGTGTTGCTTTTGTCTCACATCAAAACCTAATTTTCTCCATCATTACTAAATTTGGTGATGGTCAGAAGACTGTTTTTCCATGCCTAGTTAGAGCTACAAAGTTTAAGCATTGTATTGATTTTCTTTTTTTTAAACAAGTGCTTCACCAAGAAGTATCAAAGGATTTCAGTGTGTGGATATGCCCATTTAATCTGTGTTTACAACAGAAAACCATCAATACGAAGTAATTTAAAACAAGCACTTTTGGTTTAGACTGTTGGTTTTTTTTTTATTCACTGATACCAGATCTACACTACTGCATCACATAAGAGTATAAATTTCATCCATATGAAGTGCCAGCCCACAATACCACTTCTGCCAGGTTAAAGCATAGCACACAGTGTTTACACTCATGCTATGGTCTCCCTGAGTTCTGGCAGATGATACCTAATCCACTGTAAAATATGCTTGGTCAAAATTATCTCTGCAAAATATGTATTACATTTCAGCAGGCATTGTGAGTTGGCATGACTGTGTGCCAAGTAATTGCCATGGTTTTGATCCTGTACTTTGTGCCCGAGGACCCAGCGTCTCATCATGTGGAACCATGGTCTTGGATGGTTCCATTGTTCAGGCTCCATGAACTGAGCCCCCACCCTCAATAAGATGAAGGGCTTTTTGTGTTCATGAAAGCCAGCTTGTTCTTCACCACTGCATCATCTGGTCTAATAAAAGATATTACTTCTCACTGTAGCCATTGCATCTCACTTGTAACCACTTGATTTCAAAACTTTCCCACCCTGAAAGAGCATCATGACATTTCTATATTCTCTCTATCACCAGAATAGTATGTGAGCAGAAAATGTCCATTATGCAAATGAGATTCTATCACAACAAGGAAACTCCTCCAGGAAGGAGCCTTCAACTGGATCGCTCCCACTCCTTATACTCCTCATGATTTCCAGGGAACTCTGTGAGCATGATGCTGTTTCAAAAATGAGACTTCTGGCTCTGCCTGCAATACAAACACCACACCTGTTTGTAAATCAGTGTAATTAAACAAATGCATGGCTGTCCTGGAGAGAAAGTTGAACTGCTTTTGTAAGATTTGTTTATTTAAAACAATTTAGTGTGGCAAATACTGAAAAGTAGAAGTTCATAAAATAGCCTTGCACATGGATTGGTTCATGTTACAATTGAAAGGACGTGGGATGTCTAAATAGCAGAACTCCTGTTTAAAATTGGAAAGCAGAAGTAAGTGAATGAGTAGTCATCTGTTTCAAAGATGCTGAACTGTAAACATCTGCATTTCCATTAACAGTGTTAAGGGTGATGAAATGTACCCACTCTAAGTATGTTGCCATCATTTGTGAACACAGAATGCTTGGAGGAAAAAAAGCACATTTTTCTTGAACTGGTACACATTTTGTATGCTTTTCTATGTAGATAATGACCTAGAAGCTTGATGACATCGGCAAGAACAAAGTATCTTCAAGCAACTGAAAATACTATGCAGTCTGATATAATTTGTCTTGGTAGTGCTGCTCAATCTCTCAGCACTCATTTTTTTTCCAGGGTGTTTTCATACATTCTATTTTCACAACAAACAGCAGATGTCACCAGGACTTATCTTAGAAATCGATCTAAGCAGCAGCCCTGCAGGCTAAGGAAGTGGCATGAGAAGACACTACAGCATGCTCTTCAGCATTACAATATGAAAGCTTTTGAGGGTCTGTCTGACAAATGCACCCTCAACATTTCTCAGGGTAAGACATCCTGTGAAAATACTCAGTTCTTCTTCCACAGCTTGGCAACTGCATCTCACTGGAACAGATGAAGCATCATTTCCTCATTCTGCAGCTCTCCACCGCAGTGGTTACACAGCTCAGACGTCAGAAGTCAAACTTGCAATTCTGTGAATGAAACATCTATCACTTGTTGAACACTAAACATCTGAATCAAAAAGATCCATGGCCATGCTTTTACTCTGTTTAAATGAAAAAGAGACCTTAATGTAAATTTGGTGCATCAACTTCACATCTTCATTTGATTCACATAGTTTTCCTAGCAAAGACTGGAGGAAAAGAAGCTATGCCTATCAGGTATGTCTACTTCAGTTACTTTCAGTGTCTAATCCTGCTTGATCTTTCACCTTCCGTCCCTGCAACTGTGGTTCTCAGCACTTTATTTTGGGTGCTTTTCTGAATTATTTAATGCAAGTGAAATGGCTTGCTACTGAAGTTTTGTGAGAAGAACAAATTCTCTCCTTGTAGTAAACCACTCAGCATCTGTGACGAGAAAAATGCAAGAGGAAAAACTATCTCTTTACAGGTGGCTGGTCTAGAGATATAGCTGTAGCTCCTTGATCCATTTTGTTTTATGAAAAAAACTGATTTAACAAGCAATCAGCCCCATATTTTGCCCTCATCTATGTTTTCTTCTCATATACATGCTTTCTCATCTGTATCAGTCCTGTGGAGCTGTGCTGTGCATTGGATTGCCAAATAATTAAATTTATAATAAGCTATAATTCCTGTTAGTTTTCTTCCTTGCAATGTATAGTCTGAATTACAGTGGCACTGGCAACTGAAGGAGCAATGCACTTCAGACTAGATGTGGGAATACAGCTATGACAAGACACCTGGCAGCAAACCACTGCTTGTTTAAGCCACTTTTGCTATCCTAGAAAATATCTGATGTCTCCACCCAGATGGGATATGGAGAAGTATGATCCACCTCAACAATATCTGTTCTCTCTGTCCCACATTTATGCCAAAAAGCTCCGTCATCATTGGTAAGCATTGTGTGAGCTTGGCTCTCCACCTCAGGTAACTTCAGCACAGTAGAGAGATAGCTCTTAAATGTCTCTATTTCTTCTGTCTTTAGCCTCACTGTGATTGACTCTTCTCCATTTTTCTCCATGATCTACCCTTCCAAACACACTTCACTACAGAAATTGCTATGCAAATTGTGTTCCAATATTTCTGAGGGTTTTTAAAACTTGTACTCATGTGGAATAGTTGCATCCTCAGGTAAATGAGAGGTTAAAAACAGAAGTTACTGAAATATGAATGTACCTATGGTATCTTTCTGACTTTAAATACCCTGTATAATCCTTGCCTCAGCAGTTGTACTGGTGCAGAGTTTACTATAAATAACATTCAAAAGTGATGTTTTTCCAACTGTTTCTGATGTTCAGTTCATAGCTCTAAGGATTACCCTTTTCCCATGATGCCAAGTTTTCCCATATGCCTTGAAATGAACAATGCTGGAAAGCCTTTACAGACTGATTTTAATGGAAATCTGCCAGGTCTTTCCCTTTTTTCTTTCCTCAACCTTCAGAACCCAGCTCTACTCCTGAAAGCAGCTCCACTTTATTTTTCTCTACTCTGTTTTCAATGTTTAAAAGGATGCATAGAAGGACACTTGACTCTGTCATCTACTGAGAATCATTTAGCTCAATATAGGGTTTTTTAAAAAGCTTAAACTCATCTAAAATATGATTATGTGTCAATTATGGCAGTTGCACAGTACCAGTAATGCAGTCAGAACTTCTGAACAAGAATGACTGAAGTGCCTTTGGTCTCCTTGACCATCTGACTTGGTTGGCCCAACCACTCATCAACATCTATTAAACTACTAGGATTAAATGACACTGCCACAGAAATTATAGTCTTTGGCTGCACTAGAATTCACTCCACATTAGTAACTATGTATCTACCAGAAAAAAAAATAAAAGGAAAAAAGCAGGATGTGGATGTGCATTGCTCTGATGGAGATGTATCACAGCACCGCAAGGTCTACCAGCAAGCCGAGGCTCTGCTAGTTTGCTCAGGAGTAGCATGGCCAGAGACCCAGCTGGGTGGGAAGCTGAGGACACTTTCTCAAGCTGTCATCCTCTGCCAGGGGACCAACACCCTCAGACATATTTTGTATTTTGAGTGGATGCCTGTAAATCAGCATGTTTGGAATTCTTTAGAAGGTCAGCTGACCACCAATTTCCTGGATGTACATTTGGCTTGGAATAGTTCTCCTATCCTTGTAATTATTTTGGTTTAACATGCAATTACTTATACACTTCCTCCTTTTATACTGCTTACATATATAACTTTAGAACTATTCTTGGTAGCTCTTTTCTAAAGAATTAGGAACACTGAGTCTTTTCAAAATGTAGAGTTGGGTCATTCTGCAGCATTAGCCTCAAAATTAAAAACAAAACCCAAGCAAACAAAAAAAAAAAAAAAAAAAAAAAAGAAAGCCTTTGGGGCTTCTCCATAGAAGTCTTCCAAACTGACAAATTTGAGTTATTTTAGGTGCGGTTAAAAATCCTTCTCTTCCTGATTTCTTTCAGGCAGTTTGATGCAAACATTACAGAGTCAAGATTCTCTTGGGTTCCTGTCAGGAACAATATCTTCAAAATAAAATCTGCTTTAGTTCTCCCTAGTATCCTATTGTACCTCAAAGATCTTAGTGGTATATACCCTGAAGTTTACAGGACATGTACTTCCATGCCCAATATATGGAAAGTAGGAAGATTCCTCTACAGAAGCCCTTTGATGGGCTTTTAATCTCCTGTCTCTGCTCCCAACCTCTGGGTTTTGACATTCTGCTGTAAGGTTTGGGGCAGATTTTTGCTGATGCTTTTTGTTTTGGCATATACACTAGATAAAAGAGATTGGGTTTGCCTCTTCCTAAGCCAGTGTGGGTGATACTGGTATTGAGGTGAGATGCCAGTTTGGTGACCCAGGATTTGTTGAGTTTCTACCTAATCAACTTTTAAAAGTCTGACATTTTCTACTGCTTTTTCCTTGTGATTTTGCATTTGTCCAGTTTTCTAATATTTCTGTTGGTGACATTTGCAAAAAGGGCTTTTACTCATATCCTGAGCAAGGGATCTGATACAAGAGTTCCTGGCAACACACACACACACATACACACACACATACACATAGGTAAAAGGAGTGCAGCAAAGAGGGGGAAAAAAGCACTAAATGGATGTGAAAATGGTACCACAACCTTTTTTGGTGTTGTGTTTCTTTCAGACATATTTAGTATTTTATATTTATATCTATATCTATATTTTTAATTATTTTCCTGTAAAGATTTTGGAAAACTCTATGGGAATAAAAGACAAATTCCCTAGCACACCTTTTGCCAGGCTTTAGTAAAAACTACAAATAAATCTATAACCTTTCAATCTTACTGCCGGCCCTTCCTGACATGAATATGTCTCAAAAGTAGAATTTATTTTTACTAATAATAATGTGAAATTACCATTCTATATCTGGGACTTTGAAACATACCATAGGAAAACATAGAATCATAGAATAGTTTGTGTTAGAAGGGCATTTAAAGAACATCTAGTTAAACCCCACTGGGATAAGCAGGGACATCTTTGATGAGATCGGGGTGCTTAGAGCTCCATCCAGACTAAATTCAGACAACTATGCAGCATGACCAACAGCTCCTCCTAAGTTTCCACAGCCCTTTACCATTGTCCTATTTACTGGCTAAGGCGTCACTTGTGCTTAAATAGGAGGCAATTACTCCAGAACATCTGAAAGCCACATTTTCTGCTGCAGCTCTGTTTTGCATTCTATTTACTGCTTCCACTTATTTCTGCATGGTACCATCTGGACTCTATCTCCTTCCTACTTCCTCATGATTTGCAATTTCCTAAGTTCCTGCACGTATTTTTTGCATTTATGGACGATCAGCAATTTTTTAGTTTCACAAATACAGTTCAGCATTCCTTCACTCTATTTTTAGATCAGACTGGCTACTAGCCTGCTCGTTTTAAGCCTGCTAGGGCAGCTGACTCGTAGATAGCCGGGCAGATGGCTCAATTCTTTCCCAAAGCTCAGTGACAATGGACCTGTCATTTCTAATCAGCCAGCTGATAGCAAGTCCTCGGATACAGCTGATTCTTGAATTGTGTCAGCATGTGTTGCCTGGAAGGCTCAGTGTACCGCACCCCAGCTCACACCGACTGAGACAACACGCTCCATTCACTCCCAATTCACTCCTCTTGCGTTTGTTTGGCTGCAGGATAGACTCTTCCATTGGGAAGGGACCCACGATGATCACCTCGTCCAACTTCCTGAGTAATTGGGGCTGATCAAATTAAAGCATGCTGATAAGGTCGTTGTCCAAATGCTTCTTAAACACGGACAGCCTAGGCGCATTGACTTAACCACCTCCAGGAAAGCCATTTGTCTCGGCAAAGAAACGATTTTCAGTGTCCAGTGTAAACTTAAGGAGCAGCTTTGAATCATTCCCACGAGTCCTGTCGCTGGGCACCAGCCAGAAGAGCTCAACCCCTATCTCTGTCTCCACTTCCCCTCCTCAGGAAGCTGCAAAGAGCAAGAAAATCGCTGGCCTTCAGCCTCTTTTTCTCCAAACCAGCGCAGAGCACGGCGCTACTCCCCGGCAGCACTATTTCGTTGTTAGGTTTGTTCGGCGTCCTTTGGTTTGGGCCCCGCCTCGGGAGGGAGGGTAGGCGGGCCCGAGGGAGAGAGGGAGGGACGTGGAGCGCGCAGGAGGCGGCATCGGCGGCATCGGCATCATCGGCCGGCGGGCGGGAGGGAGGCAGGCGCGGAGCGGCGGCCGCAGGTGGGAGCGGGGAGCCTTGCCCGGGGCTGCCGGGGGCGGTGGGGGGTGCCGGGGTGTCCCTCCGGATTGAGCTTACCGAGCCGCGATGAGCGGAGCCGTGCCGTGAGTAGGGCTGCGCGGCGTCCCGGGGACATCGCCGGCCGGTGTTTGTCACCTCTGCCGCCTTCCCCTGCCCGGCACCCGGCGGTGGGGAGCAGCCTCTGCTGCAGAGCCGGAGCACCGCGGCTTCGCTGCTGCCCGCTCCGCTCCCTCTCTTCCTCCTTTCGCAGCAAACTGGGGAGTACCACAGATGATAATCTTCCTCTTGTGCTTGTGGAAGGCATTCCTGTTGTGTTACTTAAAAAACAAACAGGCAAACAAACAAGCCGCCGTCTCTGAGTTAGGCGCTTTTAAAAGTATATTTCCATTGTTGCTGAGCTCTGCTTTTCGCTAAGCTTCTACAAGCATGCCAAGTCGGGACGGAAAACAGTTCAGAGTATTAACTGTAGAGTCTGCAAAACAGATGGAGAAGTGCGGATAACGTGCTGGTGACTGTAACTCTCTCTCTGTTGCTTCCAGGTACTTCTCAACACCAAAAAATGAAAGCTTTCCCATCATGTCTCTCCGTGCAGTAGCGCTCGCCAGCTACAGCAGAACAGAAGTCTTCCAGCACCCCTGCTCTGAGAAGGTGAGGCAAGGGAGACCTCTGAATGAGTGCTCGTTAGCTTGGGAGGGTCTTGGTTCAAAAACCAACTTTTAGTTGTGAGTGGATATAGTAAATTATTTTTAAGTGCTGGTGTAGTTAACTCCAATATTGAAGGTGGGGGAGGAAAAGGCAGACTTCTTTTATAGTAGGAAGATGTCAAATTGTCAGGGTTGGTTTTTTTTTTTTTTTTTTTTATGGCAGTGTGTTATGCTTTCCATGTGCTTCTGTTGTTATTGTATTTCCTTATCCCTGCTCTTCAATCGCGCTGGGGTTTTTGTTTTGCTTTTGTTGTTGGTTGTTTTTTTTTTTTTGTTTTTGTTTTTTTGTCAGTTATGTGGCTTTATGTAGCTTCCCCCCCCACCGATGTAGTTGAAATTGTAGCATCTTGAAAATAAATGGAAATCGTACCTGAATTCTCAGACCATTCTGATAAGAACCGAGAGATAGGAGCATTGTTTATAAAAAGAGATAAAGGTCTTAAAACTCAGCACCCTTAATAGCTATGCTTACTGATAAAGTACTTGTCTTTGTCTTGCTGGGCAGTCGGGATACTTGCATCCTAAGAGGTAGAATCGGTTAATTGCTGAGAACTTGTTAATTGTATTGAAAAGAGTTTAAAATAATTTAGCAAAATAATTTTTAAATACTTCCTACTTTATCCACTGATATTGACTATATGATATTTATGTATATAAAGCGTGTCTATATGCCAGTTTCTCTAAAGAAGTGCAGAGGAGGAAAAATCGAGAACACTAGCAGTTACTGAAAAAGAGTATTTTTCTAAGCACTAGCATAATCAAATGCTAAGTATTTTATATTAAACATCCTATTTTTGGCTTGAACTGTTATTCTTCAATTAAAAGGGAAATTCTGTGTGGGTTTTAATTTCTTCTGCTTTCCGTGAGTCTGAAGATTATCTGGATAAGAGCTGTACTCTGAGTCACCTCGCTCTTCCACGGAGGAAGTGTAGAGGTCAACAACCCGGGGTGGCCAAGGACAGTACACCTTTAACTGCCTTCTCTTTGTATGGGATCACAGAGCTCAGGGGAGGATGAGAGGAGTCCTGGTCCTGCTTCAGTGTGCAGACATTCTTACTGATGTGGGGGGAAGGCACAACACCTTGGTTAAGTGCCTTTTAATGATGTGCATGTTGGAGCAGGGCATCCCTTTCATTTCCCTGGTTTTTGTGATGTCCTCTGCAGTACTTGAGGCAGTAGGGAGGTGGAGGGACAAATTTTAGGTCCTCACAAGGAATTTTTGAGTGTAGGGAGGATACCTGCTGCTTTGCTGTCCTGAGTGTATCATAGTTTCTCGTTGGAATTAGCCCCTGAGTATCTGCACTAAATTGCTGCCCTGGTTCAGCTTACAGTGGTTTGACAGTATGGTAAATCCAGCTTTGAGGGTAGAAATACTGAATTGGGAGCATCATGACTGCAAAAAGTGAAGTGTTGATCTGGTATAAACCTGCTCAGGAAGTTCAAACGCACTCAAAATTTTGGTCAGCTTATACTGGCAGGCTCCCATGCCAGGCTGAGTATTATCTATCTGTGTCACTTCTTGCATTATGCTGGGTCAGTCACGTTGGTGATATGAACCACAGGTACTGTGTTCTATCAAATTAGGTGACGTGACCACACTTGCTCCCAGTTGTTAGAGCTGGGAGATTAAGCAACCCGTGGATCAGATATTTGTGGAGTTGGATCCTCATAGATTTAGCTAATAACCTGTGTACATCTAAATAGGCTGATGCTTCCAGATAATGATTCCTTGAATCCTTGAATTCTTTTCTACTCCATTGCTGTTGTTTTGGTAGATACACAGGCATCCTATTCAGCATGTTGTCTCATTTGTGCCTTCTGCACATGTTTAATCCTCCTGCTGTGGAGAGTTTCTTTTGGTGACCTGCCTTCTGGAGTGAAATGAGATGCAGAGCTGAGATGCCAGTGCTGTCCAGACAGTGCATGCTTCTGGAGAGATTTCCAGGCAGCCAGAAATGTAGGCAGTAGTTAGGTGACTGTCAGCAGGCCTCAGAAAAATGTTCTTCCTGTTGGGATGGCTGTGAGACTGAGGGTATCATTAGCAGAGTGCTGTTATCTTATAACCAAATTGTCTGCCTCTCTGTTCTCCTTGTAGTTAAACCACGAAAGCCTAAAGGTGGCGTTCACTGACTCAGCGTGTTCTTCAAATCCCTCAGTGAGGATTAGCTGCCTTGCTCCGACACCTCAAATCTCTGTTCTCTCAGGTAATGCCAGTTTGTTCCAAATTGCCTCTCTCTGAGGATTTTTGCTGGTGCTTGTAGTGCTAGCAGAAGCTATTGGTGTTTGTGTGTACTGAACAAGTCTAGTTTGTTTGAAGAGGGTTCCTCACTTATTAGCTTTGAGGGTGGTACATCTAAATATATTTTACAATTTGCAAATATGGGTGTTTTTTTGCCTTTTAATGGTAGTTTGCCTGTTTTAGTTAATGCTGACGTGTGTGTGAGTGTGGATCAGGCTGCCCAGAAAAGTTGTGGATGCCCCATCCCTTTAAGTGTTCAAGGTGAGGTTGGATGGGACTCTGAGCAACCTGGTCTACTGGAAGGTAGATGATCTTTCATGCCCCTTTCAACCCATAACATTTTATGGTTTTTTTGATTATAACACTAAATGTTTTACACAGAGAAGATGATGTTTGCAGCCCAACAGTTGAAATGTCAGTAGTTACCAAAATATCTTTCTTTCCCTGAAAAGTGTGAAATTGATTTGTTTGAAAGTCAGCTAGTTTTAATTTTCCCATTCCTGTCCTTATATTGCCATGGCTGGCCACATTGGCAAGATGTTTCTTTGCAAGTGCAGCCAGTAAAATGTGCAGTTTTACTGCTATTTCTGCAAGACCTTTGTCCTAGTAAGTGGCTGGTGGCTGATCCCTATTACTGACATACTCTGTCTGATCCTGACCTGGCTTTACTAGGATAGCTTTGCTAGCAGCTCTTGCATTTTTGGTTATATGTGATGTTCTTGGGTTTTCTTCTGCTTTTTCTTGGTGAGCATTGGACTTTATATGGACTTGCTACATGGTTTTTTTGGGTTTTTTTTGTTTGTTTGGTTTGGTTTGGTTTTGATCCCTTCATTAGTAAATTTTCTTATCATGTCGTGTCCATGCATGCAGGCTTCCAGGTGAGAGACTCATGGAGAAGTTTACTGTTTTCCAATAAGATATGTCAAGGGAGAGCAACCTCTGGGCAAAATCTGGAGTCTGGAAGACTTGCTCCTTTTTTCACCAGCAGTGTTTAACAATCCTTGTAATCCTTACTAGGAGTTCTTTGTCCTGGAAATGATTCTTCTTGGTTGTATCTATTCTTAGAATTTTACAATCTACTTATCTTCCCCAAAGGAGATAGTTGTTAACTTCATTGTGTTGATGTGGTCGATGGTTTCTTCTTGAACATAGACTTTGTGTCTAATCTCTCATTACCTGGGTTATGGCAGTTCCTCTGAGGCTTTTTGTTTGTTTGTTTGATTTTGAGTTTTTTTATTTGTGTTGTTCAAGGTATAGGACTTCAGTTTATTCTTCAAAAGCTACTGGTCTTAGTGCATGCTTTTGTGTATTGCTATGTCTGTCACTGAAAGCAGTTTTTCCATTTTCTGTCAAACTACAATTTTGCAGTAGATCACATATGACCTTGGCAGTGATTTTCATTCTTTCAGAGGCATTATAATAATCTTGCTGTAACAGAGCTGTTTATTATGGTTTTGGCGAAGTGTTGCCGCTCTATGAATAATGAACTGAAGTTTACTTTAGCCATTTCCACTCTGACTGAACTGAAACACACAAGCATGTTGACCTTGTATTACTGAGTGTATATTTTGTTACTCTTTCTGCTCTATTGATCTTCCATGTGACTCATTATAATGTAATCTTCTCTTCTGTTTGCAATAGGATCAGTACCTGTATCAGTCATAGTTTTGTTATCCTGTTTTGTAGAACAGTGATGTTTTTGAGCACACTGACAATCAGTCACTATTAAAGGCTTAGCTAATTGTGTTTGGATAGCAGCAGAATACTTTACTGTTGGTTTATTACCTAGCTTTTATCAATGACAGAATTGCTTCCTGAGTGCAGAAAGCAAGAGCTTTCTTGCAGGAAAAGGCGAGTGGTGAGTGAATTCAGCAGTTTCCTGTCTTCTCACCTGTGTAAAAAATACTATGCATTTTATTAATGCTGTGTGTTAACATTTTCTTAGTATTATTTCCTAATCTCTTGTGTTCTTCTATTTTCTGAACAGATGAATCTTCAAGGCCAGCAGTGATTGGACATGCTGGAAGTTTTGGATCATACCCAGGCAGTGCTGAAGCTATCAAAGATATTCTCGTGTCTGTTTTAAATGCATCTGGTTTGAAGCCCTCTCTGGTGTTGGAGCAGAGCACAATGCAGGGAGCTGAGCATCTGGACAGTGATATGGAACAGTGGGAAGAAAGCAGTGCTGGGGACAGCCATGACGACAGCGACAGTGATTCTGCACCTCACAACACTGCCTGTACACAGACAGACATTCGGTTTACAAGGCCCCGGGCATGCTGGAACAACACAGACTGTGATTACCCCAAACCTACACTGGATACTTTCCCTTGTCCCCGTTATACTGGTGGAGATCCTGCTGCTTCCTCCGTGAATGGTTTCAGTCTTTCAAGCATGTCCCCTCTGAAGCATGACTGCTTTACCCAGGTGACGTTAACAGGAGGCACCATCACATCCGCTGTTGTGCATACTGGAAAAGACTCTTCTACCTGCCCTGAAAGAGACTTGGCTTTCACAAGGTTGCTTTCAGATTCAGCTGTTGGTAAAGCAGATCTAGTGAAATACCCTTATGCCGTGGAGCCTGCTCCTCTCAGCAACAGTGACAGCGATTCTCCCAGTGGCCTTTCCCAGTCAGAGCCAGTCAATCCAACAGGTAACTTTACAGCTGCATTTTTGTTGCAAGATCTCTGGAAAGAAATGTAATTGAGGTGGGCCTTATTTATGGTGATTGCAAATAAGGCAGATGCTGTCATTCAAAATAGGAGAGTGGGGAGAAAGAGATTAAAAATCAAGGAGAACCGGAGGGGTGGACTTGGTAAATGGGAGATGCTCAGGCTTTTGCAGTAGGCTTCTCTCAGGATGCAGAAATTCTTCTGTAATATACAGTTGTTGATAAAATGTTAAAGTTGCTGAGCTGTGAGAAATGTAGAACATCCACTGAATGAGCTTTCTACCAGCTTTATCTTGTCTTCACTGTTACCCTTTTCCCAATAGAAGGTAGCATGGATCTGGGCACTGAATAATGATTCATTGGTGTGTGTGGGGTCATGTTGTGTTTGGCATGAGCTGGAGCAGAGGGAGTCCTTAGAGTCTGAGGTTTTGGAGGCAGGGCATTATCATCCCGTTTGTTACGACTAAACTGGCTTGTTCTGGAGCGGGGCTGTTTTTCTTCTTTCCAAGTGCACCTGAGGTCTTGGAGGCACAAACCCCCATCTAATGTAGAATAGGTTCTTTATACCTTTCACCAGTTTCCAGCCATATGGATAATCCTGTGTGTTGTCTGTGCAGAGGACTGGCTGAGGGCTGCTAGCAGAGGGTGCCCTTTGGGCAGGGTGCCTTCTGTGGCTGCAGTGTCAGAGGGCTCTGGGCAGGGTAGGCCTGTCGGTGAGGAGCTGTTCAGTGGGAAAGTTCAGCACGTGTCCCTGAGATGGCTGGGGGAGCAGCTGGCCTGGCCTTGGGGCTGTGTGTGCCTCCATGAGATGTGCCAGCCTTCCTGGGCTGCAGGCTGGGGTTCCTGCCCTTTGGCTGAGGCAGCAGCGCTCCTGTTTGACACCTAATATTGACAGTGAGATGAAACATTTTGATTTTGTTTATAAAGGGTATTGGTGGCATCTCAGGACTTAATTTAGGGCCACAAAGATGTTCAGATGGATGGAGCACCTCTTCTGTGGAGACAAACAGAACTAGGGTTGTTCAGCTTGGAGAAGGCTCCAGGGAGACCTTGTAGCAGCCCTCCAGTACTTAGAGGGGGTCTTATAAAACAGTGGGAAGGGGGATCAGATATTAGGAAGAAATCTTTTACTATGAGGGTGCTGAGGCACTGGCACAGGTTGCTCAGGGAAATTGTGGATTCCCCATCCCTTTTAAGTGTTCAAGGCCAGGTTGGATGGGGTCCTGACCAACCTGGTCTCGTGAGTGATCATTGAGCAGCCTGGTGTAGTGGAAGGTGTCCCTGCTCATGGCAAGAGATTTGGAACAAGGTGATATTAAGGTCTGTTCCAATCCAAACCTATTTATGATTCTATCATGATAGAGTATAAGCTTCAGAAAAATGTTGCAGCTGAAGTCTGATTTTTCTACAGGAATAAAGGCAAAGAGGAGGGAGTGTTTATCCTGCCTTTGTATTATAAAAGAATAATACAAAGTGTAGGTTTTGTTGGTTTGTTTTGATTTGGGTTTTTTCTTCTCCCTTTGGTCACTCCACTGATCTGCACTTCCAGTTTCTGATCCATTCTAGCCATTTACCCAGAACTCCTCCAAGGTCTGTTAGCAGCAAGGTCTCAAACAGGCACGTGCCACTGCAGGACTGTGTGCCCTTAGTAACACCTCTGTCATCTGGGACAGGTTGTTGTCATCAGTCAGTACTGTGACGATCGTGGCTGTTTCCTTCTGCTGGGTGTTGCGTTGGCTCCGTGCCTTTGAGAAGTGCCCGTCAGGGAGAAGGAAACCGCACCCAGCAGTTGGGGCTGGCCGAGGCCAGTCCCACGTGTTTGGGGAGCTGGGGCTGGAAAACACAGCCCAGGCTCTCGGGGTCAGCGGGGACTGCGCGGCACGTGCACAGCAAATACATGGTGCGTGACTCGACCTTCTGGCACCAGTCCCATGTGTCACAAGCTCTGTTGGGGTAGTAGCGCTGCTGGCTCTCCAGAAAACAAAGGGAGCAAGGAATGTGGCAGCCAGGTGGCTGAAGAAGAGCATCCTTGATTTTACTCAAAAATACTCCTCATAGGAGGCAGGATCCTGTTAGACACTTCACAATATGGTGTGTTCTGTCTGCCTTAGACTAGGGCCTTTTCTGTACACAGTGAAAACTTCTGCATTTCTTCATTCCTTGTTGCTTTTAACCATCAACTCACTACTGGGTAGTTTGGGTAATGAGGTCTCATTCTCTCCTGCACTGTCCGGTACTATGAGGATGTGAAAAGTGAATAGCAAAATGAAAAAGAAGAAATATAATGCCTAATTTGAGAGCAGAAATTACACAGTAAGATTTCCTGACTTGCTATTCTTTGGATTGCTATCTCAGAGATGGTGGTTTCTCACAGGAGAATTGCTGAGGGTTGCACGAGATACAAGAAAACTATGTAATATAATTAAATCAGAATACTTTTTTTTTTAATGGATTTTAAATTTTGTTTAGTGGGATTTTCTGCTGGTCCCCTGAAATTCCTACTAGGCTTTGTTCTGGTGTTTGAAGCCACCAGAGAATGACCCTTATTCAACCTTTTGAAAAGGCTCTGTCACTGGTAATACAGAGTTTGTGACTGACTTTAGTGTTTTCTGGGAGCTTTGTTGTGGCCAATGTGTCACCGAGTTCACAGGCTTGTTCTTGCTTTTAACCTCTATCTATATCAAGGTCACTTCCTTCTCTGGCTCTTAGGGCTCTTTCCTCAGCCCTAGCAGCCTCCAGGCAGCAGTGTTCAGGAGCAGAAAGGCAACCAGATAACTGCATCAGACCCAGAGCTGCATCCCATTGCTGGATGTGCTGGGCTTCTTCCCTGTGCTTTTTTTACATTCTCTTTACTTAAAGATGCAAGTAGGGTGCAAGAGATAAGCAATGGAGAGAGCTCCCACTGGATTTCAAAATCATATTTAAGATTAATTGTGTCTTATGTTTTAAAGAGAAAAGGAATAATTTTCCCATTTCCTTATTTCTGCTTATTATTTTTAGTTTAGAGAATAATATTTGTTATCTTAACTGACGAGAATGTAGTCTATTATCAAGCTATAGACTTACCTAGTAAGATGAATCATCAGGTAGGTATGAAAATAACTTAATTAGGCCATTAAATGTGTTTTGAAAAGTCATACTGTCAGCCTTTCCTTTTTTCCCTCATGGTATACACAATGGAGGTATTAATAATTCTGTACAAAAGCTCTTCATCTGTGTCACTGTGCTCAAGCACAGTATTGACTTAACAGCTTGATGTCATCAATGCTCAGGGCAGCCTAACATGGTTTCTCTAAGTATAAGCAGTATAAATAATCCAAACTAGGCCTGAGAGTCAGTGTCCCTTAGTTGGAGAAAAGTTTTACAGAAATTATGATCATATTTTGTGGGAGGTCTTTAGCCTGTGACTTTTAAACAAATTTAGGAAGGGCATTTTTTTAAAAAATAAAAAGCCATTGTTTAAGCTGTGCTATTTGCAAAGCCATTAAATATTGGCTGTTTTCCACCACATATGGTCTGTTTTAACCTGTAAACATCATGAAACAGAAACTGTGAGTTCAAGGTTCCAGAAGAGGTAGTAAACACCAGTAAAACCTGTTGTGTGCTCTGCTGTACAGTGAAAAGTTCTTACTGGGGAAAAAGAGATAAAATTTATTTCACATACTCACCAGTGGCTACCAGGAGAGCAAACCTGCAGTTCTGGGAAGCAAGGAGTACTGTGGCTAATGCCACAGTTGGATGCACTGCCCTTCAGTACAGCTTGCATTTGGGAGCAGGAGGGAGATTTCCCCAGGGTGAGGAAACATAATGGCAAAATGTTTTCCAAACTTAATGTTTCCAAACACAATGCCAGCAGTGATGTGGGTAATCTTTTAAGGCTGGTGCATCTGTCTGCATGCCCAGCCAGCTGTGAGATTTGTGTTTCTTCTGGCACCTGTGAATGAGCAGAGTGCAGTGTTAGCTGCCTGTGTCGCCAGCTGCACAGCATTGCTGCAAATCCAGCCTCAGGTTCTGTCTGTGGCTGTCCCCAGCAGCTTAGGCTGTAGCTTGGAGAGAACTGGTGTGGAAGTGCAGTGCTGCTGACACAGCACTGCACTTAAACTGTGTTTCTCTGCTAGTTGATGTTCATGCTTCAGGTTCAAATGCCAATGTATTTCTCAAATTTTTCTCTTCCTTAGCTTCTACCACAGCCTCCAGTGGTGTTCAGTTTTGGGGAAAAAGTTTTCTTTGCTTTCTGGAAGTCCCTGCATACATCATGGGAGCTACAGAGAAAGAAGTAACTAATAAAAGTTCTTGTTATACCCACAGGTTCTACTTCTCCTTTCAATATAAGTGCAATACCCTTGAATCGTTCGTTGCAGGATGTCTGCATGCTTCCAGAGGATGTGGAAAAGGTGAGGACAACAAATGCTGTCATCGTGATGTTTTTTACGTTTTATTGTGACAAAACCAAATAACCAGAGGTGTTTCTCAATAAAAGAACTTCCTGATAGATGTACTAATCTTTACAAATACTCTGTTTTCCCTCTTCTTGCCCTCTATGAGTGAACCTACAAACATAAAATGCTTATTTAATAATGTCTTCCACTCTTGACCTAGTAATTAAATATTCTAATTATTTTTAAATAATGGAAATATATAGAGGAACAATGTATGTTTTTGCTTTTCATTCCATCATTTCTCCACATGTTCCTTGAAAGCAAATTTTAACATTCATAACTTTAAATTTATATTATAATATGTTGCATAGAAGTTGTTGCAGCTGCATGCATATGTATGAGATTTACCTCCTGGTTTTGCTATCAAAAGATGGAGAGAAGATGGGGTTATTTTGTGTGTGCTTATGACAAGCATGTGAGATTTGCTGTCAAAGAATTACATATGAATAACAAGCACAATAACTCTAAGAGCTGCAGTAATTCAAGCAGTTTCTCATTGTTTCTGATAAGGGGCCCAAACAGTCTTAGGTGTGTTGCCAGATGGGCGGTGCACTCGTACCTGTAAACAGAGCTAAAGATGAGAAGCTAAAGCTGTCACACATAACTCTGTGTGCTAAATGTTAATCTTTTCCAACAGTGGAACAAGAGGGGTTAATGGATTGCAAAGAGTAGGATAAAAGACATTTAAAAATGTGCCTAGAAAAGGAGGTTTTTTTTTGTTTGTTTGTTGTTTTTTTTTTTTTTTTTTGGACTGTGTGCATGTGGTCCCATGTCCTGGGCCAAAGAGGCAATCATCATCTTTGTGCACAACGCTGGTTTTACTGGAGTAGCAAGTTCTGCCTTTGATTTGAAGCTCTCAACATCCATAAAGTGCATTTCAAACAGCAAAACCCACTCAATAAGTCATACACCAAAACTCAAAGAACTTGAACTAGCTTTTCATGTTGCTTTTTATAAAGGGTGTTTCAGACAGGAGATGATGTTTCTCCATCTGTAATGTGGGACCTAAAACAAAAGTAATTTATTTTCAGACACCAGGACACCAGTGAGCAGGTATCTGAATTAATAATCACGATCTGAGTGTTGAGTGAGGCAAGAACTTATCAGCTGCTACTACTGTTTTGCAGAGATTGAGGGCTGATGTGATTACAAGTTAAAAGATAGCAAGAGCTCAGTCCGTCATGAGCAAGGCTGCCTTTTGAAAATACCCAAACAAATGAAAACCCACAAAACTTCAAGTACTTTTAGCTTGTGAAATAATCTCTTTGAACTTTAGGACTGGAAGTTAAGGTACGTGTGGTGTCAGCAGGTCCTGGAGTTGTAGTTGTGGGCCAGGAAGGAAATAAGTCAGATAATCTTAAAGGGGCTTTCCACTGATGTTAGTGGGAGAGGACAGAAATGAGAAGGTTGGTGTGACAGCTGAGTTGGGACTGCTTTGGAGGGTGAAGGAGCTATCAGGAGGCAGAGCTGGAAGCTGATAGTCATGCTAAACACAGCAGTCCATGTGTTCTGTTTCATGTTTTTGCAGTGCAGGTCTCTTAGATACACTCACATGCTTTTATCAGCAGGGCATGCTGATAGGCTGTGCTCTGCCACCAACTTGAGACTTTTTGTATCTTCAAAGTAGGAGCTATCTCCCAAAAGGAAAAAAAGCTTTTAAATTATTTCTTTGATAATAGAAAGATAGTAAGCTCCTGGGCTCCTGAAGTTCACTGTAAGTTGTCTCTGGGGAAACTGTGCACCAAGCAAGTAATATTAATTAGTGTTGGGAAAAAGATAAGTCTCTCCAAACACCCACAGGGATTTGGGTGTTTTCTAATGCTGAGATTAATCTTGTGTACATGTATTTGTTTGTGAGCAGTAGGAAAGCTGTGCTGTCTGTTGTGCTTCTTAGGATTTAGCTATTCCTAAACACTGATGTCTTTCTTCATGGTTCCCATACAAGCTGAGGGGATGTCATGAATACTGATGTCGAGAATTTTCTGAACATAAGCCACTTTTATAAAGCTTTAATTATCCTGCACTCAAGAATCTCTAGCCTTGGATACTGCCATTAGCTTTTTAGATGTAAGTTTAGGTTTGCACATGGCAGTTGAGGGGAGAGGGTATCCTGGCTATCTCTGGGTTTCCACCCAGGTGTCTGAGTACAACTATCTCTCCATGCTGTATCCACTTTTGAGCTGGGACTGGTCTGGGACCCAGGCCATCAGCAGTAGCTCAGGTGGGGCTGGTGGGATGCTCTGTTAGACCTCAGAAAGCAAGGGATACAGCAGATATTAGGAAAAGGAGCCCCAGGTGTGTGTGTATGTCTCAGTGGTCCCTTTTCCTAGAGAATGGGTGACCATGGCATGAAAGATGGCAAGGGACATCACAAGGAAGGCTACAGTGAAGCTTTGGAAAAGCTACCTTTTATTTAAGGCAGTGGGGAGCCCAGGGGAGCCATGTTCCCACTTATCACAGACTTTCTATGTAGCATTGAGTTGGCCATGTAGGCTATCTCACTGTGTATTCCCTACTTCACTGCACTAACTCTTAACACATGAAAACATTTTACTAGCTCCTGTACTTCTCACCACCTGAAGATCTGCGCCCCATTCAAAACTTGCCACTTCTGGCCCCCTCCAGCTAGCAAGTGTGCAAAACTGCTTGTACACACCGACTTGAAATTAAATAATGTTAAATAGGCTACTTGAATGCACGCTTGCATACTAAATAATGCAGTGTAACTAGGAGACTGCATCTCTGAAATGCATACATATGCATCAGTTAGTCATGTAATCAAGTTAATTTTTATCTAATACATAGGTAAGATAAAAGTATGTTGTATGTTATAATCAAGGGCGAGATAATTATCTGGGCAGTTACCTTTTGCATATTGTTCCTGAATTGCCCTAGGGGTGATTTTTTTGAGTTTAAATAAAAGGCCGGAGAGGTTTACATTTTTATTTATAGAGTTGAAAAAGTATGGGGGGGAAATTACATATTTCACTTCATCTTAACTAAATAGGAAATATGCTGTGTACTAATGAGTGTTCCAATCTCGTGTCCAGGAAAATGCACACTTTTTTGTCGCGGATATGATTATAGCATCACTAGAAAAAATGAAATGTAATATCCTAAGCCAGCAACAAGCAGAGTCCTGGAGTGTGGAGGAAACAAGTGGATCAGATGGCAGCTATCATACTGACTCAGAATTATCTTCTTACCCTGGAGTAAAGAAGTCTGATTCTTCTGTTACCTCGTCAGACAGTGGTTATGAAGGCAAGTTACTTAATCTAGAGTGTAACTGTCTGAAAGCCACTGCTGTTTGTTTCTGTGCAAGAAAATGCTAAACAAATTGGGGTATTGCTTGGAATCAAATCCTCTGTTACCTTCTTTGAGTCTCTGGAGAGCTGGGTCCATTAAGGATCATTATGCCACAAGTGTTTTTGCTTTGGGTTACATGCTTCCTTTTGGATGGTCACACCTATGTTTTATTAATTGTAATTATTTTTTACCTTAAAATTAAAATGTAGGGTTTAAATGCCGCAAGCCAAGCATGGCTCTCCACAGAGCATGCTTGTAGCTGGGTGTTTTTCTGTCTCTACTTAATTTATATATATATATATTTTTTTTTTTTTTTTTTTTGTATTTGTATTTTTTGGAGTATTTGCAGCTCTTTCTGTCTGCGTTTGCTTCTGCAGTATGCAGATGAGGTCATACAATTGATTTGAGTGAGAGTTCCCAGAGTATTCATTCATATATAGTTTAAGGCAAGATTAAAAATATTCCTGACATTATTATGCTTGAGTCAGCACTTGCATTTTTAAGTAGATTTTAGTCTCTTGAGTGGTACAGATCTTAGTGCTGAATAATAAGTCTAAAGTCTAAATGACATAACTTCTGTGGAAAAATGAATGGTGTTCTTGGACATGAGAAGGGGAGACATCGCTGGCAATATAAAAGATTTGAGTTTATCACTACATGATTCTGGCTAAGAAACTGAAGGAAATACTGTATGACAGGCTCCTGAGAACTGGCCCGCTCTGTGTGTGTATAAAAGCAATTAAAATTGCTCTATAAATGCAGTCTGTATGCTAAAGTTTTGGTAAGTGCTGAAAAATGTAAACACAATTGCAGCTACTTATAAATGCTGGAAAAATTTAACTGATCTTGTTCTTGTCTTGGACAGGCTGTACTTTGCTGCCTGTCAGCTCCCCAGTTCATCTACCATCACATCATGAGGTTACCAGATTTCGTTGCCACAGTGACTCAGAGGATGAATATGTAATTATTGGTAAGACTTTGAAATTGTAACTGGAGAAAGAGATATATTGTCCAGTTAAATATATTCCATTATTTGGGAATTCTCTTGATTTAGTACATGTTATTGTAGGAGAAATAACATGAGAAAATGCAAACAATTATGTATGTGTAGCTCCTTATTAGAGCACATGCAGAAATACCAGATTGCTGCAGGATTTTCTTGCTGAGAAGGAATATCTTTGCTGGTTTGAGAGTGTGGTGAGCTGACCCTGGTTGGACACCAAATGGCCACCAAACCACTCTGTCACTTCCTTTCTCCACTGGAAAGGGAGAGAAAATATAACAAAAGACTTGTGGGTTGGATAAGGACAGGGAGACATCACACACCAAAAACCATCGCAGACAAAACAGTCAGCGTGGGGAAATTAATTTATTGCCAATCAAATCAGAGTAGGGTAATGAAAAGTTAAATTTTAAAGCACCTTCCCCTCCCCCTTCCCCTTCATCCTGGGCTAAACTTCCGATTTCTCTACCTGTTGGGGCTTCCCACACATCCTGTCAGCAGCCTGCTGCAGCATGGGCTTCTTCCCTCCAGGTCACAGCCTCCTTCAGACATGTTCCGGCCCCAGCCTGGGCTCTCCCACAGGCTGCAGGGGGATCTCTGCTCCCCTTAAATCCTCATGGGCTGTAGGGGCACAGCTGCATCACCAGGAGTTGCAGGAGAAACCCAATTCTGGTGTCTGGAGCACCTCCTGCCCCTCCTTCTCCACTGAACTCAGTGTCTGCAGGGCTGTTCCTCATACATATTCTCATACCTCTCTCCAGCTGCAGCTGTGCAGGGTTTTTTTCCCTCCAATTTTGGCTCTGTTATCCCACAGGCACTACTGCCATGGTTAGAGGCTCAGCCTTGCCCGTGGTGTGTACATGCTGGAGCTGGCACTCTCAGACATATGAGAAGCTTCTGGCAGCTTCTCATAGAAGCCACCACCATAGCCTCTCCTGCTACCAAAATTTTGCCATGCAAACCCAACAGAGGGACTGAAGTTATGTCTAAGGATTAAACCAAAGGAATGTGCATGAAAAAAGTGTTAAACTAGCACAACCTCAGTCAGCTATAGCAGCATTGTTTGAGAGAATTTAGGGTATGATAAGTTCATAATGAAATAAATTGACTCAGTTTTAGGCAGCTTCTCCCTCTGCTTCAGGACTAGAGCAGGATGTCTCTGTTCTCTTACAGTCACATGTGCTTTGCTTCTTTTTAGGACATCCTGAGTTTCATTTGGTTTGCTTCTGGTTTTTACATGTACAGAAATAGAAACCCTTAAAAGTGGCCTGTGCAACTTTTAACCTTTGTTTTATCTTTTCCTGCTAACAATTGGGTTTTTATTGTTCTCTTTGGTTTTAGAGATTTTTTTCCTCTCATCTTTTCCTGATTTACAAATAAAGAGCAAGCTCCCAAAAGACTGTATTCCTAGTAGCACAAGTTACTTTGAGATGTATAAATGGGGAAACATTTGTCTTGAGAGCAATAAGCATGGTCAAAACTAACACTATGAATGTGAATGCTTGTTGGCATAACCATATTGTGTCTATGTAAACATAATGAAGCGAGTCCTTTAATTGCATTCATCTTCTGTTGCTAACGTTTATAGCATTAACTAGTATGTGTGTGATTGGTGTCTCCAAACATTTGTCAGTGTCCAAAAAAACTAATGTGGCCTCTCTTGGCCCTGTACTTTATTATTTATGTTGAGTGACTTTTGTCTAGAGCTTGACCAGCAGGCACTTAGTCTCTCCTTACCATTTCAGCTCTTGAAGGCAGGCTGGTGGTGATGATAGGATGCAAAAGTATTAGGGAATATTCTTCATCACACCACATCACAGATAAGCAGAGGAGATAAGACTCCTTATTCCTGTTTTACAGCTAGGGCTGAGGTTATTTCCCACATCCAGGAAGGGTGTTGGAAAGAATATATTTGAAACTGACACTGTGGTAGCACTGAAAGTATTTTTAAAATAGTGCTAAGTAACAGATGCTTTGTTTCTTAAATGGCTTGATAAATTTTTTTTTCCTTTGCTGCAGAACTTGAAGACCTTGAAAATCTGTCTGTTGCCCCTGATAAAAGGTATGTATCTTTACTATAATAGCCCCGTGGCTCTGCCTTTTCTGCTGGAGCAGCTTTCTGGTGGTTCTTCTGGCTGGGGATGGGAAAGCTGTGGGAGTGGTAAATTGGGCCCTCTCAAGAAAGGGGAAGGAATGCTGCTTGACAGCAAATGTCTCTGGTGCTTGGCTTAGCAGTGTTTCTCTGGTCCCCTAATCTTGCCGGAGGAGGTGCCTGTGCCTCTTCAAGGGCCTGGGTGTATCAAAGAAAGAGGGTAGGAGTGAAGGGATGGGAGACTACTTCAGGGATGCAGGAAAGGCAGTGGAGATGCTGATGACACACTGCTATTTTTCACTGACGATATTCCTTACCTTTCAGATCATCTTTTGAACCAGGCAGCAATTCTGCTGAAGCAACAGCTCAGGAGTTGTGCAGAGCTTTCAGAAAACACTGGTTGCAGACAGACTCTGCAGTTCAGCTGTCTGATTGCCTGGGCTCATCTAGGCAGAGAGTGAGTCTGATCTGAAAACAACGAGCTCTTTATTCAGTTCCCCAAATAATCATGGTCTCACTGCAGCTGCTTCACTGCTAGAAAAAGGAGGAAGCTACATTTAAAAAAAAAAAAAAAAAAAAAAAAAAACCCAAAAACCAAACAAAAACTACAGATGAGTACTTACAGTTTATTAGTTCATTTTATCTAAATTTTTAGAAAATGTCTTCTCTCTCCAACAATTTTCAGCACATTTAGAACATGTCGTTGTGAACAATCAGGATGTGCTTTCTTCTGGGATTGATATGAGGGAGTTTGAGGGGGACTACATGCAGGTGAAAACTGAACTTTAAAATTCCAGAGTATAAAGGGAGATAAACATCTCCCATAGCATTTAACGTATGTCCAGCTGATGGGCTGATTATCTTCATGAGCTTGTCTTTCCCAATAGTCTGTGCTGAAAGAAGAGATTCCAAGAGAACTTGAGTCCAGTGTGAATCTGGCTGAAGAAATAAAGATCATATCCAAGCTGAGAGGATCTTCTGGCTGGTCCCCACCAAGATCACAGATTATATTTAATATTCATCCTTCAGTCAAGTAAGTTTTGAGGGATGTGGGCACTGTCATTTAGTATAGCATGGGGAAAGCTGATGGAAGGAGCTTGGGTGATTAACAGATCTAGTGCATGTGCGGATGATCTGTGAACGGGTCTAGAGCTGGTGCATGGCACAGCCTTCTGCAGTGTCTGTAACCAGCCTCACTAGAAAACAGATGGCATCTTTTTCCCCTCTTGGCACATCCTGATTAACACAGCATGTGCAATTTTCCATGTGATAATACATGTACTCTTTAGTGTTGTGGTGGCAGTGTACTTAGCTCCTGGAAATTTCATTTTGTGATGCTGCCTGGAGAATACTTGTCTTTCCCTGCTGTCCTGCTAATATTTTATACAAAGCTGGTTTTCAGAAAGTGGGGGGAGGCACCAAGTCACGTGTGAGTTAAGTGCAGACAGTAAACAAACTGGCTGTTCCCTGTGTGGCTGCAGTTACAGTTGCAAATATGGATTTCCCTTCTCCAAACCCTATGATACTGATGACACCTTAAGAAATGGAAAAGAATGCAGTTCTTTCAACAAGCGTTACAGAATCTCTTCCTCACATGGAGGAGTAGGAGTCAGCTCCTGAGGTGGACATTCTCCTTGGTGCCAGTGTAGCTCTTTTGCACTTTGGAAGAATGTTAATTACTGTCTTTTGGATTCTGCATGGTCTAACTATTTGCCTCTGTATACAGGAGAGATGCAGTGGTGGCTGCTCAAAACTTTACATGTGTTGGTTGTGGAACCCCAATAGAAAGCAGTAAGTAATACCAAAACTGGCAAAAAAACATCCTAATAAGTGCAGTACTTGTACTATAATCAGACTATAATCCTCACCAAAACAGGTGTACCACAATTTTAAAATTATCTGAGCTAGAAGGAAAATCTCGTTGTTGAATGTGCCTGCAATAGTCAGACAGTGGGATCTTGCCAGTGTCTGGAATTTTTCATACAATACAGAATAAAATACTCAATAGCTGTCCATCTCATACAAAGTAAAAATGCACAGCAGTCAACCACAAAACAGAAAACAACTATACAAAAATTAAAAAAAAAAAAAAAAATCAAGCTTCCAGGCTGGAAAGTGCTGGTTTTGCATAGTCCAGTTGTTTCTTTTAATAATTCTTTCCCTGTGCCAATTTAGACATTCCCAAAAGTCTCTTTTTTAGAGACCGTATGCAAGCTTATGGAATCTGATTTTGTTCTTTTGGGGTGTCATTTTAAAACTTTTTGTTTCTCTAGATCTTGATCACAAAATCTTGTTGGTTGTTTTCTTTTTCATTTAATTCCTGATACTTTGAGAGCTGTTTGAAAGCTCAGTGATTTACAGAACTGACAAACAGACCTTACCTAAGAAATCTTGGAAGCAGTACTTGAGTCTTGCTCTAGGTCAGCTCACAAGAGCAGCATTTGTGGTGTCCTGTAAAGTATCAACAATCTCTGACGGCATATTAAGTTGAGCAAATAGGAGATGCTGTAGTAACTGGGGAAAACCCCACAAACCTCTTGGTGTGAAAAATATTGTACAAACATGACTCTAAAATTGGTGGAAGCTTTTTTATTTTTTTTTTAATTTTTTTTATTTTACCTATAGTGTTTATTTTATGGCTAAAGTAACAGGGGCTTTTCTAAGATCTTATGCGATCATTATAATCAGTTGAACAAATATGGAAATGAGGAAAGCTTTTTGTTCTAATGCCAAGTACAAACCTTGTACATGTGTTCACCAGAATAATAAAACCCCCTGCTTAATAAAACAAACAAAAAAATCCTTTCCCTTCATTCCACTAGACCTGAGTTATTTAGACAGACTAGGCATACAGACAAGAGTTATGTCCCATAAGTTTTTAAAATTTTAAACAGAATTTCCTTGCTGTCTGCCTGCAGAATATATCAGGAGACTCCGCTATTGTGACTACCTGGGGAAATACTTCTGTGACTGCTGCCACAGCTATGCCCAGTCTTCTATTCCTGCTCGAATACTTTCAAAGTGGGATTTCAAAAAATACTACGTATGCAACTTCTCCAAACGCCTACTGGACAGCATATGGCAGCACCCCATTTTCAATGTGTCATCTATTAACAAAACCCTCTACACGAAAAGTAAAGAAATGGACAGGGTCAGGGTAAGAGTGGCTTTTTTTATTAGGAATTTCTGGGTCTGAGACTTTTCAGGAAGAAGTCCTTAGAGCAGGATGTCTTGTGTGTGTATGTGGTAAAGAGGAGGGTTGGTTTTTTCTTGTCCCATCATCACTTCTGGGACTTGCCCTCTTTTCCCTAAGGTGAAGGGAGCAAAGAGAGGCGTTTCCAACCTATGCCAGAGGTCCCCTTATCCCTGTTGTCTCTGGGAGGTGTTTCCTTAGTGGTTTCCAGTTTTAGTACATATAAGGGAGTTGGTCTCCTGCAGTAAATATTTACATCTTCCTGTCTTTTGGCTGTTGGAAAGTTCTGTAGTTTTTGAATGACTTCTTAATTTTGTGGGCCATGAGGGGAAACACCCTTAGCTTATGCAAGAGCTGTACCACCTACAGCTTCAGGAATAGTGTTCTGCTGAAAACTACAAGTAGGCATGTGTTCCCTTTTTGGCTGAGGAGGCACTTACCTATTCTTACACAGGTGTGGGTCTAGCATGCATCAAGACCTGCGGCCATTTTTGGCATTAGAATTTGCTTCACTTGTTAGGGAATAAAAATAGCCTTTGCCTGCCTTTGGCTTTCGTCCATTAGAAAATCCATTTGTTTAATACTATGCTAAGTGCAAAGTTCCTTTTTTTAGGTGTGGTTTGGTGTGCTTGCAAGGGTTGCTGACTCAAATAGTGGTGTTCCTCACTTAGGAATATATAAAAGCAATGCTTCTGATTTAAAAATGGCTTTGTTTTTCTCCTCTGTCTTTTAGGAGATGCAAGAGCAGCTTTTTCATTTAAAAAAGCTTTTGAAAACTTGCAGATTTGCTGAAAGGTATGGACTGTGGATTATGCATGAAAAGTAGTTTAGTAAAATGTACATGATGTGCTTATAGAACCTTCTTCTCTAGAGACATTTGGGTGCAGTTTTAAATAAGTTGATAAGTGCATTAGAAAATTCTAGTAACAAAACTGCCTTCTATTGCACTGCAAATGTTGAATGAAGTACAAGTTTTATGTGGTAGCTGTTTCTTGTAATATAGTTTAGTTTTAAATGTCGAATTATTTTAGTTAGGTGTGTATTTTTTCCTGTTATGTTTCTCGTAGGTTCTCACTCATTCTTAAAAGGCCAAATATACTTATCTCTCTGAGAATATTTGTATTTAAAAATACATTGGCTTTTTTTAATTAACAAGTGTGTTCCTTGAGTGTTTAAAGATTTCTTCCAGAAATCTGTTATAATGCTCAATTCAGTTTATTTTATAAAAATATTCAAATGAAAGTAGTAGTAAGCAACAGTGACAAACACCAAAACATGACCTTGCTTGTTGCTAGAAGTGAAAAATTTCTGGTGTTTGCCTTCCCAAACTGTGGGCATAACTAATACATAGACATGTGAATAATAAGACCATCACTGCAGAATTGCTGATCTTTTTAAGAATGGGCATAAGCAAAAGAAAAGTAGGTTCCATTTTCTCTTTGACATAGACCTCTTCTTTATGCATCAGTTACACGTTGTTCACCAAATTCAAACAGAAATATGTTGTTGTCTCTCTTTTGTTCAATTTCTTGTGATTCCATTACTGAAATGAGTATAAGGATCATCACTGTACCTTCTGTCTGCATCAGTGATATTTTGAAAGCAATATCTATTTCCAGTGTTCATCTGCTCAGCACAAGCATAGTTTCACCCAGCAGTGACCTGTGCAGGATAAAACCCTCAAAGTCCTCTTTGCAAAGCAAATAAATAAGCCTGGCTTATTTTATTAGATGCTATATGGGATTTTACCTACTGTTCCTGAGGTAGGAGAGAGCTCTTTACACATTATTTAAGGATTGCTAGGGTAACTAGGTATGGGAACTCCAAAGCCTAAGGAATTCATGTTTAAAGCAGATAGTTAATTCTAAATTCCAAGCCTTCCAATTTTTATTAAGGTGATCTAAAATTGGGAGGGGGGGTTGATAGCAGGAACCTGCCTTGTATATTCCCCATGTGACTAGAGAAGTGAAAGAGGCTTATTCTGTAAATACACTTGAAAAACAACTTTCTGTAACTTTGATTTGGTTTTATTTCTCTTTGCAGTGTACTGAAAGAATTTGAACAGGTCCCCAGCCATCTGACAGAGGAGCTGCATCTCTTCTCACTGGATGATCTGGTGAAGATCAAACGAGGGCAGTTACTGCCCCTTCTTAAAGATATTCTAAAGAGCTCCACCTCTCATGTAGATGGCTGTGAGGTAAGGAAAAAAACAGGACTTTTAGTGTCCTTGCAGCTGCTACTGTAGGGAAATATCCCTGCTGTCATTCTCAAATAATTTTTTTCTTAGATTTAAATTCAACTATTTTGCTGTTGTTGCAGCTCTGTCAAGCAAAGGGGTTTATCTGTGAATTCTGTCAGAGCGCAGACCTGCTCTTTCCATATCAGACTGCCAAATGTAAAAGGTGCCCAGGTACGTTCCAGACTGAATGTTTTTCTTTCTTCCATGGGGGAATTTTGGTGTATAAAACTATTTAGACTTATTTTAAACATTGAGAACTAGCTTCACTGAAAGCATGCATTTTTGAAAACCTTCATGTGCATTTGGAAACCATGGACAGCATGCATCTTTGAAAACCAGCCTGTGGCAGCTGTTTCCTGTCAGTGAATTCAGAGAGCCAAACCAGGGATTTGCCTGGCCGTGGTTATGCTTGCAAGGGGAGGCTATCTTTTGGGTCTAGGCATGAGAGAGCTGTTTTATCAGCTCTTCCCAGCATTCAGTGTAAATTATTACAGTGGTGGTTGTTGTCCTGGCCTTGCACTGCTTCTGTTCACTTTTGTGCTGATATGTACATGATAGAACATCATTCAAGGAACACAGCTATTGATTCATTGTTTTTAAATTCTCTTTTTTTTTTTTTTTTTTCCCCTCTGAATGCTACTGTGTATGTATAAACAGAGTGCAGAACATGCTTTCACAAAGCATGCTTCAAGTCTGGAGGCTGCCCCAAATGTCTGCGGATCTCAGCTCGGAGGACTCTTTCAGAAACTCCATCACTGGTGCCTCAGTGAAACTGGGTTCCTTTTGACAGCTGACTTCAGAAGATGCTCAGAGCCAAATCTTCAGGTGCATGACTAAGCGTTACATAATGTTGTTTTAGACATTACTTTTTTTAATGCATGTCTCCTTTATGGGGGGTAAAATAAAAAAAATAGAAAAATGAAAAACAAACGTCAACTTTATTGTCATCATTGAAAACTCACCCTAAAGGAGTTTCATCTTAACTTGTGACACACTGAATGTTAGTTTTTTGGACTGCCTTTTGTTGCTATGTTTTGCCCTTGTATGTAAGATTTTAATATTGTATTTTTAATGTAAAAATTATTCATTGCTGTAATTCTGCAGATAATGTATAGATAGTAAGTGAGCGTTGAAAGTCTTTGCCTGTGTTCGATTTTGGAAATGAGGGAAAAGTGGTGAAGTACAAAATCGTTCTCTGAAAAGCTCTACAATAAATAGAAGAGATTTGTCTGCAAGTGTTAGGCAGATGCTAATCTGAAATTGTTATGGCAAATTCTTATTGTGAAACAGTGAACTTCAAGTTTCTTTTAAACATATCTGTGCAACAGCCTGTGGTGAGTTAACTTGGCCTGCTGCTTGGTCTTCTTCACACTTCACCCAGCTGCTCCCATTCCTCCGGAGGACAGGGGAGAAAATAAGATGGAAGAGTTCACAGGTTGAGATACATACAGGGAGATCACTTGCTAGCTACTGTAATGGGTAAAAAAAAGTCCCTGAATTGGAGAAAATTAAATGTATTGCAAATTAAAAATTGAGTAAGGTTGTGAAAAGCAAAGACTAAACCAATAAGTTTCCCTTACCTCACCCACCCATTTTCCAGGCTGAACTTTGCATCTTCATTCCCATTTTTTCTACTTTGTAGCCTGCTCCAAGTGGTGCCAGGCAGGTGGGGCATTGGGGTTGCTGTCAGTCCATAACTGTTCCTTTCTTCTGCTCCGCCTCACCCTCTCCCCTTCCTTCAGTCTGGATCCTTCCCATGGGCTGCAACCTTTCAGGATAAACCTGCTCCTGTACAGGCTCTCCAGGAGGATATAGTTCCTTCAGGAAACATTCATGTGCTCCAGTGAGGTTCTTTCGATGGACTGCAGGGTAATCTGTGCTCTAATGCCTAAAGCACCTCTTCCTTGTCTATTTTTTACTGACCTTGGTGTTTTTGCTGCTGTTTCTCATGTTCTTTCTTAAATACATTTTCTTAGCAGTATCACCATCTTGGCTGAGGTGCTCAGCCCTGCTCTGTGGTGTGTCCATTGGAGCTGGCTGGAAGCAGCTGTGTCTGGCATAGGGCAGTCCTGGCCTCTCCACACACAGGCCACCATGCAGTCACTCAGTGCCTCCACCACTCATCTTGCCACCACCACTAGCTGCTCCACTCTAGAAATTTCTTTCCAGAACACTTAGAAATGTGAGGAGAGACAGTGAGTGCTCAAGAGAGATGTTTCTATTTAAATCCAACCTCACACTTGCAGACGGAGTCCATGCCTAAAGGTGAAGTGCTGGAAATTGAAAGCAGCTTTCTTTCTCTGCCTGGTTACTTCTAATGAGGCCCCTGCCTTCAGGAGGGTAAAGCAGCTGCTCAAACCTGTAAAACCATTTTTCTGTTAGTACTGTAAAGTACCAATGAACAGAGAAATCCCTGGACCTGAAAGTACAAATTGGCATTCTGATCTCTCCAATGGAGTGCTCTTAGTATTTTGGATTTTTTGTTCTCATGTTGTGCATTTTTTCTTGCTCTCCTCACCTGCTTGCTCCACTTTTAGCAAGGGAAGGATCTGCTACCTGGGACTGTGTGAGTTCACTTGCACATTAATGTTTACAGTACTACAAAGCTCACTAACACTTCTGTAATCTATTTTTTCTGTGATCAAAAACAGCTTACCTACTTACTGCTTAGAAGCAAGATTAATGTCTCTTACACAAGATCACCAGTGCAGGGTAAGATGTGTTGAGAAAGAGCCTGCTTTTGCAGCTGACTGTATTTAATATTATGCAAGAGTAAATTCTCATTTAAGCTGGGTGCCCAACTAACTGAATCACATGAAAGGCTTTGCTTGCAGGGATTTTGTGCTTACGAAGGAGTAGATGTGAAAGATTCTTCTGTGGGATAACCTGCAGGGCAGCTGAGTATGTCTTTTTCACTATTCATTAATTTAGAAGAGCTGATCTGGTTTCTGGCTGTTCTTTTCATGAAGTCTCTTGCTAAGCAGTAGCAGTGCACAGGAGGGGGAGTGTAGGACAACAAGTTTTGTGCATCAAGTGTTGATCCTTCACATCCGCTGAGTTCAGTCCAGATCTCCACAGAGCCAGTTCAGCTTATCCTCACTAATTATTGCTATGTACCATAACACAGGTTGCTGCAAGAGCAGATCCTCGATGAGTTGGTAAAGCTGAGGGCCTGAGAGTATCAACATGCTTATAGGCCAAGTAAAACTGGTTAAAATGTTCTGCTGCTGAAGCTAAAGTAAGGACTAAGTTGTGATATGCCAGCAGGTTGGTCCCGAGTTGGAAAGAATAACTATTTTATGTATTTGAGGGGATACTGCATTTGACTGTTGGGTCTGGAGGAGAGGCATACCAAATGCACATTCTTGTGTGCTGGTGTCACCACAGGATAGCACAGGAACACCCTGAGGCTATTCACCCTGAACATCTTCTCTGGTGAGAAGCAAGGCACAGGTGACTAGACCTGCATACACGAGGTGTTCTCAGCATTGCTGAGGTGACAGTGTCTTTTGTCAGCTGCTATCCTAGGATAGCATAAAGCAACCATCATGAAACTTGAAAGCATGCATTATCTTTCTATGTTGGGTGATAAAATGGCTTGGACAGAAAGGGATGACTTTTGTGTACAAACCCTCTAAATGTTTCTAGGGTGTAGCCAAGTTCTTTGAATCCAGTTTTCAGACTCATTAAGCTTCTCAGATCAATACCATGCTCTTCCTGAGCATATCTCTATGGGTAAGTACTGAGTTTGGTAATTTCTGAAGCTAGACCAGATGATAAGGCATATGCAAGACAAGAATTTAAGAAACAAAAGCTATATGGCCACAGTGAACTTCTTTGCAGGAAGTAAAATCCTGCAGTCCTTATGTGTGTGAGCTCTGAATTCTTTGATAGGAGCTGACATAAGAGGGTTAGGAAAACTTACTAAGAAGTTGGGCCAATTCAAAATAAGCTGCCTACTAGCTAGAAAGCTGAAGATGTTTCACAGAAGACAGTTCCAAGAGACGTGAATCTTCAGCTGTGGAAAGGGAATTGTCACACTTGTCTGTTTGTGTGAGCAATTATGACCAAAGCTCATTCTTTACTGTGAGTTTTTATGTTGCCATGTAGATACAACAGGAGCACTGCAGGACAATACAGGAGGAGCACTCTCAGGGGATTTGGTAGCAGAGAAACCTACTCCTAGCAAACTGCCCACCTCACTTCAGAGGCAGAATTCACTTAAAGACAGTATTATTAATAATTTCCACAGGCACAAGGTTTCAGAGGGGTTTAATACTGACATCCCACTCTTGCAGTTAGCAATTTTGCCTGCTTCTCCAATAGTTATTTGTTTATACTGATTTGTTGTATTTTCTTCTTAGTTTCAGTTGTGAGTTTTCTGGAGATGGAAGTGCTTTGGTAAGGCTTGTGCAGTGTACTGAAGGCAGGATTTTTCGTGATGCATCATACAGCTATTACGGTAAACAACAGAATAATGCTAATTGTCAGGTGTAGTATGGCCTCACAAATACAGGTCTTGTTGTGACTGTAATCGAGTATGTCAAGTACTGAAGTAGTTTTATGGGTCTGTAT
The DNA here is from genome assembly GCA_030060385.1 of Muscicapa striata striata. Lineage (NCBI taxonomy): Eukaryota > Metazoa > Chordata > Aves > Passeriformes > Muscicapidae > Muscicapa > Muscicapa striata. Next base: position 7,568,949 of record JAREIS010000016.1, on the reverse strand, counting down.
AATTCCAGGGATGTCTGTCACACCCACCAATGGCCAGGATCCAATAAAAATTGCTGAATTCAGTATTAAGGAGGAACTGAGTAAGAAAAAATGCAGTCTTCTGAAGGCCTTATTTCAATGGTCTTTTCCATTTTTTCAATTTTTTTCATTGCTGGGGGTCTTTTCCTCAGGCTGAGAATTGCCCTAGTCAGAGCATCTTGATTCCAGTTTCCTGCCAGCATCTGCCTGTGATTAAGAAATGGTGAAGTCAGCTTGAATGATGGACAGATTCTTGCTCAAGAGAGCCCAGGCAACAGGGCACAATGCTTGTGGAGCATGTTTCAATGTCGGCTTTTAGCTGGCAACCTAATTTTATTCAAGTGCCTGTCTTGTCCCAGTACTGTGTTGCTGATGCTGTTAACAGTGCAATGTCTGGATGCTCCTGGAGCTCTTTGGACAGTTGCAGGAGTTGTCCTGGACTGATTTTTGATAGCTGTTCCCACTGTCGCTGTGTCACTTATCTGAAATTATCTGAATCACTTTACTACCCCAAGCAGTAGCAGCAGTTCCTCTTGGATTCCTTTCTCTGCTATTTTAGTCAAGGCATTTCCAGTTGTCCATAGAAGCAAAATGAAACAGAGATAAATTCCCAATGTTACCAGCCCCTCTTCTTCTAGGCCTGCTTGTTTTATTCACTTTTTAAACCATTTTTGCCTCCATACAGCCCAGATGAATGTCTTTATGATAAAACAAATAATGTAATAAAGTACTTCTGCTATTTCATAAGCTAAGGATAATACTAAGGATAAAAAAAAAAGAGAGAAGCAAATCTATTGAGGTTCTGTCAGCTTGAAGAGATGAAAAAATGCTGGCAGGTCCTTAGAAAGACCTGCCTGCTGCCTTAGGAGACAGCAGCAAGAAGCATTTCCTACAAGAAAGGGATCAGAGGGCCTTGCATAAATCAGCACTAATGTGTGTTGTGGTCACTTCAAAGCAGGTCAGTGACTGTTGTTGTGCATCAAGGAGCATGATGTGGGAAGGAGAATTTATGTGCCTCACCTGGGAGCCATTTTACTGTGCTCTCATCTCTGTCCAAGAGTTACTGGGAATTAATCAGCTCCCTGAGTTCTCAGAAGGTGAAACTAAAACTGGAATGGTTTTACTGGAATAGGATATATTTTTAGTCCTCCTACATGTTTCATGGATGAGGCAAAAGAATGAGTATTAATTCATGTCTTAGCACAGAGGATATATCCATTCTTTTATAAGAGAGGAATTCCTAAAAGCTAATTTGGAGTGTAGTAACATCTAGCTGCAATTGCAATGCTCTTTAACAGGGAAATACTTTGGCACAGCATTTTCCTGGGTTAGCATAGCATTAACATGGCCAGTGTGTTGTGCTGTGTCACTCTATAAAAAAATATTTGTGATCTATGACTGAAACAGAGCCACAGGGTTGCTTGGAAGTGTAAAAAAAGATTGAGAAGTCACTGAAGTAGAAAAATATGATGGGATGAGATAATGTGTAATTGGAGAAAAGTGTAGATAGCAAAATGCAATCCAGCTGAGGCTTAAACAGCCCTCAGGATGGAAACAGACTTTCTCAGAATGGATGAAAAGCACAGAGAAGGCTGAAGAGACCCTGTCTCTTCCCTATAGTGAAGAAAAATTTGATTATGCTTCAACAATGTATTAGTCAGCGTGTCAGCAGCACCACTCAGCAACTGTCCCTCTCACAAGTCAGCAAAGAGCTCTGGTTGCCCCAGCCTCCCCTCAAAGTGCCTTCAGAGACACCTGGCTCACTCTCCTTGTTGGATAGTACTGTGTCCACTGTAGGGCTCCTTCCATAGGTCCCAGCAGTCAGGCACAAGGCCAGTGCCAGAGCTGGACAGGCTGGATTCCCCCAACCCAAATCCCCAGGATTTCTGCATCTGTCAGACTGATGGGAAAGCAGAAATAGCTACCAGCATATCCCACACACACTTCCTATTTCAAAATTGGATTCTGGCTACTTAGCACATGTGCTTCCCTTTTCACACAGCAAATGTGCACAACTGCTGCTCCAGCAGGTGCTGGCTGCTGATGGATAACATGTTTCCCTGCATCAATCTTCCAGTTACTCCAGCCAGGAGATGGGGAAATCCACAAACAGCCCATTTACTGGATCCTGATTGGGCTTTTGATGCTGGGTCCAGGGCCTGTCTCCATGGAAGTCTTGTCTCAGCACTGTGCTGAGTGCTTACTAAAGGAACATGAGGACATTATTCCCATATTTTCCCAGCAATTTTCCTTACATCTTTCCAGACCTCCTTTCCCCAGGGAAACTCTCTGGGCCATCCTACCCTATCCTTTCATCTCCAGGTTTCTGTGGAGCTCATTCACTCCTACCTTCCAGGGGTTCCCAGCTCCCATAGCCACGCCTTTTCTCCCTAGCATTTTCTTCTTCTGGCATCTGCCACCATGATGGCTGGAGCCTGCAGCAATCCTTCCTGCTCACCTTGCCTGCCAAGAAGGTGCACCTTGGTCCCTGCAACTTACTGCCTCCAGCCACTGTCTGCTCTGGGCACTCATCTCAGGCCCAGTCCTCTCCTGGTCTCTCTCCTTGTTCCACCTCCAGAGAAGCAATCCAAAGAACCCAGATTTTCCAGCACATTTCACATTAGCCTTTGACTATTACAAAGAGCCTTCACTTTCTTCAGGACTGAAATCCACACTGCTCTCTCCTGGGTACATTTTCACCACTCATCTTTTCTTCCAACTTGACCCGCCCTTGAAGCCTGGAACACATGTTGACAACTAAACTATGACTCTTTCCCAATGACCTTTCTCATCTACACAGCTTCCCAGTCCAAGGAATTCAGAATTCAAGCTTAGAGGAAAAAACCTCTTTCTGATGCTGTGAGACAGAACTCACACTTTTTTCCCCACTTCGCGTTGATGGCAGAGCACAAGCAAATGCTTTTGTTTGAGGGAAAAAAACCTGATTGTAAATCCTCAGACTTCATCTTCCAGGAGGTCACAAGAGCTCTAGATTTACAAATGCCATTTACCACGCATCATGAAAAAACAACACTTCTTTGGTCTTCAAAGCTGGGCTCTGATCACATGTACCACAGTATCAGACTGTCCTTAGGGTGCTATTTTCCAAATCAATACATCCATAGGTGGTGTCAGTCTTTTATACGCACTGGATCTTACCAGGAAAACAAATACTAAAACCATGCCAGTTCCTAGGGGCAGATTTCTCAAACAAGACCTACCATCCACATGTGACAGCAGGTGCTATAAAACCTACCTGCTGGTCTTGTCACTTGGCTGTGCTATGGCTCATTTAATGCACTGCTCACACAGGGGCAGAGGGCAGCTGGTATTTATTGTTTGCTGCTAACTTGTCCTGTCTGACCAAGGATGTATGCAAAACCCTGTCCAAAGAAAAGATGGCTTATGGCTACACAGGACTCGTCTTCAGAGTTCTGCCTGAGCCAGGGGAAGGAAGATGGAAGTTGCTGACACTGAATAATTTCTGTTTCTACCCCACTGAAATAAGACATGACCTCACAATTTCCTTATTTCTGCAAAAAGAAAAAAAAAAAGTTTTGCCCTCCCTCCTCTCTGCTAAGCAGTCATCAGAAAGAAGCAAGGAGAGGGAGTGGATCACCCCTCTGTATTTGTACTGTGACACACAGTGCTGTGACATTTGACACCTGTGAGTCACAGAGTGAGAAAGAGGTCCCAGCATCATGCAGAAAGTCAGGGCTGAGGATCCCACTTGAGCAAGAGGCTCTGGTGTGGCATATCACCAGCTGTGTGGTAGTTCATACACTGGGCCTGCAGGAAATTGTGGAATTTATACATCAGCTTGAGTTTCTAGTTATGTGTGAGAGTTGTAAGTTGCTTGTAGAAACCCCAGTCTGGTATTTAATGGTCAGCTATGTGCCTGCAGGTAGGAATGTCCTCGTGTGTGGTTGGGCTACTCAGCCACAGGCAACTCTACACTGAAAAATAAGACATCATGTAAATTTTATAGCCTGTCCAGTGCCCTAGGACCGTGCCCTAAGCCAAGATGAGTGCCAGGAAAGGAATGAAGATGTGTGTGTTTCATATGTTCATCAGGAAGACATGTCTTGACCTCCAATGGGACTTGTCACAGGCAGGAAGAATGAGGAAAGCAGTGACTTGTGTCTGTTCACCTCCCTTCCCACCAGTGTCAATCAATGAAGCAGAAACCTTGGCTTTCCTCTCATTATGAGAGCTGGGAGATTTTTCCTCAGCTGGACTCCAAAGCACACTATAGATGGTACAGGAGGTGGGGCTGTTGCAGGTGGCAGAAACAGCCAAGCATGCTGAGCTCAGTGAGAAGACAGAACAGGGAGCAGATAAGAGTGAAAAGCAAACATGCAGAACAACAGGAGCAAGTCTGTTGTGAGTTTTGTAAATGTGATGTGGCAACAGCCCAGTGCTGTTAAGCACAGATGGTTGCAGTTTTTTCTGTTGTAAGGTCCACTTCATTCCCCCAACACAGAGGTCTTTCCTGTGCTTGCCTAACTCACAACTGGGCTGCAGCAAATGGTTGTTTACCAGGAGGAGGACACACTCCTGAATGGACCAGGAAACCACACTGAATGCTCCAGCTGGTCCAGTGGCCAGCCCTGTGCATTGGCCTAGAAATCTGTCTGTATTTTACAGGTGTATTTTACAAACTGCCACGGGTGTAGCCACACAACCAAGGAATGCAGTATACAGTCCTCAGTCATTAGCTTTTCCCCTGAAAGCTGTGGAAGAGGACATGCTGCAGGTATTAACTGTGGCCCAAATTCTCCCCACTGGCTGTGCAAAATCAGTGCATGAGTGTATGTCACTTATCTTACATGCAAAGGCAAGAGCTCTTGGGGTGTCTTGCTTTACCGTCCTTATTTCCTGCACACTTAAAGCTCCTTTCAGCTGACCAGAGCTGTGAATTAAGAAAGGATTTGCTATAAAAAGCTTCCTTCCTCTCTTAACCTGCCTGCCTGTACAGGTATGTCTGCACACAGCTGCTTTTACATGGGTGCACACACAGATACACACCCAGAGACTCATGTTTAAAGGAGCAGGGCTTGGTGCAATACAATTAAGAAATCCAATTTTAACTTTGACTGAATTACATCTTGTCTCAAATCAGGCCACATCTGAGGAGCAAGAATGCTGTGTATTTATCACCCAGTAGTAAGTAATTTCTGTGCTATCTAAACATGATGTGAGTCAGAATTATATTTTTAGTGATCTGATAAAACAAGAAAAGAAAAAACCTTTAACCTCTCCAAAACTTGGTCCTCTGCCTTCAGAGTACACAATTTCCAAATGCTGAGTTAGTGGGAAGATCAAACTGAGGTCTCCAGTGCAAATTTGCTGTAATTTTAATCTTTTCCAATCTTGTGTTTGAGGAAATGTGTAAGCATGAGCTCTGTATGTAGGCCACCACATGCAAGATATAATGCCTATGGTCCAGCATGTGGGTCATGCTTTAAGTTACACTGCAATAATTACTGCTAGTAAAATGCTCAAGTGTAGTTTCAGGGGATGGATCTCATCTAGCACTAGCTTTACATTTAAAGGTGTAAATGGGGGAATTGGGAAGTGGCCTGGATGAAGCAGATGAGGTTTGAAGCCTCTCACAGAGGAGATGAGAGAAACATTAGTGCTGAGCTGAAGAGTTGAGTATTCCCAAGCAGCAGCTTTGATCATGATTTTCGTTTCACTCCACCACAGAAACTTCTGAAGGAGATGTGAGGTAAGACAGACTGTAGGCGAGTCTAACAGCTTAAGTCTCTCTGAAATCTGTCATCCTATGTCACTATCTCGTCAGATCATGCTATAGAATGTAGTATAAAATTTAAAACTTTACAAACCGAGTCCAGTCTCGAGAAGCACCGGAGGCTGACTCACCGAGCTCCACTAGAGGGGGCTGGTTGTTCACAGCTGCGGGGTGGGACACAGGGACGGTGGGGACAGACAAACAGCGGGGCTCTGCAAACAGCCGAACTGCACATGCTGCCAGGGCCGGGGGCAGAACCCGCACTGCTGACCCCAGCAGTGCTGTACTCACTGCCGCAAGGTGCGTCTGCAGAGCCACACCGAGCGGGAGACCGGCTCATCCCAAAGGGGCGATGCCCGCAGGCGGCTGCAGGACACAGCTGCACCATGTGCTCACATCCAGCTTGGCACCTCCTCGTTTCTCCAGCTTGCCCACTTATCTTCCTATATTCCTGTAACTCCTTGTGAAGGACACACTGAATGCCAGCTCTCTCTGCTGCTGCCACGTTAGCAATGCAGAGTACATCCCTCTGCCTCTGGAACCTGGCACAGAGGCTGGGAGTATGGGCCAGAAATCCTGAATGCATTTGGAGCTCTTTCTGTCTGGAGACACTTCCTATTAATTAATCCTGGAAAGCTTTACAGCCATTCCTAAAATAAAGGAAGAAAATGTCTAAAGATATCCCTAGAGCAGCTCAGTGTTAGCTGACATTTTTTCCTTTGGAAAACAAGGACTACTATTCCTTAAAGGCATATCTGCTCAGGCAGGATCTGACACATGGTGGTTCCTCCCTGTGCCTGCCACAGCCCAAACTCTCACTTAGAATCCAGAGGGTGAAGCAGTGCTGCTCTTGAGATATCCTACTACTACTACTACTACTACTACTACTACTACTACTACTACTACTACTACTCCAGTAGCATGGAAGACAATGTCACTGGAGCTCACAGCTTTCTCTGCCAGCCAACTCCAAGCCCAGGGCACAGAAGGTCACACATGTCTGTTTATCTGTGCCTGCATGCCCCTTTGCAGAAGCACCTTTTGCTCTCTGTGCTCTGTACTGTACTCTGCAGTGCAGAGTTCATTTTCCTCACCATGAGCAGCCAGCAACAGGTGAGACAGAGCCAAAGGTCACTGTTAATTTTACTGGGCATCTTGCTAGTCTCTGGATTATTTAGAATTTTGGCCACAGGTTCTTCAGCATGCACAAATCTTCTGGATTGACATCAATCCCAAGCAGCTTTAATGGAAAAGAAAATTCTCTCTTCTTTCTATACTATGCTCTTCCTTTCCTGTTCCTCTCAAAATCATGGAGTGGTTGTTCGGACTACCTGGTAGGCATTGAAACTGCTGTGGAGTTTCAATGCTAGGCATTCTCCTCTGTATGTTTTAACATGTTTAACTCTGTATGTTAATTCTCCTCTGAAGCTTTAACATTTAAATGGTAATCTTCTTGCAAGTGACACATTTCCTTATTTTCTGTGTTTGAATAATCCTTAATATCATTTGCAAAAACTCCTTCAGACTTTCTCTCTTCTCCATAATGCCCATGAGTCCTATTAAAATGCTGAATTCGCTCTTGCAGTTCTCTTTCTGCTACAACATTTTCTGCTTCTGCATTTGAATGTCTCTGATTTCACTCCCAATCCCCACTACTGTCTGTCCCTATTCCTGGCTGTGTGTAGCTGAGTACTTGTATTGAGATTAATGACTCCAGTAAAAATCCCAGCAGAAACAAGCAGTTGAGTTTTTCCTATGATTAGTACAGCAAGTAGAGAGTCACAAATTTACTTCCATCCTTCAGCTCCACAGAAACAAGATTTTGGGTGTGTTAACAGTGTGAAGCCTCACTGCATCCTTGGCTCGGCCTTTGTCCACAGGCATCTAAATTCTCCTTGCAACTCCTCAAGGCACTTGAAAACTCACTGCTGCACACACAGGTGAGTTACTGTTCTGTGGGAGCTACATAAAGACAGCACTGAGTTCATTCGAGATTGAGGAGGAGCAGGGGAGAAGGGAAACCATGTCTGCACAGCTGAGCAGAGGTTGGAGCACTCACCTGGGAGTGAAAAGCATTCCTTCTTCAACTGAGGTGGTTTCAGTCCTTGTAACCATAGCAGAGCAGAGCTCACCAGCCACAGGTCAGTAAGAATAAAGTGATATGTGGTGGAAAGCAGAAGGGGTGGTGGGGAGAGAAATGAGGGCTAGTAGGGCTACACAGCTGCGAGATTCATGGGGCCAGAGAGAGAGGTCAGCAGAAGGCACCTGCCTTTGTGGCCCCATTCTTATAGAAGCAGGAGGCCCATGTGTAGAGCTCTGCCCTTGATGTTACTGATGCAATTTATCCAGCAACTATTTTGGGACAAATACTGTGCTCCCTGGGACAGAGGATTACACCTGTACATAGGAGTGCTTGGATATAAAGAAATCCTGTGCCATCAGTTTTTCATCTCTCCCTTAGCATTTCCTTCTTCTGTCTCGAAGTCCCACCTGCCTTTATAGTGCTGTGTATCCAGCTCTGTGAAAAGCCATTTCCAGACTTTCCAGCCTCAAGCCAAACAATATTGATTTTTAAGACAATTTAGATTATTGACAATCAAGACACACAACAAAATGAAGGTACTTCCAGCTGAAGACTATGAAAACACCGGGTTTGGGCAAGTCCCATAGGGGCTTCCCATATTAGGAAATCCCTTTCTCTTGTTTGGTTCAGGTTGTAGCTGCAGGTGTCCCACAGTCAGGGAAGACTCAGGCAATGGATTCAGTGCATCAGGGCCCTAAGCCTATTATAGACCTATTGTATAAATCCTTCAATATAGAAAATGTTTGCCTTGGAATAGGCAAAAGTACAATGTTTGTTACAGAGACCAGAACAACCCCCTTCAACTGTAGCTGTGAAAAAATGCTGGATTTTGTGATTTAACCAAAGATACGAAAATCTGTCACACTTAATAATAATCTCTCTTGTTAAGTGAATTGTAATAAAATTGGAGGTGTTTGATTTTTTAAATTAAAAAAGCATTTGAGTTTCACTATGTTTGTATGTTGTACTACTGGTACAGATAACCATGTGGGAAACAACAGGAAGAACTGACTAAGTCCTTCCTGAGCAATATGGTGGTTAAGGGGCAGCAAATCACAAGCTGGAACTCTGATCCCTGTTCTGCTGCAGGCCATCTTCATCATCAAGGCACTGAGGAAATGTGCTTTTGTTTGTTTGACATCTTAATATTTAGAAAAACATCAGACATTTCAGATTTGGGGACTGCAACTCATGAAAAATACAGGTTTTCTCCCTGTAGTAAACAAAATGTATTTACAAGAAATGCCAAGATTTATTTTCAAGACCTTCTATAGCTTGCAAAAATATTGCAGTTTTGACAAATAGGTCCTACATGTAATTTGTGGTCCAGGAATAAAGTAATCCTTTTTCTTTTTTTTTTTTTTTTTTTTCTTTAAAAGCCATGACAAGCTTATAATGTAAAATGACATAGTGCTAGCAGAGGGAAAAAAATCTGATCCCTCTCCAAGTATCACACAGGAAACACAGGGTCAGCATATAACTTCATTGATTTTACATAGGGCTCAGTCTGCCTTTCATTTTGATTCAACTATATATTCATTGATACAAAACAGACCTTTCAGAGCTGAAAGCACTGATACCATCACTGCTCCAGCTGTGTCCCAGGTTATACAACAGAATAACATAGCATGAGATCTGGTATTTCTTAACTATTTTATCCCACTCACGGTTCCTCTGCTGCAATCCAGAAACTTTTCACAAGGCACAGGAGGCAAGACTCAGTCTGAGACAGGAGGTTTCTGTAGCATGATGATGAGCAAGCATGGAAACAAAGGGGAAGTCTTCCAAATCTAAGTATGTTCCTGTAATGATGAGCCAAAGTCCTTTGTCATACCAAGGTCCACTGCAGCTCACAGACAGTAAAACTGTCTGGAGAAGAAGCTGGGTAAAACTTGGCATCATCTTTCTAAAATTATGTGCACACACCCAGAGCAGCTCAACTGCCTCACTCACAAATGCAGATTAAAGACATTATCTGCCCTCAGAATGGCTGTGGTTCATCACTAGAGAAGGTACATAAACTGTCCAGCTCCATTTCAGCAAAGGCTTACACCACTGCAGAGAAGAAATTACTCTGGCCTTGATGCACAGTCTGCATGGCTCCCCTGGGGAAGGAGACAGGCAGGTCAAAAATAGAAATATGTGCTGTACAGTGGAGTGAGGTGGAGAGAGAGGGGAGAAAATGATTCTGCAATTCCCAGAAATGGAGCTGACATAATTTTGTCTCAGCTGTGAGCTTCGGGTCCATCCCCCTTCTGAACAGAGTGGCTTGGCACATGGCCACAGCATGGAGCTGCAATGCACATTTGCCTGGAGGACAGCTGGCAGTGTAAAATCCTAGGGACCTCAGATACAAGGAAATATTTGCATGCCTGATAAATCTCCCTTAAAAGTGGTTTCACATTCATTCAGTTACACTTGATTTCTGGATTTGAGCAAACCATGACATACCCCATGTTACATAGTGGCTACCTCTGATCAAGATTAATTTCATGGGAAAGAATAGACCACTTATGAACTTCCACTCTTTACAATTACTGATTGGGGGTCATCTCCTTTGGGTTCTTTCTGGAGAAGCAAATGGCAGCTGCATGAGTGAGCTTCTTGGCCTAATTCTGAATATTATTATTCCAGAACAAGGAGTGTATTAAGTTATTTTTTGTTCAGAGGAATTTTAGTGGAAGACTCAAAATCCCAGGTGGCAAAGCAGAGAGCTGGTTCTCTTCAGTGTTCAAACAATTGATTTTTTAAGTAACTTGAGAAATCACTAGGCATTTATAGACTCTTCACGCCATATCCAACCTTGACCACATTATTGTTGTCCTAATTCCTATATGGTGAATTAATGAACAAAGCTGGTACATAAAAAATGCTATGTGTTTCTTATGGTGCACTTTACATTCTAGACACAATTATATGTACAGTACTTTTCTAATGATAGTTTAAATACCCAGGTTGTCTGAAAAATCATGTGGATTTTTGTGGGAAATGGAATGTGAGCATGAATGTATTAGACATGTATATACAGATAAACTCAACATTAAGATCAGCAAAGAGTAAGTCTTGTATGAACATTTTTTTTCTATTGGATTGGTCCTGATTTTAATTTTTATCTCACCAACACTTCACACTGCTTGAAAACAACCATATACAGTTTAGAAATACATGATCTCTTTCCTTATCATACAAATCAAGAGTATGTGAACATGCAAGGTCAATTGAGGGAATGATCATATTTTGCACAGGAATATTTGACTTATGACTATCATCAAGATTCTTGCAAATAGTGGCTGGGTCTCTACTACCCACAGCTGTTTCTGGTATGCAATTTTCATCTACTGCTTTTGTTTCAATGAGACTTTCCCTTAGGACAGGGTTAAGAAGAGGGAGAGGGGGCAGTGAATCTTTCTGTTGTATTCAGTGGCACAATTAATATCCAAGCATGGTCCAGAGTATCATGATGTACAGATCAGTTTTCATTTTCTGTTGCTTATGTACCTGAGGTTCTTGATGTCATTAGGAGTAAAGTTAATATCATCATAGGCAACATCCAAATACTAGACATCTTCTAATAAAAACAACCTACAAAGAAATAAAATAAAATGATGAATTAGAGATTAAAATTAGAAGTGACAGGCAACCATGGAGTCAGAATAATAAAGATTGAAGAGGGCTTCTGGAAGTCATCTAGTCCTGCTCTGCAGCTCACAAAAGGATTAGTGAAAGTTTTCAAAAGAGAGGTCTGACTGCTAGAAGTACCTTAATTTAAGTCACTTATCTGATATTTTATGGTCTTATATATGGCTGTATACACAAGATGAGTCATAAAAGCAGGGAGGTTGAGGATCACATTCTTTAAAAGTTTGGGGAAATACTGGATTATTTCTTTATGTTAAGAGTCCTGTGCTCCTGAGGGAGATATCTGAAGGTCTAAACTGCTGCTTCTCTGAGTAAGGTTTGGCCAGAACTCCCTTCCAGCCTGCATCTACAACCCTGTTGTCCAAAGACAGTATTTGTCCGGGCAAAAGCTTTATATCTAAGTCTATAACTAAACTGTAAAATCAGCTTTACATCACTTTAGTGAAGATATGGGAAATAAGCAGCACGTACCTGTATAGGAAAGAAGTGAAAGTTATTGAATGACAGATTAAAGCAGACAAACATAACCATTAAAGGAGTCAAGTTTGGAAGGTGAAACCAAAAGAGACATTAAATCGGCCTCATAAAGTAACTCTCTCCCCTGTTGTTCAACTGTGCTCAACTTTCCTCTGTCACCTTCCTAAGGCGTGTGGAATATATTCACTCAAGAAGCCTCGTCAAGTTCTGGACTACACTTATCCTCTAGAGAGGATCCAAAACATCCAAACATCTCCAGAACCCAGGCAGAGAAACTCTTCTGCAGCTTGTTGCTCTTTTATCAAATTCTTTCTTTCGTTTCTAACCCAGGAAGTTTTATACAAAGTCTGATAGAACACTGCTTCTGCTTTCCTATTATTATTGTTACATACACTGTCTCAAACGACATAGATTCTGAGATAATATTTAACTATTGCTTTGTATAATTTCAAATACACTTCAGTATGTATATCTGCTATCCAGTTCCATAAAACCAGAACTTAATAATTTTCACAACAGATACACAATAAAGTGTACCTATGTAATGTGCACTACCAATTAATCCCTGTAGCATTATCAAACATGAATCTAAGGGTTCCAATATATATGACAAAATCTAAGGGTTATAATAAATACAGATAAGTGCACATAATGAAGATTACTATAATGAAAGAGAAGTTATATACTGCATTGGAATTCAGGATTTTCTTAGATCCCTGGCATCTGCTTTGCAAGGAAAACAATGCTTCAGTGCTGAAGATTTCCCAGGGTAGTAACAGATAATAACAGATAGCTATAGTCAGAGTAAAAAAAACATTGTCTGTATTTCATTAAAATTAAAAACCAAGTGAAAATCCTTCTTTGTGTAAACAAAAATCTACAACATGTGATTATAAAGATGAAAAACATTTCCAACAAAAGTGAAAATCCAGTTCAGACATTCTTACTGGTAGCTGTGAAACATTCGAGAGATGTAGTATGAACACGACAGTCTGAGGAAAAACTGATGTCTAGGTCCCAAGTGGAAGTGTTGTGTTGCTTCTTGTAGCAGAAAATTGCTTTTAGCCTTCAGGGTATATTCCTTAAAGATTCATTGCTCATGTTGCTGTGTTCAAGAGTCAATAGCAGCTTTCATTTAAAGTATCTTTTGGAATTGTAACCTCATTGACAGAAAAGTGATCTTGTATTTCTTATCCTACCACTGCATGAAAATTAAGTGTTTAGAATGATTTAAAACTAAATATTAGTGATTTAAAACTTAATATTAGAGTAGCTGTGGGGATAACTGATTTACATGTTTTTTTTCTGTAGCATCCTTGCCTTAAATTTTCCATTTTTATTTCTTCTTTCTTTTGTCTCACCCCTTTTTGCCATTTCCTCTGTACCTTTACTGTATCTCATCTTCTTTATAATGCATCCTGCATAATTTTCATGGCACTTTGCCCAGCACTGCACCTATTGAGAAATTGTTATTCAACCCAAGTTATGTCAGTACCATTCAAAGAAGTTGGTTTGACATTTTGCTGCCTGAGTAGAGAGGAAGGCTTGCAGCTATGCCTGGCAAAGACCAATATTCAGGATTGTTATTCTTATGAACTAGATCTGGGAAATACCTATCATCATTCTGCTCCACAGGGAAACTTGCTTTGGAGGGAATCAAACCTCTCATTAATTCATGCAAACCTGCAGTTTTGGGCTGCAAGTGCATTTGCCCATGGATATTATCTTGGCTAAGGAGATAGGCATATCTCTGTTGGAAGCATTTAAGGCAAGAACAAATGTGGTCACACAGGCTGTGCATTGCCAGGCTCCAGCTGGGTCTGAAGTTCAAGTTGGATTTGCACTTGACCATGGCAAGCCTGATGAATGGTCTGGGTTGTATCTTTATGCTGGATTTTGAAGGGAATGTGGAAGACATTCTCGTTGTTGAGGGAAGTGTCTGTTTGCCTGACTAGCCCTTGAGCACTGCCAGACCCTTCTTTTCCATATTCATTATTTGTACTCTTTACTCTAGTTGGATATTTGTCCAAAAAGCCTTCCTGCTGAAGACAGGAGAAAAAAAGACTTTTATAATGAGGGATCCTCTGACATCCTTTGGGACCAAAAGATTGTATGACAAATTCTCTATGGGAAGAAGATGCTTTAAGAGTAACTCCTGAGTTACTCCCTGATTTCTGAACAGCACTCCAGACAGCAGTCATCTAGTTGTAAACATTTTTATCAACAAAGAAATCCTTAGTTATCCTTCACTCAGTCTCTTTACCTCCACAATGCTGATGCTCTGTACCCTCAACAAGGGAGGCTCATTTCTTGGGACCTGCTGAGGGAGAAGTCACTCTTTTTATCTCACTGCTACAGCTTAGCTCTCAAAGAAAGCTGGGACCACTGGCTTATCTCCCTGACTTTCCTGCCCTTGGCCACAGTGTCTGACAGCTCTCTGGTGGGCACAGTCCACTCCCTATGACATTTCTGCTGCTTTTTCAATCAACAGACTCATTTTGTTACAGCCCCACTTTCTACACTCCCCTGTGAGGGAAAAGATAGTGACACCACAAAACACTGTCTTACTCCCAGCCCAGGGCTTCTGCTCCTCAGTCTCACACTTCATGAAGCACAAAACAATTCCATCCACCAAGATGATGGAAGTACCATTGCTGAAGAGTTGCTGGCTGATCAATGGGCATGCTGCTGTATAAATATCTTTCAAGTGTGATAATTACATTTGGAGAAATGATCCTTGAACAAACTTTACTGTGAGCTCTTAGATTCCTGTCATGTTTACTGTATAAATACACAATCTCTAAATAGCATTCATCAGTAATATGTACCATTAGAATGAGAGCCAACATGGCAGAACTTTTACTCCAGATAAAAGGTTTTTCTATCATTTTTAAAATGGCTTAAATCATTGAATCACAGCTCTGGTAGTGAGCCAGAAATATTTACATCTGTTTGGGCAGCGCCAGACTGGAACTGTATTGTACCTAAACAGATTTTACCAGACTTTCAAAGTAATAATCAGCAGGGCTTAATAATATCAAGGGATATTATATTATCTGACTTTTCAACCTTACTTCTTTAACTGAGTTTTCTTGACTATTTTTCATACTGTTAAAAATATATTACTTTTAATATATTGTTACTCCTTTTAATTTAATATTACGTAATGAGGATAAGTACATTATGACAGTGTTCTAACAAAATGAATATTCAAATTACTTACTAATTCTCTCAAACATCATAAAAATAATTTTGACTTATTGTCTTTCTCTTTGCCTGCTTCAGTGGCTATGTAAAGATTGAGGAGTTTCTACTATTTAGATACTCCTACAGAGTTACAGAAGCTAGATGGAAAAAACTCCAAACTTGATTTGGTCTCTTTATTTCAGTCATAAGAGCAGCATTGTTTTTTTGATGCTGCAGCTTTATTATACTGTGCTGATCTGTAAAAAAAAAAAAAAAAAAAAAAAAAAAAAACCACTGTAAAATTTCCCCATTCTGTTTTTTTACAGCAGCTCCTGGGGCCTGAGATTGTTGACAGATGTCAGTGAACCTGCACATATGCCAGGGTTCTTCTCTACAGTTCTGTTTTTGGGAGTGGTGCCTAGTTTCCATCTCATTTGTATATTACTTTGGTAAAAAATGTTATAATTAGAGACCATGTTATTGTTTTTCAAATTTATTTTTAAAGGTTAGTCCTTAAATATTTAATCAGTACCTACTTTATATAGACTGGAAAAAGCTTTTCATTCACCTATATAAGAAGCACATAAAATGCCTGGATATTTCTGAAGCATACTGCATGCCAAGTCCTTTGTTTTAATTAGAAATCCCTAATGCCTGTAAAATAGTATAACCCAAAATATTTATTCTCACAGGATTGTATATTCTGAGTAGGGCATGACCATCCCCCAAAATGTAATTTTTTTCCATTTTATCTGAATCCAAGCTGTATCTCACTTCCCCTATGGTCCGACTCCACGTGATCCAATTTTATTTTTCTTGACACCAGCAGTTCTTCATGTTATGGCTCATATTTTCTGATGAGCTAAGTGGAATGCCTCTATTATCCATGCATTTAAGTCTGATTGGTGGAAGGCTCAATTTCCAGTAGCTGCCAAGGGGACTCTTCCCCAGTTCACATGAAGAGCCTCCCAAAGAGATGCAGGTCATGTGGGTCATGCTGCAGTCTCACTCACACTGCTTTGCACTAGTAGGTGGACTGCCAACCTATCTTCCTCTGTGTTAATTTTAGAGAACACATGGCACTTGTAACTATGCACCACAGAAACTGTCTGTGCAGTTTACCTTTGTCAACATTCTCCTTAGGTGTAGACAGTTTAGGAGGCAGAGGTCTATGGAGCAGTTTTGGTTGCTCAGCCATTTCCTGCTTAGCCTTTGCTCCTGACAGATAAATAAAGGTATTTCAAAAATCAGAAAAAATCTCACAGCGCAAAACCAAATAAATAATCACCTGTAGCTTCAGGTGCTGAGCTATGAATGTCTGCTTGGATAAAACAGGTGATAAAGGAATCACAACACATGAGAAGTGGCGAAAAGGGGCATTTGTTCTCTTAGTGACACATTTAATGGTTTTCTACTTATCATTAGTGTTTTAGGAAATCAGTGACACTAATTTAAAAAAAAAACAACAAACAAGCAACCAACCCCAAAGCTATTCTATTGACTTCAAATACGTTCATTAAAGAATATTATTCAGCAAGTGGGGTGGTCCTGTGCAGGACCATGTGCTACACTTTGATGATCCATGTGTGTCCCTTCCAACTCAGGATATTCTGTAATTCTATGATTTATAATTCTATAGTTCTCTGACCTCTGTTGCAAAAGGTGAGGCAATTAGTGTTTTTAATCTCTGAGCCTAAGGAGGAACAGTAAAATAGAGAAATGCCCCATGCCAGCCACTGTGAAAGTTCCCAGAAACAGTTTTCTGCTGGACAAACAGATTTAATAAGAGCAACTATCAACCCTGGGAAAAAGATGAATATGCAAGTAGTAATTTTATGCTTCTTTCTGATTTCCTATTAGTTTATGAATTAATACAATGACACTGATTTCAAACAAAGAATCTCTGATTTGGTTTCAGAAATCCTCTAACTAGTAGCCAATTTTAGCAAATCTCTTAGTCACTGTAATTTTCAAGATTATCTATATCCTAAATTGCAGACTTTGTTGGTTATATATTTTCTTCTGTAGGGCTGAAAACATCTTAGACATTGTACAGTGTAAAGACTCAGTCCTAAAGAACTGGAAATCAGAAGGAAAACACAAAGGGAGAGCACTGATTAAGGTGACTTTGAAGAGAAACTGAAAGTGCCATCAGGAAGCTAGTGGCTTACAGAAAGATTTACAAAGATTAAGAAAACTGTCACAGACACCCAGAAGCAAGGACACCTCTATGCATTTTTTTCCCCAGTAATTTGATTTGAAAGTAGATGAACTTGAGACTTAGGTGCAATTTTGCATGTGGACAAGATTAGTTTAAATCAAGCACAGCATTATATAAAACTGTGATGGAAAGAAAAACAAATATTGTGATGAAAAGAAAAAAATCCTGAAGAGAACAATGAGCTCAGACTTGACACTTAGCTATTGAGCTTGAATGACACTTAAACAAGGAGCTGGAGAAAGGAAGAAATGGGGAAAATTTAAGATGGAAGCCTAGAGTTCAAGTATATCCCTGCTGAGTTTGAATAAATGGACAAACATTGCAACAAGATGAGGTACAAGGACACAAAAATGGTTCCTGATATTAAACAGAGGCTGGAGACAGTACCCTTGCAATAGACTGGAGGCACAGGAGGAAGAATATAAAATATTTTTTTAAAAAAACAACAAATCAACAAACACCAAACAACCCAATAACAACAATAACTCTCCTCCCTCCTCCAATGCAAGACCTCTTAAAGAGCCAAAGAAGTTAAATTTGAGGAAAGGGAACAAAACACTATAATTATGTTTGCACTTGATACACGCCAGCTTAGCATTCCAGTCTTTTCCTCTTCAGGATAACATTTCTGGCACCTGTCACATGGATATTGCACAGGGAGTAATTCAGCTTGGAAGATATCTCAGGAGGTGTCTATTCTAAGCTCCTGCTCACAACAGGGTTGAACTATAAGCTCTGAGCAGATTACTGAGATCTATACTCAAGGATGGAGACCCCACAACCTTCTGGGCAACCTCTGGGTCTCCTTCCAACACTGATAAAAACCAAGACACAGAGTGCACACCCAGCTAGGGCAGACATCTAAAGATAAGTGTGCTTGTTTTCTCTCATGCATAGGTAACCTCTGTTGAAACTGGCTGACAGATCAAGGATGATGAGAAATGGTTGCAGGATTGGTTATCAATGCCCTGAGAAGCACTGCCTGCAAAATTCCAGGAGAAAGAACAGACTGGAAAGAAATGAGGGCCTAGGATGGAAGTGGAGTGGAAGAATTGCAGAAGTGAGTATAATTCTATAGTTCTATGACCTCTGTCACAAAAAACGATGAGGCAATTAGAGTTTTTAATCTCTGAGCCAAAAGAGGAAGAGTAAAATAGAGAAATGCCTGTTTCTCAGAGACAGGGAAGGATGTAAAAACACAACAGGAAACCTGAAGTTACAGAGGCTGATGAGAAGAAAACAGGAGACTTAGTGGGAGGAGTGGGGGAAATGCAACGTAGAAAAGAAACCCTAGTGCTTCTGGCAGGGAAGGAACATAGAGGTGTTCAAGCTACTAGAGACAGAAAGGACAAAAGCATGTCAGAGGGAGAGGGAACATGATTTTCTCATGAGATAAAACTGAACATTATATTTGGTGAGATTTTAGGTCAAAATCAAAATGAACTCAGAAGAGAATCACAGAATAATCTGAGTTGAAAGGGGCCCATGCACGGATTGAACCCATGACCTTGGTGCCACAAAACCATGTCTGTAGTTACTGCTGTAGGTGCAGTCTAGTTCAGGGCACCAGGCACCTGAGCCACCAGGACTCATCAGTGCTGCAGAAGGGAAGACAGAAAAATGTAGCAAGGAAATTGAGTGCGGTGAAGAATGCAGGAGCAAAGGAAGGATGTGTCTGTGATGAGCCCTGCCAGGCTGCTCCTTACTGTGGGAGAAGAGCAAAGTCAGGGTCTGAAGAAGGGGGAAAAACAATTCTCAACACACATATGTGGATCAGGAGAAACCTGGATACAGCTGTATTCTGCTCTAACCACGCACAAGTGCCAGGAACTTTCTGCTGCAGCGTATGAGAACCGGAGCAGAAAGCACCTGCTCTGTGCATCAGTTTGGAGCAGAACTCCTTACAGAGGCAACTCAAACACCGCCTTCCAGCGGGCAGCGCAGTGACCGCCCGGCGCCACACACCCGGCTGGCTCTGGGGACGATCCCCGGTGAAGGGGCGTGTCCGGGGCGTGTCCGGGGCGTGTCCGCCGGGGCTGGGCGGGGCACGGGCGGGGCACGGGCGGCGGCGGCGGCGCCGGCGGGAGCGCGCGGAGGGGCTGCGGCTGCGGGAGCGCGCCCGCCCCCGGCCCGGCATCGCCTGTTGCTGCGCCGCTCTGGCTGGTAACTATCCTCTGTGGTGTGCTTCTGGATGGACGAGGTGCTGATGGATGGTGGTCCTTAGTATTATTATTTTTATTGCTGTTATTATTATTATTATTATTATTATTATTATTATTATTATTATTATTATTATTATTTATTATTTTCCCTTCTGTTCTTACGAAAAAAAAATATTAAAATTAAAGTTGCTATGAAGCGGACTCCTCTGGGAGCAGTTACCGCTCTGTCGGGAGGAGCAGCGGCGGTGCAGGGGCCGTGGGGACCGGGAGAGCCATGCGAGCATCCCGGGGTGATGCTGCGGGGAGCGGTGTGAATATCCCGGGATGATGCTGCCGGCTGCGGGAAGCGGTGCGGGTATCCCAGGATGATGCTGCGGGAAGCGGTGTGGATATCCCGGGATGATGCTGCGGGAAGCGGTGTGGATATCCCGGGATGATGCTGCCGGCTGCGGGGAGCACTGCGAGGGTACCGAGGAGCGAAGGAAGCAGGGGAAGAGGGGGAAGCGGGGCTCTGCTGTCGGTGTCACACTCTGCCCTGGTGCAGCAGTGCTGCTGACTGTGCTGGATGGGGTAGCAGGTGCAAAGCTGGTGCTTCTTGGTGCAAAGCAGGTCGAGCTGAGCCAAACGTTTTCAAATTAATCTCGGCTATATAATTACTTTGAGAAATAGGCCCGGCAACGCAGTCCTGATTCAAGCGAGTCCCATTTGATACAGTGTGATAGAAATTTTAGCTGGGTACAAAGTCTTTTGAGAGTGACTTACAAATGCAGGATAGGGCAGAGAGAGAGACAGGACAGGGCAAGGGTGAGGGTGGGACACTGAAGTGGAGGCAGTTTTAGCATCTCTGATAACTGAAGATGTTCTCTTGAGGTTGCATTTAGGGACTGATGAGTAGTCTGCATCTGTGTTTTGTGAACACTGACTACCCACCATAGTTTTCTCTGTCAAAAAATACTTGGCTCATAATCTTAGTATTTATTTTTTAAATTCGCTTTTGTCCACAGGGTCTACTAAGGACAACTTCTTTTTAGCTGTAATAGTTTTGAAAAATTCTGAAGGGCACTTCCTGTGCCTCACTATGGAAATGAAGAAGCTGGTTTGCATGTTGCAGATGACTCTGCTGTTTGTCTCCTGCCTGCAAGGTTAGCGTTTCCCTACCATGCTGGCAGCAATCAATTTCTCCTTTTCCTCTGCTTCTCTCCTTCCTTTGCACATATTCCACTGAATAAAATGAGTGGAATAGGCTGAGGGAAAAATTTGGATGTCTTTCCTCAAAAGAAGCCGCATAAATGGAATTAAAGGTATGGCTGCATCATGCATAATAGGTGCCAGAGAGGCATTATTTAATGCACCAAAGCATTTGCATTTTTCTTTATGTAATTGTCATTCAAGGATCAATACAGTGCCCGACTGATTTATTTCATCATTGGCTTTTGTGCTTAGCAGTGCAAAGTTGAAAGGAAACTTCACCACAAACAAATACAACACATTATCTCTGTGCCATGTGGAACCATGGGCTCTCCCCTGCTGGGCTGTGAGCTCTTTTGGGCAGGAGTAGCAATGGCTGTGTCTGGATCATGGAGCTGCCCTCCCCTGTGTGGTGCTTGGGGCTGGTGGGACACCTCACTGCCCACCCTGACCCCCCTGTCTCTGGGAGGTGGAATAGGGGCATGCTGTTTGCCTTTGGGTTTGGACTTAGGGTACAGCTAGGGTGAGCATCCAAACCTGGGAGCCCAGGCACACTCCTGGTCAGATGTAGGTGCATGCCTCAGGAAAGCTAGGAGGGTACCCAAAGGATACCAGAATCCTCCTGCTGAAACATATTGCATTTGTTCCTGCCATTGACAGTGAAATACTGGGTTGCAGACTTCCCTTGGAGATAAATGTAGAATTGAATACAGGAGTGTGACTTACACTTCCTTTCTTGAGGAACTTCTGCATCCTGCATTTTACAAGGATGAAATTTTTCTCTTATAGGGATTTCTGGCCAAACATCTCCAGGCTGCTGTGGGATTGGGTTTTTTTGCTTTCAGATGAGAGGAATAAGGTGGCCTTTGTGTTTGGAAGATCAAAGCCCATCTCTTTTTGTTTCAGTATAAAAGATAATTACAAGAGCTATGCTTAAACCACCATCTCACTCAAAGGCTTGTGTGAGTTTTCCCTAGTGGGAAAGGAGCCCTTTTCCACTTTCTCTTGCAGAACCTTCCCACAGTGATGGCAGGGGCCATGAGAGCAGCTGGATGATGGCACTGCCATCTGAACAGGAGTCTGGTGTGACAAGACACATGGGAGGGTCTGTGGCCTGGTCCCCAACAGTCTCTGTCATTGATCTCCACTGGAGACCTGTCTTGGGTGACTGGTGGGATGCTGCTGCTGCCATCAGCTGCTTCCAAAGTGACTCTCTGTATTCCTCTAACAGTTGTTAAGATGTCTAACCTGTACTACTGCTAAATAATCAGATTTGTTCATTTTACAGATAATCAGCGGGTTTTTCTCAGGAAAATACAATAATTCATCTAAAACTGTGGTCTCTTCCTTGTTATTGGAAAATCCACGCTTCAGTTTTGAGGGGTGGATGAAATAAGTACCAGTTGTAACGCTGTGGGTTACCAAAATGGAATGAATTTCACCCAGAAGCTAGGACCATGCTGCTAGTCTTCCTGCTGACCTTTAGCACTGACAACATAGGGAGCACACAACTGGAAGATTGGCAAATAGGTAACAGCATTACTAGTTGGACTCAAGGGTTGGATTTCTAAATTGATTGTGGGCTCTGCAAAGAAAACATACTTCTTTTCTCTCAGTATTTTCCTTTTTTTCAGGCTCTCCTTGTGCTGCCTGTAGGCAGAGCCCTTGATCCAGCCGAGAGCCCTGATGTTGGTCCCACTGCATGCAGGCTTTAAAGTCTGAGTGAAATGGGGAATAGTCCTCATGTACACATCTGCAGCCTGTAGACTTCCTCTTTTGCTTTCTCTCTTACCTTGTAACCTGGTGACCCTGAGTACTTGCAGTGCATTCACTTCCTTCTCACTTACAAGAAGACCTCTAGTCCACTTCTTTCTTATGGGAAGAAAGCAAGCCACTTAATCAGCATTTTTAATAAACCCTAATTTGTATTTTAGTCTGCTTCGGTCATATTTAATCAGTTTCTATTGTGGACATCTTTATACTTTTTTTCCCCCTAGGGTTTTGGTCTGAATCAATATTTAACATATTTCCCTAGTTTAAAATTGATGTGTCTTTGTTGGTTTTCATTATTGAACCTTCAATATTTACTCTTCCTTTCCTGTTGGGACATTTTAGAACTAGTAGTCCTTTATTAGATTGTGACTGTATGCCCTTGACTGTTTCAGGAAGCCACTGAAGTTGTTTGCAGGGCTTTTTCTTTAAAGAAAGTCTCAAAAGAAGGTCAAGGCATCTCATTTTTCTCTTGCAAGCCCTTTCCTGCAGAAAGTGGACCATTTTAGCTGGGAACACTCATAGGAATGAGCTAAGTAAGCATGCATTTACATCAGAAAAGTTTCCTTCCCCTTTGCATTGAATTTTAATGTGGCTCCCTGCATATGAGTTTTGGGTAGATGAACTCCAAAGTTTTCATCCCACCTACATATACACAGTCATTTTTCTCAGCATATTTAAACTGTGTACCACAGGATGGAAAAGCATGGTTAAAACTCTAGTTTAAAAATATTTGGGGAGAATTGTGTGGCAGCACATTTAACATCTACGTCACATTTTAATTGGCAATTCCAAAAGCTTTTGGAAAAGGAGGTCAGCATCATTCTGGAATTGATTTTCCCAAAGATATAGCACTGTAAATGCAGTGGTAAAAATATTTGTTTCCGAGACCTGAGTACTTTACAAAATGTGTTTGTTCCTCCAGACAGAAATAGCTATATTTCTTATAATAGGGGAATTTCTTCCCTCATTATAGTTCCTGTCACCGTGCTGTTATGCTGCCTAACCTTGAAATGAAAGCAGTTTTGTTAACTTTTTACAAATGCTTGTTGCCATGTTGGGATTGAATTGCCTATCCCTCTCAGGGCAGATAAAAAAACCCAAGAAGTTTCATTTTTTTGTGTGTACTGGTAAAAGGGAGCCCAGTGTGCTGAGTAAAAGGGGAACTGAATGGAAAAAAATCTGAAAAAGAAGCCAGTTACTGCCTTTTTTTGTTTGTTTTAATAGTTTTATATGGTCATCATTTTAGGTAACAAGGAAACAAACCCAATGTCTGCTCTTAAGCAGAAGTTTCAAGTTGAATCACTGAAAACATACCTTAAAATAACATCTTTAGAAGCAACTTCTTTGTTTCATGATTATGTGAAGAAACTTGAGAATATTCTCTGATTTTTATATAGAAAAGATCCTGAATGACTGACTTTAGGAAGTTGTCAATGTAGTTTTTCTTTTGCTTATGGGAAGAACTCCAAAGATGAGATTTCAGTGTATATTACAGACAAATTCTTTGCAATTACAAAAAAAAAAAAAAATTTATGTCATTAGTCAAAATATAATAAACTAAACATCTTTTACTCAACTTTTAAATTCAGAAGCACCTGTATTAAGCATCAGAAAACTCTTCTAGCATTTTTGCTGTGTTGTTTTCTATGCAGTCCTTTGCATGGCATTCTGTAAAGGGATGTTTTTTCTTCTTCTCCCCCTCCCCATAGGTGTGCTGTCTTTTTGTATAGGTGGGTGCCAAAAGTTCACTCTTCCATTTCTTCACCTGTGTATCCAGGTCAGAGCTTTCAAAGTAAAATCTGGATTTCAGATTACCCAGTTTAAGACATCCAGGCATTCTAGAATCTCAGTTCAGCCAGGGTTAGAGAAAGCAGCAAAGGAACACAGCATAGGTGGAAATAGCTTGGATTACATTTTGCAGGCACAGTGAGGTCATTTGCATGTTAGTGACCTGATCAACTTGGCTCTAATGAGCTAAGTTAGTCAGAACTGTGATTAACTCAGGAAGTGTGAGCAGGGACAGCAGTGAGCAGCAACATCAGTTCTTTTTTTGTTGGTTTTTTTTTTTGTTGTTTTTTTTTTTATGCCTATGACTTAAAATGAAGTAGTTTATGTGTTCCTAAAGAAAACCCCCTAGTTTTCCTTAACCAAAGAAACCACCTCTGACTGTAAGAACAGTCAGATACCTGAGGTGCCATTGATTGATAATCCTGGGGGCATCTGCTGCCCAGGAGGTTTTGCAGTAATAACATGGAATCACAACAGATGATGCCAGGGGGAAATGTGGCAGAAAAAGAACCACCATGCTGCTCCCTTCCTGATGAGGAGAGGGTGATGGCCACTGAAGGTCTCCCATGCTCATGAAAGAGTGTGTCTCAGAACATCATCAACCTTCAAAAAGCAACTGTCTTTGAATGTGTGTGTCAGTAGGAAGCCTGGGGTTTGGGTAGTATTGGAAGTGTCAGTAAGCACAGGGCATTTGGGACAAATAATTTAAAAGTTCCTGTGAGAGAAAAATACTATTTTGCACAGTTTTCTTCTTGATCATGGTAAGTGTTTTACATGGTGAAGCAGTTATCAGTTTCTTTATTCTTATATTTATATTTAAATATATAAATATATTGCAAATGATGATTATATTGCAAATGCAGTTCTTATATTGTCTGTTTGCCTCAGAGAGATTGCTAGGTCATAAAAGAGATACCAAAGGAGAGGTACTTCCCAGAAAATGAGGAAGAGATTTATAATCAATTAGAGAGAGAGAATGTCCTTACCAGAGATCTCTTAGATCTACCTTCAGTCTCCTGTAAGTAACAGGATATATGACACTTTTTACTTCTGGTTTCTACTATCAGAAGGAATCAAAATATTTGTTAATATTAATCACATTTTTAAAAACAAACAGCATCCTACTCCTTATTTTCATTTTGGGCATTCATTCAGTTAGAAAGGCAGAGCAGTCTTAACACTGTGATTTACCAATGAGCCCCAGTAATTTTGTGTGAATGCTACACACTTGAATTTTCAAGCAAATTCAAAAGCAGCCCTTAGATGAAGGCTGTCATTTTACACTGGTTTTCAGATAACTCCTGTTCGCTGCAAAGTTGTGAGTGCCCAAGTATTTGCCTGTGTATGCAGCTCTTATCTAAATCCCAAAGTCCAGACTTTGTGAACATCCGCTTTCAGAATTATTAAGATAAACAAGCAGAAGGTCAGAAGGTCTAACCAATAGTTAGACCACTATTTCACACAGTGAAAAGTCTCTTTTGGACAAATGTTTTAGAAATATGTCCCTCTTTTTTTTCTTTATTTAAAAAAAAAAAATAAATGGAAGAAGTAGAATAGGTAAGTCGGCAGCACCTCAGTTGAGCTAGCTTCTTTAAGCAGACTCAAATTTGTGTCAGAATCTCAGAATTTCTGCACTACTGTGCCTTCATTGTCTACATGCATATATTTAAATGGGTTTTTGCAGCCAATGGTAACCAGAAATCCTAGTAGCTGACCACCATGTATCTGTCATGTATTTATTCTCTTATCCTTCCTCTTAGAGACTTTCTTGTGGTGGAATGTGCAGGCTCTCTTGTGTTGGCCCAGGTGCACAGAATCTATGCAGTGGCATTGTCCCAGGAATTTTGGACAGAATCATGGATTAGAAGGGATATTTAAACATCATCTCGTTCCAACACCCCTGCCATGGGCAGGGACACCTTCCACTAGACCAGGTTGCTCAAAGCCTCATCCAGCCTGGCCCTGAAAACTTCCAGGGATGGGGCATCCACAGCTTCTCTGGGCAGCCTGTGCCAGGGTCATCCCACCCTCACAGTAATTAATCTCTTCCTAATGTCTACTCTAAACCCATCCTCTTTAATCTTAAAGCATGCCATTGTGAAAATTCCTTCTCCAGCTGTCTTGTATGCCTCTTTAAGTGCTGGGAGGCTGCTAGAAAGTCTCCCTGGAGCCTTCTCTTCTCCAGGCTGAACAACCCCAGTTCTCTCAGCCTGTCTTCACAGGAGAGGTGCTCCAGCCCTCTGATCTTCTATGTGGCCCTCTGGATTTGTTCCTGTGGGTTCATGCCCTAATGTAGGGGTCCCAGCTCCAGAGCTGAAGCAGCACAGTTAGGGGTCTCATAACAGTGGAGTAGAGGGCGAGTATAATCTCCCCTGATGTTTCTTTTGATGCAAACCACAAACACACAGCCTTTGCTTAAATGCCAACTTCTTCTGCAAGAGCAGGTAGGAAGACCTGGTGAAAATATGTCCTTTGGTAAAAGCTGGGGTTTGAGAATGCAGATACCTGTGTGTTGGGAAGGGAGGACATGAAGTTTTGACGTGAGGCTGCAGAGCAGCTGGTGCATGGGATCTTAGTAAATGCACAATAATTTCTTTCTCATCCATGAGTCTACATCTCTTGCACTCACTGGAGGAACATACCCTTGGGCATAGAGTAGCATCATGCCTGCTGTCCTCACAGTTCTGTGTCCAGAAATTAACTTGGCAAAGGTGTCCCTGGGCTTTAAGCAGAGAAAACCCACTGGAATGCTGGAATCCCACTGGGATATGGAAGTATACTTACTTCTACGATTAAAGACAACAGCTTTTCAGCAATGGAGGAAACAGAGGTTGCAACATCCAGCTGAGACTAGTGTGGAAATGTAAACAAAAACTAAATCTAGTCTTTTCAAAGGCACCTGCAAACCCTCTTGTTTAAATGTGATTTACAAGCCAGAGTGTGCCCTGTGCAGCTGGGGATGCATTACAGTGTCACTGTGCTGCTCAGGAGTGGTGGGTCTTACTGTTATAAGCAGGATCAGGAAGAGGTGTGTGTGTGTGGGATTGTTGCAAGCCATCAGAGCCAGACCCCAGTTTTTCTTCCTCTTCCTGTTGCAGTTGCAGGAACACTCACTTGCATAGGAGAGAGGAACTGGGCAAATTGGTGGGATCTTCTTCAGTATGAGATCTTTGCCTGGCTCTGCTACAGTTCAGTGTTTCTGTCCAGTGTTTCAGATAGTTAAAATGGATATTTCATTACACAACTACTCACTCATGTAATATGTAATGCTGGGAAGAGCTGAAGAACACACCTAATTAAACCTAAACCTTAGATACTTTCCAGAGTAATGCTTAGAAAAGGATTTAGAGTTCCTGTCCTGTCAGAAACTCATTGCTGCTCATGTGAAGCTCATAACTCACCAGGTGGCCAAAGACACAGAAATGCCTGAAGGAGCATTAAACAAGAAAAAACAAGTTTAACCAGCAGGCAGACTGCTCATGCCACTCTTGACACTGAGCCCTCTTTGCCTTGAGCTATTTCATGATTTGTGCTAATCTTTTACCTCAGTTCACCCCTCCTGTGTGCCTGACCTTTAACCCTGCCTAGCAAAGTGGCTTGAAATAAAAACTAAGGATGCTCCTTCCTTTTCCTCCATGCTTTGTAGCTCTCTGAAGGGTAGTGGTAGAGGAAACCATTCTTCTGTCTGTTATGTCTATTCTCTTACCTCCTCTCTCTGTCATCTGGCAGAGTCCAAGACCTTTGAGAACTCTATCTTTCTTCTCCTCTATCTTTTTTCTCCTCTTTCTTCAGTTCCTGGAGCCACAGTGCCTGGAGTCTCCAGGATCTTTTGTAGAAATCAACTGTAGGAAAAAAGAAGACAGAAAGATGGGGAGGAAAAGCTGAGCACTGAGAAGCATTATGGAAAAAAATTATCAGCTGCATTACACATTCCTCTATGCTAGATGTGCTAGGGAGAGTGGCCAGCACTTCACAGACCTCAAGCAGCAATGTGGCTTCCTGTCCCTGGTCCCAAGTTTTGGGGTGCACTCCTCAGCCAGTCCCTGCATATTTCCCGTGGCAGTGCTTGCCAGGCGCTTCAGTGGGAATGTGGCCAGCAGAGCAGGACTGGGGCAACCCCAGCCCCAGCTCCCTGCACGCCCATGGCCTATCATTGGCACAGCTCCAGCTGCCTGGCCAGGGGCAGGGATGGTGGCCATGCCTCAGTTGTCCATACAGGCCAGTTGTCCCCTTACAGGTCACAACCTACAGGTCACCTTGGCCAGTGGTATCATCTGCAGAGATTTCCTTCATCTTCAATGTGTCCAGGGGTCTGTGCCTCTGCTGTTGGGGAACAGCTGAGCTCAGAGTTGATGGAGCTTGATACTCATTGCATGAGGCACAGATAAATATCCAGGAAGGGGCTAAGCAGTCTGCCTGAGCTCATCTCCAAAGCCATACTGCTCATTCACTCATCTGTATAGTGAGGAATGGAAACTGGGGCTAGTGACATTGTCCCTTTTGGTTTTGGTTTAGGGGATGGGTTGTGTTCACATGTTCCCTTCTGGTCAGTGAGTGCATGGGAAAATGAACCTCACTGATGGCTTGGGGGTGACCTGCAGAGATGCTGTGCATTTATTTAGTGGGATGCAGAGGTGAATAGGGCCAAACACTTGTTCTTTTTGCTGTTTATACAGGGGACTTTTGGGCAGCTCTCTGGAACAGCTTGGGGTTTTTTCCATGCTTTGTGACAGCAAAGAGGGCAAAATGACTACTGTGTGTGTCACTTGGATAGTACAGGGCTTTTCTCCTGCGGGGCCTTGGTTTCTAAATTTCTGACACCACACCCCCACCCCCTCCCCCACAAGATCAATACAGTTGTGGAGTTTTTGTTTGCTATGAATTGTTTAACATTTCAGTTTCCCCTGTGCCTCTTGAACACTTTGTCAAAAGAGCACTTAATGTTTATTTCAAGTTTGTATTTTATATAACGCTCCAGCTAAGATTTTGTTCTCTTTTTCAAGAACAGTCCTTTAGGGGCTCTTTTGAGTGTTCTGGCATTTGAAAACACACCTGATGTCTTTGCCTCATTAGCTTTCAGTGGGCATTGGCCACAGCAGCACAGAAAATGGAGCAGTGAGGATGCAGAAACCAGGAGCTCCTTTGCTTGTCTATGGATGTGCTCTGCCTGTTCCCCATGGTGCAGGCAGCTCCTGGAGGATACCCACAGGGAGCAACACAAGCAGCATCTCTGGGATCAAACTCATGCACGTGACACACGTCTGACACTTCATTGTGGTATTTGCTTTCAAGTGGTGGATTTCCCATCTCTCTGTGCTCCCTCAAAAATCTTTCACTGCTAACAGTGAGCAAACTAAAGTCTGCTCTTCTCTTTTATAACATGTGACTTCTGTAGGATTTCTAACTTAACAACTATCCCAATATCAAGGGTCTTCCTGTCTATATTCTTAGTCAGGTGATAAATATGTTGTTTGCTAAAACTTGTTCAGGCTGCCTCAAATTTTTGTCAGGTGTGTCTTGGCCACTGTTACTGCCAAAGCCTGGCTACTGCTCTAGAGAGAGAGACTTTGAGAATAGGAGCATGCCTTTGGATGGAAACCCTTCAGTTGCTTTGCAGGGATTTTGTCTTCACATCTCTTCCAGCCTTATCTCAGTGGATCTTCCAAGAAATATCAACACCGACCACTAGGAGAGGATGGTGTTTGACCTGGAAGATGAATTTTTAAAAAAATAAACAAAAAAAATCAAGGAAAAGCTTCTTTTTGCTTACTTGACAGAAACAATGCTGATATTGAAAATATGAAGGAATCATAACTGGTTTTTTGTGGTGCCAGCTATAATCAGTGTTTCTCATTGCTAGAGGGGGCAATGTTTCCTCCTTCCAAAGCTTTTTCCTCTTTTATTTTTAATTTATATTATAAAATGACAATTTATATTGTCATGCAAGAGATTAATCCTCAATACAAGCCCTGCCTCAGAAGTCTAGGTAATCACTATGTAAAAGCATTATGAGGACTAGATTTGTTCACATTCCTTTACAAAAATAGAGATGTAACAGGTAAGAGTTTGTTGGATTCAGGACCTTTGTTAAAAGCCTAACCTCAGGTCACAGAATAGTAGAATATTAAAGTCACAGATTGGAAAAGACTCTTAAGATAACATTAGGTTCAATGGTAAACAAAGCACTGTCAAGTCCACCACTAAACCATGTCCCAGAGTGGCGCATCTACACCTCTTTTAAACACTGTGGTGACTCAACCACTTCCCTAGGCAGCCTGTTCCTGCCTAGGGAAGAAATTTTTCCTAATAACCAATATTAACCTCCCCTGACACAACCTGAGGTCACTTACTCTTGTCTTGTCACTTGTTATTTGGGAGAAGAGATTGACCCCAGCCTCACTACAGCCTCCTCTCATACAGCTGTAGAGAGATCCCTCCTGTGTTTGATTTCCATATGATGCCTCCACAATGAAACCCCTCTTTTTGGCAAAAAATGCAATTTTTTTTAAATCTTCCTGCAGCTTCAGTAGATGCAGGACGTGTTCCTCTGAGCAAAACGCTGACACCCAGCACAGGGCATGAAAAACCTAGTGCTGGCTTTCACCTGCAGGAGGATGGCAGGTCCCCCTGAGGCAGCTCCAGAAGCAGAACTGGCTCTGCAAACACAACCATGGCAAGGCTGGGAACAAAACACCTTCAGTTTGGAGGTGCAGGGGGAATTTCTTTTTTTTCAGATATGCTGTAGAAACCCAAGTTCCTTCTGTGTTGTGCAAAATTTCCCGTCCTGACAGGGAACTAATAACTGCTTGTAAGTGTTTCTGAGCAGCAGCTTCAGTGCAAAGCTTGGGCCCCAGGCTTTCATGTGAGAGGCTGCAGAAAAGTGGTGGGGATTCTGATCTGAACACCCTTACAAATTTTTTGAGGAATGCTGGCTTCAAAGCTTGAGAGCAAGCAAGCAGAAACTGCCATGGTAGGAGTGAGGAAATGACAGGAGGTAGATGGAAAAGCAGGGAAAAAAAGAGAAAATGTGCAAAGGAAAAATGAGATAATAAAGGGAAACATGCCAAAGAAAGAAGAAGATACACAAGAATATAGCATTTTAAAAAGCTGAGAAGGAAAACTAAGCTAAACACAAAGCAGACAGTCTAGGATGTAAAATTTCTAATGTTTAAAAATCTATGAAGTCTGACCCTATAAAGTCAGAGTGTTCAAGAAGATGCATATGCAAGTGAATTCATGTGGACGTGACATTTTGTTCAGTCCTACAGGTATTTGTGTGCAATTTTTATTTGAATCCAAAGGAAATTGAATTGTTCTTTTCTTGGCAAAAAGCTGCCTGCTGTTGAGGATAGCAGTGTAATTTATAATCATGGGGTTTTTCTCCTGCCATGGTTTGCAGCAGAAGACAGGTGTTTGAAATTCTGGCAGTGCCTGAGTTTGCAGCAGAACAGCTTTATCTTGGCTGTGACAGCCACCCTGTGCAGGGCAGGGGCCCTGGGAAAGCCCATTCTGCTCCTCTGTCAAAGCTGACTATGGTTCACTCACCAAAAACTGAGTGAGATTGAGGCTGGAAGTACAAGAAGTTTGGTTAACCATGAGTCAGCTTCTGCCAGATCAGATTCTCAAAAATTATTACTTTGGTTAATCACAGTTTTGCAAAAATGACTGGCATAACAGGTGTAATTAAAAATAAAATATTTTTTCCATCTGCTTCTCATGCTTTTTACTCCTGTAAGCCTCTGACCAGCTGGCCCACCAAAGTCATATTTTCATGTATTTCCTCCCATCACAAAGTTTAATTATTTCCTGGAAGAAAAGCAGGAGAACTAAAGAACACATTGGACTGAGTTAGGGTCTAACCAAGACCAAACCAAGGTTTTCTTTTGAAGGACTACCAAAGCAGGATAGACAGCGTGGTTACAACAGCCTCCATGAATGACACTTCTAGACCCATATCCATCTGGGAATGGGTTTATCAGCTGGAAGAGTCACTGCCAGTCACTGGGAGGAAACTGCATTTCCAGTGTCTCTGCTGGAAATGTGGGACTTGCAGGCTTTCCTGGGAGAGCCCTGGAGGTGTGCCCTGCTCCCAGCGCAGCCAGACCTGGGAGCTGACAGTGGCCAGGCTTCTCCAACCTCTTCTTATCACTCTGTCACCAAGTAAAACCTAAGATTAACTCAGACACTGCTATTAATATTTCACTAGTACTCCCCTTTGCAGCAAATGGATGGTTTTGATGAATTATTCATGCTTGGGCGTAGCCTATTAAATTTGAAGTGGGGTGTACGCTTTCCTGTTATTTATTTATCATTGCTTTTATTTGACAGGGTGTTTTTCCCCTTGCTATTTCATTTTTCACTTGCTTAAATGCCTCTCCTTCAAAGTTCAGCCTGCTTGCAGGAAATTAATCTTGTGCCTTATGACTTTTAAGTAAGACTGAGCTCTCTGCGAGGGTATGAGACTGAGCCACAAAGAAAACTTTCAGACCCACTCAGTCACTTCAGTGCAGAAAATCTCTTTGGAACAAATGACTCAGGGAATTTGGTAGCAAATCTAACCACTCAAAGCTCATCTGTGGCCTCAGAGCTGTCTGCTTTTTGTTTCACAGGGATATTTGGCTACTTCTGCTGAGGGAACAACCTGCTCTAAGATCAGCCATCAGTTGTTGCCCTGTCCTCTCCTTTGCCAGTGGGGGGTGTTCTGTTGGAAC
Organism: Muscicapa striata striata; assembly: GCA_030060385.1. Classification (NCBI taxonomy): domain Eukaryota; kingdom Metazoa; phylum Chordata; class Aves; order Passeriformes; family Muscicapidae; genus Muscicapa; species Muscicapa striata. Next base: position 7,535,948 of record JAREIS010000016.1, on the reverse strand, counting down.
CCTCCTGCACACAAGTTTTGGGGAGTGTAAATCTTTCTGGGCTGGCTGCAGGTTGTATCCTCTCCTTAGAAGTGGCCTTTTGCTTTGCTCTGTGAAAACAGTCTACTCATAGCTTATTTGATTTCTGTGGCTCATCTTGATTCACAAATAAGACAAATTGTAGTGAAATTGAATTAAAGATTTCCTTAGAAGACTCTAAGACAGGTTTCAGGGTTTAGGGCTTGAAAACTGAAAGCTGCACAAGCATGTGAATCATAAACCAGTCTCCCAGCTTAGCTTTAACAGGCCATTATCCCATTATCCTCCTGGTCATTCCTGTGCCCAGATCCAGGGGAAAGGCTGAGGTTTAGAGAGCTGCTGGTCCGAGAACTACCCTACCAAAATCATGCTTTTCAGTATGACAGAACCTCTTTCTACATTCCTCTTTCTCCATCCAGCCTTGCCTGTATGCAAGCCTGAGTGTCCCTCCCTGAGCAGGCATAAAAGTCTTGTTGCTGCTGGGGACTGGAGGCTGCCAGATTTGCTGTGTGGCACAGGCTTCCCTTCATTCACACCTGTGTGACCATCACCCTCCACCCCATCTGCTCCCCCTCTCCACACAGCAGCCATGCAAGATGCCCCTGGGAATGCCCACACAGGAGGCCACAGGGGTTGGTGAGTCCTGCCATGGAGTGTGGTGGCAGAAGGGGGGGCAGAGACCAGGTTTCTTGGGAGGGAGGGCATGGTGGCAGGCTTCAGCTGGAGGCAAAGATCTGGCAGGGGAGACCTTCCCCACTCCTTCCTGCATGAACAGATTTAGACAAAGAATGAGATGCTCTTGTTGCCCCAAGAGATATCATGATTCCACCCCCAACAGACCCCAGTATCCGTGTTGGGACAGGTTCAGTGGGATCACCCAGCATTGCTTTGCATTCTCAAGGCTATGTCTGGCATATATAATGCAGGAAGAACTCAGTGTGGAAGGTCTGAGTTCCACATGCACTCTGCAAAGCCCCAGTCTGTAGTATTGTCTCTCCTGCAGAGATCACAGGTGGCATTTCAGGGTACTCTGCTAACATAGACCCAGCAGTGGGTCAAATTACCAACTTGCACCTGAGCACATGCCATCAGAGTAATGACTCCTGCTTCACAGAGACTCATTTACCTTTCAACAGCTTTGAAGTTCTCAGGGTCCCTATTCAGAGGCAGTTCAGTGCCTAAATCACTAGTGGTTACAGGAAGTGTCACTGACTTTCATAGGAGCAAGGACAGAGTCACACAAAACAAAGGTGCAATTCAGATAGCATCAAACTGTAGTGGGTGTTAGATCAGGTCCTCTGTACTTACATATGAGCAAGATATTATTTGTTAAAATGAGATAATTTTAAAATAATTTCAATTATTTTGATTTGCCCTAGTTTTTCATGGACCAGGATGTTCCCCTCAAAGGGTTCATTTAAAATTGTGCTGCCATTAAGCCCAAGACACTTTGCAAGGCCCACAGGAAGCTTTCATTCAGCTTGGAAGATCTGTGCTGCAGTCCCCAGTCTGCTCCCTACCACACTGTTCCCATGCCAGAGCGTGGTCTACAGCCTGTGACCATATCAGCTGTGGCAGGGAACACGTTGCATTATGTGAGTGTGATTTTGCAAAGCAATGGCTCTTGGGGAAAGTAATTTCCTGGAGCAGAAGCAGGAATGCAAAGTTTTTGGGAGATTGCAGTGGGCAGTTAAAAATGTGAGAGCCAAGAGGTGGGTGTGCCAGGAAAGGACCTCTTCTTAGGCAGATGCCACAGATCCTTCAAATGCAATTCCCATTCATTGGTGGAAGTGGGATTGCTGGTTCCTGCATGCTTTTTGGGTTGTCACTCACCTTGCTAACAAACATCAAGCCTCGTGGCACGAAGTTTCTGCCCTTGCCAAGGCTCCCCAGGGCACCTGGGGGTGAAGGGGAGGAAGGTGAGAACCTGCTGGCTGGTGAGGAGGTTGAAGTGAAAGTGCTCTGTCACTCATACTTTGGAAGTGTTGTAGTGGTGACAACAGCAGGGAAAAGATTGGTTTTGACCTTTCCAGCTGTGTCTCAGGGGCATGGTCTGTTAACAATTATAGTCCTCCCTCTGCAAGGGATTGAATACACTGCATGCTAATTTATGGTACTTAATTTACAGACAAGTATCTTTGACATTTCCTCATGTCTTTTCCCGTAATTGGAGGAGCACCTCTCCTTTAACTTTTTTACCTTTCATGCACATAAATCTCAAAGCAGCTGCATTGATAATTTGGCCCTAAGACGGAAGCTGCAGGTCAAGTATGTTGTTTTTCTGAGGTGGGACAGTAATGGGCATTTAAGTCAGTCCCACAGTACAGCCTGTCCTAACACCAGCTGCCCTGTTCCTAGCCACAAGTATACTTTGTGGCAAAATGCATGCTATTTATATGGTAGAGTTACAATTCAGTTCCCTTCTAGGAAACCAGTACTGTAGCAACCGCCTGCAGTATCCTGCCCTGTTTAAGAAATTGCTATAGAGACATAATTCTTATCATTCTCATCATCTCTACATTATCAGCAGTAACACAAATGTCCACCTCACAGGTACCAGGTACAGGTAGGAGATAACTATCACACTGTCCCACTTAAATGAGTTTCAGTGCTGCCCAGTAAAATTGTTTTTTGTGTGGTGCTTCAAGGATGTGCAGTGCAGGGTTTAAATAGTGTGTCATGACAGGGCTTCAGCTAGGGTCATGTGTAAAGACTACCCAAGTTGAATAATATTTGGTGAGGCAGCATTATTAGCTATGCAGTGACAATCCAGCAGAGGCAGAAATGAGGCAGAAAAAGGGATTATGATCCACATGGCAAATATATTTTTATTTATGTCTGCCTCATAAATCTATCATACTTTAAATCTCATCCTTGCTCTCCTTGTATTTCCAAGCTTGTTTGAACTCTGCTTTAACACAGCTGGTGCCTATGGGATGTGCTGGTGTTGAGTCACTGCTGAGGACACAGTGTCGAGCTCAGTCTAGGTCACATGAATAAAAAATACTATTTGTCATGGTGGAAACTCTGAGGTGCTCCCCTACCTTCTGCCTAAGCTGTAATAGGTCAAGAGAGGGTGCTAAGAGTGTTAAGCAAACTTATCTGGTAAGGAAACACCCACCCCACTTTTCCTGTGCAAGTAAGATGTTTAGATTTAGAGAACACATCCCTTTGGTGCCTTCTTCCTTATCTCAGAAAAGACATTGCAGCATTTAATGGGATGTCATGGAGACCAACAAAAGTAATTAATGATTTGGAAAAGGTCTGTAAGAAAAAAGCTGGGACAAACCATCAGGCTGGTGTAAAATATCTTAGAAAACAAAGAAAAGGAGCTATGGCACAGCCCATCAAATAATCAAATACCATAGAGGAAGTATTTTTAAATAGAAATAAGTAATCAAAAATCCCTGGAACTTGTTTCAATATACTTTTGAATAGAGCAAATGTATGTTGAATGGATCTTAATTATGGAGATTTGTTCATGAGAGGCCTTCCTTGAATACAACACACAACATACAACACACAACACACAACAACATACATAGAACAGCATGTAGCTCATGGTCCAGCTGCTCTGGTGAATGACAGCCTTTTCAATAAAGACATACAGTTTGGTAATTTTTTTCACCTGCCTGTTTTCAGAGGTAATCTGAAGGATGATCCTTCAGCCTGCAGAAAGTGGCAAGAATCTTGTCAAGGCAGGACATTTCTTAAAATTCCTGTAGGACTGATTAATAATTTTTCTCTCTTGATGTTGTGTTTTCAGATCTAAGGCTTCTGCAATCTGCATCATCAGGGCTTGAGTGATAGTTTATATTTGCATCCATCAAGTACTTTTACATGTGAGCCTCAGTGCATTGGGAAACGTGTCCTTGAAATCTGTGTCAGTTGTGAGGTGATGTGAGGAGTGCTGTGTCTTTCTCAGGCTTTCCTGTTCAATAAAGGCTTGGACAAACTGTAGGGAGACACCAGGATGGTACTGGGATGGAGCACAACAGATCAGAGAACAAGGAGAGAGGGCTCAGCTTGTTCAGCCTGGAGAGGGATCTTGGCATCTATATCAACCCAATCAGAGCTCATAGAGAAGATGGAGCCAGCCTTTTGTCAGTGATAAGGAAAAGGTCACAAGTTGCATCAGAGGAAATTCCAACCATTTGCATGGAAGAAGTTTTCACAGGGAGGGCAGTCAAGCGTTGGCAGAGGTTGCGTGGCCATGCTGAGGAGTTTCCATGGTGGGTGACTCTGCCCAGCCCGGCTTGGCAGCCAGCCCTGCCTTGTGGATGAGGTGTCACTGCAGACCTTGCTGTGTCTCAAGTGTGGCTTAGCAGTGAGGAGAGGAAATATTCAGAGCGTGTGTGCATTCCGTGAGCGAGAGCGGCGGGGAGAGGAGGCGGCACAAATGGCCCTTATTGGAGGAGAAGTGGGGTGAAGAGGTAGAGACCAGACACTGCTTCATTTCCTTATAAAGACAAAACATCTATTGCATTATGGGGTTTTGTCACACTCACTTCCCTCTCTGGGCTCAGTCGTGGGCTCGCACTCTTGGGCTTGCCTAGTTGAGCGGCAGGAAAGGAAGAGTTTCCTTGTCTGCAGTGACAACTGCTTTGCAGCTCCTCCACCCTACAAGACATTGGGTTTATTTAAGAAGTTCTGCCCTTTCTGTTGGATTTGAGCTGCTGAGCTGTTCGTTGCTCTGACAGTTTGGACCCACTGCTTGAAGCCAGGAGGTAAGATCAAAGCATCTGGTGGTTTTTTGGCAAGCTGCTCTCACTGAGGACCCCAGCAGTTTAACTGCACAGGAAATTGTGGTTGCCATGAAAAAACAGCAGGTTCTGTATTAGTATGAAGCATTTTCCAGTAGTCTTGTGCACAACATTTCTACTGTCCTTCAGGAAAGTCTTTGATGGATTTAATTTGGCAGAGTGGTTTTTGGCTGGGTAGAATAGTAGTTTTGGAACTGGCATTGGGTTGGAAGGGCATGATAAAGTAATAAGCCATTATTTAGATTGCAGACTGGATCCATGTGAAAAGGTAATTTTAATTCTAGTGATGAGAAACACTGATTCATAAATATAATGTATTTTGGCTCATAGTGCTTGCAATGTAATCTGCTGGGTGTTAGGACATTTATATCAGGCTTTTAGAAATGTAATTTTACTTTCCAGTGGATAAATAAAACTGATTCATGATAGAGCCTGATCGCAGTAGGGACTTCTGCTTTAAAAATAATGATATGGGGTCATCCTAACATAATATTTGCCTTATAATATCTTGACTGATGAATCTGGTCAGGCTTGTCCCTTGTCTTCTTTGGAAATTCAGCTCAGGCTCTACATGAATTTTGAGTTGCAAATATCTTCAGATATTTTAGGTCGTCGTATTGTGAACAGGAGCCTCCAGGCTCAAGTGCCTTCTCTGTAAGAGCAGTAGCCTTGCTGGTTTTGTCATATAGTGATTTCCTTGGCACACGGATTTGGTTTGAACACTGACCAAATGAAACTTCAGGTCCTTGTTATCACAACCAAAGTCAACAGACCAGGCTGGCTGGCTGATCTTGTACTGCTACAGGTGTCAGGTGAAGATGATCTCTAGCAAATCTGAGCAGCTGGCTGCTCAGCACATGGGGTTTGATCATCTTGCTAAAAGCAGACCACACCCTGAAACCACTTCTGTAGAGAAACTCCAGCATGTTTCACCTTCCTCCCCTTTTGCTTGCCCAAACTACTTGGAGCAGTCTGGCCTCCTGAGATGAGAGGGAAGCTCTCGTGAATAGACAAGAGATGTGGAAACCCCCTCTGTGGTGGGAAACTACTAAAAAGTGATGTTAGATCCAGGAGGGACTGGGAAGTACCTGCCTGCTTGCTGGTAATGTGAGCAGGAGTTTCTGCTTCCATCCTGGCCATAAGGGCCAGATTTAACTAGCTCAGAAGCTGAGGGCAGTGTTCACCTTATAGGTCAAAAAAGGGAAGCATTTTATTACTGGGTTTGAAACTGCTTCCTCAACTGAACTGGAGTGACTCCACACACTCCATTGTCTTATATATTACTATCAATTTTTTTGACCCTGTTTCTTTCTGATTTCAGTCACGATCAGCTTAAACACACAGCTGTGTAGCTTGGAGCAGAGTTATGTTGATAGAGAACCTACTGTAAAAGTCATTACTGTATGTTTTTTATAAAGCATGAAAGGACTAGGAAGAGATTGAGTAAAGGGGAAGGAAAGAGATGGGGGACACCAGGCGAGTACAGTGCATTCAGAAATGTAGCTCATTTTCATACCCAGCACCTTCATGCAAAACAGCAGTCTCCAATGAAATGCTGATACAAAATGTAAAATATTTATCAAAATGAAAACTATTTAGGAAAAAATCTGAAAGAGTATTTAGGTGCTGCAGGATGGAGTATGGGAGGGTCTGTTGGACACTCTGTGCATTTTTGCAGTTATCCAAGGGGAAAGATGTAGGTTGGGAAATAAATTCCTGCCCCATGATGAAACAAGTAGGGTGTCCTGGACATGGAGGCTATGCCAACATGCAGGAGAGTGGCATGTGAGAGGCATGAGAGGGATGCCCAGTGAGCAGGCTTGGGGACCATGCCATAAAGCCAAATCTTCCTTCAGAGGAAAGGGGAGCAGGAGGACTGTGCCTTCTGCTGCTCCAGTTCCTGCTTGGGCTTCCCACTGCACATTACAGCTCCCAGTATGGCACCATTGCAAGATGGGGTGCAAGCAACAGCACAGCTGGCAAGGAGGGCTGTGTTCAGATGTGCTCTCCTTTTACTTGTCTTTTTTCTGGATTTTGTGGGTGAAAGGGCCTGTTCACTGCTGGAATCACTGAGGTGTCCTGCAAAATTGAGGACAGAATTCAATTTCTAGTATGTGAGCAACAGCAGCAGATCTGTAAATCCTTGTGGAACCAGTCAAATGCAAATACGTGTTTGTATCTAAAAAGCTCCTTTTTACAGCTGGAATATGTTTTTAATATTTTCCATGCACAGAGGAACTGTTTTTCTGCAAATGAGCTGGAAGCAGAGGCTGTCTTCCCCTTTTCTTGCATTGGTTACTTGGCTTTCACAGCACATTTAGTCAGTACTTTGTGACCCGACCTCTTGCCTTCAGGCTGAAGCACACAGGGATAAGAAGAGAAGATTTTATCTGTCTGTCCAGGGTTTTATGCCCATCTGCCACCCCAGTGATGATGGGGCAGGGTTGGGGTAGATTCTCATACCTATATCCAAAGCAGACCCTGCAGATGCTCTCCTCTTCCCCCAGCTCTGCTAGTGAAGATGGAACTGGGTAGGACAGGGCTTTCCATGCCAAATGGGACACCTGTTGAATGACTGAAACTGTTTGCCACTTTGAGAATCAAAATGTTCCTTTATCTATGGAAAAATGTTCTCACTTTAAAGCTAGCTAGCCTGTGTTGATAAAGAGATGAAAAAGATGAGTGATCCAACCAGAAATGTAATGTACTGGATCAAATTTTTTTTTAAGGAAAATTCTACAGACTCTGATTGAAAAGTAATATGCACCTGTATGCTGTCTCTCTAGTAGAATATATCTGTAGATATATTCTAGTATATCTAGTAGAATATATCTGATACAAGACATATAAAGAGAGTATTTATAGGTTCAGAGCTCTGCTTTTTCAATATCTTAATTTCCTTGAAGGATTAGCCCTTCCTGCCACTGAGTGGTATATTGGAAAGAGATCTCCATCTCTTTCCAGACCCTGTGGATTTTCCCTTCCTAAGCCCTGTTGACCAGTATTTGATTTAGGACTAAGGCATCACATTGACAAATAAGGTCCTTGATAAAATGGAACATTAACAAATAACTCATGGGCATTGGTGTGTTCTTTCTGAACAATGATAAATATATTTTCTCTGTATTTTTTTTTTTCAAATTCTGTAAGAAAAAGAAACAGAGTGCAACATCTTAATAATCCCACTGCCTACATACATGGTAAGGTTTGCTGTTGCAGGCACAGTCTCTTAAAAAACCTTTGAGGCAAAGATTGTCATTTATTGTGGGCTAAATCATGAATCTTTGTAATGTACTAGGGAGGAAGTATTTGCCATATCTTCAGAAAGACTCCTCTTGGTGTTTTGAATGCTGATTTAAACAGCAAGATCCCACTCAAACTGAAGAGACTGTGATCCAAGTTACTCATTGCTAACAGAGCCAAGTATGTTTCTGTCTATTTTAGTATTTAAAATTTAGCTCAGCCTCTTTTACAATATTAAAAAAATACTCTTACTCATCTGTAGTTATTTCAGTAGAGAAAGTGTCATAGTCTAATATGCACAACATGAAAAACTAACTTTTTTTAATGAACAACCTCATGTGTTTGAAAATGTTGCCGTTTGTGCTTCTTAAATGAAAGTCCTTGTGTAAGAGATGTGTCTACTTGTCATGCAGTCCCAAACCTGTGTGTGTTTTGTCAGCCATGGTGAGCAGCTGTCTGAGTAACTGAGCAGCATGGAAGAAAGATATGAACTCTGGCTTTTATCTTACATCATGAGCAGAAAAAAAAGCTGTCACAAAAAAATATCCACTCAGTCTGCCTGGAAGCTGTGACACCAAACAAGAATAAAGGACATCGATGGGATTGTTTGTTTGGCTAAGAAGGCTGGATACCCCAGAGCTATCACTGCAAATGGTCACTGGCAGCCCACTTTAATTTAGCATTAAAGCTACTATCCTATTTTGCTGTGGGTGCAGTATAGATCACCCTCCTGGTGCAGGGATATATCTACATTATTTTGATCAGAACTGTAAGAGAAATAACAGCTAATAATAAATATATAGGAGAAAAGCATGATAGTAGCAAATATGCTGATATTGAAGTTTAGTTGAGAGATAAACTATTCTAGATTATGCAAAAGAACACGCTTGGTTTATTGTCAACAAGATGGCTTTGCTGCTACATTTTAGTTGAAGGTTTTTGCTGATGAACACAAGATGAAACTTTCAAATTGAGGAACTTCTAGGCCACACTGCTGTAGTTTTGTAGCATTTATTCTTCTTTCAACATGAGATCTATCTTATGGTTTATCTTTTTCTCACCCCTTAGTGACAATGAAAATGGCAAAAACTTGTCTCCAGAAGGAAAGTATCAAAACCTAACTCAAAAATCCTCTCTTATCTCCTCCTCAGCCCTTCCACACTGTAGGAAATCAGCTGAGACAAATAATTTGAACAGAAATGCAGATGGATATATGGACTTTTGTGTGGTATCTTATGAGACAAAGGGAGAGGGAAATATTTCTGGGGAGGAATATCCTATCAGGGATATTCTGAGGAGTGACCAGGAATAGGCAGGTATGCAAAGGTGCAATAAATATGGGACAAAGATGGAATATGTCTGAGACACTCTTGATTTCCCTTGTACTTTTCTGGCCTTCAGGATGTTCCAGATCTATCACAAGAGTTTCTGCACAATTCTAATGCCTCTTCTCCCAATCCTCCCTGTTGGTGGCATGACCCAGGGCAGGCTGTGCCTTGGGGGAGGATTGCTGGGGGTGCCCCTTTAATGTCAGCTGGGAGGGAAAGCCTAATGCAGAAGAGACCTGGGGAATTATTCCCCAGCCCTTATAGACAGCTGGACTTTGGAAATTGAATTTGTGAGTGAGATAAGAAAGAGAAAAGGAGCTGGAGCCAGACTTAGCTCTGGTAAAGTAAAAGGCAGAGTTTTGTGTGTGCAAGGGGACAGTCTCACTACCCCCTGAATCTCTGACAGCTGTTGTTTTGCAACATTGGTTGCCTCTGAGTTCATCACTTCCAGAAAAAAATAAGCAAGTTTGAAGAGAAGATAGCAGGAAATTTATATATGTCAGTGAGTATGTGTCATGTCACTCTCCAAAAGCTAGACGAGTTATCGTATAATTAGCAAAGTCCTGGTCCATTAACAAAGCAAAGCCCTGATGGTAGAAAGTGAGTAAATTTTAGTAGTTTCTTCGACTTTCTTGACACCAAATTCACAGTTATGTTGTTGCTGACTAAATATGTTTGTGAAAGGTAATGTTGTCCCATGAAATGTGCTTTTGTGGGGGGGAAAGGTACAACTTTGTGTCTATCTACAAAGTGCCATTTCACATCTTCAAGCTTTTTATTGCCTTGCTTGCAACAAAGCTTAAACACTACAGCAGTGGAGAAAAGATCAAACAAGGTAACCATTTAATACAAGCTTGGGAAACCTTGGGGTTTTAATGGCTTTGCTGTCTATTATTTATAGTGCATGGTGGGTGTACACATTGCCAAGCAATGCATAACCAGGCAGCTCCTCTGACTGTGGCTTCAAAATGGAAAAGTAAATTAAAGAACATCAATATCACCATGTTTCAATTTAGCAATTATGTTCAGGTTTAAGATTATTTTAGTTCTTCCTTTATATTCCAGTCTAAAAAGAGTTTGTTATTAGATCCCTTCAAACATCAGTGTGGTCATAGGTTCTTCTGAGGATAAGGTCAAATAAAAGGAGTCTTTAGGGCACAGCTGTGACATATTGGTTTGGAAATGATGGCAGGGAGGGGAGTGCTCTGTTAGAGGCTCTTTTGGGATCAGTTTGCTTGTATCCTCAGCAGCTTAGGTGAGAACCTCTTCCCTTTTTTATACTAACTGGTAACTCAGCAGTCTTCTGAGGAGGAAAGAGTGTATTTGCACAACTTCATGTTTTGCTTTTGCAGTAGCAGGTTTATGCTGCTTGCCAAACAAGAATGAAGTGTCACTTCCAGGCAGTGTTGTGACCTGGATGTCCTGAAGCCACCCAAATCTCAGACTGTTTCAGGGAGTTTTCTCTTTTCCTTCTGAATGTTTAAATTCTTCTGTTTATTTCTGGTTGGCAGTTCCACTGCCTTTCTTGCTCTGGGAGCTGTCTTCCCCTCCTCAGCATCCTGTCTCAGCATCTAAGCATGTGCTGACTTTGACCTCATTCTTCCTTAGTCCCTTCAGTTCTTTCACTGATCTTCCATCACACCAAGTCCAAGATCCCTCCTCCCAGCTGCTCCTGAACTTCAATATCTCATTTGTGCTGACAGCTAAGCTGTTTGTGTTCAGCCTGTAACCAAACTCCCCTCTGACCTGCCAAACCTCCTCCTGCCCAGCTTTTTTTCTTCTGGCCATACATCAGTTTGCTCAAAGCCATTGCCTGGTTCTCACCAGCTGGTTTTCCTTTTGCTCCACCCTCAGATAGCTTCTCAATGAATCTTCCCTCCAAAGGAGCTCTTTCAACTTGTTCACATTGCTCATCATCATTGCTCATCCACATATTCTCCTTTGCTCTTATATCATCCTCTGCATTTTTTTCTCTGCATCTGCCTGGCCATACTGATTCTGCAAACAATTTGGAGCAGAGCAGTGCACCGTGTGCTTACAATGCCTTGTGAGTTAGCACTAATTGGAGTATTCACTCAGGATTGTGGGATGCCCTCTTGATGGGATGCCCAAAGTATTTTCAGTTTGCATTGGGGTTGGTGAAGTGCTGAAAGTATATGAACCCTAGAAACAAATGGCTCTGCTCTTGGCTGGTTAAATCAGAAGAAAATATTGAGCCTGACCTCTCCCAGTACTATCCAGAAGCATTTTGCACCTCTGTATGCCTAAATATTTTAATTTAGTGATCTAAGCAAAATAAGCATTTTAAATACTGAAAGGTGGCATTTTTAAATACTGAAAAGGAGATTTTCTCTGTTTTTTGCTGTTGTGTTGCTAAAGCTTTGGACTTTTACTCACTTGATTTCCTTATATCTTGTTTTTCCTACTTGAACAATATAAAAAATTACAGTGATTTTTCATTGGGAATAACTCTGAAGCCTTTAATCTGAAAATTCTGGTGCCTTTCTGAATCTCACTGTTGTGAAGCCACAGTGAGATATTAATGAGCAACACCCAAATGCTGGAACTGACAGGCTGAAAGAGGTGCTATGAGGGTGAAACTGTAGGAGAAACTGTTGTGTGTTGGAGCAAGCAATGACCATCCTTCCGTCACCTGAGGACAACCACCCCCAGGTGATGGAGGACCAGTTCTTGGTGTGCACCTGAGATGAATCTGATTGCTCAGATAAGTGTAGTTACCTTCACAACAGTGGATAATACTGACCTAAAGAAGTCAAAAGGGGTCATAACAGCAAAGCCCTTCATCCTATTATTAGTATAAATGTCCACACGTGTAAATATATGTACTGCTAATAGGATTCTCTGTATTTAACAGATTACTTAATTATGTATCAGAGGTCATAACTCCTTATGCAATCTGGAAGAGGCCATTTTATGTTGGTGATACTTTTTTTCTCAAGGTTACTTTGCAAAAGTAATGTTACAGGCAAAAACCTGTAGCGTTTCCTACCTCTTAAGCCTAGAACAGTCTTCATGCTATTGGAAGTTGTGTTGCAAATGACATTGCTTGATCAAGTGACTCGACTAAAAGGAATGATCTTGCAGTGGAATATGGATTTTCTCCCTGACAGTGTAAGATTTTCATGTGTCCAGGTGCATTTAGTTAACCCACAATTTGTAAAAACACACAGCAGGCAACAGAAAAAGATTGGCAGTGAGGAATCAGGAGCAGGAAAGATACCGGGCCAGACTGGAGGAAGACAATGGATCTAATTTTACCCTAATATACATAACCCACATTGCTAGTGGATCATAGGGGTTTTTAAAGGTAATCCTTATAAGTATAGTGGTTAGAAACCAACTGCAAGAGCAATGGCATTATGGAATCTGCTGCACTTCTCTATTTATGAAGGTTGGAGTGAATGAACAGATGTTTTTATTGCTGTCCTTATCCTAAAACCACAGTGATTAGGCAGTAAAAGGGTGCATGATACTACTGGGAGACAGCAGACAAGAAGTCAACCACATGAGATTGCTTTTGAGCTATTTCAAGGCCATGTCCATAGTGGTTTTCACAGACACAAGGAATCAATGCATGAGGTCAGCAGAGTATTGAATCTGAAGCCCAGATAAGCTGTACTCCATGTTTTTACAGAGGGCTATAGTAAATCTAGGTTTTTTTGTTTTGTTTTTTTTTTAATTATGCAGTGTGAATTTTAATTTGGGAATGGCATATTTCTGATTTTTTTTTCCCCTCATTTGATTATTGTAGCTACAACAACCACTTCCCAGGATCAAATTGGGTTTCCATTCTATTCTATTTAAATAGTTGTTTGGTTAATTAATACTTAAAGAGACATAGGACACTATAGTCATTCTCACAAATATAGAATAATAGATAGTCTGTCTCCTGAACAGTTTCCTCATGAATAGATGCAAGGGACAGTAGGTGCATGAAAAAGCAGATGGGGATAATGTGCATCTTCTGGCAGAGTATTTAGTGATGCCATGAAAGAAAGTGAACTTTCCCTTCCTGGTTATTAAGAAAAGTGCCTGTAAAGTGAAAGCCTAATCCTTGCTCCTGTTTTATATCTTTGATGAGAGGAAAGGCAGGAAAACTCCTTTGGCCACACATTCCTAAAGCCACCCAACCTCAGGCACTAACTTAGACACCTTGGAAGGAAAATCCCTAAACGCCCCACAAATCCAGGGAGAGAAATAGGTGACTTTTGGGAAGCCAGACCTGATGCTCTGAGCACCTTGTGAGGGAGTTTCCATCCCTCCACCTTGTAAGGGTGAGCAGCCTCCTCATTAGGTACCCAAAGGTTAGTGGTGCAAATGTCCCCTGAGGCTCTGGCTCCAGCCCAGAGCCCTGGGAAGCACCCAGGGCTGCTTCTCTGCCAGACTGCTGAAGAAATGACTGGTGAATTGTGTTTCCAAGGGGAATAACAAGAACCAGCACAATTTGGTCAGTTTTCTGCATGAGAAATGAAAGTCAGCAGAGGTAGAATTTAATTCCAGTTAAATTAGTACAAATAAAACTGTTATAATTTTGAGCAGGGCCTGGCAAAACAGCAGGAGGGACATGGATTTGTGTCTCATCTACACAGGATTTTATCCCTTCCCTTGCTCTCAGGATACAGAAAGGAGCTGGGTGTTCAGCTATGGCTCCAGAACTTTGAAAACCCAAGTAAAAACCTCTCTGTTTCATCACAGTTGCAAACCCAAAAGGCACCAAATGAAAACGAGTGTCTCCTTCTTGCAGAGCTGCCATTCCCAAAGTAAGAGATGGCATCGACAGCACACTTCTCCGAGGAGGAGATGGCAGAGCTCCGGGAGGCTTTCGGCAAAGTTGGTGAGTGCAGCCAGCAGCAAAGGCGCTGCTGAGGTGTGAAACTGTGGCAAGCTCATTTCTCATGGTGTGACTGACCAGCCATAAGGAAATGGAGTTTGCTCCAGCACTGATCTGTTCTGTCACAGCAACCACAGAAAGCCTTTTCCTGCCACTGCAGCCTCCCCAGTGAAACCACATCAGCTCACGGCAGAGCACTGGCCTCCTACAGAGGAGGTGCTGGGGCTCCAGCAGGGTTTACAAAAAAACCCCAAAAGCTGTACAGCAAACCATGTTGGAAATATTCTCCAGTGTTTGCCCAAGAATATTGTTTATTCATGACAAATTATTTGGAAGGCAGAAAGGTTTTTTTTGATGTAAATGGAGTATTCCGGATGGGAAAGAAGAGTGTGGAGGGGATAAATGTGCAAATGGATAAAAGAATTGTAATCCCTCCACAATGACCTTTCAAGCCCCATATTTCTACTGTGTTTTCTTTCCAAACCTTTAGACATCTCATCTATTTTTCCACTTTAAAGTCAGACAGACCCATCACTGTCTGCCCAAATTCTAAGAAAAGGTCCTTGTGCTTCTCACAGCTCACTTAACTTCTATCAGCAGATCTATCAGCCTCACTGGATTATGCCCTGATCAGTTGTCCTTGCTGATTCAGGTGGTGGTTGGTTGATTTCTGAGCATACAATAGTCTAGGCTGGCAAAAATCTGGTCCCTGTGAGTGTCCTGTATGCACTGACAAGGCAAATCACAGAATCCTAGCATGCTTTCTCTTGGAACAAACTTTAAAGATTATCTAGTTCCTACTCCACTGCCATGGCAGGGACACCTTCTACCAGATCTGGTTGCTCCTCCAAATGCTGGAAGGAAGCTCTCATCCCTCTCCCAGACATTTCCCTCTCCAATTCCAGATCCTTTTGTTGTATGCCATGGTGAAATGGATAGGATGCTCTTTGCAATCCATATTAATCTGTGATACTGATGCTGAGAGCTGAGTGTCTTTTTGCAGCATGCAACAAGTGACTCATATTGCAACTTACTGTGCAGGAAATCAGCACACACTGCTTTGAAATCACCTCAGCCTCCAGGATGGGGAAATAGAGCCTGTGGAAAAAGAAAGACATAGATAAAAGCCAAATATAAATAACCATATTTAACTATATATACATTTATCTATGTCAAAACCATAGTGTTTTAACAGAAACTCTCCATGTGATAAACTCAGTTTGCTTTTTTATCTGTGGAGTTTTTCACTAAGTGGAGAATAAAGGACTATGAATGTGTATTGGTGATCTTCTCAACAAATACTACCCAGGATCTTGCAGGAACCTCAGCAGGAGTAGTCATGTTAACACTATCACAGAGAAACACAGAAGTTTTTTCTTTTGGGAATGACCATATGCAGTTCCAGCTTACTTCTGATGTTATTAGATGAAGAAAACAGGCCAAAGTCACAAATTATATCTATGGATAAGTGCATATGTGTATTGTGTCAATTTTATTTTCTTTAGCTGTTTCTGTAGACAAGATGCTTCCTCTATAGATGACATTTGCCAGTGAGTTAATCTTGGAATGGCAATTATACCCATCTAAACCTAGCTTTGTTAAGATATTTATATGTCTAGAAATATAAATTTGTCACTCTGAGTTTTTGTTTGTTAAAAAGTGATTGTAATTCTTTCTTGGGTGTGAGTAACACCAAAGAAATTGAAAACACCAGATTTCAAGGCAACAAATCTTTGTATAGAGTGTACCTTTCCCTGGGTGAAATTAAAACAGCCTTTATGTGCAGAAAATGTCATTGGGCTGACATAGAATGTGAAAGTTTGCTTTAATCTTTGCAGATATCAGTGGGAATGGCTTCATCGATACCAATGATTTAACAGAGGTGCTGAAGGCTGCCAATCTCCCTCTCCCAGGATATAAAGCCAGAGAGCTCATTCAGAGTCTGACAAGCACAGGGAATGGCAGGATCAGTTTTGATGAATTTATTTCAGTAAGTAAGATATTATTTATTTCAGTCACTCAAGGTGATCCCCAGGGCACAGCAGAGGCACAAGCACGGAGTCTCATGGGCACCTCATTAATCCAATGAGTCTACTCACTGGAAAAGTTAAAAGCAGAAAGTAACCAAGCTAGAAATTCTGCAATTAACTGGGACAAGTTATGTGAATACAGCTGCTCATTGCATAGATCCCATATCTTTCAGTTTGGTTGATGCAGCAAGATGAAGTTTTTCAGTTATACACTGCAAAAAGATGAGGTTCTGGCCAGATGTTTACAAAAAGTGTAAGCAGATCGAAACTGAAAACTTCATGGGGCATTTTTTAGCCAAAAAACTTCTTCTTTTTCTGGTCTGGACTGGGTCAAAAGCAAATGCTAAAATAGTGGAACTTCCCTTGGGATGGAGAAGTAGGTTTTTACTTGCTCTTTCTTCAAACCTAAACTGCTCTGCTCCAAAGTAGCATTTTTGTTGCTTAGCTGATCTTCGTTCCCTGATTTGAAAGCATAAAAGCTGAGTGTACTCCTGTTGTACCTCAGCAGATCCACAGATTGTACACAGGAGCCCTGAAAACACTCAAGCTGCCCTTCCCTATTTACGAAGCAGAGAGAATGTGCCTCCTGGCCCGAGAGCTCACTGTTTTAGCTTGGTGTAATACTCCAAAATTCTAAAGTCCTCTCTCATGCTTGAAAGATTTTCCAAGACCTGAAGAGCGATGATGTTGCCAAGTCGTTCCGGAAGCAGATCAACAAGAAGGAGGGGATCTGCGCCATCGGCGGCACCTCGGAGCAGTCCAGCGCCGGCACGCAGCACTCCTACTCGGGTACGGGCAGTGCCCCTGCTGATGGCTCCAGCCAGGGAGCCACAACACTGCCCACTGCTGCCCCTGCTCCCCAGGGAGGCAGGGCACATTGCTGATAACCCATTTCCCTGGACAAGCACTTATTCCATCAACTCCCATTACAACCAGATGTCCTGGTTTTAAGGACAGTTATCTGCCAATAAAGGCAGAAGATTCTCTTTGAAATGGAGAATGTAAACCCTCTCCCTCCAAATTATTATAAATTTGAAATTAAGGGGCTCTCAGGAAAAGATATGGGAATTAGGAATAACAGTTCTTTACTGGGAGAATTAAAACAGAAATACAGTATTACAAAGAACAATCCCAAAAACACTGACAGAGTCAGAATCCAACCTGACACCCTGTCAGTCAGGGTGTTGGTAGCAGTCCCATTAAATGGTGACTACAGTCCCCCTGCAGTGGCAGGTGTGGTTCAGCTGAAGCAGTGCTCCTGTAGAAGGTGCAGTTTTCCTCTGAAGGTCCAGGGATGATGTAGAAAGGTTCAACTTCTCTGGAATCCAGTGGAAAGAAGGTACTTTGCTGTCCAAAATCTCAGTTTTTATCTAGGTAGGAAAGGCTTGGTTCCTCCCCCTGGCTGGAGCATCTCCCAATGGGATGATGCAATTTTATCAGTCATGCAGTGGGACTGAATGGGCCAGCAGCAGATGATATCTTCCTGGGGGGAGGATGGGTTGTGGGAAAGATAAAGGTGATTGCCCCATCTTGTCTTAAGGATGGCCCATTAGATAATGTGTGCCACGGAGATAAGGAATCACTACCCCACCTGGCATCAACAGATGGTGATAGAATACACATTTCTGGCCACATCAACTCAACACACCAGATAGTTCCTTTTCCCCATGGATGGCACAACTCCATCAGGGCTTTTCTCCATGCTGAGAGTTGGTTGCTTTTGTTACCTCCCGGGCACAGCCCACTCTGAAGCAGTTCCATGGGGAGGAGATCCTACTCTTGGCTATGTTCTGCAGAGGAAAGAGTGGGGGACTGACTCTCTCTGGGGGTGCTTCCAAGGACTCCATCCAGCTTCATCCCAGAGGGCACCTCCTCTGAGCTCCTGGGAGCCATGTGAGCAACTGCTGGTACAGGATAGCTCTGCCCATTACCTGCTGAATGCTCCTTGTCAGAGCCCAGTCCTGGCCAGACTTTTCTAGATATTCTCCATGAAGAGGCTGTAATGTACAATACAGAATTGTTTGAAGTTATGTGGGATTTCTATTTAGCAGAGTGGTGCAACAATGCATTCAAATTACAGTGAAAGCACAAATTAGTCCTTGCAGAGCTTTGCATCTGCACCACACATTTGAATCACATGAGCTTCATTACCAGTCTCTGTAATATGCCTGCCCTCATGACCCAGGCAACCCCTGTGAGTGGGAAGGGGTATTGAAGGAGTATTAACCAGCCTGTTGCTGTCTTCTGCTCATTTGCTTGTCTCCTGAGAGCCTCTTCCATGTGGGGTTGTGTTATCAATCACACTGGTGGGAAAGGCTCCCCCAGTTCTGCCTTTGTAGGTAAAATGATGGTAGAGGTACTGCACAGCAAACTGATGGATTTGATGTTGTGTCCACAGAGGAAGAAAAATATGCCTTTGTCAACTGGATTAACAAAGCCCTTGAGAAGGACCCTGACTGCAAGCACGTGGTGCCAATGAATCCAGAAACGGATGACCTCTTCCAGGCGGTCGGTGATGGCATAGTGCTTTGGTAAATAATACCTTTCTTTGTCACAAATGGGAACCATGAGTCTGCAAAAACTCACATTTCTGTTTAAACCTGCTGAATTCAAAACCTGCTGAATTTACATTAAGCTCAGGAGCATTTGCAGGCTCAGGGCCTTGATAATACTAGGGTTTTTGTGCTTCTTTTATCTTCAAAAAATATAAAGCATGTTTCATGCTTAATGAGAATTTTTCCTTGCCTCTAGGCACTTACAATTAGATGAAGTCAGTGAAATTTGAGGAGCTATTGCTTGGTTTTATTTTTGCCCAAGGACTTTTGGTGTTTCACACAAAGAGCACAAAATAGTGAGTGCTTCCACAGACATTTCTTGAACAATAAACTTCTCACACAACTTCTTCACCTTGTGGCATTCTTGGCTTCACACCTATAGTACAATCTGTATCAGCCCAAAATAATTGCTTAAGTATTGAGTATGTGACTCTGTGTATATATGTAGAAGCAGATGGTGATTATCTATTTTTGTTAAGCAACACTCCAGCTCTTAGACTTGTCCTGCAATGTACACACAAAAGTTATACCTGTATTTTATGCACACATAGCTTAGTGTAAATCTTGGTTTTTGTTTTTTTTCTTTTTTTTCCAGTAAGATGATCAACTTTTCAGTGCCAGATACCATTGATGAGAGAACAATCAACAAAAAGAAACTCACGCCCTTCACAATACAGGTACTAAAACACTTCAGAATTCTTTGCTTTTCCCCTTAGGATGCTTTCATGTAATCACTTAAAGGAAAGGCTGGTTCTGTTCAGCACAGTCAGGCAAAGATGTTTTGTGGCACAGTGAGATGCTCAGGTCCATGTCATAAAAACACAAAAACTTATATTTACATTTCTTTCCAAACATATGAGCAAGCTGACTAACCAAACACACTGAATAATGTTCACCAGATCAGAGCTTTTTTTTGTGGTAGATGCCATAGGAATGCAAGAGCACAGAGATAATACAGTGAGCAATTGCAGTTGGAGTAGCTCTCAGAAGGCTGAATCCCTCTTTTAAGGCATGACATTGGACTTGAACTCACAACTGTTGTTGTTGCAGTCTGATGTCCTCACTAAAATATTAACTGTGACCCTGGAAATACCAGTGCAACATGTCTGAAATCGGACTATTGCTGTTGCATGCCTTTTTCAAGACAGTATTTCACCTTGAATACTGAATCCCTCCTTTATTTCTATCACATGAACATGTATATGATTTTTTAAATGGACAAAAAGGGTGTTAATTTTCACTACTTAAAGTTTATTGTGTTTCTCACACAGCAGTATGTAGAGAGATATTTTTGTATGAACATCTATGTATCTGGTACAGAGTATAAATAGATATATGTATTAGATATGAACCTAACCCAGTTTAGCCCTTAGCTACTCTGATTTGATGGAACATTAGCCAGACTAAAGTAAGTTCAGAATCCATTAAATTGGATTTTTATGCTGTATACCTAATTTTTCAGTTCTAATCGTTTTGGTCCACAGCATAACTTAATGATGCAGCTCAGATCAATACCTGTCACACATAGACATGATTTGATCAATATGACTTCCACTTTAACTTAACCCTTTTACAGCTGTCTGCTGGAGAAAAGGTAATTAATTTGAGATGGTCCAATTTTTCTAGCTGATGGGAATTTACACTCTCTCTCTCGGCATTTTGTATCTAATCAGATCTCCCTGTCATGACAGCAGTGTTGAAATTCATGTAAAAAATTGCCAATCTGTGTGATAAATTATATTTTCTAGGCTTCTTTGCCTGCTTTACTTGCTCTCTGTTTACAGAGCCACCTTCTTGCACAGTGTAGACCTGATGATCAGATTTTCTTATTCCCTTTATTTTAAATGGACGGAAAATGGCAAAGGGACATAATGTTCCTGAAATACCACTTTTATTTCTGCCTGTCACTGTGAATCACTGAATCCCTCAGCTTCTGCTACATACTCCCAAACCAAGAGTCCATATCCCAAAGTTCAAAAAGAAAATGTCCAGATATTCCCAGTTCTGACCTTGGCTGAACTGCAAGGCTAAAAACTCATCAGGTTTATTCACACTGATTCCTGGGACAGCATGCTCTTTGCAAACACTGCCAGCTAGCAACTGATTTGTATCTTAGGTATCAGGGCTTCTGCAGAGTGCTTAGGGAGAGGTAAGCCTGGAATATCTGCCAGTTGGTGGGGTTGTAGCTCCTTTCTTTCTCCATGTGAGCAGAGGAGAGTTTGCCCCGTGCTGAAGTCTGTGCTTGAGCAGGAGCTCGAGCATTGGCTCTTAGGGAGAGCCTGCCTTGGTAACCAGGACTTAACCAGGACTGAGCCAGGACATCACTGTGAATGTAGACATGTACTCTGAGCTCCAGTGCCTTGTGACGGGACATTTCCACCACTGCCAAAGAGGAGGCCCTTTCTGTCTGTGTTGAGATGCAGAGTCTGCCTGTAATCCCCAGGAGAGTCTGCATTCCCCTGACCCCTGTGGCCAGACATGTATCCTGGGCTGCATCCGAAGAGCTGTGGCCAGCAAGTCAAGGGAGGTGGTTCTGTCCTTGTGTTCCACTCTGGTGAGCACCCAGAGCACCCACCTGGAGCACTGCCTCAGGAAAGTCAGTTCTGTGCACTTAAATGCATTTACAATGAAGCTGCCTGCAGATTTCACTCATGCTGGCTGTGCTCCCTTCCTGTAGCCTCAGCTCTGCATCATTCTGCATCATTCCAAAGTTCTTTCTCATCTTTCCCTAGGAAAATCTGAACCTGGCCCTGAACTCTGCTTCAGCCATTGGGTGCCATGTTGTTAACATTGGAGCTGAAGACTTAAAAGAAGGGAAACCTTACCTGGTTCTGGGTCTTTTATGGCAAGTCATCAAAATTGGACTCTTTGCCGACATAGAGATCAGCAGGAATGAAGGTATGTATGGCTCTTCCTTTCAGTGCCCCACTGTTACCACTGCAGAGTCCGTAGGACAAAGCTCTTAAAAAAAAATAATCATTATTTAAATTTTTTTCTTCAAGTATTTGTTGTCTGTTTTCTTGACTGGTCTAATTCTCCTTGCTTTCCACAAGTTTCAGCACTCAAAAGTCCAAGGCTTTCTGCAGAGCTGTGTGTTCAGAGCCTTTTCATGATCATTGGGTCAGGAATGGTGGTCTACAGTCAAGTATATTGGTGTTTTGGCACTAAATCTGGGATAAGGAAATCTGCATTCAGATAACTTGCTTCCTTCTGACTCTTGATTGCCAAACATCTTTCTTTGTGAAATCATAATTATAGAATCATAGAATAATTTAGGCTGGGAGGAACCTGTGGAGGTGCACCTTGGAGATCTGACTCAGCCATCCAGCTAGCTGTTTTCAGCAGTACCACATCTTGAGTATAACATCTTAAGGTCAGATGAGGTTGCTCAGGGCCTTTTCCAGTGTTTTCTGGGCAGCCTGTTCCAGAGATCAACCACTCTTGCTCTGAATTTTTTTTCTAGTTGGAATCAAGTTGGAATTTCCCTTCTGGCACCTCATGTCCATAGCTTTTCATCTTTTTCCTGTGCATACTGGCAAAATGCAGATCTGGCCCCTCTATAATGGTTGAAGACAATACTTGCTCCCCTCTCAAACCTCTTTGCAGGCTAAACAATCCCAGTATTCTCACCCTTATATGACAAACTTCCATCCAAACATTTCCGTGTCCTTCCACTAAACTCACTTCAATTTGTCAATGCCTTTTTTGTATTGAGGAGCCAGAACCTGGACACAGCACTCCAGGTGTGTCTCACCAATGCCAAAATTCTCCATGAAGCAGCTTCATAATGAAGACTGTGGGTGTACCTGCAGTGCACACAGCACCTCATCTCACTGCTTTGTTCCCCATGCCTCTGGCTAGTCCCTCACCCAACAGTGACACTTCTTTCCTCCAGTTTCTGTGCAGCTGTTACCTTCATTGCCTCACCCCTTTCACATTTCTGTCCCTTTTGTTGCCAGAGCCACCAGTTCTCATTCCTTCGTAGGTAGCCTTGCCTTGCTTATTCTTTTTTTTTCCTTTCCTGGTATTTTCTCCTTCACTTCTCATCTAAGATTTCATCTAAGAAAAAAAAAGCCAACAAAATTCTGATTTATTTTCAGGTTCTCTTTTTCTCTCATAGCCCTTCTCTGCAGCTGTTTCAGGCAAAACTCCCCTTTCTTGAACATGGGTCCCTGTATTTCCAATGAGCTTTCATGAGCACATGATACTAAAGCAGTAATATATCCCAACCTCTATGGAAATTACCTGGGATGCACTTAATATCATGTTGGATTTTCCCTATGTCATATCAAATGGTGGCTCAGAACAGCTTGGAAGACATCTGATATGCTCAAGTTCTCATCCTTTGTTCATATAAGCTTTTAGCCAGTAGCAGTTATTCATATTAATTCCCCAGAGAATGTCTTTGAACATGGCACTATTAAATTGCATTCCATTCTTATTACTGTCATCTAGCTCATTCTGTCTGATTTCCTGATCGTCCTCTGTATTGACTATGCCACCTAGTCACTATCATCCTCACATTTTTAGCACATTGCAAGTATTTGTGCCAAGATAATTGATGCAAGAAAAAAGGAGAAAACATTAATCCAAAAATCAATCCACAATCAACTCCACAAGAATCCTTCTTCCAGCCTTCTCTCAGTGTCAACACTGTTCTCTTCATAAACTCCTCTGTCTACTTTCAAGTGCTTCTATTATCCCCAGTTTAACCCCATGGCACCCTATATCAAATTATCTGTGTAACTCCAGTTATGGTATGTCTCCACTGTTTCCTTCATGTAGCCAATCCATAATTCTTTCAAAGACTGACAAAAGGTACTGGAAGAAAATCAGAGCAATGTAACATACTCTGCTTTTTTACCACATTAATAATTAGTTTCCATGTTAGTTCTTCTTTTCAGAACTGGTTCTAAAGCCTTTCGTGGTCCAGAGATCAGCTGAACACCCTGCATTTTCAAGGGTCAATCCCCCATCCTATCTGTTTCTCCTCTTATGAACATAATATCAATTTTTCTATCCAAATAGGGTCCTCAATTGGCAGATGAGTAAGCCCTGCTGGCCCACAAGCCCATGAGGTCATGTGCAAATATTCCAGAATGCCTGTGTGAATCCAGTTTCAGTGTGAAGGTCACTGAGATTTCTTTCACCTAAGCTGCAAAAAGCCTGTGCTTGTACTTTTATTCCAAGCTTGCCCCTGTGTTCAGCATCACTCTGTCCAGCTCTGCACTTCTCAGCACAGGAAAGACTTGGACCTGTTGGAGGGGGTCCAGAGGAAGGCCACAGAAAGGCTCCTATGAAGATGAGCTGAGACAGCTGAGATTGTTCAGCCTGGAGAAGAGAAGGTTCCAGGGAGACCTTATTGCAGCCTTCAAGCACCTGAAGGGGCTTATGAGGAAGATGACAACAAACTGCTTTAGCTATTTTTGTTGCAATAGCAAAGGAGTAACAAAAACAAAAGAGGGTAGATTTAGACTGGATATGAGGAGGGAATTTTTTGCAATGAAGGTAGTGAAACATTGGCAGAGATTGCCCAGAGAGGTGGCAGATGCCCCATTCCTGGAAACATCCAAAGTCATGTCAAATGGGGCTCTCTGAGCATTGAAGATATCCCTGCTCATTGCAGGGAGGGTTGACCAGACCTTTATAGCTTGTGGGCAGTTCTTAGACCACACTGAAATTATCTTCCACTGGAATATGATCCACTACTAGATACACAAATTACAACCTTGTACTCATTTTATTGATGAGACCCTTTTTCTGTTTTTATCCTCTGTCGTGCTAAGCCAGTTGGAGTTTTGGCAACTCATGTTTAGAAACTAGGGTAGGAAAATGTAAAAGAGACAAAACAATTGTACATTTTCCTCAACAAGTATTCACATCATTATTTTTAATTTTTTTTTCCGGCTTAGCCTTGATTGCTCTTCTGAGAGAGGGAGAGAGCCTGGAGGATCTGATGAAGTTGTCTCCAGAGGACCTGCTGCTGAGATGGGCAAACTATCACCTGGAAAATGCAGGATGCAACAAAGTCAACAACTTTAGCTCAGACATCAAGGTATGAGAAATGCTGACCAACAAAAGCAAAACAGCATCTCTACACCCAAATTCCTGCCCTCCACACAGGGATTGTGCACTGAAACACTCCAAGCAGCTGAGACTGCTCTGTCAAGCACATGGAGCTGGGTACATAAAATGCATTCACTGGGGTTTACCTTTGCACTCAGTAGCATTCCTCCTCTTCCTCCTGAGCTCCCAGTCATCCCTGCCAGCTCTTGCACACCAGATGCCTGGGAAAAGAATGGCTGCTGGCTCTGGACAGTACATATGGATGCTGTATTTTCAGTTCCTTGCCTCAATTGCTCTCCTTCCTTTCAAATCTCCCTAAATAACTCTTGACTTTTGTTTGGAAAAGCCTGGACCTTACTTAAACATGTAGAGAAAGATAATTGGGCATTTCAGGTTCTGCCATCTTTCCTTCACCTGGGCTATGTGCTTCTCTGTCCCAACATTTGCCATAGCCCTGAATGCAGCTATATGTGAGTTTTAATTCATTGTGACTATTGAAAATACTACAGCTAGACTGGGAGGCACTTGCAAGCATGGGTCTGGAGTTTGGGCAGCATTATTTCGTATACTCAGGACCTCTTGGGCTTGTGGGTGCAGATCTCAGCAGAGCTTTCTCTGTAGGACCTTTGTTGTTCCCAGACAGATGTATCTGAACCTCAGTGGTCCCCACTGATGAATTTCAGACACTAAAACCCTGTGTGAAGCACACAGAGCATCCCAGAGCTGTAGAGGTTGTACAAGGGAGGGTATCTGAGCTGGCTTGCAAGAAGGCTGGCCAGCACACCAACCCCACCAGCCACAACCTGACTTGCCTGCTCCCAGAACAGCAAGGAAAAATCTGGCTCCAAAGGTACCTTGTCGTAGGCTTCACTAGGGACTGAAGCATGAGCACATATTTAATTGAAATACAGAAAAAAAAAAAAAAAAAAAAAGAAAAAAAGGAAATCCAATGGGAGGGGTAAAGAGTCACATTTGATACTACAATTTTTACTATAACCAATTTTTGGTTGACTGAGTGGAGGTGACAGGAGAATATCCATGAAAAGGGAAGGGAATGGAATCTTTTCCATCTTTCTGTGTGGTAGCCAAAAAGACTGGTGGAACTGATTAAATCCTATCTACAATTAAAAGCTAAATGAGAATTCTAGTGTTTACAGTTGGAAAATAAGGCACACATTTACAAGATTTCAGTGTTTAAAGACATTTTTTAGCTAAGCCTGTCTCCTCATCTCACTTCTGTTGTAAATAACCACTTCCTAGATACGGTGCACAGTAATGCAGATGTAAAATATTTAAAATAATTCAGGTAGTCTGCTTTGTATTATGAAGAGCATCAGTTGGGTTAGTTAATCAAGTCCCTAGACATTAACATGTAGCTTTATTTTCAGTTCTTTGAGCTGTTTTTGAACTGAGTTAGTATTTTCTACATACGGAAACAGCACTGTATTTCACAAAATATTAAAGACACAACATGTTAAGTCCTTGTCTTGTTCCTGCCCTCTTGCCTGAAAAATGTCAGTGTTAACTTTTGTCCTTGAAAACTATGCTTTCTCTTCCACAACTGTTCCAGCCTTGCTTTGAAATCCACTTTAAACATCTGCTTTCTCCTTCTGCATTTTCTTTTATTAAATGCTCAGCAGCCTGACTTCTACAGCATTATAAAGGTATGCATTTTCTTACATCTAATTTTATGTTCAGATTAAGTAAATTGTGTTATTTTTTTTGTTGTTCCTATCCTTGCTGTAAGTTCAATACACAGCATTTTTGTCTCATGTGTTGGGCATTCTGCAGCACATATATATTGGTCAGGGAAGAAATAGATCTGGCAAACACAGCACAAAGTAGAAATTGCTAAGTGCTTCCAGCTTAATTAATTTAATTATGTAGCCCAATGATCGATGTAATAAAAATGAAGCATGCAGGCACATTGTTCAGGGGAACACTGGCATGCAAAGGCTGATCTTTAGATGTAATTTTTCTTCCCTTTAATTTCTCTGTCTGTCACAGGACTCAAGAGCTTATTACCATTTGCTGAACCAAGTCGCCCCCAAGGGAGATGAAGAAGGCATTCCAGCTATTACTATTGACATGTCAGGATTAAGGGTAAGATGAGATAAGTTTAGAGTAAATGCCAATATTTTCTGTCTGTTACTTGCACTGCTGGCCAACACAGGGCTGCACTGGGATGTCAGAACCAGCAAATTCTTTCTTGCACTGCAACACGATCTTGTATTTCAGGAATCAAAGCTTCCAAAGAATTAAATTATGCGTTTGAATTTTTGTTAGATAATAACTCTGAAACTTCAGCAACCATTTAATCACACTGATAATCTACTAGCATGTAACAAGTGTATTTAAATACATTTATCTGTGAATTTCATCAAACCACCACATTTTATATGGGATACTGTGAGGTGGCTGCATCGTAGGCAAAGCCCATTTGGAAACACGGACTTGCCTTAGTAAAAGTGGGGATGGGAATACCGATAAATCCGCCTAGGAGGTGCTTTAGCAGCCGGATCCCTGCGTGGGGACCCGCGTGGGCGAGGCTGATGTCCCGTTGTGCCGGCAGGAGAAGGACGACGTGCAGCGAGCCGAGTGCATGCTGCAGCAGGCTGAGCGCCTCGGCTGCCGCCAGTTCGTCACCGCCACCGACGTCGTCCGCGGAAACCCCAAGCTCAACCTGGCCTTCATCGCCAACTTGTTCAACAAGTACCCTGCCCTGCACAAGCCAGAGAACCAGGACATCGACTGGAGCTCCATTGAAGGTCAGGACAATGCAAATATCGCTCCGTGGTATTTCCCACGGCGCCTTCTGTCCATGGTTCAGTGCGCTCTAAATTCAGTTTGGGTTTCTTCCCAAAACACTTACACTGCTGAAGTGTGGTGTTTTGCCAGCCTTTGATTGATGTGTCTGTTGTTTTAGGTGAGACAAGGGAAGAAAGGACATTTAGGAACTGGATGAACTCCCTTGGCGTTAGTCCACGTGTAAATCACTTGTATAGGTAAGATGAGGTGTTACACTTCCTTCAGATGGTAAATACAGCCAGTAAGTTGTTTGCAAGAGCATAAAAATTTTTGGGCCCCATAAAAATATATGCTGCTTTGTCTTTCCCAGGAAAACTAAGTTTACCTCTGCTAATAGTTGAGTTGTGTTTCTTTCCTCTGTTCCTTGAACCATGATATATCTTTTTGTTGTTTTCAGTGACCTGTCAGATGCCTTGGTTATCTTCCAACTCTATGAAAAGATCAAAGTGCCAGTAGACTGGAACAGGGTGAACAAACCACCATATCCTAAACTGGGTGGCAACATGAAGAAGGTACAAAAACCTAGAATAGCTCCAGTAGTGATGCCTTATCCTCAGTTAATGCCTGTATCATTTCAAACAGCAATGTGGGTACTCGTGTTGCTCTCCAGTCCCAAGGACAGCATCTTAAATGATTTTTTTTTGCTTAATCAGTGGGTAATTTTCATTCTGGAAAAGAAATATACATTAGACTCACTTGCTCTGTTGACATGTGAAAAATATTTGTTAAGTAAAAAGACAACTTTTGTACCAGTATTTAGAAGCTGTATTTGCAGATCCCTCTGGCTACTGCTTTAGGCACTGATTGCAATGCATCTGGATCGTGAGATGCCTGGCACCAGCTTAATTGCAGCTGTCTGGATCACTGCCCTCCCCACCAAATGAAGACAGTGATGATAAGCATTCTTGATCAGATGCATCAATAACTGATCACAGAGTTGCTGCTAAATACAAAGCTTTCTCCCCACTATCTGGATGAGTAATTGCATCCAGTTAGACCAGAGCAATCAACCAATCTAAAATATTGGCTGGGACACTAATCCTTTGTCTCAGTGCAATGCTATGATGCTGGAGGCACCCATGAGCCATACACTTTTATTTTCCAGAGTAATCTGCTTTTCAGGCCCTGATAATGAAGTATAGCATTTTCTTCTATGTTAAATGTTTAGAATGGTATTTTTGGGATGGATCTGCCTGCTGGTAGTCTGGTAGTCAATCAGCTGCTTCATCACAGAGCACCAAAGTTCCTGCTTGCCCAGGAGGATCTGGGCTGAGTGATCCAAAGAATTTAAAGTAACAGTGTCTTGTCTTCTTTCTTCTTTCTTTTTTTTTTCTGTATTTTTGAACTGCACCAACTGACGCTGCCATTAACAGCTGGAAAACTGCAACTACGCAGTGGAACTGGGAAAGAATCAAGCCAAATTTTCCCTTGTTGGCATTGCTGGGCAAGATCTGAATGAAGGAAACCGTACGCTCACGCTGGCCTTAGTCTGGCAGCTGATGAGAAGGTAGGTCAGCCAGCCACGGGCTTCAGGGCATTTAATTGTGCTCAGTTTGCATTGCAGTAGTTTCCTGATGCTCTCACTGAGGAGGCTCTACAGGCTACAGCCTTCTCACTCCTCTGTTGGCACTTCAGTCCAAGGCAGAGTGACCTTCTGCTCACTCCTAGTTAAGCATGTGATCAGAGCACATCCTGCAGGCAAGGCCATCACAGTCAGCTCATGCAGAAGATTATTATTGTCACCATCTGCATAGCAAGAAGAAATGCATAGAATAGAGGAAGTTAAATGGTCTCTGTATCAGGGAATGGGAACAGTGTCTCAGAAACAAGGAATTGATGCAGAAGTTTTGTAAGCTGCTCCCTGAAGTGGGTACAACTCAGTACTTCTCCCTGCTTTAATGTAATTCTCTGTTTGTGCCTGTTTCTGTGTTTAAGAGTGCCATAACTGACAGTAAAGAGCCCCAGTAGTTAGGGACTGAATACAAACTAAATTCAGACTAGAGAGAAAGTACGGGTTTGTCAGTAAGGCAGGTAAAATAGAGATGAGGTCATTACTTACCATCAGTTTGGGATATCTTTCCAAGGTGTATGCTGACATATAAGTAAAATACTCCAGGCTTGTTTTTATGCAGAAGGTCAGTCTTAGGTGAGCAGAAGGATTCCCTTCTATCTCTAAAATCAG
Source organism: Muscicapa striata striata (assembly GCA_030060385.1). Lineage (NCBI taxonomy): Eukaryota > Metazoa > Chordata > Aves > Passeriformes > Muscicapidae > Muscicapa > Muscicapa striata. The sequence continues at coordinate 7,506,103 of JAREIS010000016.1, read as the reverse complement.
TGATTATTTTTTAAGCACTATGAGTGATTTACAATGAGATACATTAAACAAAGAGGGATCTTCCAGGAATTTTAAGTAACCAAAACTTTTAACATTCCCAAAACAGTAATTAAGGAATTGGGGATGAATTCAACTCCTTAGACTAATTATTGTGTTATAATATAAATCATATGCACTGTTGAGTGTGTGTGAGGCAGAGGAATATCAGATCATTGGGATTATCCCAGAGAAGCTGTGCACATACAGGGCAGTTCTGAGGTTACAGCACACTTTGAACAAATCTCTTGACTTCCTTTTAAGGTACACCCTGAATATCCTTGAAGACATTGGTGGTGGAGAGAAGGTCAATGATGAAATCATTGTCAGCTGGGTCAATGAAACACTCACTGCAGCTGGGAAGGATTCAACCATCTCCAGTTTCAAGGTACAGGTTTTTTCAGAAGTCTGTGCCCAGAAATCTCTTATTCGGTGTGCTTGTATGTATGATATGCATATACATGTGTATGATATGCATATGCATGCACACTACATCATGATATAACTCACTACATAGCCTGGTTATTTTTCATTCCCTTTTCAAACCTTGCTCAAATACACAGATTTTATTCAAGGAACTTTATTGTGAAAAAGGTAATACAAATACGATATGAACTCTACAGAAAACATCCTGAATTCCAGTTTGGCATGGGAAATCAAAGGATGGAGACAGGAATGATGACTGGAATTAAGAAAGATTTGCTGTGCTATTGGTTATGAGTCAAAAGCAATTGAAAATGGCAGTATTAAAATGAACAATAGCAATACATTTATAACCTGGTTGTACCATCCAGGGGTACCTTGCCCCATTTTGCAAGGTACCATACATACACAGAGATGGACCAGTTCTAGAGCACTTCCACTAATGTATCTATGACACTTCCCAAGCTAGGGAACACTCAGTGGATATAAATCAGCAGTTTTTACCAGAAGAGAACAGATCCATCAAACTTCACATAATGAGTTCATGAATCACACAGCTGGTCCCCCTCACACCTCCCATCAGTAGATGTCTAGCAGTGTCATTTCCCCACAGGAAGCAAATGCAGTAGCCCTGCATCCCATCTTTTGCTTTAATGCTTCTATGACAAGGTGACCTGCTTCATGGATGAGGGAAGGGCTGTGGATGTTGTCTGCTTGGATTTTTGTGAAGCCTTTGACACTGTTTACCACAAAATTCTCCTGGCTGCACATGATTTGGACAGGTGCACAGGTGCATGTTTGCTGGGTAAAATCTAGATGGCCAGGCCCAGAGAGTGGTGAACAGAGTTACATCCAGTGGCAGCCTGCCACCAGTGGTGTTCCCAGGGCTCAGTTTTGGGGCCATTTAATATCTTTATTGATGGTTTGCACAAGCAGATCAAGCGCATTCTCAGTGAGTTTGCAGAGGACACCAAGCTGGGTGGGCTGATCTGCTGAAAGACAGGAAGGCTCTGCAGAGGGATCTGGACACCCTGGAGTGATGGACCAAGGCCAGTTGTACAAAGCTCAATGAGGCCAAGTGCCAGGTCCTGCACTTGTGTCACAACAACCCTGGCAGTGCTACAGACTTGGAGAAGAGTGCCTGGAAAGCTGCCCAGCAAGACAGGACCTGGGGTCCTGTCCAGCAGCTGAACATGAGCCAGACTGTGCCCAGGTAGCCAAGAAGGTCAATGGCATCCTGGCCTGGATCAGCAACAGTGTGGCCAGCAGGACCAGGGCAGGGATTGTCCCCTTGTGCTTGGCCACGCCTGGAATCAGTCCTGTGCTCAGTTCTGGGCCCCTCACTATGAGGAGGACACTGAGGTGCTGGAGCGTGTCTCAGAGCAACAAAGCTGGGAAGGGGTCTGGCATAAATCCATCAGGAGTGGCTGAGGGACCTGGGGTGCTGATCCTGGAGAAAAGGAGACTCAAGGAATGCCTTGTCACTCTCTGAAAGGAGGGTTGTAGCCAACTGGGGGCCAGTCTCTTCTCTCAGGTAACAAGTGATAGGATAGGAGGAAATGGACTTGAGTTTGGAAATGGCCAGGAGGGATTAAATTGCATATTAGGCGAAATTTCTTCCCTCAAAGAGTTTTCAAGTCCTGGAACAGGCTGTATAGCGAAGTGAGTCACCATTACTAGAGGATTTTATAAATGTGTGGATGTGGTGCTTGGGGACATGATTTAGTGGTGGACTGGGAAGTGCTAAATTAAATAAAAGTCTTTTCCGATCTAAACAATTCTATGATGTTTCATCCCTTGGGTAAAAAAAAAAAAAAATCCTTGAAAGAGTTCTCAGTCTGCCTTAAATAAAAAATTATTCTAAGCAGCCCTTTGTGAAGATCTAAATGGCATTTGACTGAACTGTCCATTGATCTTGAGTTTAGATCATGTTTTATGGGAGTTCTGTCACCCTGTTCTTGGATTTAATTTTCTTTTTCATCTATGCAGGATAGCAAAATCAGCACCAGCATGCCAGTCCTTGATCTCATTGATGCCATTCAACCAGGGTCAATCAAGTATGACCTCTTGAAAACAAACGACCTGAATGATGAGGAGAAACTAAATAATGCTAAGTATGTTTCTGCCAAGTGGCATTTAGCATGAGTTACCTGGTCAGGTTTGCCTAACTCTGTCTTTAAAAACTACTCTTCTGTCATTCTTATCTGGCACAACCTCATGTGAGAAATACCACCCGAGTTAGAAGCATGAGGGCTGGGAGTTAGGTAGTAAAAAGACTATCAATGCAAATGGAGTGTGTAATGTTGTAGTTCCTGCTTTATAAATCCCTTGAAAGGATTGAAATCACATGGTTTCACATGCTCCTATTTTCTCATATTAAATTTAAAATTCTTTCATAGATCAGGGAACAATGCCAACAATAGTGAGCCATGGAAAACAGGGATTAGAGGTCATGACAGCTCTTTAGTCACCCACAGGTGGAACAAGGACATATTTAAGAGAGAAATTTAAGAGAGGATTCATGCCTGAAGAACTGCTTCTGTAGATGTGGATATTGATTTTTTTTTTGCCTGAATGCAAATGATTTACTAGCAGAGAGTCAATTCTGGGGGCATCTCCCTCTCCTTTCAGAGTTACACAGATCACCTCCTGGTCTGATCATCAGTTTAACTTCTCCTTTTCTTTGCAGTAACTACAAAGGAGAAAAAGATGACTGTAAAGCAATCAGAGCTGCCATTATTTTTGTAAATACTTTTCCCAAAATTATTCTTTCCCTTCCTTTTCCTACCATCTGTTCTCTTTCTTTTCTTACAATCCTATGTGTGCTTTTCTCTGTACTTTATTTCTTCATTCCTTTGCTGTGCTTTTCCTCATTTCCCACCCCATTCCCCCATGCTCCCAATGTTTCTCTGCATTTTGGAGATAATTTCACAAATGTAAATGCTCTGAAGTAGGAAGAACCTGGGATTTTCTAGCTTTTTTAATGAAAAAATAGAGAGAAGAGACAAACCCACTGGAGAACAGCCAGTGGCTCTGAGCAGGGAGATGGGAATATCAACTTGTACATTCTGGATATGACTGAAACAAGTCCCAAAATGTTGATTTCAAATAACATTTATCTCTACTGATATCAGCCTTCTGCTTGCAAGTTTGTTTATGTGCAAAGTCTGAGTCTCAGACATTGAGGGGGAACAAGACTAGAATGTCTGGTTGTGAGGATAATCTTTCAGGGGATGAAAGATTAAATGTTTCCAGGATCTGACCTGGAGTCTCCCATCTTGCAGGTAATCAGAGCTCTAACCATCAGGAAATGCACTCTACCTTTTATTAGAAATGTAGTTCTTTATGAACCTGTCTCATACATTCCTGTAGAAAAGTTTAATTTTGGTGAATCAGTGAAACCCATTCTGGTATTGATCACGTACAACACTTAACAGGGGGAAAAATAATGCTACTGTACTAATTTCTGTCTTCAATTTTTCTTTTTTTTTTCCCACCCCTGCAATGCAGATATGCTATCTCTATGGCAAGAAAAATTGGAGCCAGAGTCTATGCCCTCCCAGAAGATCTGGTTGAAGTAAAACCCAAAATGGTCATGACAGTGTTTGCTTGCCTGATGGGAAAAGGCATGAAGAAAGTTTAAAGCACAAAAGACTTGCACTGATGCCTGTTATTCTCCCTTTAGATTCCTTCAAACTGGATACCCTTCTCTGCATCAAAGAAACATGCAGGGTGCTCATGCTTTTAAGGCATGAATGTTATACATGGTTCCAGGTCATACAGAAGTTGTGTATTCACATGTATCCAGGAAATACTTTGTTTGGAACAGTAATATGTGCTTGATTTCTTTGCCTTATTTTCCACTTTGCTAACTATAACCATTTCATATTCCTAAAGAAGTTTTTGGCACTGGGGCCTAAGCATATCCTTTCATTAATGGATACCAGAGTTTTCTGTAAGAGGTCATCCAGTGACAGACAGCTTTTAAGACTATGAAATGTTATACTCTGCTTCTGCCTGAAAATGTCATCATGCTTTTTGTAGCATTTCTGCCATACTTACCTTCGGTTTGAACCTGGGATAACAGAACAGGTTTCCCCAAGCCAATGCAAGTAGTGACTATATTTTTGGAATGGTAGCATCTTCTGAGGAAATTCTTGTGGAAAGAAAAAAGTGTTTGGTGTCTGTGATGTGTTGCTGGTATGTAAACTGAGCAGTACTTTTCCCTGTAAGTTGTGCCTCTGCCATCCATGGTATTACTCACAGATTACATCACTGCTCACCGAAAAAAACACATTGCAGCCTGGTCATCCAAGAGCACCCAAACTCTGGAACCTTTGCAATGAACATTCTCCAAGGGATAATTCATTTTTATGTCATAATACATAATAAAAAGATTGCAAAGCATGATAGAAATGAAAACCATGTTAAAGAAACTAAGGGAATGTACTCAGTAGCAATACAATGAGAAGTGAACAAAGGGATGCAGGATGACATATTTATGTAGACAATAAAAATTAAACTCTCTTAACTTCACAGACTTGCACTCGAGGGGCTGTGGCTCTGATTCAGGAGAGCATTTATACCTGTGCTTGCATAAGAAACACATACTGAAATGCTCCCCTGAACCTAGGCTGGGATCCTCAACAGAGCTAAATCAGCTTTGCTTTGCAGCTAACAAGGCACTGTAAATTTGCCCCAGTTGAGGACCTAGCCCTGTCTGTGGATAGTCAGTGGGATATATTTGCACTGAATCTCTTCCTTGGCATGAGACATTTACTGGCCTTTATGTGGATTTTACTGTGGTGAAATGCAGAAGGAGGGAATTTTGCCTTAATGCAATCCCGTTGACACAGTCTCAGTTCTCTCCCTCTCCCTTTCCTCCAGCCCTTCAGAACTGCCTTAACAAAGAACCAATATTCTATGACATGAGATGTCTCTCCAAATAAAATGTTCTATAAAGCCAAATGTGTAGTCCTTGCTTTTAGTGCTGGATATGCTAGCCGGTGTGTGTTGTAGAGCTGAAATGGGAACAGAGGTAAAAATAATCTGTGGGCTCGCTGAGAATGTGTCTTCTGTATTAATTTTGATACCACACATTGCAGAGAATGGAAAAAAATATTTCCTAGGCCATTTCTGAAAATGCTACTCTGAGACACTGCCAAAGATAGGACATTGTTCTGGCTGGACTTCCAGTTTGATTTCCCCATTTGGTGTACTGCCCAGCTCCACATAAATTTTGCTTCTTTGAGCATTCTGAAATGCAAATATGCTGCTTTGTTTCTGCAGAAATGGCCAGATCCTTTTTCTGATCAGATCTGACTGCCTTGTTCCCCTTAAGAATTTAATACAGGATGGGAAAAGTACAGCATCCTAAAACCCATTCTATCTGGTTCTCGTATTTTCCAGTGCTGGCAGAGAAGGAGAACATCCAAAGTGTTATACAGTGGAGATGTCACCCCAGCTTATTGTCCAGGAAGGGGGAGTTCTGAGACCATGGCCCCTACACCACTCCTCCTCTTTTCAGGTGTAGGACCTGCTGTTGCCAGGAAAGAGGGGTGGTACTGAAAAGGCAGCTCCTCTCCCCTTGTGATTGACTTGGGAGTCCTTCAGAGGTAAACCAGAGAGGGGAAACTGTGACTGCAGAGCTTCTCTCAGGTGGGATGACCATGTATTGTGAGTCACATGCATCTGGGTGTGTTTGTAAAATGAAGGGACCATTTTGTGGGATAAATGGTGTAGATCTGAAAGGACTGGGTAATCCTGCCTGAAGAACTAGGTAAACCCTGCTTCAGGTTCCTTGTTCCAGTGAGATGCTCTCAGTCCAGACTCAGGGGCAGCCGTGAAGGATGAAGTAGATGACAGATCAGAATTGGCAGCAGAGCCAGGGTGAGAAGGATGGCTTTTCCCTTGACCCCAAACGAATGCAGCATTTGCCACCCCCAGAGGGTAGAAGGGATTTTCAACCATTTCCCATTCAGCAGCTCTTAGCAACCCAGCTTTTTGCACAGGGGTAGGATTTTTAGAGGAGTCTCCTGAGGTCGGCGGAGAGAGGATACATCACACATTTCCACTAGGCAAGGTGTAGGACTTCAGGGGCTCTGGAGACTGAAAGCTGCCTGTGCCTCAGGCTCTGGAGAGGGGCCAGGCGATGCACGGTGTTATTTGAACCATGTTTTGTGGAAGGGGCTGCTTTTCCTGCTCCTCAGCATCCCAGCGCCGGAGCCGGGCACCTGGCACGCCGCGCTCCGCCCGCGGGCTGCTTTTGGGAACGCCACGGCTGAGTTTTGGGCAGCTCTGCAGGAGGCACAGCTGACCACGAGATGGCACTCACTGCACCCGCAGCTCCTGAGACCGCCAGCGCTGCCATCCTCCGAGAAACGGAGAGAAAATCGGGTACTGAGCTCTCGGCACAAAGCCAGCGCTCAAAAGCCGGGGCGCGAAAGGGAGTGAGTGCTGCTGGCAGGGATGCTACAGCAAACACCGACAGATCTTAGCCCTGGCTCTGGAACCTCACCTGAAAAACGAGTCTGTCACGGCCCCAAAGGTGTGGGAATAGCTGCATTCTGGTAGAGGAGTATAAATATATTCACTTTTCAGTGCATTTCTGTTTAATCGAGTATTCTTACTTATTTGATGGACTTGAGGTTTTGCTTTCATGAACTGGCAATAGTAGCCTGTAATAAAGGTCTCTCTCAGAAGATGCTGAAGGGGTTAAGCCTATGACAAAAATCACCAAAAATCACCAACCAGGATCTGGAATTTTTTGCTGCTGCTTTCCTCAAACTTTTTTCCATCCCTCTTAGAGAAAGCAGCTGTCTTTGGGATTCACTCCCAAATCAAGCTGGCTTTGTAAGCACTCCCATTATTGATTTTCATTGCACAATTAATCATAATTTTCAATGCTTCAAAAAGGCTTAGACATTCACACGAATAAAAATAAAGCATCAGCATTTAGACTAACTAGGAGAAAAAAACATGAGGGCAATCAATCCACGTGCCTCAGGGTACAGTCTGATCGCCAGATGCACTTAGAAGGAAATGTCCCCCCACAGAGTAGTAAAGCATAATTAGGGGTATGATGAGGATTTTACACCTTCTTGTAAATCATCTACCCTCGCTAGAAATCATCTGTTCTAGCCTTAGAAAGGGAGAGCAAGCAGAATGGCTGGCTGCTGGACTCTTATAGGAGTAATGTTGTTTCTATTTCTTCCAGAACTGGAACTGAAACAAAAACCCAACCTGACCTCACTCATTCTGCTAAGTGCAGCTTCATTCTGTTATGATCCTAATCACAGACTTCAGATCTTGGTTGGTCATTGCTGCCTAAATGAGCAGCAGCCTTGATCTGGCTTTTGCTTAGAAAATAGGATCCTGTCTCTGTCAGTTGGCTGCAAAAACATGAGCAGCACTGGTCCTACAGCAAGTATCAACAATTGCTGCTTTCAGCTTGATGGAGAAATGGATCCTGGTGCCTCTGACCTTGCAAACCCATGTGCTGAGTTGCTTAGAGCCAGCTCTCTGTCTTCTCCCACTTCTGGCAGCCTCATCCACCATATGAGGAACAGACTTGTCAAGAATTTGGAAGCATTTTCCTTCAGGCTGCTCAGCCACTTAAGCCCAGTACTTTTTAGGCAAGCAGACAAGGCAAGCAGCAGAGAGCAGCACCACTGAATGCCTGACTCATTGCCTGCTGTGTGGCAAGCCACTTTGGAGCTAAATTTTATCCACAAACCTAAGAAGCTGTTAATTCATTCAGCAGGACATGAATCAGAAAAGCACTGTGTACTGGTAAGGTGGCATCTGTGGACTTTGTACAGCTTAATGTGAGAAAACTGTGAATTAGGGCCAAGCTCACATTACAATGCTCTCATTTTTTTATAATTGTCAATCAGTGCTTGGCAGCGGTTCTCTTCTGCCACCAGGAAAATGGTGTCACTCCCCTGACAATTCCTCTGCTGCTCTGAAAGTAACACGCAGTTCTCAGTTCTCACCAAGTAAAATTACTATATTTATAAAGGACTGTTTTTCATAGCACCTTATTTATTTTTTTATGCCCTAATAACTTTTCAAAAGCACCCATGCTTTATGGGAAATCTAATTTGTTCCCAGAGTGCAAACTACTATTCCAGATCCATGATAAATTGTCCAAAGCTGAGAAAGGCCAGAGTTCACACAAGCTACGTACTCACAGGTAATGCTATGTCTGAAATTTGTGAAAAGAGCAGAAAGCTACATAACCAATCACACCTAGACACACTGAACTCTCTCAGGACAGGCACTCATTTAGTGCACTTGTTAAGGATCTAAGGAAGTACAGCAATGAATATCTGTAAATGCATAAAGCACAGAGAGAAGCAGGGAAAACACAGATTCCTGAGGAGGGATGCAAGTCCTGCCCACCAGTCCTACATCCACTGCTTGCTGCACTCTCAAGTCACAGTTGGCATTAGGGAAACATGGCCTCAGTGCCTCATAATGCTCCTCAGACCTACCTGGGGTGATGCTGTCCATGCAGTGATCAGATCTTGCATAGAATCAAATGCCTCTAGAAAATTTTTAAATTTGTAGAAACTCCCCAAATTTGCGGTCGGAGCCAGATTCTAGAGCAGTGATGGGTATCTCTGCAGGGTGGATCTGCTTGCATGGGCTGATGGTGCTGGAGACCATACCAGCTGAGAGGGGTGAATGAAAGAGGGCAGGACCTTAGCTCTATGGGGTTTCTCTTCACCAGCATCCTCAGACAGTCCCTGGCATCTTTCAAAAGGTCCCAGCATTCTCCAAAAGCACAAAGGAAAGGGCCACTCTTCTAATCTCTGCCAAATGTCATGCAAGAAACGTGAGCAAGTGCAAGGAGGGCAAAGAGGAAAGAAAATTCTGTTGATCCAGCCAGAGACAGGCACAACACATCAGTGCTCCAGGGCTAATTGCAATCTGGGTATGTGCACACATAACCTTTGTACATAGAGATGGAGACAGGTGTGCATCCATTCACGTGCAACTTGGCCAAAGTGTGCTCTCTGTAGGTGGCTTGGACACCTTCCTCCAGTGCTCAGAAGTTCTGCTTGGAGTGCTCCTGGGACTCTCTTTGAAATCTTTTGTGTACCAAAATAGAACTTGCCTTGCACGTGCTCTTTGTTAAGACACTGGTAAGTAAGTCAATATGTGCTGGCAAAAAGAAAACTTGAGTCACTTGGACAATGTGTTGTTTGGGTGGTAGTTTATAATAGACCTTCAGGAAGCAGAGTTCATGAAGAAAGTGTTTAAATAGTACAGATACCTCCCCACTCACCCCAAACCCTGCATACACCATAGCAGCTTTCTCTCTGTTAACTCAGGAGAGCTGACTAGCAAAGAGAATAAAATAAAAGAATTAATAAATAAAATAGGCTGACACAACCGAGTCCTAAAATGCCAAGAAAACACATATTTTTAGTCTCTGTTCATACCTATTAGCCATGACTGAAACATACTGCTGAGGTCTGTTTCCTCACAGGTTAATCCATCATTTTCTAGCACAAGCAGCATCTGATTTTTATATTTGAGAATCATGTGAGGGAGAAATGCCAGAACCACAGAAATTTAGACATGGTCCAGATTTTCCTCTCCTGGTGGTTTCATGGGCTGCAAAATTGTTTCCTGAATGAAATAACAGAGGTTGGTGACATTGGCCATGTATGCAAATGATCACAGTGTCCTACAGAGATTAATTGGTTCATGAATAAAGATGAGGAGCTGAGGTGTGCAGGGAGAAATCATTTATCAATTATATGCCTTGGAAAACTGAAAGATGATGCAGCCTTAACAGCTGAATGGGTTTGAAAGGGGGACTTGTAAATTGAGTTCTAATTCTGTTCTGCCACATTCATAATAAAGAGCTGTTACACTAATTGCATCCTTGTGTGGCTCATGAGAAACAGCACTCAGCTGCATCGCACAGGGAGCAACAGAGATCAGAGTTTAGCTAGATTTTAGTCATCCTCTGCCTCGTGGGAAGGATGCTCACTGGTTACCTTTGGCCTCATCAGTAGTGATAATGCACCAAAAAATGGCAAGAGCCTATCAGCAATTTTCATGAGATTATTTTGCATTTGAATCTGCATTTAAACAACCAGTAAGGACAGCACAGACTCACTTGGCTTTTAGGTTCTGCTTCAGTCACATGGATGCATCAGCATGATTACCCATCCCTGGAGGGACTCCCTGATTAACTGGAAACAAGAGGATTCTGGAGGATCAAAACCATAACAGACTATGCTAATCCCAAACAAGGAAAAGAATCTGAGGGATGTGGCTTCTGATAACAGCTGACCTTTGCTCCTCCTGCCACTTCTGAGTGCTTGTTAACAGGTTTACTGTTACAGATAGCACCAGCCTAGCGTGGGCTTTAGCACACACTGAAACACAGACTCAGATCTGAGAATCTTGATGAGACTTGTTATTTAAAATATTGCTGCTGGATACTGTGCAAGCCAGGATCAAAGAGGACAGCCACACTTAGGTCAGACTTGAGTATAAAGGAAATCTCATGACACTTGGGTTGCTGAAAACCAGGAGTGACACTTACGGGAGTCACTGGAGATTACTCAGTGGCACTGCTGCAACAGCTCCAGACCATCTGGCTGCAGCAGTTCAAGAATTTTCTCCTTTGACTTGTTTTATCTGACATCCTTCCAGGGTCTGGCTCTCTTTCACCAAAAAGAGCAGCCTGCAGGAGCCCAGCATGATGACCAGGCACAGCCCAGCATCCCAGCGTGTGCTGAGGGGTCTTGAGCAATGACAGATACCCTGAATTAGCAGGGACACGGGTGCTGGTCTCTTCTGCTGCCACCACTTTGGGCACTGACTTCTTAAAGCACCACACAAAGATGTGCCAGAGCCTGGTCTGGCTGTGGTGTAACACCCAGACTCTGTCCAGGGAACACTGGTGTTACTACACATGAACGTGCAGAGGGAGAGGAGAGACAGCATTCAGCCAAAAGAGTGAAGACATCTCTTTAGAACTGCCTTTAAAATGTGACTATATTTTAAAAAGCAATATAATAATGGCATCATGGGGCTATATATATTGCCAGTCCAAATTCCCAGATGCATAATTTTCAACAGAGAAATCAAGAGAATATTTTGTTAATCATCTGCTCTGAAAACTAAGACCTGTTCATTCCTCTTTAAATGAATGCCTGTGCATCTCCCAAAGCTACCCTAAAAGCTAACACAAACCAACACAACTGAAATTGTCCCCCATTAGTACCAGGCCTCTGGTCATATTTGCTATAGCAACACTTGCAAGTATCAGGTCAGCATAGCCCATGGACTACCCAGTGAAGAAGGAATAATTAATCCAAGTGCAGCAAAATCTTTGAACTCTGACAGAATTTTTGACCAAGCAGCTCTTCACCAGGGAAGATGCTGATTCAGCAGAAGTGAAAAGGGTTGCTGGAAATGATCAGTTTTGATGAATTTCCCAATTAGAGAAAAATAAATTTGTTAAAGAAAGAGGATTTCAAACCTCTTCAAATTCAACTAAAACCTCACCTTGCAATAGTTTCTAAATTCAATCTTATTTCCTCCAGGTTCTCAAAACAGACTTTAGAAATGCAAGTTAATTTTCAATAAAATAATTTAAATGCCTTAAAAAAATCAAGCAACAGTTAAAATTCTCAAAATGATATGTTTTTATTAACTCAATTGTTTTAATAGTTGCCCTTCACAGCGTTTTTTTATACTGCATTTTTCTTCACAGATAATCTGGGAAATATTCCCCAGGTTGTCAGAAGTCCTTGGAGGATATTAAAAGATTTACTGCAGCAGGTAGAGTTTCCTCAAACACCCTTTTTTTTTTTTTTTTTTTTTTTTTTGTATGAAATATTTCCTCTGCATTCCAGAAACCAAAAGCAAGTAGGAAATCAGTAGCTTTCAAACACTGCGTGAAACAGTCTCTTTGCAATAAACTGGAGAATCTACTGGAAAAGCAACCAATACCAAAAAAATGTCTTACAACTACTGTTTGTCTAAAACTTCATTTTTGGGTAGATAGCAGAAGGTGTTTCCTTTTCCCTCTTAATTAACACCCTAACACATGGAGAGATAGGATCATTTCATTTCCTTCAATAAGAGCAACCCAACTCCGTCAGCTTTTCAATCTCTTCTGTTAAACCCAGCTCAGCAGATCAAATTTTTCTTCATATCTGTGCATGAAATATTTCCACATGAAAGAGTGTCTGGATGAGCAAGTTTTGTCTCCTATATTTTATTTTTATTTGACAGCTTCCTTTCAACTCTGTGAGGAAAGTGCATCTGAACCACTGGTTTAAAAATCAACCCCTCTGGCATGGTGCTGCCCATTGCCCTTGCTGGGAATGGCCTCTGTACCTTATCAGAACTTTCTATTTGTTTGAACAACATCTAGAAAAGACAAAATAAGAACTAAAATGTCTAGGTAAGGCATCAGTGGTTTCACTTCCCATTAGCTTTTCTTTGCCTTTCCTTTTGGTGTCCAGTTTGTGCTCAACTCCAGTTTGGGGATTTTCAGTGTTTGGTGTATTTTCACAGAGACATTAACCCCAGCATATTTGCAAAAATGAATAATAATGAGATGAAGAGTCGCTTCTACTTTTTCTTGAAAAGTAATTCTTATGACATCCATAAGTAAAATACATGGATGTCAAATCATCACAAAAGCATAGGTCTCACTTGCTCCCTTTCTTCTCTGCTAGAAAATGCCAGGAAAAGAAGCTTTTCTGTTCAGAATTTTTCTGTTTGGACTTAACCTCATTTCCACTGCATTGAACCAGATTCATGCTTGTCTGTGATGTCTTATAAGAGAGCTGGATACACAGCACGTTGCTGGACCTCCACAAATATTAGAGGATTAAAAAAGCTTTGTGCTTGTTCTTTCTTACATCTGTGGTTCATAGCTGCAATAAAATAAAAGGCTGAGATGACAAAGTGATTTGTCAATATGAAAATGTCCAAAATGTATTTTATCCTTTGTACATGGACGACATCAATATGAGCAGCACCTCCCCAGGGAGCTCTGTTATATTGACTCAGCCACCAGGAGCTTGGGGTTGAAGTGAGAGGCAGTATTAAATTTTAACTACTCTTTAAATAACATTTTTAAAATCAATAATGTGGGTCCTGAACCCTCAACTTTCCTATTGCATTTGGTTTTGTTGTGGATGCCATGAAGATGAAGTTTTACCTGTTCTTTTCTACCCTTTTTATCTTGGTTCCAGAGAAGCATGTCCTCACTATTCCAAGGTAAATATCTACTGATGATGCTGGGTGTTCTACTGTGCAGTGTGTGGGACAGGGAAAGTATTGATGCAAAATAATTCCAAGTTGCATGAGAAAACATTTGTCAAAGGCTGACATATATTTATTGCCCTTGTAATTGGATACGTGGTTCAATTTAACATAAAGATGGTGGGGGAAATGAAATTATTTTAAGTCTTCTTTGCATCCATAAATCCTATTAAATCATATTAAGGCTACTCTTTTCAGTCTAAGTGCAAATCAATTCTGTTCATTCAGTACTTTTGAAAGCCAATAAAGGGCATTTTGAAACTTAATGGGAAAAAATAATTTGCTTCATTTGCCTAAAAACAAGATCTTAAATGAATTACTTCTTGAGGTAGAAAGAGAAACTATTTCAGAAAGTGCTAACAATCTGTTTTTTTCCAAAGCAGCTTTTATGATGGTTTTTCCAGGCATAAATCACTTTTGAATAACCATTTGGTATGTGTACAATGTTTCAGAAGAAGCTTTATTGTTACCTATTGACAAACTTCCGAAATGCCCTGAAACCAAATGCTTTCTTAAAACATGAGAACATATGTCAGAGATGAAGACAGGAAAATGCTTTCATTTCTGCATGTACCACTGGCTTAAAAACCTTAAATGTTTCAATAAGTAGAACTAAAAGGATAAGTTCCTCACGTGGTGATTTAAAGCAAAGCTGAACAACCTAGGATTAAATACAACCTGCTCCCAGAACTAAAATATCTGCACAAATAAAATGTGAATTATTTCTTGTATCCCTTCTGTGATTTTGCACCACTCTGCAGACCTGTGAGAGCTGAACACCATTGAGTTCATGCCTTAAAAGAGGATCTTTCCTCTCCCTTTGTGTTGCAATCACATTTTGTTGTGGATTGCTATGGAGGTGAGAGGGTTAAAGTAAGGAAACAAACATGGTTTTAGGTGAATTCAGTGGAACAATATTGCCCTGTGCTACTTGAAGATTTATTTATTTCATGTTTAAACAGAAAACTGAATATCTGACTCTTAAAGAAGAATATGGTGCTTCCCACTGGAAAGCAAGAGCCTAACCCCACCCAGCCCCAGTTACAAAAATGGTTAAATAATAAGATTCCTCTGACTAGATGGAATTTTTACACAGCTTTGCATAGGAACAAGTCCCCTTCACCTTTCTGTAGAGCTAGGAGGGAAAAATATGTGTATTTAGAAGGCAATTCATTTCAGGTTAGCACATGCATCTGAATTGGCTCAGGTTAACCTGACCCCTAAAGTGCCTGTTTCTTTATTAAGACACTGCCTAGCTCAGATGAAGATATAAAACCCATCTAAAATTAACTGAAATGTATCTTATTCACTTACAGGAAAGATCAGATTGTTGTAGTGTGGGGATGGCAGCTGGACTTCTACCAGGAGGTAAAAGAGAAAAGATACAGGAAACAGGGACAGAGCCTGGGGGACTGAAGAAGGGAATGAGAAGGATCTTTTCAAGGACAAACTGAAAGCAATCAGGGAAGGAAGGCATGAGAACAGAAAGAAAAGAGGTGTGTTTAAGATGACCAGGTCTGGCTGTACAGGGGCAGCAGGAAGGGCAAGGAAACTGGGAGTAAAGGGCTGTTTCTGAGCTTGGTATAAGAGTAATAACTAAAGCTTTTGTCTGGGTGTTTTCTACAAAGAGTGGGGAAGAAGGCAGATGAAAGAGGGTATAATGCCAAATCAAAGCAGGGGAACTGAGAAGGGCAACAACTACAGTTCTGGCTGTTAATACTTGCCACACTGAAGTGCAGGGGCAGAATTTTGATCAGTTTATTCAGTGTATTCAGGTCCTATCATGAGAGCTAGAGAGGAATCCTAACACTTGTTCAGTACTTACCACACTTGGATGAAATATTTGTGCAACAAACAGTGGGGTACAAGCCCACATCAGCTTCCTCATTATGGTGCTCTCAGGCTGTGGGAATCATGCAATGAAACCAGATGCAGAAGGGCCTTTCTTGGCACTTGTGTGAAAAGACTCCCTCAGCTATGAGAAGATATTCATTTATACGTAGCCTCAAAAACACACTTCAGAGTGCACTTACCTAAAGAAATAGGCAAACTGCCCACCTTGCCTATCCCAGATTGTTTTTGATGTTCTGTCAAATGATGGTGGAGGTAAAAATAAGGTTGGCATGTTGTTGGTTCTGCATGAGAAACAACAGTGATTGCTTGGAGCCTGGCTAAAAGAAAAGATGAATCACCTGGTAGCCAGATGCTGTCAGGTTTCTGCTTGAAATCAGTCACAGCAACAAGCTGTGACAATCATGTTAGGCTGCTTGAAAACCCTAGTTTTGAGAGCCCTGCCTGTTTCCTTTTCAGGACAGCCTTTGCAGACAGGGCTGGCAGGGACTTTGATCATGCCTGGTTTGTATGGTGCCACCAGTTCCAGCATGTTATTAGATCGCCAAGAGCCACCCCAGCCCAGAAAATGGAAAGAGGGGTCTGACATTCCCCCGAGTCTCCTTCTACACACACAAATTATTTTAATTATCTATCCAATGAAATTTTTAACTACATAACTTGCAGGACACTGATGATCAGGACTCAATGCAGAGTGCTATTTTTTTCTTTCCAGAAGGTGAATTTCACTTCTGTCACCAACAGTGGGATCAGGCATGGAGTAGCTGGGAAGCATCATGTCATACACAGCATGTCCAGACTACAGTTTTCAAATAGAAGGGGAATATAAGTTACTGGGCAAAGATGGGGAGGACAGTGGTGCAGACCATCTGAAATAATACCAGCAGAAGGACACAAATGAGGAGACCAGGAAAAACTTGACTGAAGTAGGAAGGCACATCTACAGAACATCATGTTTGGCTTTTGCCAGACCTGTGAGGGCTTTTGACAGACTGGGAAGGCTGATGTCTCTGCTGAATGGTGCCTGAGAAACTCAGGGGACAATAGGAGAGCCATTTTCCTGCTCTCAGCTAGTTTTCAACTGCTGCTGCTGCACTGTGGATTAGCTGGAGCTGACGGCTGTGGTGCTGGCCCAGCACCAGCAGTGTTCAGCAGTAAATATTGGCTACCAAAGCCCTGCACCATCTCTTTCATGGATTTTACTGACTGGCAGATGCAGAGGCTGGAACCAGGCTCAGCATCCTCACAATTGGATCATCTTTGGGTTCACAGCAGCCAAGCCAGGGAAGATGAGAGAGACCAAGCCTGCTACACTTTTTCATGAACTGCAGCTGTTCCAAGTACCTGTGCTTTACCTAAATACCCATGTTTTTCAGGGATGAAGTCTTGTGGGCTCTCCCACAAACTGATGAACAAGTTGAAGCTCTTCAGGATTTACTGAACACCACTGAGGTAAACAGATTATTCTGTCTCTCTGAACTTTAGGCCAAATTTTCCCCCAAGTGCCCTAATACTACTTCTCCCTCCTAAGAAAGATCTAGCTTACTTCTATTCATTTGTTGTAATACATCAACTCAGGAAATGCTTGGTTTTCATTTCTCACTACCTTCTAAATTACATGAGAAGACCCTTCCATAATGTTTCAGTAATGAATTATATTGGAGCTCTTATTTCTGCAATTGGTTTCGTGTATTAAGGCACTGCAAAAGTGGCAGAACACCAACACAGATTAAGTGGAAATACATTTGCTAGGGAACCTCAGTACTTTTGACCAGTGTGATCTTAACCTATATAGCTTGCATGCCTCTGAAGATCAGGACTGGATTTTTGTGGATTTTTTTAAAGGTAGCATCTAGAAGATAAAAATAATCTTAAATAATACTTTCATATTATTATTGCTTCTATCTTTCATTAGATAATAGAGTATTTAATTAAATTGAGACCTCTCTTCCTCTTTACTGTAATTCTTCACTTTCTTGTACACAGGAGCCCCAAGAAGCCAGGAAGAACTGCAGCACATTCAATGCAGAGAGGCTTGTGGTGGTTTTTTCCACACCATTTATGGGAATATGCAAACCAAATATTTTTCATGGGCTATGAACTGGCAATTTGTTTCCATGACTATAAAATGAGCAAGCTATAAGAAAAAACCAGAAAGAGAATGGCAAAAGGGAAGGTGATAGGAAAGGGAAAGGAGAAGGGGAAGGATAGACACAAGCAGTACCTCCCAATGAATTTTAATGGTTACCATTTATCATTCAAACAATATCCATTGTGAAACTGAACCATAAGGAAAAAAACCCCAAAACCCTACTGTCTGGTGACTAGATGCTGTTTGATGCCCTAAAAATGCATCCAAGGATTATGCTGACTTTTTTCACACTCTAATTTTATGCCTGATTTGCTGCTGTCACCCCTAGATATTTTTGTATTATTGGTTCTGAAGTTTCAGTTTTTTATTGAATATGTTTGCATCTGATTTTATTAATGTAAAACATTTTCTTTTACCAAGAATAATCTTATTTTCTTACTTTTCTCCAATTCCTAATATCTGTATTTCTTCTTCAGCTTGACTTATATTCAAACCCCTTCTGGCACTTATTTCCTCCTTGATCAAAGTCATCAGAGAATACAATAACTACAAAGACTGGTCTGATCATCATTAATTCTCCAAATACCCTCAGGGAAAATAACTCTCAGCAGACTTGAAAACATGTAACATAATAACCAGCTAAATATATCTATTATACTAGAAATACTATCTCAGAAAAGGTTATGTTCTTGTCTTTGATCTTGATTTATGAATTTCTGTGCAGAAGTCATTATAAACCTTGCTTAAATACACACATTTCATTTCCAGAAGTAGCAGAATGCTACATATCACAAGGAACATTAAACTGCTTGTTACAAGCGGTCTCTTAAATTGAAAACATATGCTTTGATTATTTTTAAAATGCTTATTAAATGTTAGTAAGAATATTCTTTCTTTCCTCAGTAAAAAAATGTTTTTGGAAACTTTGTAGGTCATTCTCTGGCAACCTGTTGTGGTTGAAAACATCAAGAAGGGCAGAGAAGTCCATTTCTATGTCAGGGCATCCAACACAAATAGCGTAAAAGCTCAGTTAAGGCAACTGACCATCCAACACAAGTATGTATTTTTTATTTGTTATCATGAATGATTCTGTAAAGTTGTTTGTCATTTATTTAACAGGAGGTTGTGCTCTTCCTTTGTTATTCAGAGTCTTGATGGAAGATGTTCAAGGAATTATTGAAAAACAGACTGTCAATGACACAGTCAATCCTCGTGGATCTTCCTCATACTATGAAAACTACCATTCAATGAAAGAAGTAAGTTATTTTTGTTGTGAACATCTGTAGATGCAAAGGGTGAAATTTGTCTCATGGTTGAGAATGGAGATAAAGGGAAAGAAATCATCAGCAGTTAATAATTACCACTGTATTGCTCAACAATTAAGAGTTCTATTCATTGTAATGCTTTCATAGAGATAGAAGCACCAGACAAAATCTTTCATACATGTATTGGCTCAAACCGTCATTCAAAGGCAGTAAATACAGAAGCAAAATGAAGTCACAAAACAAACATGTAAATATTTAAAATATGAAATCAATAACAATTTAAACAAATAGAACTAAACTGGAATTTCAGGGCTACATTTGGACTGTGTTGTAACTGTATCTTGCTGTTTAACAAAAATTAGAGTCGTGCAAGTGGTAAGTGGCTTGAATTATTAGTTCTTCTTTACCATCAGATAAAAATTTTGGGAGGTAGAATGAATTTAAGTCTAGACCACTTTCAGGGATGAAGGAAAACAATAGAGGGAAGATCCATTTACTAACTTTTCCCTGCAGATATATCGTTGGATGGAGGAAGTAGTGAAAGTCCACTCTGATCTCCTCCAGAAAATATATATTGGATCATCCTATGAAAAGCGACCACTTTATGTTTTGAAGGTACACCTGTGACTTACTGTAAAAACTTTCCAAATACTACTGTAAGCAAATGGGGTTTGGCCAGGACATTTTCTTGAATCTGTAGCTACATTCTTATTTTTTGTGCTTTTTAGAAGTTTCCTAAGTTGTTGTAGTAAGATGCACTCCTGTTGCAAATGCATTTTGACAAGATAAGGCTCCTCTCTGGGTCACAAGGAAGTTACCACATCTAGGCCATCATCCAAAGGCATGAAATACTGGCACAGTGGATACCCTCCTCTGTTGATGATTAAGCCAATCTAGTTTGTTGCCCTGCATAGCTGATGGCAGACTCACCTGAACTCAGATCTTGCTGTAGTCTTGGTGCCTGTGTTAGGACTTTGCAAGCAGCCTAAATGTGGCTCTCTGACTGTATGCAAATCTAACCAATGGCTGCATCCTGGCCCAGGATCAGTCTGAGCTCTCCTTATAAGACAGATGCTTCTTCTTCCATCTTGGTTACCTTTTCACTTCCACTTCTATATGGTACCCTGTACAATGGTGGCATTTGAATGCAATCTCTCTTTTGTCAGATTTCTAAAAGTATGGAAAACCCAAAAAATGCCATATGGATTGACTGTGGTATCCACGCTAGAGAATGGATTTCTCCTGCTTTTTGCCTGTGGTTCATCGGTCATGTGAGTACACAATCAGATCTGATTACTGTTTTCAAAGCAAAGCGAGAAATCTTGATGCCATTTACCTTTGTCCAATTGCATTCTAGGATCCATAAAGCTTTAATTTATTTACTGCCACAACACCAGCCCATGATATTTGTGTCTAAGCTGCAAGTGTAGCAATGTGTGCGTGTGCGTGCATGTCAGTAGAGAAGGGTGTGTGTGTGTGAGAGAAAGTGAAAGTCATTGGGAGTGAACGCAAAGGAGCTCAAATGTATTATCACGTATGAAAGAAACCTCAAAGTACGTGCAGCAAATTCAACAGAGATATTTATTGTTATGAGTGGTCAGGGATGGAGAGGGCATGCCAGAAAAAGCATGTGTTTGGTAATCTGCTAGTGCCATGTCTGTACTGCCACGTGGATTCCAGGAGTGGTCTTAGCTCTGAGTCACGCAGCACATGGTGACTTGTGTCCATATTACTGCAACTGGCACTGCCTGGAGCAGGTCAGAAGATACACAGGGTGAGCTCAAGCTGTCCTGCCACCCTTGGCTCTTCCCTACATGCCTTCCCAGAGCAATAGGTACCCCACACCTGCCTGCTCCAGATATGGCACAGCTCCATACCAGCAATCCATTGGCTGTGATGCATCACCTACTCCTGTGTCTGTTGCTACAGCTCCTCCTGACTCCATGTTTTCCATCTATGCCCCTGTTTTTTTTCTGGATCTGCAGAGAATAAAGCCATATAAGCCACCTTCTTCTGAAGGTATTATCCTTGCTAGTGACACCCCCATGTCAGCCCTCCAGAATATGACCAACAACGTCCAGCTGTAGTACCAGATCGTGGAAACTAGAAAATCACTGAGGGGTTGAGCCTGTAGATTAATCACTGATGGGATGGGCTTAGATTGGCCAGCCTTGATGTGTAGCCATAGACAAATAGACACTATCTTTATTATCTACACTGCTCAGGAGAAGGAACAAAGGGGCAGCAAAAGAAACAACATCCACAGTTGACAACCAGATTTTAAAATACATTGCCTTGGTCTTTTTGAATTTAAGGCATCTCTGCTTAACTCCTTATGCTGAGCTGCTGACCCAGTCCCTGGTATGGACCAGGAAAAGGCTTCTGAAGCCTTTTTGGCCCAGACAAGTTTGCCCATCTTGCTCAGTTAATGTTATGAGGTATTATTTATTATTACATTTTCACAAAAGCAAAGTCCACAGTAAAAATAAACAGGATGACACTGAGACTTCGCGGTCACCAGTACTGCAGTCAGAGAAACAACACAGATGAGTCCTTGAAATGTGAATTATGGTTTGGTCATGATGGAAATAAATGTGGATGATGATGGTGATAATTATAACAACTAAAAAAATATTGATTTTTGTAATCAGTCACAACTATAAAATCTCAATGCCTTGAAAGGATAGTGTAGGAGTTAGGGACAGATACAGCTGAATGTACCTTGTGACCCACTGATAAACCCAGCTTTCAAGGTTCTACTGGATGGAAATGCATTTGCCCTTTTCATGCTGCTCCAAATAATTACCAACTGTGCTGTCATTTTGCCAGTGACATGTCCCTGCAGCATTTTTCAGAAGTAACAAGCTGAACATTTAGGTTCTCCATTCCTTTGATCTAATCTACGTGGTTTAAATTCAAATTTTGTTTCTACATCTCTTCATGAAGCAACTTTTTAAAATCTGACATTAATACACATCTGCACACATGCACTAAAATCATCAGCTCTCCCTAGCAAATCCTAGGCATTCTTTATAATGGGTCCACTCTTTATAATTTAATTTTGTCATTAAGATTGTAGAAAGATTGACATTTCTCATTTAGTCAAAGGAAGTCTATCGCCTGAGGATAACTAGGAAGGATTTACAATGAAAGAAGTGATCTAAGTAAAGGCATGAAAAAAAAAAGGATGATGAAGGGCTTAGTCTATTCTGATAGTAACAAACTCACTTATCTAGATTAAAATTTATTTCTTTGTCATGGACCAACAACCAGGTTTGGTATCACTAAAGCCTTCAAAATAAGCTGTGAGGCAAAATTACCAATGTAGATCTTACTGACTCTTGTCACACAGTTGCATTACATTCACAATGCAACCAGAATAAAGAATGTTATGTACAGCAGCCATTTGAAATACTACTTGTTATTTTGGGGCTTGCTGTATTTTGAGCAGGAGGGAGGGTTTCTATTACTTACATAGGCAGCAAAAGCTCAAACCTTCCTATTAATAGGCTTAATTTCTGTCTCATGACCACCCACTAACACTAAAGGACTGCAGTGTATCTGACTGACTGTATCAATTTCTCCTCCTGGCACTTCTGAGCAGAGAGCTACTTTGCTATTTAACCATTTTCATTACATAATGAGCTTATCGGACTCAGGTAGACTGCTCTGACAATTACACAATTATTTTACACATACCACCAGGTACTTTTGTAGGAAGGTAAGAAAAATAACAATTAAAAATGCTTTTGACATGTTTCCCCTGTGCTTTATAGGCAATCCATGTACGTGAGAGAGACAGGACCATGACAACCCTTCTGGAGCACTTTGATTTTTACGTCATGCCTGTGATAAACGTGGATGGCTATGAGTACACGTGGAGCCACCCCTCTGTAGGTAGACGTTTTTGGACAGGTTGTGCAAGGCACTGATTTGCTATTTATGGGAATTATCATTGTGCATGGTTAGGACACAGTTTTCATCCCGGAACTGCACACCCCAAACTCTTATTCTGTGCTTGGAATTTCTGCATCTTTGCCCACAGAAAGTTGGATTTGTGCTCCTAAATTCATATACCTGGTCAAACTGTATGTCTTCTGTCCTCCTTCCACAGTCCAAATTCCATTGAAATCAGAATGTGATCATTCTGATCCTACCCAACACTTCCTTTTATCATCCAGACCTGCTGACAAGCAGAGTGTGGTTTTAGAATCTTCCTTGGTCTTCACTAGTAGAGGACTGTAAAGGCACAAGTGGGAAGTCACATTTAACTAACCAGTGAGGTGGCACATTGCCTTTTTCAATACTTTCCCCTGAACATGGCTTGTGTGTCTCTTTCCACAGAATCGGCTGTGGAGAAAAAGCCGCTCCTCGCATGGTAACAGCAAGTGCATTGGTACTGACATGAACAGGAATTTTGATGCACACTGGTGTGGTAGGGCATAATTTTCTTCCTATTGTACCCCTGCCTCACTTTTGGCCTTTAAAATTTTTTATTTTGAAAACATTTTCATCTACTGTTCCACAAAGTTTAATACAAAGACAAATGCAGCTGAGTATCTGTTATGAACCAGTGAAAGCTTCCCCAGCTTTAGATAATTCTTTTTGGGACTAAGGATTTTTCATCCCCAGACAACACACCATGGAATAACCTCTTCCCAGCACAACAGAGCCCCTTGCATCACAACATGACACATCTGTGGGAGGCTGCTGGTGGGAAGACAAAAGAGGGAAGAGGTGGCCCTTGCCCTTTCACCCAAGGCCTATTGCACTATCCAGCTGAGTAGATACTCCACTGTGGTGTACAAACTGAGCAGCTCAGTCATCCTACCATAATGCCTAGCTGACCACGATTTTTTGGCCCTCAGTGATTCTTATGAAGACTATATCATATTTGATTACTGCAGGCACTTTAGTACTTGACAAGTTTTTTTCATATCTGCAGAATAGCTGCCTTAAAATGCTACCCTATAGATCAGATCTGACTTCACTCAATGCAGACACTAAAGTCCTATATGGATTTCAGTCATTCTAGCCCATTGCTAAACCATCCATTGCTGTTAGATCATGCACATCATGTTGGTTTTTTCTCCTAAACACCTTAGATCCTGATTGCTTCCAGAAAGTTATTTGGTCTTATTCTGAAGACAGGAGTGGTGAATCTTGTTTGTCTTCTTGATAATTTGTTCCAGGGTGAATTTTTCTTAAAAAACTTCATTTTGATTTGTTTCCTCAGCTTCCCATTGGGAGTTTGCTTTCCCACAAGATTAAATAATCATATAGAATTGCCTTTTTCCTGTAGTACTTCTAGATTTTAAGATGTGATCTCACAATCATGTGATGATTTTAAATGAAGCATATTCATCCTCTCCTCTAAGACTTCTTATCTAGTCTTTGAATACTTTTTTTCCTACATCTTGTCCTTGATTGTTTGTAAGAGCATAATAGGTGAGAAATCCTGGTAGGCTCACAAAGATTTCTACAAGCATGTGAGTTCTTTCCACAGCATGGTGGAATCCATGATTTCCTGTGTACTGCATCATACTCTGCTCTTTCATTTCATACTCTTTCATTTTACATGAACAGAAACGCAGAAGGGAAGATGTAAAGGAGTAAAACTATGCACTTTTTTTGGCTAAAGGTCCAGGAGCGTCTCACTTTGAATGTCAGGAGACATACTGTGGACCCTACCCAGAGTCTGAGCCGGAAGTGAAAGCAGTGGCTCGTTTTGTCAGAGACCACAAAGACACCATTAAAGCCTACATAACCATGCACTCCTACTCCCAGCTGGTGCTGTTTCCATATTCTTACACCATGAACAAAAGCAAAGACCATGAGGAGCTGGTAAGTCTTCCCACCTCCTGAAATTTCACACATTTCAGAACTATTCACCCAGCCTGGTTAGTCTGATAATGAGGGAATCACTGTGCTATGAGGATCAAGAATTAGGAAATGGTTTTTGATGTTTTAAACAACTTTAAAAAGTCTGTGATGGTCTAGTAGTATGTAAGTCAGCAAGCTGCTTCTGAAGGCTACAGAAAAATGAAAATATTTATTCCAGATTGACTATACATCAACAACACCTAATGTATTGAACCTACTGCTAAAAGAGCAGTACTGTTGTTCTGAACATCTTGAAAAAATATATATGTGCAAATTCTTCATTATTTTGTATGGTTTATATAAACTATGAAATTTATTGGGTGTGTAACTCTTGTAAACACCCTTTACAATATCTAAGCAATGAGGTATTCCGGTGGACACTTACTACTTTTATTAAGGCTTTTGCTTGGGATACTTTTTTTAAACTGTCTTAGTGGTAGGATGGAAAATATATCCTGCATATGTAGAATTTTACTTTCTTGAGCCACCAAATGACACAGTACAAACTCTCACTGAAAATAGCAGAGTTCAAAACAGAAGTTACTCT
The DNA here is from genome assembly GCA_030060385.1 of Muscicapa striata striata. Taxonomy (NCBI): domain Eukaryota; kingdom Metazoa; phylum Chordata; class Aves; order Passeriformes; family Muscicapidae; genus Muscicapa; species Muscicapa striata. The sequence continues at coordinate 7,480,698 of JAREIS010000016.1, read as the reverse complement.
CTCTGTAAAGCAGAAAGAGGTGCACTGATTCTGGGCATTTCAGCCTCATGGCTTGAGAGTAGGCTTCTCTCAATTAAAACATTTTCCTGCCATATTTGTCAATATTACTTAAATAAAGAGTAATTTAAATACTGAAAAGAAAATATGAATGAGAACAAATGGTTTAACAGTTTACTGCCAAAAGTGGGGATAAGGTCCCATCTATACTTTTTATCTGTCTACAGCAGAAATGCAATCTGTAGCATGGGCACACGCTGAAAACTTGTACCACATTCAGTGGGTTTTCTAGAACCTTTTATATGATTATTTAACTAAAGTGAAATTCTGAGCACACTGTAGGTAAATTCTAACTGCGTACATGTAATCTATTGTCACAAGGCTTTAAAGGTAACAATGTTTTGTTTAATTTCAGGAAAGTCTGGCACAGAAAGCAGCTAAAGCTATAAAGAGGACAACTTGGAAAACTTACATACCTGGTGCTGGTGCATCAACAATCTGTAAGTATGACTTTACTGCAATGAAAGGCATGACAGTGTATCCTTCTAGCATCAGAAGACAGCTTTTGAACAGAAAATGTCCTGATTTCAGGAAATTTTTCTGTTTTCCCTTCCTCACATAGATCTAGCTCCTGGAGGGTCTGATGACTGGGCTTATGATCTTGGCATTAAGTATTCTTTTACTTTTGAGCTTCGTGACACAGGAACCCACGGATTTTTGCTTCCTTCTCGAGAAATCAAGCCAACATGCTTAGAGGCACTTTCTGCTGTCAAAGAGATAGCTCAACACGTTCTACAAAATTTGTGATGTTGAATATAATTTATTCCAGCATGACTGCACTTAGCAACTTACAAAAATGTAATAAAAAAACCTCGCTGCTTTATTAAAATTCTTTCCACATAGGCAAAACCCCAGAATGACTGCACCCCCTGTATTTTAGAGCACATGGGTTTTTTTCAGCCATACTTTTATACCTCTATCTACAGTGGTAGCTCACTGCACTACAAGTATTATAGAGCACAGTAAAAAGGGGAAAAAAGCACACGTCCCACTAGATGGTGGGAACTCCAGGTGAAAGTCTCTGACTGACACTGGGCACACTGGGCAGAATCCATCCATAGAAAAAATTGACCATTTAGGTCATTTGCGTTATTACAGCATTTTGTTACAGGAAAACAGCCCTACTTTTCATGTTCACTGTGAAATAGGAAGGCTGCTCCCAGCAAGGCGAGCACATACAAGTGGCCAAAACACCAAGTGGCAGCTGCCCAGCGGCTGCTCCACTACCATTAGCCAAGTCCATTCACCCTGCAGCCAAGGGGTTGTTGCAACACAGCACTGGCCTGAAGACTCTGTAAGACCTTTGTAAGGTGACAGGACAAGGGGCAACGGTTTTAAACCAAAACTGGGCAGGTTTAGATTAAGAAAGAAGGTTATTTTACAATAGGGGTGGTGCGGCACTGGCACAGGTTGCCCAGAGAAGTGGTGGATAGAAATATCCCTGGAAACATTTATTCTTTCCTCATCCCTGGAAACATTTATGGATGGGTTGGATGGGGCTCTGAGCAACTTTATTGAGATGAAGATCACAGAAACACAGATTCATTGAGGTTGAAAAAGACCTCGGAGATCATTGAGTCCAATCTACACTCCCACACCACCCTGTCAATTAGACCAGGGCACTGAGTGTCATGTACAGTATTTCCTTAAACACTCCCAGCTACAGCGATTCCACTCCGGCATCCATTCCAATGTTTAATCATCCTTTCTGTGAAGAATTCCTCTCTAATGTTCAACTTGAACATCCATTGGTGCAGCTTATTACTAGGTCTTCTCGTCCTGTCACTTGTTGCCAGGGAGAACAGACCGCACCTGGCTAGATCTCATTTCAGGTGGCTGTAGGGAGCGATTAGGTCACCCTTGAGCCTCCTCCAGGCTGAACACCCCCAGCTCCGTCACCCACTCCGCGCAGAATTTCCTCTCTCGAGGCTCCGCCAGCCCCATTGCCAGTCCCGGGAGGCGGAGCCGGGCCCCTACTCCGCCCTCCCCAAGATGGCGGCGCTGCCGCTTCCGCCCTTCCAGCGACCGCCCTCCCAACTGCGACGTCACCGCCGTCGTCATCGCCGTCATCATCGGCGGCGGCGCGGGCGGCGCGAGGGCCGCCGGGAAGGGCGCGCGGAGGCGGTGGCGGCGGCGGCGCTCCCACGACGGCTGTCCCGGCGCGCGGGGCGGGAGCGGCGGGTCCGCGGGGGCGCGCGCCGCTCCGCGCGCTCCTCCCCCTCCTGCCCGCGCCGCTCCGCGCTCAGGCCCGGGAGGACGGACCCCCCTCGCCCCCTCCCACCCTCTCCGCCCCGGGCGGCGGCGGAGGAGGCGGCGGGGAGCGGCGCGACAGCGCAAGGAGCAGGTGAGTGCGGCGGGGCGGCCGCGGGCGCGGAGGGTGGGCCGGAGAGGCGGGCTGGGCCGGGCCGGGCCGCCGCGTTCCCTTCCCCCGGCCAGCGCCGGTACTGGCCCGCGGCCGCTGGGCCTCGGGCACGCTCGGCCTGCGGGGCGCTGCGGCGGGAAGGGCCGCAGCGGAGGGGAAGGGCCGCGCTCCCGCCCGGCTCGGTGCGCGGCCGGGGGCGCTCGGGGGGGCGCCCCGAGGAGGGTGGGGGGAAGGCCCGGAGGCGCCAGCCCGCCGTGTGCCCGGATGCCGTTCCGTCGGTCGGTGGTCGTGCTGGAGTCTGCTTCCCGCGTACTCGGATATTCACTGCTCGTGGGGATTTTTTGGTTGGATTTTGGTTTTGTTTGGGTTTTTTTTATGCCACTTCAGTAGTGCTCTTCTCCCACTTTCTGGCAGTAAGATAGTTTCTGCTTTACGTGCTCAAGAGGGACTGCTAATTTCGCTTGTATAAATTCACTCATCACCATTCCTTCAGGTAGCATCTAAGCTAACTGCGATCCCTTCCAGAACTTGTAGCCGGGCAGGTTGGGTTAGTGTGTTACGGGTGGTCTGCTTAGGGCCTCGCCTTTCACTTCTCCATGGATTCTCACCCACCGTTGATTTCTTGTCAACCGTCTGCAAGACTGTGTGAAGATCAGGTGTATGGCTCTCAGTGGGTTAGCAACCAGCGCTTGAGGGATCTTGGGCTGCCGATGAAACACACTGTGAGCTCCTCTGTGCAGACGGGAGTGGACAGACTCAGCCAGTGTCCCTCAAAACTAAAGAAGTGTGGCTTTATGTGGCTGTGCCCCAGATAATGCACCCTGCTTCTCAGCATGTTTGCTGAGAGTGACAGCACGCTAATGTGCTGATCCAGCTCACAGATTAGAGGTAATGTGTATCCAGCAAGCTGGATACTAAGGCAGAGTGAACTTGGACCTGTCCACGCCAGTCTGCACAGACTGTCCCTTAGTCTGGGGAATCATCTTCTTTAAGTATGAATACTCTGTTAGACAAGGCATGGAACACTCTATACTTCCTGATAGCCTTCTGGGGCCTGATGTTTTTATTCGCCCATAGAAAGCCAACCATGATTTTGTTCTTGTGCAAACATAATTAGCAGTTGCTTCTTGCTACTAATGGAGAAATACCATATGTGAAATTAGAGAGATAGGTTCAGGTTGCTATGGTGATGGGTTATCAACAAGGAGTTTTTAGATTTGGATTAATTTCTAGTTTTGTGTCAGACAGGCTGTGTATTTGCTCTTTTGCAGGGTTCATTATGAATGCATTTTATGATTTCTAGTAATATTTTTGGGTAGTAAACTCATGGAGCTTCTTCAAATAGCACTATTTTATTAGCAATGTGACATGGAAGTGTTCAGATTGTACTAGGTCCCAAAATGTTTTCAGGTAAAAGATCTTAATTTTAAAAAGTGCAGGGAACCATTCACAAAGCTGTCGTTTAGTTTTCAACACGTATTCAGTTTATCAAGGAGTGTTAATAATGAGTTTGTATCTGAACTTCTGTAGGACTTTGAAGTAAATTTGCTTGTTATTTGAAATGGCATATTGTTTATCTCTTCACAGGTAGGATTTTCTGAAGTGACGTTATGCTTAGCTTGTGTGTGGTGTGCATGCGCAGACATTGACATGCTCATGAGTGATGTCTTGGACTTCTAAAGAGATTTTTATCTCCTTAAATGTTTTCTTGGTTTTGACCTTTGCTTTTGTTCTGTCACATCTCAGTTTCAAGTTTTCCTGTAGAATCCGTCAGGATTCGTTTTTTCAGGGGGCTGGATTAGGTTTTTCTAACAGAAAACCAGTGTTTCAGATATCTCTTTATTATGACTTATGTAGTATCACACTGATTTTGGAGAAAAACGTTAAGTGTGCTTGACACCAAAACATAGGAATGCTAGTAATAAAAAAATACAGAAATTTAGTGAATGCTGTGTCAGTCATATCATGCCTCATTGATTTCAGTTCATTGGTCAGTGATCGCTAGGTGCACTCACTTCTCTCAAGTCTGTCGCATTTTAGATGATTCATGTAAATAACACTCTGTGATGTGTTCTCCTTCAACTGGTAGTGAAATCAATGTCATTAACAGATTGTCTCTCACCCTGGGAAAGTTACTTCATTTAAAGAATAATGTAGATGCATCTTTGAATGAGTTAGCCTAGCACTACAATATTTCTAATTTATTGTAAAGGTTGCCATGGATCTTATTTATGTATGGAAAAGTGATAATTTACAGGTAAAATATTAGGTATAGAATTTATTTTACTTAGTTTCAGAAACTTCATTCTGTTTCAGAAGTAGAAGAAAGCTCAGTGCCCTTAAGTAGAGGCAGGAATTCAGTGTCATATACCTGAAAAAGAGAAGTGCATAATATTCTACTTAGAAATTTTAATTTATTTTTTTTTTTAATCCTGGTAGTAATTATTTGAAATGTTGAGAATGCTTAAGGCTCAGTCCACACTGGTACTCATGACTGTCTAATCAATCCCACATTAGTGTTTGATAAGGAGATGTAATTCAGAGGCACAGACATCTGATGGAAAGTCACTGCACTGGCCATCAGCGTGGGATTGATAGCAGGACTGTGGTCATCAGTGGTAAAACAGCAGAAGGTGAAAATGTTTGAGAAGGGGAATCTTTATGGGATATTCCATTTAAATTTCTCTTGGTTTTCCATCAATGTGCAGTCTGGGAAATTTGAAAATAAAACACATAACTTTTTCCCCTTGCGGTACTTGTTTATGAGCAAGGACCTTCTTTAGGAACACAAAACCTGTCCATTATCCATCTGAGATTTTCAATACTGTTTTAATAGTCTCTTTATTTTTCCAACTGACTTGGTCCTTGAAGAATGATAAGGGGACTGACTGTGTTTGCAAACACGGCCTCTCAAATGCAATGTTTGACAAAGTGAAATTCCTCAGTTTGCCTCAGAATAATGTGTCTGGACTCTAATCCTGCAGCCTTTGATAACATATATATATATATATCTATATATAACATTTCACTTAGTGGAATGTCTTGCAATCCTTGTTACATGAGCGAGGCCCTCATGTGATTATATGTGCATACAGAAAGTAATATGCTGTGCACTCATAACATGCTGGGTTTGTTTCCTTAGAGTAATCTATAATGAAATATCTCTTCTGTTAGTAAAGGATCTGTTCTCAATTGTAAACTGGTAGATATGGGCCAGACTATGAGGCTAGAATTGACAGATTGCTATCTGAAATAGGTAGCATGGGTTTTTGTTTCTCATTTTATGTTGTTGTTTTGACTTTTTTTAAATAGGGGGTTTTACAAACCTTAGAAAATTCAGGGTTGAATGATATTCTTAATTTCCTGATGCCAAAATGCAGGGGAAAAGGCAGTTAGAATTAAATTATCTGTTCAGTTATGATGATGTTGCCGCCTTCATCCTTTCCATGTTTATAGCTATCCTTTTAAACCTAGTCATCATCATAACTTCTATACAAGTTAATTTCAAAAAGGTACTAAATGTTGGGTAAAAAATTAACATTTAAAATGAAAGTTTTGCCTCTGTTTCTTTGAAAATAAAAAAGTACATTGGAATTGAGGCAGAATGAATGTGATTTTTCTGTATACTGCTATGATGTCAGTGTGTACTGTACTTGCATATTAGATAGACTCATCTGTCCTTCATGTGTTGAACCCTTTCCCTCTGCCATTGCCAGTGTCGTTTATCTAACCCTTTTAATTTCAGGTATGGCTCTTTTAGCTGTAAATATTTAATCCAAACTAGGCATTTGTTATATTATTGTCTTATTAAAAATGCTTTTGCATGTGTCAGTTGATTTTTATATCTCCTACTGATAGGGTGTGACTGTGTGAAACTGTAGAAATTTAGTTGTTTTTTTTCTGGAATTCTTTGAAAATCCTAAAATGGAAGGGTGCTCAGCTAGGTAAGATGTGGTATTGTTTTGCTTTCTAACTTTAATGGATTATCCTGTCAGACTTTTTAACTATTGCTGCACATTGAGCTGTCCACAATGACTCCTAATTATTTTTCTCAGAAGACTGGACTAATTTGGTCTCATCAAATATTTAGACAAAATCATTTCTCCTTGTGTGCATTGCATTATACTTATTTGCATTTCATCTGCTGTTGTATTATTACTCAATTCTCTTAACTCGATTAGATCTTTCTGGAAATCTCTATTCTCCACAGTTCTCACTAACCTAAATAATTTCATACTACTGGAAATTCTACTATTTGACTGTCTGCTTCCACTAATTGATGTTAACCATTGTTTTTAATGTTTGGTATACACCATATGGTTAACTCCTACCCTCCCTGAACATCTTGGTTAATGTCTTGATTATCTGAACCTTATTTATGAGATAAAATTCTTCAGATAATCAGAGGCTTAGAGAAGGAGTCAGTAGAGCAGAGGTCTACTGAGAAATCTCAAATACACAGTGTAAGCTTTCTTTCTTCTGTTGTTTATAAAGGAGCTAAAGTGCTTCACAGGAGCTTTAGCACAGCATTTTGTTTGTAGAAAATACACAGGTGTCAGACTCCTAGGAACTCCTGTTGTGGAAATAACTGTAGGGTTCAGATAATGAAGTGTCCATGTCTATACATTATAATATTTTGTTTCTGTGAAATGTAACCTTACCGTATGGATACAGTGGGAACATATTACTCATCAAAGGGTGAAAATGTATTAATCCTCTCTGGTTGGATGTTAGTTTAAATGTGTATTATTCTGGCTTTATGGATGAACTGTCATTTGTAACTTGTTTGTGTGTGAGATAGTTGAAGTGTGCGTGTGTGTTCTAAATGCGGTGACGTGCTTAGGAGCAGAAGAGACAGCAGGAGAAGGGTAGGAGATTAGTGTTTGGCTAATCATGATCTACTGATTAATGAGGGTGATGACACGTTGCAGTACAACAAAGAGGTGATTTTTGAACTATTTATAAATTGTCGAGCACCTGGCAGATGTTCCCAAACTTTTTTTTTTTTTTTTTTTTGTGGATCAAGTAGAATGTAAAGAATGGACAATAGTTTTTAAGCCCCATTTTCCCCTTTTTGTAGGATCTGTCTGTAGTGCTGAATATATCTTTTTCTTTAAATATGTTTTTATTATTTTCTGTACCTCCTTCCTTTCTCAGGTAAGATAAATTGCGGCTTCTTGTTTATCAAAGTTATACTGTATTTCCTTTAAAATCTGTTTTTCTTAATGAGAAAGAGCTACTTTTTGATCATCTTAGGAGGTACATCATCTTTATGGAGTTGTTTGGGGTTTTTTGTCCTAAACTCATGTAATTCCAAATAGTTGTAGGAATCAGACCAGTAACAAACACAGCCTGTGGATGACAGCAAGATGGGTTTCAGTAGGTTGTCATACATAACAAGGGACGAAAAAAGATAAAGCTCTCATTTCTTGAAATTTATATCAAAAGTGGGAGGCATTTTTAGTGGTTGGAACTGGTTTCTGAGAGGTTGGTGAAATAACATGAAAGGTTCTGTTCATTTTAAGTCACTTGAGTTTGTGCGTCAAAAAATACATGATGAACGAAAGCATCTGTCCTCTGTGGTGTTTGCTGTTTAAATGAATAACGTGTCATCTTTCCCAAGGGGAAGCTGAAGAATCCAAAGCAGGTCATGAAATAAAATGAAAACTTATCATTACTGGTGTTCAGCTGACTAGTTCAAGTCAGAAGCATTCTGTGTTATTAGATACATTTCACTCATTTATGACTTCTTTTTCTTTCTTCATCGCCTCTGCAGCAACTCTTGCAACGTATATCATACTATTTTATTCATGTGAGTTCAGTGTCAATAGCCCCAAACTGAAGGATTTTACAGTTTTGCTTTTTTTTTTGGTTGAAGTAGTACAAAATGTCAAAAATTAGAAGGAAGGTCACAGTGGAAAATACCAAGACCATATCCGATAGCACATCCCGAAGACCCAGTGTGTTTGAGAGGCTTGGACCCAGCACTGGAAGTACTGCAGAGGTGAGTTGTAAAAGTGTTCTTCTTTTCCTCCCCACCCCAGCATCTTCTTTTCCAGGATTTATGTGGTGGGAAAGAGCAGTTCACAAGCACCAAATGCTCAGATGTTATTGAGGTTAAGTAAAGGTGAAAAGAACTCCTTAACACATGGATGTTCAACATGCTAATACTAGAATTTTCAAATACCATGTGTTGTGCCAGCTTCTGGATGGAGCAGTAGTACTATGAATATTAATAGTATTTCCACCAACCTAAATTTTTCTCTGCCAGACCTGATACTCTTTGTTGATTAATTTTTTAATTGATTATATTACTGGTGGACAGAAATTACAGATAAATGGGACTTAATGTGGAGTCATTTGTTTGTTCTGCCACACTCACACCAATGGTATTTCCAGAAAGGAGTGTGAAATTCACCCAGTAATGTCTGTCTCTTAGACACAGTGCCGTAACTGGCTGAAGACTGGCAACTGCCTCTATGGGAACACATGTAGATTCGTACATGGCCCTTCACCACGAGGTAAAGGCTATAGCAGCAGTTATAGAAGGTAAATCAAGAACTCACTTTGAATTCTTCACATGCTGTAGGAAAATAGCTTTTGCAACTCTGTCTTTTGTTTTGTTGGTTGTTTTTTTTAAGTGAAATGCTGTGGTGTGCCTAGTTGTATGTTGTATCAATAACCAATTGCCTTATGAAGCTGCTTAAAACAATTATTTTGGCAATGTGCAGGATTTTTGTGTGTATATAGCTTTAAAAAAAAGAATAGAGTTGACTGGATGCAGATTAAATATATATTACTTGAAATGGGAAGTTCAAGTACCTTAGTACTTTCTTTGTTTTGGCATAGTGTCACTGCAGCTTTCTGGCATACTTGTCTGTCCTGTGCTAAAATTGCTGGTTTGCAGTTACTTACAGCTGTGCTCACACTCACAGCCCTTCTGCCTTTGCTATGTTGCTTGATGAATGTTTGTCCTTTCTCTCCTGTTGTGAGAAAACACTTCTCAGAACATGGCTTTGTGACTTTATCTGTCAGATATAGAAAAATGTCCTATGCCATAGGGGGAGATGCAAAAAGTTACCTCATTTTTCAAAACAGAATATTTTTTATTATATGTCTCTTTATATGTTAGTAAAATTTAACTTTTTTTTCAACTGTCCTTCGTGTAGTATTCTTGCTGTAAAGGACAGAAGGATGTTATGGTTTTAGCATAGTATCTCCTTCTGTGAAGGCTTCACAATTTACAAACAGCAGTCCTTCATGATGCCAATGTTACCTATAGGTTATGAGTGGGCATACTGAAGCATCAAAGAGTAAAGCAACAACAGGAAGGTTGGCATGAGGTTAGGGTTCTATGTCTGGTTCTTTTTCCTATTCTTGTGATGTGCTCTTGGAATGGTCTTGACTTTGCTTGTTTGATCTTCCATTGCTTCTAAGGTGGTAAGCAGCTGGGATACAAAATACATCACTGAGTTTAATGTTTCTTTTGGCGTGTAAAAGATTTTACTCTGTTCTGCACTGAATGTTCTAAATGAATAAAGTAAGTGATTTACTGTTAAGGATTAAGTTTTAAAACTGTTATAATGTCACTTTCTCCTTGCTTTCAGTGTTTGGAGCACTCAGTGCGTAGTTCTGCTTGGTCAAAGTGACATTTCTTTTAATGATTAAGGTTGTGTTTCTGCTTCACTGTCACCACTTGACATTTAAGAAAAGCGTTGATTTCCTTCTTCTTATTGCTAACTTTTTACTAAGACTATATGAAAAGTCAAAGGACAAATCTTCCTGCTTATTTGCTTGGCACTTTCAGCATTTCATGAAGGTGTTCTTAAAAGTAAAACAGGGGAGGAAGCGCACCACCCCCACACACCCCCCAAAACAGACAAATGAAAGAACTGTGCGTATCTTCAAAAGCTTCCTCTAATAGCTCTTGGCCAGGCATAGAAAAAGCTGGTACATAATATGTACATAATAAAATGTTGGCATTTTCATGCCATTTAACATTTGAGAGTTTTTCACAAATGTTATCCCAGCACTTCAAATGTAATTTTATTAGCTTCAGGCAAGCCAAACTAATGCTGCTTCCACATCAGTTCAGTTAAAGCCATACTCTTTTTCAAATATCTGGGATAACAAAATGGCAGTGTGTCTGCGCGTGTTCAGCCATGCCTACCGCGGAAGTCTCATCTGCTTTGCGAGGAGTTGGATAGGACAAAGCATGCCTTGCTGCTTTTCTGTCTGCATACCTTCTGCCTCAAGTTCCATACCTGTCTTCAGTAAATCCTGTTAATGGTTTTATCTGATTATAATGCCTCCCATAGTTCAAAACACCACCAGACAGTAGGAAAACTTGACTCTAATGTGTGAAAAAGATTGTTCTATTTTAGCACTAATACTGCCTCTCACACCATGAATTTGAATCTTGCTATAAAAATAAAACCCAACATGTTTTACATGAAGCTTAGCTGATGATAGCATTAAGAATTCAGTATTACGTCTGCCAGTCTTCCCAGCATCAGAATTAAGGAGAAGCTAACTAAGAGCTGTCTGTAAGCTTGCTATCACATGAGGAATTTTGCTCTTTCTGCACTTGTAGATTATTGGTTAGCTGCCTGGTATCTTCCTGTCTGGCTCCTTCATGCGATTGTCAGGATCTATGCCATTGCTGGGCCCTTTTCTTAGTCTGACTGATCCTCTATATTTGGGATCATCACACTGCATTTAAAAACCGAACCAAGTCTGCACTCATATTAAGAAAGAATGTATAGATATTTAAAATTTCAAATATTGTAATATGGGAAACTGGAAAATGGGACAGTGTTTCTTGAGCAGTTGTAATATGTACACAATACACAAATACTGGTCATCTACCTCTGTGCATACATGTGCTCTCACACAGGTATACAGAGATATCCTCAGGTAGGTGTGTTGCAAGGTGTGCCTGTTGCTGGATACTTGTTCCTGATACTGTAAAGAAGTACAGGAGCAAATGAAGGCACTGTTATGAATGTGCATTTCTTAAATGCTGTTGAACATGGAGAACTAAACTGTTGCAGAAAGTAATGCTGTTTGAAATCACTTAACTGCCTTAGAATTTGAAAGGAGGAAATTCTGCATTTTAGGCCTTATTTAAAACATGACCCCAGCTCAAAATATTGAAAAAGAAATTGCAAAATGCCTTTTGTGTGAAAGGTTCTGGCAGTTGCAGTCTAGCCACATCATCTTAAACTGCAGAGGTAAATTGTCATGATTGGTTAAAGTTCAGCAGTGAGCATGATCTGAAATAACCAAAAATTCCTTTTGGAGTGGGCTGGGGAAAAGTTATGTAGAAATGAAGCTGTGGTACATGTAAAAGAAAAATCAGCTAGTAGATCAACTTGTTTTTCTGTGCATTTAGCCAAAGCATCTGAAAACAGTCATGGCTTCCTGAGTAATTATTTCCTAAAATTTGACTAACTGTCAGTCTTATTTTGTTAGAGTTTTTTGGGGGGTTATGATGTCTTTGGGGAAGGAGAGATAGGATGAGTACCATGACTTTGCTTTGGTGTTCTCCTAAAGCTGAAAAAAGTTGAAAAAAGCTGATCCAGTAACAGCAAAACCAAAGAAAAAGTTGACCAACAAACTCCAGCCCTGAATATGTACCTTTTAAATATCTTTAGCTTTTTCATAACTTTTATAATATTTGAGTAGATTTTAGTATTGCTTTAGCAAAATACCTTTTCTTAGCATGGAGGGAAGGAAAAATGTATTAATTGAGGGTCAAATGGCTTGGATATTTTGTTTTTTTGCTCCAGCCTATAACTTTAAAAAAAGAAATATTAAAATATCAGGTGTCACTCTATAAGGTACATGAGCTGCATTCAGAGCAAGTTCTCTTGCTTTCTTCAGCTGCTGGGTTTTTTTCCTGAAAATATTCCTCTCGAGGAACAATATTACGAATACATTATTGATAATCTTTCTGCCTTTTAACTTAATTTTCAATTTCACTAATACAAGTCCTTTGTATTTGTAGCTTAAATATTATTAAAAATCAAAGTGTTGAATTGCACTTTAATGGTGAAAGACAGTTTATTTGTTGAGGTAGCTGATGGTTGGAATGCTTCAGAGAGTTTTGGTAATGCAAAGAATTACCCTTTTAATATGGGGAGGGGAAAAATACTTTAAATCATAACCTTTACTAAATCCAGTCACTTTAAAGATCATATAGTCATGCATGCGAAGAAGATAACTTATTTATACTTGTATGCTGGCTATTATTTGATCCTTAGTGATGAAAAAAGCAGAGCTCTGCTCTTCTGTACATTTCCTCTGATCTAGATTGTCATGTACTTATAATTACATGGAGAATTAAATGCATTAAAAAATGAGAGCAGTCACTGGTCTTTGTCTCTGTAGGTCCTCATACATTTAATCCTATGATACAGTTTAAAGAATTAAATATAGGAAACAGTGCAGAGGACGAAATGGAAAAAATTACTTTTTCAAATACGTGCAGATTGAAAATGTAGTGGTATTAAATTAAATTTTTGTATGCATTGACTGTGACAGTCTTACCTTTTATGTGTAATGTGACAGGAGGAGTGAGAGAAATGACTTTCTCAATATAAACAGTTTCAGTCTGAAAAAAAAACCGAAATGCCAGTTTCATTTTTTCGTATATTACGTATAAGTTTTCTGATCAAAGGACAGCATTAGTATTTCTTTATGATTCTTTAGTGTCAACTGATAGGCACAGATGTAGTACTTATATACAGCCATTTCACACAAGAGTCTATAAGTACAACTAACAGCGGTCACAAAAGTACTAAACTCAGTATCAGGCCAAATGTATATGAAGAGAAAATTTGTTTTCTTGAACTGAAAAAGCATCTGAAACAGCTCCTACATTCCCTTAGCTTAGGAATTTGTTTAAATCATAAAATCACAGAATGCTTCGGGTTGGAAGGGACCTTAAAGACCATCGGGTTCCAACCCCCTGCTGTGGGCAGGGACATCTTCCACTAGACCAGGTTGCTTAGAGCCCCCATCCAGTCTGGCCTGGAACACTTCCAGGGATGGGGCATCCACAGCTTCTCTGGGCACCTTGTGCAAGTGCCTCACTGATGCAGTGGTTGTTCTCTTTTAACCCTTAAGGGGTGAATAAACTCATTAATCCATACTAAGAGGTGACAAAATTATAGTAATGTAAGATGTTCCTCCTCTCATTCCACATCACAGTAATATCTTTTACAGAAACTGTATAATAAAGGTGCATGACTAGTAGAGTTCATCCAGTATTTTGTAATTAGGTAATGAAATAATTATATTACTGCAAGATGGAATATGAAAGATGCCTCCAAGAGTTCATTTCTGGTTCATGGTCTTGCAGCACTATTTTCCTGTGTGGCAGCCTCACCTAGACCTTGGGAGGATGGTGCCTAGGTTATGTTATCTCTGCTTGCAGACTTCATCCACATTCAGAGTTGTGCTTCTCTGTGACTGTCATTGCTACTCTATAGTAGTTCAATCCTGCATTAATTGTGGTTTTAAATATATATATATATATATGTAATATATAGAAAGAAGCACTTATATTTATGTAATATATATGAAAATTCTTGCATCTTACCTTGAAATATTTGGTAGGAGTGATTGTGAAACACATTTGCATGATGGTCAGAAAAAGGTTATTTATTCTGGATGGGGTCACCTGAAGCTAATGTAGAGTAGTAACTGAGTCATGCCATATATACATAGAAATAATTTTTCTTCTTAGAGTCAAGTCTTCCTTGGCTTTCTGAAAGGATTGGGGTTTTTGTAATGCTTAAGTCCTTTAGAATGGAATATTTTCTTACTCGTCCATCTTGCCTCTGGGTGGGAGGTTCAGATTTTTCTGGATATACTAATAAAATAATAATTAAAAGACAGATAATATTCCTTTAAAAATAGTCCCATAGAGCTGGTTATATGATGTTTCTGTATTACATAGGTCACCAGAAAGACCCACTGGAGATCTTCGGGAAAGAATGAAGAACAAACGTCAAGATGTTGAGGCAGAGCCACAGAAACGAAGTACAGAGGAATCATCCTCTCCTGTTAGGGTAAGAGTGGAGTTTTGCAGAACTCCAGAATCCCTCAGTAGCAATTGGGCTGTGTGTCCTAGAAACCTTATTGTTGTGACTTGTAATATTGAAAATGTTTCAAGGAGCTGATGATTTTGTACATAGCATATCACATTTTTTGTTATGAAGTGTCTTAACAATTGTACTGTTTTGCAATTTTATGGTGCTTTCTGGTCTTTTGGTTCCCAAAGATTTTCATGAATCCCACAGACTTAAAATGTGTTATAAATACTGATAAACAGGTATTTAATAACATAATTGATTTTTATCAAGAAAGTATATTAATCATTGTTTCAGTCATCTACTATTTTTCCCCCAACACTTACTCATATCCCTTGCATACATGCATCCCGACTTAAGTTGTTCACCCCGAATTTGGTTTTGATGAAACCATGCAGTTACTATTGCGCTGGTTCATTTTGCCTTCCTCCTCACATACTCATCAGGCACCCCAACTGCTCACTTTATGGATTTTGCAAAAAAATCACTATTGCTCTTACTTTGTAAACATCTTTTTCAACCTTGTGGCCCTCAAATACCAAAATTTAATTATTTTTAAATTATGTTACCCATTTCTGATGTTACAAACAAATAGGGATAGAGTTCGTAGTGTGACCCTGTGCCTGTGTAGCAATAGCACCACTGTGTTCCTGCACCATGTTTGAGACCATCTTCATATGAATAATTTTTTAAAGGCTTTATTTGTAAAAAACCAGTTTTGCTTCTGCAGGTATTACCAATGTTCTATCATTTCCTCTTGGTCTGTTACTACTTGCTGTGTAAAATGAACTTTTTATGTCAGCTGTAAATAAATCAGCAGCAGCTGCTATCATTAAATTTAACAGAATGGCTTACCTTCCAATCATGTTTTCAGTTGCTGTTAATTTGTGTAAACTCTCAGTCTTTTTACTGAAATGTGTTTCTTTTATTTTCTAATAGTTTGAATAAACTGTTCAGTTATTGAGTACATGGTTGGTGGGAAAATTTTTTTTCCAACCGTCATTAAAAATTTGCTGTAACTTCTGTCCTGGTGCAACTCTAATTTTGATGTAATTCTTACTTTTGGGTAGTTAACCTTGCTTTTTATAGTGTTCTCTTGATGTAATAATAAAATACTCTTAAACAACTAAAACCCAAGTGAAAGTGAACTGGAAGCAAGAATCTAAAGGAATTGGAGAATTAGTGTTAAAGTATCAAAGAATTATTTATAGATTGAGCACACAGCAGAGTAAAAAACGCTCTGCTTCAATCTCATAAAATGGAAGATTGAGGAAGCAGCTGAACTTTCGTTTTAGTTCCATGGAGGCAACTCTCAAAATACAGGATATCAAAGAAAATATTCTGGAACAAATAGATGAAGAGGGACAGTCGTCAAGAGTTGCTTTGCAAAGGACAGAAGACTCAAGTGACTGAACTGCTAAGAAAAATCTTGCTCCATCAGTAGAGCTGCTGTTATGGTGGAGATCTAATCTGTGATGTTTCCATATTTAAAGCTTTTGGAGTAATCGCAGAGCTCAATAAGAAAACTTTGAAATAAACAAAGGTAGCTTGTTCATAAGAAGTTTCATAATTTTGGTTAAAAATTAAAAAAAAAAAAGGGGAAAAAAAAAAAAGAGGCCAATCAGAAATGTTCCTGCAGACAAAATCTGTATTTCACCAGACTCCTAGACTGAAACTTCGATGGAGAGTAGTGGTTAAGAGAGAACTGCCTGACATAAGTCACCTGTTTTGAAACAAGGCTTTTGAGGCATATGCATAGTCAAAGAATAGCAGGTATCATATTTTAGGTTTAGAAGCCAGCTAAGGCAAAAATTTTATATTAATCTGAAATTGAATTGCACTGAATGCTATTGTAATTCATTTAAAGAACTATAACTTTAAAGAATGTAGAAAAAATGTTGGACATCACAAATGTCAAACTTTGCAGAAGATTTGAAAACAGTACTTAAGATTACTGAAGTCTGAGGAATGCTACAAAGGTTGGGAAAGATAGTTTTTGGCAGTACAATGGCAGATGAAACTTTGTGTTGCACAATGAAGAAAGCATTTAAAGCAAAAATTGAATGATTTTTTTTAAAGTAAATGAAACCATGCAGTAGAAAAATAAGTTGTTGTGGACAGCTCAATGAAACCATGTGTTCAAAGTGAAGTCACAGTTGTAGAAGCAAACATTCAGGTATATAAAAATGAAATAGAAAATTATCGATAATATGCTGCAGAAATAAATTTGAAATTCTGTTTGGTTGTCATCACCTGTATGCAAGAACATACAGTCAAAGGTCTTCTTGAAGTGGGCAAAGAGGGGAGAAATAAACTGGAGAGGAGAAAGGACATGGGATGAATGCATATAATGTATGTTTGAGAGAATGTAAGTTAGATGCGCCATATTCGCGCCATATTCATACTTTATCCCTGTAGAAAGAGTGGCAAATTTCAAAATGAAAAGGGGAAATGCTATTTACATTATATATAACAATTCTACCTGGTTACCAGAAAATAGACACATGAAGCTGAATAGGTTCCACAAGAAGCTAAGACAGTATAACTAGTATAAAACCTTTTCAGAAGAGATTTTTTTTTTTCCTTTGGAGACATAACTAGTACAATCTATATGCATTCAGGAAGAAACTTCCTATATGGACAGTTTATAGACTATATCCCTTTTTATTTCTTCATGCTTTGTATTATTATTTGCAGAGACAATATGCTGTGTTATGTGGACACCTACATTGAACTCAGTTGTTTTTGTGTTTCTTGGATTTGTGTTTGGAATTACTTCAGCACTGTACATTAGTTTATAAATTATTATACAAATAATGAGATGAGGTTCCTGCTGTTACTGTATTATGTTGGGAATTTTTATTTTGAATTTTTCACTGTTTTGTGAGAAGACAAGAGTTTCTGGTGTGTATGAAGTCTTAGCCTGTAAGGTGTGTATGATTTGGGAGAACCAGTGGGAGGAATTTAATGTACATTTTGGAAGGTTTTTGTAAGGAATGTGTATCGCTTGTTTCATATCTGTGGGTTTTGTCACTGTAGTTTTTAACTATTTCCACTGGAAATAGGACTCAGCATTGTCTTCCATCTCTGAAATGGCAACAAATACCTCTTAATGTCAGGGGAACTTCAGATTCATTTTATTATGTTTCTGTAGCATGGTAGTAGTTTACACTATAAAGATATTATGCCTAGACCATAGTAGTACTGTACTTGCCCAAAAGGTCGTAGCTGTAATATGCATAGCTTACTGTAGGTTTGAAGGAATCTGTGCTTTGGAATGAGTTTATTTTGCTGCTGCATGTACGTGTGCAACCTGATAAGGTTGAAACTGAGATTTCTGCAATGCAAGAATTGTAAGTTGTATGAGTCTTGTTTGTACTGGTGTCGACAAAGTAACACTTCTTGGCTAGAAGCATGTTTTACAGATTGGATGAGTCCTTTTGTGCTTGGCCAGGCTTTTCTGGCAGTAGTGGGAAATTTATTCAAGTAGACATCAGGTCTTGGGCTGTAGAGTGCTGATGTCATGGGATATAGAACCTCAACTTGAATAGATGTTAAATTAAATTAAAATCTCACAGAAGTCAGCAGTAATGTAATCTGTTTTTCCCTTTCTTGTGTGGCATCTCTCCTGAACATCAGCATGAAACTGTAAACATCTATCCAACACCTATGTTTAGCTGTGAACATGTACCTGAAAACAGTGTAGACAAAACTACTAAACAGTTGTTTCCTCTTAGAACAAGCTACAATAATTTTTTTAGTAAATAAATACGTAATTATGGAAGTGTAATGTTTCTCATCTAGTAAGTGGCATTTTTCAGCGTCTGCAGAGAAATAGTTAACAAGAGTGACTTAAGTGGATATACTCGTACTTCAAGTACAAGTGAAAGACATACTATTGGCTTTTAGGAAGTTACTTTATTCTTGGCTTGTTAAGGGAGAGGCAAAAACAGTCTGTGAGGATATGAAGGAAGTATTTCATTCCCATAGTATGAGAGAATCAAATGTGTTACATGTGTAACAAGTAAAGTAAAAGGAATATGTTGAAGATTTTTCAGTGAGAAAAATTAAGTATGTATTCTAAACCATTATAACTTAAATTCTTGATTTGCGTGCCCCAGGAAAAATAATACTCAATTTCTAAACTTTTTTTTTTTTCGAGATGCAATGTTGTCAAAATATTTTTCTTTGATAGTTACATTAGTGTAAAATACCATGCTTCCCCTTTATTCCGTATTTCAGTTTGATAGCTGTTTTTGTTCTCAGTTCTTCTGTAGAGATTTGATTGTCACTACCGAATCTTTCCACTGAAAGGAGAGAATATACGCTCTTTCAAGATGCTTGTATTGGCTTGTAAGTTTGAGGAGGTAGACATGATACATACAGGTTGTGTAGTATTATTAACATGGGTTATTAAATTGGACTTGAGGCATTGACTTGCTGCACATTCTTTGATGGCAAGTTATTTGATGAATTGTCTTTGAGAGGTTTTTTTTTTAAATTGGCATAGAGAGGTTGTCCTAGTGTTCATATTTCAGTTTGCTAGTAAGAGGCAGTGTTGAATTAATAGAAACTAGCATGGTTTTGTTATTTTATGTTGTAGGACTTAGTTGAAGTATATAGCAGAAATATACAGCTCAGTGGAACAGATGTGGCCTTCATGGAGGGTGGACTAGAAAAATAAGAAAAGTCTTATGAAAGAAAAGAATGGTTGCAGAGAAGACTTGTTGTACTTAGAGATTTTTAGATCTCATCAGAGTAATTTTCTTTTGAAGTATTTTGCTTTGGGGCGTAGTAGAATTCTGGCTCTTAGACTGAATGCCTTTAGTACGTGTTGAGACGATGGTTTAGTGGATGTAGATTTGTCTGCAGCAACCAACCTGTCTCAGTAAATTATGACCTTCTGCATCATTTTAGAGATTTACATCATTAAACTAGAGATAAGTTTTTAACGTTGTTACTGAATAAAAAGGAATAGTTGAATTTCACTCATTTTTTAGTAACTGTCTACAGTTTTATATTGTTTCCATAAAGTGTTTCTAAGGTGATGTTAAGGTTTTAAATTAAATCAAGATCTAGGTCTCGATAAGGACTAGCTGGTGAAATTCTAAGGCATCTCCTTTTCTTGGTGTTTCTCCCACATACCAACATGAAAGAATCCCCCGAAAAATAAAAGGGGGTGCTAGGTGAGGTGAGAACAACAGGGCTATGGGATGGACTTTGCTGTTTTGGTTTCCTGTTTAATAAATTAACCTGAGATACTTCTAAGCCTGAATTTTCTTCTTTTGCTAGTAGTGAAGAAACTTTGTCCTGTATTCCACTTGAGCCCAGGTGGATAATTTAGAGAACGTTGCTTCAGCAGATGCAGAGGCATAATTATGTAGCTTTATACTGGAATTTAGCAGGGGCACAGGAGCAGCACAGCATCAATTGACCTGAAATTATCTTTTTTCTTGTAAAGATGACTCTGGCTTTCTTAGGTGTTCACAGGACCATCTGCCACATGGGAAATGGGTACTACTGCAGTAATTAGGCTTGTCTTGGAGACAGTGAAAGTCAAACACAAAGCTGATGGAACTTGATTCGATTGTGTTGCCTTAGAATTTTTTCCCCTTCTGCCAGCCAGGGATCTCTGGGTTTATGCATTTTACTATCTCCTCCCTCTCCACATTCTTTATCCTCTGAAGAGTTAAATGGTTCCACTTCTGAGGCTCTTCTGCCTTGCTTATAAATATTCTTGTTTACAGCTGGGAATTCTTGCTCAGGCTGTTAAAATTACACTCTTTAAATGTTCATTAAACTTCTGGTCTTTAGAACTTAGTATCTTCTTTTGGTGCCTGTTTTAAACTTTACTCTCTGATGTGTGCTTGACTCTTGCCCTGCCTTTAAGCCTTCATATTTTATGAATCCTTTCTTCTCTTTTCCTCATCTGCTATTTGCATTCTGATTATATGAAATTGCATTAGAACATGTAGCCTGTGGAATCTCAGCTTGTTAGGAAGGTATTTGTTTAACAGGCTAAAGGGAAAAGGCCTTTTGTGCTATGAAAAAACCCTAGCCTCAATACCATGTAAAATACACCTGCTTCTTCAGGCTTCTTTTAAAATAAAGTTGTTTACTCTAATGTGGAATTTTTCCCTTTATAGAAAGAGTCTTCACGAGGAAGACATAGAGAAAAGGAGGATATCAAAATTACAAAGGAGCGAACACCAGAAAGCGAAGAGGAAAATGGGGATTGGGAAACAAATAGAGAAGGTACGTATAAGGTATTGAACTGACAATCCCCTGACGCCTCAAAGAACTGTGGGATTTCTGGGCTGTGTGTCAAGTGGAATGCTTCAAGATTTGGTTTCTAAGCAGAATACTTTCTTAGAATGCAGTAGCCATTAATTTTCTTTTGAGGAGAGCTAACAAGTTACCTGAGTTGAACTGCTGATGTGATTAAATCAATTAGCTTTAAAAACACACTTTGTTTTTTTTTTCTCTTTTGACTACTCAGGCAACAATTTAAGTATAGTCTACTCCATGGTGAATCTTTCACATTAAGTCACTAGATGAATCCAAGTTGCATCTAAAGTAATTTTGGAACTTGTCCGTCTGAGAAGAAAGTGAAACTCCTTTGAATTCAAAAGTCAGCCATTTTTGTTGCATAATTTGTAATAGTATAAACTGTCATTAACAAGGTATCCATTAGAATAACAGAAGTTGAAGTTGGACATTGGTGAGATATTTATGTTCTGAAAATACTTGAAGAATGCCAATGCATTACCTTCTATAGTCACTTTTATATGAGTTGGTGGATGGGAGTTTTTGGGGTTGGTTTTTTAGGACATATTAGGTGGTTTTGTTGTTGCTGTGGGCAATTTTCTTCTCTCCTAAGTTTCACTTTTGTTAGAGTCCAAGTTCACCTGATTGTGATGTTACAGGAGCTTCTACGGAACTGTGGTGTTTCTGTAGTTTTCTAAGCATTTGTGTTTCAGAAGTAGTTACAACGTTGCAAGAAAAAAATGGCAATTCTGATCCCATCTGAGGGAATTCAGATATAATGAACATATTTGCAATTAAGTTCACTGCAAGTTGTAGGATGGAGCTCCTTGGAAATGTCTATAACTACAGAGCTTTTCAATGCCGTTTGCTGAAAGTGTTGCAGGTCCTCTTTTGCCATGTCTTAAGCGTAATAAATGGAATATATTGTGGAGTGGAAAAGTAGTCATTATATATATTCACTCCTTTGTAGACTTTTTTTTTTTTTTACACACTTCTAAGAAAAATTTATCATGAAAATTGATGTGTAGACATGGAAATAAAGCCTGACTCAAAAACCTATGCTGTTAGGAACTGCATCTTTCTCTGAACTGTTCCTATGCATTCATGAGACATGAAGGCAATTTGTAGACTGAGTTTAGTTACTGCAAAACCTTTTATATAGTTCCTGTATGTAGGAAGGGAGTGAAAGCTGATAACTTTTTAATGAAGTTGTCTTTTCTCTGACAGATATTTTTCCAAAATACCTTTTGAGTATTAGACTTAGTAGCCATAAACGAAATTAGTATAAACAGAGTAAGTAAATTAAATATTCAGTAAGATTTCAGTTGCCAGGTTGGGAGCTTATGATATTAACTGTCCATGACTTAATGAAAAAGTGAGAGAAATAGCACTTTTTCTAATGTGAAAACCAAACAGTGATAATGCTGTAAAATCAGATGCAAACTCTTGAAGTGTATGTTTATCCAATGAAAGGGTTCATACAGAACTCTTATTTTAAAATCAATGTTTACATGTAATTAAGTGTATAAATTGATTTGTAAGACGCTATATTAAATAAACCCCTCTAGTATCATGCATCACTATATGAATCTGTTTCATGTGAGTTCCCCAGTTAAGTAGTGCTCTACATATTTTTGCTCCTTGTGAAGACACACAGTTTTAATTTTTTTTGTTATTTAAATATAAATAAGTGGTTTACTGTGTTTCCCTTACTACCTTGGATGAATGTCTGTGAAAGAAATTAAGGTGTTCTTTTTAATAAAGTTTAAGAGTTGAACTTTAGGTTCAACTTCAGGAACTAACTGAAATTGCTTCAGGTTTGCACACATAATTGGAGAAGAAATTTGGCATTCATTCCTTCTTTGGAATTTTGCTTAAATGTAATGGAAATATTTGTGGTTGGCATCTAGTATGCTAAATATTATTGTTATATTTTTCATAAGAAATTGTCTACTAATCCACTTCCCTTTTTTTTCTTCAAATAAAGACTCTGATAATGGAGATGTTAATTATGATTATGATCATGAGCTGTCTTTGGAAATGAAGCGCCAAAAAATTCAGAGAGAACTCATGAAATTGGAACAGGAAAACATGGAGAAACGAGAAGAAATAGTAATTAAAAAAGAGGTTTGTATTATGTAAATGTGAAATAAAAAAAACAAGTCATCAGCCACTTCATAGGCTTCTAATTGTTTCCCAGAGGACTTAAAGTTTTTGCGCTACAAATGCACTATTGTGTAACATGATAGTAGATAACTGGCACTTATATAATTAATATGTGACTTGAGTACTAGTGAGTATCTGATCAGTCATCCAGCACAGCAACCAAGTTTTCTCCTCTGTGAAGTTAGCTATTAAATGAGTAGGATTTAATGTATTTTAGTGATACAAAACTAGTAATTTTGGGAAAGATTAAAAAAAAAATCCTCTAAGGATGTCTTTCAGACAAATGTGAATGTTAGTTGTGAGCATACGGAGTTTAAACTTTTAAGTTATGGTTTTTGTAATGTATTGCAGAGTGCATCACCTTCTCTTCCTCCACGCTTTATCTGTTGTCTTCCTTTTATGGTGTTCTTTGCAAACAATGTGATGAGGTTGAAGTAGAGATGTACATGGTTCTCATCTCACTTGTTGAATTTACATATTTGACACGCTATCGGCATACAGTTACACTTTTCAACATCAAAATCTTATTATTTAATTATGTTCTTTCCCTCAAGATTTCTCCAGAGGTGGTTAGATCTAAATTATCGCCATCACCATCACCACGAAAGTCTAGCAAATCTCCAAAACGAAGATCCAGTCCAAAACCATCATCTTCAGCTAGTAAGAAAGACAAGAAAGCATCTACTGTCTCTTCACCACTTTTGGAGCAGCAGAGGTCAGTATGTAGATGCATTTTGCAAGAGAGTGAGAACAGAGAACCACATTTACATTCATTACTGGATTTTTCATAAGTAATGTTTTCAATTTTCCTTCCTTTCAATGCCCTTGATTTTATAAATTTAGGAGAGGATCTCTAAATTGTGCATTGTGAATTATCTTATGCAGAAAATACTATATGGATGTGGTTGTAGGTTGAGTATTTTCGTGGTTTATAAGCAGATCTTTTCTCTTTAAGTCTCCAGAATCTTTGTGAGGTGATGAGAAAATATAAACCATTGGAAAGTGGAAAATACTTTTGTTTGAAATGCTGCAGCCTGTGAAGTAGCCTCTCTAAACAGAAGTGTTTAAAATTTGACCAACTGCACATTCTGTTGATATTACTGTTCATGATATTATGTGTGACTCTCAAGGCAGGGAATTTCTCAGAATTCAGGAGAGGGTAAGAAGTGAGGGATGTAGGGGACAGGGAAAAATTAAGGATAAAACATGTAAAAATCATGGGATTTTAACTAGGTGGGTACTGTGCCACCAAAGTCAGTCTTCAAAACCTATTTTAAAGTTCTTGCTGGCCACAAGACATTTTGAGTTGTTGTTTGCAGCTTTTAGATTGGAAAGAAATTACTGCATCAGTGTAACCAGACACAACTGTGTTTGCTAAAATCCCCTATTTAACCTGTTTGTTAAAATCCCCATTAGAATAGGGGCAGAACAACATTGTTTCTGCTACAGGAATGGTGTAGGGTATGCTGGTATGCTGCTGACATGCAGTGATACCTAGTTGATAGGATTTATCTTAGTGGTAAATTATGTGGAAAATAAATACTATTTCATATTGTGAGATGCATATTCAAGAATGTTTAGATGCTTCATCCTGTCAGGTAGTTAACATTAAATTGAAAACATGAGTAGTTCAAGTAATTTCATGTTTATGATTGGGGTATTGCATTGTAGAAATGGGAATCTAAACAGACAAGGTATTGTACTGTTTTTGTCTTCTGATGTACCCAGTTCATGTAATGGCATTTTATCTCTGAAAATGGTTCTGCCTGAACAATAGCAATTCCTATTTTTGTTCACTTCCTTCAGAAAAAAGGCTATAAATTGAAGAGCTCAACATAAAATTCTCTATTCACCTTTCTGTCAAGTTCTGCTATTGAATGGTGCTTGCTAAGGGAGTTGGTAAATCCCATCCTAAAAGCTTCAAGGCCTTTTATGTCATAACTTTCCTGACAACGTCTGAGAAATTATTGTTTGAAATAGTTGTCAACTCTTCATCTTTATACCCCCCCCGTTAATTTCTCTCTAGGAGTTCTAAAAGTAACCAGAATAAAAAGAAAGGTCCTCGTACCCCTAGCCCTCCTCCTCCAGTACAAGAGGAAACTGCCCTGGGAAAAAACACAAAGAAAAACATAAAGGAAAAGAGCGTTCAGAAGAAAAGGCAAGGGAGGTGAAAGAGAGAGGGCGTGACTTTGAAAGGCACAAGGAGAAAAAAGAGAAGCAGAGGTAAGTTATGTTGTGTTATTAGCTTTTAACTGTAACCTTGTTTTTAAAGTTTTCTTTTATAGAACACTGAATAATAAGGGTGGTATTACTTACTTTGCCAACAACCTTTTCAGTACTTAATGAAGTATTTTCTTTGTGTTATATAGATGGATCGATAGACTATAACTAACAGATTGGTAGGTTTTAATTGCATAACTTACTAAGTTTGTAAAAGGCCCCTTTGAAAGATTCATTACTTCTCAAGAATTTGGATTCTCATCAGTGGAACAGGTTGTTTGCCAAAATCTTTATTGAAGTCATTCAATACTCTGATTGCATGCTTTTTTGAAAGCTTAGAGGACTACTGTCTTTATAAGTTGGTAGTGTGCATTTAAACTCTCTCTAACCTTCAGTAGGTTAAAATATTTTTGAAGTAGTCAAAGACTACTGACATTTTAGAATTGCTTCACTTTTCTATATATGCATATTTATATATTTAAAAAATGGTGGACTGTTGTGACTGTTCTGTTATTTCCTGGAGCATGCATGTCCACTTAAGCTGAAAGATACATGATCTGCATTTTTATGTCCTGTATTTTCTTGGTAAAAGTAGGGTACATGTTATGTCTTTTTAACTGGCATAGCAGACTAAGGATTGGAAGAGCAGTGAATCATTTTTAACTGATTAAATAAATTCCACCATGCTTACTTGAAACTATTTTATTTCTCTTATGGTTGCACACTGGCAGGATCAAGGCAGTACTTGTCTTACTGTACTGTAACCAGATATTGCTGTCATGACTACAGCCTTACATTTCAGTATTGGATTTTTGTCTCTTTTTTTCCCTACATAATAAAAATGAAGTTGTAATGTCAAATATCTGTGAGGTACAGTCAGTGAAATAGTTAAAGGTTTTGACGGATTACTTTCATCCACTTGCTTCTGGGATTAGCTTTTAAAAATGTGTCTGAGCTTGAAATTGCTTAAATAAAGTTCTGATATTACAGAAATTTTTGATAAGGTAGCAAAATATTTCTCCATTGGTAAGAATTCTGTTTTACCACCACATGAAATGTTCGGTAAAATTACAGAAGGTTTTCTTGGTTTTATCATGTTTTTACAGTCCAGTGTAGCAGGGAATTTAGTGCTTATCTTACATTCTTGAGTTTTGCCAGCTTAAGGTAATTTCATACGTGAAATCATAGGTGGAACAAATGATTGTATGACATAGCTCTTAATGTAGTAATCACAGATTCTGTCTTGGAGGTGTTTGTAGTTTCTTGGGAATGTGCCAATGCCATCTTAGCCCCGTTAAACAAGCTGTTGTTCATGTTTCCTAGGGATCCATCAGAAAGCTCCCGGAGACAGAAACGCTCTCCTAGTCCTGCAGATCACTCTGGCAGTAATTCCTCCCCTTCCAGGGAGTACTCACCACCTGCTGCAAGGCGAAGGCAAACCTCCCGAGCTCCAGCCAAGTCAGCCACTCACAAACATAACTTCTCACCCTCTCGCAGGTGGGAGGGCAATTCTGTAGATTTTATTTCATTCAGTAGTTCTAGTTTGAAAACTTCCTGTCTTGGTTTGGCTGCTTGTTTATATGTCTTGTAAATATGTTTGTGCCTCAACACTTGAGCTCTGAGACTTTTTTTTTTCACAAGTTATTATGTTGAAGGTACCTGTCATGTCAAGAACACAAGTCACAGTAAAAGTTTCTGTTTATCAGTTCCTCTCAAGTGTATTTTTTCATGTAGACTTTCAGAAGTCTGGTATGAGATATAGTCAGGCTGTGAGCCTTCAGGAACTTTCTTCTGCCCTAACCTTCCCCTTTTTAGAAAGTGGAACATGGAAAAATCTTTCACCTTTGAGATGGGAAATGAGCAAGGTTTCTCCATCCTAGAATGGGTAAAGTGATACCCAGGTGCTGGTTCTGCACATCTTTGTTGAGAAGCAGGCACAACTGGCTAAACAAGGCTTACAAAGCTTCTTGCAGGAAGTTTTAGGGAAGGTATCATATGTCTTAGCTCCTGAGGCTTTGAAAAAAATGTTTTACCACTCATTAAAAAAGGCATTCTTATTTTCTGCACCTCTGTTGAAAGGTGGGGGAAGTTCCAGATGTCATACATATTTCTGCTCATAAAACAAGCAAAATAAATTTCATCCATTCTGCAATCCAAAGAGTTGTAAGCAAAATGTTTGGCTTTTGTGGTGACTCAGTTCCGCTGGAGCATTAGATTGTTTTATGGTAGATGTCATTGATGAACATTTTTGCTATATTGGATTCTTCATAGGCAAGAGAGTTCCTCCTGGAGCAGTAGTACAGGGTCTGCAAAATATCTCTTCTGTACTCTTCCCTGTTTTTTAACTTACTCCAGTGTCCTGGTTTCACATGGGATAGAGTTAATTTTCTTCCAAGTAGCTACTGCAGTACTGCGTTTTGGATTTAGCATGAAAATAATACTGATAACACAGGTATTTTAGTTATTGCTAAGTAATGTTTACCATGGTTTCCCACACCCTGCCAGTGAGCAGGTGCACAAAACATTGGGAGGGAGCATGGCCAGGACAGCTGACCTGAACTGGCTGAAAAGATATTCCGTACCATAGAACATCATGTTCAGTGTATAAACTGGGAGAGTTGGCCAGGAGCATCCAATTGCTGCTCAAGACAGGCTGGGCATCAGTTGAGGTGAGCAGGTATGCTGTGCATCACCGTTTCTCTTGGTTTTCTTCTTTTTCTCTCTTTTTTTATTTCCCTTTTCATTGCTATTATTGTTACCATCATGATTATATTTTACTTTATTTCAGCTTTTAAACTGTTCTTATCTCAACCCACAGACTTTGCTTTTTTCCCATTTTCCTCCCCTGTTGAGGCGGGGTGTAGGGTGAGGAAGCAGCTATGTGCTATTTAGTTGCTGGCTGAGTTAAAGCATGACATGAAGTATTTTGCTCATCATTGCCTGCTTGTATCAAATGCTGTGCAAGGGAATGTTAAGCAGGGAGGATAAATGGGCCTTATGCTAGAAGCAGGGAAGGATATTTGAAATATTTTGTCTCCATACCATTGAAAGCCTTCCATACAAACAAATTTTGGTAACCCTGTGTTTCAAAATAATGGTTTTACAGGGAAAAATAAATGTAATCTTAGCTTAAAGACAGAAAGTCATGAAAGTCTTTTGTATTCTGTCAGTCATATTTAGCCCTGACAGAATTTTACATTGACTGCTTTGGAAATTTTACTACTAATTCCAGGTCATCTGTTTTGTTTGTGTATGAATTGTAGTCTTAGAGGCATGCAGGCTGCTTGTTTCCTCAGGAACAGTGAGGTTTTTGAAGATATGTTGCCCAAGTGTGGCTTTTTAACTCGCACTATTCTACTTGTCATCTCTGGAGTTTTGTGAAGTAGGAGGGAGTTGGGAGTTAAGGACAGTATATATTTAATGAAAAAAGATACTTGCAAGTTATTTTAATGCTGATAAGGGGAAAAACACCCCTCTACTGAGACTAAAGACTTGAAGTGTGTTTTTGTCCGCATTAGTCATATTATGTTATTTTTACTGTTGTGTAAATTATCTTTAGTTTGTGACAGAATGCCGAAGATCAGAAATATTTTGTATACATACATTTTCTTATTCTCTCAGATGTGAGTTTTCCATGTTTGTGTAAGCATTCATGTTTGCTAACATTTTAAGTAGATATGCGTATGGTTTTTCTGGATCTAAGAATTGTTTAAAGGTCAATCCTTAAAATAATAGGTGTTAGAAGTGACTATTGCTTTGTAAGAAAATTCAGTGCTGTTGTAAACAAAAAATCTTAGTTACACCTTGTAAAAATTATCTGTGTAATTTTATTGGGAACTCTGAAAATGATTTTATATTGTAGAAAATGGTTCTTGTTTGGGGATGGGAGACAAGATAATTATTTTTTTTATACTCCTCCTTCCTTTCCCCTACGTTCTGGTAGCTATGTAATACAATTTTGATCAGAAAAAGTTTTCCTGGGCTTTAAATAAATAATAATCATTTAAAGATAAGCGCAATTTGAAAACATATACTTGGCACCCTGGAGTGAAGCCAAGTTTGATGCTTTATAGAAACAGCACATATTTTTAGCAGTCAGCGGGTAGAAAATACAAAAATTATTTTAATTCCTTTTTGGTCTAGTATGTTAAGAACCTTCCAAGCCAGATTATTACACGTGTGCCTTTTTTAACTCTTCCTTGTAGGTCTGCTTCTCCATCAGGTCAGCATCATTCTCCCATATCCTCTAGACATCACTCCTCGTCCTCACAGTCAGGCTCCTCTGTTCAAAGACATTCTCCTTCCCCACACCGCAAAAGAACTCCTTCTCCATCCTATCAAAGGACAGCTTCCCCGCCTGCGAGGCGGTCATCTTCCCCCTATCCCCCACACTCTTCCTCTCCAGCTCAGAGGAAGCGAAGTCCTTCGAGACACCGATCTCCTGGGAGAGACAAGGGAAGGCACGATCGTGATCGGACTTCACAGTCTCATGACAGGCGCCACGAGAGGCGGGATGGTATGGATGAAAATAGCACTTGAGAATCATTTTTTTTTTTAATATGTTGCATTACGTAACTTGATTTTCATATTGTGGCATTGTATGCACCCATCCAAGTGTCTGGGGGTGAAGGAAAATACTGGCTGTGTTTTACTCTGCCTGTGCTGCAGGTAGTGTGTATTAGAGTATCTCTGGCAGAGCTGCTTATGCAGGCTCAACGGATTGTGAAGGTGCTTGTAGGTTTCTATGTAGGTGTTCTTTATGTAATACAGTGGTGGTGTCAGTAGGAAAGTGATTTTCACAGCAGGGTACACCTAAGTAACTATTACTCTTTTCTGTGAGGTGCCCAAATCCAGTCCCCACTGATTGCTGTCTGTTGTCTTTGTAATTGACATTAAGTGAGGTGTGTGCAAGGAAACAGTCATTCCCTCTGTTTGGCAGTATGTGATGAGCAAACATGCTGTTTGCCTCGAGAGACAGATTACAAAGAGTACGTGTCAGCTCTATTTTAGACTGGCTGTAAACTTACCTTCCCTTAGCAGTAATATTATAAATATGTAATAGAAAAACCCCAAAACAAAACAGACCCCCAAACTCAAACCAACAGATTTTAGCAGGGCATTGGGGCCTTACAAGTGGTCTAAATATATACCACAGATGTTTTGGAAGTGTGTGTAGAAAATAAGAGGAATCTGTGATTGGAGGAGTAATTACCCTACGTTAAAATTATTGAAGTGGGCTTGCTCTTTAGTATGTTTGACATTTATTTTTATTGCACTTACTGTGTTTTGAATGGGTAAATACCTGTAGAAATTCATACTCAGAATAAGATCTTTAAACTTGCAAAAATGTATAGATAGATAACCCAACATGATATTTTCCTACTAATGTATTAAATTTGATTCGCTAAGGGTATTTTGAATATGTTTAGTGTTGCTTATGTGCTAAATGTTTTTTTCTCTGATTAAGCCAGGTATATAACATTCTTTTGAACGTTTTACAGAAACAAGAGGGAAAAGAGAAAAAGAAAGAGAAACAAGAGATGATCGTGATTATGACCAAGAGCAGAGTACCTCCAGGGACCATAGGGATGACAGAGAGTCTCGTGATGGAAGAGATCGGAGAGACACGAGAGACACCAGAGATCGGCGGGAGCCACGGGAATCCAGAGATACTCGAGACTCCAGAGACACCCGGGATTATAGCAGGGATACCAAAGACAGTCGTGACCAGAGAGACTCGCGCTCCACACGGGACTCCCATGACTACAGAGACAGAGAGAGTCGTGACGCCCATAAGAAGGATGACCAGTATCAAGATGACTTGCGCAGCTATGGAAGATCCCATGGCAGAGAGGAGAGCTCTCGTGCTGAAGCAAGGAATGACTCCAGAAGTGACTCCAGAAATGAGAGCAGAAGTGACAGAACTGGCAGAAGTCGAGGCCGAGGTCCAGAATTATCCGACAAAGGTATTGCGTAATTTTAAAAATTCATGTGTCCTTATCATTGAAGATAGAATATTTGCATTCATGCTGCCTTGTTTGATATTTGATATGGAAGTACTGCCAAATAGTTCATGCTTTTAAAGCTGTGTTCAATTCTCTTGTCATTAAATTAAAACTGTTGTTGAAATTTATAGCACTTCGGTGTTCTCCATTCATTAAAGTGGCATAACATTGGTATTCTGCCATCCCATTTTTAAAACAAAGCCCAACCCTTACATCACTTTAATGTTTCTGCAGCTCTAGATTTTCCCATTGGCTACAAACACAATAAGAGGCTGATGTGTAGTGGAAAATTCATAGGGGGTCGTATGTCTCAAAGCACTGGGCAGCAGATTTCTTATGCTCTTTCAAAAACAGCTGCATGTCTTAGGTGCCTGAAAACCATTTTTCACACACACCCATCTTTCCCTGCTTCACCACCCCACCCCATCCAATTTCCAAAAAGTGTGACTTTAAAGTGGTTTCTGAAGTCTGATGCATTTATAATAATAATACATAACTTTTAATATGCTTCCTATACTTCAGTTCAATACTTCTAGTCAGGAGACCTCATACTATGACCAGAATCTGAGGATTTAGAAAGTCTTGATTTTGCAGTTTTCAAATAACAAATAATTTTACAGTTAAAACATATGAAATTTGAGTTGTTGGTTAAGTAGAGTTTGATGTTACAGTCTTAAGTCCATGGAGAGCTAATTCACATTTATTAGATTTTAATATATCAGTGGGTATAAAAATATCAGTTGATTTCCTTACATGTGGAAGCTCATGTTTTGTGTTGCTACATCTCCTTTAGGAAGTCGAGGGACTAGAGGATCCCAGGTGGATGGTCACAGCAGTAGTGGAAACTACCATGACAGCTGGGAATCAAGGAGTAGCTACGCTGATCGGGACCGCTATGACAGTCGGGATCAAGCAAGGGATTCCTCCTTTGAAAGAAGACATGGTGAACGGGATAGACGTGACAACAGAGAAAGAGGTATTTTAATGTCTGTTTTTACTCATATATCTGTACTCAAATGCATGAATGTGTGTGTTTCCCTCCTTTTTTACCTTGTTCTCTCCCACACCAATTCATAAATAGCTCATCTGACACCACACACTGACACTACTCTTATCCTTGATATAAAATAATTTCTGTTGAAAAATCATTCGTTGGCATTGTATGCACAAATGCTGTCAGCTTTTCTCCAGCCCTGTGGCTAGGTTGTGGCATGTTCTGTTTATTCATCCAAGTATTATTTAAACAAGCTGAACTTCAAGGGATTTCATTGTGCAGCTTCATTGTAAAATGTTTTTGCCTCCTTCTCCACTTCATGGTACATAAGCATGTTAAGCTTAGAGTCCACGTAAGCTTAAAGTCATGATTGCATTTCCTTACTGGTTTTGTTTGTGTGTGTAGAAACATTATGCTTTTGTACTGTAAATTGCTTGAGTGTGTTTTGAAGAAGGCCTAAACTAGACTGACAGTTACGGACTGTCACTAAAATAAGTGACAGTTTAAATTTATGCTTAATTCAAAAATTTATTGTCTGAGGTGTTCAATAGTGATGAGTGCTTTGGCATTGTCAATAATAATTAACTAGTAAACATTGATAAGATACCAGTGATCATGAAAACATCGGGCAAGACTTATTTTGACATAGTATGCAAGATGTCAGACTTCTGTACCAGAATGTGTACTGTGTTGGCTTGAGGGAACTTAGTACCAGCTTACACTCTGGAATGTATTTGTACTGCTCACCAATTAAGAGAACAGGAGTCAGGGAAATGAAAATAGCGCGAAAATTAGAAGAGAAGCTGTGAAGACTAAACATAAAATTACAATGGGTTATTTTCTGTCTTGGGTTTTGATTTACAGGTAACAGATACATTCTAGCTACTGAGTAATTTCAGTTTTTCAAAGAGGTATTTTTGTATGCCACTTCGAAAGATACTTTTTAGTCTATTGAAACAGATCTGTTGTTGCTTGTTCTTGTGAAAGGCTCGGCTTCTGGTTCTTTCTCATCTTCAAGGCAGGATTTCAACAAACCTAAACTCCAGGCTTCCTTTTTCATGTCAGATGAAAAATCCTGAAGACTGAATATGTCCTAGGGGTTGGCTTTTGCGGTCTAGCTTTCATGTCTTTCAGTTCCCCAGCCCAAATAAATCCAGTATAATATAATTTTGCACCCTCCATATCCTAGCAAGTTCTGAATTTATTAAGAAAAACAACAAACATCCACCCCAAAAAAACCAAAACAAACCCCAAACCAACTGAAAAAACCTTGGAAATAAAAGCATGTAATTTCAACAGAATTAATTTCTAGGAGAGAAGTTGCTTTGAACGGGTTTTGTTTCGCTTTGGGGGGAAAAATACAGAGTGTGTGAATTCAAAATTTATTGTCTTCTTCCTTAAAAATTTAGATCACTTTTTGTAATAGTAAATCCTCAGAGTTACAATTCAAGACAGTTTCCCTAATTAGACTACAGTTTTAATATCTGTCATTCCGAGAAAAATTGAGATAGATTTTGGTGCTGTGATATGCAAGGAGTATGATTTTAGAATGCAAGCTTGCATATTTGAGTTGTCTTTATTCAGCTAAGCCAAATATGGGAGTGTTCCAAACAGCCACTGGAACAGTACTTCAAAAAATGAAATAGTGTAAGAAGTGCTGACTATCTGCATTTAATTGTCTAGTACACTTGCAGTATTTGATTCACATAAGACTTTCATGTGGATGTTTTGTCACCAAAACTGACGTAAGAAATAGGAGTTACAGAACTTCTTTATAAAATCTAGTACTTGGTATGCACAGTATATCATATTACAGTGTTGTAGGCCCCATTAAAAGAATGTGAAACCTGTTCACGGACCAATTGC
Organism: Muscicapa striata striata; assembly: GCA_030060385.1. Lineage (NCBI taxonomy): Eukaryota > Metazoa > Chordata > Aves > Passeriformes > Muscicapidae > Muscicapa > Muscicapa striata. Next base: position 7,446,663 of record JAREIS010000016.1, on the reverse strand, counting down.
ATGGATTGATGGTTTACCTTTTTAAAAAGGCAAAAATGTCACTCAGCTTTGCTTTTAATTTTACATGGTAACAGGGGAGCACTAAATCATTGTTAATTCACTCAGAAATGAAAATTGATTAAACTGATGGAAATGCACGTTTTATTGATTTAGTTCTGTCCGAATTCTGGCTGCTGATGCCTAGTGGACATTGTCTCAATTTACAGCCAAGTGCACTCAGCCTCAGAGTAATGGATTGAAAAATACCAACCTCTGTTTATGCCATTTTTTTCTTTTTTGTATAGTATGTTTATATATATGTTGTAGGAAAATAGTTTTATTGATTTGCTGTGGCTCAAATACTACTAACATGAGCATAGAAATTGCTATGAAGTAGTCAAAACATATAAATACTAAAAAAATATCCAAAATAAAATGAAGAATATTTAGATAAGTCTGTGGAGAATAATTATAATGGGATAAATCAAATTTCACCGTCCTTCTGGATCATTCATTTTCTACATGTTTAGTTTTCCCTCTGTCTCTAATCCACTGTCTGAACAACAACAACTCAGATTCTAAACTGTGAACTCTGCAGTGAACACAGATGAAAACTTCTGGCAGTTCTGCTTTCTCTATCTCATCCTTGCCTCTCCCTGTCTTGTAGATTCGGTTATATGTTTCTCTGCAGGGATCTCTGCTGTGATGAGACAGGCCAGCATTTCTAATTTTGCAGAAGCTTTTACTCTGTGTTGTAAATAGCTTGAGTCCTTGTAAAGCACTTGACTCCTAATAGATTTAGGAAGTAAAATCTTTGTACAGAAGTCTTAACATTTTTTATGCATGCCAGTCCCAGATTTTTAAGATCTTATACCAGATTTGGAATCACTGGGTAATGCAATAGTAATAGCTACATTGTGAGGCATGCATTTGTCTTTTGAAGTCATTCAGAAAAATCTGTTAGAAAATTACAGAATTTTTTGGCAACTTTTGGTTAAGTAAGGAAAGCCCACTTCCTAAATGCTGAAAAATTCTTTCAAAATTAGTTCTGCTTTTTGTCTGCCTTCATCCTCAAAGGGAATATTCAAGTTTCTTCAGGGAGTTGCTTTTTATTTAGTGCAAACCAAGATCTAGATTGTCAAGACAAAGGGTCTTTTTTTTAGTGGGAGTGGAAGCAGTGTATATCTGTTTAGCAATTGGTAATCAAGCCTGCTTGTGTTTGCAGATCAGAGAGCAAGCTCACCGGTACGACACCAAGGACGGAGTGATGATCTCGAGCGGGATGAGAGGAGAGAGGAGCGAAGGGTGGATCGGTCTGATGACAGGAGAGATGACAGGGCCCGGGAGAGAGAGCGGGAAAGGGAGAGGGACCGAGAGAGAGAAAGAGAAAGAGACCGGGAAAGAGAGAGGGAGAAAGAAAGAGAGTTGGAACGAGATCGTGCTCGGGAACGGGAGAGGGACAGAGAGCGGGACAAAGACAGGGACCGTGAGCGGGACCGAGACAGAGACCATGACAGGGAGAGGGAGCGAGAGAGGGAGCGGGAGAAGGAGCGGGAGCGAGAGCGGGAGGAACGAGAAAGGGAGCGAGAACGAGAGAGAGATCGGGAGCGGGAGCGCGAAAGGGAGAGAGGTCGAGACAGAGACAAAGAAAGAGAGCGCCAGAGAGACTGGGATGACAAAGAAAAAGGAAGGGAAGACCGCCGGGATAAGAGAGAAGATATTCGAGAAGAAAGAGGCTCAAGAGATGTCCACGAGGAAAGAAAATCCAAGTGAGTAGATGTAAATGTTACTTCAGTCAAAGGAAAAAAAAAAGGGTGTATTTTACTGTTGAATTTAGTAAGTTAGAAGGCAGGGGAGGATCTTAAGGAAGAAGACATCCTGTTTATACATAGGCTTGGTCTGAAGCTGTCTCCCCTGCATCTGTGTGGTACATGCTGGTAGCCCCAAAATTGGTAATGTGGTGGTGAAGTTATTCCAGTGTTTTGTTAGTGCTGAATCATGGAACTATTCATGAGCTAAGAGTTGAGTCAGAGGATGTAATTTTCCCTTTTATGTATGCTTGCATTTTCTTGTCTTTAATAATACAGTCATTAATGGAAACATAATAGAAAACTGTCGTACATTATGAAGTCTGAAATTCAAATAGCAGCTATCTAGTCAGGGTTTGTGACTTTGTTAATTAAATTTCTTTGGAACATGCATTACCCTTTGCACTACCAAATTTCCAACACCAGAAGGCTACCAGTGAAGGCGTGAAAAGTATCCCAGTATATATGTGCTTCCATTAAGTGCATAGCTGTTACTTGGAATGGCAGCTTAGGAAACTACAGAACTTTATGACATCTTTAAATGTCTTCTGTATGAGGTGCTTAGACTTCAGGGATTGTATTGATGATAAACTCAAAGCATCCTGAAGGAATTCGATGGCGCATGTTCCTTTTGCAGGAAGCGTCACAGAAATGAAAGCAGTCCAAGTCCCCGTCAGTCACCCAAACGCCGCCGTGATCATTCTCCTGACAGTGATGCTTACAACAGTGGAGATGACAAAAGTAAGTGTGAGTGGGCTCTCTCTGCAGCTGGACCCAGGCTATCCTGTCTATGGAAAACAACTTGAAATCTTAAATAGCAAAAGCGTGGGGAAAGGTTTGTAAGTGTTCCCCATATTTTTATGAGCACTGCTGTTTTTCTTCATCTTTATTTGTCGATTTATCTTTGTTTTGTCACTATGTATTATGTCTGCCAAGTGATAGTGACTTTCACATCTCCTGTTTAAGATGCACGTTTACCAGATTGGAAATTGTCTGTTGCTGCTTCAGCAATAGAAAAACCTAAGAAATCTAACTGAAGTAATGGGTTATGTGTTTTAACGGACACTTTCTTTGGCATGCAGAAGACAGTGAATGCTCACACGTTCCCCTTCCTACACAATAAAGGCACATTATTTTTGCATTTTGCAGATGAAAAGCACAGACTCCTGAGCCAGGTTGTGCGGCCGCAGGAATCCCGGTCACTGAGCCCCTCTCACGTCACGGAGGAGCGGCAGAGCCGCTGGAAGGAAGAAGAGCGAAAATCGGACAGGAAGGAAAGTTCCCGGCGCTATGAAGAGCCAGAGTTTAAAGAGAGGGTTTCTTCAGCAGATAAGCAAAGAGAGCAACCAGATGCTTCAGAAGGTTCCCGGTCCAGAGTTCAGGAAAATCTTGGACACCGTCCTTCTGAAGAAAGAGATGCTTCTGATAGAATGCATGATGACAGCAAAAAGAAATCTAAGATACAGAAAAAGGCCACGAAGAAGAAGAAAGATGATGACACTGGGGTGGAAAGGTACACTAATGAACCAGCAACTGAGGAAAGCCAGGTCTTTTCCCCTAAGAAAGGTCAGAAAAGGAAAAATGTGGAGAAAAAGCGGAAGAGATCGAAGGGTGATTCTGAAGTTTCTGATGAAGAAATTGTTCCACATCATAAGAAGAAAAAAGGCCCAAGAACCCCTCCTGTAACTAAAGAAGAGTTGGTTGAAGCACCACCTGAGAAAGCAGTGGCAGAAGTCCCCTCAAAAAGAGAGGATACAACATTTAGTGACTGGTCAGATGAAGATGTTCCTGAACGTGGTGACATTGTTGTTCCAGAAAGAGCCACTGAGGATTCCCATAGAAAAAGTCACAGGGCGAGGGGAGAAAAGGTGGAAACCCCTCATGTTACTATAGAGGATGGACCACACCGTAAGCCTGTGGACCAGAAGCGCAGCAGCAGCCTCGGTAGCAATCGGAGCCATGCCTCCAGCAGGCTTAGATCTCCCTCCAATGACTCAGCACATCGCAGTGGAGATGATCAGACTGGACGGAAGAGGATCCTGCACAGTAGCTCTAGGGACAGGGACAGGGATAGGGATAGGGACAGGGAGAAGAAAAGCTTGGAAATTACTGAAAGGAAGTCCCGAATTGATCAGTTGAAACGAGGGGAGCCCAGTCGCAGCACATCTTCAGGTAGTAAGATCTATTTAGTGTGAATGACTTATCATTCTGTGTACAAGTCCCAGATTGTTCTTCGTGGCTCTAATTAGTGTGGTAGGAGAGGGAGATGCTCTCTGCCTTTCATTGTAAAACTAGAATGAATTAAGATTCCTCCAAGTGTTAAAGTATTTGAAAACCTGATTCTCATTGGGTAGGATTCCCATTTTGTTTACACCAAACCATTCAGTTGGATTTGGTTCATGCTGTTTGGGGAATAAAGTAATTTGAAGGGCAGAAGAACCTCATAGAGAAAATGCTTGTGCTAACAGAACATTGAGGTAGTTTTTATCATCTAAATAATGTTCTTAAATTCATTATTAGTGTTAATTTTGGTATGGAAATTCCTGAAATTATGCAAAATGAGGTAATTTTTTTATGGTATCTGTTGGGCATATTTTTAATGCACATGGAAATTATCTTCATTGCAAAGCAAAATAGTCACATTTTTTAATGTATGTAGTTGCTGTGGAAAAAACAGTAGGTAAAATATTTTAAAACTGAAACAGCATCAATACAAAATATCTTCTTCCAAGAGCATTTTGACTCTCTGTTCTCATTGTTACATGCCTGAAATTATTTTTTTGAATTCATCATTTGTTAACTAAGGCATTCCTAGCTTTTAAAAGACATGTTATAAAAATTTTGAATTTTGAGGTGATTGTTTTTACTTTTTCTTTCTCCCCATGCCTAAATTTCTGAGCTAAGCTTGTATACCTTCAGTTGGTTTCTCTCATAGTAGAAAGGAGTCACTAAAATTCTTTTTTGGAAGTGTTTTTAATAAGGTTAAATTTTCTAAGGTAATCTGAAAGCATTATTAATTTGAAGATGATGCTTTTGAGAAGTATATTTTCATACCTGAATGTTTAAAATGCCTTGGCCTAGTAAAATGGTATTACATTTATGTGTCATAGTCATGCTTATATATATAATCTTTTATCCAGATCGTCAAGATTCAAGAAGCCACAGTTCAAGAAGAAGTTCCCCTGAGTCAGATCGTCAGGTTCATTCCAGATCCGGGTCCTTCGACAGCAGGGAAAGGCTTCAGGAGAGAGATCGACATGAACACGATCGAGAGCGAGAGAGAGACAGGAGGGAGGGGAGACAGAGAGACTGGGACCGAGATGTGGACAAAGACTGGCCCAGGAGCCGGGAGCGGGACAGACTCAGGGAGCGAGAGAGGGAAAGGGAGAAAAGACGGGAGCTGGAGAGAGAGAGAGACCGGCAGCTGCCTGACACTGCTGAAAGAGAGAGAGACAGAGACAGAACTCTTGACATCTCTCAAAAGGAATCAGCAAAGCACAGTGAAACAAAACTGGACAGAGATCACGAAAAGGAGTTGGATGGTGTTTGCCGGGACTCAGCGGCTTCAGAGAAGGAAAAAACAGACAAAGATTTAGGACCTTTACAAGGCTTTGAAGATGGAAATGAGGCCGAAAAGGTAGAGAGTTTAGAAGGTGAGCTATTCTGGGAAACAATCTGGGCTAACAAATATTTTATTCTTTCTCTTGTGGCATAGTGCTGAACTGAGCTATATTGGAGTAATTTTCTACTGAAAGGCTTATTGGCTTCAGCTTCTCTGCTGTGGAAGCAGACAATGAGAGAATCTGATGAGCATCTTCCTTGTTGTTAATTGTGTTAGTGCTGTTTCTTAATTTGTAGAGAAGTCTTGAGGCAAAGAAGTATAATTAATCTGAGATAATTTCACCAAAATGCAGTGTTTCTGAATAGGCAGTTTACTAAAAGATAACACCAACATTTGATTGCCTTGTTATATCATTGTAAGATCTATTTCTTATTTTGGGAGTGACAGGTAATGAGTGGGAAAAAAAAAGAGTGTGGACTTGGAACTGTTTCTTGGGATTTTTTTCTGCCAGAGCCCAATTATCATAGAACTGTTTGTCTGATTAGTAGGTGAAACATATGTATGGATTGGCACAGTAGTCCGAAAATAGTTTTCCTGAGGTAATCTTACGGGTCTTTCCTGATCTCAGGTGATCTCAATAGTATCAGCTGAAAATCCAGCTTCATTTTGCTGGCCCTAATGGTACCCTCCTAATGGGGGAAGTGTGCTTAGAATTGATAAAGTCAGTAAGTGGCAAATACTGATAAACTCCTAACAGTTTGCCACATGGATTAGAAGCTTGAGCTTTGCAAGAATATGGAATTGATAAGTGCTTTTATATGAACAAAGTAAAAGAAACAAAAGTCTAAGTCCAGAATAACTGGTGTGTGTTATGGTTATGCTCATTGTGTTTGCCATTCTCAGTAAAAATTACCTGTAGTGTTCATTGTTAATTTGGGCAGCTAAATCAAATGCTGTCTCAAGAGGGTGGTGAAGAATATTTAGTACTTTCATCTCCTACCTGATTACTCACGAAGTGGTTTTTAGAATTGAGAGATCATATTGGGAAAGTTTCATTTAAGGAGATATCTGTGAAGTGGAAGCACTTGACAAAGATAGTATTTGAAGTGAGCCTGGAAAAGTCTGTTTTTGCTACAGAATTAACTATTTTGAAATTATAGGAAAAGCATGGTGCAATAAATCTCAGAGTACCATGTGGTAATTTGAGAAAAGAGATAATGAAAGGCCATTCTAGGGTACATTACCTGTTTCCAACAGGGCACCTATAACCATATAGACTGTGCATGTTAAATGTGTTCTTAGGTCTAGACTTTCTACATACTTGTTTTAATGTGTACTTTTTTGTCTGTTTTTCTGAGGTTTTATCATCTGTAGGGAGTTAAGGTATATTGAGGATTTCTTAATTTTTTTAGGAAAATCTATTTTGTAAAATATTAGATGGCATTCCATTTTATTAAAGCATTCTAATATAGCATGGTTATGATTTTCTAAGGTTTAATATACTTCATTGTCTTTCATTACTTTGTAACTCCTCTTTACATTGCTCCACTCAACTGATGAGTGTGTTGAGTTTTTAATGCAGAATTAATATAAAAGTACACTTTCACATAAGAGTGGTAAAAGATAGTCCAGAAATTATCAAACTTTTACTCAAAATTCAAAATATAAAGCATTTTTAAAATTATGTATTGAGAACTATGAAATGTATTATTTTAAATTTCTTAATACAGTAAATTTTTAATGGGTCCAGGCATGGAGTACTGGTGAACTAGTGTATCTGGTACATCAGTGTGTATGTAGCAGATGGATCTTACAGGCAGTGAATACTTAAGGTTGGAAGACATAAAATGAAATCTAGTACAGTAAAAAGGAAAAACTTGTTAGAAAACTAAGTACAATTTCCAGATTTGATGATATTAGGGAGCTATATGGTATTTACTTGGGCAAATTACTGTTGTTTATTGTCTTAACATAATATATCAGGATATTATTAAATTATCTTAATCTTTTGAACGTAATGTGTTTGCTTTAGGAGTGGGCTTTAATAATGCCTAAGATGCTATATGCTTCCTCCAAAACATTGCCAGATAGTCTGAGTAGTTTGTTTATGCTCTACTGGCTTGTCTTTTATTTGCTTTTTCCTTGCTGATTTTTAGGTTAGCTGAGGTGATTACTTTTTCTTCCCCAGCAAAGGCAAGCCAAAAGAAAAACCCAAAAAAACAGGGGGAAACTTAAAATGGAAGCAGTTTCACTCTGGCTAAGGGAGCTGGAAGGTATCAGAGTAGTCATCCACAGAGGAGGATCCCTGTAAATTCTGTCTATTTTGTGTGACACAACTCGTTGCTAGTACCCATGGTGGAGAACCATAACAAAGCCTGAGTTTAGAGCAATGGAATTTTTAAATGCTTGAGTCAGATCTTTCAGTCTTGGAAGTGAGAGGATGTCGCTTTTGTGAACTGCAAAATTCAGTGTTTGATTGTCTTGTGTCCTAAGGAAAGTGTTTCCACATACAGCACATGTATTAGTGTATGCAAATAGTATGTGAGTGGATAGGAGGATAACAACTAAAAGAAGTTTGGCATGGTTTTCTGAAAGCTCTTCTTGTGACTGCTTCAATGAGTCTAAAATTCTGTAAATAATTGTTTCATTCAGGATACCTGTTACCTTTTTCTATTTTGGAGTTTTGTTAGTTCTTTTAAGACATTTGGACTGAATCCAGATTTTAGATTAATGTGCTAAAGTATCTGAAAGGCTCTGACACTAACTTAGATTTTTATAAACTATTTATTATTATAAACTGCATGTCAGATATCAGATAATCAACATGTATGTTGTGAAAATGGCCTTCTCTGAGCAGTTTGACTAATACTGCACCAAAATATTGACCAGTGTATGTAAAATTCAAACTGCCACATTGTGTATGGGAGGAATAACTTCACTGTTTCTGTGGGTTAATACCAGTTTTTATGTTGAATATATTTGTTCCTAAAACCTAAGAGTTTGGTTTGCTAAACTGTTTTGTCTTTAGTCAGTGTACAGCATGTTTAGAAAACAAACATGATTGTTTTAAAGCTGTAGTATGTATCTGTCTCTGTAGGAGGAGAGGATGAAACAAAGACTAATGACGTGCAGTCACTGGGGTCTGGTGCTGGAGAATACGAACCAATCAGTGATGATGAACTGGATGAAATTCTGGCAGGTGATGCTGAAAAGCGTGAGGATCAACAGGAGGATGAGAAGATGCCTGGTAAAAGTATATCAATCCCCCTTTGTGATGATTTGAATATAAAGATTAGATCAGTGTGCATATAATGCTGTTGTGATGTTGACAGTATTTCTGAAGTAGGAGTGCAGTCTGTGAGCAGATTCTGTCTGTGCTTGAATGCTTTCCAAGTGCATTGGGAAGAATGGAATTGCCTAATTGTCCTAAGTTCAGTTGGGTAATCTGAGCTTTGTGAACTAGTGTTCTGAGCATTTAATTTGAATCCATCTTGGCATGTTCAGTTGTACTGTGACTTTTCTGAATGCATTAGTAGGATGTCCAAACCTGCCGGCTAAGCAGGACCTTTCACAAAGGGAATAAATAATAATTTTGCAATAAAAATAAAGCAGAATATTAGGTATGGGTTGGTTTTTTTAAATTCACATAGCATTTTATTTCTATTTCTTTTTGTATTTCTCCTGTTTTCCACCCAACCAAGTGAGTTTTGACATTCTTACCTGAAGGGTCCAAGAGAATTGCAGAGCAATGTTCATCTAATATATATATATTTCTTTCAGGAGACAGCCATGTGCTCAGCATGTGAAATTAATCAGCTAGGGTAAGGGGTGGTGATGTGATAACTCATTCTCTGTCAATGTTTTTGCAGATCCAGTGGATGTTATAGATGTAGACTGGTCCAGTCTTATGCCAAAGCAGCCAAAAGAACCACGTGAGCCTGGGGCTGCGCTCTTAAAATTCACACCAGGTGCTGTTATGTTGAGAGTTGGCATTTCCAAGCGATTGGCGGGACCAGAGCTCTTCACCAAAATAAAAGAGACGTGCCAGAGAGTGTTAGAAAAACCTAAAGGTAACTTCTGCAGGGATTAAACTGTCTTTTGTGCATAGTGAAAAAGACCTTATGAAATGTGCATTAGTTCATTATTTTAGGTTTCAAAGACCACAGGAAGTGTATAATGAATATTGTGTGAAAATTACAGAAGTGTGATACAGCAGCATGTTAGTCAGATTAGTGTTTTGATTCCAGCAGTGGTGAGGAGGTCTAAACTAATTCACAAAACAAAATTGCTTTTATCTTAGTGGAATATTCTTTTGGTGAGATCATTCATGCCTTCCTAGCCTAAAATGTATTAGCAGTTTCTTAGAGTGCCAAGTAACTTTTCCAGTGAACTAGAAGTAGTATTTCAAGAAAGAAATTTGATTTCTTAATTTTCATTCTAAGGATCTTTTCTAGAATTCATAGATAGGGGTTTTGGATCAGAATGAAGGCACTAAGTGAAATATGTATATTATACCTCTACTAAAAGTGGGAAATACAATAATTTACAGGTTTGGAATTTGGAGAAAGTGAATGTCATAAGACATGCATGATAAATGGGATCAATGGTACTTGTGCTGTTTACTACAGTTCTGAGTGTTAGTAGAGTTTTCCATGAGAAAGAATGCAAATTTTTTTATTTTACATCTCAGGATCCAGTCGAACTGCTTGTAACAACTTGTGTGGTAGAATGATTCTTTTGGGACTATGAAACATTTGCTTTCTATAAGACCTCTATTAAAATTTTTGCAGGATGTAAATGTTAGAAAATTGTGGCTTATGAATAATAGTATCTGTGGAGCTCATGTTTTTTTACTCTGTAAATTCTAGTTCTTAATTTGAAACAATACCTTTCACTTTACATTATTCTTTATGCAGTTGTCTTGTTAACCTCACAGTCTCAGATAAGTGGGGGGGGGGAATTCCAGAGCTTCTTTTAGCTGTGCTAATCTCCATCAGTGTCTCTGTTTGCTTGAGCCATTTAAATTGTATAACTATATGAATCGTGAGCTGTTACTACTGCTCCTACTTTTTTTGGAGTCAAATAAAATATTGAGTCTTCCTGAGTACAAACTGATATAGTCAAGGTATGAACTGTGTCTCTCTCCCTGTAAGCTTTAATTTTGCTGTGTACTTCAGCAATTCTTACCAGGGATTCCTTGGAGCAGCAACTGCACTGCAGGATCATTCCACGTGGCTGTTTAAAATGATACCTGAAATAATCTCAGCAATCCTTGCATGCTTCCCTAGAAATAAAGTCCTTAGTGCTAATAGGAGGCTCTCCAGCACTGCCTCTGGACAATCTTAAGTATACTTGGATTCAGCAGAACATTGCTCTGGAGAGGACGGGGGTTTGAAGTGCTTCTCTTGATTTTCCTTTGGTGTGTGTGAGCAGTTCTCTCACACATCAGAGTTCCTACACTGCTAGTAGGGCTTTCAAATGTATGCACTTCCTCTGCAATCTGCCTGGTGAATGTTCTCTGTATTTGTGCCACAGCACATATATTCTAAAGAAAGGCACAAATACAAATATGAAAACTGAATGAATCTGAGATAGATGAGCTCCATGTGTATGACAGTGAAAAAGTAGCATTTTCACTCTGGACTTCATGGTGGTATAATTTATCTCCCTGTCTTTGTCTTGATGTTGGTGTTCAAGTCTTTGTTCTTGCAGAGGAACAAATAGAAGTATTTCTGGTATGCTAATAAATGCAGAAAGTAGGAAATGATACCTTGTTTCAGGGTGTGCTCTTTTAAATTATTTTTTCTTTCCAGAATCTGTAGTATGTGATGGTATTGAGATTTTTAGCTGACTTGCCCTCTATTATATGCAATTGTTCCTCTAAGGATGTGGACTTGCTTACTTGCCAGATACGCTCAGCAAGCATCTGGCACCTGAGAAAACTCTGCAAGCTGTCCATGTTACCTTTGAAGTGGCCTTTTTGTGTCTTGTCGCTTATTTCCATTTTTTGATTGTCTGTTGAGGTTGTCTTTGACTTTAGTGCAGTTCTCTTTAACCTGCCCTTCATTTCATGTAAATTTCTTGTGTCTTTTCACATTGTTTAAAAACTTGTTTAAAAACTACTGAATTTCATCCAAGTTCTGAGTGGTTTAAAAAATGCATCTTTGTCCTCTTCTGTGTTCATACTGCCAAACTACTAGAGCAGTCTTTGCTTTTAAATGCTGTGTTTTCCCCAAGGTTCTTCACATCTCGAATGAGATGTTAAATTCTCTGCTGAGCACCCAGCTTTGCTATATAGAGGCAGCTGGATTGACCTCAGCCACATACCTTTCCAGTTTTTTTTCTACTACAGGATAATCTTCCTATTTATTGTAAGAGGGCTATAAATCAGTGAGCTCTGGTCCAGCCCTCTGTGCTCTTTTTTGCCTTTGTATTTCGTAGAAACAGACTTGTTGCAGAACAAGATTCACCTCAGAATCCATCTTTTCTAAAAATGTTCTTTCTGCTTACTGTTTCTTTTGGTAAATGTTTTGAAGGACTGGTCCTGTCACCTTGAGTTCTGTTAAATGCTTTAGGTGAGCCAGTAGGCAGGAATAGTCTATTGGCAGCCGCTGACTTGTTCTCCAGGTTCGTCCACCACAAATGAAAAAGTTATTTTGGATAGTTGCATTTCACTTCTGCATAGCCGTATGATACATGGCACGGTTACCTGATCTCTTGCAAAGAAGTGAAACTTGGGCTACCTTATGATTAATGCAAGTGGTAAACAAACACCTTTTGTTCATCACACATCTGACTATACATCATACCCTGTCCAAAGCTGTCACTTGATTTTTAGGCTTCCCAGTGATTGCTGTCTCAATGTTGCTTTCCAGTGCTGAAACTAAATGCAAGGATATCCATCCTTCTCATTGAATGGTGAAGGATGTAATCATGTTATTTTATAAACTCAAATACTCTTTTTTTTTTCCAAACCGTGATATTGTTTAGAAGGTAGAAATACAAATAGCAAAACGTTAAGAAAATTCATATGACTGTATGATGCTGTTCAAAAATACCATGTATATATTGATCTCTGCAAATCTCAATTCTTTCTAGATGCAGAAAACCTTTTTGAACATGAGCTGGGAGCACTGAACATGGCTGCACTTCGGCGGAAAGAAGAGAGAGCAGGTCTACTCAGCAATCTGGGTCCTTGCTGCAAAGCGCTGTGCTTCCGCAGGGATTCTGCAATTCGGAAGCAGCTCATGAAGAATGAAAAGGCAAGTGGTCTGCTGACCGTGCTGGGGCAAAGCGTGGGAACACAGATGCCCCTAAGCAGAGCTTTTGTCTTGGGAGATAATTTTTGTGTTTATTGTTCTGAAGCAGATCTGGTCCTTTAAATAACAATCTGACTTTTATTTAGAGAGGTTGTAGGGTGTTCATTTTTGAGACTAGAGCTAGGTCTTGTTTCTTATAATTTTGGGGTTTAAATTCTGGAGATACATTTTCTATATTATAGAATGCATAATAAAAATAATTAGGTAAAATATTATTTCAAAGGTAAATGTTAAATAACTTACCTTCTTAGGATTCCATGTGCTTTTATAAGAATTGTAAGAATCCAAGCTAGAAGTAAAACTTCTGCAGTAGGTTTTATAATTTTGTATGCTAATAGAAAAATAATTAATTCTCCAAGTCTTTTTTAGTGGTATGATTAGTGTGATTAAAGCTCTAATTACTGAGAGTACTTGAGGTTAATTTCCCAGCTTGCATGTTAAAAGACATTGTTTTCCGTTCTTCTTTTTTTTTAAATTCCATTTCCAATTTCAACAGGGTGCAACAAAACAAACTTACACAAATTCCGCAGCAATGGACAGCGACTTGTTGCGGTTGAGTCTACGGTTATTCAAACGAAAGACTGTGTGCCAAGTTCCTGGGCAGGAAAAGACAGAGGACAGCAAAATTCCACAGCCAGCTCTCCAGCAAGAAGTGTGTGTGACTTGAGGAGATGGCTGCAGTGGCACTTCCTTGATTTTGAGTTGATTTCTCGCTACCAGTGTTGGTGTTGCTGTTTGGTGGTTGTAAAGCGGCTCTAGAAGATGAAAGGAAATACTCCATTTGTACACAGTTAAGAATATTTGTTTTAGATGTGAATAGGAATGAAAAATTAAGACTTCTGTGTGGAGGTCTCTGCAACTTTTATAATATTGAACCTTACACTGTAACATAAACCTGTTTTATGGTGCATCAAGTGTAATAATGTGAAGATGTTTGGGTTTAGCAGTTTATAACATCAGCTGATATTAAACTGAGGAAAACCATCTATGTATCTTTTTCCTTATTTTGAATGGGTATTTCCACCCCCACCTTGGTACTTCAGTACACTTCTGAAATTTGTTAAATAGCTGTGAGTCTGTTCACCTTCTTTTTTCCAAACCCCTTTCTTATCACAGTAGTCTCTGGTGTGGATTTGGATCAAACTCTAGCTCTTTTCCATCTTTAACGTAGATTTCCTTTAATGTTATTTGTGAACACAAAAGCCCCGTCCAGTCAGTTAAGGCTTCCTTTCTTGTTGATTAAAGAGATAGTTTAAAAAAAAAAAAAAAAAACCCACAAAAGAAAAACAACACAACAACAACAAAAAAAAAAAACCCTGAAAACAAACCAGAAAAAATCACTTCAAGAAATTATTTATGACCAGTTTTAGGTGCCTGTATTTATGACACTAACTGCATTTTGGAAATGCTGGCTGCTTTCACAAAGGACTAAATAGTGCATATTGAAAAAAAACACATGAAGAGCAGTGCAGTCATTGGTCACAGCCAGCAGGGCTTTGTGTGAGAGCCTGCTTTTCAAACCTGATTTTCTTTTACAACAAGGTAACCCACCTGGTTGATCCAAGGGAAGCCACTTGATGTAATCTTCATGGATTTCAGTAAAGTTCTTGATACTGTCTCTCAAATATCCTTCTGGACAAAAAGGATATCCATATAAGCACATCATGTGATAGGTGAGCAACTGGCTCGTGTCAGGTACACAGGTTTATAGTGAATGGAGTGACATCAGACTGGTGACCTGTCAGTAGTAGGGTTCCACAGGGCACCATCCTCAGCCCTGTGCTCTTCATCTTCTTCATTAAGGGCTAAGTAAGCTTGCCAGTGATACTAAATTGGAGGAACTCTTGATTCCCTTGAAGGTGGAGGGGCCCTGAAGAGAGACCTCAGTGAATTAGATATGGACAGTCACCACCCATATGAGGTTCAACAAGGGCAAGTGCCAGATTCTGCAATTGGGATGGGACAACCCTGGATCTATGTACAGACTGGAGAATGAGAGGTTGGAAAGGAGCCCCATGGAAAGGGGTCTGGGGGTCCTGGTTGATGGCAAGTTGAACATGAGTGCCCTGGCAGCCAGGAGGGCCAGCCCTGTCCTAGGTTGCACTGGATGCAGCATCACAGCCAGGCAAGGGAGGGGATTGTCCTGCTCTGCTCTGAGCTGGGGCTCCTCGAGTGCTGGGGTCAGTTTTGGGTGCCACAATATAAACAAGACATTTAACTGTTTGAGAAGGTCCAAAGTAGGGCAATGAGGATAGTGAAGGGATTTGAGGGGGTGCCATAGGAGGAGCAGCTGAGGTCAGTTGGTCTGTTCAGCCTGGAGGAGAGCAGAGCCCTCATTGTGGTCTTCAACATCCTCACATGGGGAAGAGGAGGGGCAGGCACTGATCTCTGTGGTGACCACTGACAGGACCAGAGGAAACAGCATGAAGCTGAGTCAGGAGAGGTGTAGGTTGGATATCAGGGAGAAGTTCTTCACCCAGAAGGTGGCTGGGCACTGAACAGCTCTCCAGGGCAGTGGTCACAGCACCAACCTGACAGAGTTCAAGAAGCATTTGGACAAGGCTTTCAGGCATATGGTGTGATTCCTGGGGTGTTCTCTGCAGAGCCAGGGGTCCAACTTTGATGATTCCTGTGAGTCCCTTCCAACTCAGGAGGTTCTGTGACAAATTTTGCATTCTCTTAATTATCAGGGCAGATTGATCTCATGCAGCAGCCTGAGGGTGTTTCACAGTTGCTGAATTTCAGGTTTTGTATGTTAGCTGTAGAGGCAGTGACCAATGATGTTTTTGCTGGTTATTAAGATTTCAGAGGCGTATTAGGAACTTGTCAAGCCTGGGCTCAGTTTTTAAGAATTGTTTTGTTACAAAATCGGTGAGGGATCTTTGGATCATGCCAGTATGGTATCTTTAAGTAGTCTGTGTTGTCCTCCATATGAAAGACTTTTAAAACCTCAGACTAAGTCTCCATGTACACCTCTATACTTTTTCTGGCTTTAAACTTGAACTGTTTCTTTGAATTCTGCTCATAGAAGATCGAAAAATAAATCCATAGCTTGATACTGGGTTGCTGCAGAGGAACTTGCTTTCATTGTTCTCACTCAGGTTGAAAATGAGTAAGGAACAACTGAATTTTTTTACAAGTTGGTTTATATCAATTTATTTTCCTTTTTCTCCACTTGGAACCAGCACACTATGGTGGGCTGTTGAGTGTGCTAACAGCAGGTGTGTCTCACGTCTCCTGTGATTGCTGACAGTTATATTGGCTTCAGGCAAAGGCTCAACTATGAACAGCAATGCAGAAATTTCTTATATGATGCTTTCTGTAACACCTAGTACCTAAGGGTTCAGTAAAATGTTCTTACACTACATTTAAAAAATTGTTGAAGAAGACATGAGGAAGTTTTAAGTTCCCACACAGCAGTGTATAGTAATCATATCAAATATAAATGATGTCAGAAATCTCTGCAATTTTAAAAAAAAAAAAAAATTATTAAACTATGTGATTCAGGCAAAACTGCATTTTTATGTTTTTCACTTGCTGGACATTTTTAGCTTGCTAACTATTATTTGTGGTGTCATTGATGGTTTTATATACACTTATTTTAAAAATTGTTTTAAACACTGTAGTGCCTGAGCAAGAGTTAACAAACCAATTCTGTTCGACATTTAAATGTATTCTCTCCTGTTTTATAGCTACAATAATGCTGCCCTTAAGCTGAAAGTATTAGATCATTGCTACCAATTATGTTAAAGCCTATTTTAACCTCTGTGTCTAAAAGACATAAAAATGTTTGATAGCTAGAAACAGCCTTATCTAAGACCACAGTACACAAAGTAGATTAATGGTATGACATTTAATTACACTGTGCTTTAAACCATCTTCCTATAAAACAGTCAAGGTGTATATATGCACTTAGTTTGGAGAAAAGTATTTCACATTAGCCTAGGAAATGCAAAATAAAGTAGGTTTGATGGGCTACAATGGTCTCCTGAAGTGATAGTGTCCCATCAAAGCCAGTGCTGACCTGTACCATCATTTGTTGGGATTAGACAAAGAACAGTGCTGATATTGCCTCTTACTCACCTTTGCTGTAATTCAATTTGCAGCACTTATGTAGAAATATGTTACAGTACTGGCAGAAAACATGTTCCTGTGGGAAACACTAGATTTTTTTTCAAGTATTTCCCTTCACCTGGCCAGAATTACTGTACAGGTAGAGTCCAGTAAATGTGAAGTTCCTGTGTATGAGTATCCGTCATTTTAACTAAAAGTAATTTTGCAGGGAATGTAAATTTAAAACTGTCATCAGGTAGTTTTACAATAGCGTTAAGAAAAGAAGAATTGCCCACATCCCAGTTTCAGAAAAAGGCATGAAACTTGTCTGAATTGCAGACCTTGCTTTAGGACCTCCCATCTTTGGACCCTCCACACCTTCTCTGTGTTGATCATAATTTCTGTGATGAGTTGTCTTGCATCTTTTCCTTCCCATTTCTCTCCTAGCTTGATTTTGTGTGGAAAAAGAATGGGTGGAAGAATTTTAGTCCATTTTGTATTTTGCAAGACTGTAGGAGGATACACAAGAGACTGCAATGTTTTGGACAGTGGGGCTGTGTGTGCCTTGGGTGCCCTTTGGTGCTCTGGCTTCAAGTCTGAAAGCATGGAGAAGCATCTTTTTCTGCTCAATTTCTGCTTTTGAGCTATGGCAGTGACTTTAAAGCGGTCCCTGAACCAGATTAGAGATGTCTGCCCTCTGCTGCTAAGCCCATGCTGTGCCTAGTTGGATGATAAATTAGTTTTAAGCATCCCTGAGGTGCCACTGGCACGTGGCACTGCAGAACAACAAGCTGAGCCTGTGCTGGTGGATGAACCAGGCTTTTGTCCCAGTGAAATGCTGGGCCCAGCTCCTGCAGCCAGAACGGATTCATAGGCAGAGCAGATTTTTAGAGCCTTGAGGCAGAAATGGGACTATGACCTGTATCTTGGGGTAGTGTCACATTCATTATCCCAAACAGTACTTTAGGGCTATTGCTGCTTCAGCTAGTGGAGGGAGATAGGGATTTTGACAGTGGGCCATCTGCACAGCTTACTCAAAAGGCAGAGTTTAAACAATTTTGCTAGATTCAGGCTTTTATTAGAACTGCCTTGACACAGTTGTGTTCTCCTTTTCCTGCTGTAGGGATACCCTTCAGCAGGAAACAGTCCGGCTGGAGCTGGACACAGCCTGTGTGTTCAATTCCAGAATTTGCTACCAGCTAAAAGAATCCAGGGACCTCTTGTTTTGCAGTAGCAGTCAAAGTCTGTTTTTCAAAGGGTCTTTTTACAAAGCAAATGTTTTTACTGTACAGGTCTTTGTTTTAATGCCAATTGGAGGCCCAAAGTTATGGTACCAAATGCTTGGTCTCGATGCACACATTGTAGAGTGAATAAGGGATTGTGAGCAGTGTGGATGTCCAGGGTGGTTTTGGATGTAATTGAGAATGGCAAATTAATTATAAAAATAATAATAAAAAGCTCTGAACAAAGCCCTGAACTCCAAAGTAAAGCAGTATGACCAGACATCAATATGTGAAGAGTTTCTTCAACAACTAGCCTCCAGAAAATTTGCAAGTTTGTCCCATCAAACTCTATAAAGAAGACAAATCATGTGGGAGAGACAAGTGCTAAAAGACTATGTTGTGACCAAATGCCTAGAGTTTTATGAAGGAAGACTTTTTTTGTACTGAACAGCCAGTAATATTCCCCTGCACTATCAGCAGGGATGAATTGATGAAAGGGGGAAGATAAATGTCTCCTGGAAAAGCTTAATTTCTTAATACCTGCTTTCACTGCTGGGGATATATCTACCACAGGCTTGCTTGCTCTCATTAGTGATGAAGTTGAGGTATTACCTATAAAGGTTGCAGTGTCAGAATACATATTAGTACAAACTGCTGAGGCACAAAGCAATGTGCTGCCAGATTTTAAGTGTAAATTCATGTGTGAAAGGGCTGTGATGGTTGCAAGCATGCAGTTCCTAACCAAGGGAAGACTGAAGCAACTGGTTTTGGATGAGGATTTTAAGAAAGGTCACAGCTTTGGGTGGAAAGGAAACTGTTCTTTCTCATCAACTTAATGATTCAGTTCATTGTTTGGATACATTTATGGGTATGAGGAGTGGGGCACTGTCTGGAAAGTACTTGAGGAAGGGAGTAACAGAAATGTGGCACAATTTGAGTAGCACAGGTTGTAGTTTTCAGCCTGAGAGTGGGACTTCACACTCTTAGAACTGGGAGCTCGCTCATCAGAATGATGGAGGCATAAGGATCTAGGTGTGCTAAGTGAGTACATGGAGCACTGGTGAAATAGGTCTGGAAATGGGCTGTGTGGCTGTAACATGGTTCCAGGTGGGTGTTTCCAGCAGGAGGAGTGGTTTTACTACTCTCTGTAGTACCTGCAGCTTCTCACCTGGTATGCCCTGGTCTGCTTCCCTGTGCTTTCAGAAGCTGGATTCAACCTACAGACTCAAAGAGCTGTGAAAATGAGGAGAAGCATGGAATGTGAATTCTGACTTCTCAAAAAATGAGAAAGTGAGAAATGAAGAAAAAACTGAAGGTCAGAAAAAGAGCAGGCAGGGGCCTACGCTGCTCATATGTACGTTTAAGATGGCTACTGAGATCTGAGTAGGTGCACACAAGATTCTGCCTTCACTCTGAGTTGCAAAGGTGCTTTGTGCCGACACAAAACACGCAATTGGCTCTGTCTTAGACATCGTGCCTGCATCTGTGCCTTGCATGCTCACAGAAAATGTGCTAGCAAGAGGTTTCAGAGGACTTCTAAAACATCTCTCACAACGTTAGTAGGAAAAAAATCAAGCTGTAGTGAGTGAAGAATAAAGAAATTACATGAATTTAAAACAGGGAACAGGAGGTAAAATAGAGGATTAAGTGATCATATCTCATCACAAACAGCTCACAGTGGGTGACATCCCTGTACATTTGTGATTTGGGAAGGAGCTGTCTGAGAAGCAAGATGAGAAAATTTGCAAATCACGGTTACAACTGGAGGGAAACCCAAAGAGATGTGTTTGCTGCCATGTGGCCCATTCATTTAGCCCATTTCAAGTCCTTCTGCCAATCAGCATCAAGATGCCCAAAAGTGACTTTAGCTGGTTTACTTGGCATGGGTTTGGTCACAAGGGTCCACAGGGATGGGCTCTGTGAGGAGCAGCCAGAAGCTTCCCCTGTGTCCAGCAGAGCCAATGCCAGCTGACTCCAGGGCTGACCCTCTGCTGGCCAAGGCTGAGCCCAGCAGTGACAGTGGTAGAGCCCCTGGGATAACAGAGTTAGGAAAGGGAAGGAAAAAGCTGTAGATGGAGAGTGGAGTGGGAATATGTGAGAGGAGCATCTCTGTAGACACCAAGGTCAGTGGGGAAGCAGGAGCTGCTCCAGGTGCCAGAGCAGATTCCCCTGCAGCCCCCAGTGCAGCCCATGGTGAGGCAGCTGTGCCCCTGCAGCCCCTGGAGGTCCCTGGGGATGCAGAGATCCACCCACAGCCTGTGGAAGAACCCACACTAGAGCCAAGGCATGCCCAAAGGAGGCTGTGATCCTGTGGGAAGTCCATGCTGGAGCAGCCTCCTGGCAGCAGTGGTCCTGTGCAGAGAGGAGCCCACACTGGAACAGGCTTGCTTGCAGGCTTGTGACCCTGTGGGGACCCACACTGGAGCAGGTAAAGGACTGCATCCCATGGGAAGTTCTCAGGGAGAAATTCATAGAGGACTGTCTTCCATAGGAGAACCTCACACTGGAGCAGGGGAAGAGCGTGAGTCCTGAGGAGGAGGAGGAAGAAGCAGCAGAGACAACAAGTGATGAACTGACCACAGCTCCCATTCTCCATCCATTGGTGCCACTGAGGTGGGGGAGATAGAAAATTCAAGAGTAAAGTTAAGCCCAGGGAGAAGGGAAGAGCAAGGGAATGGTGTTTTAAGACTTGGGTTTTATTTCTCATTACTCTACTCCGATAGTAAGTTAAATAAAATTTCCCCAACTTGAGCTTGTTTTGCCTATGACAGTACTTGGTGAGTGATCTCTCTGTCCTTATCTTGTCCCACAAGCCTTTCATTGTATTTCCTCTCCCCTGTCCAGCTGAGGGAAGTTAATTGAGTGGCTTTGGTGGGCACCTGGTGTCCAGCCAGGGTCAACCCACCATATTGACATAACACTGAAGCAGAAAATTTAATCAATGTCTCTACCTTGTAGTGCCATAAGTTTGTGGTATTGGTGCCAGTAGGAAACTTGTAGCTCACAGAAATCTTCAGTCTGCTGTAGAGAGATACGTGTAAATCCAGAAATAGAAGAATATACAGAAAAAATTATGTATGCAGAGGTAGAAACTGCCCAATGAGTAGGTTTCTAATGTAAGAAAGTTTATTGCAAAGCAGGTGAGAACTTGGGGAAGGCATGAAAGACCTTATATCAAGGATATTAAAATTCTTGGGACTGTGTCCTTAGAAATGAAAGGAGTAATAGTAGATATTATTAAATTATGTGAAGCAGTGGTCCAGAAAAAGAAGCATGGAAGTTACTTTTTTTTCTGCTCCTTATGACAAAGCTCAGTAGATATTCAGTAAAATTGAAGACTGGAAGAACTGCACAATGAAATAGAAATTCTTGTTTTCCTCACAGTGCCTAATAAGGTTTAGAGTTCAAGCTGTAGGACGTGGCAGAAACTAAAACTTAACAAAATTTTCAAAAGGTCTAAGCATGCTGTGAGCATATACAGCTGTTTCTGGGAGGTAAACTAAGACTATGTCTAAACCAGCTTCTACTACATGACTTTTCCAAAGTGGGGAAGGCTGTCAGGCATTGTGAGCTCCTGGTATCCAGCAGTTTGTCTTTGTGTGAGCAAGCTGTCCTAACTCCTGAAATGGGACAACTGCCTGTTGGGAAAAGCCCCTGACCCAGCTGCCAAATCACATAGGGCATTTAGTTGGGAAAAATTTGTGTTGGGGTGAGCCAGATTCCATCACACAGTTGTTCAGATTCAGACACATTCCTGCACTTGGGAACCATCCTGGGCATGTCTGAATCTTTCAGGGTGTCGTTTGTGGGGGCTTAAACAGCTAATCTCTTGGAGACTGTAAGAGCTGCTGAGCAGGTTATGTCAGCCTGTGTCTAACCCTGGCAGAAAACAGGACACTCTGCCTGATGGCTTTTGAATTTCCCTTTGAGGTGTCTGGTTAGGACCACTGTAAGAGAGAGATAAATTGACAGATAACGTGCCTGTCTGTGACATTTTTCCTGCATGATCTGAATTTCTATATTTTTTCTTTAGGGAAATGGCTTTTTTTGCCAGCTTATCCAAAAGCAAGTTGTGTAAATAATAAATGCACTGTTAAATCCACACTTAGTAGCAACTATCCTGTACTCCACTTCCCCAAACAGTGGTACCCCTCTTTAAAAATCTCATCTGATGTATGAACTGTCAAAACATAAATGGACAACTGTGACTTCTCTACTGTCTGCTCTGGAATGATAGCATAATCTATTTGCTGTATTCATGCCTTTAATTTCCATTTTTATTGCTATAATCTCACCCACTTTTTTTTTTCTTTCTTAGTTCACAAATTATGAATATGGCCTTGCCTATTCATCAGTAGAGTCTAAAGTGCATGCAGTGTGTGATGCACAATCCTGTCTTGTTGTTTGGTCTAGTTAATGCTGCATTCATAACTACACATAAAAAATGAGAGTGCTGCCTGATGACAGCTTGGTGTAAATCATGACATCCTCTGGCCAAAGTAGAAGCATGGAACCTTAGCAGATCTGAAGCTTAAAACAAAACAAAATAAAAACAAAACAAAACAAAACAAAAAAAAAAAACAAACAAACAAAAAAACAAACAAAAAAACCCCAAAAACAAAACCAAAAAAACCCCAAAAACCCCAAACAAAAAAAAAAAAAAAAAAAACAACAACAAAAAAAAAAAGAGAGAGATAAACAGTGCTTTTAAAACATTTCTAAACCTGTGAAAACCAGATTTGTTCTGCTGTTCTCTTTGTTGTACAGTTTGAATGGACACATGAGCCTTTTCTTGGGGCACAGGACCAATGGCATCAACATTTACACTGAAATGTCAGCATGGGAGGGCGTTATATCCACAAGATTTTCTCATAAGGAAATGCTCAAATTAGGATCCCACTTCATCATCATTTTAGGAAAAGCAATTTAATCCTGTTCAAATTCAGTAAGAGAATAAATCAGCCTGCTTTTGCTTAAATTGCTGGAGCCTATAACAAAATGTATTGGGTAGTTAATAAATAAGGCTACTGGATAGAGTTTGAGAGTCAGACTTTTTTTCTGGCAACAGGCATATATCAGTTTTAGGCTCAGCTCAACCATGCACATCTGGATAGAAAGGAAATATCACATTTATGTATGGGAGATTCAACTGTAATTTTCACCTGTATAAACCAATGTGAAGTGTGAAGAGAATGACATGATAAAATTGATGTACTACCAAAGTGATAAATCCAATATCTGGAAAGATGTTTTCCTTCCCTGCTTGCTTCTGAACCGTAGAAATTGGTTTTCAGCTCTTCAGCTGAGAACAGCAGAGGAGGATTTATCACGTGGGGTTATTTTTTTCTTTAGAAGTATTTTGTGTTCTCTGAAAGTGCCTAATCACCGCAGTATTGATTTCTGTATCAAAAGGGAATATTAGTTAAAGAGTAGGAGTTTTCTTGGCTTTTGCCACTGATTGTTACTGGAATACATATATATATTTTTTACTACAGTTTCCAGAGGGTAATTTGTCTGATCTGGCCATGGAACAGAGGCAGTGGAGTTACTGCCATCATGCTTGAGCCTGTGGGGTGCCCCTGTGGTGGCCTCGGTGGGCTCAGTGTGTGCTCCTGGCTGTGCACAGCTCCAGTGAGGAGCACCAACATGTTGGCCATGCCCCCAGGGGACTGTCACACCTCGGGCTGCCTGTGGGCAGGGGTATCCTAAACATGTTTGCAATCAGCATCTTTAGGAGGATTTATGTGATGTCACTGTTTTTAAGCACGGCATGAAAGGAAAACAAAAAAAGAATATCTGCAGACATTCATCTGATAAATGGTGACATGGTCCCATAAAGGGATGGAAGAGAAATCAATGTAACCCTAAATTAATTTGAATTGTTGGGGTTTTCTTCCTCTTCTTTTTTCCAGACCAGGGTAGCTTTGTGAAACTTTCTTTCCAGGCTTACAAAATTAAATTTCATGCAGCTTTTGACCTGGATTAGTGGTGGACAGAGCAATATATAGCCTGATTCCAATTATTTCTTAGGTGTCACCACTGGCCTGCTCTATCCCTCCAGTGCTGTTTGTGGGCTGGCAGCTGCACAGAAGCTTGCTGGAAAAGGAGTCATAGAAGGGTTATTAGATGCAAATAGAAAGCTATTGTAAACAAAAACATTCAAAAAGTCAGCAGAAGTCTTAGGCATGTCTTAAAATACATGGTAAAGAATATTGCAAATACCATTTTATAGATATAGTTATATGGCTTTCCTTCTAATTGAGTCTTAGACCCCCACTGGTTAAATGACTGACTTTCTATCTACATGGTTAAATTTACTTTTTTTTTTCCCAGATAAAAATTTATGAACACTGCTCCTGTTACAAATCCTGAAGTACAATTTACATTGACAATAAAACCCTTAACAATTGCTAAAACAGTTAAAAACAGCACACTAGAACATTCCCCATCATAGATCTAGCCTTAGGAATTTAACTAACAAACATGTTATTAACCACTGATGAGGAGCTGTTTGGAAGAGATCATTGCTTAATTAATCTTTGTACTGAGCTAATAAGAATGTTAAATGGGCCTCTCTGTTGAACTGGGTTGTTAGTACAGATTGCAAGTTCCCTTGTGGGGAAATCTGAGGCCAATATGACATTAAAGTTAGCCATCCAACAAAGAAGATATTTCAGGCATTAAAAATAACAAAGCCAAACATCTCCATTAATAATGCTGTAAGATTCAGTAGCTGTGCATGTAGGACTGAGTGTACGTGCGTGTATGAATTACTGTGCTCTTTCCTCTTCTGGTAAGAAAGCTTTGTCAAAAATCTTATTTAGATTCAGTGTTTTCCATCACTGTTCTGTTGTGGCATAAATTAAACTTGTCACACTTATCTGAAGGAGGCAGGTTCTGCTGATCAGGAAGGCAGAATCTGACACAAACTCTAATGTCATCTGCTTATCCTAAAAAGACAAACAAGATCAAATATCTCTTCATATTAATGAACTGGATAAACCCTCTGCTTGATTCAATTTGATGCAGTAGTAAAAGGCAGTGTGACCAGATTGCCCTTGTGCTTCACAGTGTTTTTAGCAGTGAGTGCTCAGGTTTTAGCCATGGAGCAAGGTGCTCATACTTAATATTAAACATTTGTTTTGGAAGGCATTATAATTCCCTGCACGAGAAGTTACCTACTGTCTTGAGCTCCCTTTTAACACACACGTTACATCTTTTGGGAGAAGAGAAAGATTCCACAAAAAGAAAGGTTAGAAAGGAATAATTTGTCCTTGAATATCTGGTGTTAGTAATTCAGAAAGGATATCAGTCTGTCGCTAGAGCCACTTCCCCACTCAGATGTGTTGTCTCTGTGTGTGTCTGCATCCCACGATCTGAATATCACACTCAATATGTGATTACATTTATTTTGCATGAAATGATCTCAAAAAGAACTAGGCAGAGGATTCACTACATGAAAGTGGCAATATGACAAAAATGCATTCATGCACACCTGTTTTTGATGTTTGGGTTTTATCTTGCCTGAATTCTCTCTGGCTTCATGTTTAATATACTGCACACACCCCCTTGGCAAAGCCTGGGTGTGTCTTGGCGAGACAAAATCCTTGTGAGCCTGACTCCTCTGTGATCAGCCTTTAACATCTCACAGGTTTCTTTCATGGTCTTTTGTCAGGCACACTTAAATACTGATAAGAGTCTTGCACTTTGGGAATGTGGTCATAGCAGGGATCATCACTTAGTGGTCCATGGACTGGTTTTTCTCTGTTGTCTGTGTTGTCTCTAATGCATCACATTGAAGCACCAAGGCAAAACCTTCTTGATTAGCAAACCCTTGGAGACCTCTAAATATTGCCTCACTTCATTACTACTGCAAAATGATCAATATGCTCACCAAAATTAACTGTACATTGGACATCTCCCTTGCCTGATTACTGTGTGTGTTTTACTCCTCAAGGATGATGGAGGTTTCTTCCCAGCCAAGACGTTATCCTGGTTGTAGGCACAGCTGCAGTCTCTCTCTGTGCCTGTGATCTTTTTGGGAATGGGCCTTAGCTGTTAATCAAAAGTAGTCTGCACATGTGCACATGATTTCTGTTTGGTCAGTTTGAGCTGAAATTCATAAATGATGAGTGATTAGAATAACATACCCCTGTGCTTTTTTAAATATCAGGATGAGGGCTGTAATAACTCACTCCTGACTGTCTACAGCACATGTTCACAAATCAGAGATGTTTTTCTACCCCTCATTTCATGCTGACCTTTTAATGCAGTAACTGAAGCTAATGTTACACGTACAACAGCATATTGGCTGCAATGCAAACATTGGTTTTGTTACAAATAATTAATATTGCTCTAGTCAGACATTTCTCATTTATTATTTCCAGTTGCTTCATGGTTATTAAATGGCCCCATTTCAAGTGTGGACAAGTGTCCATGGTGATATACAGAGATCTGTTAAGTGGAAAACTTAGAGGTGCCTTTGTATTACTCAGATCCCTGAGGAATACTGCTGTGGTCATGCTGTCTTATATTTGATATATTTGACCTATCCTTGGCAAGCACTGCTGAAGGTTAGAATAAATATGCATGTTTTCTATGCTTATTAAGCATAACTCTGGACATCAAGAGAACATGAGAGGAGTTTGCACTGGTCTCCCAACTAACATTGTAAATTGCTCATGCTGGATGTGCCTCCCTGCCTCAGCTCTGCTCCACTCACCCATGCTGCTGTTTCTCCATACATGCATCCATAGAAATCCATTTGCATGGAAATACAGCTCACTAGCTAAGCCTCTGCATTGTAAATCCAGCTTTAATATTATCAGCAGTGCTGCTTCCAGCTGTGCATCAAGGTCCAATGTTTCCCACTGTGCATCAAGGTCCAGTAAGCCACTCCTTCATGCTGGGGGCTGTGGGACCCATTCCATGTCCTGTGTCTTCTAGGCTCTTTCTTTCCATTGCATCTTCTTCCATGAGCAATACCAGGTCCCTCTTTCTGCAGTGGAGGCCAGCTGAGCTGCTGCAGTAAGTGCAGAAACCTTCCAGACACAACACCACAAAATTGTCCACGTGTTTTCCTCAGTAAAATCTTATCAATGTTATACTTGCAGGATCCTTTCTGTACAGAAGGAGCTAGATCCCAAGTGAGTGTGAGCTTCAGTGTGGGGGTCTAAGTGACAAGGTTAGAGAGACTTGTCATCCTCATCCCCTTCCAGCTCACCATCACATCCTAACATGTGATCCTAACCACTGTCAGCTGGGTCTGAACAGTGACAGTGCTCGGGAAGAGAGGAAAGAAAAGATGAAAAGGAAAAACAGGTGACAAGAGTACAAACAAATGTCAGAAAAAAAGAAGAGTTAGGAAATTATGGAGCAGATACTGTGAAATTTCTATTAATCAGGTAGTAAAAATCTATGCAGAGAAAAATAATTTGCTTTCCAGCACAAACCTAGCTCCCAACAAAGTCATGTTGGATTCAGGGACTTGTCTTTTACAAGATTATTTTTAAGCAAAAAAATGCTGTGTCTTTTCACTGATAAAAATCTGAACACCATGATTGCAAGTCCAGCTGAGGATAATCTTCAATTCCAGTAGCCCTGATTGTCCAGGACAGGCCTCCCCCTTTCCCTCTTTGCTTTCAGACCCTGATATTTCATTTTCTCGATTGCTCAGGACACTCTTGTTACTCTTGTTTCCAACCACAGCCCAACCACTGCATCAGTGGTCCCCTGCTCCCTTTTCCCTCTCCCACCACTGCTGTGACCTTCAGAACTGGTGTATGAAGCATCCCTGTAAAATCCCCCGACACTAAGCATGAGGCTGGGCAATAAAATGAGGAATTATCAGGCATTTACATTCTGAAGTTAATGATGAGGAGTGTGAGCCTTCCAAACATCTGTTTCCCCTGTTTTGAAGGGGGCCTTCAATTTACTCCTGGTTCTCACCCAGGGTAATGGCTGCTGCCATTAATCATCAGTCAGCAGTGCCCTGCATCCCCTGGGAAGGGCTGTGGAATGAAGTCCCTCTAACTTGTGGTACATCTCAGTTTTGGGGGGATGATTGTAACAGCCACAAGGTTAGGAAGCAGCTGGAGACCCCTGTAAAGATGATGAGAGAAACACAGGGAGAGCTGTACTGTCCTCAGGTCTGGAGCCAGACTCAAGGCTGCACAAATAGGAAATTGCTCTCCAGTTGTGGTCTCTTCTCCAGGGCACCACTGTCCTGTCTCCTCTGCTGTGTCCCAGGCAGGCAGCTGTTGCCCAGGGAAGAACAAAGATCTGACCTGAAGGTGAGAGAACAGCCAGAAACTTTGGAAATGCCAATCTCCAGAGGAAAAAGGAATAAGCAGGAAAATATAGTAGGACAAAAGCCCCAGGGTGGCATATATATGGAAAAAGAAGTAAGGAGAGATGGATGAAGGGAAACTGTGGGTAATGACCACTGTTTGGAAATGGACTTGATGGGCACAGAGGTAGAATTCTGCTCCCCAGTAAAACACAGGCAAGGGTGAAGCTCCCAAAGGGCAGCCATCTCCTGGTCTCACAGGGGAAGAGGACAAATGGGGAGCCCTGGCTCCCCATGGTCAGGGTGTCAGAGCAAAATGTAGAATGGATTCTTTACGGATTAAAATGCCCCAGTGGATTACAAAGGCAAATATAACAACAAACCTTCCTGGTGCCCCTTTGACTTTCAAAGCCTTGTGAGGGCACGTTGTTCAGCTCTTACACCCCTCCCTGCTTTAGTGGCATTGCAAGTAACCTTCCCCTCCCAGAGTTCCCCATTTTATTGCCTTTAATTACCTCATGAAGGGTAATGAAGCATTTTAACTTTTGTATCAAGCTGACTGGTATGGTGGGGGTGGGAAAGGGGGGCTTTGGGACATTGGGCCAAGGCTTGAGATGTCTTTGAGCAGCAGCCTGGGGTGGGAATGTGACATCCCAAGGCTCAGCCCTGGGGTCAGGGTGCTGCTGCAGCAGTTTCAGCTGAGAGCCCCCTGCCCCATTCAATGCCAGCTCCTCATCCTTTCCCAAGTTCTCCTTACTACCTCTGTGACTTTCATGTGGAAATTCCAGGCTGAGATGGCACAAGGGTGCAGGATGGAGGGAGGGATCAGCTCAGCCTCACTCCTGCTGCCCACCCACAGAAGAGCTAGAGGTGAGTTTTAGCATTCCCTCTTGTCAGAGGAGTTCCCCCATGCCAAAATCTAGGAACAGTAAGAGCTGGGGGAGCTTTAAAAGCCTGATGCTGAAAGTGAGTTTGGTTATGCGTCACGGTGCTAGCTGTCATCCAAGTGCTGCAATGCTGGTGTGCTCCCAAAATTGGATCTGTGACAGCTGCATTCAGGGTGGAGGTGTGGGAAGCCTCTGTGGTTTACCAAATAACACAGGGAGAGACAGAAAATCAGCATGTCACACGGTGTCTGCTGGCAGCCCGATGGATTTAACCAGCTCCACTTTTTTTAGCATTTGTGTTGAATTTGCTTGGCTTTAAAAAACAGACTTTCAGGCTTGCAGCCATTTTCAGATGAAACACCCCACATTACTCTGTCTTCCCCATCCTATACTGAGATGATTTTTGACCTGCACAGATTGTCTGATGAGGATTTGGTTCCAAAATCCTCAACCATTTGGTTCCAATCTGCCTCCAACCTCCAATGGAGTGTTGTAGTAAAATGTTTTTCTTTTTTTTTTTTTTTTTTTTTCTGTTTTCCTTTTAAACAGGTAACCAAGAAACCCCAATTTGCACCCCAAAATGCTGATTGCATTAAGTAGTTCAGTCCATCAAGTTCCCAGTGACACTTTCTGTCTGTGAGTTTCAGATAAAGACGGGGAACTAAAGTAGCTTAGTGGATTAAAGGAATTGCCTTCCCTACCTAGACACCTCGGCTGGAATCCGATTTTGGTGCTCAAGTGTGATTGCTCATTTGCTTCAGGGGAGGGAGTTGGGGAGAGGCCACCTGAATTTGAGTGGTCATCTGGCAACCAGGGGTGGGAGCCACTGGGGCTGGGGCCATTGGCTCCCTGCAAATTGTTCCCTTACCAGATGCTCTCCCCATATGGGATTTCCCCACTGGTAAAAATTTAGTCCCCTTTGGCATGAAATAACTACCCCTCACAGCAAATGTGGAGAAGCTTTTCCCAGTACAGAATACACTGTGACAAATTCTGCCAAATTCGTGTTCATGGAGAGTAATTTTCAGACAGAGGAGGTGCTAAATGGTTAACCTTTCCATCAGACCAGGGAGAGGCTCTGGCTGTGAAAGCACCAGTAATTTACTTTCCATTAAGATGCTGCAGCTTCTTGTCTGTTTGAAGGCTACAAGAAATTGTTTTCTAAATAATAAGACTTTCTCTGTAAAAAAATATTGTATGTAATGGAAAGATTAAAACAGGGGTTGAGACACCACCAATCTATATATTCAATCAATGTCAAGTGCTTTATGCAGTTGTTCTCTGCTTCCTGATACATATTACTGGGACCATACCAGAAAGCTCAGGAGAATTTCCAGGAATTGCTGCTATTTTAATTTTCTTTTTTATTATTATTATTTTTAGTCCAGCTTTGAGGTCTAGAACAGAATAATTGAAAGTTGTCCAAATGACTGAGATGAGTGGAAAATTTTGCAGAGAATCCATAACCTTTGGTTTACAGTCCTAGGGCCACTTTCAAAGGAGCAACATAGCTTTCAGGGCTGTTCCTTTCACTCTTCAGTGTGGCTTTAATAAAAGTGGACTTTCTTAAGGACGTTTCTTTCTGTGTGCAGCTGAGGCCCATCATTCCTTATATACAGACGTCCCAGAGCACCTGAGAAAATGTGTCCTGAAGAGCTGTCTCTTAATTGTTGTACTCTCCAAGGTGGAGCACCACAATTCTGTCTGGTAACAGCACACTGCAATCTTCACAAGCAGAATATTTCTCCAAGATAGTCAGATTTTGATTAGGAAGAACAGAAGCAGCCAAGCTGAATCTGAATAGTCAATATCCCCATTTTGCAGACTTCTTTTTTTTCCCATATAGTATCAAGAAAAACAGTCTATGAGAGCAGTGGGAAGAGGAAACCACTTCTTACCTCTGCAAACAGGAGCTAGTCCCACTCTGCTGGTTGAGGCACAGGTGAAGCACAGTGTTTCAGGGGAATGATGTGGAGACAGAAATATCACTTAATGTGGAATTAATCCAATACGATTTAATAATTATTAAATTATTACCTGAGGGCACAAAGGAACATAGTTGCCATTTACCATCAGATTTAAAATGCTTTGTGTGTAAGCTGCCCATTTAAACCCTCTTAATATGCTCTCTTGTTAGGATTTGCTACACATCCCAGTTTTACTTCTCCCCTCTTCTGGGCTTTTCCTAACCCAACTCTCATCAGAATGTGATTCAAGCAGAAAAATGGGTTGAAAGCTCCTGCAAGGGGAGTCCATTTCCCTCCTCTCTCAATATTTTCTGTAAGAGTCTAGAAGAAGGCTGACCTTGACGTAGGACATGGTGTCAGTGCCTCTTCCCTTTGCTATGTGGTGTAACAGCTACTCCCTCTTGTGAGGACGCAGGAGGAACCCTGCTCTGCAGCCCTAAACAAGGGAGAAGTTTTTTCTTGACACTGAATTGAGCAAATAGGATGGGAGATTGTCCCTGGGTGCTGTCTGCAGGGTTGATTCTAGGCTGCAGCCAGAGCTGATGGGAGTCTTTTTTCCCCATGGAATTAGAGACTTTTTTTGTCTGTGCTGATTTTCAAGTTTCTCCGTGAGAAACCCATAGATTACAAAACGGAAACATTTGGGAGTTTCTTGGCAATCAAAACTTTTCAGACCATGAAAAATCATTAAAATAATCATGTACTTGAAAACATGTATTGAGTGCAAAAGCTGTTTTTCACTGTAAAACATCAGGGACAATTTTCTTCACCACTTTGGCAGATCTAGTAACCCATAAGCCTTAGCTCCCTCTGTTTTGCCTCCTTCCAAACGCCAGTTCCAGATGTCCCTCTCCCTGTCTGGCAGTGACAGGGGTGGTGCTGTGGTCCAAGGGTCAGTGTGTGGCCAAAGGGTCATCACTCACTGGCTCAGCTGCTGCAGAAGGCTGTCAGCATCATTTAAATGACTGCAGGAAGGAAGAGAAGGCTGGAGCTGGAAACAAGAGTAGAGGGAAAAATGAAAAATGAGGGAAACTTCCAGGCCCTGCCCAGACTTCTGCTGTAGACAACAGTGGGTCACTCTGCCCCCGTGTCCATCCACAGAGGGATGCTCTCATACTCACTGTGGAGCCACCTGCCCTGTCCCCTGCACTGTCACATAAAGGTCCCCAGGATCCTCAGCTGAAATATTAATGTGTAATGACAATGTCACCAGGATAGGTGCATCTGCCTTACTCAGACCTGGTTGATTAGGATCCACTAGCTAAAGAAATAGCTTTTTACCCCAGTCAGCCACCTAATACAGTTTATTTAACTTACAACGTACAAATGTCCTGGTAGTCAGAGGGTTAAGAGGGAGCAGTGACTAAGTACTTGCAAATTGATGTAGTGGCCTGAGGGCACCTCTGCCGGTAACAAAGTGCATCTCTAGCAGATCTGACTGTGCACAGCCCAGCAAAGTGAAGTGGAGTGGGTCTGTCCCAGGTTACCAGCAAATGAGGCTGACACTCTAACACAAATCAACTCCCATCAGGGCTCCGATTACATTTACCACAAAGCCTTGGAAAACCATCTATAAGGACGTTCTCTTCTTCAGGAGAAATTAATTTATGGGATCTGTAAACAGTGGAAAAATCAGATGTACAAGAAGCAAAAGCCATTGAAGTTCTTTTCTTTGCTCACCTTTCTCATGATGGAAACCAGTAATACTAGCAGTAGCTGCTAAGTGTGAATTAGTCTGGGTGCTGTGTTCTTCCTCCCCCACTTTCCTTGCCGTGGCCTTTGAGGTAGAGAAGCCCCTCTCACCCATGGATGTGGCCACAGCCAGACAAGTGACAGAAAACAAGAAATCACCATCCAGGGCTGGCAGAAAGAGATGAACTGGACTGTGATAGTGAAAAACGCACAGGCTGGCAAAGGTTGCATTTCCCAGGAGGGTTAAGGACACCCATGTGTGGTCTGAGTGCTCCTGCAGGTGAGATGAGGGTGCCATGGGTGCCTCCCAGCCCTGCCTCACCCTGGAGCACCCAGACTCACTCCGTGCCAGTTCTAGCCATAGGGATGTGACCATGCAGTCCCCAAGCCCAACCTCTGCCCTCCTGCTGAAGGGCTTCAGCCCAGGCAGGCTCAGCCAGGCACCAAAGGGCCAAGAGAGACAAAGCGGCCAAGCCTCCTCCAGTGGTGTTTTGGAGGAACAAAAGTGTGTTCATTTTCTTTGCTAAAAGGAAATGTGTTCAGGAGCCAAGGTCACCAACTGGGTGAGGTCCTCCCTCACTTTGTCCCACCAGGGCTTGTGCACTGGAACATCTCACCCTCAGCAGGCACAGCAGAACATAGACAGGGTGGCAACTCCCAGGGCTGCACACTGGATCAAGGGCTGAATGATATTGGGATTAAAAAAAACTGAAAAATAAAAATTCAAGGGAAAAAAAACCCCAGTCTGAACTTTGAGACTGAATTTGTCCCAGCTCCTCCTTTCTTATGATGGGCCATGAGCGAGGACAGTTGGTAGGTGCTCTCTGAGGCAGGATAATTCCTCTTGGACTTTGATTCAAAGCCACCATGCCAGGAAGATGCTGCTTCATGCCTTATCTTCCAGTTCTGCTACTTTGCATTTCAGATGCAGGGGCATGGTTTATAACCTAATTCCAAAAAAACAAAGGCTTGGCATCTATTTTTTATGCTTTGTTAAGTAGCTGTTTGGATTTTTATGATTCAACTTATATTCATAGAGTTTTTGGTTGTGTGCAGCCATCCAACAGTAACATTAAATAAAAAGTGGAGTCCCTTTATTGATTTGCTTTTGGTTAAAAACAAACATGTCATATATAATTGAGATGTACACTGCTTGTAGATAGTAGAGAAGACATTTATAAAGGCATTGAAAGAAATAATTAAACTAAATATATCACAGAACTGAGTATATCATAGCCACCTTTCTGAATCGTTCAAACAGGCAAGTTTACACCCATAAAAGGCTGATACTCCTTCTGGCAAACTTCTAATACAATCATTTGGTTCATACTTTAAATGCCTGGCATATTTTAACCTTGGAGATAAATGAATCTCAGTGGGATTGCTGAGTAATTAAGAAAAGTGTGTCTGATGGGCTTGCTTCATATGGAGAGGTGAAATAACACCATGAGAGTCAGTTGATCATTTGATATCTTTACATTAAAAGAAAAATAAAAAACAAGGCAAACCCCGAGGCATGCTGTTGTGCTGTGTGACACGGATTGCTTGCAAACAAGTCATGTTTTCAGTGTTGGCTGTATGATGGTTTTTAAATTGCCATTTAAAATGTAAACTGATGTGCATTCTGGAAGGAAGGCTCCCGAGACGCCCTGAGCCGGAGCGTGGTGGCCCCGGGGCCAGAGGTCAGGGCTCATCTGCTCACGGGGGCTTTTCTTCATTGAGGGTGACAGTGCAGGGGAAAGGGGCAGTGGGGAAAGGGCTTGAGGAGCAGTCTGGTGTCTGCTGGCTAATTACTGGCAAGAGATCGGCAGGAGCTGCTTATTTTCTAGCAATAAGTCAAGGCAGAGTCAGGACAGTCTTGAGAACTTGCTTTAGGGTTTTGTGTTGAGCCATCTGGACACTCAGTTCTACTGGGGGCTTAGATTTCTGGTAAGAAATGTTGAAAAGCAACTGAAGCAGTGAGTCCCCAAAGAAAGGAAATCAGGCTTTGAATTGCTGCCCGAGTGTGGTGTGCCATGAGGAGTAACACACACATTTTTTGTCCCAGTGCTACTGCACACAAATCACACTGGGAAGGCTCCCCCAGCTGTCACTGCCAGCAGAGGGAAGTTTTCACATCAAGACGTTTTACTCGAAGCAGTCGCTCTGCTGGAAAAACCTCGGAGAGCAGGCTCTGGGAATTCTCCCTCCAGCAGAAAGCAGCAGAGTCATATCCCAGGCTGGAAGCTTTCAGCCTGGGTCTCTGCTGGCTGCCCAAGGTCAGGCTCTGCTGGCCCCTCAGGAGCTGGCTGTGTCACAGCCAGGAATGCGTGCTGTCAGCTGGGATCTGAGCTGACAATATTGCTCCTGGTTTCAATGAGCGTCCTCCAGCACGAAAAGCATTCCAGGAAGGAGGTGACTGTATCCCCAGGGAAGATAACTGATCTCGTTGTGAAAAACATTAGTTGTTCTCTGGAAAACAGCCACCATCAAGATATTATGCAATTAGGACCAGTGCCCCTTAAAATTATTATTTTCCACTAAAAGATGTTGTTATTATTGGTGGAGAAGTGGCTGCAGGAACAGTCCACTTGACAATTGTGTCTGAGAGCATGAGGCAGAAGCACCTGTTTATTGACTATATAAATCAAATTAATTTAGTTAAATTTACAAACACAGGAAGAAAAGCAATAAGGTCTGTCATGTGGCTGTGCCCCAAAACAGGCAACACTGTCAGTATTGAAACTGCTCTCCCCAGGGAGACCAAGAATGTGATGTGGTTGCAAGTATTCATTTGGTTGTTGTCATTTCCAGTGCTACATATTTTAAATTTACTTCAAGCACTGTTGAAAGCCTATAATGGTAAGGAATTATCTGCCCACAGGGACTCTGGGTGACATGCCCACCAGCACAAAGGGAAGTTGTGCTGTCTTGCTCCACAGAAATAGTGAATTAAGGGTTTATATCCAAGGTTAATAACTCCAGATATATCTCCTGCTACCACACAAGGAAAGTGAATTATTTATAGGCAGAATTCCTGCCCCCCTAACTCCCACCTTCTGCCCCTCTCCGCTGCTTTACCAACATCCTTTGCCCTGTCCATGACTCCAGCCACGCCTAAAGCACAGCACAGCACAGCATTGCTCTTCCACCTGGGGTGCAAAGAAGAGGCAAAAAGAGGTCATATTTGGAAAACCCTCCCTAGAATTTCTCTCTGTGGTATTTGCCACGTTATCCAAAGCCAGATGGGCTCTGTGATGTGGATCCTGGACACCTCAGCCTGTGTCTGACTTGTGAGATGCTGAACCAGGGGCACAGGGAGACACAGTCCCTCCAGAATGTAGCCCAGAGGGAACTGGGTGTCTTTCACTGCCCTGGGCACCTGGTGATGGCATCATTGGTCTGCTTCATCTCCATTCAGCATAATCACAAGGGAATATTGAGCTGAAGGACAGCCCCAGAATTTGTTTCAGGGAGGACTGAAACAGAGGGCAGCCACCTTGGTTTTTTCCTCCTGAGATTATCCTAAGGATGAAATAAATAATCTTAGAGTGAAATTTTGCTACCTGTCTACAAATGCCACTGGTGTCATGGAAGCGCCCTGTGTGAGCTCAGGAAGAGGATCTGGTCCTCCAGGTGAGGCCCTTCTTCTTCAGTATCATTTTGTGTACAGTTTCTGGGCAGATGAGTCCCTGCAGCATCTCTGACCTCTGTGGGCTCAACCTAAGATCTGTAGGCTTGAAAAATGCCACCATCTGCCAGGATGCCTTTGTGCAGATGTGAAAGAACACATTCCAAGCAAGCTGTTCCTGGGTGCAGTTCGTGCAGGATGGGCACCTCTGGTGACATGCTGGGACATGGTAATCATCTTAACAGCACTTGGCACTGAACACTGCCTCTCATGATCATTGCTCCTCAGTCTCTGTGCCATTAGCTAATTGAGCTTTGCAGCAAAGCCTTGGAAACACTGGCTTTGGCAGGCACATTTTTCAAATTACTAAATACGGATTTGGAAAGGCTTTGTGCCTCTTGGCCAGTGGTCATCTGTGGGATCTGTGAGCCTTTAGATGGCAGGAGCTGGTGAGACTCTCTGATAGTGAAGGTGGCCCCTGGTCTCACCAGGACCACAAGGGAAGATACTGCTGTAATCTGTCCCAGACACTCTCATGAAAAGTGGTTTGAAATTTAGAAAAGGGCTCTGAAATTTAAACACTTGTCCAACCATTCCCAGCCTGAATAATTTGTCATTGTTTTGGCCCAGAAGAGCAGGGACTTAGCATTCTGTCTTGCTGTTTGGATACAGCCCTCCACCTCTTTTTCTACATGCCCTTCTCCTTAGTGGGGGAGTTTGGAGCAGCAGTACCTGGTCCATCAGGGCTCCTCTGCAGCCCCAAAAATGTGTTCACTCTTTGACGTGAGCACAGCAAGTCTGTCTCCTTCCTGTTACCTGTCTGTCCTTTGTGCATGTCCCTGCATCTGTTCTAAAGCAGGAAAAATCCCTCTGGGACCCTGGCAGCTCCTAGGGAAGCCCCAGCATCCCGATGACACACCAGCTGGAGCTGAGCTCACTGCGGGGACCAAAGGGCTGCGACTGCCACTTCCCCCGGCTCAGCACGGCTCCGGGAGCGAGGAGAGGGGCAGACACATCCTCCCAGCCATGGAAAAGCTCCTCATCCCTTAACACCTCCCCAGAGTTAGAGCTGCCCCTGAACGAGCGCTGCTCGTGCTGTCTGCAGGAGAAGGAGCCTCCTCCATCCATCCATCCATCCATCCATCCATCCATCCACCCATCCATCCCATCCATCCATCCATCCATCCATCCATCCACCCATCCATCCATCCATCCATCCATCCATCCATCCATCCCATCCATCCATCCATCCATCCATCCATCCATCCATCCATCCACCCACCCATCCATCCATCCATCCATCCCATCCATCCATCCATCCATCCATCCATCCATCCATCCCATCCATCCATCCATCCATCCATCCATCCATCCATCCATCCATCCATCCACCCACCCATCCCATCCACCCACCCACCCCTCCTGGCTCCAGGATCTTCTCTCTCCAGCATGGCCTGGGGCTGTTGGAGTCTCGCTGGGCACTGCCAGGCTGGCAATGGAGAGCAATAGGTCTTTATGGTAATGCAGGCACCAGGCAAGCGCTGTGAATAGGAAATGATGGCAGTTACTTTATCCAGGAACAGCATGAAAATGTGAAGTGCCTCTATTGAGCTGCTGGCTTGCTGGTGAGAGTTAAAGGAGATGCTCTCTCGGGTATAACATTTGCAGAGAAGTGGCGTGAGATATTGCCATAAACTCCTCCGTTAATAAGCGAGCAGAGGAAGGCAGAGAATACCTAATGCAGCTGTGTGGAAGAAAAAAATTAAGACGGTAGAAGCAGCAACATTTTTCCCTCGGCAGCAGATGCACCCCAAGGAGAAATGAAGAATTTCCCTCTTGACCCAACAACTAGGAAACTCATGTAGTGCTAATATTAATATAGGAAGGATGGCTTTGAAAGGAATAAAAGAAAAACACCTCTCGCTGCATGAGTGCCCTCCAATACCAGTGAGAAATTTAAGTCTCTGCAAAAGGAAAGATTACCAGGGAAGAGACCAGCTCAGCAGCTGTGCAGTGATGATGCTCTGCAGGTGGCCAGGGGGTGCAGAAATGACTTTTGCTCTGTGACAGATGGAGGAGATGTGGCCCAAGCATGTAAAAAAAGGCAGCATGCATCCCCAGTTATTGCAGTGATGGTGTTGGATTGCAGCACTGCAAAGCAGCTCTGAGGGCAGTGACCCTGCATGGCTGAAGGTGAGCTGCCCAGAGGGAGCAGCAAGGCTCAGGAAACACTGGGAAGAACCTCAGACCTGCAAAATTGGTTACAGTTCAGCAAATTCTGTTTTCTCCCAAATTTTATAAGACTGTCTGTGGCATTTATCACTGATATCTTAATTGGCATGTTATTTAGCTGCTTAAAAGGCTGTTTTTGATAATTCTTGCCCAATGAAAGCTGTTCCTCTGAGAAGATAAAAACTATTGATACAGTTTTAGGATCAGTTTCTGCTTAAAGCGTGTGTACAGTTCCAGTGCAGCTATTGCTTATATCAACAAATGGAGTTAAAATGGATTTCTGAAAACCTATTTGACAAAATAATTCACCACAGATAAAGAACTTTGTTAAAGCAAACACCTTCTGACAACACTATGCTTTTGAAAAAAAGACAGATGTTTATTAAATAAGAGGAAAAAATCTGCTTATATTCTCACCTCCCATTACTGTAGTCACCCAAGAAGATGAGAGGAGGGAGTACCACCCTGCATTTTTTGGGGAGATCTGTGATTCTTCTCCATGCTCACAGGCAGCTCTGGCTTCCTTGTAGCTGCACTGGTGTTAAATCTGCCCTGAAAGCAAAGTGGAGGTGTGGAATGGAGACCCAAAGGACTGGACAGGTCATGCTTGTAACTAGATGTCTCTTTGCTTCTGTTCTCATTGATGGTGAGAAGCAGATCAGGTTCAAGAAGAGAGGAGGAGGAGAAGGTATAGAAAACGCACGAGAAACTGCAAGAGTTACCTGACCTTGGGCAAGAAAGGTGCTTTGCAAAGGAAACACTACTTGTCTGTGTGGTTTGGTGGAGGAGTTTTTGGGCAAAAACTGGGTCTTCACATGGAGAAAGTCTGTGATGGCAGAGACTGTCCCAGCTCAGTGAGGGGAAGCACAACAACTTTCTGAATTCAGAAGCTCATGCAGGAAAATTATTCAGTCTGAAAATATGATAAAAATGCTAGTGGTGAAGATAAATAATCTTTGGAAGAACTTAGCAGGAGATGCTACTGGTCTCCTTCATGGGAATCTTCAAAGCCAGACTTTTTGGAAAGAATGGGCTCCAATTAAAGCACAAAGCAGTCAGTGTGAAGTGACACATGCTTTACTGGGGCCAGGCTGGAGGGCTGCAAATCTTGTTCCAGTTGTAAAAGTTGTTGCTGCTTCTAGAAGGCTCTGATTCCCTATGGATGTGCCCTCCAATGCCCCAAGATGACAGCTGCAGGTGCTTAGGGAATGCCAGGAGATGATCCCTGTCCACGGGTCAACTCAAAATGCCATCTCCTGTAGTCACTGCAGAGGACAGGGTGCTGGGCTGGAGGGGTCATTGCACTGAGCTAGTGAGACTTTTCATATGTTCTTGCCTAAAAAAACACAGGAAAATGATAACAGTGCAAACACCCCTCTCAAAACCTGCTGTGAGAGCCAGAAGAGCACATGAAGCTTTGAACATTGTTTGTATCCAAAGGATGCAGAAAACTACCTGATGTCCCAGCCAGGTGGCAGGTTAGATTGGCCTGGTTCCTTTCTCAGGGAAACACCAAGAGTGAAGCCAGAGGACATCCTGCATCAGCCAGCCTTGCCAGAAATCCTACCAGCACTCAGAAACATGGGCAGGCTGGCAAGGAGCCTGAATGGACACTCGTGATACCATGAGCAGCATCTGCTCTCCTGTTCCTGGGATAAAGACTAGTGCTGATGCTGTCCATGACAGGTTAGGTTTCCCCTATGGCTGTTGAAGAGAGAGAGCAGCATGTAGGAAGGTCAGTCCCAAAAGTGGAAGGAACTGGATTCACGCCTAGATGCCCAATGATGCTGCTGATCCTTTGTTTGGAGGAGAAGTTGGGTGCACAGCCAGCTGCTGTGTTTTGGAGGGTGTAGGGTCCCTCATCAAGCAGGTGCTAAAAGTCCTGTGTTGAAATGTAATAATCAGGTGCTGTGTATGGGTATCTCTGGACAAAATATGGGCAGTAAAATATTTTCCAGCTGTGCCACCATGAATGTGAGCTCATGCACTGAGCACAAGTTATCTTCAGGTGCACTGAATGCTCATTTTCATCCTTCCCCACAGACATTGGTAGCAGACAGATGCTCCTCAGAAGGTCACATGTAACAAGTATGATGGGCATAGATGCACACAGGGATTTGGGCACTGCAAAGGTCCCTCACCCATCCTTGAACATGGTCCTTTTTTTGGAGAATGACAGCCCTTTTTGTATACCAGCCCAGAGGCATGAACACATTTTCAGGTTGAAGATGACCCTGTGTGCTTGTGGGATCAGGGATACCTCTCCTGCCAACTCTGGAAGGCAGCTGGGTCTCAAGGGGGTTGGATCACAGTATTGCCAGAGCCCTGATGTTAGCAAGACTGCAGGAATGGGGAGTTCCATCTCTGCTGCCCATGAATATGGTGGTGCTCCCCAATCTAGGTATTTAATCAATAATCAAACAGAAATGATCTCCAGGGATTCAGGTGGCAATAACCAGTGTAAATAGCAGGGACCTTTAGGTCATTTATGGCTTTGGTGGCAGAATACTTGCACTGATAACTTGCAGATTGAAATTTCCTGGTATCAAGATTTGTGCAGCTACTAAGTACAAATCAGGAAAAAACAAATAATAAACTGCTGGAGGCTCACAGTTACTTTGGGAACAGAGAGAAAAAGAACACGTTTAAGCAAATCGATTCACTCACTTGTCCTCAAGTCTGTCTGAAAATATTCTCAAAGTGTCACTCAGAACTGCAAAAATTATCTGCTGTTCTCATTTGCAACCAAATGTTAGGAACTGAGGGATACATTTTCCATATTCCTCCCATCCTCAATGTGTTTTGGGGGGTTGTGTAATCAGCTGTTCCAGCATTCACAATTTTCGCTTACTTATCTACTCAGGCCTTTTTTTTTTTTTTTTTTTTCCTTTCATGCACAGCCTCTCTGCAGTCTGGCAGAGCCAGGATTGCAGTATTGATTTAGGAAGAGGCAGTTGTGACAATACAGTCCCAGGCTAATTCCCGTGCTGTACGGGGGCTGCTCTGTCCGCAGCAGCAGCCTCACCCCCAGCATGGGGCTCACTTTTAAAAAGAAGGGAAAAAAAAGAAAGAAAAGCTACTTTTCTCTGTTCTGCTTTGAAGGGAAAAAGGATTACCAAGGCTAAATAAGCCATCTGAGTACTTAGCTAGCAAGCCTAAATAGCACCCTGATAGGAAGTTCTGGCAGAGAGCTAATTAAATTAACTTTCTTTGATTTATTAACAAGCAGAGCAACATATTACACAGGATTGTCCCATGAAATGAATATGCTTTCTGATTCCCTCAGCTGTTTCAGTGCAGTCACCCCCTAGAAAACCTGGTTACAGGGACTCAAGTTTAATGAGACTCAATGGCTCGAGAAGGATCCCTGCCCACCAGCAGAGATATGCACTGGTAATAATACCTAAAAGCATGTTTATTTTCGTTGCACTTCCCTAATTCCTTTTTAATGCCTAGGACTATCTAATGGCTAATTCGTAATTTCCTGCTCACTGATATGCAGATGAATGACAAGGAAAAGCCTCCTGCATATTTAATTATTCTGTTGATTTGAAAGCCACTTTCCCCTCAGTGCAAGTTTCTCTGTGTGTGTGTGCTCTCATGCATCACGTATTTCATTATTTTTAGAAGCATGCTCTGTGCCTTTTTATGCTCCCATACTTCCAGCATCCAGTAATTACCATGTTTTGTGTCCAACAGACCTGATCCACCAGCAAGTGTAAATCAGGAAAACATTGCTGTCTCTAAATGGAGTTATTCCAAGTTACACCAGACCTGAGACCTGACCTCTCCTATTTTCAGGATGGGGAAAATGTTTTTTGTGTGCTGGGACTCTTGTGAAGTAGCAGCATATAAAATTTAGAAAACTTGAGAGCAGTGAAAATCCAAATTGAAGCCTGTGAATGCACAGACGAGAATCTATTTATGTAGCAAGCTCTACTTCTGCTTAACCCCTGCAAGGAGCTGTAACTCTCCTTGCATATTTGATTTTACTCCCTCAGTAAAGCATAGTCTGCTTAACCTATTTTTGCTACTTTCCAACAGTTTCACCAGAGGGGTTCTTCCTTACGCCTTACATGTAGCTTTGCTATCTGAGCGCTCCTTTGTTAAATTAAGGCAATTAATAAATGGAGATGTTAAGCAATCAATTTTGCCTGCATATCTCCACAGCCTTATGTATGACTGGCTGTAATCATAAGATAAATGCAATGTGCTGATGTATGGTAATGTTCAATAATACATTCTCCACCAGGCTCAATTCATCAGGGAGTTTCTGGAGGGGAGGCATTTGTTATTGGCTGTCTCCGGACCTCAAGGATAACATTCCTGTCCTTTCCATTGGCCGCCCCGCTGCTGCAAGCCTCTTCCCGTCTTATTTTGATGATGAATATGAAGGCATGCTAAGCTGTGCCGGAGAGTAGCTCTCGCTGCCTGCACTCCCAGCCCGGGCTCAAGGACTCCAGAGCTCCCGGCTGCTTCCCCTGCACACTGCCAGCAGCAGCAGCAGCAGCAGCAACAGCAGCAGCAGCAACAGCAGCAGCAACGCCAAAAGTTGTGATGCTTTTCTTCACCCAGTGCTTTGGGGCTGTGTTAGATCTTATCCACCTGCGGTTTCAGCACTACAAGGCAAAGAGGGTTTTCTCAGCTGCCGGGCAACTTGTCTGTGTCGTCAACCCAACACACAGCCTCAAGGTGAGTTAAAAATATATTTTCTTCTAACATCTCCTCGTCTTCCCCACCACCGGCACCCGTGATTCTCCACAAGGAATGAGATTATGCTCTGGCAGCAAGGGGAGAGTGCTGTTAACATATTGCAGCCCTGGCAGAGAGGATGTTTGCATTGTGTGAATGCATGATTCCCTTTGGAGCAAAGGAGAAGCAGCCCACTGCTCCGAGAGATCGTGGGAAGTGCGGCTCCCCCTCCCCAAAGTTTCCTCATCCTTTTCACCCACATAATGAGCATGCATGTTGCAAGCGTTTGGTAAAAATTATTGGAAAAGTTAGTTGGATGAATCAACATCCCTTTTTAGTAGAAGGACGCTGTGTGGTCTCCCAGGCTGACACCCCAGCACAGAGGGATGCTGCCAGGCAGTGGGGAATAGGAAGAGGGGGGTGGCATAGAGGGATCTCCTCTGCTGTCGTTTGCTCTTTCTGGGGAAAAACGGCTGCTTCTGTTTCCTGGGGACATTCCTCTGGCACTGAAACTGTCCTTAAGCTGTTTGCAAGGTGAATCTATTTTAGGAGGGAGAACACATTTGCTTTAATTCAAAACTATTTATAGTCCCCATAAAAACATTTCTTTTACTTGCACAGTTCTGAATTTTCACTGACAAAGTGTCAACAGCTCCATCTATA
This sequence comes from Muscicapa striata striata, assembly GCA_030060385.1. Taxonomy (NCBI): domain Eukaryota; kingdom Metazoa; phylum Chordata; class Aves; order Passeriformes; family Muscicapidae; genus Muscicapa; species Muscicapa striata. The sequence continues at coordinate 7,402,688 of JAREIS010000016.1, read as the reverse complement.
CCAGAGCCTTCATGTTTGTAGTAGAGAAGGAGCAGCAGGGAGAGAAAGCAATCAGGAGGCTTTAATTACTTTATCACACTAGTGAATGACCAACTTTAATGAGGTGGCTTCTGTTTTGTGAGAAGTCCTTGCTGACCTGACTTGTGAGGTAGCTCTGCTGCCCTGGTGCAAGCTTAGAAATCAATTTAATTCAGGACAAGTTATTTTTGGCTCTACAAGGGTCCCTGTGAGGTACTTGGAGGGGTTGCAGGAAGCATCTTTCCCGAGCTCCTAGTCCCTGGGACATCCATTGATACAGTAAATCCCTCTTCAGAACAGCATCACCTCACAAAAAGAGTATGCCTCCCACAGTCATCCTTCCCATCTCAGGCTGTGCTCAGGCAGGAAAAGATTGTTTCTAGCAAGGTGCCGGCTCCAAGAGGATTTTCTTGCAAGGCTGGGGCAGCACTGCCAGGGGATGAACAGCTTGGGTGCAGGCTCTCCTCTCCCAGCACCACTCTCCTCACAAGATAAGTTAAAAACACACAGCCCTGTCATTATCTGAAAGGGACCGGTTGTCTGAATGGGTAAAAAATTAGCTGCATTCCTAAGTGCACGGGGAGATTTTGTAAGTGAATTCTTCTGTGCTTAATCCTTTTATGTGACAGCCTCCTGTTACTTTCATCTATAATTTTAATTATTAAAAAAAAAAAAAAGTGAGCAGAAAAAGTCTGTCAACACACAACAGGTCCCAGCACAATTTCAGTGCCAGTGGAGCTGTGTGATAAGGTCCCATGAGCACACAGGGGGGTCACTATTGCTCTACTCTTACCTAAGACTAGACCCAAGTTTATCATTTCAGGTCCTGCTGAGTTGCAGGTTTGCTATTGAAGGAGTTGCAGCTGTGATAAATACATAGGGCATTTCATTTTGCTAAAATCCCCCATGGCCAAGCTCATCACTGCTCAGACCAAAATCCCGTCAGAGAGACAAACAATCTCAGTACTGCCTTGGCAGCATTTGAACGTAGGCATTGGAAGCAAATTCTCTTGCAAACAAACAGAACCCTCTAGGAGAAGGTCTGGTGTGTCAGAGGAGCCGCAGAAAGAGTTGTCTTGACTTGGCTGGGAATTGCTCCCCTGATAAGGCTGCATTGGGAACCCAACAGCACAGGTGTCTCCACAGAAGCCTGTTCAGACACTATGCAGATGAACAAGCTGATGAGAAACCCTCTGCTCTGATAAACCCCTCTGGCTGTAGAGAGAAACGTGCTGTGCAAGTGCTCCCAGGTTACCCAGCTCACAACCAGACACAGAAATATGGTGGGTTTTATCTGTGATGTGCTCCCCAGGTGTTCAGCTCCCCTCCAGCTGCGTAAGGAACGCGTCACCACTTTGTGGCAGCATCCAGAGGAGTTGTGGGGATCAGGTCCCTTTGTGCCCAGCGTGACACCAGTAGTTGTTCACACACAGCAGCCTGTGGTACATCTGGAGCCTGCTGGCTCTGGGCAAGCAAGACACCTTGTCCAAAACCTGGTGAACTTGCTTCTCAAGGTGCCAGTTTCTCCCCAGGCAGGTACAGGGAGGCTGTTGTTGCTCCCAAAAGGCATCTAAGGAACCATGGAATGTGAAAGGGCCAAACTTATTCCTCTGGTGGCTTACAGTATTATTATTACTTTGATGTTTCTTAGTCTATTATTTCTAGCTGGGTCTCGTCAACTGTAGCATTCTGTTGACAGCACCCAAATCTATCTTAACAATTGACAAGTGGAGTGAAAACTGTATTAAGGTTCACAGTCAATGAATACAAACCTGCTAGGAAGCAAGGGCTGGGAGCAATGTCATTTCTCTCCCTTTTCTTCAAGGCTTCAATATTTGTGCTTACTCCAAAATTGTAAGCCCTTTGCAAAGGGATTACTTTATTCTTTATCTCCACAGTGCTAGTGCAAGGGGACTCCTGGCTGATTGGTGCAAATGATAAATGACAGGCATCACACTCTGGTGTGATTATGCACGTTGACATCCTTCACATGGGTCAGGTCTTCAATCAGTGCCAATGCACATAACTTCATTAAAGTCAATTGCTGCAGGACCTCCATTTTCACTCCTTCCACCCAAGGGAGTGCTCAGGGATGGTAGTGGGATTCAGCCCACACAGGGGGATGCATGGCTGGTGTGTGTGTGTGTCAGAGATGTGGCATCATGGAGAGCACTCAATGAGCAGCAGAGGACAGGGGAAACCTGGTACCCTCCAGGGAAAGTTGCACCAGCTTCTGCTGTCACAGACCCACAGCCAGACCAAGGGGGCACTCCTGTGCAGATGGCAGAGCACTGCCATCATCATCATCACAGCCTGGACCTCTGACAATGACCAGAGCCTGTCACTTGCCCCTTCTTTTAGGAGAGATCCAGAGATTGGTAGAGAGGCACACACTTAGAGAGAAACTTGCATATTTCTTCCCACTGAAAAGCTCATTAATTGGGAAGGCTGATGAAGATGTCTGTGTTTCTTAAAGGGCAAGATGGTAAAAGTGTCAGCACACACACCTTTATTGATCTGCTGCTATTTTCCCTGCACTCTACAGGCTGACATGGGTGACTCTTAAGAAGGAAAGACAATTTTGCAGCTGTCCCCTCTGTTTTGTTGGTTTGGCAGGAGTATGAATGGGAGGAGGTGTTTGTTTTGGAGCCTTTGTCCTTCTTGCTGCTTTCTACTCTTTTGTCCTCCTACAAAGCTTTCCCAGACATAGCAGTGTCTCACAATACAGTGCTATACTGGGATCAAAATTCACTTGCCAAGCAGAGAAAACCACTTACTTACCACACTTCTATAGGTCACCTTCATCCTCTACTATATTATATCCATTACTTTGTAACCTGTCTTCTTTCAAGCATGTGGTCAACCTGACATCTTCCCTTGGAGAGGCACAGCTGGGCAACAGAGCTCTCTAGCCAAGTGGCTGCTCCCTCCAAAGCTGTACCAATTAAAGGAGCAACACTTATGCTGCTGGCTGCAGGTCCCAGCATGCAGGGAAAGTTTAAAGGTCCTCCATTTGCATGGAAGAAATGGACAGGCTTTTCTGATCCTGCAGAGGTGAGGCTCAGTAAATTCCTGTACATTTTCCCCCCTGTCAGTAACAATACTCCCCAGAATTGCTAACTAGAAAGAAGGTGAAGTTGGGGGGTACCCTCACTCCTTAGCATCAGTCCCTGTCACGATAGCCAGCTTCACATGGCAGGGGACAGCAGTGCAACCACATTCCAGACAGGTGCTGATGCTTCTTGAGATGCTGCATATGGCTGGGTAAAACAAATCTTCTTCATTCAATGAGTTATTAGTTTTTTACACACAATTTTTAACTCTTTGGGGAAGGTGAAAGCTGTTCCTTTAAATAATAAAAAACTGTATTTACAATAGTCTTGTAAAAAACACCAATCTCCATCTCTGTGGGACTTCAAGGAACTTGTAGAATAACAAAAAAAAAAAAAAAGAATATTCAAACAAGGTCATAAAAAAGTTTAATCTTATATTCTAAAAGGGTCGTAACATGGTTTACAGGTCCAAGCTGTCTTTCAGCTAGTTTTTAAAGAAACAAGCAAATCTGCTCTGACTTAGGGAAGGGATTTGAATCCTGTTATAACAGTTTTCCTCTGCACTCAGTGGCCAGCCAAATAGCATTGTAATCCACTTTATACCCAGGAGGATTTAAGTGCTAGGGTGCATTACACCCCCACAAGATCTATTTATTTGGTGTAAGGGAGGACAGCGACTCTGAAACCTGATGCTAGCAACCCCCAGATGCCACTGTCTCAGCCCAGACAACCTCAAATCTGCCATGCAGGGCTGTGATTTGGGGACAAAGTGGCATTTGGCCCCAATGTCCAGCAGGATTGTGACAACTGTGGTGAGAGGATCTGTGAAATGCTCTGCTACCTGCAAACCTGGGCTCCTGGCAAGGTGCCTATTTTCCACCCCAGCTATGGGCTAGGGCTGTGTGAGCACCTCAGATTTTAAACCCTTTTGAAGGGACGTGGATAGCAGGAGGCAGAGCTCTGTCACCCCTCCTTCAGCCCTGCCTCTGTTTGCAGGGATTGCAGCTGACCCCGAGCACCCCAGGAGCCTGGTCTGCCCTGAGATGTGGCTTTGAGGGCACCCTGCAGACAGGAGGCACAGCATGCTCAGGCAGCTCTCCCTGGGGCTCTCCATTTGCAGGAACCCCTCTCTCCAGCAAGCCATTAACCTTAAACCTGCAGATCCATTCACCTGCTTGACTGTGGTCTGGAGCAAAGGGCAGCACGAGCTTCACTCTGAGCTTTCTGCATGGTCTTACAGAATAACAACTACAGTGTCTCCTTGGCAGAGGGAGGGAAAGAGCCCTACCTCCAAAATTTCTGTGTTAATAGGGTTGGGCTTCCTTCTCCTCACCCCCCAGCCCAAACCCACTGCAGAAAGTTAATTACCACTGTTAACTGGTTCTGTGTGTCATGCTACAGCTCTGGAGGTGGGATAAAGTAGGCAAGCACTGTCCTTTCCTACCCACATTTGATTTTGAAAGTGAATTTGAGGCAACAGCACAAGGGGTAATGGTTTTAAGCTGAAGGAGGATCGATTTAGATTAGATATAACAAAGAAGTATTTTTATGATGAGGGTGGTGAAACACTGGCAGTTTTCCCAGAGAGGTGGTTTATGCTCTGTCCCTGGAAACATTCAAGGTCAGGTCAGACAGGGCTCTGAGCATCCTGATCTTGTTGAAGATGCCCCTGCTCATTGCTGTGGGGCTGAAGTAGATGGTCTTTAAAAGGTCCCTTCCAACTCAAACTATTCTAGAACTCTCTGATTCTGTATTAAATCTGACCTGGTTGTGGGACATTTGAAGTCAGATGTTATCAATGGAAGACAGTGCTGTTATTTTAATATTAGAGAAATGTCTCTCCCCTTGACAGGGTGTTTGACAGCAGGGTGAGGAGTAGCCATCAGGCACTGCCACATATTACTTTGTAATCCACCCATTCTGATATGGCTCAGTATATCAGGAATTTCTCAGTGCAGCCCTTTGGGTTAGACATAATAGCCCAGGTAACTGTCTCAGGAGAAATACTGTCCCAAAGGAATTGCTGTGACTAACACAGAGGGTGCAGAAGAAAAAGGGGTGTTTTAATACAAGTCTTGATTACATGAAATCAGTGACAAGGCCTCAGTCTGCTTCCCAGCAGATCAAAATCACACTGAATAGGATCCTGAAAGCCCCAGGTGCTAAAATCCCCTCAGTCATGTTCCCAGACATCATGAATTTTGCCTCAAAGTCAGCATTTACAGAGAGTATAATTTTTTGTTAACCATTAAGATTCTCACCTGGTAGCAAATAACTCCCAGCATACGTAGCTGGGTGACATTTAAAGGCTTCATTTTTTTTTTTCTGAGAAACAATCTGAGTTTCTTAAGGAATGCAAGAAATTGAGTTTAAAGGTAGTGCATCAGATCCCAAAAGCTCTGGTAAAATGAGGGAGAGGAGCTGCTTTGTCTGTGCCCTGCCCTCCCAGGACTTTGGTGTTTCCTGTGCTGTTTAAAAGCCCATAATTCTTGTTCTGGCTGGCTCAGAGTTGAGACTTCGTGTCTCTTTTGGCAGCCCCAAAGTCTTCCCCTCACAACAGGAAATTGGCATCCCTCAACTGAGTGCATCAGAGAGAAAAACAGTCCTGCAATAGTTTCCCAGGGCGGCAGTAGGGGGAACACAGCCTTTATGCAGTGTTACTGGGAACTGGGTGAGGAAGTGAGGAGCAAGGGAGGACACAGCCATGCTGCCCTGGCTGCAGGGGGCTGGGGTGTCGAGGTGCACTGCTCCCCTGGCACGGTGACCATGGGAGCAATTACCACCATGGGATTCCTTGGCACCTCTTGTGGCACTGGCACTGGCACACAGGGCATGGCACAGAGTGGTACAGAGCCAGGGCTCTCCCTTGGAGGTCGGTGTCAGGCAGCACATGAGCCACCAAAAATGAGGGAATTCCTTTGGAGAGCTGAACAAGGTTTAGGCAGTGCACTGGGCCTGGTTTTGCTGTGATTTTTGCAGCAGAACTGGGCAGAGCTGGGCCCTTTCAACTTCTGATGGAGGTAGGGGAAGCCTCTTTGGTCTAGCTGAACGTGACAGCAACTTCCCAGCCCACCTCTGTATGCATGTGGTGTATTTGGAAATAAAAAGCACTGAATTCTTTTTCTTTCTTTCCATAGCTTGCCTCTTTTTGTTGAGTATCTTTTCTTCTCTGCTCTTGCTCTTTTACATGCTTCCCATTTCCTGCTGTACCAAAGTCTTAAAGCAAAAGATTCTCCCCATCTGTCATTCAAAAACCTAATTTGGGGCTTTTCTTGCTCCTGCTGAAAGGAAAGCATCACTAACTTCACTGCAACTTTGGATGTCTTATTTTCCTCCAAGCTGTTTCAGAAGAAATCACAATAATTCAATCCTTGATGCCACCAATTTCGCTGTTGACAGATGAAGTTTCACTTTAACACCACCACAGACAAGACCAGGATGGCTACAAAAAGCAGTGAAACATTTTGTCACCAGCCCTGGGTGCAGCTGGCAAAGAAGCCAAGGGCTTTAGGTGTCTGCAAAATTAATTGTCACCCTGCACTGGACTGGAGCTCGAGCAAGCAGGTCCAACTAAAGAGCTGCAGCCCTTATTATCCACCCAGCATAGTGAGTCATGGAAATGATCCCACCAGCTCCCACAGGAGTGTTGTGTTGTGGCAAAGCAAATCCACTCTCAGCAGGGATTTAAGCTGGTGGTTTCATGCACACACCACAAAGCAGACACACATCCCTTCTGTTTCCATGCTGCAAGGGCAAGCAATGGGCAGGGCAGTGGCTCAGCTGTTTTTCAAAGCCTCACACAAAGCTCTTACCCCTTGGGATTACTGAGGGCTGTGCTGAATGGAAGAATTTCACTTGTGCATGGAGACTTCCTGAAAAATGCTCTGTGTGACCTGCTGCTAATAACCACCAGCAATGCTCCTGCTCAGCTCTCCCACAGCATCATCCAAAGAGGAAAAAACATCTTGGCATGGCCAATATATTTCCTGACACATGTGAAGTGTACAATCTGAAGTACTTTTATTTATTTAGAGGCATTTCTGAGCATCTTATATAACATTAATGGATTTATCTTTAGCTCTCCCCTTTCATCTCAGCAGTACCATGAAAGCATCACTGCATGAGAACAGCAGAGACCTCTGAGTACTTTGTGTGTTTATTTTGGTGTTCTTTTTTTCAAAAGATAGAAATGTTTGAAACAACTTTGGGAAGAAATTAACCACGTATTTCCATACCAGATGCAGTGCTTTTGGTTCTAGTCTTTTTTTTTTTTTTTTCAGAGTAATTTTATTCTGAACTGATCCAACTGAAACCCTTTTTCACTTCCAGATTGGCCTCCTTAGTAAAAATAAATCATTCAAACAGCTTTAGTATTTCACAATGGAAATATTAGGGTTCAGAGTAGCTGATGAAGTGCCTATCAGCTCCTAGTAAATGCATAGCTGAGAAGAGACACAGGTCCTTGTGAATATTTTAAACACAAGATCACACACTCTTTCACATAAAATGCCAGCTGAAATGTAAAGAGAAACAGAGAAATGGAGCATAAATAAGATAGAAAAATATTAAATTGGCAACATCTCCTTGTGCAGAACACAAATGCTATAGATGAGCAAGGAGGTGGATGCTACAGAGCAGAAAACCACATCAGCAGAGGATGAAAATGTTCTGCCTCTCCTGGGAACCGCCATGTGGGAAATAAGCAAAGTAATAAGCGTAAAACTGGAGTAAATTACCACCACACAGGGATTACATAGGGCAGCTGGGGTTAGGGGATGGTCACAGTCACCTTCAGGTGACTTTTGTGAAAAGGAGAGGCTGAAATGGGAACAGCAGGATGGTGGCAAGTGGGGGGATCATGGCAGTACCCTGGCCTCAGCAGGTGCACTCAGGGACTCAGTGTCAAGCACAGGCACAGATGGAAAAAAAGGGATGTTTTGCAGGATCAGACACTTACCCAGGCATTCTAAAAATTATCAAACTTGATCCAGCAAAGGACCGCATGAAAAACCTGCTGGAGTTCAGCAGACCTTCCCACCTCCTTTGAAGGGTGCAGGGCAGACTGGAGACACCATCCTCCTCCTCAGTTGGGATGGATATGTCATTTTTGTCCAGATGAAGTTAAATTAAATGAACCCCACTGATACCCTACAGTTCCTTTGATTCATGCAAAAGAAAAACCAAGCAGGATAGTTGTGTCCTTAAGACAAATCCAAAAGTTTGGGCAAAGTAACACCAAATATTACGTTTGCTGTTTAACACAGGTTCAGGTAAGACAATTTTCTTCCCACTCAAGAAAAGAAAGCTTTTAGGGAGATTTCAGATATAGTAAAAAAAGTTCTGACAACATAACTGCATGCTGAGAGCTTTCAATTTATTTCTACTAGAAGGAACTCATCACCAGCAAAAAAGTAGGGAATTACTTTTTGGACTAGTTGATGACAGAGAATTCCAGGCAAAGTGAGTGAGAAAAGCATGGATATTATTACCTTTGCCAGGCAGGACAGAGGGACAAAGGACATGAGCCAGCAATGTACCCTTGGGGCAAAGACCAGCCTCATCCTGAGCTGTGTTAGCAGGACTGCAAACCAGCTGAGTGCAGTTTCTGAGACCTCATCCAGAGCTGCCCAGAACTCCTCTCCCACCTGAATTGTTCTGACCCTGCAATACTCTATAAAAACAGAACTTGGTGTGAGCAGGGAGGTGCAGCAGTGTAAGGGTGCCAAGAGCAATCTCTGAATGTTTGCCTCAACAGTGACCAAACCAAAGTCATATCAGAATAATGTATCTGGAAAGAATGAAGAAGGCAGACAGAAGGTCATGTGGCACACACTTGGGAATCCAAGGTTCAGCACAGGAGACTGACACCAGTGAAAAAGTGTGGAGCTATGCCAGTTACACAAGTATCTGGTAATTTAAATTAATCAGAAATGCAAAGCCCAGAGACATCACCAGCTAATTAAATCAGTCTGGACTGGAAAGGAGGTCACTGTGGCAGATAAGGGATGGCAAAAAGAGTAAGATGTACTCCAGAATATGCTTTGGGACAAGCACCCTTATTTGTAATTACAAACAATACTAAATACATTCTGACACTGAGAAGATACATTGTTCAGCATCTACCAGAGAAGACTCTGCACCATGGCACAAGTGTAAACGTGTTCCTATACAGTGCTGAGTGGAGAAAATGATACAGAGCAAGTCACACAGAGAAAATAATCCACTTGCACAAATCCTCCTCTCATTCTCCTTACGGGATGGCTTCCAGCAGAAAAAAATTTCCTGGGCTTACTCAATTAACTGCTTCATGATTACTTTTCCCCTATGGCAGAATCCCTGATGCTTCAGACCCACTTTTGGATGTGCAAGCTGTGTTAATTTGCTGTGCAAAGAGGCACAAAGTAGAGAGGTTACTTAGGTAGTGCTGTTTCTGTTCCCTGCCAGGATTCTGGGTCTGCTCACAGGCTCAGTGGAGTTTCTGTTTCTGTTTGATCACTGAAAGCCACAGGTATAGCACAGACTTAAGACGAGATAGCATCGCTAGAGGTGAGGAAATGCTGATTTTTAGGCCATGTTTTACAGTATGGAAGACTGTGGGTGACCTGTGTTTTGTTGGGGGGCTTTGTTGGAGTAAAATATTGCCATTCCCCATGACTTTGTTGGTTCCTTAAAAGTTGTCATAGCCCTGGTGCAGTGACAGCAGAGGGCAAAGCAAAGCTTGGTCCTCAGGCCACCCCCAGCCCATTGCACAGGTTTTTGTGAGTTTATTAAAATAGTTTACATTTTTATGTCAGACTAGAGAGACAGCTGAAATGCAGGTGCACGTTCTCCTTTGCTGCCTTGGCAGTGGCTGTGTTGGTCCTAGAATCAGGAATGTCCTAGGCCACCATAGTAAGCTTCACCATAAGGTTTCTGACAGGACCCAAAGGCACAGATCCTTCAAAAATGTTTTGTTTTAAGTTTGTTGGCTTGGGAGATATTTCACATCTTATTTTCTTCCCTCACATTCCTACAAAATTGTTATGATGTGGTCAGGGTATTATCTGGCTCATTCAGTTTCCTCTCTGTCATGATCCTGGCAAATGCTTTTTGGGGATGTCTTCACCCCTGTTGAGCCAAGCAGTGTTCTGTATAAACACTTCCCTGAAGACATCAACTCAGGCTTAAACTTCTCATTATTTGTGCTTCAGGAAGTGGCTGAAAAGATAAATTTTTCACAGCCACACACCAACCTCAGCAGAGTGCAAACTCAAAGAAGGCAGCAATGCAGCAGGAGCACATTCCTCACAGATAGGTACATGTCTACCTGCAGACAATCCATGGCTATGCCCAGGTCAAGATTTAAACTGTGTCAGGAAAACAGATGCAAATACTTGCAGTAATTCACCAACACTTCTTCTGGTTCCCCCCATTCAGCCAAACTGGAAATCTTTGTTCAATTACTGTTCCTGCCTGGAATCTCAAGGGTCTAAATCATAAGGGAAATGATACAGCTTTTAAAAGAAAATTGAACTTTCACTGAGTTTCTTTTGCCATAGGAAATATTTCAAAAAAGAGACTCAAAAGTATTAAGGTCAAGAATGGTTGCACAAACATAACCACTGATTTGTAAATAACTGATTATAAAGACTGAATTTTGTTTCAGGCTGTTGGTAAAAGATGAAGACACTATCAGAAAACAGTTCTGAAAGCAGCCTAATCTCCTGAAGCTTCACAAGGCAACTGGAGATAATTTATACTTGCAGCTAAACATGAGCTTACTGGTATCTCTTAATAATTTTTAAGCTTTTAATGATTTTTTAATAATAAACCAGTGATGAGAAAAGTGCATCCCAGTTCACAGATAAATCCAGGCTGTGTCTGGATATTTTGCTTATTTGCTGCTGTAACTAAAGCAACTTCAATTTGCCGGTGGCCAGCGAAGAGCCGGTAGCAAGAGAGCTCAGCCTGATGAAGCAGATGTTGGGAAAGGGAAAACCTTTTCATTACTCACTCATAGGGAAAATCTGCCAAAAGCAGCCTTTCAGCATTTTTTGTAATGGTAACTTTTGCTTCTTGGCTTTTAGAAGAAACTTGCAGATCAAGTAGCTTCTGAGTTATTTTTTGTTGTAAAGGACCTTGAGGCTCTCTACAGGCAAGTCACACAGTGGGTTGCAGTCTCCTTCAGTCCTGGATGACCCCATAATTACAGCTCAGGTGCTCCAGGAAGACCTGTGCCACTTGGTACTTGCAAATAGCTGTGTGTTAAAAGTTGAGCAAAAATCTACCCCTCTGCAGCCAGAAGTCCTACAACTTAGTTCTGGTTTCTGTGGATAATTTGTTTCCCTGGTGGGGAACAGCCCTACATGTTGGTGGGCATCAAAGACCCATCCATCTGTTCCTGACTTCATGGGCAAAATCAGCCTGAGCTCCCTGGAGAGCCCTCAGGGATGACTGACCCAGTTAGGCTCTGAGCCCAGCTTACAGGGACCAGTGTCAGAGAGTTTGCTGTGCTTTCCTCTGTACCCAAAGCTTCCTTTCTCCTCCATGTACAAACAGAGCCTTTGGGCACACCAACAGCCCTGGCAGGCTGGCTGTCTCCTGCCCCTCTAGGTCTTGGAGCTGGGGTGCAAGAATAGATGGAGCAGAGATGCAGCAGAGGCTGGAGAGCCAGGCCTAGCCTAGGGGATAAATGGATGCATCAGGCAGGTGCTGTGCCTGAGCTAATAAGCCCTGCAGGAGACAGGATCTGTTCAGCACAGCATCCTGCCAAGGCCTTGTGGTCTGTCTGCCTCCAAACCTGCCAGCCCTATCCATGTGCTGCAGCACTCCAGGGTGCTGCTGGAGCTGCAGGAGCCACCATCTAGCTGGGATGCTCTGCAGGAATCTGTGTCTTTGGTTTGTCTCTCTATAAAATAGTGAGGGACAATATTCCCTGACATCACTTAAGGGGTTTGGAGGCCAAAACAGCTAAATCAGCTGGTGTAGGTTAACCTTCTGTGTGTGTGCAAAGGGTCTATCTGCAAAACTGATGCTGTTGCCATAAATACTGTGAAGTTGCCAATCTTTTTGGTGTCAGTAAGGCCAAAGGATATGCTCTACTGATCTCACTGCTGTAAATAGGTAAGAAACAAAATTAGGATGCTGAAGCTTAACTGTAGCCATCTAAGTTTATAATTTTTTTTACCTTAATCCCTTAATGATGATTACAATGTAAGTAGAAAATATAAAACATTTTAGGAGCATTAAGGAATACTTGGAGGGCTCATTAATCCACCATTAATATGCAGCCACCACTGAGAAGGAAAGAAGCAATCATGCCACTGAGCAATTTGCAGTGTGCCATTGCTGCCTGGCCTCAGGAGGGAGGCAGAGGATGCCCCCTGACCTGGCACTGCAGGAGAGACAGAGGTGACAGAAAATGAGGGTCTGAAGTAGATGTCACCAGGCATGCACAGCTCCCTAACCTCCCCTGTGAGCATGAATTGAGGTCTGGGGGCAGATCTGTGCCAACAACTTGTATTTTTCCCCAGACAAGAACAATAAAGTTGGCACCTTTTCTTTCAGCTTCCAACCTGACTAAAATTCGGCCACCTATAGCTGAAGGTTGTGCTTTGGAAAAGTGTGTGTCAGTGCAGCAACCTCTGTGTTTGCCCTGGCAAAGGCAGAAACCCAGAGAGCTCAATCATAAATCATCTAGGCTTCACCACACCAATGATAAAAAAATAAATGTGTGGAAGTGTTCACCAGCTTATCTTCACCAATAAACAAAAATGGTCTCTGTCACACTGGGTTTTTTTGGTGGTTCCCTGTGCACAACAGTGAACTGTCTTGTTCAGTCCTAAGTATCATGAGCTGCCAGACCTGAAGAAATCTGTGTCTGCAGTGCAGCCATCCAGTCTCTGGGATTTAATTATGGGAAGGGGAGTTAATTCTTGTACATTATGTCCAAATATTAAATGGAAAATAAAAAAACACTACAACTTGTCAGCTCAGTGATCTTCAGGAAGTTCTTAACTGGCAGAAATTTCAAGGGCGTACTGTGCACTGCCTTAGGACAGGGCCAAACAAGAATGGAGGGCATATCAGGCAATAGTAGATTGTAATACAGAGTCAAAGGCAAGATCTTCCTTTGTCTTGCCAGGCAACTTCATTTTCCTGATATCTGCCACCATAGCAAATGAGTAGTGAGACTGTAGCTGTTCCATATGATATTTTTAAAATGTATTCTCTTCACTTTCAGTGTGCAAGATAAGGCTAATGCTGACTGGGATGCAGTACAGTGTCATGGCCAGATCTCCAAATGGGAGGTGGTTGCCCAAGCTGTAAAGCAAAGAGAGGTGCAAGAGCAGCAAGCCTTTTGTTTTGATGGGCTTACCCCTCACACCCTGTCCCTAAGGTGAAGAAGGAAATACATTAGTGTGCTCAAGGAATAAATCCTTCTCTGGACAAAACCAGCAGGGGTGCAGGGCCCCCTGATATCTCAAGCCTGCCTCTGTGCTCTGTGGCTCACACATGGGTGCTACCCGTGGTGGCAAGTGACCTGTGGTGTTCTGCAGTGTTGGCAACCACCCCAGGCATCATGGCCAGGGAACAGAGTGTGTACAGGTCACCTTCCAAATACAACAGCTTGCTGCAGATCAGCCCCCTCCTTCCTGCTCTGTGCTGCCCTTGTTGCTGATGTGGGTGTGTCTTCTGTGCCTACACTAATCCAGGAGCTATGCCCAGGGAACCAATAAATGCCATACCTTTATGGGATGCTCCTCATTTTCCAGAATTTTTATCTAAGCATAATCTATTGGTGTTATTTAATTATCATAAAGCAGCTGCCTTATAGAATCCCAAATACATCTATTTGCCTTAATCTTGCAGTATGGTAATTAACTACCAACAAATGATTTAAAACCTATTTACAGAGGGAAATGTCAGGGATGCATTATTTTTTCATGCCCAGTAAATGCATTCACAATAACCAATTTGGTATTTAATTAACTCGCTTATGAGCTCACCTATGAGAAATATTATTTGAGAGAGCATGTTGGCTATGATGCCTAGGCAGGCTCTCAGAGGGAGAATGCACCAGCTGCAGGTCAGCAACAATTTTTTGCTTTATTATGCTGAGGCATTTTGCTGTTTGTATGGGCTTAATGTAGTTATGGCCTTCACATCATTTTAAAGCTAAACTATTAAACATGCAGAAAATCAATATGTAATAGAAGAATGTTCATTAAGAGAACCATAAATCAGCTCCTCTGTAGACACAGCAGGTACCAAAAGCTTTCCTACAGCTGCTGGCCCATCTTGATCAGAGGAGAGGAGATGGTTACCATGAACAGCACATTTCTGTGTTTCAGACCTGGGTTAAGTAATACATACACACTAACAAATATTAATTAGGAGAGGAATTTGCACCCATCAGGACCAAGCAAACGTGTGGTCCTTCCAGTGTTCCTTCTGCAGTGACTCCCAGATGAGGTGGAGATTGCACAACTTAAATGGCTCGTCCATTTCTGCTCCTATTTGAAATTTCACTGACACAACACAGGGTGAAGCTTTGGTGAGGGTACAGTGAAATCTTCTTGCCTCACAGACATAAATTCACATCCTTTAAAGCTAGAAAAGGCTCTTATGGCAACCTAACCAGGCTAGTTGCACAAATCCAAAACCAGAGCTCCTCAGGAGCTCAAGGCCATAACTTCAGCTCCCAGATGTCTTTTAGAAAGTCCTCTGGTTTGGACACAATGACTTTAGTCAATAGAGATCACATGTTTATGGGCAAAAGATGATATTTTTAGAAACAGTACTGTCAGCAGAAAAAAAAAAAAAAAAAAAAAAGGCTACATTTGATTACCTTGGAAGGCTTTGGCAAAGCTTTTGGGAAGGCATTGCTCATCCTGAATGCTAACAAAATAGCAGCAAAGTTTGTATCAATTTGGTACAGCCCTGCAGTAGGCTTACATTCCCTCTGTGCTCACGACATCAGCTGCTCCCTCAGAGCCCCTTTTCCCTGTGCTCCTCTCCCTACCAGCTTTTGCAGGTGCAGTTACAGCTCATCTTGGCTGCTGGATCAGCACTTTCTGCCCTCTGAGGCTTTGTGAAAGTCACCCCAGCTTGCAAACCTCCTGAGTGATGCTTCAGCACCCTGTGAAAGCCAGAGATGCCTGCACACAGCCCTCACCCCACAGCAGAGCCCCAGATCTCCCCACTGCAGCTGCAGCTTTCTGCCCCTGCCCCATTTTGCTGGATTGCCCCTTTACTTTTCCCCCAGCCACCTCCTGACCCATCCAGCTGGCTTTCCCCATCCAGGAGAGGGCAGGGTCACCCTCCCTGCAGAACAATCTGCCCCTGCAGGTTCCTGAAGGAGCTCAGGTCACCCTAAATCATGAGGATCATCTGTGGGCTTTCTGCTCCCTTCTCCCTGGCCTTACTCGCCTGGCAGAATTAAAATGCCTTAAAGTTACTTCTGTTCTAATTAAGTGTTGAAGCTCCTGTTTCAGGGGACTGGTACTAGATATTCTTGTACTTTTATTTTTTTTTTTACCTGCAGTATAGAGTCTGTGGCTCATTGATCTGGAAAATATCGTGCTTGTCTTTGGCAAATAGCTTGGCTTCCATAAAGTGTCCCTCAAGTAGAAAGTCCCAGTTGGCTTATAAATATTGTCACCTGCATTTTAAAGCTGGAAAACCCAAGGCTTTCTGAGGTTAAAGCAAGACCTGTGACACAGAAAAGAGAAAACTCCAGTCTCTTTTCATTAAGATGTTCTCAGTAATTTTGTGGAATGAGAGATGAAACCTCTTCTGAAGTCAGAGAAAGTCTCACGGGCTCAGCACTTAGAGGTTCACACCTCCCATTAGCTGAAAGAAGGGGAGTTTTTTTGAAGCTGATCAAAATACATTTGATGTTGAAGTTACAGAAAGCCATTAATTATTCTGGTTTTGGAGATAATCAGTCCAGGCACCTGTTACATACCAACAAACAGCAATACAGTGCTAAAAAAAAAAAAAAAAAAAAAAAAAAAAAAAAAAAAAGGCTAAATGTAAGCTGATAGCGTTTATAGTGAGGAAAAGGTGTCCTTTGAAGGACAAACACTATTCTTTATCTCACCCTGAAGTCCGTGGACTTTGTGAGAACATCCCAGCTCCTGTCAGGGCTGTTTTGCTACAGCCCAAACAATCTAGAAAATAAATTAAGAAATTTACTTTCAAGTCTGTGCTGCATCATCTCAAGATTGTACTAAACTTGTTATACAAAATAGAAAAAAAATAGAAAAAAGAGTCTGTTGAGTGCTGGAGGGAAAAAGTGCAAATTTCATGCAAGATGCCTCTGTTTGTCCCCAAGGGCAGTACTTGGGCAGTGCCTGTGGGATGCTGCCTTCCAGCTGTGCCTCTGCTGCTGCTGGTCATGCAGGGGAGACCTACAGCAAATGCCTTCTGCTGATTATTTAAGAGGAAGAGAGAAGTTTTGATTGAATTAAGTCTGTGGTAGAATTTATTTAGGAATAAATTGCAGCTAAGTTTAATGTTCCTTTTAGACAACAGGGAGAGTGTTGTGCTCATTTCCTAGAGGTTTTATCTACCTTTGAATCAGAACTGGAGAATGAACAGTCTGGGTGGGAGATGGTTTTAATGCCAAAATGTGGGGACTGGGTTTTGTTCTCTTCCCTATGGATGGGCAGGTAACAATCCCAAGGCATGAGAGGTGCATGGCAGCAGCTCTGGAGCTCAGCCTGGCTCTTTGGCCATTCTGCAAACTGAGCTCCCTGGAGAGCAGCAGGGTAATTGTCCTGGAAGCAGACAAATCTGCATTTTTCTCATCACCCGGATTCACAGAAAAGTTGATGATAGTGCAAGGCTTGTACTTTTCTCCTGTCTTTTTCTTGCTCTTAGTATAGCAAAGTGGTGTGCTGTTAATGGACATGCATCAAACTGCCTGAGACAGCATGTTCAGCACTGAGAGCAGGAAATAATCATTTCAGGGCCACTGCTAAGAAAACCTGTCGAAGTGTCTTGGGGCAGAGTGAATATCTAGTACTTGGGGATTAATTATCTGGAATTTAATGAGGCCAAAAGCTAGGTAGCAATTAAATGTCTGTAGATGGAGAGAGTAGCTTCATAAAAGACTTCAGTGTTGAGGCTGGCTTAAAAAGATTTTGCTCCCCCATCTCAGGCTGTTACCGGTATTACTGGCTTTAGGGATGTGCTGTGAACCAGACTGCTGAAGGGATCTGCATTGCAAACTCTTTTGGGGGATTATATGTGAGGTGTGACATTTCAAAATTAGACTTAGTTTTTACCAAATTGGAGGAAAGAAGGAGGGTGTGTGTGTGTGTGTGTGTGTGTGTGTGTGTGTGTGTGTGTGTGTGCAGCACATATGCCCTTACACACACCAACATAAACGTGTTGCAGGACTGATGTTTGCACAGTATCAACATCTAAGACTGGTGACTTATGTATAAATAAAAGAGAGCTGGGAAGTAACTTATTTCCTGAAGTTAAATACAAATTATTTCTTCAGCTGGTTAGGTTAGCTCTTGCCACAGAAATTTCACCTTGGGTAATGTAGCTGCTGGGGTGGTGCAAAGAGAACCAAGCAGTGAGCTGATTGTTCAGGTGTGTGGATGATGAGGAGTTCTATTTTCATACGTACATATGTGCATAAAAGGACAGTGGTTTTTAACAGTAAATTATACTCTGAAAAGTCAACAGGAAGTCCTATTTTCTTTCTAATTATGATCAGCACTGTACTCAGCACTGGTAAGGCCAAACCTCAGATTCTATGTTCAGTTCTGGGCCCCTCACCATAGGAAGGATATTGAGGGGCTGGAGTGAGTCCAGGGAAGGGTCTGGAGCACAAGTCTTTTGAGCAGTGTCTGAGGGAGCTGGAGGTGTTCAGCCTGGAGAAAAGGAGGCTCAGTGGGGACCTTATCACTCTACAACTGCCTGAAAGGAGGGTGGGGCCAGGTGGGGATCAGTCTCTTCTCCCAGGTAACAAGAACAAGAAGAAATGGCTTCAAGTCGTGTTAGGGTTTAGATTGGATAGCAGGAAGAATTTCTGCCCTAAAAAGGCAGTCAGGCATTGGAACAGGCTGCCCAGGGAAGTAGTTGGGTCACCATCTCTGGAGGAGTTTAAAAGAGATGTAGATGTGGTGTTTAGGGATGTGTCTTCATGGTGGTCTTGGCAACGCTGGGTTAACAGTTAGACTGGATCTTAAAAGTCTTTTCCAATTTAAACAATCCTGTGATTCTAAGAAATATATGAACAGTTCCCATCTACAGTTTTTAAGAAAAACATGTTAGACAGTTAGACTCCTGACCGCTGTATGACCTGCCATACAGGTGTCTATGTGACATTAGCCAAAATCCAGTCCTATTCTCTGTTTCTTCCAGTCCAGTTTTTCTGCAGAGTTCATGTTTCCCTCTGAGTACAATAACAATATCACTTCAGTCATTACTGTTGTAGCAAGCAGATCAGACATGCTCCCTGGCATCTCCATACAACATATTAATTCTGATTATGTAAAATATTACAACAATTATTGCATCAAACAAGATGCAGACAACATGATTAAAGCAGTGTGGCATGACACATAAAATATGAAATTATAGACACATTACTTGACTAGGTATTATACTAGTTTGCATACGGGACCTAGGAAAAGACTTGCAGCATCAAAGATCATTTTATTTTTTAAATCAAGACTCAGAATATAGCCACTCTGGGCTTGAGCAGAGCCCTTTCTTGCCACTTATAAAAAGACTGATGGTTTTCTTACAGCCATGAACCAGCTCTTCATCACATATTTTGTTTTTTAAAGCTGTAATGAGATCACACATAGCTCAGCTTTCCTTAACTCTCTGTGGGCTTGTATCAACGCAGATGTTCATTAAGAAGAGATAATGGTTTAAAAGCTCTAATTTTGTTACCCTCTCTGCCATTTAAACCGATCCTAATGTGATTAGGAAAGTCCTTTCTTACTTAGGCAGGGTCAATTTGTCTCCAAGGAGGCAGGGAAAGGAGACATTGAGGGTGCCAGTGCTGGCTCCGTGCTCAGAAATGTTATTGTGGCGGCGAGCAGGCTTGTTAATGCCCTGTCCTTCATCACATCCTAAGGCAGGGGAGGCCAACCCACTCCAGTCTTTCCTTATTTATCTGCATTTATCTGGAAGCAGTGGGCTGCCACATCTTCACAAGTGCACTTTATACTAAAAGAGGCTCCCAAACCTGGTCACTGAGGCTGCACCCATCACATCTGATTTATCACAACTTCACCTCACTGCTGTGGAGGACCACAAGAAGCCCAGTGAACTGAGAGCAAGCTGCAGAAGTGTTGGAACAACAGGTTGCCAGAGCTCCTAATCATTTTGTGCCACTCAGAACCAGACAAGAAGTTAAAGCAGTTTAGCCTAAGGTCAGAAAACACCAGGGTGCTCCCTCACTGTGAGGAGCCTGTGAGAAATAATAGCAACCAAAAAAGGGAGAAAGTTCTAAAGATTTGTTGGTGCAGCATTGTCCATGGGCCAAGGTTTAGCTGCAAGTGCAGGGAACATCATGGGCAGCAAGTTGCAGGCTGGAGGGTCCTTGTGGGCTATGGGGTCATGAGAGTTTCAGAGCACAGAGTGGGGAGGGAGCAGCAGGGGGGAAGGGAGAGCTGTAGGATGAAGCCCATCAGGGGAGATACACATGATACAAGTGATGCTGAATGTGCCTGTGGTCAGGCCACATCTGCTCTGTTTTAGTACAGCCTCACACCAGGGATGTACATGGAAAGGTTAAAGAGCTGATCACTCTCTCCTGCTGCATTCACCTACAGCAGGTCTGGGTGGAGAGATACATCACTAAGCTTTCATAGGCCCACTCTCAGCTGGCCCGGTGGTGTAAATTGCCATTTCCCTCCTCTGTGGTTCCTCATCAGATGGCACAAACAAATTTTCAAAAGGTGGTGTTATTTTACTCCTACTGCAGTTGCTCCACCTCTGGCTTTTTTTGCACTTTGTGGTAAATTAACACTGTCCAGCAACTAAGTACCTGCAATCTGCTTCCTTGCTCCTCACCAGCAAGATGGGGGAAAGAAACAGAGTGAGAAAAACTCAGATCTTGATTAACTAATAAGAGAAAAAAGAGAGAGAGCAAAGAACATGTGATTCAAATACAGTCACTTGCCGCCTCCCACCAGCAGACCAGTTTCCAGCCAGTCTCCAAGCAAAGACTACTGTGAAAAGGATACCCTCTGCCCAATTTATTGATGAATATGACATTCCAGAATATACCTTTGAACAGTTGGGGCCATCTGTCCTGGCTGTGGCCCTTCCAAAGTTCTTGACCAACTCCAATAAACTTGTTGGGGGAAACAAGAGTGATAAACAGAAACCTTGATGTTGTGCAAGGAATTCTCAACAATAACTAAAATGTTTGTGTGTGATCAACAATTTGATTTGTGTTCAAATCACAGATTTTTTGGTCACAAGTCAAAAGTCCAGCACCATAAGGGCCTCTGTGAAGAAAGTTAATTCCATCCAAGCTGGACCCAGTATTCCTTATTTGATTTCACTCCACATCCTCAGTGACTCCTCCCTTCTTGCACATTGCTGTTTTCTGGTGCCAAATGTAAAGGAATGCCTGACTAAATTGAGAGCCCCATTTTACCCAGTGGAGAGGAATAGGCATGCCTAGAGCAGGTGCAAAAGCAGATCACAAGGTGAGTCCATGCTATTTACTCTGACTTTTGGGAGATCCTGTATTGACTAGGTAACGAGCAGATGTCTGTGAACCTCAGATGTTAGGTAAGGTGAATCAAACTTCTTGTCTTTGAACTCTTTCAGTGATCTCAAAACTCTGAGACACAGAACACAAAACTTCAACCAGATTTCTCTTTTTGATGTCATATGCACTCTAGCCCAGTAGACTGTTACTTTTCATTTACCAGAATGGTTCACATATTCAAAGGTTATTTTGCTGTGGCTCTTACTGAAATCTGAATCGTTGCCCTTAAAAAGAGTCCACACCATGATACACTACATACATCGCTTTCCACTTGTGTACAGGTGAAACACAACTTTGGCTGTGTTTTTTACCCGTATGCCTTTGTGGTGAACTTTGTGGTAAACACCAACAAATAACAATGGAAGTGTTTCATTCTCATTAGCTGGAGATATTACAACAATTCAGAGGGAAAACAAGAACAAAGAAAGCGGATTTCCTTCTATTGCTCATGCTGGCTTTATGTATTGGACAGAGAACACAGTAACCCTCCTTTTCTAGGTCACTTTGTTCAGGCACCTTTTGCTATGCACAAAGAGATTCTGTAAGCAGAATATCCACAACTTTGAAGTGTAACACAGTTATTTATTGGTTAAAACAGACAAGGGATATCTGAGATTTAATGTGTTGCCAGACTAAGCATTAGAGTGCTCAGTACCTCCTTTAGACACCTGAAAAGTCCTTGCTGGGTGTCAGCCACCAGGCCAGGAAGGTTTGCTCTTGTGACATGTCCTCAGTGCTGCTGAGTTTCCAGTTTCCAAATCTCTTTGTTGCCATTTGTGATTTTATCTCTTTCCAAGCTGATGTTTTATTTTTGAATCCTGTAGTTGCTGCCTATCTACCTGTTCCTATAGAGCAGAGGCATTCTCTGTAGTCAATACACTGAGATATCCCAGGTTTTCAGTGGCACCCCAGTAAATAGGGGGTGGATAAGTTCCTGTGAGGAATGCTGGCTTAGCCAGTGTGGGAGAAAATTGTGCTATTTCCTTCACCTGTTCATGAACATGACCTGCTGGGGACTCAGGAAAGGATCCAGCTCCTAAAATACTAGAATGCTATTTGATCCCTGACTCCAAAAGACTCACCTGATCCCTTAGAGTCAATAAGAGTCCCTGTACACCAGAGCTGCCAGTGAAAATGTGTAAATGTACCCAGTGTGCCTCTTTGCCCAGGGCTGATGTCCTCAGACCATCTTGCTCAGCTCTGCATCTCCCACTTGTACCTCCCTGGGTGCAAAATCAGATAGTCCCATGCACCCCAATGGATTAGATCCTGTATTTAATTTGTGGGTGTACCCAACACAGACTGACAGGCTAGAGGACAGGAAAAGACACAACTCCCTAGCAGCCGCTTTCAGTCTATGTTTCATCCATTGTTTACAGAGCAACTTTACAAGTAAGAAGCCTCTCTCAGAAGGGAGGGAGCTGCAATCTGCTACTTCCCACAGGAGTGCCCTAGTGGTGGAACAGAATGAAGCAGGGATCACCTTCCACTCTTCCTGTTAAAGCAAGGTCATAATGCAGGCAAAAACACAAGCATCTTGGGATAGAAATAATATTCAATACCTATGTATCTTATGGAAACAGTGAACCACAGCCTTGTTTTTCTCTCTCCTGTGGAACACAATCCACAGAAACTAGGGCTCAATCCTAAATTTATCTTTCTTCACGTCAGCACACAAACTGTGAAAGCTTCCTCTGTCCCCATCTTCTTGCTCCTAGCAGCTCGGCTCTGTGGAATGGCTGCAGTGGAGCTGTCCTGGCTTTGTTCAGCTAAGAATTTGGGTTTACATTGGTTCACCCTTTCTGTACAGAGCTTTTTCAAGCTACCTGTTATGCTCAGAGCTGGAGAAAAAAAGCAATAGCAGAAATAATGAGGGTGGCACAACAGTGAAGCAGCCAAGTGAGAAATGTACCACTCCAGCACAAACGAGACTCGTTCTGGCCACTCAGCACCTCAGCTCTGCTGCCAGCCATGTCTACAAAACCTTGAGGTGCCTCACTGAATCAGGATGTCACCTGCCCACAGCTCAGCACCTTCCACTGAATGTGACCCCTCACCAGGTGTCTGTAGTGGTGTGGATGAAATTTGGATATATAAGGAGAAGCCAAGTTTACTTGAGATACCCTTGCTTCAGAGTGCCAATACCAGGAAACAAATGTCATGGAAGGAAATAATGCACGCCTATGACTATGGTATACACTTAGAATTAATTCTCTGTAACTGGAACTGATTGTTCACATAAATCTCACTCTGCTTTTAAGCTAGGACATAACCTCTGCTTAATTGATATTCGTGCCTGAAGACGAAGAAATCAATTTGGCTTGTCTAAGGAGACTTTATGTTTTTTGCATAGAATGTCTTTCCCTGGTAAAGGAGTTTGTCTTTTTATAGGCTTGGGTTTGTGAAACAGAACATAAGCCTTTAATAGTTACATGCATAGATGTAGCATTTCTTGGTAGGTTTGGAAACCAAAACACTTTCTGGATGCATCCTGTCCATTGTCAAATGCCTGCACATATGTAAACTTGCACAGTGAGTTCCCATTCTTTCCTCACTGTCTCACTACCCTAGGGTAAGATGTCCCTTTGTAATTACTTATAACTGTGCACACAATCAAGTCCTACAGAGGCACCTGCTAAAATGGGGGTATGATACATCTTGTTTTATTGTTCTTTAGCCATTGCCCACCCAGTATCATCCTCAGATTCAGGTGAAAGTGGGAAAGCTCATTTTAACATCAAGCCTGCAGTGTGGGAATATCAACATTAAAAACTACAATGTGTGAGAAAGCTCAGCCCCATTTCTGACTGACTGGAGTTGGGCTGTGGTTAGCAATACATGCTCACAAGCACGCCCTTCCTTAAAGCTCTGAATTAAGGAAGTGGAAGAGCAAGGAGTCTGTGCTGGATTTTGAAATGAGCTTGTACAGCAGCTTTGGTGCATGGTTATCATGCCTTGTTACACACACTGCCTCATGTCCTACAATTTATGTGCTAAGTATTTCTACTACAGCAACCGCATTGATTTCAAGGGCAGTTTGCAAAATGGTGTGACTCTGCAGCTGACAGGGAAGGTAAAACCTGAATGCCCTCTTCTAGACACAGAAGGGCTGCAGTACAGCTGAGGAGTTGAAATAAGTCCAAAAGCTGCTGACAAAACGTGCACTTGAAGGAAGAGAGGCTTTTTACATAGTGCCTTATGAAAACAAACACGTACCTGACACGTAATGGCATCTTGACATAAGATGCCAAAAGAAAAAGCCCTTCAGAGGAAAGTGCTTATTATTTTCACTTTCAAATGACCAAGTGCTTAGGAAAGGTGTCAGAAGAAGTCCCTGAAGGCTCTCAGTCCCTGTGCAGCCATTAACCTTCAAGGGCTTGGGAAGCAGGACATGAATTCCCCTGATGTGGATTTTTACCTCTTGCCTGCATGTGCTGAGCAACCTCTGGGTGTGGAAAATTCAGATGTGGCTTTGTCTCCCAAACCACAGCAGGCCAAGGCCACAACACCAACTTGCAATTATCCATGCAATGTGATGGGCAGCATTTTCCCTGGATTTGGCACATACCAGCGAGCTTAACTGCCTTGGAGAGATCAGGAACTCTATCCACCAGACACAATGCAGAGGCCACTCTGTGTGAGAGTAAATTAAACCACATGGACAAAAAATGTTCCACTTGATCTCAGGGCCAGGAAATCACCTCTGATCTATAGCCTCTGCTGATAAATTAGGAATGGGCCTGTGTGGGGCCAGATAGATGGACAGGAAGAGGAAGACTCAAAGGGCTTGGGGGTTACCAGGGAGCTCAGAGGATTGAGCAAAGTGGGATTAATCTCACCTTAGTGTAAGAACTGAAAACCTGATATCTGCATCTGAGCTTAGTCACCCTCAGCTTCTTATACAGGCAGTGGAGAGAAATGGCCAAGTGAAACCAGAATCAGGGCAATGCCAGACCAAACGGGAAGTAAGTTTAGCTGTAACTCTGCCACTCTATAGCTACAGATGATTTAGCTCAATCCTGATTTTTTAATGCAGTCTTTTCTAAATTTTCCACTTGCATGCCTTAACTGCAGTCACCTGTCCATAGTCAGTGGCAAGGAACTCCAGCAAAAGGGCATTTGCAAGACAATTTAGGTTGATACCACTGTCACTGATGTTTATTTTCACATCTGACTATTAGGAAAAAGTTGTAGATTACCTTGCTTCCTACTTTAATGCAAAGAATTCTTCTTAACACTCTTTTTAACCTCAGTTTCTCATCCTGAAACATTCACTCTTGTCTTCTGCCAGTGTCACCCTAATGTCTACCACCTGGAATTGTGACTATGTCTCCCCTTTGCTGTTCTCATACTGTCCTTTGTACTTCACTGCCTGAGTTACACAACTTGAAAAATAGTAGCCAGCCATTACTGTCACCTGGGCTTGGCACCTTTCTAAGTACAAAGGAAATTAAATATTGAGTGGTAATAAGTGAAAATGAAACATGGATCAGTATGGCAGATGATGAGAATGGTGAGGGGCCTTGAATTACAAGGGTTTTTTCCTTAAACCATTCTAATTTCACAAGACCATCTATGTACTCTGTACCCAGGGGCACTACCAGGCCCACAGCATTTAACACAGCACTGAGTCCTCTCCACAGTCTATTAATTTGGGTGATCTCTGGCTGGTTCAAGCCACAGCTGTTGCAGACCCTGTACAACTCTGCTGCTGCTGATTGCCATTCTGGTGAAAGGAAGAAAGCAGCATGGGCCTGCTCCTCCATTTACTTAATGTATCCTCACTAGCATTGCCCTGTAATATATCTGTTAGCAATCAATACTTGATATAATTTTAGCAAATGGTGCTGGAGCAAGCCCAAAAGCTAAAGCAGATCTTCATGTAAAACAGGCAGCAGAAATAAATGGGGAGAAAGCTCATGTGGAAGGCAAAGTAGAGATGGTACTTTGTGTGTCTGCAGATTTTCACTGTCACAGAGTGTGGACAGACCTCTAGGAGTGAAAGACACTGGGATGGTTTTCTGTCTTAGGACTGGAACAAAAAAGAACAAGAGGTCAACTAAAGAGTAACTATTAGTTGATTACATGGCAGGCAATTATTAGAATTTTCTTTCCTTCAGTACATGAGACAAGGCCCTGGCACTGTGTCATGCAACTGGGAAAGGCTGGAAGTCAGGGTAGGTTGCAGGGAGGAGAGCAGTGTTAGTGACCAGGAAAGGCTGAGCCAGGCAGCTGGAGCACAGGCTCAGACCAGCACTGGTGCTGTGGTGCTGAGCCACTGGCGTGTGATGGCCCCACAACCTGTCTAGGGGCAGGAGGGGCTGAGAAGAAGCCAAATGTGTGTCTTGAGTTTGAGACTGTGCAGAATTCTAGAGTCTGATTTTGCCTTCACACAGCTCAAAATCAGATTATCCACAGCATTCTTCAATATTTCCCCTAAAACTTGGAAGCTATTGGTTTCCCTGCACTGAGGATGCTTTTGAAGGAGACTGGCTTTGTTACTTGACAGCAGAGACTGGTCTTCAATCAGTGTCAGACTAAGAACACAGGAACCTGTCACGGTGGCTGCTGTTGGGAGCAAACAGTCCTATGCACTTACCTGCTTTTTGATTCCAAACCTCTTTGGTGGGCAGTGTAGCTGCAGGCAATGACAGAGGGAAAAGGGCCAAGTAAGTACATGGCTGACTGCTCCTTTGTCTCTATGAACTCCAGCATGTGGCTGCTGGATTGCATTTCCAGGTAGCAGTGGAGGGCAGCCTGTGTGAGTGGAAAGTCCTACTAGGCTCAATAAATTTGGGCCCACAGCTCAAGGTCCTGATGTCACTGAGCTTTTCCTGCATATAATTCTAGAAAGAGCCTCTGGTAAAGGCAGTGTTCGTCTCATTATCAATTCAATTTTTGTCATAACCCTGCTAGGCTTTTAATTTCTTGTGTTAAAACAACAAATGAGATGACCCAACTGCAATCTCTGATAGGTATCATGGGTCAGTAATCATTCATTTGTTATAGTGCCTCTCACCCAAAGGACAGATGAAAATTTGTCCTCCTAATGGCAAGAGCTGTAAATTAGTTTTATTTCACTGTCAAATCTAGATGCCTGAAAATTAGGATGACCAGCCCTTAGCTGGGAAGAAAATGTGTCAGCTCAAGGGATTTTCTGCATTAGGCAAATAAGCAGCTCATAATCAGCCATTAAACAGCCACAGTGGCTGTGTCCTGGCACCCTTGCTACTCAGAGTCTGAGTGACTCTGCTGATACACTGAACGTGGTGAAACTTTGCAAGCCTGATGCCCACTTCTGGGCCAATGACCCCAGCTCCACTTATAACTCAGGAAGAGAAGTGAACACCTCCTGCAGGTGCTCATGGTAGTTTCATCTTTCATGAAGATGGAAATGTTCAAGGTAGGCATGTCAAGTTCCTCTGTGAAGGTACATCTTATCTCTGTTACTAAGGGAGCTTCAGATGAGCAGGTCAGATTTGAACATGATGATCTTTTAGACATATACATTTAGATGAAACAAATGTTGCCCAAAATTTAGCCATTTCTTTGTCACAGGTGTTTCTTCAGCTGAATATTTTATCTTTATCCTTGAAGTCTTTGCAAAAAAAAACCTGTGGGTCCAAAAGATGTTATTTTGAATTAGCATGGGCTCGCTGTGGATATGGAAATTACAGGATAACCATCACTGCACACTTATAGGGTGCAAAAGAGGGAAATGAAGGGGTTTAAAAACAGATGGAAGCTCTGTTGACAGGGGCATGAAGGTGCCTAACAGCCTTCACTGAGCAAGTAGCTGCTGGTGAAGTTGTAGAAACACTTGAGTGATTCCTCCTGGGAATGTAGGTGTCTCTCTAGCAGTCACTTCACACATTATTCATGCTTTTGGCAAGACAGACTGCACAAAACACCACACAGCCACTCCTGCTTGTTCAGCCTGGTCCCAGAGGCATCTCAGTGGCCTGAGGGAAACCTCAGAGGGCAGTGAGGCTGTTGGACTCTCTCGAATGGGGGCTGGTAGGCAGCACTGCACTGTGAGAGCTGGGGAGCAGATGTTCCCTCCATCCCATCCTGAGAAAACCAGGCTTCCTCTGTGCAGCCCTTTGGGAAGAAGGAGAGAAGTTTGTCCTGGAAAAGAAAGGCTGAAACACTTTCCATGTGATGAAATGAGTGGTCTGTCATCTTGTTCACACAGAAAGCTCTCTAAAAAGCTCTCTTTGAAAAGCTGAAAATAAATGTTAAAAATCAACCCCACTGTCAAATCCTCAAAACCCATAAGTGTATCAGAATAGTTGTAAAATTATTCACTTCTATGATGTGCAAGTTACAGAGTATTGTACAGCCAGACAAGTTTATAAGAACATGTATTAAGCTGCCAGTATGGGGGGGACCTGGCTGAAGTTAAAACATAAAACCTTGCTACAAGACAAGTGAGGGTGTGAGGAGGGACATTAAAGAGGGAGAATGGCTTTGAATAAGAAATGTGGTCCCCTGCTCCCTTTTCCTGGTGCTCCACTTGCACTGAAATAAGAAATTTTAGAATGGAGAATCAGTGTAACCACTGATACAAAGAGCCTGTGGTGCTGCAGCCAGAGCTGCATAGTCTATGCTAATGGATTTCTGACTTTAAAAATAACTAGACTCTAGGGACTGCAGCACTGCTGGGTAATGGGTCTCTCATCTCTGATTGTGCCTGTTTTCCCCATGAATAACCTCATTGTTCCCTGGTGATATCCAAGCAGTCAGCCTCACCTCTGTGCCTGGTAAAATCATGGAGCAGGTCCTCCTGGAAGATGTCAAAACATGTGGAAGACAGGGTTCTGATTAGAGGCTGCCTACAGGGCTTCACCAAAGACAAATCATGTCTATTTTAGTAGCTTTCTTCAATGGAGTGACTGCATCAGCAGACAAGGGAAGAGCTATGGTTGCCATCTACTTCACCTTCTCTAAGGGTTTTTATAGAACCCCCTCAATATCCTTCCCTCTAAGCTGGAGAGAGGTATGGGTCTGATGGATGGACTGTTAGATGGATAAAGAACTGACTGGATGGAAGCATCCAAAGAGGAACAGCCAATGGCTCAATATCCAAGTGGAAACCAGTGACAACTGGTGTGTCCCACTGGGTCCCATACTGTGATCAATACTATTTAATATCTTCATTGGTGACAGGCAGTGGGATCAGTGCACCCTCAGCAGGTTTGCAGCTGACATCAAGCTGAGTGCTGCAGTTGATTCACTTGAGGGAAGGGATGTTATCTGAAGGGACCTTAAGAGTCTTGAGAAGCAGGAACTTCATGAACTCATGGAGTTCAAATGCAAGACCCTGCACCTGGGTCAGCTCAATCCTGGGTATCAATACAGGCTGAGTGATGGATGGGTTTGAAACAGCCCTGTGGAAAAGGACTTGGGGTACCTGTCCACATGAAATCAGATATGACTCCACAATAAGCACTTGCAGCCCAGAAAGCTGACCATATCCTGGTCTGTATAAACATAAAAGTGGCCAGCATGTCAGAACAGGTGATTCTGCATGTCTCCACTCTTGTGAGACCCCACCTGGAATAGAAATCCTGCATCCAGCTCTAGGGGTTCCCAGCACTAGAAGGGTGCGAACCTGTTAGAGCAGACCCAAAGAAGGGCCATGAAGGTGATCAGAGGGCTTCATTCTCCTGTGAAGACAGGCTGAAAGAGATGGGTTTGGAGAAGAGAATGCTCCAGGAAGATCTGATTGCAGCTTTTCAGTTTATAAAGGGGGCTGATAAAAGAGACATTTTTAACCGGGGCCTGTGGTAACAGGATAAGAAGTTTTAAACAGTTTTTAACTGAAGGAGTGCAAGTTTAGATTAGCCATTATTAAGAAAATCTTTACTGTGAGGATAGTGAGACAGGGAGACAGGCTGCCCAGAGAAGCTGTGGATGCCACATCCCTGGAATTACTGATGGCCAGTTTGGATGGGACTTTGAGAAACCTGGTCTAGTGACAGAAGTCACTGTCCATGGCAGGGCATTGGGACTAGGTGGTCTTCAAAGGTCCTTTCTACCCCAAACCTTCTGTGACTTGGTGGTCCTACACTCCCTCTTGCTGCTGGCACACGGGGTCAGAAGGCAGGTGTCAGCAGGCTAGGGGATGCCAGGGGATTCTCCCCCAAAACAGCAGAGCTGCAGGAGGCACAGCTTGGAGACTGACTGACTCAGCCTCTCCTGGACAGGATAGACAGTAGCTTCCTGTAAGCAGGAATGTTAAGACTGTTGTGGATTTTGGTTTCAGGGTTTTTTTGTTAGTTTTTTGTAACAAAACCTTTTAAATTTTCAGTCTATTAACAGCAATGGAACATTGTCTTCTCTAGCTAAACTGAACCTCCCTTTCTGTTCTTTCTTTCTACCTGCATCCTCCCCATGTGAAGAAAACTTCTAGAAGAACTATTCTTTGACAATTTGAGGGGGAGGATGAAGAAGGAACAGGCTATGATTTGCACAAAATTAAAAAAATATTTGAGACACAAGAAAAATGTTCCCAGAGAAATGCCCCTTTCCTTACTTCAAAGAATGTGTCAATGAAGCACTTGCATACATTACACAAACTAAATTAATTTACCCAGATTTGCTGTTTGTTCTTCATGCCCAAAGCTAACAGCTCACATGGATTTTCTAGGTTGTCTTGTGGTTTTTCTCCCCTTTCTTAAGCCTGACTACAGAAGCTCAAGACACACATCAGACAGTGGAATAAGAGTGAATTTTGGGTTGTCTTGTAACATGGACATTTTTCTTTCAGTGCCACATTTATATTGCAAGGTACCCAGAGTAAGGGCAAGCTGAAAGGCACTAGTGGAGAAGGGGCAGAGATGTGCAGGAGAATGGAGAGTTACTCTGAGCTAGAAACAATTTATTTTCTGCCCTTCTATAACCTGAGCATGACCCCCACCACACCAGGCCATTGTGGATGGGTTTGGGATGCCCAGTGCTTGCTGGTACCAGCAGAGCCTCAGCCAGAGGGAGATAGGCATGACTTTAAAGCACCCTTGCATTTCCTCAGAAACAGCTCTCAGGAGAAAGACTTAACTAAAAATGTGGAGTGTTTTATGGCTCATACATTGCTCAGTGACTCTTACAGAGATGTAGGCACAGGCAGAGCCTATGAGACAGGGTTGGCAGCACTGGGAGCACTGTGCTCCCTCCTCACTACACCTACCTGGCCCCAACCTACTGTCTGCACTCCACTGTGACCTGTCTGGCACAGAATTAGCCCTATGACTGCCTTCAGAGCAATGTGACATAGACCACAGAGCAAATCCTTGGCCAGGAGGGGTGCATAGATGGGATTGGAGATGCTGGTCCAACAAAGAGAGGTTGTGGGCTTGTTCAACAACCACCACCTCATCCCTCCTCTCCTTCCAGCAAACCAGTAATGTTTGTGCCATCCTTTGGCACTCCTGGGGTGCATCTCTGGAAGAGCAGTTAATGGATTTACATGTCATATAATTGTGATAGCTGGAGATTGTCTGATGGAAGGGGAGAAATTCAATTGTCTCAGGGTGGATTTGGTCTAATTATCTCAGATGACACCAGCAAATCTGCTTCTCTTGGAGACACGCTGTTACTGTAGTAACTTGTAAATGAATATCAGATGATGAGTTATTTAGAGGCAGTCTGAACTGCTAAGTTTATGAGCACAGTGGGCAATCATTCCTTCTTCCTTCTTTTTTTTTTTTTTTTTTAATTCTTTTCCATATGAATTTCTGTTTCAGTGTGAATGCAAACCACAAAATCAACAGGTCAGATACAGGGCTCTAGTGAACCCTGCCTTCCCTATCAGACAGAGCAGATGCAGCTTGGAAGCTCTTTATCACTTTGCTTTTAATTAAAGCCTATAATGGTTTTGCATTTTGTGAACAGGCTTTATCCAAAATACAAAGTGGATAAAGGCTGAAGCAAATCTTCAGATAACTCTGCATTTTTTATTATCTCTATTGTACATATGCAGGCTGCTCTCTCCCTCACCCAGAGCCAGGATCAGCAGTGTCTCAATAGCAAGCTGCTGATAAACAATGGTTGCACCCTGCCCTTGTGGAGAAAGGGCTGATAGGGTGTGCTTCGCTTCTGATACTTGCCTTGTGTGGCCAAAGGGGATGGCATTTAGAGGCATCACCCTTGCTTAAATCAAATCAAAAAGCTTCTAGTCCAAAGAGAAGATGGTAAATGTCTGCACACCCCAGTGAATCAGCAGTTGCAATGCAGAATCAGATACACTATGCTAGGTTTGCTGTCACTGCACTGTGCCCAGTCCTAAAATGCAGCAGAGAGAATACAAGTTGCAAATCAGGTCCCAAGGGCATGTCCCATCCTCCAGCCTAGCTTTTTATTTTGACTAGCAAATAACTGCCAGACACTCCACAGGAATTACCCGTGCACACAGTTCTGCTTGTGTCTAACCAGTGCATTTTATTTCTCAAAGAGTGCACAGAAAGTGATCTCAGGTGAGATCCATCAAACACAGCAGCTAAAACAAGATTGTTTTCCTGGGTGTCCATGACCCTGCTGCAGCTTTGGCTGTGGGTCAGCAAGGTGTTGCATCTCCCTTCAGTTTGAAACATGGGAAGTTTTTGTGTCTATCTGGGCTTGGAAGGGTTCATCAAACTTAGGTGTGGAGTAGGAGAGCTGGAGAGCATGACCTTGTTCCATTCTACCAGTGTCCACATGGGTCTTTCTCAGAAAGCATCTATGGACTGAAATGTTCTAGTGTGGATCTTGTTTATATTTCATTATAATTACATTGTTTTCAATATATTGAAGAAGGTTGAGTTTCTTGAAGTTTTTTGCTTGCACTTCAAGAGTGCATGACAGTTAATGTTGAAAAAATGATTTTTGAAAAGAGGGCAAGGGGATTTACTTTGAGAATAACATCTCTCTTTTTACCTGGGATACATTTAAAATAATGAATCATAGATTTGCTAGATCTACCACAAAACCAATGTGTTTTTTTTTCAAAATGCCTCTATATATATGTGGATTCATCTAAAATTCGGGGTCATCTGATAGAAGTGTGTGGTACAGTGTGGACATGTACTAAAGCTGCATTTTCTCTGCATAGTCAGAGGTGTGTAATTACCATGAGGACAGACATTAACACATTTGTGTGCTGTGTCACCAAGTCACGCCTGATTATGTTACAAAGTGAGATTAGTAAAATGAGCTTGAAGTTGTCCTCTCACTGCCATTTGATAGTAGGAAAAACAAATCCTTCCACTGCCAAAGCTGCAACTAAGATTCAGTACTTAAGAAATTCAACTGATGCATTCATAATGAACAGGATTTTGTGTAATTAAAATTTTAAATAAATCCCCAACATGAGCCCAGGCTTGGATTTCTTAATTTCAGATATGAAAGTACAGCTTTTGACAAAATAGGTTGAGGGGGTTGGGGTTTTTTCCTTCTCTTTTCTTTCATCTGAAAGACTTAAAAAAATCTCATTAGCATATTAAAAAAGAGCAAAAGATAAATTAAATGAAGACCAGGATTAAAAGACTCACTACTTTCTTCATGTCACCTTTATCATTCTTTTGAGCTTCTGTCCCTGTGAGGTGGGTGTGAGTAATGTGGAGGTGGGTGTTAGTGGGTGGCAAAGCTTTTGTGAAGCAGAAAGAAGCTGAGGATTAGAAAATTATTGGAGGCAGTTTCCATACAGATGAGAAGAAGCAGTCAGACCCTGAGAAGCCAAGAAAGAGGAGGAAGACAGTAAGAAAACTGAAAAAATGGCACATTTCACTGGCAAAGAAAATGCCAAGTTGTTTCAGTAGAAACCCTAAAAGTTGCCGTGGTTGCTGAAAGTTGCTGAAAACCCTGGAAGTTGCTCACTCAAAGCAATCTCACAGCTGCAGGCCCCAGTCCCTCCTTGTCTGCAGAAATCTTTAGGTCAACGTCAAAAATCCACCACGTTCCTTTTCAGCTGCTTACCCACCTACAGGGTGACTGCATCTCCTGTTGTTCCCCATCACAGGCAGGGTGGTGGGGCTGTAACAGGGGCTGTAGGCACAGCCTCTCTCATCCCTGCCTCCCAACAAAGGCTGCAGCTGCCATGGACATTTCCAGCTCCTTCCAGCTCTCCCGTAATCCAGCCAGGAGAGCTGTGGATGAAGAGAAAAGAGTTTGGGTACATGGAAGGAGTAGTTTCTCTTGGGAGGGGGATTAGTTTGCAATGTCTCAGGGTGTGTTGATGTCAGACTGGGGTAGAGAGGGAGCATTGTCTTCTGGTTTGGGCTGGCTGGTAAGTCTGGTGGCTCTGTTTTCATCTTTGCAGTCCTCAGTGTGACCCTGCTCAGAAGCCCCACCATGGTGGCCTTCAGACCCACCACTGACTACCCCAAGCAAAGAGCCCAGAGAATGGGTGAATTGATGAGTCTTTGCAAAGCATGTGTGACCACTGGAGGAAATGCAGTTGCACAGGTGTGAAGTGTTTGGGAAAGGATGAGTATTTGCAGCAGCTGCTTTCCTGTCAGAAACACTTATTTACTGGGCAGTGAACCAGCCCCTGTCCTGCCTCCTTGGGATGTCCTCTGCATGCATTGGCACAGTTCAAGGGATGAGAAAGGCTGATTTTTGCACACTGTGTGCATTGCAGTAAGTAAAAGTATGAATGAGGCATCCAGGTTGTCAGTATAACACTGAAGGAAGTGCTGAAAGGTGACACTTAACCTTTACTCTGAAGACCTGAGCAGTGTTTATTCTACAATGTGGTGATGCTACTCACCCTTCTTATACTCCAGGTCATCAGTGTCCTGCCCCTCTCCCACGGGGTAGGAGCACTGTTTTCAACTCTCCCCCACCCTGTGGAGTTTATCTTGAGCAAATTCACCATTTTTGAGTCAGAACTTCAATGGCAAGCTATTTAGCTGCTCAGGGCAGCAGCTGCCCTTGCTCTGCCTGCTGAAGCTGTGCCAATGTGCAGCAGAGAAGCAAGGCTTGAGGGACAGTGGTGTATGCAGTGCCTGCACCCCACAGGGCCATGAGCTCAGCCAGCAGAGGTGCAGTGTGGGCTGCTGCCTCTGTTTCAGCTGTTTTCACCACAGCTGCTCTAAAGACCTCACTAATTCAAATACAGAAGGTCCCCCAGAGCATGAGGAGCAATAGCAAAGCCCATTCTCCTGGGTGGGTGCCTCAGCTTTGCAGCTGCAGACTCAGAGATGTGATTGTGTATTTTTTACCTCTTGGAGGTCTTTAACTCTTGGATCTGTCATCTTGGATCTTCATACTTCTCCTGAACTTTCTATCAAGTCATTGGAGTTGTAATGATGGTAGGGAGCCACAGACTTATACCCTCATGTGAACAGGCATCCATTTCTCTCTCCATGGGCTGCTTTGTCTCCAGCACAGCAGGAGAAGCCCATAGTGGTACAGCTCTTTCCTGACTAAAATAGGGTTGTCCTTCTGTTTCTTGTCTAGAAACCAGTAAAACCTCTCTGGTTCTGTGCTGAGGATGGTTTGGTCCTGTCTGCATGTAGAGAGGGAGTCCAGGGGGATATTCCTTCAGTACCACTTGGAATCAAGTGAATTGTACTCAAGGGCTCTTCATGGGCTGCAAAAGGAGCTGACAGTCTTCAGAGTTAGGGACCTACCCCTCAGACATCAAAGGTAGAACAAATGTGTCACATCAAAAGCAATTTGTTGCATTTTTAGCAGAAAACCTGTGTCCCAGTCCAAATCTAGTCATGGTTTGGTTGGAGGTTTTTTCCATAAGAAAAGCACCGTGTGTTTATAAATTGCTCTTTGCCAAATTGCTTGTTCTTGAAAAGAAGTGCTCTGTAATAAGCTGCATCATTAAAAAGAAATTTTTCTGTGAGCAGCAGAATCTGGTTTCCTGCGGTGTGGTGCCTCATGGTGGGATTATGTTGCATCTAATGAGGAGCACTCTGGCTGAAGCCTTTTCTCCTCTTCATAAAGACACTGTCTCATGTGAGTTCTCTGGTGTCTGTAATCCATTTGGGATCAAACTGCCATTGTTTACGTTCTCTCTATCTGTCAATGCAGTACTGCCCACGTGGCCAGCTGTTCCTCCCTGGAGACATGAAAGGGTCATGCTGCTCTACCCTGATGCCTCGTCTCTCAGAAATGGTTGAAAATTAAAGCATTTGAGAATTCCATCCCACAGTTCAATTTGACTGAAACTGGCCAACAGGCTAAAAGATAATTGAGAAAAATAGTGGACTGACACAACAATATAATAAACCTAATTTTATTAGGTAATCGGGCAATAAATGGTAGAAAGCAAATACTGGAGCAGATTAAATGTGGGAAAAGTGTTTATAAATATTTATCCAAGCATTTAAATACACTCAAGGTGACCATTTTTTGCCTGTTTTGCAATTCAATTTTAGCATTTCAATTCACAGCCATATGAAGACCAACAAGAGAACAAACACCCTGATAGTTACACTCATACCGCAAAAGTAAATGTGAAATAATACTTTTTTCCGAGACTTTTTTAAAAAAAGTGACAGGGAATTATTAAACATTTCTGTCAAAACATACAAATTTCGAATTTTAAAACGGGTATATCAGACTATTCAGAAGCCAGATTTTGAATATTGTTGTTACCAAGTCAAAGAATAAAAATATATCACATGGTTTGTGGTTTGTGCTGAGTTTCTAGAATTTTCAATAAACCTGAAATGAATAAAGTTAGACCAGAAATCCTTTGCTGAAGTGATTAATAGAAATATTTCAGAAATGTGAGTTGTGAAAGGGAATACATAATTATGCACACACACACACAAATTGACAAGTTTAGGAAAGAAGAAAGATATCTTGTATAAGTTGCTCATTGTAATGTATTTTTCCAGTTCCTGAGTCATAGAAACATGTTATCATTAAATGATTTTTGAAGATATTTGTATTTTCTTACCTTGAATGCAGTTTAGATGGATGAGCTACCATTGTTCTCCGTGTTTCTTGAATTAGGAGAATGCATTTCTAAATTCAATTTCATCCTCAGTGGAAATGGTTTCTCTGACTCTGGTAATCTTTGGAGAAGAATTATACACAGTCTATAAAGCTTCAAATTTCAAAACCTAATTTTGAATGTTAGTCAAGAGGTTAATTTAAGATTCATCTTCCAAAAGGGTAGTTAAATAAAACTGATAGAAGGCTGGAACTTGTCGAGTGGTTGAGAGGTTTATCAGCATGTGAGTACGAGTTCATTAATTTTAATTAGTATAATCACTAATGTTGCATTAACAGTTTGGTGAGAGAAAATAATTGCTCACACCCACTGTATTAGATTGGGAGATTAGAATTCATTTTATGAGGCAATTAGCATTTCAGGGATTTTTTTTTTTAAGACTTTTATGATCTGCCATTGCAATAGCCTCCTTCACCAAAAAGAGTTTAAATTAACCATAACTTTCATCCTAATTGGAAGCAAAAATTAATATAGAATTAAGTGTGAACCAGTAATCCCACTGCGATAAGCAGGCAGCTAAAGCCACAAACCTTGATTAGTTTATAATGACCTGTTTTATTTCCCAGACAATGGTAGGCATTATCTGTCCTCAATTCATTATCCTCTCAGAAAGTTTATATTCTTGAATTTTATACAGCAAAACAAATAAAATATGATGAAGGGAAAAATAGAACAGTACTACTGAAGTAATAATTGTCAAAAAAAAAGCTGCCAATTTCAAGAGTAAAGCTTAACATGTCAATTATTCTTCATATCAAATGCCAGAGGAAGAAGAAAGAGCTCCCTTTGACATCCAGTGCCTTGGGAAGAGCTATGGATTTCACAGCAACAGCAATCACAACCCTGCTCTATCCATCACAACCTTTGGCAGCTACTGATACAATGAGAACAGATGGAATTGTCATCCTGCTTGGCAAGGAAGCCCTGGTCATCTGAGACTTAGGACAGTCTACCCAAGAGATTGCCTTCCAAAACATCCTGTCAAGAAATGTGCAAGCTCTGGTGGGAAAATGTGCTTACAGCAAGGCTCTAGTGAAAGCTTTCATGGTATCCATAACAAAACAAGACAATGCACCCTTTGCAGCAAATCTACCACTCATTATATGGGATTATGCTTGTACCTGGATAAAAAAAAAAATCTCTGCTCAAAAATCCCAAATCTGCTAAGAGTAGGATGTGGCATGGAGGAGAACAACTGTTAAATGTTAGAACTATAATGTAGTTCATGTCATTTTGGGTAGATATACTAAAATAAGGGGATGTGGGGCACTATTTAGGGAATTACATTAATCTTCCTAGGACATATGTTAAAGAAATATGTACCTATTAGATAGATGCTGCTATAAGGGACATTAATGGATGTAAGACATGTACCTTTAGAAGAGGAGTTCAGAGAAAAAAAATGTTTAAACAGCTAAAATTTAGGCACAACTAGGCAGACTGGATCCAGTCTCACTGGCATCAGCTGGTGTCACCTTTAGAAGCTGAACTACTCCAGCTAAGATCTGAATCCTGCAGTCTAAGGGCTGCCTCACTCTACAGGCTGCAGAGGCAGTCCCAGGTAACCAGGTTTCCGTCTGGGGTGGGTGAAATAAATGCTTAAAATTGGGTAAGATGAATCATGACCAGCATGCCTGTGCCTTAGGGTTTGTCTATGCACACAGTTACTGTGGAGAGACATTACTCTTCCTGAATAACATTACATGTGAATACACTTTTGGCTGAGTAAGGCTTATTTCTTTTCAACAACATCCACTTGAGAGAGGCAGAGCAGTTTGCTTTTTAGTCCTCACATGGAATTCTTCTGCAAGAGCTGCTGCCTTTTTAGTGAGCTGCTCTACCTTAATCCAAATTTACTTTAGTATAAAAATGCCCTAAATCTGCCATCCAATCACCTTTGAGAGCAATCTAAGATTTATGATGGTAAGGGCATCAATTAGGCACAAATACATTGACCAAAAAAATAGTGATGGTATCATATACAATAAAAACTGACATTTATTTCACAAATTATGGGTGTAATAAAGCCTGTTGTTTCAGTAAAAATGCCTGTATTTGCCCGTATGTTTCATTAAAGAATAATAACGCCATTCATATTTCATTCCCTTGTTCCAAGCAGCAACAGTCTTAACTATATAAAATGCCCCATGCTGTCCTTGCTTTGTTGGGTTGTTTTTTCCTTTTAATCAGATTTTTTCCCCTGAACTAATGAAATTGCTCTTTAAACACATACATCATTTTCATTTGAAGCGACTTATCATGGCTCAAACAGTTTGTCTGTTCTCCGGGAGAACGAGGCAGCCGCCATCTCCTTGCGCAGTGCAGATCCAGGCCAGGACTGCCTCTGATCCCCGGTGCGCCGAGTTCTGGTGCTGCTTTAGGCGGAGTACGGGTGACTGCTGTCAGTGGGGTCTGCACCTTGCATACCTGCACTGGTTTCTGCTTGCTCTCACATGTAATTTCTCTCTTCCCACAGTATGTGCCGACCCGCTGTGCAGCTGCGCAGGCCTCCACGGAGCAAGGCCTGCTCCCTCCCTGCCACCACCACGAGGCCGTGCACGACCCCCAGCTGGTGCCCTGCACGTGCCCGCTCTTCTCCTGCCCCTGGGAAGGGCACCTGGAGGTGGTGGTGTCCCACCTGAGGCAGACCCACCGCATCAGCATCCTGCAGGGCGCCGAGATCGTCTTCCTGGCCACGGACATGCACCTGCCCGCGCCCACGGACTGGATCATCATGCACTCCTGCCTCGGCCACCAGTTTTTGCTGGTGCTCAGGAAGCAGGAGAAGTACGAGGGCCACCCGCAGTTCTTTGCCACCATGATGCTGATCGGCACACCCAGCCAAGCCAACAACTTCACCTACCGCCTGGAGCTCAACAGGAACCAGCGGCGCCTCAAGTGGGAGGCCACCCCCAGGTCGGTCCTGGAGTGCGTTGACTCTGTCATTTCTGACGGGGATTGCCTTGTGCTGAACACTTCCCTGGCTCAGCTCTTCTCTGACAACGGGAGCCTGGCGATAGGAATCGCCATAACCACCAGCAAAGTTCACAGCACCGAGGCTGAAATGTGAGGGGAAGGAGGAAGAGGAGGGGAACAACAGCAACTACTATGGTGCTCTAGCTGCCTTCTGAGAGCCAGAACTCACAAACTCTTTTTCCTTTTTGTTTTTTTTTGTGGGGGGGTGGGTCTCAGGTCTTTTATGGTATTTAGTACTTGTCCACAGTGGGCATTATGTAAACATCCCGTGGTTACGGTCCCTGTGTCATGTATTTACCCTTTTGCTAATACAATTTTATGAGAAATTTTAAAGAGGCTAATCAATTTATTGTCGCCCTCCAGCAGCACTGGAAATAACACTTGTTAATGAAAAGTGCACCCAGGGTGACGGGCAGAAACCTTTGGTCTGACCATGCTATGCAAATACATTTCCTTCATTGCCTGCCTAATGGACCAGAGGCCCCTGTGCCTGATGAAGGATCAAGCATTCCACTACAGGACAAGAACACCCAGGTTTCCATACTAGCAATAGTGATTTAACTCCTGTATTTTGGGCACAGCCAAGCCCTGTGGGAGCTGGCAGTTTCAGAGCTCCCTTCAGCTTCTGAGGAAACTACTTTCTCACATAAACAGTGAAAGCTTAGAAGAAAAAGTCACCTCCTCTGCTGAGCAAAGGGCTGGGATGCCTCATCCTGCATTAAATCAGGAATGACAGCTAGTGGGTGGCCACTGTGAGCATGGCTAAATCTCATTCTTGTACCATAAACAGCAGGGAGAGGTTGCTAGATGGTCTGGCCATAGAATGGATGTAACCATACCCAGCCATTGGGGCATTTGTCTTTTTAACTGCTGCTTCCTTAAGCATTCAAATAGAGATTTGCAGAAAATGAAGCAAAAGATGGGTCCCAAGTTGGGTACAAATCTCACTCCTGAATTATGTGCCAGTTAGACCCTCAATTTGTGCTGCTAAATACTGATTTACAGCAATATAGATCGGACACCTGTTTGCAAATTGGCTTTGAGACTTGACATGCACTCCTTTATAAAAAAATGCAATGCTTTATCCCTTGCATCCATTTTGTAGGGTGGTGGTGAGGGGTGACTGTCACTCCTTCTGCTGAGGGTGTTTCACAAACAGCGATGGTCACAAAAATACACAGGTTTCTCTAAGTGCTTCTCCCTTGGATGGTCCCTTGGGGGAGAGTTGGAGACAGGTGCCTCTCCTGTCACTCATTCCCATCTGCAGTCAGGCCTGTTTCCTCCATGGCCAGCAGAGCAGTGAAATCCCACTGCAGTAGGTGTCGTGTTGGAGGAGGGGGCTCAACAGATAGTGTGATACATGAGAAGCATGGGAAACTGTCTTTTCCTGCTTTCCCTTCTGCCTGTGTGTGGCTGTGGTCTGTCTGCTCCCAAATGAATTTTCAAGAAACATCTGGTGGGTTGGATCAGTTAGTAGCTAGAGAGACTGAGGCTCACAGCTTGAGCCCCTTGGAAATCCAAGGAAGGGAGGGAAACAAGCCAGGAGCAGTCCTTCAGTGTGTCAAAATGCATCCCACTCTAGCTTTGGGTAGGCAAAACCACTGATGCTGATCTCTCCCACCCATTGCTCTCCTGAGGATTATTATAAATGATGCATGAAGCAAAATTAATTGCAGTTTTCCTGAGATGAATGCCATGCAGGTAAATGTCTCTTGAGGCATAGATGCACCTCACCTCCTTACCTGGACTTTCATAGAAGGTCAGAGAAGGGTGAGGGTCTCTTCAACAGGCTGCTCATGAGCACAGAAGCTGAGGTCTGAGGAAGTCTCAGTCCCTGTAAGAAAGCACTGGAGAACAGCTTCCCAGCACTCCCACCTCTGAATTTAGGGGGCCAAGGGTGGCATACTGATTTGCAGTGCTTCACTGGAATAGGCAGGCTTCAGAGTGGCTGGCTTTTTCCCTGCAATGTTAAATATTCAGGAGCAGCAAATGCTGCCCTTTCCCTAAATGATAGCAATAAATAAATCATTGGTGTTTTTGTGGACTGAAACTGGCTTCTCCAGCTCCTCTAACAATTATTCTGCTGCTGAATTAAAACAAAGCAAAAGCAATAAAACCTCAATAAAACCAGTGCCTCTAGTTTAAACTTCCTGACATCTTTGTACACGGGGATAGAGACCAAATGTAATGATGCTTTTGTTGCCTGACTACAAGTTCTAGGGGGAGGTATATTACTTAGCTATTCATTTTTTTAGTCTATTTACTTCTTGTTCGTTGGCACCTTTTTTTTCTTGAAATATCTACTGAAATGTAGGTATTTTGGTGTATGGTCCTTGCCAAAGGACCAGTGTACTTCTGGCAGGATGAGTGTGACAGTATCAGCTCTCTGGAATGGGTATCTCCATCTCTTGCCAGCACCCTAGTTTCAAAGGAGGCACAGTGGAAATGTGACCACCCCAACAAAACCTCCCACACACCCCATGTGTTCTTCTCCCAGAGCTTTCTTGTGACCACACCAACAGTTCAGCTTTTCCATTTTGTCTGCAATCTTCTCCCCTCATCTCATGCCTGCCTTTCTCAGCCCATTCTCAAGCCTTCAGCTGTGGTTTCACCCTTTGACTTGCAGAGCCCATGGCACTTCTTGTCTTCTCACATTTGTACCTGTTGGATGCCATTGTTTAAATGGTTCTCACTGCTTTCTGAAGCCAACCAAGTAACCTCCTTCATCAGTTTACTCCACATCTGCAAAGACCCAGCTCTGGCAGGGATTTCAGAAATTCAGATACCTTGGAATATGGATGAAAATCTGTCCAGTAAGGTTCCCAGTAAAGAAAAGGAAGACATATTTTGGGGAGAAATGAGATATGGTTGCCTAAATCCAGCTTTCATAAGCAACATGAAGTGCAAATGTTTTAAGGTATATTTAAGGACTTTCTACTATAGAAGACATTGTAATTCTGTTATAATTCAAAGTCTATGAGCAGCCTTATACTGCCATAAAGCAAAGGTGAAGCAAATATTCCACATGGTAGGACATAAATCCTACAATACTGGCAAATAGGATCAACAATGAAATTCAGTTTGCAAGCATTCTTGCAGTGCTCGTGGTATAACACTTTTTACAGATCTGTTTATGGTTGAAAGGTGGCTGAAGCTTGGCTTCCTAAATTTGATCTGAAATCAGAGCTTCTAAAACTTATTTTGTACTCTAATATTTTGCATCTTTATGATGTATTACACCTGAATTCCTGCCTTCCCATAAAGAACACAGCTTTACATCTCTTTGAAGTAAGGAAGTA
Organism: Muscicapa striata striata; assembly: GCA_030060385.1. Classification (NCBI taxonomy): domain Eukaryota; kingdom Metazoa; phylum Chordata; class Aves; order Passeriformes; family Muscicapidae; genus Muscicapa; species Muscicapa striata. The sequence goes on along the minus strand of JAREIS010000016.1, from coordinate 7,359,650 downwards.
TCCTTCATGTGGTCCAGGAGGAAATGAGGTCTTTCAAAATTGCTATGCAGCTGTTGCAAAATTCTGTTTTCCTACCTACCTGAGAGTGATGTTCCCTCTTTGTTTTGGTGGGGTTTCAGATTTTTTTTGGGTTTTTTACACAGACAAAATATTGGCTTTGCGTTTGTGGTTTTATTTTTAGGATTTTTATATATCTCTGTTCACAGATGGATTTTCTTTTTCTTAGTTTAGTAAATTGCAACAATAATTTCATCAGACTGAGACAGATGGATTGCTACCAGACCCACTAGAAAACCTACTTTGGTTCTTCTGCACTATCCATCAGACACCGTGTGAATTCAAATGTCAGATCTGCAGTAAAACAGCATTAGTGCTTTCAGCTCAATCCCATTATGAATTAAGTCCACATCATATATCCATGACTCCTTATAAATCAGCTGTAGAATCCTGAGCCTCATCATCTTGAAGATGACAAAGGGTCTTGCTGTGCCACTGCTGGCTGCAGGACTTGTTGGGAAGTAGGGCAGTAGTCCTCTGCTCACTGGACTTGATATCACACCTGTTTCATACCATCCTTGATGAATACAGGCCAGCAAACTACTGAAGGAACAAGAGGTGGTAAATTCTGGACAAGTCAGGGTTGTAGCAAAATGAGTCACAATAAATTACTGGATCTTACTGCATGGCTCTCTCTTTTGTGCATCCAAGGAACTAAATCCAATTGACAGTACTGTAGTAGAGGTGATTTATCTGTTTTTCCAGCCCAACACACACCTGAAAAACACTTTGATTGGAGAAGAGTCCATCAGAACAGAGTTAGATGAGCTTCTTCTGCAACTGAATCAGAAACACCTTCTAACATGGAAGAGCTGTTTGAGCTGTTCAGACACAAGCATAATTTTTTAAATTTTTTTTTTTTTGAGCTCATTACACTCTGCCTGCCAACACCATCAGACTGAAGGGTGGAAAACAAAGACTGCCATGTGTCACCAGCAGAACTCTTCACACACAAATATGATTTCTTTTCTGCAGAGATGAGCCTGCAGAAATAGAGAGGGTTTTTCACAGCAGGGTAGCACAGGACAGCACCTGCAGGCTCCAGAGGTGTGCACACAGAGCTCGTCCTCCAGACAGAAACTACTCAACAAGAACCCCTTGGAGTGCAGCCACAGAGGGGCTGCCAGGAAAGCAGTCAGATCTCCTGGGAGCAGCAAATAGCAGGAGTTGAGGCTCTGTGTAGAGACATTTCTCATCAGCACCTTCCCCCTGGCTCCAGGGTCTCTCCTCTCCTGGGAGCCTTGTCTCTGCAGCAGTGCAGGTGATCAGATCCACTGGGTCTGCATGTGAGGGGTCCTGCACAAGGATGCTGCACTGTGAGTGCAAACACCCAGCCCCAGTCCTGCCCAGCTCCTTGGGGCTTGGGGGGCACCCAGCTACCTGCAGCTGCTAGTGATTCCTCCAGGTCCTGACACCTGACAGTTTTGCTGTCTTTCACCTGCACAGCTCCCACCAGGGCAGTAAAGGTTTTTTTGCTGAAAACCATATAAAAAAATCTTTGGCAGAACATCACATTAAACCTCTACCTCATACCCCTGGCTAGGACTATAAACACTCATTCTTCCTCCACACAGGCAATAGACTAATGCACAGCCCTCTTATCATCCTTTGGGCTCTGCCACTGCAGAAAATGCATGTGAAAGATCAGGAGGCAGTGATCATCTTCAAGGGAAGAGTGATTTTCATTGCAAAGATGGCTCTTCTCACAGTACTTTTACAAAAGGATGCTAGGCTCCAAAAAAAGAAACTAACAAACTGTAGTGGAGGGCAAATGGGAAACACCAATTGCAAAGCCTGCTATCCTTCAACCAGAATGAGCTTTATGTCTTCCAGGTAGGGAAAATCCTCCTGGGACGTTGCCTATCTGAATACATCACTTAATCTTGTAGAAAGCTCTAGGAAGAGAGGTTCTTCCTGATAGAAATTGCATCAAGTAACCTTATTGAAGATAAATGGCTTTGAACTTTCATAGCAACAGTGATGAAGTGCTTCAGACGTCCATGCAGTACAGACTGAAAAATCAGAGCTTTTAGACAAAGAAATAAACTTATTCAAATGCAAATGTGAGATTTAGGGCAGAGTTTCCAGGTGATCTTAAAAGCCCTTTTCTTATTGCTGAGACTGGATGTCTGCAAAGCAAGAGATATTTCACTGCCAGCCAGGTCCTATTGTCTTCAGTTCAGGAAAAAACTCAGATATTCTTTGTTTCTCTGCTAAGTGAGACCACTTTAAAAAGTAAAGCAAGCACTGTAATGTTTGAAATAAGTCTGGAAAGGATCTTTGTTTTCAGATCAGACTGCTTGGCAAGCAGAATGTGGGGAAAGCACTACTCCCACCTGTTCAAGGTGAATCCAGACTGGCAAGCAGAGTCCATGCAGGAATTCTCTTCATGTTGCAATCTCTGCTTCAGCCACTGAAGGTAACAGCTGCCAAGCAGCTGCCTTGAAGACTTTGATGATTCTGAGACTGTTCTCTAAATATCTACTAATATTGACTTTTAGGGTGAGATGGTTTCAGGGCATGAGACAGCAAGGCTCCACAGAGGTTCTGCAAGGCTCCTCAGTGTGAGTGCATGGAAGGCATGCAGGCAAGCCTGACATCTCTGCCTCTGCCTTTCACAGCAGGACCACTGGATACACCCACAGGGATCAGTCTGGCTATTTCCTAACAAACCATAGCAAATAGCTGGGTCACAAAACTGGATGCTACCATTCTAGAGTGGTTCAGTTTAACAGCAGCCAAAATCAGTGTGAGTTCCTCCCTCAGTTTTGAGAATTAAAGCAGGATCTGGCACATCAGAAATATTAGGTCCATTCTAATCACCATCAGATATTTCCTATTTCAGGATACAGGTTCCTCTCTGGCCTCTGACAATGACAGTAGACTACAAAACATGGCTGGGTACTACTGCAACTTCCACGGTACAGTTCTGATCCAGAGAGAGATCTCTGGGAACTACAGTAACACAAATGAATAATTGTATTCAAGTAATTAAATTTTAATCAATTTAATTAATTCAATTTCTGTATTCAATAACAGAAAATAATAACACAGTGAGGGCTGATGACATCTTTAAAAGTAGCAGCTGATACTGAAAGTAGTCATTACTTAAAGTGAGCTTCAGGAGAGGCCTGTGTTCTTGCCTAATGTGGAGGGAGATATCCAGGAGAGTGACAGTCTCAGGACTACTCTGATTACTCAAAAATATGCTGAACACACCAAAAAAAAAAAAAATATCCGCTACAGAGTCCTGAGTGAAACAGAAATATATTGCTGATGCCTCTGGGCAGCAGTTTCTTGTGGCATGTGTCCTTGGAAAAGGAATTCCAGTAGGCAGGGTTGAACTTCAGCATGTCACAGCTACTGTACTGTCACTTCCAGAGTTTTCTATAAGAAATCAGGACTGCAAAAAAAAAAAAGAGTATAAATATTGACTGGATGGTGTGACCAGTGTGAGAGCTGCCAAGGAGATTTATCCAGCTTCCTCAGGGTAAGCCTCCACACAGCAACTCTGCTGGATTGGCAGAAGACAGGGACAGCCCCAGGTACGAGGAGGACTGGCTGGATTCTTGGCAGACTGTGAATTGTTGCAATTGTACAGTGACTGTGTGTGATAAACTCCCATGCTGAAAACCAGTGAAGATTAAACCTGGCCCCTCCAGCTGCGTGTGTCTGCTCGGGCTGATGTTGACAGCCAGGCTGTGGATTATGGAAAACTCATTGGCCTTACAGCCTGTATGCAGGACTGGCATGTTTTGGAGGTTGTGTATACACTGAGAAGTCAAGTTGAAAAAGTATTTCAGCATGAGATGTGTCCTTAGTGTGCGTAATCATACTGTCTGTGCCGGATCACACCTCGCCCATGCCTCCAGATAGCTCTTCTCTCTGCTGGAACCTGCATGAATCAGAGCTGAATCACCAGCCATGGAGATCTCCAGGCACTGAGGAGAACCACAGGTGTGTTCACCCTGGAGGACCCATGGCTGTGCACTGACAGAAACACCAAAGAGCACTGACTCAAATAGGAAGAAATCTTTGTATATGAGCCATAGCGCCATGTTCCCACGTATCAGAGGATTTATTTCTGCAAAAAACACTCATCTTCACTCAAATTGCAACCTAAGTGAAAGCCCTGCTGTGACTTGTGAAGTTTCAGTGGTGGTTGCTTTTCCCATTGAGCCTCGAAGGCTGGCAGGTGAGATGGGCTCTCTTTTCCTCAGTGACACAATTTTCCTCTATAGGCACAGCATAGCTCTGCTCCAGGCTTAGTGATACTCCCCTAGGTGCAGAAACCCTCTCTGCACCATCTGGCCATGAGATCAGAATGATCCTTCCCAGACCAGTAAATGTGCTGCATTCATACTGCATTTGCTGTGAGGTCTGTGGTCTGACTACAGCACCAGCCAGCACAAGCAGAAGCCATCCTGCTGTAAGAGTTATACCACTTGTCAGGCTTAGACACTTGCTCAGCCATGATGGGTCAGTTGCCCATTAACCCAAATTAACCCTGGAGCCAAATTAACCCTACACACTGCACCCATCTAGGCTGATATACTGTCCAACCAAACAAACCCCATTCTCCTCTCCTGTTTGCCTTGAGCAGACACAACAGCCAGGTCTAGGGACAGGTCTGAACTCTCACAGTTAACTTAGAAGCTAACATGCCATGCAGGTGAAAATTGGCAGTGGGATAAATGACAGCAAAATTTAATTCAGATGCAAGGACTAGTGGACTTCATCAGCAGCTCAAAACAAGAATGGGAAATGCTGATACCGATTGTGTAAATGGAGATCATGGAAACGTGTCCAAATGCAAAGGCAACAGGAAAAAGACACTCCTAGGTCAAGAGGTTTTTCTGGAGCAGCCTTTAGTTTTGGTGCTAATGCCCTGGCAGAAAGCTGACATAGCTTGGCTTTTAGACCAGTTAGGTTGGGCAGCAGCCAAGAACAGCTTTTATTCATTACATGTAAACTGAGCAAATTGCTCAGGGAAGGGAGTCAATAAACATGGAGCCTCATGGCACAGTTTTCCCAGAGTGACCTTTCAAAGTCTAATTGCATGTTAAAAGACTCGATGGGAGTTGTCTCTGATCAGAGAAGCACTAATTGAACTGGACTGGGGACTTATTTGTACTCAAGTGGGAGTGTGTCAGAAAAGGGATGTGTAGTTAGAGACTGTTTTTTGCTAGCTCCCATGTGAGGCTGTGATCAGGAGAACTTCAAAAATTTTTGGCCTCAGCCTCTCTGGGAAAAGGAAGGAATAACAGTGGTTATGCTGGGAAACATCTTCATTATCACCAAAATCCCTATGGCTTACTGCTCTCTTCTCATCCAGTGGTGATAACCACACTCAGATCACTTCATCTAGGAGAGATTTTGATTGTGTTCATGGAGATGCATGACTCCAAGCATGATCCTCAGTGCTTGGGACCACAGCCTTCAGGCTGCAGCTCCAGCTCAGCATCATGGGGTATGGGTCACCACTCACAAGAGCTGGCTATCCTCTCATTCCCCCACCTCAACACTTCCTCCCTGGCAAGCAGCCTTGCCCCAGCCTAAACACTCCACAAAACTATCCTTATTCCTCTACAGGCAGCAATCTCTTCCCCTTCCAATGCTAAAAGGCTCTCTCTTTAAATCCTTTAAAATAAACATTTTCCAGCTGAAAAAGTGAACCCAAACCATCCTTGCATTATGTCAACATAATTGCACAAATATTCATATCCCCAGAGGGTTAGGGGATCCTGAGTTTCTCTTGAGCCTTGTGTTAGATGCCACATGTGATAACAGTGTCATTTCCCAGGACAGACACACTGAACCCTAAGGCAAGCTAGCCCAAGGCATTGCAGATCACAGGCACTCAGAAAACCAGCAAAAGGCTAAGACACATTCCTCCAGTTCCAGTGAGTTAGAAAGAGGCACCAAGGAGTGCACTGAGGAGGGCTTGGAGCTGGGCTGGCAAGGCGAGCACCCCTGGAACTCAGCAGAGGATTATGAAGGAGAGGGTTTCCTGGAAGATGACTACTGCACTATTAATGACAGTTCAGGTCACTTCACCCAAAGCTTAGATTATCCTCTGAGACACTGAGGTGTGTCCATCTATGAGCATCAATGAGCAGTGAGCCCATTTGCTCTTTTAAAATTCAAGCAGTATCACTGTGCTACTATGTCAAGAAAATGAATCCTTTGAGAAATTGAAACTTCTTTTTGGATAGACAGTGCAAGGCTGGTCCTTACAGAGCCATTGAATTGTTTAGGTTGGAAAAGACCTCTAAGATCATTGAGTCCTGCCATTAACACAGCATTGCCAAGGCCACCTCTAAACCATGCCACTCAGTGCCACGTGTCAAATCTTTTAAATACCTCTAGGGACAGGGACTCAGTCATTTCTAATGGGCAGCCTATTCCAATGCTTTACCACCCAATCCATGAAGTAATTATTTCTGAATTCTTTTCTTTCCAACCTGAACTTCCCCTGGAGGCCATATCCTCTCATCCTGTTGCTGGTTTCCAGGGAGAAGAGACTGACCCCACCTGCCCCCAGCCTCCTTTCAGGCAGTTTTAGAAGTGTAAGGTCCCACCTCAGCCTCCTCTTCTCCAGGTTGAACACCCCCAGCTCCCTTGGCCACTCCTCATCAGATTTGTGCTCCAAACCTTTCCCAGATCCATTGCCCATCTCTGGACATGCTCCAGCACCTGAGTCCTTCTTTTAGTGCCTAGAACTGAGCACAGGATTTGAGGTGTGGCCTCACCAGAGCCAAGAGCAGGGGGACAATCCCTGCCCTGACCCTGCTGGCCACACTATGGTTGATCAGGCCAGGATGCCATTGGACAAGCACAAATAACTGGCCTGAACTCAGGTAAATTATGCCAGATTGGAATTTAAGTAAAGAAAGTAGCATAGGAATAGGTAATTAACTGTACAAATCCTAATCCTTTTCTCCACACGTTTTAACACATATTTTTATTTGTTTTCATTCATATGCCACTGATTCCCCAAATATTTGATTTTGACTTAACACATTACATTGCATGAAGTGCTCTAATTTAACATGCAATGGTACCTCAGAGAGAATTTCTTAATCTGAACCAATGTATATAATCTTCTAGAAATTCTTATGATGATGAATTACACGAAAGAGCAGCAATAAACATTTCTATGGCTATCTATAAAACATTTCACAATGTGTGCCATGCAAATCCTATTTGACATTCTCAGCTCGTATCACCTGCTTGCATTGAAGGGCTACCTTTATGAAGAGGGTGCTGCATCATGAGACAGTTAAAATTAAATACTAGGAAGAAAAGAAAAGAAAAAAGAAAAGAAAAGAAAAGAAAAGAAAAGAAAAGAAAAGAAAAGAAAAGAAAAGAAAAGAAAAGAAAAGAAAAGAAAAGAAAAGAAAAGAAAAGAAAAGAAAAGAAAAGAAAAGAAAAGAAAAGAAAAGAAAAGAAAAGAAAAGAAAAGAAAAGAAAAGAAAAGAAAAGAATTGCCAAAAGGCACTGCCTGCTAAAGCTTGTCTTACAATTTGTTTGCTACATTTAATCTTCTACAGTCACAACTGGTTGGAAGAGAAAAGTGTCCCCATCACCAAAGGCAAAACAGAGGTCCCTGTACTCCTGCTTGGACTGTCCCTCATGAGCTGGATTTAGCACCACCTGCAATTTGTGGTGGGAGCCTGAAAATCCACATAGGAATCAGAGTTTGGACTTGTGCCTAGCCCAAAGCTGGTCCTTTGGGAAAGCAAAGAAAGGGGCTCTTGGCATTTTCTAATCTTTCTGTCATTGCATTAAATGGAATCAACATGAATCTGCTCCCTATTTCTTGCAGGCTTTGGGCATTGATTTTTGTCTGTTTGGGTTTTTTTCTGCTGGACAATTAACAGGGAATATACTTTAGCATTACCACGTAAGTTATCAAAGACCTTCACAGATTAATTACTTAATTTTAGGTTGGTTATTTGCAAGATCAGATTTGGTCAGGATCTCTAACCCTATTGCCTGTCAATCTCTCTTAACATCTTTTTTTTTCTTTGCCTTCTTATTGCCAAAAGCTGTTTCAGGCGCTCATGAAGCTTGATAGGAATTGCCTTGAAAATTCAGCTGAGTGATCAAAATTGACCAGACATGCAAGATGAATATTCATGGTTTATTGAAGCAACCTCCACCCTCTTCTCAGAGCAGGATACCTTCAGCTGACCTGTTGTGTCTCATACAAATTACTGCCTCATCACCATTCATTCCTCTGGAACTTAGCTGCAAGGGACATTGAGCTCATGTCAAATAATTCAGAAAAAAAGTGAAAGAGAACTGTATCTGATCCAGAGTGGAGGCACCTGAAATTTCCTGCTGTATCTGCAAATGGAAGTGGGCTTGAAGGCACTACAAGAACCAGCTTCTCCCACTGGACATGAAGCATGGGTGTTACCCCTTTGATTTTAGACAAGTGGAAGGTGAGTGTCTGCATTTGCTCAGGTGACCTGCAGTTTCTCTTTTGGAGGGTGGAGGTAGGGCACTTTGAGGATACATTTCAGGTATTTGAGTGATACATTTCAGGTATTTAGGCATTGACTTTAGGAGGCAAGGACTAAAATCCTTACATTGTTCACATCAACCTCCACTCTTTTTAGGGCTCAGATCTCCAGGAAAACCAGACAAAAACCTGTCCCAAACACCACAGGCTAGGAGCAAAGGTACTTTGTGCTTGCACTCCTCCCATTCGTTAAAATTGCCAAGGAAGGTCATTCATTTACCAGCTGGCAATAACAAAATGTTACCAAATGAGCACCCTGGGCTGTGGGTTAGCACTGGGCTCCAGTTCAGCAGCAAACAGAAAATTTGACTTTCATTGTCCTCATTTCTATGGCCTACCAGAGCAATCCTAGCCTTTCTTTCACCAAAGTTCAAACAGGAGAGCTCTACGCTCTCAGGATTGACAACTTTCTCCACAACAGAAACAGAAAAAATTACTGATGATGAAGGAAGGAGATATGAGAGGTGACTTTCCTCCATTTACCAACACACTAGTGGTTGCAGAGCAGACACTGATTTGCAGAGAAGTCAATTTTGCCTTAAACCCCAGACAGGAAGGGGCAGAGTGCCTTTTGTGGACCAAAATGATGTTTGGGGAAGGCATTGAGGTTACTCCTTTAATACAGCCAGATTTCATGTGCAGCAAAAAGAGGGACTAAAAATAGAGCAAGATGCTAATGAGGCCCTGGCACACACCATCTGCACAATAAGATGATGATTCTTTTTGAAAATGCAATAATTTAAAGGGTTGTTTCATTTTGTTTCATTCTGCTGCTGCAAAATGTCCAAAAACATGAGGCTGTTTGGGTCTTCAATTTTTATTCCTTAATCTTAAGAAAATGAAATTGTAATGGACAAAGAAGAAAACAACTAGAAGCAAGAGTTGTTTTATTTTTCCCAAGGCTGCTCACATGTGATCAGCAAACAAAGTGGGTCAGAGCAGGCTTTCATAACACTTCAGGTGGATTTCCACACAGCCCAAGATGGGGGTTCAGGATATTTTTTGCAAAGAGGGACTTTTGACTCTTTTTCCCAGTTTGTTGCCTCCATTGCAGACACCACTGGGAGCTCCCTGTTTCCAGCTTGGTCACCTCTACACCCAAAATCCACCTGGCAGCTGCAGGTTAGCCTTGTACACTTGCTTTTGTGACACACCAGTGATTCCTTGTCTGCCCCTTTGGCTCACACACAGATTTTCCCTGGGGATGGACATATCACTACCCTGGGAGGGAGACAAGGCAGAGGGAAGGACTTGCTGGTATCTCTTAGGAGCATGGGCACAGCAGAACCCAAATCCAGGCTGGGATGCAGCTGTTGGTGCTGAGGCTGAGCCATCCCCAACTCCGGTGCACCCAGGCAAAATTGCTCAATGGTTTGGGCATGGTAAGGACTGTATGATGCAGGCCTGTGTAAACTACACCTCTGAAGGAAACAGGCTGAAAATCATAGCAGGAAGATAACTGCTCAGGAAACTATCTTTTTTTTTTTTTTTTTTTTTTTTTTTTTTTTTGTCAGAGAGAGACAGCTACCTGCCTGTTAGCAGTCTATGCTGGTGGATCATAAAAGCATGCAGCAGATCAGGAACTGTTTTCTGTGCTTTCTGGCACAGGCACACTCATCTCACATGCTCACTCATCTGCCTTATTTATAGGAATAATTGCTACTCTGGGAGAGAACAAAACAGGTATTGTCTCTTAATGCTCCCATTAGACAGAGCACACAGATGGTAATTAATACACCATAGCATGGCTAAATTGTGAGGAGAAATTGCTGCAACAAGAAGTCACCCCAAGAACAGCAGGATTCAGATTGGTGTTCATTTCAAGATCAACTGCTTCTTCATTCCTTGAAGAGCTAGGACCAGCTATTTTACATTATAGAAGATTTATTTGTCTGCTTTCATGAGTTTTGTGTCACAATGGAGCTTTGTTATCTTTAATAGATTCATGTATTCCTTCCCTAGTGCTTTGTCAAATAATAATACTTACAAGGCAATAAAAGGGAAAAGGAAACACAAAGTAAAGAACCACCCCCTGTACCATAACTCCTGGGTAGTGTGTGTGTATTTGTGTGTGTGTGTGTAGGAGAGGGGTTGTTTATTGCACTGTCCAGCACAGAATTAAATAATTTACCATCTACATGCAAATGTATCCTTCATTTAGGTAATAAACTGCACCCTTGTATAATTTACCCAAACAAAGGAGCTGTGAGGACATCGCCACTAATCTTCAAAAATCAACTGTGCCTTTTCAAAAGGGATTTTTGTCTTTCTGTGAATTGATCAAACTTGACAAGTAATTTCAACCTAATGTTCACGGCTACCCTTCTCTCTCTTCACCATCTGTAGGTGAGAAATCCTATTTTCTGGAAGTGACAGGGTAATGCAGGAGGCTGCAGACATCTGTAAAAAAAAAAAAAGAAATTGGTTTTCCCAGAGCTAAGGCAAACCAAAGGTGGATTCAGGAAGGATATGAGTGGCTTTTAGCAAATTATAAATTCTTTATACCAGCAACTGCCCAGATGGAGTCATGTATTCTAAGCCCCTAAGTTTAATGAGAGCATCTCAGAGATTAAAACATCTCTGTATTTAAAATGCTGTAGTAGAAATGCTTTCCCTGGAATAGCCTTGCTCTTGTTAGCAAATAAAGACTCTCAAAAGAAATTAATTCTACAAAGTTATTGCATCAATGAAAACTACATTATAGACAAAGAGACTTGAATGTAAACTCAATTTGCTGGCAGATTTGTTTGCAAAAATACTAGCTTTGACTGAAAGCTGATCAGTTCTACATCAAGCAGTAGAGGTGAAATAGGAGAAAGATCAGTTACCATGCCAGGAGGATCACTGACATGACTGAGATTAATCCAAAACAATTACAAGAGAATCTTGTGCAAATTTTGGTGTTTTCTCACAGGAAGTACAATGCCAGATTTAGGGCCATTTTGGGCCATATCAGGACACTTCAGAGAATAGAGCCCAGCCCCCATATGCACCAGTGGATGGAGATTCTTGTATCCCTAGGCCAAGAGTATCCAACCTCAAACATAAGCACATCTGTGTGTAATCCACATAAATACACCAATGCTGAGGGAGTAATTATTTTCTTTTTACTATGCACGTTCTTTCTCCCTTTCTGGATCACTGCTGCTCCTGAGAAATTGTTCAGGGTCATTTTCCCTAGCAAGTAGGAGGTTTTCATGTGATGCATCAGACACCCTCACAGCCAGCTCAAAGTGAAAGTGTCTTTTATTCACCATGCCTCAACCTAGATAACTGGAGCCAGCTGCTGGGTCCTGCTGCATGTGCTGCCTCCCAGAGCCTAAAGGCAGGCTGCTCCCCACACACACTCCCAACACAGAGGCATTCCCTACATCCTCCTCTCTTCAACCCTCTTTGGGGGTGCTTTTTGGCATCTTCAGGACAGACACATAAGCTGAAGTGCTCTTGAGTAGGAGGAGGCAAAGTGGTGGCCAGCAGAGGGGAGTTAAGGCTCAAGGCCAGCTGAAGCTCAGGTTAAAGCTCCTGGCTGGGCGAGGGTGGCAATGCACTTTGGTGTCACAGTAACTTCTGAAGTTCTGAAATCTGCTTTAATTTCCCCATTAGAAGAAATCCCATAGCTTCTGATGGTTTTCACAGCAGAGGATTATGTCAAAGGAGATTGAAAAGGTCCCTTGGAAGATTGAAAAGGTCAGGGTTTATTCAGGTCTTTCTGTATTTCTCCCCCTTTGTTTCCCTCCCTCAAGGATTTAACCAGATGGTCCACTGCAGACTTCACTAAAACAGAATGGGAAAACACAGTCAAAATCAATACATGATCACAAAATGTCTTCTTCAGGAAAAAAAAAAATAGAAGCTAGTAAAAATATATTTTTTTATTAAAAAAAAAAAATATCTCTGCCACTAGCCTAAATGTATTTTCCCAGCCATCCCAGCTGAAAGAATAATTAAGATTCTTTCTGTTGTTGGGTAGATGGACACTATATTAGCTCCTCCACCAAGACAATTACCCTCATCTCAAGGTCTGGTCACTGCTGGGCAATGCAGGTCTTTGGGTTTTCTGATTGCACACTGAAGAGCTGATACCTTAGATTCGCCCTGTGGGGGCACTGGCAGCAGTGAAGTCAGCAGAGCAGGGGCAGGCTGGCCATGCAGAGACAGAGATGAGATTGGGTTTGGTCACACAACTCAGCAGAACGGATTTCAGAGGCAGGAAAAGGCCAGGTATGTTTGTTTCCACTTCAATAAGGGGAGATTTCATTTTCATTTCGTGTTATTAAATAGCCATTTGCCAAAATACATTGGTCTACATTAACAGCATTGCTATTGCACATAAAACAAAACAAAGCATTTCTATTAATTCATCATTTTTTTGAACAATTCAGTCCTGACGAATACTAAACCTTTGGGCTTCCCGAGGTTGTGGGCTTTAACCCATTGTGAGGTCAGAGAGACAGACTCCACTGCAAAGAGCTCTCTCCTCTCCTCTCCTCTCCTCTCCTCTCCTCTCCTCTCCTCTCCTCTCCTCTCCTCTCCTCTCCTCTCCTCTCCTCTCCTCTCCTCTCCTCTCCTCTCCTCTCCTCTCCTCTCCTCTCCTCTCCTCTCCTCTCCTCTCCTCTCCTCTCCTCTCCTCTCCTCTCCTCTCCTCTCCTCTCCATCTGTCAATCATCCATCAAGTCAGGCAGGACTGGAGCTGCTGTTCTCACCACCAGCACAAAAAGGTTTATTAAGTTTTCCAGATCATTTGGGTCACTGAAGGGAGCAGGGCAAGAGCTCAATGCCAAGAAAACCTTCATTTTTCTCTGAAAGGAGAGGCAGCAGCCTAAGTTACTGCCAATTTTCACAAAGCCATAAAAGTCCAGCAGTATCACTAAGATAGGATTCAGTCCACAGCTCCTCATTATTCAAAGGGATGGGAGGATATGGAGACGCCAGAGTAATCTGGAGCAGACAATGAAAGTTGTCAAGTCTCCTCTGATTAAAACTGCAAATCCTAGCACCCTAACCCTAATCCTTTCCTGTGGAAAGGGGAGATTAGTCTGGGTCCCGAGAAAAGATAACTCTATCTTTTCCTTAAGTTGCATGTTAAAATTCAATCTTCTCTCAGGAGACGGGGGGGCATGGATATTGCTTTTTCTCTCCCTCTAATTAGAAAACCATAAGAAAGTAAACACTGATGCTTGCACAGTGACTGGCATAGCAGAGCTCTCTGCTCACTGATTGCTTCATTAGCACCCCAAGGTTACCAACACTTGGCCAGGGAGGCTATCCATAGGGATCTCTTTCCAGCCCCTGGAGGTTATATGGTGTTTTGTAAGATACTGAAGCAACCCATAAACTTTTGTTTCCATGTGCAAAGTGTGAATCATCAGCAAGCAGGCATGCTGTCAGGGAGCACAGCAGGATGCCAGGACACTTCATCCACTCTGCCTCCTTGGCTCTCTAGTCATTGGGAGCAATACTTCAATGGGATTATACTCTACATGATCTGCATAACCAGGGGTGATCCTGATGTCTCTGAGGGTCCCAATCCAGCCAAATCTTAACATCCCTAATGTCAGCAGGTCTTCAGGCTGTGAAGGCAGCTTTCTCAGCAGCACTCTGAAGTGATGCAATCATGTGTTCTGTAATAAGGAGCTCACAGCCCATGGCAGAGCCTGAAATGGCCAATGTCCTGTGGGGACAGGGACAGAGGCAGCCCCATGACACAACTGGCAGCCAGTGGGGTGGGCATTCAGGAGAGGCTCAGTGTTGGTACATGGTGAAACTCTCCCCTCTCTGGTGTCCTCTGCCACCCTTAGGGCCAGTGAGAGCCCCATGTGTTCCCTCCTGGCTGACACCTGGGCAGGAACAGAGGCAGGCGTGCAAGGGAATGAACAGGGAAGGACTCCACAGAGCATAGGGGCTTTTTCCAGCCCCCACTGCTGTCAACACTTCCTCCTCACAGCATGGCACATCCTAGACAAATTTTCTTCACTCAGTTTTTCAAGCCACTGTGCTCACCAGTGCCCCCACAAGGGGCTGCTAGGTTTCAGCAGGAAAAGGCCAGTTTGGAATATAAGGTGGAGCAGAAAAACACAGCTGGAGAAGTGCAGTCACCACAGGGCAGGGGTCTGCCACTGCAGGGGTCAGCAAGGCCTGCTGAGGGGCACCAGAATGAGTCTCTGCCTCTGAACAAACCCTTCACAAAGCCTGGAGAAGATGACAGAGTAGCAGCCTGCATTGATGTGACACTTTTTTGTTAGCCCAGCTGTGACTGTGCTCAAATAGTGACAATAGTAAGTCCCTGTGTCTTGGTTTCCAAACCAAACACAGATGAGACCTTTGTGATCAACTGGAAACCCTGCTGGTGTCTTTAAAAGATGTCCATGGGAGGACTACAAAGCATGAGCAGTAATATTTTTTTTTCACAGCCTAACTGTGTTTTGAGAAGGGGAGGGCAATGCTCATTAGCAGCACAAATGTACCAACCTGTATTTTCAGCCTATTAATATGGTGGCTAGCGTTAATGGAAATATAATGGAATGAGATGCTTTTAAAAGTATGGGATTTAGCACAGTCAGGGAAAAAAAAATCAAAGGCATTAATGAAATTTTAATGAGAAAATCAGCTTACAGTAATTTTACAGGTAATGATTATTTCCTTGATTTGACTGCCCTGAATAGCTTTGCCTTTGGTAGGATGCACTTGCAAGGTGTGCACATGAGGGCAGTGAATGATGCATTACAGGCCACAGCTATGACTGTCCTGGGAAAGAAACATGGTTTGATGTACAGAAAATTGTCTGCCTGGATGAAAGGCTAGAGCCTGACCACCCCCTTTCCACCAAAGAGAAAGGAAGGGATCTTGGACCTGCTTTGTCCATTGGCTGCTGTGGCACATCATATCACAATTCAGTTATTTCAGTATTTGGAGTCACCTACCCTCCTCCTTTGGAGCTGGAGCTCAGGCTCTTGGCATAGGTGGTGCACCCTGCCCTCCAGCAGCATGTGCTCCTAATTAGGCACTCAGTATAAACCCAGTAATACACAGGATTTTGTCACTACACATGCACATACTCATGCCCACCTTACAGAAGTTTTCTCTTTGCTAGGAAGTGACCAGTGCTTTTACCCCACTCTGGGGCTTGCTAACATCACAGCTGTCCATCAGTGAAGCTGATCTAGAGGGATTGAGTGTAGGTACAGAGGATCAGGCAGGAAAATGTCTCCCTTGTCCCACAGAGACAGCATCACCATGATCCTCTGCTTGGAACACATCTTGCTAATCTCACATGATTGAAAAATTACATGAGTAGCATGGTTAAATCTGTGTGCATCTTAAAGGACATAGCCTCAAAAAGACACAGTGCTGTTCCTGGAATCTGACATCTGGAATATCCTCTCACCCTTCTCCAGTTCTGCACTAATTACAGAGAGATACCTCTGTAAGGCATATTGTCTCTGGTCCCCCATAAAGAGCTGGATCATGGTAGTTAGCCAGGGAAGAAACCCCCTGTGACAAAGACTTAAAACTGCTGGTGCCAGCTACTACTGGTCCAAAATTCATAAAATTTTGGGAAAGGAAGGAGCAAATCTCCTAGCATGAGCCCCTTGACAAAATTAAGGTCCCTTTGATTTCACTCAGTATTCTGACACTGAGCTCAAAACTTCTTGCCGAGCTGTGGCATGCACTTTAGGAGAACATCCAATCGCTTTCCAAGGTCACCAGTGAGAAAAGAAGACTGAAGGCATCCAGGAGGATTGTCACTTATGGTGCCCTCTTCCTGAGTACTGGTCATGCTTTGCATAAAAAGAAAACTTCAGCCCTGTCAGACTGAAATGATTTGTTAATTTTATGCTCAGTGCTCTGCCTCCACTTTTACTGCTCACTCAGACGAACAGTGTGTGAGCCTCCAGTGTGGGAGCTGTGTGCTTTGACAGGCTAAAGTCCAGGAAATACTATTACCCGAGCTTTTATTTTATTTTCTTTCTATTTTTATGGGTTGTTTGTTTATTTTGTTCTGGATTTAAAAGGATTAAAGTGAAAACTCAGAGTCAAACCTTCATGCCTGAACTTCAGTGACCATAATACAGCAAGGCAGCTCTGACCATTTCAAAACTGTATTACCCATGAAATCAAGTGAACACCTCTAACACCCAAAAGTCACTGGAGGGACCATCCATGATTTTATTTTTCCCTGTGGATTTATTCTGTCATTTGTTTTTGAGTTTTTTTCTTTCCAATGTACATTAAATTTAAAATTAAAGATCTACTATGAGGAGAAAGAAGTGCAAGAAACGTCATAATTTGTCTAAGGTGCTAAAGAAGAAGTGAAAAACTCAGCAAAGATGTTTTTTTGTCCTTTGCCCTTAAAACTAGAGTATATTGTTCTGAAACATGTATAATCTGCAAAGAACCCTTACTGCCATTTGGAGTATTGCTTCAAGTTTGGTTGTCTGCAACTTAATTTCTCCAACAGTTTCTACCTGAAAGCAAATTTCATGTTAGGAAATGACACTGCAAACATGGATCGGGCAGAAACACTTTTCAGCATCAGCAGAAGTATCAGTCCCAGAAGCACTGGGAACTGTGGGGTTGTGCAGAGCCCTTGCACAGAGCCTCTCCATGCACATGGAGCCAAAAGGGATGAAGCAATCTGTGTCACTGTCTCATCACCATTTTCTCCCTAGCTCTCCTGCAAGTATTATATTATCCTGCAGAGTTTTGTTTTAGCCCTTGCCACAGACA
The DNA here is from genome assembly GCA_030060385.1 of Muscicapa striata striata. Classification (NCBI taxonomy): domain Eukaryota; kingdom Metazoa; phylum Chordata; class Aves; order Passeriformes; family Muscicapidae; genus Muscicapa; species Muscicapa striata. The sequence goes on along the minus strand of JAREIS010000016.1, from coordinate 7,342,336 downwards.
AAGCAAGAACAGTCACCTTTCTTTTTCACTTCTCACTTTGATTTCTGTGGACTGAACTTGTTTACTTCAAATCCTGTATTGGCAGAGTACACAAGTGTGTATTTGTTATTCAATGGGATATTAGTAGAATGTCATGTAAACACTGTCAGGATGGGAAACTGTATCTGTGCTAAAGCTACCTCTTCCTATTGAGAAGGGAAACTAATAGTAGTGAACCACTTGAAGTTTTTGCTGTTGTCAGCTTCTTTTTATGCAGAAAGCTGGACATTTGCAGCAAATGTTTTAGCATGAGGAACCAGAGAACTTTCATCCAGCTCTATAGTTTAAAATGTAGGTGTTTGCATCTAAAGCAATTGCTGTGGCTTCCTTTATATCCAAGGAAAGGAGCACTCGGGGGGGCTCTGCAGCAGGTCCCCAGGGTAGGCAGTGGTGGCAGCAGACCCCCCCTTGCATGCTGGAGACCAGAGTCATCAAGGGGCCTTCCCCAAGGGTAAGCCCATCTTTTCATTAAAACTTGAGGAGCATGTCTTTCCAGCTTTGAGCTCAAGCAACCGATTTCTTTCTTCAGTGAAAAAAAAAAATGAAGGCAATTTGCTGAGAGTGGCGGCATTTCTTCCTTTGTTATCCATTTGAAAGAGGCAGGTAGTGCTACCAGCTGCTCAGTTCATGGGATTTATTTGTGTTCTCAGCTCACTGTGAAGCTTCAAAGTGCCATGGAAGCATTATTGGGACTGTGTTTATCTGTTACCAGTCTTACTGCTGCATGTTTGAGCACATAGCTATGCTTTGAAAACATCAAACCCCTCCACTTATCCAGGCATTGTTTCTTTTATGGACTGTGCCTCTTCACCTTCATTTTACCTCTGATGTATGTGTTTGCACTAGTGCCCTGTTTCCACTCTTGCTGCCTGCATTAGTGCCAACACAGCCTGGCAAAATGGATGTGGGATGGTGAAGCTGTGATGCAGAGGAAGCAAGAGTTCAAATGACTGGGAAAACCCCAACCATAATATTTCCTGGGATATTTTACATGGCATACATATTGGTTAGCTTATTAACAGGAAGGTCAGAGGCCAGGCAGAAAGGAAAGCTGTGTCTGCAGATGAGCAATCCCCCAGCCAGGAAGGTCATCCCAAGGGATGCTCAAGCTCTGAGAGGCTGCAGTGCAGCAGCCCAAGTCCCAAGACTCATTTCCCAAGGCTGAAATGCAGCAGACAGCTAAGCCCCTTTCTGCAGACCAAGAAGTTGTCAAGGACCCTGGCCGTCATCCAGGGCATGTCAAGCCCTAAGGTAAAATGGATGGGTCTTCAGAATGTTTTGCATGTGTTTAAATCCCTCTCCTGGAGACTGTTACTGGGGATAACTTTTATTAAAGCACTGCAGAAAAAAAAATTTACCAGGCAGATGCCTTTTGGTCTCTGCCTTCACCCATCTCTCCCAGAGCAGGTGGGTGCTGACTGTCCCTCTGTCACAGCCACCAGGCTGGAAGCAGGTCCAAAGGAGGGTCCACAGTTCCCTCCCTGTCCCTCTCCCTTCCTTTGCATTCTTTCTCTCTGTTTTCCTGTCCAGCAAAGTAGTGGAACAGCACAAAGCTGGTTTTGGGTACTGCTGGGGTGGGACAGTCAGGGTCTCAAAGGAAGGAGTGGATGAGGTAAAATTTTGAAATCTGAGAGTTGACATGCCAGGAGGGTGCAAATCCTGGGAAAGGGGCTTGTCATCAGCTCCTTTGCCTAAATCCATGCCTCCCTCACACATCCTGCAAATCACTTCATGCAAGGCCAGAAGTAATCTGCTTTTTGTCAGATTTTTTGTCAACCCATAGTGAATGACAATATAGCAACTTTTCTAACATGATGTCTCCCTTTTCATGGAGAGCTCTGCTGGGTACAGGCAACACAAGGGACTTCAGCCATACCTGGCTGTTTTTCCTATTCAGAAAAATTAGTACAGCTCTACCTCTGAGCAAGTCTGTCCTGCTGGGAACTAAGGAAGTTTAAAAGAAGTTGTCAGGTCTTATTAGCATAGCACAGCCCTCTATATCTATGCACTTCTGACCTACATCTACATCAAGTTCCACTGTGTTGAAGTGCCACTGTGGCTGCACTCACCCTGCAGATTTGCCACAAGTTGCAGTGGTAGGAATCTCAAAGCTAGATTATTAAGAATAAACATTTCAAACAGGGCAAGGCCTGGCCCTCCTTTTGCCTGTAAAATTTGTATCTCCATGTTTGCACTTGAAAAATACTTCTCTGTGTACTGGCATCTCTCCCCACTCCCTTTTATCCCAGCAAATAGCTGAAGGTGGCAACAGTTTTATCTGAGCTTGCCATTTAATTCCAACTGGAAAGAGTCCGTGCTAATTGCAAGGCTGACCTTCTGAAAATGAGGCCTTGAGTTACCCCTCTCTTGTATTTAACTTGCAATTTACCACACAGAGGGAAGATAAATTAGATGGGTTAATTAGGAATCTGGAATACTGTTCATCATTGTGCTGTGCAATCCTAGGTGCATTTTGCCTTCAGGACCCTGAATATGCTGACATGAAGCCTTTTCTGCATGCCAGCCTCGTGGCATCTCCATCACAATAAAGGAGAGGGAGGGGAAGATGGAGTAGCCAAGCAAAGCAGGAAAAACAACCAGCTAAATTGAGTGCTTTCTAATCTAATGCATTTAAGTCATACTCAATAAAGCTTGCCAACAGTCCCTGGCCTCTCTGCTGCAGAGTTCACGGAGGCATCTGATTAGAATAACATGTGTCTTCTAAAAATCCTCCTTTAAAAAGATTTTCATTCTGGATAGGGAATATGTAATGAATTGGAAATGTCCCTTTGGGAGAGTGGGGTGAAGGGAGGCATTCAGCAAACCCACCCAGCCCCAGAAGTCTGACTGCTCTCTGCCTGATGCAAGATGGAAAACCCATCAGCTACAGCAAGTTTTATATTCCCTGCCAAAAATAAATAAATAAATATAGCAGAAATAGTCCTGACCAGTTTTGTATTCAACTATCTTCCTGAAATTAGGTGAAATACAAGCCCAGTTTCAAATACCAGCAATGGCAGTGACAATCCAAGAGTCCCCAGGAACCTCATTCTTCAGAAAAGTGTCTATTTCAACATGTGTGCTACATGACCTAGGGTAATGTGTTCCAGGTAAGGCTTTTGAGATTTAAGAGTGGAAAATTATTTGAGGAGAGATTAGGAATATGGTAAGAAAATGGATAACCACTGTATCATACCATGAGCAGAGGGGCAGAGCCAAGCTGTGACATGGGCTGTCAAGAGTGAGAGGAGAGAGATGTTTTTTCTTTTTTATGAAGACGAGTTAAGTTTTGTGTCTGAATCTTGAAAACCAGATCACATGATATGTTGTAAAGGAGTACAGATTGTGCAAAAAATGCTTTGTCTGTGACTGTATATTTGCCTGGAACAGCTTCATGGGCTGTGTGCATCCATGCTCTCTTTTTTTTATACTCTCTTGAAGAGTCTGAGCTTTTTCCACTTACAGAACAGTTGGTGTCAGTGCTAGAAAAAGAGTACTTTCCTGGGCAGTCTTGGTCAGGGTAATTGTAAAGCTTTGGAGATGTTCTCTAGCAGTGTCACTTGCTGCTTCTCCCACTGCCCTCTTAGCAGAGGAGACTTTCTCTTACCTTCTTGAGCAGGACTGTGTTGGCTTGTTGTATTTCACACAGGCATTAGAGCCAAGAAACCCCTCTGGGTGTCTCAGACCACACCTGAGCAACTCTTTGCTGGCAGAGATGATGTTCAATGTACCTTCCCATTTCTCCAGACTTCTGGTGTGTCTGCAGCCCAGGAGTCTCAGAGGACATATGATGGAGAAGCTGTTTCTGTCCAAGACATGCCTGTTGGTGTAGTGGAGAAGGGGAGAAATGGGTGGATATTCAAGAGAGATCCATACTGGCCTTGACTGGACTCAATGACCTTAGAATTCCTTTCCAGCCCAAATGATTCTATGGTTCATTGCCCTTGTCCAGCAACTTCCTGAATTGCTGAAATAAAGCAAAGCTCAGGGCCTTTTAGAGGTCTTTATGCCCAGTCAAAGCTCTACCTCTGGCCTGATAGGGTGAGATAGCCTCCCTTTTCTAATCCAACTTCACCTGTGGGAGGTGATCAAATCTCCAAGGAGCACGGTCCTCTGCTCCTTGCCCAAGACCCACACCACCATAAAATCCAGTTGATGATAAAAGTAAAAATGTGCAGTCAAAACAGAATTTCTGTGTACTGATGCATGAGAAGAGCCTGTGATATCAGCCATATTCTTCAGTTGCACCTACAGTCCCCATGACCTCACAATTTCTTTGGAAAATTGGACAGGAATGAAAACATACCTCATGATATCTGATACCTGGAGGATCCCTGAGCTGTCATGATTTTGAGAACACACTTAAACTGAGAAGGAAACCATTTTTGAAACTTGGCACCAGACTCTGCTTTTATTTGCTCTGATAAAAAGGTTTCAATGTAGTACTGGTTTTACCAGGAATTAGACTGCCAGCTTTAGTGTGGCATATGGTATTTTGTTGTATCAACAATTAGGTATTTACAGACATGTCATTTTGTGCCTAAGGCCAGCTTCTGCCAAGCAGGAAGGATTTGCACATATGGTGCAGATTTCCATAAACAAGGAGCTTAGGTAGAACAGCAGAGCACTGGAAGATTGTGCTCAAGTCTGATTGCGCCTTGAAAAATTGTAATTTCTCCTTGCCTGTTCCATTTTGGAACAGCAATTCACTACCCCTAACCATTCCCTACAGTGTGTGACATAGAAAATAATTTTCCATTCTCTTTATAGAGTTAAATTAGCACTGTTACAATTCCTCCTTCAGGACATTTAAGAATATATAAGGAACCTGTTTCTAATCTCCAGCTGACACGCACACACAGTTTTATACTTCCAGTATAAGTGAAATTTGCTCCAATCCCCTGGTTGCTTCCTTGTCGAGTGCTCTTTTGCAGTGCATATGAAACCTCTGACTTTTAAAATAGTTAAAAATAGCTATGGGTTAAGAGCACTTGAACCTTCTCATACTCTTTGAAGACTAATTTAGGAAACCTGACAGGGTTCATCATTCTGTTTCTGATCAGTACAATCTATTGGCGGTGAAGTACCAGCTAGACCAAGGGAAAATGACTGCTCTCAAGTAAGCTGTTGAAATAAAAAGATATTAAGCAAAAGGCTTGGACATAATTCAGTAATGACCTTCATCAGCTGAAATGCTTTTTTGTTTTAAGTGAATTAATGAGCTATAATTATTAGTGATCTTGGTGATCAGAGAAAAGATTTTGCATAATGCAAACAGAACAATACGAATGGAAGCCCTGTCTGTCTCAATCAGACAAGGTCTCTTTTGTTATAATTAAATGTTATCACCTTCATTACTTCTTAAAATGTGCTTCACAGTTTATACTTTGACATCCTCATACCACCACACCATTGCTATTTATGGTACAGTCACATCTGCCGTACCAATGGAGGTTTTGAAAATGTTTTACCTGACTTTTAACAGATGGATGTTAATGGGATATTTATTTACAGAATAAAATTAAATTGAAACTGAATCTTAATGCACAATTTACATGATCAGCTTTGTTCTGAGCTGGTGAGCTGTTTTTCCAGCACTTGGGACCCTTCTGTCACAGCTGCATCAAAGAAACAGCCACTGAGAATGGAGATTAAACAATTTCCTAAAGCTAGAAGTCTTGATGAGAATCTGTTATTCCCTATTAGAATCCCATAATTTCTCCAGACATTGCCATAAGATCAAAGATGTATGTTAGAGCTTTGGCATAGCCCGCGATCAAAAGGAAGATGTTCAATTTGCATTTCGAAAACATTTTGACCCATTATATTTTTCTGATGATTTGTGATTTTACCTTTTGCACCAAAAACATTTTAAAAATCTATGAAATTAGAGGCATAGAAAGGCTGAAACCCCAGAAGGTATGTATTTGCAACAAATTAGGAGAGACTTGCTCACACTATTTATGTGATCTACCTACAACCCTCTGCCCTGCTGATGCTCAGCTCAGCTGGAGTTTTGGCACAGGCTTCAAGTGGCACAGGACAGAAGCTCAGTTGCAACACTAAAAACTGGCTTTGTGCCTAACCCCTAATTCTGAGGCTGAGTGAATGGCTGTAGGGCTCACAGGGTTGTTCTGACCCCAGTGTAGGACCCAGAATTTTTCCTTGTTGAACCTCACACAATTAGCCTCAGCCCATGGATGCAGCCTGTTCAGACCCTCTCCAGAGCCTTTCTGTCCTCCAGCAGATCAACATTCCCACTCAGCTTGGGATCATCTGCAAACTGACAGAGGGTGCACTGTGTCCCCACATCCAGATCATCAGTGACAATATTAAACAGGACGAGCCCCAGTACTGAGCCCTGGGGACATCCCTAGTGCCTGCCACCAACTGGATGTACCTCATCCACCACAGCTCTCTGTGCCTGGCCATCCAACCAGTTTATAACCTAGCACCCATCCAGGCTGTGAACAGCCAGTTTCTCTAGCAGAATGTTGTGCAAAACTGTGTCAAAGGCTTTACTAAAGTTAACTTAGGCAACAGGCTTTCCCTCAGCTGTTAAGCAGGTCACCTTGTCACAGAAGGGGACCAGGCTGGTCAAGCAGGACATGCTTTTCACAAACCCATCCTGGCTGGGCCTGATCCCCTGCACGTTTCACATGATGACTCTCAAGAGGATCTGCTCCATGACCTTTTGCAGTACCAAGGCCAGGTTGACAGACCTGCAGTTCCCCAGACCCTCCTTCCAGTTGACTGGAGGTTAGAGAGTTGATTCACAGTTATCCAGGACTGCTGATAAATGCTGGGGAGTGCCTGGGTGAGCATTTCCACCAGCTCCCTCAGCATCCTTGGTGGAGCCCAACTGGCCTCACACACCTCTGTGGTGAGGCAGGTCACTGACCATCCACCCTCATGGGATGGGGGCTTCACTCTGCCCCCTGCTCCTGTCTTCCACCAGAGGGCTGGGTACCCTGAGAACAGCTGATCTTACTGTGAAAGGCAGTGAAGGCATTAAGTACCTCAGCCTCTTCCTCATCCTTTGTCACAATGCTTCCACCATCATCCACTTAAGGGTCAAGATTGTCTTTAGCCTTCCTTTCCTTGCTGATGAATTTATAGAAACATTTTTTACAATAGTAACCAGATTAGGTTTTATTTGGGATTTGACCCTTTTAATTTTCTCCTTGTATAACCTCACAACATCCCAGTGTTCCTCCTAGGTTGCTTGCCCCTTATTGTCATGAACTCACTTTTTTTTTCTCTTAGCTCCATCCAAAGCCCCCTGTCAGCCATTCATCAAGTGAATGTGGCCATCTCTCAGGCCTCGACTCTCTCCACCTAATCTTGGCCACTCCAGGCTCTCCATAGTCAGTAGGGAAAGACCTGTACCCTCTGGCAATCCTGCCTACTTCTACCAGCTGCAGAAGTGACCTCAGGAGGCCCTGGGTCTCAGTTACTGCTTACACTTAAGTGAATCCACCTAGGTGAGATGAGTACCACTTTGGAAAATGTGGTAAATTTTTAAAGCTTTCTGCTTTAAAACCAGCCAACATCCACCGTAAGAAAGAATTTCCTTATGAAACTTATCTGAGGAGTTACTCCCCCTTTCCTTTGCATCTCACTGCAGGAATACTTTGAGTAGTCTGTGCTCGAATTGGATGTCAAAAAAAGAAGATGACTAATCCAGGTTCAGCACAAAGGTTGAGTGAAAGACTTCCACTGTATCCTGCATTTAAATGTACACTTAATTCTAATTCTGAGCTAAACTGGAGTTGGCTGGGGACTGGCTGGGAAAGAACAGGCTGGGCTGCTGAGAACACCAATGAATAGTCTGCACCACTATGGCTTTTTGCAGCTCAACAGCTTTTGTAGTACATCCTGAACTTCATGAAATCACAATCAAAACTCTGGGAAAACTGTCTTCAGCATTTTACAGGTGCAAGCCAGGGCTCAAAGAAGCTTGTAACCCTTTGAAAAAAATTCTGAAATTGCAATTTAGGGATGAGAGGGTGTGGTGGGGCTGATGAGATGAGCGCAAAAGGCCAGGGCAAGTGTTCTATGAAGAGAGTACAAACCCAGATGTATTAGACTGTCTAGTAAGAAATGACAACAGGAAAGTCTGCATTTCCACAGAGCCCAGCTAGAGGCAATAATCGAATTTACAGGGAAGTAAGAAGCTGATAGTGAACTTGCCAAAAATCCAGCTCTCCTAAAATAGTACTGATAAATGAGTAGTAAAAAATAAGGACCTAGTCAGCAACAATAAGGAGAGAGAGAGAAAGTTTGTCTCTCTGCAAAAGGTAAACTATGCACTATAAGAATGACATCCATTCATTTCAAGCCAGAATAGCTACCAATTTCCAGCGACTTGTAAACCAGTGAGCAGACTAGAAAAATTTATTAAACTCCCTCCATTTTTTTCCAAACCTGCCTAATTTTGTGATAATTAATAAGTACTTCCTGTAAATGCCTGCTGTTGCACTTTTCTTCCATTTGTACCTGGAATAGTGTGCAAAAGGTGTCAGTCCAACCATTCTCACCTGCACACACTCTGGAGATGGAGACCTGTAGGATGGCCCCCACTGAGCTGGTAGATGGCACTGGCTGGGGATGTGGAGCAATGCAGAAAATGGGCAGTGTTTAGGACTCTCCCCATGCAGTCCTGAGGCACTCTGCAGGTCCCTCAGTCAGATCTCACCATCTGTGCCTGTAGCTCAGTTAATGATCGAGCAATACTCGTGATCATCTGCCTTTCCAGCACTTCCCAGGAATGATCTCCACTGTTGCCACCAGTTCACTCTGGTTAGTAACCAAACAAGCACAGACTGGAGATTTGGGATCTTCTGGGATTATGAGAGTGTCCTGAGGTGACTTTACAATGCTTGTATCCCCAATTGTCTGTTCTGTCTATGCTGGATATTAAATTCTGCATCTCTAGGACTGGTTCCAAGAGCAAAGTGGGGGAGAAGAAGTGCTTGGTTTGTTATCAGAGACTGCACTTTCTCCCCTGCATTCCTTCTCATGGACTGTGTTGGCTGCAGGACAGGGAGAGAGAACTCTGGTTTTAGTTAGTTTTTAGTTAGCTGAGGCAGAGAAGCTCCCTGGACTGTGGCTTTCGTTTTTTCTTGGAATTGATCAGCCCTGCTCTGGACTGAAAACCCAGAAGAACACCGGGAGCTCACACCTGTGTCCCACTGGGGCCAGGACACAGCATTTCCCAGAACCAGAAGGACTGATAAGAGACTGAGCCAGCTAAGCTGCACCCCACAACAAGGACTTTCCAAACTTGCCATCTCTTCAGAGCAGAGAGAGGTTTTATTGTTTAATATTATTCATATTTTCCATGTTTGTGAGTACTTTGCTTGTTAAATAAACAGTTTTTTCCACTTGTCTCAAAGGAGATTTATGTCTCCCGAACCTATTGGGGGAGGAGCTCCTTGAATTTCCTTTCTAGAGGGACCCCTGTGGAGGTTTCCTCCCATATTTGCCCTAAACCAGAACAGAGAGTTTGAACAGCACAGAGTCTTTGCAAGACTAAGTGCTGAGCAGTTTTTTATGAACATTGTCATCTCACTTGATAGACTTGAGAAAACATGAAGGAATGAGAAATTCAACTTCTCTGTGGGAGATGCCAAAAAATATATACCAGGTACAGACTTTTTCTATAACCAGGACAATCAAAGATCCAAAGAAGTGATCAAAGTGCAAAGGACTCACAAAACCTAATTCCTTCCAGAAACATCATTAGCATTCAGGAGAAGTAGTGTGCTCCCCTTAGGATCCTATATGTGTGCATGATATTAAAGCTCTGCCCAAACTAACTCAGTTTTATTCACAAAGTAATAATTTCTCCACACAATAGAGAGATCTGAGTCAGCTGCTTAATGAAGGCATCTCACAGAAAGCAAAGCCAGGGACTGGGACACACTCCCAAGCTTGTGTCACTTCACCACTTGATGAAGCATCTCCTCTGCCTGGAACTGCCAAGTTTCTCACTCAAAGAGCTCCAAACCAAATGTCTAAGTTGGAGTTAATTGTCCTCGAAGTAATTATAGAGGCAACAGAGAGAAACAAGGGACTCCAGCTGGTGACACAGCCTACTTTTAGTCTAATAGGAGGCAGATTATTCACAACGTGCCCATTCCTTCCTACAGGATAGAAAGGAAGCCCAGGGAAACTAGCTGAGATCTGGATGTCCTGTCCTGGATGGACACCTGACATTAGATGGGATGACTCCTCCCAAACACCTGGTGGAAAGATGCACTCCCAAGTGTCTTTCTTGCTCACATACAGGGACATGGCAGAAGTCAGTATTCTGACCACTGGCAAAAGAGTGGTTCATTTCTTTTAATGGGACACAAATTAGTTTATTAAGATATGAACAGATGATCAGATGCTACCCTCCTGTGAACCTCTGCATTAGGGTCCTCATAGTCCTGTTTCTCCCTCTTACCAAACATTATGTTCAGAGCTGGTGAGGGAGATGGCAAAGGGAAAAGCAGCATGTCTGAAGGCACAGAACATTAATATGTTCCCCAGTACAGTGCTGAGGTATCTATCTATTAATAGCTGTGACCCAGTCATTAAGCAGGAGCAACTTGCTGTCTGCACATCCACCTATTAATGAACATTGCTCCTCTTCTTCTCACCTGGTTTTTACAGATGCAGCCCTAGCCACACCAGTGAGAGCCAGCCATTTAACTTCATGTGTGAGATTTGCCTCAGCATCCCAAAGCCTGAGCAGCAGAAGACACTTGTTGTTTCAAGCCTCTGAAGCAAGCAGTCATCACTTGCAGTTGGCATGGTGTTGTCTGAGTGAAATGCAAGGTGAAAGATAGTTCATGCTTTAGGTAATTTGGTGCCAAATCACTTAAAGACTCTTAAACTAGAGTGACAGCCTGCTTTTGGGGTCCTGTTGCAACAGATAAACCTCACTGTAACCTCTCCTTCACTTTACAGTAATGCTCCTACAATTGCTCTGCAGAAGTCAACCTGCATCTGTCTTGTCAGATTACTTAAAGGCTCCCATGTTCTGCCTGAAAGATTGTGACAAAGTGCACTGCATCCAGACTGTCCAAGACAGAGGAAATGCATTTCCAGCCAGTTTGGCCACACAATTGAGACTAGACTAGAATTTCAAACCTGAGCAGATCAAAAGGCTCTCATCTTCTGTGTCAGCAGATCACTGGAGACTGGCTTGTCCATTGTCATGTGAGTAGATGCCCTTCTAAATACTGGCTTAAGCCATGGAACAGCCATCAAAATGCTGTTTTTGGCAACCTACTTTCTTGTTCTGGGGACAGCTAAAAACTTGATTTGCCTGACTATCCAAGAAATCAAGAGGAACCTCACTGCTCTGTGCAGGAGAAGTCCTGCTGCCTGCTCCATTCTCTCCTGTGGCCCCCACCATGATGTCTGGGAGGAGGGACCCTCCTTTATTAATCAGTGCTTTTTTAGCAGAGACTGTGAGTGTGTCTCCTTGGGCTGCAAGCTGGCACACTGTAATCAGAGTTGAGATCCTCAAGCAATTACCTCCTGAAAATCTAGGCCTTATTATCAGAAACTTTGGAAAAAAAAGCAGAAAAACATGATTCCTGACACTAGGCAAATTCATGACAGTCACCTACACCATATAACCAGAAGATATCTAAGTAGTGCAAGAAAGTTTCAGAAAGACACAGTGTTGCCCAGATGTCTTCAGGCTCTATTGGGATTTTATTAGGTTTCCTGAAAAAAGGAGAGAAGCTTTCTGGGATGTGAACTAGGAGTTCTTATCCCCAAGCTTTACATGTCTCCCAGCTGATGCTCAGTAGCCTGCTTCTGCCCTGCTTCTTCATACATGGGGGAAGTGATGGCATTGATCTCCTTCTCCAGCATATCCATTTGAGCTGTGATGTCTGACACAGTGTTCTTCACAGCATTCAGCTGCAGCTTCAGTTTTTTGTAATCTTCTTGGAAGGATCTGTTCACATCACAGAGCTTGTGGCAGCACTGTTTCTCCCCAGGAGGATGGTTCATTTTCAGGAAGGTGTGGAGGAGCTCACGTAAGTCCTGGAGAGCCCAGAGTATTTCATGCTCTCCTGGCATGCTTGGGGCAGACTCAATCTCACTCTGAGTTGGAGTAGTGCTCTTCCTTTTACCTTCATGTTTCTGCTGGGGGACTGGGCCAGGGTTGTTACCCTTTTCCACAGCTGTGGTGGTGTCAGTGTTCTTCTGAAGATCCGACCTGGCATCCTTGCTCTCTTTGTGGACAGTGATGGCTTTTTGGCCTTTCCAGGTAGCAGGGAGTGCTTTATTCTCCTGCTGGAAATCCTCAAAGATTTTATTCTTTTCCTGGACTGCCTGGAGAGCTTTGTTGCCTGGGCTGAACTGAAAGCCTCTGTTCCTCTCTTGGAAGAGTGGAAATGGCTTATTTTTGTTCTTGAGGCTTTGCTGAATAGCATCAGTGTAAATTACCTGGACAGATTTGTTCTGTGACTGGAGATACTGTAGGGCCTTGTTTTCTTCCCAGAGCATCCTGTTTTTGATCCAGAGGACTTGGTTTTCCTGCCAGAGTGCTCTGTTCTCCTCCCAGATGCTCCACTCATTCTGTGCCTTCTTCCTAAAGGATTTCTGGCAGGAAGGAAAAGGAGGCTGGAAGAAGATGTCGTTCACCCATTTCCCATCAATAAAGACAAACATCTCAGCCCTTGGTTTCACCTGAGGGGTGATGTAGTCCATCTCAGGCTCTGTGTGCTGCATGCTCTGATCAAGGGCAGACATGGCCCTTCTTCAGCAAATTGGGGAGGACTGTGGGAAAAGGCTTCTTCCAGGGCTTCTACAAGAGGCCACTGACCACTGTCAAGGAGTAGGTGACACAGTGGGGCTGGAGAAGGAAGAATAGGGAACACAAATGCATGGATTTACTGTCAAAATTCCAAATCAGAATTAAACTGCATTAATGATAGGAACAAGCAAATAAAACAGTTCTCATAGTTAACCATGTTGTCCCTCTGATGGTGAAAGGTAAGGAATCCACCAGATACCTGGTTGATAGAAGCTGGGAAAATTGGCATTGGTAGATTGTCTTGGGTTCCAACACAGATGTGACCAGAAATGTGTATTCTATCACCATCTGTTGATGCCAGGTGGGGTAGTGATTCCTTATCTCCGTGGCACACATATTATCTGCTAATGGGCCATCTTTAAAAACAGGGGGGCAATCACCTTTATCTTTCCCACAACCCATCCTCCCAGAAGATATCATCTGCTGCTGGCCATTCAGTCCCACTGCATGACTGATAAAATTACATCATCCCACTGGGAGATGCTCCAGCCAGGGGGAGGAACCAAGCCTTTCCTACCCAGATAAAAACTGAGATTTTGGACAGCAAGTTACCCTCCTTTCCACTGGATTCCAGAGGAGAAGCTGAACCTTCCTACATCATCCCTGGACTTTCAGAGGAAAACTGCACCTTCTACAGGAGCACTGCTTCAGCTGAACCACAACTGCCACTGCAGGAGAACTTAGCCACCATGGGACTGCTACCAACACCCTGACTGACAGGGTGTCAGGTTGTATTCTGACTCCGTCAGTGTTTTGGTATTATTCTTTGTAATACTGTATTTCTGTTTTAATTTTCCCAGTAAAGAACTGTTATTCCTAATTCCCATATCTTTGCCTGAGAGCCCCCTAATTTCAAAATTATAATAATTTGGAGGGAGGGGTTTACATTCTCCATTTCAAAGAGAGCCTTCTGCCTTTCTTAGCAGACACCTGTCCTCCAAACCAGGACATAGATAAAGCAACACTATGGCAGCACTAAAAGCTTTCTTATAAAAACCTGGACTTTCCTTTTATCTCTCTACCTCATTTTTACAGATCTTTAAGGGAGTAAAATGCAGAGTATTTTCTGCCTCAGAATAGCCTGCTCTCAAATGACTGATGCACAAACACATCAAAAATTGTTATGAGGCAGAAACAAACTTTTCGAAATAAAGCATTTTTAAAGGTATGTAGAAAAAATCTGGCCTTGAGAGCTGTTTTTTCCTGCTGATGCTGAGTAGCCTGTGTTAACAGGATGCCAAAAAATGCAGTGACAGTTTTGCTTTTTAAAATCCTCAGTATGCACAGATCATTTGAAACTCCAAACCAAAGCTTTGGGACATCAGGACCAAGACAGCTCTGTTGCTCTTTGCATGGCTCTTTGACAAGCTCCCATCACCATGGCCCAAAAACTGTCACAACCCATAGATAATTCTCCACCTTTCATTCTCATTTCTCCTGTCACTCTTCCTCTTTATATCCTTTGATAGCTCTGTTATTTTTCTTGCTTTCTAGCCCTGCAATAGTGATTGCCTATCTTTTTTCCTACAGTCCATCTGCCTTTTTTTCACATCATCAGAAAACTCATCTCTAAAATCCATACTGCAGGGCCAAACCTCTAATGTTTCTCATTTCAGACATAGAAACCTCAGACTTATCTGTTGAACACTCTCTTCCCTCCTTTCCTCTGCTCAAAATATTGCAGCTTAAATCACCTCCTAAGCATGAGTGAACTGGTGCAAATGAAGTATTTCAGGTTTTTACACAGGGAAAAAAAAAAGGACCAACCAGACAATCAAAAATTACTCTTTTGTGCCAAAGAAAATCTTGTTTTCTGCAGCTTTAACAGAAAATAAATTTATGTGGTTTTCATGATGAAGTTATTTGATCTGAGGATGAACAACTTTTTATAACCAAATTGTTGGAATTCTCAGGGTTTATTCACAGAGTTTCTGACAGCACAAATGTGCCTTTTTCTACTTTAAAAAAAAAAAAAAAAAAAAGTTACTTGTCAAATTTCTCTCAGGTGTATTCCTCTCCCTCTGCTGAGATCTCTCAGCTACCCTGCTGTCCCTTGGAGAGCCAAGTTCTGCCTTTCTGTCTGTGAGAAGAGTTTTATCTTCATTAATCTTGCCCTTATATTTCTACCCCAAGCATTAATCAGGGGTGACCACCACATACAAGCCCCTCATAGCCTCCAGCTCTGCCATCACACTGTGCACCCCCTGTCCTAGTGTTGCCCTCTCCTTTTCACTTGTGGCTCCCCCATTTCCCTCTCATTTCCACTAAACAACACTGCATGTCCAGGCTCCTCCAAGTTACTTCTGAGAGCCAATGTCCATAGTTCCATCCTACACCCCCTTACCAAGCTTGTCCAAACACTCATAAAATTACTGCTTCATTTAAAATCCAAAGTTTCTTCATTTAGGAGAGGGCTAATGCAATATAGGTCTGTTTGCAATAGCATTTGATTTTATTGCAACCTGTTCACTGTCTGAATTTCAGGGCTGAATTTCCACATCATCTGCTTCTTTATCTCATGTCAGACTTGTGTTTTCATAAAATCATTCGTCTGCTAAAAAGGTATTCCCCAAAAACCCTGTTTTGGACTTTTTTTTTTTTTCCACTTATACTACTTCCAGAGTCATGCATTACTCCCTCCCTTTCACCCTTTCCAACACATCCCATTCCATTGGGGAATCCAGTCCCATTTTTTCTCCTAAAAGCCCAAAACTGTGGGCATGGTGGGGAGTGAAGGGGCAGAGGGCAAATCAGCCATGGGGGAATGGGCCCCTAATTATCTAGGGAAGATGCAGAACACATCCAGCATCAGAATGCAGCCCAGACCCACGTGCCTGTCATGGACAAAGAGCTACAGTTCTTAAAGTCACTCACAGGTAAAGTGTTTAGATTGCACATTTTCAGGATAAACAGAAAAGTGTAATATGTATGACTTTGAAGGACACTGTCTTGGGGACAATTAAACTTGACAGTGGCACTGTCAGCTCTTTTGCACTGCCAGGGAGACATCAACCCAGGCTTTAGAGAGACACTTCAAGTTCTCAACGCCTTCCATATCATTTTTCCCCCCATCTCTGAATAATCCCAGGGAGCCCTGGGCAGTGGGTGGATGGGCAAGGCAGCCAGCTGTGGGGAAGCCACACCAAGTCCAGGCAGGCAGGGCAGTTTGGGAGCACAGCATCACACATTACCCAGCACATGCTCACCTTGTCAGCGAGGCCAGCAGCCTTCCTCCTCTCCCCAGAGCAGAGCAGTCTGGTCTGAGGTCTCTCTGCTGCAGGGTGTCCAGGGGCAGTGGGATCACAGCAGGGATCAGGGGACTGAGGCTGATGTGAGCCCTGGCAGGGACCTTGCCCCAGAAGCAGCCACCTGCCCCCCAACTGGTGGCTGTGAACCTCTGCTCATCCTCCTTGCACAGCTCACTTCTGCACTCCTTCCCCTGTCCTCACTAGACTGGCTTTGGCTTTTCCCAGCACTGCTCTCCTGGGTTATTTCTCATGGAAATGACCTTTCTGCTAGCTCGGCTCCCATGCCCTTTCCTGAACCCAGACTTCCCGATCTCCCTTTGATGCTCATAACTGAGAACAGTTTGGATGGATTCTTTCTCCATCACTTCCTCTTAAAACAAATTTTGCTTTTACTCTGAATCTTCAAATTCTTTTTGTTGCTGAAGAAGAAAATAGAATATATAAGGCATATATAAGGAATATTCACACATTGCAGGTTTAGACATTATTTGTAGCAGTCATTTCCACTTCCGCGTCTTTACATTTTGAATGAAGCCTTTCTTATTTGCTACATCTTTCAGAAGCAGATTTCTTTTTCTAATCAGGGTTCTTGAATAATAAATACAGCATTTAATTTCTTTTTCAGTGAAAATTACCAAGCTGACATCACCCTCAAGGTGACTACTATTGCTTTAGGAACTTGGAGGTACAGTTCAGCTTTGGTGTTATATGAAAATCATAAACTCAGATATAAAATCCTTCTCTGTAATTGCTCCCTTGCTTATATTTAATCTTGGACAACAAAAACACATCACAGGTTACTATGGCAACTCCCCAGGGAGCATCTTTCTTTATTTGAGCTTCAGTATCTTGTACAGGAAAACAGAAAAATGTCCTCAAAAGAGAAAATATTTTGTCACAAGCTGTTTGTGATTGGCCTGCCATCAGATGGGAATTTAATGGTGCTACCCAGTGCAAAAAGTTTTCAAGAGGGGTGACTTAAATGTCCAATCTGAACTTCTGCAGAACTGGGGCTATGGTCACTGTAAGTGACCTTTGATGAACGTTTTAAGGTCTAAAAGCTGACTAGAAATTGAATTACTGGAGAGAAGTGCAGCACAAGACTCATCAGCAGGCAAAGCTTGCTTAATCCAGAACCATGGAGAACTGACTTGGTAGTGAGTGTACCTTTGCTTTCCTTATGCAGTATTTTCCTTAAAGTTTTGTAAAGTTCTTCTGCCAATTTTTTTTTCCCTGAAAATTATGAATTCAAATGCCAATACATTTGGATCACGTTTAGTGAATATTATCAGATGTGTTTACACACACATCTGAATTGGAAATGCTGCAAGAGCTTACATCAGAGTTTTTTATAACAGCTACATGGGTTTCTGAGCTGGACTCTCAAAAGGACTGAGATGTCATTCATGAGATTACAAAGGCAGAAATAATGCTGAGTGTGTTCTACTCCCTGCCAAGAGACAAGTAACCCCTGCTCTGTAAGAGGGGTTTGAACTAACTTGCCAGCTGTGTGCTTTGTCCACAGCTTCAGACCACTCCATTTCTCAAAGACGTGTCACTCCACAAAAAAATTAATTATTAATTGGAACCAAAGCCTTTTTCCCCATCCTACCTGCACACTTCATGCTCAGCTGACTTGGCTGTCCTTTTTCTTGGAGATCCAGAGGGATCTAGAAAGGGTGCAGTGGGAAGGAGTGTATGATCCCAGACACACTCATATAATATTCTCCATGCTCTGAGCTGGGGTGCCAGAGGTCACCATCCAGTGATGGTTTGAAAGTCAGGGGGAAGAGGATGGTATAAACTGCTGCCATGAAGATTTTGCAAGAAGGACCCTGAAGACCCCATGCCACCATCCTTTCTATTAGATAGTGGCATGTACCTGCAGTAAATGTCAGTCCTTTCCATCCTTTGCTTTTGGGTTAGAAGATCTGGCAAAGTGTCTGAGTTTTTTAGTAAAAAACATGCTATATTCCCCAATCTTTATTTGATAAAACCAAGAGTGTCTGCTGCCACTTTCTACCATGCCAAACACGTTTGTGATTTTGAAAAGCCAGCCTTGTTCATGTCAGTGCAGGCTGATCTCACCACACACTCATCCACTGTTCTCCAGGGCATTAAGCCTGGATGTGAATCCCACCTAGTCACTCTGCATATCTTGAATCATCTCCTGACCTCAGTAACTGGGTAGGGAGTAAAAATGAAGTTTTCTCAGTTTCTGAGGCACTGAAGTATCTGGAGGGAGAAGTGGTGATCTCTCAGCACTGTATTCTGCCCAGGAAGAGGTGGTCAGCAGCGTGAAAATCAGTGATGAAAAACTCCAGATCAGGTCTGGCTGTTTTTCAGGCAGATAAGTGGCTTCAGTGACACATCTATGTCATCACCTATTTGGACTAATTGTACTTCCAGGGACACTCCCAGTGCTGCTGCCAGTGTGCCTCAGTGTAGCACTCACAACATACAGTGTTGTGCAAATCACCAACCCTGCATTCTCCTGTCAGACTGGGTCAGCTGAGAGCTGAAATGAAAGGTGGAAATATCTACTTTCATACCTTCCCTCTGATCCTGATTTTATTTGAGACATTGGGTAAGTGATCATTTCCTCAGGTTCTCAATGAGCTTGAGATGCTGACTTTCTGATGCAAGCTGTCAAGAGAGTTTAGCTCTTCCTTGTAAAGTGCCTTGAACATGAAAGCATGACAGCAAAGAAGCCCTACACACCACTCTTATTTATCCCCCTGGTTGTAACACACACATCATTTACAGGGTGAAGCAAAGCATTTTACTCTTGCTAGTAAGTGACATCTTACAGACGTGTCAGGCTTTGTGTTGCTTCACCTTAGATCTCATTCTCATTTTTCTTGCTTTGTACTTTAGCTATGAATATTTTAAAAAAAAGCATCAAAACCCATGTGCAATCAACTCTAAGCCATTTTCTGTCAATGCTGTTGCTGTGTGTTGTGCCTTTGTGAGCCTTGCCAACAAAAAAACAGCCCAGTTACCATGTCACTCTCCTAGTTCTGTCTGAACAGATCAAAATTTACAGAGCACTCTGTGCTGCTGAAATAGCCCATTGTTCACTGTTGAGTAAATACTGGAAGAAATTATCACTGGTGCACTCCTTTCTGTTCTGAGGGCAAAGGGGCAGAGCTGACATTGCCCCTGGAGGAGGTCTCTGGCCTTTCTGTGCATAGGGACAATTTGGAGGGGTACAGTCACCTCAGTGTGCCATGTGTGGGCATGGGGTATCCCACATGGCCCCCCTGAGATGCCCTGAGAGGCAGACCTGCCAGCAGGCTGTGCTGGACACACTGCCCCTGATATCCACAAACCCCAAACAGCAACAGGCTGTGCTCAGGAAACACACCTGAGCCCCCAGTGACTTGTCAGCCAAGTGATGCTTCAGCCCCCACCACTGCTCTGATGAGGTCTCTGCACTTGAGCTCTGAGGTCCTGCAAACAGGTGCAGTGTCTGGGAGTTGGGGGAATTGCAGCTCATTCTGAGCACACAGCAGCTCTTCCATGTGGCAAGTCTCTCTGGGTGAGAGGAAAATCAGTGGCTCCATTCCTGATTGACAGGGAGAAAATTAAGGGTTCAGGCTTATTAAACAATCTCTAACAGTGATTTATGGGCTCCTGTACATTTTAATCTAACAAAAAAAATTTAAATCATCTAATTAGCTAAGTGTGTAATCCTGTGTATTAATTGTCTATTAGCCACTTCTTAATTATAACAGAATGCTTATCAAATAACATGTGATGGCCACGTAGCACCAATTTAAGTCATTATCAGACTAGCTCCTACTTTAATAAGGATCTGTTTAACTGGAGTCTAACCATTTCACTTTATTTTAAAAACTCTACAGAAGAGGAAGCAATGACCTTAGAAGCATAGTATTCCATTAGGACTTTCTAGACCCTTTGCTGTAAACAACACTATATGAAGAATCACAAAACCAATGTAAAAAATCCAAGAAACTATCAAGGAACCTGGGAACCCTGATCTCGTGTTTGTTTGTCCAGGAGTTCCTTGCTCATGCACACAGGCCTTCCAGCATTTTACTTGACTTCCTCTTTGTTGGGATGCATCACTCCTGAGCTTGGGGTGGGGGGGAACCTTGATTATTAACCAGCTTTTCTCCTCATTGTCTCTTGGCTATTATCAGTGCATTCCAGGAATGTCCTGGATAGCTTATGCCCCGTGGTATTGTTCCCCAGGAGATACCAGGGTGGTTGAAGTTCCCTACAAGGACCAGGGTTTGTGAACATGAGGTGGCTCCTACCTGTCTATGGAGGAACTGATGTACTTCCTGATCAGGCAGCCTGTAGCAGACCCTTCTATAGTGTCACTTGTCCCTGCTCTCCCTTCAGTCCAGACCCAGAAGCTCCAAGGTGACAGCTGATCCATCCTCAGGCAGAGTTCCATGCACTCCTGCTGGTCATTGGCATGGGGGGTGGCACCTCCTCCTCATCTTCACACCCTGTCCTTCCTAAGGAGACTGTATCCCTTCATTGCAACTCTCCAGTCACAGAACTCATGCATCACAGCCCTGCAGCATACACAGTTCTCTAATTCCTCTGGTTTATTCCCCATTAAGCTGATTTACTGTCTGGAGTGGCTGGAATCACACTCTGCCTCTCTTCAGGTGCTCTCCAGCTGACCTGTGACCCCTCTCCAGGCTCTGAGCATCTCTGGCTGGCACTGGCATCACACTGGTAGGAGCAGGATGGATTGAGGTTTCCCTCCCCTGGCAACATTAGCTTAAAGCCCTCTTCACCAGCCTGGTGAGTCCATGGGCAAAGACTCTCTTCCCTTCTCTGGCAGATGAGCCCCATCAGCTCCCAGGAGATCAGCCTCACAAAGAGAGTCCCATGATCTAAGTAGCTGAACCTCTGGTTGTGGCACCAGTGCTGTAACCATCCTAAGATTTTATATGGACCCTTCCCCCCTGCCCTTCCTGATTACTCATGCAACATCTTCCAAGGAATTTTGGAATAGTTTACTCAGAGTTGTACCCATGTTCTAATGGGCAAACACTGCTGAGCACATCTCTCTCAGTCCTTATAGGCATGCAAGAGTTGTTCTCCCATTTTTTTATCACTAGATTTGCAGAAGCAGCCTTCTAACTAGGCACAGGACCCATCTGGTAATCTTATCAAAAATCAGATTTGGCTTTCAGAATCAATCTTTACCCAAAGGGTTTCTCTAATGGTAGTGCTATCACCTGGTTTTTGATGAGAGCTCTGCACTCAGCTCCCAGGACTATCCTTCCACAGCATTTTTGCCTGCTACAATGGCACATGGGTTTTTTACTGGAGCTGATGGGCTCGTGCAAAGCAAGCTTCTTATGAAAGATATAAATATCTTGAAGGATGTCTGAAGCTTAGTGCTAGACAGTGTAATTTTGCCAAACTAGAAATGCAAAAAGCACATTTAAAAAAAAAAAAGATAATATAGGCTCATAACTAAGCTTAAATGTGGGGTGGTACTGAAAGGAGACCATTTCAAGCTCTGTGGAGCACTGGTTTACTTTTTCTAGCACATATCATGCTTTGATGGGCCATGGCACTCTTTGCTTAGAGGAACACAATTTTAACATCTGCTCATCCCAGGGTTTAAATTGGTGCCAGAGTACCCTTTTAATGGTATGCCAGAAGGAGAGAGGTTTCAGCAATGAAATAAGAGAATAAACAGTTAGAACTCAGGTACTATTGCTAAGCACACCTAGGAACAATTAAACAGGCAATTTTAGAAATGTTATGTAACTCCTAGGAATGATTTTATGCCAGAGAAGCAACCCCTTTTTACCCATTTCCTTCAACTTTGAACATGCAAAGTCTGTCCTGAGGTAAATGGAGGTTACAAAACTTATCTGGTTTTCCAAAATTGCCTGCAAACCTCTGTGCAAATTTAGGGTCACTGTCTGTCCAAGTGTTCTGTGGTGGCAGAAAAGTAGCTGGAAACAGAACACACATCCACCCAGAGAAATGCAATGAGACAGAAATAGGTTAACCTGTCTTCATATGTGTCCAGAGGATATCATTAACATTAATGTAGTCATAAAGCAGCACCTGCTGGCTCAACACAGCACATCTTTCCCCACTACCAATTAACTCTTCAAAAAAATAATAGAGAACAGTTTTTGCACTTCTGCCCCAAGCACAATAACTTGTTTTCTGTTAAGCTTTATTAATTATAATGTCCCTGCTGCTTTGCCTCACTGAAATGAGCAGTCCCATTAGTGACATAAGCTTCATAGCAAGGTGTATCTCAGCAGGAGCAAGTGCAGAGTTATTGAGCTTTAAAAATATTACACTGCTTTTTATTACTATTGTTGCTCCTTACTTGTTGCAGAGCTTTCACTCTTAACCATGCAGGAGGTAAGAAACCCCACACATCTCAGTCAAAGCACAGACTCCACCTGGGCAAAGGCACAAATTCCACAGTGATGTTCATATTATGGTAATGCCAATGATTCAGTGAGCAAAGTCCAAGGAAAAGGCTTAGGTGTGGCAAGTTGTGTGATGAGATGGGCAGAGACACTGCCCCAAAGAAGCTGTCAGCATGTTCTGCATTGCTAAATGTGAACTGCAGCCATCCTGCTGATGGGAGGAGCAAAGGTGAAGGTGATCTTTCCTTCGCCTTGATGGTCAGGTGTGAGGTGCTGTGCCTGTGCTGCTGCCCATCAGCTGAGTGTTTCCAGCTTTCACAGCCCTTGGCTCTCCTCCAGGATCCTTTTAGGACCAGCTCTTCCCCAGTGCACTGGGAATGCACTGGCAATGCAGCCACCCTTTGTGCAAGGTTTCTGAGATCCAATGAGGCCATTTACATACACATAAGCTTTGTATCTCTGATTTACAGTGTGAAGGTCACTGACTCTTCTGCAAGGTGTCTCTTACAGCCTATTTCATGTTCTTGGCCAGCCCTGTCTGAGCAGACACCACCAGATCTGAGCAGAGTTGGCTGTACAAGAAGTAAAACTAGGCCTGTTCTGCTCAGGGAAAGGACAACTCTTCCCTTTCCACCTGTATGCAGGGATGAGGTGGCAGACATATGTGATGCTCATTAACATATTCTGCACTGTATTTAACCTGAGCATTTTGGCAGAAACCATAATCCATCTGAGCTGTCTGTACAACATAAACATGTGGTGTATGGCAGGCAGCCCACTAACTGAAGAGCTGTTTTGCATAACACAAACACTGAGGTTACACATTGTGCTTATGTCACCCTTCCTATCTTTCCAAAGTCACTTTCTGCACAGACAGGATGTCAGGAATATGATTTTCTGGTTTTGCCTGTGAGTGCACTGCAGGTGATCACAGAGCAGGTATCATTGCTGAATGGACAAACACCAAGGACACTGGTCCCTGTATTTAGAATAGGAAGGCAGCAATGTGCAACCAGTTTCTGTCTAAAGCCAAGTTGCCATTAGTAGCTTGTAGAAAGCTGCACAATTGCCCCTCTAAAAGTGTGCCTGATTGCATGTTTATTTACAAGTTTGAACTGCACAGAAAAGTGCAGTTATTTTGGTTGCCAAATCTCTGTCAGCCCTTCTTTGATGAGACAGCCAAGCCTTTCTAGAGCCATGAAATGCTTTGTATTATTTGCTGCTGGGATTGTCACATCTGTATCTAACAAGGTACCTGGAGACCATCCTTCTATTTCTAGGAAAGATCTCTACCTGGCACTAATAAGATGACAGCATCCCAGCAGCACCTTTCTGAGGCAGAAAGGGGCACTCCAGTGACCTGGGAAGCCTCATGTGAAATGACTAAACCAAATCCTGCCATCATCTTACAGACAAGGTACACGCCACCAGCCCATATCTCACTCACCTTCCACCTCACTGCTGATTAGTTTCTCCAAGCCTCATCCCAAAAATTGCTGAATGACAGAAAAAGAGATATTTCTGCAAATCACAGGCCAGTTTTTGCCTGTGCATCTTTATCTGCTTTGCCTGATTGATCAAAGATGCCATTATCTGCTGTACTCTGCAATCTCATTGACTAGGTTCAGCCTTGCTAACTTCTGGCCTTCAACGGTCATAAAGATTGCTAAAAATAAAGTTTAAAAAAAAAGAAAGGGGCTTTTTTTTTTTTACTGGATTATGGATCTTTATAGAGGTCAAATTTCCTTCCTACACCTCAGAGAAGTTACTTTCTTTGTGATGACAGTGGATGATCTCCTGAAAATTATGAGACTAATTATGAGACTAAATAATGCCTAATTATTTGTCTTTGTTTTTTCCTTCTCTTTGCACCAGCTCCTCCCTACTAAACACAGAGCCCTTAGAAACCATAGCCAGCCATCTCCTTTGACATCTACACATATCCCCCATATTTTCTCTCTTGGGGAAGCCCCAGGCAGTACTGTTTAAAGGCAAAAAATCAGGTGCAATAAACACACTCGAGCAAACAAGATGAGAAATTGCTTGCCTCGTTGTTGAAACCCATCATCCTTGATGCACAGCTGCCACCAATGCACAGCCATATCTCCTGGAATGCCTGCTAAAGAAACCATTTCTGAGATTCAGGTGAGTGGTAATGCCAAGGGAAGCTGCTGTTGTTCCCTGGGATACCTGTGCTCTTTGTGAGGAAAACACAGAGCTGGAAGCACAGGCACTCACAGAAATCTGAAGCAGCATTCCTTCCATACTATGCATATGAAACATCAATACCTGAGAAGTGACATCCCACAAACTACTTTTTTCCCCAAACAAGAGAATCACTGCAAAACTTCCTAAGAAAAGAAAAGAAAAGCAGATGTGGTTAACAAAAGAACTAAAATATGGTTGGAACAAGAAGTTTATTAAAAATATAGTTCTTTTAAATGCCTTGTCATTTGCAAATACATTCAAAATGAATGATAGAGATAGTGGCTCTTCCTTATACTGACATCTTTTGTGCTGTGTCTGAGAAATCACGGGTGCAAGTTCACATACATGTCACTGTGCAAAGTGCTTGTGCTAATCATTTTCATGGGGAAAAATAAGCACTTGAAGGGCCATATATTTTATGTCATGAATTCAGTTAATGCACACATCAATCAGATTGTCAAAGCTGTTTACAGCCCATGACTGGATATTTCCAGCTTTTGACGTATTATCAAAGAGAACCAGAATCCTTGAAACATAATTTTATAGCTCTCTCTCTCTCTCTCTCAGTCTCTACTCACAGCTTTCTTCTCATATTCAATTTTTCTGGTAAACTCTTTGCATCATTTGCAGCTGGTCCAGAATTCCAGTCACCAGCTTATTAGCAATGTCAAGATCACATTATTCCTCTTCTGAGACTCTGCCCTGGGTTTCCCCCAAAACTTACAAGGACTAAGATTAGCCATATTTAAGTAGGTTCAACAACCACATCCTTCCAAATTAAATTGCTCTGGTATTCCTTCATGCATTTGCACATCACTATCTAGTTTCTTCCATCCAATTGCCAAAGTGTACTGTTATTCTTTTTTCTCCATGGTCTACTTTCTTTTTTTTTTTTTTACTTTTGTACTTATGACTTCATGACCAGCTGTTGATTACAAGCTGTGTCTCCTCTGGGTTTGTGTTCAAAATTTAGAACTATTCTAAGATATATTATTCCCAAAAAAGGGTGTGAGAAGGAGGAAGAATTGGAGGATCTACATTTTTAATTGTGAAAGTTTAGGACCTTGGAATAAGAAATGACCCTTTCTTCTGTATTTTTTCCCCCAGATGAAAATCATTAAGAAATACCAATTTTTGTCTTCATGTGTACTGTATGTAACAAAACAAGGATTTTGGAATCAAGTATTTCAAGCCATGAAGACACAACACTCACTAACTTAGTGAGTACCAACACAAGAAATTTCTAGCAGCATGCACTGGAAAGACAAAAGCTCAGATGTACTTTACACCATCAGCAAATGAGATCAGCTCCACCTGATGGACTGTCTTTAAGAGACAGACACTGGACTTGACAACCAGCCCATGAAAAATGAAGTGTGATTTATTCAAAGGAGCAAATATCTCACAAAACTGAGCAGGCAGAAAATGCAGGAAGGGAGAGGGATCAGACACATTCCAAGACTTGTGCAGCCAACTGCAGCATAAAAACAACCAAACAGTACTACTCCAAGAACTTGATCATAAAGTTTAATGGCTTGTTATCTATACAAAGCCTTCAGCAACACAGTAAGAAGTGCCTGTTTTCTCTCACTTCTCATCTTTACTGTTGAATGCTTTCTTTTCCCTCTGTCTCTCTCTGCCTTTTGATCTAAACAATATATCTGGTTTGAGTGTGACTTTAAAGCAGACCCTTAGAAGGGACAGAGGTGTGTGCCAACTGGAAACAGCTCCTCTCCAATCCTTTCCCAAAGTCATTCCCCACCAGCCACCCCTGAAGACAACAAGCCTGCAGTGCTGTGATCAGCCAAGAATGTGCCCCAAGGGTAGCAAAGAGACAGCGTGCCCCCAGTAGCTTGCTGGGTTGTGCTTGCATGCAGCAGGATTTTAAGTCTTTGAGGTGTTGTCAAACATTGTTTTCCTTCAAGACATGTATTAAACAGTGGATTATAGAGTGCCCTGATGGGTTTGCATGAAGCACGTTGTGAGACTGAGTGACAGACTGATGGGATAAAGATGTCAGGAAAACATTCAAAATTTACTTTTGGCAAAAGTCAAGAAAAAGAAGTGAAAAGCCTTCCAAATCTTGCTGCAAATAGGCTTTCACACAGATTTAATGGGGAAATAAATGTGCAGACTCTGAGACCTTAATTTGAATCACTTTAGTGATTTGAGATGCTCCATCATTCTCTACATCATATGAACTGCAGACTTTTGATTTCCCAGACTCTGCTAATAACAAGCCCTGTAATTAGGTATCTGTCCTTTGCAATCAGCACTACGGCTTTCTGTTCATAGGAGAAAAATTGTAGGGTGGGAGAACCACTCAAGAGCATAGGAAAGCTGTCACTGGCGTAGTGTGGCTGGCTAATGGTTTCAGAAATGTTATTAGGTATGTAGCATGCTAATAAAAATGTTCTTGCTCATTTATCTGTCTGATTGAACCATACAAGTTTTGGGTGCAAGCTCATTTTCTCAGACTCCAGTAGTTAAGTAACAGATTTCTTCTGATTTCCTCCTCCCCTGTACCCATGAGCCATTTGCCTGGATGACTGGCCACAGACTGTTCCTGTTCATTAGGCAAGATTTGCTTTTGAAGTTTGATACAGCAAGATGATGTGGAAAGGCGTGATGGAGAGATGCTGCCTAGGGATTTAGCCTCCTATTTTACCCTATTTTTTATTTTGCCCATGCAGTTTGCTGGTTTCTGTTCTTTGACTTGAAAAGAAGAGCCCAAGCATGTCAGCAGGCAAAAATCAGACTGTTAGTTGACTATCTTGGAAAGCTTTGAGAGGCAGCAACAAAGAGGCTTCAGTGTAAAACCTTGGCCTGTTGAAGTCACAACAACATCAAGTGCATGAGGGATTTTGCATCCAAAGGTAGAGACATTTTGCCAGTCTTATCACAGCCATTAGAAGCAAAAGATTGAAAATTAATCTGATCACACTGCCTACAGTAAGGCAAAAGTCTGCTGCTCACTGCATTGCACTGCTGAGATCACAGCAACTCCACAAGCCATTGTGGTGGAGCTCCTCTGGACCCATTTTATGTCTGGAGAAGTAAATTTCCCACCAAGTTGTCTCTGATTACATTTTAAAAATTATTTAATGTCATTGCATCCCATTCTTCACTCCAGCAAAACTGCCTTTGGAGAAAGCAATGACAGCTCTCAGACATCATTTTCTGCCCAATACTTGCCTGAGAGTCTCTTCAGCTCTGAGGTTTCCAAAGCCAGGAGGGTTATTTTCAGGGACACACATATTAAAACTTAATGCTAAATCCAAAGGACCACATGCTGGGGGGCTTGATTGGACTTGGACAAAGAATGTCACTTTCTGAAGTCAACCTGCACGTAGATCTTTTTTTCAGCACCTAATCACGATTGTAAATCATGAAGGTAAATCATGCGAATCACAGTGAGCGGAGTTGATGAACATGCACTGCAGGAGCTCCAATCCCCTTCGAGGTCACCACTGGAGAAAGTCCCTTCCCTAGGGCCTGATTTCTACTGCCTCATTCCCTCCTCAGCCACACTCTTTTGAGGGAGATGAGAAGTACACCACCTTTGCTTCTGCTTTTTCTATAACCTGTCTCTCCTTTAAACAGGAAAATGAAGCCCAGTAAGTGTCTGTAAAGGCTTCCTGTATTTTTTCTACATTCACTTACAACCAGGCTCTTAACAATTGGATATAAAGTGAAAATCCTCAGGAGCACAAGAGTGAAGTCTGCAAGTGCACAGGAATTCAGTCCTCTCAATATTTATGTTTAGCATTAAATACTTCATGCAAAAACAATGACTTTGACTCCCAAGGCCTTCCCTCTCTTATCTCAAAAACTGTTTATACATATGCTGCAGGATCCCTATGCAAATATAAAAAGGGGATTAAGTTGTACATGTAGTAAATCCTGTTTTTACACTAAACAGGCAAGAGCTAACAGAGGGCCTTTGGATTAAAAATAGGTCCCTGTTTGCTGAGCAGACTAAAGTATTCTTACCTCTGGCTTCCCTGCCATGCAGGAATTGATTTTTTCCTGGTGAGAAATTAAAGTGAATTATAAATCTATAGTGTATTAGAGGTATGTTCTGTAAAATAAACGATTTTTATTTAAATAACTGTATATTAGGGAATGTCCCTTGCCTCCACAAAGCCACTCCTTGTTTTGCAATGGGAATCTGTGCCCCAGCCCATGCATGACAGTACCATTGCATCAGAAACTTCCATGCCATTAAGGAAATATTGGGGACACAAGGTGAAAGTTGACAACTCTCTGAGTAGGAGGTGAGCACTGCCTCTGGGCCAAGACATCATCTTTGACCATCATCTGGTGTTTTCTCTCCACCCTTTGCAGCAGGAATCCAGGAGGAGGAAAACTCCTCCAGTCCCACCAGATCAATTGTTACTTCTAGGACCACACACCAAACACATTGGCATTTTGGTTCAATTTTTATGGCTTGTCCCATGATGAGGAAAATCAGGCTGTGGTGTTGAGCTGAAGGACACAGAAAGCAGAGGGCTCAACAGGCAGCCCAACTGACCTGGCCATGCGGTTTTTTGTTTCACCCATTTTCATTTGTTCCCTTAAAACATTTTTTAAAACACCAAAACACTGCTGAGCACAAGGCATATTCCTCTCCTTGAGTCTTGTGAGACAAACCCCTGGGTCCACAATGAACACAGTAGCCAGAGTGGAAAATACCCCACAGAGTCTGATGGAGGGACTGAAAGGAACTGACTGCAGAGGTAAAGCATGGCTGGAGGATCAGAGATGGAGCCACACCTTCCTGAGAGCACAAGTGCATCTCACAGCTGGACTCAGGCAAGCATTCCCTTTAAACCTGGCTTTCCTTTCCTTTCAAGAAATCTCTGAGAAAAATGTAGAAACAGTTTTTGCCCAAGTCATTAGCCTTTGCAACTTCCCCAAGCCCTTTCAGCTCTGACACTCAGCTGTCAGAATAAGCAGCCGCCTTATTTCACCTCTGGATGGTAGAAAAAAAAAACCAAAAAGGCACATATACAAAATACCTAAACCCAACAAGCTGGAGAGCCCTTTTTGAGGACAACAGGGGTTACTGGCACACTCCATGTCCCAGCACAGGCAGATGGATGGGATGAGGATGTTGGTGTGCAGTGGCCCAAGGGGGTCCAGCTCAGGCCAGAGAAGGCTCAAGATGCAGCACACAGAGAAAAAGAACAGCAAGGAAGACTGGGCTGGAAGCTGTCCACCATGACTTAGATGATGAGATTCTCCATCTGGAGAAGCACAAAAGGGCAGTTCACCCACCCCCCCTCAGGGCTTGCCAGAGGCAGGCTGGCTCAGGCACCAGCAGTATGATTCTTCCTCCAGACAAGCTCACAGGCTGGCATCCCACTTCCAGCATGCCAGGCAGGCATGATATCTCTGGATGTGATCTCACACATCCTCAACCACTGCAAATCCCTGTCCCCTCCATCCCCCAACCCTGGCCAATCTCACACATTCCCACCAAAATATCCAGGAAGAGCTGCAAGCTGGCAATCCTTTACAGAGACATGTGTCGTGGCAATGTGGGAACTATGGCAACAGAATGCCCATAGAATCCCAAAAGAACCCCAATGGAACCCAACAAGTCCCCAACAATGCATGGGGGGTGGGGTGCCAGCAGCCCAGCAAAACAGCAAGAAGAACAACACCCAGGGACACTGAGGACAAAGGGGGTGCCTTCAGGCCAGCAGATCTCTGCCTGGTCCTTGTGGTGAGGAGTCTCCTGGATACTCCTGCCCAAAGAGGTAAACCTGTGACACCTGTGATGAGGACAAAGCTTTTTTTGTGGCCATCAGATGTTGCTTTACCATTTATCCCCCATGCATCCCTGTTGAACCCAAATTTGCCACTCTGCTTTCCTGGTTTCCCTTTCACGTGGAAGATGAAAACCAAACCCCTGATGGAAAACCCCATCTTGTCTGGGAGTTAGGAAGGAAGGAGGAGGAGGAAGCTGCAGGATGCCCCAAGGGCCATCACTTCCCTGCAGCAGGCAGGGGTAGAGACAAGAGTGACAAAGATACAAAGCCAACCTCCTCCCTCAACCATCCCTGAGATCAGACTTTCCTAAGATGTAGGAGCAACAGTTGACCAGACCACACTACAACACACCTTAATAAAAATTAAGAATACAAAGTTACAATTAAGAAAAACATTCTCAAATATACATTGAGCCAATCCTTGGGAGAGCTGGAGTCAGTGCACCCTCTGCCCACTCCTCTCTGCCTGCAGATACTGCCACAGACCCTCAGGCTGGCAGGCCCTGGAAATGGCACATGGGGACAGCACATCCTGGCAGGTAGCCAAGGTGCCTAGGAACAGGGCATAGGCAAGAGGTTTTAAAGGCATCTGGTAGGACTGTGCCTCAGCAGGGTCAGTGCTGACAGCACTGTCCCTTGACATCTTCCTCATTCTCCATGTTCTCTTCATAAACTATATTCACATTCCTTTATCTTTTCTTTTTCTTCATCATAAATTTCTGCTTCAGAGCTTGTAGTTTCAATAAACAGTTCTGTGAGTATATGTATTTTTACCTTTGACTTAACATAACATTAAGATATCTGGATGTGCAGCATAAATAAGGGGCTCTATTGAATAGTGTAAGGATGGTTTATTCTGTAAGGTAAGGAGGAGACACCAGAGAGCTTCTCAGCTCTCCCTCAGTACAACTGGCTCAGTATTACTGTCATTTTTTCTGCTCTAAACCTACAGCAGTTGTAGTTACTCGGGATCACTACAAATTCACACCACTGGTGTTTGGCTGGGTGCATTGTGACTATGACCTTTAGTTCTATGTTTAGGGGCCAATGGATTAGTTATGCATTATTTTCCACCTCTTAGAAATGCTGTCCTCATCTCTACTAAAATATTTGGCTGCTGCAGAGGGCAGGACCAAAGGCAGTAGAGCTGGAGCTCCCCTTTTGCACTGCAAGACATAAAGCAGGAGAGGGTGTCCTGCCAAAATTCCTTTGCGTGGATGAGAGGATCAGGTCCTGTGAGCCAGAACGAGGAAAAATGTTTCTACCTGCAGTTTGCTGCAGTGTTAGAAATCAAAACCACAGCCAGCAGTAACTCAGCTCTGTGCTAGCCAGAGCCAAACTCAATAAATCCCTGGTGCTGCTGTCAGATGAGTCCCTTACTCTTGCAGAGCATGGGAGGGACGGAGCCACCGGCAGTTAATCGGGACTTGTGCTGTCAGACAGTCTAACTTCAGACCACTTCTTGTGTCTCACCCCACAAGTCCCAGTACACACACTAGCAACCATGATTTATGGCTGGAGCTGCTCTGCTTTACTGTGCAGTGTAATTGCTGTGCTCTTGAAGTGTCAGGCATTCCTGGACTCTATTTCCTCATCTGTGTGTCCTGTCTGCTCTGTGGCCCAGGCAATGGCATCTGCCAAAGTCAGGTTTTAAATCCCAACAGTAGAGGTTGGTAGTCTGATTCTGCATACCCCTCTTAAGCTGTTTATTCTTACATGTTGCAAATGCAATTTTTTATGACTTACCAGAATAAAGGGGTTCCATTCTTAATTGTGGGTGTTACTGGTTGCAAGCAGAGGCAGATAGTTCTCATCCCTGCACCTGCAGAACTAGCACATTCTTTAAAACCTTGAGGCTGAGTGAATTCTCTGGGGCCTGGATCCTCACCTACTTGCCATATATCTCTATAAGCCTACCAATGGCTACTGCATGCTACAGAGAGGTAATCAGCCACTCAGCTGGAGCCAATGTCACTTCTATGGAGAGCCCCAGGCTTTTGGATGCAGTCCCTCAAATGGAAAGGCACTGCTGAGATGAGTATTGCTGGCTCTGCCAGTGCTTACAGGACTGGTAGGATGCAACAGGCACAAGAGCTGCACAACAGGAGACCACTCAGGAGTCTTCTGTGTGGTTTACTGTGACCAATTGCTTTCCAAACATCTCTCAAAGTGCGAAATACAGAAACAGAGTTATTTTAGGAGATTGTTTTCTCTACGAGAGCTGTGGCTATAACTCAGAATTTGGAGACATACTCTGGGCACAGATGCAATGGCAGAAAAAGATAAAACAACCTGCTTGCTTTTAATAGGCTTATTTGGCAATTAAAGTCTATAAATGTATTGGGGTTTTTTAGAGAGATATATATTCTTTTGCATTATGTTGTATATAAGAATGTGTATAATGTGTGTAGTAGTAACAACAGTGTGTATAGTATGTGCACCACTCTCCTTGAGTCTGTAAATATATGCATAACTGTATGTACACACACAAACATATCAGCCTCCTCACCATTTAAGGAAGTGTGGAGTCCACCACCCCAGCCTGCCCTGGGTGGGTGGTGTTAAGCTGTAGCTCTGAGCATCACAGCACCCGTGGTGCCAGCATGTCCCTCTGCTCCCAGAAAATGGGGAGACCTCAGTGCCTGCTGGACTGTGGGTTTGACAGCTCCTGACATCAGCTATTGCATTGGCAAGTCCTGCCAGAAAGTCACATCTAAACAAAGTGGAGACACCATCAGATGCCTTGCATTGCAGTGGGCTATAAACTGGGAGACTACACACGCCATAGGATCAAGCAGGCATTGCTTAGAGGGAAAGATTCTCTCTACAAGCACAAATATCTTGAAGATTGCAATGTAAAGCAGAGGCTGACTAAACTCTTATTTACATAGTATTCTCTCCAGACCTGCTGTGGAGCAGAAATTCCACTGCAATGTCTGTGAATGGATGTCTCTCTAGTCTTGTGTACACAGCACTCCTCCACCTTTTGGGATATGTGCATGGGTCTTACAATCAGAATTAATTTAGCTGGCATTTTGCAGTATGACAGAAAGTTTAATTCTCATTTGATGGCATTGCACTCCCTGTCTTCTGCCTCTGCCTGGGGAGTTACAGATGTGCAAATAAAACCATTTCCCCGGAGATGATCCTACAGGGAAAGCATTGTCTCCTTTGCAGCACCCTGCAGAGCTGCCTGGGACACTGGGTCCCACCAGGTGCTGTCAGTGAAGGCTTGGCAATGTTGTCCTGGGGGACCCCAACCCAAGGGATGTGGTCATTGAAAGGGCCAAGTCAGCTTGGTTCTTAGTGGAGGATGATGGGAGAGCTCAGAGTGAGGAGAACAAGGCTTTGATGGTGAGGCTGGCAGGGTGTTGGGAATACCCACACAGGGCTGGGCAGCTCAGTTTGCTCAGGGAAGTGCCACAGGATGGGGATGGCAGGAGGTGCTGCTGTGGCCTCCCCTGGGCATATCCAGCCTGGCTGTGTCTGAGAGCACAGAGTGAGGGGCTGTGAGATGAGGCATGGCAACAAGAGCTAAAAACATATGGGGGTAATTCCACTGTTATTAACACAAACACAGCCTTCACTCTGCCTTTGTCTCCTGATGAATCAGAGGAAATTGCCTCCCGAGCCCTTCGCCTTCCAACTACTTCAGCTGTGTTTTGTTTCTCTAAGATTCAAATATTCTGACTAGATTTCAGCATATCATTATGAGAACAGAAGAGCTATAGAGAAAATGAAGCTTCACAGAGGAAATAGTCAGTAAATGTTGCTTTGAATTCTCTTGCTTTTTATGGCAAACTCTGATGTCAGGGACAGATATGGCTTTGGAGATGTGTTGCAGTGCTGCAGATGTGTTTGTTACTACTTAGTGACAATCTCCTGTGACATTGCAGTGGGCAGTTTACCATTATCTATGAGATTTTTAATCCTGCCATTTTGATGTCACTGATTCTTCTACTTAATACCAGCCCCCATGAACTATGAGCTTACAAAAAAAAGAGCACTCTTCTTTGTGTGGTAATCCTATCTGGCCACATTAGCAAAATGTTCTATTTCATTTTGCAAAAATATGGAAATTTGTAATGAAAATATGCATCAGGTCAAGTGAAAAATGTGACAGTTTCATATCAAAATCACACAATGGCTCATGATGGAGAGGGTGAAGCAAACTTCCAAAGCAGGAATATTTAATTTTGGCACCTACAGAATGTGGCATTCCATCCCTCTAATTTGCCACGGGCTTATTGTTTCAAACATTTCTTCTGATGAAAAGAATCATACAAACAAACAAAAAATTCACTCCATATTTAGAACTCAATAAAATACTTCATTTGATCCTCTTCAGTTTCTTTGAAAAGTTCAACAAGAACACTCAAGTGCTGCATTCCTTCAAACTGTGCAGAAGCTGCTGATCCAGGAGTTGTGCAGCTTTGATGTGCCAAGTGCCAAGAGAGGATACTCTAAAAGCTGCTGTAATTCAGATTATTTGGTGGGACCACCCTGATGGACATGAAACCTCAGTCTGGCAGAGTACAAGAGCAGAGACAGAAATAGTTTGTCCTGAGGGCTTTACCCTCCTGATCTATGATTCCCATGGGGTCAGGTATATGTTTTTGTGTGGAGTGACAGAGAGAATGGGATAATCCATTCAAAACATTGTTCCACCACTGGACAAGTAGTTCTCCACAATTCTTGCATGAGGTGGTTTTTCTCTGTTGTTTTGGAGAAAGTCAGGATAGGAAGGGTGATGAGGCAAAGCAGACAGGCTGTTTATGGAGTATGAGATCCTGCCCTTGGGCACTGCTGCTGCTGCTGCTGCTGCTTGGGGCCAGGCAGGGAGCTAAACCCTCAGGTTCACAGCTTGTGCTCTTCCACTGGGTTTGAGAAATGCTCAGCTCAGTTGTGGTTTTTATTTATACCAATCCCCCATTTTCAAACTTGCAAGAGAAAATATTTTAAAAGCCTTACTAACAATACTTTATAAAACATCCTTTGAAACATTCATGAAGAGGAAGAGTTCAAGGAGAGCAGTCAGTGTTAAGTGATGGTGGTGTGCAGGGTGAAGCACTGTGCACAGACAGCCCTTGCCACACAGACACTGTGAAAGTGGCACCAGCTTGCCCCAGAGCAGACTCTGGGCTTGCCCAGATCCATGCACTGCAATCCCAGGCAGTAGCAATTCCAGGGCATTGCAGCAGGGATGCAGGCAGTCCTGAGTTGAAGGAAGACACAGCCAAAACAGCCAGGTTAGATTTGATTTCCAAACACAAGGTGGAGAAACATGATTATTGCCCTCTGCTTGGCACTGGTGAGGCACATCTGGAATGCTCTATCTTGTCTGAGCATCCCCAATGTGAGAGACAAAGACAGCATGCTGGAGCAGAAGGTCACCAAGACAGGCAGAGGCTGGAGCTTATGTGCACAAGAGGAGGCTGAGAGAAATGGGTCTGTTATGCTGAAGTGCCTTTCATTGCTGCCTGAAGATGCCAAATGAGAGGGTGAGGACAAAACTGACTTCTCAGAGCTGCACTGTGCTGGGATAAGGGGCAACAGACACACTCTGGAGTATGGGAAATTCCAATAAAATATTAGCAAAAATATTTTCAGCATAAAGGTGATTAAATACTGGACTTGCAAAGGTTGTAGAATCTTAGCTTTTGAAAATACTTAAAATTTGCCTAGGCAAAACTCTGGTCTAGTAGATTTGCTCTGAGGAGAGCAAACCTTTGTGGCCTCCAGAGGGACCTTCCAGCCCTGCTTGTTCTGCAGCTCTGTGACCACAAAAACTTGACAGAGAAAGTAGAATGACAGCAGTACAAAGATCAGCAGAGCTAATGACATAGAGATATCTTAAAGTATGATTAAGAAGCAAAGGGATCTTAAAAGTCTGTTACAAGAGAAATGGCAGAATTGTTCATGAAAGGCAGAAATGACAGACTTTCCCAAAACTAGCTCCCTAAAGAGGTTAAAATAAAGCAACATGACTAGATTACATGATAATAAGATGCTTTTTGTCCCAGCAATGAAGGATGCAGTGTAAAGCTAGGTTCTTTACAATCAGGTGTTGCCAGCTAACCCAGACCAAAGAGTAGTAAGAGAAACCTTTGAGGGTCTCTCTGGGTCATCTGCAGTTTCCACTGTTACCTGGATCAGAAGGAAAGTTCCAGAAAACTGAAAAGAAAATTATCCCAAGGATAAGAGGAGAGTTAAAGGTCATCCTTAATGTGAATTCAACACAGAGTTAGGGAATATGGCTTTTGCCAGACGGACTAACTCAGTGATTTCTTTTAATGAGATATTGTATAAGTTTGATTGACAAAGGTGAAAATACTGGCATCCCATACATGTGCTTCTCTGCAGCACTTGAGCTCTTTGTGTCAGGCACTTGACTACACAAGCAGACCAGGTTGCCAGAGCACCTCAGAAACAGCCCTGGCTGGGACCCTGGCTGGGCAGCACCTTCACCTTGGACAGTGCTGTGCTGCTCCTTCTTGGCCCTTGCCTGCTCCCTTCTCAGCAATTACTCCACTGGGGAAGCCCAGCTGAGGGGTGAGGAGCATGTCCCACTGAGCCACCCCAAGGGCACCTGCAGTGCCTGAGTGTGGGGGTGTCCTGGGCTCCCACAGAGACCCCTCTGCCCAGGGCAATGGAAGGTTTTGGGTCATTCTACATCTGGAAACAGCCATGTCAGTCTGCAGTCAGAGCAGAGGAGCATCATGCCTGATGGGAATTGACAGGGAGGGGCAGGCCAGGAAAGAGGAGGTTGCAAAGCACTAGTTCTGCCAAACTAACCTTATTATTTTTGCCTCCTTTATCTTTTGACATTAAACAGACTGAATGGGTGAACGGAAGATGCAGACACAATTAAGCAGATATTGCAAACAGGAGGGTGAGTTGCTTTTTATGGCTAGTTTATGTTTCAGACACACAACTATACAGAATAATGCAATAAGAAAAACCATTCAGTATTTACCCTGGGTTTATTCACTGCAGGTCCTCTGAGAGCTGCTTTTGTTTGTCTTTATTTAATTGGCATGGTTGGATGGCCACCAGCAGGTCCAATTAAGCAGATTCAATAGATTCCACTGTACATTTTTATTTTTTTCTCCATCAGTGTGAAGCAAAAACTGTCCAAAATAATTTGTCTGAATACTAGTAATGAATATAAAGTGTGCTCTATTCCAGCCTGTACACAGTAAGTTTCAGCTGTACAGCATTTTTCAGCCAAAGCAAACTGGGTTAATAATGAAATCACTGATGCAATCTTCAGTACCGCCTTAGTGGGGAAGAGGGTAACATAGCATTTTATGATATGAGATATTTAGTTGCTCAACTTTGGGCATATCTGAAACACAGATAGGCATTATGTCATCCTTTGTAGCTGTCTTAAGCTTTGGCCTTAAGTGTTAGGTAAGAACAATCTAAGAAAACCCCACCAATAGGACTTGAGCATGCCCTTGATATCAGGTATTTTTTAAGTGCTTTGTTGAATTGGAGCCTAGTAGATCCTCTTGAAAAGAAAGTGATTTTCAATCTAATAAGGTTATCTTAGTGTGAACATTTTAACTACATCAATCAATATGGCCATCAGGAGTAAATGACTAATGGGATTTCTCCTTTCTTTCTTTCTTTGTTACAAGAATGATGAATTGACTTTGCCTGTTGCTAAAGATTCTCATCTCCTTAATGCATTGCAGATATGTGTAATGGACACAGGCTGTCAGGGTCTTGCAGTAACCTGTTCCAACCAAAAAGATTTCCCCTTCGGGTTTGGTCATCGTATTCCAGTTCTGCTCTCACAGTGGAAAACTTGAAAAGGCTGGAAGAGGAACATGCAGCTTCTAAAGAAGCCTTCAAAATGCAGAGAATGCAAGATTATATTGAGCAGACTAATCTTGCTCTCTTCAAAAAAAAGACAACTAGGAGAACCAGCAGAAATTTGGTCTGTGATCCAGAGCCTGAAGAAGCCTCCTCGTCCCTTCCTGCAAAACAAGCAAAAATTGCAATCAAGTTTCCTGAAAGCCCTCTGAAGAAAGAAGAGATATTGACAGGTATTTTTTAGCAATCTGTTACAAGGAAGGAGAAAGAATAGGTCAGCTGTTCTGGAACTTTCCTGCATTTCTCTCTGCATATCATAGAATCATAGAATGAACCATCATAGAATGGTTGGAAGGGACCTTAAAGATCATCTCACTCCAACCCCCCCTGCCATGGGCAGGGGCACCTTCCACTAGACCAGGTTGCTCAGGGCCCCATCCAGCCTGGCCTGGAACACTTCCAGGAATGGGGCATCAACTACTTCTCTGGGCAACCTGTGACAGTGTCTCACCACCCTCAACGTAAAGAATTTCCTCCTAACACCTAATATAAATCTTCCCTCTTTCAATTTAAAACCATTTCCCTTTGTCCTGTCACTATCTGACCATTTAAAAAGCCATTCTCCTGCTTTTTTATAAGCTTCTTTTAAGTACTGAAAGGCCTCTAGTGAAGTCTCCCTGGAGCCTTCTCTTTTCCATACTGAACAATCTCAACTCTCTCAGCATGTCTTCATAGGAGAGGTGCTCCACCATTCTGATCATCTTCAAGGCCCTGCTCTGCCCTCAGTCCAGCAGGTCCATGTGTTTCTTGTGTTAAGGTCCCCAGAGCTGGACACAGAACTCCAGGTGGGTCTCACAAGGACACAGGATCAAAATCAGCTCCCTCAGCCTGCTGGTCCCAGCCTTTTGGTGCTGCCCAGGATACATTTGGCTTTCTGGGCAGCAGGAGCATATCACCAGGTCATGTCGAGCTTTGCATCCACCAGAACTTCCAAGTCCTCCTCCACATGGGCTGCTCTCTGTGAGCTCTTCCCCCAGTCTGTACTCGTGACTGGGATTGCCCCAACCCAGTTGGATCACCTTGCACTCAGACTTGAACCCAGGAAGCTCTCATGGGCCCTCTTCTCAAGCTTGTCTGGGTTCTTCTGGATGGTATCCTGCCCTTCTGCTGTGTCAGCTGCACTGCTCAGCTTCATTTCCATCTGCAAACTTGCTGAGACTGCATTCCATCTCACTGTGTCACTGATGAAGATGTTAAAGAGCAGCAGTCCCAAGGTGCCCTGAGGGACACCACTTGCCACCAGCCTCCCTCTGGACTTAAAACCATTTACCACAACTCTGGCTGTGTCACCCAGCCAATTCCTTATCCACTGAATAGTTCACCCTTCAAATCCATGTTTCTCCAAACTGAAGAGAAGAATGTTGTCTGTGTCAAAGACCTCAGTCAGTCTTCCCTTGTTGAGTGTTGCAGTTGTTCCATCATATGCTGAAATATGAGTGCCTGGACACCTAACATGGTGATGGATTGTGAGGAGCAACACAATGCCTGCCTTTCCCTGCCTGCAAGTGAGGGTTGTATTTGTGTGGGCTGCTGGGCTGCTTTGTGCCATGTTTTGGGCAAAAAACACTGAGCTGCAAGAGTATGGTAAGGCACACCAGCACCCAGACCTTAATCCCAGCCAACATCACAAATGCAAAGTACTAATCTGAAAAGAAAGGAAAATTGGAATTAAACCAAAAAAGAATTTAAACACAAAATCCACCCATCTATTTTAGGAGCAGTCCTTTCTTTTCATTTTGTCTCAATCAGAGTTGCTCTGTTGCATGTAAATGCCAGCAAATAAATATTAGACAGTTATCTCCTTAAAAGACTCTTCAAGCTCTATTTACTTCAGACAGACACAGACAGACAGACAGACTGACAGATAGATAGATAGATAGATAGATAGATAGATAGATAGATAGATAGATAGATAGGCAAATATGGGCAGATATACACATCCTGCTTTTAATAACATTTTGCAGCCCATTAAGCAATCCAGCCAGGATAGGGTCACAGCTGTCCCCTGGGAGTGGGTGAGGAAGGGACAAGTGGCTCCACTGAAAGCCACTGGAAGGGGACAGCACAGCAGCCCTGGGGAACAGCAGCTGGTTGCCTACCCAGGGAGAGTCTGGCTTTCTGCAACACAGACTGGATCACAAACTGGGGTCCAGGTGGGACAGCTTTGCATTATCCTAGGTCTAAACCATTTTTTGGAGGAAAGATTCAACTTTTTCTGTTAATTCTGCTTTGAACATGTTATAAGCAGGGATTCCACCTGCTAAAGGAGAGACTGGCACAGTCAGAAATGCACAGTCAGCAGGAAAGAGCCAGGCTATTCCTTGAGGTAAAGGGCTACCTATTTCCTAAGGAATTCATGCA
Organism: Muscicapa striata striata; assembly: GCA_030060385.1. Lineage (NCBI taxonomy): Eukaryota > Metazoa > Chordata > Aves > Passeriformes > Muscicapidae > Muscicapa > Muscicapa striata. The sequence continues at coordinate 7,301,604 of JAREIS010000016.1, read as the reverse complement.
TTGGTCCTCATTAGGGACTATCAACAGAAATGTTTTCTGCTCACTTTTGCATTTTTCTCAATGTAAATTTGCCAGCTCCTAAGAATGAGAAAAATAAACTGTTCACACACATAAGGTTAATGTAGTAAAGATATTTCCATGTGGAAATCAAGTATTCTTGTCAGGGATACACATGAGCTGCATCCTTGAGGATAAATCTATCCTGGTAAGAGGCTGAGAGAGAAACCACCACAAAAGAAAGGAAGGAAATGCATGCAGAAACCTCTCTTAGTGCCATCCTAGGCAGTCGTTTCTTGGATTTGCACATCACAATTAAAATTCAGGTGATATATGAGGTTTGTTTCAGTAGAGAGCTAGTATGTAGACACAGAAAGATTTACCAAGGAAAATCAAATATGGGAATGCCTCATTAGGGACACAGTGTCAACATCTAATATGTCTTCAAGAATTTGCATACTACAATTGTTCATGGGGATTTTCTGGCTTCTTTTGATATCTTTTCATTGTTTTTTGTATTTCATAAGAGGGGCTTATGTAATCTGAGCAGTAGCCTGCATTTCAATGCTTTTTCTGGCTCCCTGCCATAGCTGTCTATACCTCTCTTTTTTACCATGTATCTTACTCTTCTACATTTTCTTTTCTATCATCTCCTCTGCTACCCTGCTGCCCTTCCCAAATCCTCCTTGTCCACCCTCTTTCCCCAGATCCCTGTGTGTCCACAGGCACCTTTCCTCGCTCCCACCTCCTTCTGCATGCGTCTGCCCTAAATCTCTTCCCTCTGTCCCCCTCTGATTTTTTTGGAAATAAGACCATTTGGTATGGAGACACTGAGGTAGGTTGCATAAGAGCTGTATGACCTGTCAGAGCATGTGAGACAAGCCAAGGTGTACAGCTGACCCTGCAGGTGTGGGCTGTAACAGACCTCAGGTGTGCAGAGGGGAATGTGCAGCCCATGGCCACTGAATTAAGGCAAACCTGGAGCAGAAAGGTGCTGTTCTGGCAGCAAATCCCTCATGGCGCTGTGCCTGGATGTATGACATGTTTGGGCCAAAACCATTGTGGGTTCACCCCCCTTCTTGCAGCATCATGACCTTCCCACAGAGGGACACCCCAGTCCTCTTCACCCCATTGCCCCTGTGCAGCCCAGGAAGGTAAAATACCCATGGGAATATTCCCTTCCAAAGAGTCTCCTGTGAGTGGGTCAGAGGGCTCAGTGAGGAGAGCCCCCTGGTGAGGAGGGGATGGAGGAGATCCATCCTGAGGAGATGATGGAGATCCAAGCTGTTTACAGACGAAACCTGAACAGAAAGGCAAAGTAAATTAACTTGTTATTCTTGCCTCTTCCTCTATTCTCAGTCTCCAGCAATTTTATTACAGTTCATTTTCAGGAGCTTTTTCCTTGCTCTCCCTCAATTTATTATACCATTAAAACCGATGGGGAAAAATGTTCCTCGTTAAGGTGAGAAGGTTTTATCTCAAATACAAAATAACGAAACGGTAAGAAATCTCAAGGCAGGAAAAACTCGACCAGCCCACTGTTCTACACAAAAGGAGGATCTTTTTCTTTATTTTTAAAGAAAGTTCTTTCTCTCCCCTTCAGCACCAGCGACATATTCTCCGACAGCTCAGCCCACAGGACCTGTGCCAAAGGAATCCAGGTAAGCAGAGTAATTGGCAACATTTTTCTATATAACTCAGTCACGTTAGGCTGTATTTATGCCATACAGAGGCAAGCAGCAGAAACAGTGAGCAACTGGAAATTTACAGGGTGCCTGAGACACTCACAGCCTGGCAGCCTCTGCTGTTCCCTTGCTATTAATAAACTGCAAGTTATGTCTGTCCAAGGGTGTCTTTGGGCCCCTCAACATCAGCTTTACTAAAAGGGATGTTGCCAGCCACTGCAGAGAGGTTTTAAATTTTTTTATTTTATTTTATTTTGTTAGACAGATAAATCCTACACAGCCTCTCTCAAATCAACTGAGATGTGTGATTTTTATTTTACAGGCTGCTCCTCCAGCTGGGGAAAAAAAATAGATCTGATTCCCCAGCCACAGTAAATCAGCATAATGCCACCCTTCCCACCACCAGCGCTGCTGCAGCAACACGGATTTACACCGTCTGGAGACGTGGCTCCCTCCTCCCATCTGCCTGATGCAAACACACAGACACATCTAATCTTCCTGCAGAGAGAAGGCAGGGAAAGGAAATTGAATAGACACTCTTGTTAAGAGGCAAACAAAGACCAAATTCTTTTTCAGTGACTTTAAACAGCACTCAGTTCATTAATAACAATCTTTATAGGAATATCCAAATGATTTTTTTTAACTTCTTTCTTCCCTAGCCACCAAGGGAAAGGGATATAAGCAGCTGTTTTAGGGAAAGCTGTTACATGAACACCCTGAAAGGTGTTTTTTTGATTATATTTTAAAAATTACATTCATAAAAATTGTAAATATGTGACCGATTTTAAATAAATATAATTGTCCAACATTTATATAAATTACTGTTCTAAATTCATAACTTTCCCCCTGAAAGAGTGCAGACTATTTCTTCCCATGCCTTGCTGAGGCTGCATCCCAGCCTCTCTTGGGCAGGCAGGTTGTTCAGTCTGAGCACGTCTGGTTCTCCAGCAAACACCAACGTGACCCAGGGAGCATCCCAAGCCACCCACCCACACCCTGGTCCCAGGAACAGGGGGTTCCATGAGATTTGGGCCTGATGCTGGTCCCAGTTAACCTGCACAAAGTCCTTTACTGGGCTCTACCCCTCATGTGCAAGGCAGAGGTGATGGCATTTTACTGCCTCAGGAGAGCTGGTAGAGCAAACACACAATGGAAGCATCCCCCTATTCCTCATCAGCTTTCATGCACAGATGCATTACTTTGTGGGTGCTGTGCCCAGAATCCTTTACAACTCATAGGTAACTAATAAGAAAGCAGTGATGTGTAAAGGCCTTGTTGAATTACTAATGGATATAAATAAATAAATAAATAAATAAATAAATAAATAAAATTTTGAACACTCTCCACTCCTTACCTTGAATCAGATCACAGTCAAGCCCTAAACACAGTTTGTTCAGTATCTTATTTTCATGATTTTGTGGTTTGCTTTTTTCATTTGCCAAGGCCACAGGTATCTTTAAATTAGTACATCACAGGGACTGTAAAAAAATTATCCCTACATTACGCAGACAGTAGTGACTGGATACCTTGATATATTTGTGTTGGCTCAGAATGATCTTGTACCCTGACTGGCAGCTTCAGGTGAAAGGAGAGAGGGGAAGGATGTCTGGAAAGCCTCAGTTGCTGCTGGACAGGCTGTGTGAGAAGGGGGGTGTCCCAGCAGGGTCCCAGCCCAAGTGTGTGCACAGGGACACCATACTGTCAGCAGAATGGGGGTCACCTACTGCCTTTTGCAGAGCTCTGTAAGCTGAGGTCAGCAGGAGGGTGATTTCAGGACTGATAAAACCTTGTTTGTCCAGTGGCAAGGAAAGCACTAAGGTCATAGAAGAGTCTGCACCCATACTCTCTGTCCATTCTGCTGTGCTGGCTGTTACCCTTCTCCTCTGTGCTGCCCTTAGCTTTGTGAGGGCAATTCTCTCCTCTGCTTGCTGCAGGGCTAATTTCACCAGGATAAGTGCCTTTCATGACCTGTATCTTGAGTTCTGTTCCTGTTCTCTTAAGCAGGGTGCCCTCCTGTAAGCCAGGGCAGTGTTGAGCCCCTCACCTGATAGCCCAGCAGCTGAAGAGCACCACCAAGAGCACTCTGAGGAAATGTGACCCAATCCACTCTGTCAGAGAGCAGGGATTAGCTCATTTTGCTGTGAGAGGCCCTGGGGATGCTGCTCTCATCACCATGATGCCACAGCTGAGGGATGACACCTGAGGTGGGAGGATGCCCAGAGGTGCTCAGCATCTCCAGCCTCAGTGTGTCAGCATGGGCTGCCAGCCAGCAGAGATCTTGTGACCCAGAATGGAGCAATGCTCCACTCTTCAGCTTCTTGACTTTAGCAGGCCTCCTCAGGGTGATGGTTCCCTCTCTTTTTTGCCTGAAAAGGGGACATTAATTCACTTGAAATTCAGCAGTTCAATGGTGCTGTCAGTCTACCACCAGTGTGCAAATACTCTTCCTCTCCTCCTGCCTTATGCAGTCCTCAGGTTGTGCCTCCTCCTTGCCACCACTGAGGTGGGCTTCAAGGCCAGCATCTCCTTTTAGGCTGGCACAACTCCTCCATCTCCAGACATCCAGGTCTCAAAGCACATTTGAGGGCCTTCTGAACCATTCACAAATGTGGTTCAAATCAATCACATTGATTTCCAGGGGCTCATTAGACACCTCAGTGTTTTAGGGGGTCCTGGCCTAAGGGTTTCTCCATGAGAGAAGCACAACATTGTCACCAGGCTGTTTCAGCCCATGAGGGTTTATGGAATGCTTAGCTGGTAAAACCAAAACCATTAACTTATTGGCTACAGCTTTCTGCCAAAAGATAGGCAGGTCGTGCTTCAATGCAGATGTCTTAGAGAAAAAATGTGCAGTGCATTAGAGAGCTGTGACTCATAGAATAATTATCCTTGTTTCTCATAGTTTATTAATAATTTAAACCCAATCTTGATGTTATTGATCTATCATTGAATTGGAGATTTATTTCAGATCTGTAGTCACTGAAGCAGTAAATTTAATCCCCCTTTCCCCCCACCCTTCCACCCACTAAACTCACTTTATAACTAAAACATGATGTTTAGGCTGTTTCAGTAATAGCACAGGAGAATAAGAGCTAAGAGGCAGTGGGTGGCAGGAGCAGCCTTCAGCCCACATAACACCAAGGGAGGGCACATAAGGTTCTGGTTTTAATATATTATTTTGACCAAACCATCCTTTTCACATGGTCTCAGAGATGCCAACAGGACCAGAAGCTACTTGCTGGCATGTGCATCACAACCAGATCCTGGGCCAATTTTGCCTGTTTTCATCTAGATTTGGTTATCCAAGCCCACATTTAACCACCAGATTTGCACGCACCACCCCAGCTGTGTATCCCCCTCCTTTTCTTTGTCACAGATACGAGCTCACTGAGGTAAAAGTACCCACAACATGTGGGTTGTTGCAGGGCACATAAGCTCTTGGGCCCGATAATAATCTTACTTAAACTGGCAAAAACCTGAAGCAGCTGCCTGGGTGTCCCAGGAGCATCATGAGTGTAAAATCCATTTATGTGTGTGAAGGATCAAGCCGAGAGAACTGTAATGTGGAGACTCCTACAGCAGTGCTCACTGGGCTGTACCGTGTGTCTGGTGAATTCAATAACACAGCAGCAAGACTTGGCCTTTTAAAAGAAGCCAGGAATAGAAAACAACATCCTTTATGGCTGTAATGTGCCCAGAAGAGTGATTTTTGTAGGCAAATGAAATACATTTTTATTAGACCAATTGTAGTGTGCAGTTGGGTAGGAAAATGTGTTCTTGGCTGTACCAACTCCTTCTCAGGTCTGGAAGAAAACATGTGTCGGCTCTTTTCCATCTATATTAATGGACACAATTAAATATATTTCCATCCTCTGCCAGCTTATCCTTGCTGCTGACCTTGGATCCTGCAACTGGAACCACAACAAGTAGGGTCTCTTGGCCACCATCAGGGTCCCTGCAGCCACAGAAATGTGTGGCAGGGCCAAGCTGTCACAGCCTTGCTCTAAAAAGCAAACCAGATGGGTGTCACAAAACAGAGAGGATGTGCTGGTGTGGTTAGTGCTGCATGTACCCACAAGTGTGTGCTCTTAGTGTTTCTTGCCCAAGCAGGAGACATTCCTAGAGAAGAGCAGCAAGAAAACAAGGCACAGCAAACTCAATGTAGTTTATGTTTTCCAGAGGTATCATTCTTAGTGAAAGAGTCATGAAGCTCAGCTTTCCTTTGTTTGGTTTCAGTTTATGTTAGCTAAACCTGGGATAAGACCAGGGAAATGCTGCTATTTCTTCAATCCTGCAGGACAAGGGATGGTGCCAGCAGTAACACATCAGGCTGCAGGTGCTGGGTGTTGCAGGGCTGTTGGGAAGGGAACAAGCCCAGGAAAATCCATGTCTGGAAGTGCTGCTGGATGGCTGGGCCCCTGTGTCACTGGGTCCCCATGTCACTGGGTCCCCCTACACTTTGTCATTGGCAGGTAACAGCTCCTGCAAAGCCAGGCTCAGTGGCATAAGACCTTTCTCTTCTTTGGTGAGTTTTCAGCTGAAGCCATGAATTCCTGGGAACTGAGGCTTTTCTGCAGTTGGAAAGGAGTGATCTCCTTTCCTCCCTGTCCTTGGTGAAATAGGTGGAGTGAGTGATCTCAGGCATGGGCACCCATCACCAGTGCAAGTCTGTTCTGAGCACCCACCCGTGCCAGGAGCAGATCTGGTGCCTCTCTAAACACATAACCTCAGCTTCCCCTTTAGTCCCACACCAGGCAGCTAGGAGGGTGTTTTCAGTACTGAGCAGCCAGGTAGAGAAGCTGAGCACCACTTCAGGGCTTGATGCCCCCAGAATATGCCATTTAACATGTCTAGGTGTCACTGCACCCTGGTGAGGTGAGCAAATGTCTTTTGCTGCCCTTTTAGGGTGGGTAGCTGGAGAGCTGTGTCCACATCTCTTTCCCCCCAGGCTGCCTGCTGGAGGTGTCTGTTCCTTGCTGTTGACAATGTTAGGCTCCTAATTCAGGTTAAGCTACACTTGGGGTGTTGATCTTGAGCTCTGGTTCAGCTCACACAGGACATGTTTGGCTTTCTGGGCTGTGAGTGCACATTGCTGGGTCATGCTGAGCTTCTCCTCTCAACCAACACCCCAAGTCCTCCTCCTCAGGGTTGCTCTCATTCCACTCTCTGCCCAAACTTGTTTGTCCTTGGGGCTGCCCTGACCCTTGTGAGGCACCTTGCCCTTGTTGAACTTCATGATTGTCACATGAATCCATCTCTCAAGCCTGTCAAGCTCTCTCTGGATAGCATTTGTCAGGTACAGAGTGGTTGTCTGAAGCAGAGGATGTGCACTGTGGTGAAGTCTGCTCCAGCATATTCCAGAATAAATACCAGGAGCTGGAGTGACACAACTGTGGAGTCACTGCCTGTGCCACTTCTCTTTGCCCACCCCAAACCTCTCAGCCTCCCATCAGTGGGGTGCAGCAGCTTGAAATATGCAGAGGGAGAATTCCTGGAAATCTGGCTCTATGCCTGGCCCTGCCCTGCAGCTTGTCCCAGCAACCCTCCTTTTGCTTGCCAGGCATTTGTATAAATAGGATTAACATCCACAGTTACACTTAGCTAGGTTGCAAATTACACAGGCTATCAAGGCTTGTGCTTCAGGGCATACACTGATTACCATCAGAGGGGCAAAAATGAGTTTTTCCAATAACAGAATATTGCATGATTGACTGGGAACATTACAGGGCAGAGTGGATTAGCCTTTGCCATCAGTAGCAGTTATATGTCATTACCACATCAAAGCACCAGCGCTCCCGTTCGGGCAGCTGGGTCTCCAGGAGCAGGGCTGGTTGTTAAACCCGACACAGATTTTGGAGCTGTTTATAAAATGTGCCTCCAGCAAGCTCTGCTCCCTGCTTCTGGGCTGCACACCTTCCTCTGCTCAGAGCCCTCCCTTGCCTCCTGGGGATTCCTGGCTCGGGTGGGATCACAGGCTATCAGCAGATCTCACTGCAACAGGAGCCTGGGAGGCACCTCTGCTTACAGGTCTGCTGATGCCATCCTCATGGTGTTTCCAGAGGCTTGCAAGAGGAGCTGAATTCCCTGTTAGCTTTCTGTCATGGATGAACAGCTCTGCCCACTTTCAGGTCATCCCATTTCCTTCATCTTGGCAGCAAGTGATTGTCTCATTTGAATGGAACAGCTAAAGCTGACAGAAAATCTAAAATAAGAAACATAATTAGCAGCAAACTTTTAATTCTCCTTTCTAAGCCACTTCTAAATGTGTTAGTGCTTATTTATTGAACCTGGCACGGAATTTAGACAGCTCCTTCTAGTGCTAATAGGGTTGATTACTGGGTTGAATACTGCAGCTTTGAGGAAATGGCTGCTTACATTCAGAGATGCACAGAAATACCCACCTTTCTTCACAGGAAATGTGTTTTATTCAGCACAAACATATTAAAATAAGGCTGTCACAGGAGCCACAGCAGGACAAGGTGTGTGGCTGTGGGATGCCAGGGCTTGGCCCTCCTGGGGCTAAAAACTCCCTCCAGCTCGGGCAGGACAGTGCCAGCCCTTGTGATGGGACCTGGGCTGGGGTTTGCTCTGCATCACTGGCTTGGCTCTGGTGTCAGGGGGCACCCCAGGGGGGCAGGACCCCCAACAGTGATCCATGGGGAGATCTGAAGAGGAGGATTAGGGGAGAGGGTAAACAACCAGAGAAGAGGAGGAAGAGGAGGAGGAAGAGGAAGCTGCCTGGTTTTCCCAGGTTACAGTTGAGATCTGGGGTTTCCTACCCTTGCCCACTTGCAGTTCACACTGAAATCCAAGACTCTTGTCTTCCATCCAGAGCCAAACAGAGCAGGGCCTCCTTCCTAATAGAAATCTGGGGGCAAGAAATGTGGGTGGGGATTTTTTTTCCCCCCATAACAGTCATTATCAGAGTAGTTGCTTCAGTGTGTGTAATGAATGGACACACACTTTTTGTGTTCCTTCTCCTGCAGATCAATCAACAGGACAGATGTCTGATTGTCCTCCTGTTCCAATGTATATCATCATTACTCCTTTGGAGCTGCTCCAAAATAGCACAGGTGTCAATAAAAATAGAATTTGGACTCTCATTTTCTTTCATTTAGGCTTTCTAGGTGAAAATGGTAGGTTTTCAGAAAATAAGCCTCACCTTCACATTACTGAGCATGTGATGTCAACACAGGGCTGCTTGGGTCATGCAGCAGCCTCCAGAAATAGGGCAGGCTCCTAAAATCTGAGAGTGTCAAGCCAGCCTGGTTTGACAAGCTTTGCCAGTGGCTAGCCAAGTGCAATGAGATTACCCTGATCTGGGGAACAGAGATACTTGAGCTCAGGAATTTCTCCCTGGGTGTGATTATCTTGTAATAGCCACTATCCCTCATTCTCATTTCTAGCTGGGAAGGAGGTGCAGAGTGAGTTTGTGTCCACCAGCTTGTAAACTGCCAAGGCATGGCTTTTAAGGCAAGCTTGGAAAAAGTGCACAGGAACACAAATGTCTCTCATTAAGGCACTGAAATTTCAACCAGAAGGGTCACTTGCATTGTCAGTGCAGCATCCAAGTGTTTGTTTTTAATTTACTGGAGGAAAATTTAGCAAATCACTCAGGTTTGGATTGACCATTAGAGCCACAGCTGCACTTTTTTTTCCTCCATCTCTTGTTGCTCATACCCAGGTATTCTCTTTCAATGGTGCCTTGGAACAATAAACCCAGGGTGACCCAGGTCAGACAAAGTGAGATGCACATGGGAGGTCTGCATGGAGAACAAGGTTGCATCCCTTGGTTACCTGCTGCATTCCAGAACAACTTGGCCTCCAGCTGAGAAGCCTTGTCCATACAGGTGAAGACTTCTTTGGGAGCAAAAGGAAACAGGATGCACCTGCCTGTGGGTCTTGGTGGAAGACTTTAAGGTGAAAATGGTGCCTGATGTGGGAACAGTGACAGGCAAGAACACCAGACACCTCAGGCTTCATTTCAGCCATTGCCCTTAGTGAGATGCATGGCCTGGTGTGAAATGAAGGACAGAGGGATGACTGAAAATGGTCAGCCCCCAAAATATACCTGGCCCAGCATTCTGCCCTGGATGAGACCCAGCAGATGCTCAGGAAGTGATAGCAAAATAGAGCAAACATTTGTTTTTACTTCCCAGAATACTTTCCACTTCCCCAGTGGTCTGTGACTCAGGAACCTCTTGACCTGTGTAGATGCCATCTCTGCATTTAATAGCCCTTGATGGATTCCTCTTCTATCGATCAGCTTACACCCTATTGAACCAACACAAACTTTAAACCTCCACTGTGCCCTATGGCAGGAGTGCCACATCCAAAAATCTCCTCTGTTTATTTTGAACTTGTCACTTGATAGTTTTCTTTGATGTTCACTCTCTTCTTTTGAAGAGCACTGAATAATATGAACAGCTGTTCCCCAGTCACATTGCTCTTCCTTTCACAAAACTCGGTCATATTTCTTCTTCAGTCATTTTTTCCTCCAAGATAAAAAGTCTTAATCTATTCAGTCATTCCCTGAATGGAGGCCCTTTTGTGCTTTTGATCATCTTCAATTGCCTTCCTCTGTAACTTTTCTATTTCTTCTGTATCACATTTGAGATCAGTGAATCAGGACTGCACAATGGCATTCAAGAGAACGGAGTCCATGGATTTATACAGCAGCATAATGATTTCCCCTGTTTTGCTCTCTCCTCCTTTCCTAATAATTCCTAGTTTTCTGTTTGCTTTTTTGATTGCTACTGAGTCTTGAGCTGACATTTGCATAGAGTTATCTATTATAACCTGAGGATTTTGCTCCCGAGTGGAAATAGCCAACTTGGAGCCCATTATTTTGTATGTAAAGCTAGGATTGTCTTTTCCCATGCACATCACTTTACATTTATCTACATCAGATTTTATCTATGATTTTATTACCCTTTCGTTCAGTGCCACAAGGGTCTTTCTGAAACTATTCACAGTCAGCCCTTTGCCTCAACCACCCTTAATACCATCAGCAAACTTCTCCTCTCCCTGCTTGCTGCTATTTCAAGATTATTTCTGAATATTTTGAAAGCATGAGACAATGTTTTGGCTAATTTAACAGCTTCCTCTCTCAAATCTGAAGTGCCAGCTCCCAGGGAGGGGAGAAATGCCACTTCCTGAGCTCTTGGGGCATCACTGGAGGGCAGCTGGGGATAAATGGCATTGTGCCTCAGCAGCACTTCTACCTTTCCCCTTGCACAGATGGGATGGGGGTGATGGCACTTGCTGGGATGTGTGTCTGCCCTGTACCAAACCAGCCTAAGAGGGGCCCAAGCCCAAGGAGATGAGAAGAAGCCCTGGGGCCCCAGGAAAGGGCCCAGAGTGGAAGCAATGGATGGCAAAGCCTTTCTCTGAGAAAACCTCTGCACACAGACTTGTGTTGTTGAATGAACAGGAGCCAGCCGGGAGCTCTTCCTCCCAAAAAGCAATCTGGGAGCCTGTCAGGCTTGCCCAGGGGAGTCCAAGGCCAGTCAGAGAAGGAGCCTCTCTCCACGGGAGGAGAACACAAGGGTGATGGAACAGTCACTGCCCTCTGCCCAGCCCTGGTTGTTCGGTGAGAAAAAAACAGAAATGCTCAGTGAGGAGCACTTTCCCAGTGGTGTGCTTCCCCTGGGAAGCAGCACCCTGCAGCAGTGCCTGGCAGAGGATCAGAGTTGGGTAGCAACCACAGGGGCTCTGATTTCTGCTGGGAGCATCCTTGTCTGGGGGAAGAGGCTGGGCAGTTGCCACTGCCATTTGTAGAAAAGAAGCCAGACTGAGCATCTCTCCAACACCACAGGGGAGCATGAAATTAATTTACCTGGAGGAAAAAAACAGGAGAGGATTCCTCATCCCTGTCCAGTAGCACTACTCAGAGCCACAGGGTCACATAGAATATGTTTCCTTCTGCTCTCTGGTCCTAGTAAATTCATGTTGCAGCCTCTAGAGCCAGGCAGTGCAGGATTTGCCAGCTCTTTGGTGAGATGCCTTTCAGAAAAAGCATGTGGCTTTCAGAAAAATGTGGGATGTCACTTGAGCTCCTGCACCTGCAAGGGGGAAAAGAAACTGTCTCTTCACTGATGATAGAGCAAAAATTGCTTCAAAGGGCAGAGGTTCTCCCCTTTTAAGAGACTTAAGCTTGACCATCAGAAAACCAGAACCCTTTTGATGACAAAAGAAGAGAGCAGGCATCAGTGACTCAAGCACAAAGTGTTTCTTGAGCTGTGGGAACACTTTTGTCTCCTGACAGAGAGCTGCATGTGCACATAAAAAAAAAGGCCAACTGGTTCCACAGAGCCAGGGAGCAAAACAGAAATTGAAGACGAAGCCAGTGGCATACCCAGTGATATTGCAGCTGCCAGCCCCCTGCTCATCCCCCTGGGGAAGCTGCTCAGCTACAGGCAGGAGTCCTTAATTCCATCCCAGCCTTTGGGCTCTGGCAGTGCCACTGCCCACTCTGGGGACTGAAGCTGAGGGCCAGCAAGGGACCAGGGCTCCTCCAGAGTGTCTGAGGATTCCAGCAGTGCCTTCCCCTCTTGTGTAAGGGTGAGGTTTGGGGTGGGAACTGTGTGGTGAGCCCAGTGCCAGCCCAGCCCCAGTGACCCACACCTGCATGGCTCACACACCTGCACAGCCCTGCTGCTCTCACAACAGGGATAAAATCAGCCCCTTCCACTCCTGTTACAAACTTTGCATTTCATTCTGGTCAGAGCTGGATGGTCTTTGCCTTCCTCCCTCAATGGGAGGTTTTGGGGAGGAATAAGTAATAAATAGCCACTCCTCACCACCAGAAAGGCAGATGTGGATCATACACAGAGCACAGCCTTTGTGTAAGCAGCAGTGGCAGCAGCCTGTGTAACTCAGCCAGCACAAACCCACAATGCCTGCAAATAAAGCTGGAGTAAGGTGCAAAATGCACAGGTGCCATTCCCTGGTGCTGGTGGCACCAGGGTTTGTGCTGTCAGCCAGCCCACCCAGCCCAGGACCACAGCTCGTTGACAGGTAAGGAAAACCCATCTGGAAAGAAAGCTGGGGAAAGATGGGCTGGGTTTAAGTGACAGGACTGATCACAGTAGAAGGCACCAGAATTGCTACTATAAATACTACAGAGAGGAAAAGGGCCCTTGCTGCTTCTGAGCCATTGTCATACAATCACAGAATGGCAGCATGTTTTGGGTTGGAAGGGACATGTGGTTCCAATCACCTAATTCCAATCCCTTTGCCATGGGCAGGGGCACTTTCCACCAGACCAGGTTGCTCAGGGCTCCATCCAGCCTGGCCTGGAACATTTCCAGTGATGGGGCATCCACAGCTTCTCTGGGCAATCTATTCCAAGAGCTCCATCACCCTCACAATAAAGAATTGCTTCCTAATACCTAATCTAAACTCTCTTAGTTTAAAGCCATTCCTCCTTGTTGTATCAGTACATGCCTTTGTCAAAAGTTCCTTTCCAGCTCTCCTGAGCCCACTTTAGGTACTGGAAGGTTCTATAAGGTGTCCCTGGGGCCTGCTTTTCTTCAGGCTGAATGACAGGCTGGAGAGAGGTTCTCTCACCTGTCCTCATAGGAGAGGTGCTCCAGCCTCTGACCATCTTTGTGGCCCTTCTCTGGAACAGGTCCATGTCTTTCTTGTGCTGGGACCCCAGGGCTGGATGCAGCACTGCAGGTGGGGTCTCACCAGAGCAGAGCAGAGGGGCAGAATCCCCTCCTTCATCCTGCTGCCCCCATTGCTTTTGATGCAGCCCAGGACACATTTGGCTTTCTGAGCAGCAAGTGCTCATTGCTGGGCCATGTTGAGCTTCTTGCCAACCAACACCCCCAGGTCCTTCTCCTTAGGGCTGCTCACATTCCATTCTCTGCTTGGCAAATCCCCAGTCAGGAAGGAGGAGAGCTGAGAATGTTTCCATTGCAAATGCTTTGCAAGGGCAGGCTATTTTGCCTTCCAAAAATGCAAATTTTCTAATTTCCCTTGAAGATTCTTCATATTAATATTGTCTTAAAAACTGAGTCGAGTGTGTCTTGACTTCTAATGTAGTTTCTCAGGGTTTTCTCTCTAAAGAAGAGACAGGAGCTGCTTTTTAATTTTTTTTTTAAGTTTTAAGCCCTTTAAAAATGCATAAAGCCTTTTTTTCCTCTTTTTTTCCACTTTCTCAGTGCTTCACAGCATGTTAAAAGAAGGCCAAATTCCCAAGTTGTCCACATTTTCATACGAAAAACAACTACAACTTTCCATTGAGCTCTTAAGAAGGAAGTGTAAACAGGCCAACTGTGTTTATGTGGGAGCACAGATAATTATATATAACCTACATTTTCTGACTCTCTCTATATATATATGTATGCCTTTATGAGAACAGTCTAGATCTACACTGTCTGTCAGAAGGAACAGCCCAAGGAAAATGTGAGTCTACCCACACTGTGTAAGCATGGCTGTAGCACAAGCTTCTTCCTGGCAAAAAGGGGCTGCAAAGGATCTCCCTGACAGCTCAGACCCCTGCAGCATGGCTCCTCTCTTCCCTGCCTGCTTCTCCTCTCCCTTCCCCAGCCAGACAGCATTGCAGTTTCTGCCAACATGCAAGAAAATTACCTGTGATTTATCACACAATCAATGATTTTGTTGGCTTTTTTATTTTGGACATAGAAGCATGTTATACTGCTCTCCCACACTGAAACATAGGGGTAGCAAATCTGCCTGCCTGGGACTGTCTGTCTTTTTTGCCTCATAAAGAGCCTGAAAAATGAAAGCAAGAACAAAATCGTTAGTTTGTTGCTTTTTTTTTTTTTGCTCCCCTCTATCCCTTACAAGCAGGAAGGAATTCTTAGCTATTCTGCAGAGCCAAAGCCTGCACCTTCAGGTTATTAAATTGGTGCCAGAGCTATTGAAGTCACCCACTTAGAGCATACAAAATGCCTCCACCTGGGAGCTGCTGTGGACAAGTCCCTCAAGTCCCTGCCACAGACACAGCCCGAGCAAGGTCCCTTTCTGCAAGTGAGAATTGGCTGCTGCATTAACAGTGATCTCTCTGTTTCCCCCTTCCCTAGCTGCTCCCCATTCTTCCCAGAGAAGCAGGTGGTAATGCTGCTTATTTCTATTAGAAAGTATTAAACCCTGCTCCCTTGTAATGCTGGGAGCTAAGCCCTTAGCAAAGAAATGTTCCTATGTTCCTTGTCAGTACCTTGCAGGATTAATTACTTTTGTGTCTAATGAAGAGAGGGCCCTTAGCAAATCATATCATCAGAGAGCAGTTAATAACATAGAATAAAAAGTTATCTTTGTATATGGAATGTGAAAATACAGAAGTGAAGGATGAGTTTTCCCCAGTTATTTGAAAGGGTTTAATTAAACAGTAAGCAAACAAACAAAAATACCCAAGGCAAGATAGAAAGCCCAAAGTGTGATGGTCTGGCAGAGCTCTGGGGTTGGTACCAGTGGAGGGGGGAAGAAGGCCTGGGGCACCACATCCCATCCCCTCTGTCCAGGCAGGCACCCCCACCACGCTTCCAGGTGGAGTCCCAGGTGGCCACAATGGAAAAATGTGGGCTTGTTACCTGCACCTGTGAGGGGAAGCTGCAGAGCTTCAGAGCTGCAGAGTTGGTTAGCTTTAGGTCAACATTGCTACTGGACTGTTTCTCATCTCCAGTGAGTGTTCCTCACTAAAGAATGACTTAGGTGACCAATTTCTGGCAGTCTAAGTTGTTATATGAGGTGAGTGATGACTTTAGTAAAAGCTGCAAGCATCTGAGCCATCAAATAATAATTTTTGACATCCCATTCCCAGTCTCCAAAGTTTCCCTTCAGAAAGCCTATATCTGGGGGAATCACTAAATCCCATCTCAATTTTACAAGTCCTCCCTGTGCTGAGGCTAATTAATGGACATCTTAAATGTCTAACCAGCCATTACAAATCATTTTCAATAGCTTTTGCAATAACGCTCCCATCAGACTCCTGCAGTCTCACCGTTTGCCTGCAGACATGTTGGTGCTCCATCCATCTCACAGCAGCCAGGTTTTACAGCCTGACACTGAGGAGATCCTGAGCAGCCCTAAACATCACTGACATGCCACGAGCCTCTCCTGCCCTCGCAGGACCGCACGCTTCCCACCGGTGCCAGCCACGTGCTGGCTGCTGGCTCACCTCAGGGCTGGGGCTGGCTGCTGCAGCACACCCAGCCTCACCCAGCACCTGCACTTTTGGGGCACTGCCAAGTGACCACTGATATTTCTGAACAGAATGTGATTGTTTTGATGGGAGGAAACGAGAAAGCTGACAGCTTGTCCTGCTTGCAGACAGGCTCAGGCTTGCCCGTGGTCGGCACTGTAACATGCCACAGATGCAAAGTTAGATTTTTTTTTCCTCTTGTTGTTTTCTGAGGTAACACTGAGGGAGACCAAGCCACTCTTGCAGCCTGGTGAGAATCAACTTCTTCATGCTTGGGCAGGAAAAACTCAATGCAACACATGCTGTGAATGATAAAAGCTCCCTGAGTGCCACAGCTGGGGGATGCTCCAGCACTCAGAGCTGTCTACCCAGGCTGCCGTGAAAAGGGGAACATCAATTTGTATTTGTATGTGTAAATATGGGCTGCCTTTCCCTCTCCTCTGTAGTTTGGCAGGGCCATTTCCCATACCCAGCCACACACACATGGCCTTCATAATGCAGCTGAGGAACTGGAAATTTGGGAACTGGTTGCGCCAAGTGTGACCAACCAGCTTGCTCTGGCTCTCAGCCAGCGACACCAGGGCTGGTGCAGAGCGGATGGCAAAGAGCAGCCTGGGCACAGGAACCAGGGGCAATCCAAGAGAGGGAACACAAGGTGTCTGCTGGGTTTCCAGGCTCCAGCTGATGGCAATACCCATGGCTTAGTGGAATGGCTGGCCACCACTGAAAGGAACTGATTGTTTTTTCCTTTTGGTCTATTTGGAGGTCTTTATACCAATAAAGACCTGACTTGCTCTGCATATTGGATGGTTTTAGGGTTCAATGAGGATGAAAAAGCACAAGAGTAGGAGAAAATAGCATTTGTGGACAGAGCTGGATCTACCTGCAGTCACCAGGACTTGCTTCACAGACTATTCCACCTTCTCACATCCACATCACTTTGTCAATATCAAATATGCAGTTTGAGAAAAGGACTACTGAGTTTTGCTTGGAAAATACATGGCACAGCATAAGATTTTGCTGCAGGCACCACTGTTGTCCAAAAGCTGGCCAGGCATTCACCTCATTTACAAGATGCAATCCAAAGAGCCAGACCCCTAGAGGAGGCTCCAGGTGACCAGGAAGCTCTAGTCACACATCACTGCCCCACACCTCTCAGACAGAAGCCAAATTCCACAGGGAAGAAGAGCTTTTATTTTGACAGCTCATTCAAATGACATTGTAAAAGCCAGAGGGTGAAGGGAAGCTTCATGCTGGCATTACAGGGGACAAACCACAAGCTTCTGCATGATGTGTTTTACACCACCAAGGGCCAGAAGAGCACTACAGGGTAATGAGAAACTCTGGGAAGATGAGTCTGTGACTAACCAGGCAAGAATGGTCACCAAACACCGTAATACTTGTGTTTTCTGCCCTCTTAGCAAAAGCCAACTTAGTTAAAATATGTTCTTGTATTACAGCTGTGGTCCACAGTTGTGGTTTCTTCCTCCCAACAAAACTACAAGGAAAGAGACCATTTAGTCTGCTTGTCAGTAAAGAAAATACAAATTTACTTTTATTATAACCATGAAGAGGCATTAATTTAACAATTAGCTGTACCTTCAGCACTCAGGTATATATCTGTGCCAAATAAACCCAATTTTCTTACTGCTAAAAAAAGAACACTTCTCAGCAATGCACAACCTGTGCTTACAGGATGTTTATTGTCTCTGTATTACAGTTATCTTGACAGACAAGCCTCGGGATACAGAATAAAGCTTTACTCTTGGACCAAAATAGGAGGCAACATTTTTATTTAAAAAAATTAAAAACAGCAAGTTTCTAGTCAGGTAATATAAAGCATCTTAAATTAATCTTTTGAAAGTATTTACACTATTTGTAAACGTAAATATCTGAAACTGTACATGTTTAAACAAGTGTTCATTTAGCAAACAGGCTGTATAAACTGATTGCTCTTCTAATCCTTCCACCAGCTGTCCTAGAGCTGTCTGGGTTCTCTAAGAGAGAAAAAGATCCCAAGCACAAGAGTGACTTCTGCCATGGTTTACCCTTCACATCTCTTCTGTACAATGTCTGTATTAAGTCAGTCATAACTCTGTACAGTGACCATGCATTCCTTCTGAAAAACTTTATAAAAAACAAATATACATATATTACAATGCACTGGACATTATTTTACAGCCTGTATTTCTACATAAGTAAAGGGAAAGGGCAAGTTTTTCTCCTTGTTAGCTCCTTTACTTAATTTTTAAGGAGTCATGTAAGGTCATATGAGTACCATTTATGTATCTCAGCACCACTGCTGTAACATTTCTTGTGGTAGCTTTCAATTCCACCATCTTATACTCCAGCCTTGTTATTTATAACAGGAAAATTATTAAATCAAAATACCACTGATGTGCAAGGAAATTTTTTCATATTCAGAAGTACAAAGTAAGTTTAAAATCTGTCACATCACCAACTACATTTTCATTTTGCAGCGCCACACAACAAAGATTTACACACTAAGACACCCTGAAGTTCCATTAAGTTCCATTCCATTAAGAGCCAGGCATTTGGCATCCAGCTATGCACACTAATGTCCAATTAATGCTCATTCAACAGCATGCACTGTTTACCAGTTATGAGTACTTATCCTCCCCTTACAATGAAGTTTTGACAGCCTTGCACATCGAGTTTCAGGCGTCCCCACACCACCTGATTAGCACTTTCTCCATGGCACAAAGGCTGTGCAAGTTCCAGACCCTGCTCCAACCTTAAACAATGTGACACCACCACCTGATCTTGGAAAAGGCAAAAATACCAATCTTGCCCTAAAATTAGGTAGCTGAAAATCTCAATGCTAAGCACTGCTGTAAAACACCTGAAAACATGTGGCTCCCTCAGAAACAAAAGAAATTATGTTGCACAGCTTTCCATTGCAAATCCCAAGGGTTTGAGACTCTTCACATGGAGAAAGGCTAGAGCATGACACTTCAGGTCAGACCTCACAGCTCCCAATCACAAGGGTGTTAGAAAGACAGCCCATCCAATGTTTCAAGAAACACTTCACATATAGGAAATTAAGTTTTCCCAAGCAAGAACCTCTGAATTACTTTCAAGCATGTGGTGGATTACCAGGATTTTCAGGGAAGTTTAAGAAAAACTCGGAGCATGACTCTGTAAGTCAAACTGTCATACCAATGTGGTCATCTCCCAAGTCTCACAAATATATATTGCTGCTCTCATTTGATTCCCTGCATTGTACTTCCAGCATCTCTTTGAAAGTGTGAATTTCTATTGGGTATATCAAGGGAAAGCAAGAATGGTTTTTAAATTAAAAAAACAAACAAGAAAGGTTTTCAATTTTGAAACTATCCGGAAAAGGCAGTATTTGAGCTTCCGTAAGAGTGATCAGCAAAGGGGTTTTTGTTTCATTTTCTTCTGCCCACTGCTCAAGCCAATGATCAGGAAGACCTTTACCAATCAACAAACCTGTCCATTTCGGGTTTTCTCCCTAAAACAGGGTTAAGCAGCCTGGACAGTTTTGATGCAAGCTGGATTGCACACTGGGATCCTTCGTTTACTTCAAGCAAATGTCTCTGCATTCCCTTCACTTCCTGGCACTTGACTGAAGCTTATTCCAAGCAGACTCACTGTTGGGCTACTTGGACATCGACAACAG
The DNA here is from genome assembly GCA_030060385.1 of Muscicapa striata striata. Lineage (NCBI taxonomy): Eukaryota > Metazoa > Chordata > Aves > Passeriformes > Muscicapidae > Muscicapa > Muscicapa striata. The sequence goes on along the minus strand of JAREIS010000016.1, from coordinate 7,282,085 downwards.
TAAGTTCACCTGAAAGACAAAATGAAAGCCTACATTCAACAGGATGGCCAAGTTTCAGAACTGACGTGTCATATTTTAACCTTTAAACAGGATTCTTATGAAGCACACTAATCAGAAGACAGTTACAAAACAACATCCAAAATTTTCACTCAAATATCTACTCACAGGCTTTTTAAAATGCAACTGTTGACCATGCTGACCACTCATTTCAGCAGCCACAAACCACTATGATAAAATTCCTAAGATAGCTTCATGTGTTGTCAAGAAATTCCAAAAAACTGTCAAAAAATTTTACCATTCCCCTCAAATATCTGAAACATGTTTGGGATCCCTCACAGTACTTGTTTACATAGATTACAATATGGTTTCCCACACACTTCAGTTTGTAGGATAAGTGATCCTAAGATTCATCAGATAAACAATTAGAGGAAGACATCTCCTCTAGGATAACCCCAACTCCTTATGGTGCATCACTCCCATTCAGTGCTCCAGGACAGTTATCACACATTCCTGTGGCCACATGCACTGCAGCAGCATTCTCTAATCCATAAACTAGATTACCTGTTTAAATACTGGCATCCTGTGATAATCAAGATTCTACCCACATTCCCATGACTACTAAGGTCAAAGCAATATTTTTAAAAGCCTACTTGGTTTCTGACAGAGAATCCTAATACAGGGAATTCTTAACCCAGATTATCTCGGAGACTGAAGACCATGTAGGGTTACACTTCCATAAATATCTGCACCTTTTCTCAATACAACTCACTTTAAATGCACTCTAGTAATTCATTCTTGTGCTTCCTAAATGTAAAAGCTGCTGCTTTTTGTATTTGTCAAAAGAAAGACTGCCTTCAAATGCACCATTTTTCAAAGGCATATTCACTGGCTTTGATATCTTTCCAAGAAGACAATGCCAGGAAATGCCAAGACTCTTCTACAATGCTGTGCAGCTCAACCCCCAGCAACATCTATCACCACCTTGCTTTAAGAAAATCTATTAGACATTCATTAAAAAAACCCAACCAAACAAAGCCCCCTCCTAGCTAATAGTCTTAAGATCAGATAAAGTCCAAAGTTTAATCATCCAGGATTAAGGGGATAAGAAATAAATAACGATTCTGAAAACCAGAAATAGAAAAAATGAAAAAAAATCAATGTTTATAAAAGCCAGTCACATGAAAGAGCAACTGATAAAATAGGGAGCTTCAATATATATACCTGTTCCATCGAAGGACAAGCTATGATCTGGAGGTCTTCATTACTAAATTCTTCCTTTAACAGAGCATGGAGTTTCTGGAACATCTGCTGAATGTTATTCTTTTAAAGGAAAAAAGAAAAAAATCAATATTAAAAACCACAACACCCATCTTAAACATGTACCAGAACAAACACAATGTACACAGAATAGCTATTGAAGCGACCAGGTAGGGAGAAGCAATCAAGCTTCAGAACTACTAAAACAAGCCCCAAATCAGCTACAAGGAATCCACATTAATTGTGAGATAAAAACTTCAGCTAAGATATGATAAAGTGAAACACTGAGTCCTAAAGACTTAACCCAGAAGCTTAAACCTCAAGCTTGGCTCTTCTGGTGGTTTACAGCAGGTTTTCCACTGAATCTGTATCATCCTCTCTGCCTCTGGTGCTCCTGCCCATGCATAACTGAATAAAATCAACTGGTTGGTTGGGATGGAGTTAATTCTCCTTATAGTAGCTCATTTGGTGCCAAGTGGAAGATGTACACAATAAACAGCAGCAGTTACTTCCCTGGAATATGTGTGTGTTGCATAGTACAGGCAAGAGCAGTAGAGCTGTTTGGATTTGGCTTTTTAAAACTAAAGATATCACCCATGAAACATCTACAGGAAAACATGGCAGCAATACTCACCCTGACCGGCTTAAACAGAATTAATTCTGTATCTTTATTGGACAAGTATAAGGACATGCTTCGTAAAGTTGATGGCAACTTTGTTTTTATTGTCTTGTAAGTGGAAGAGACCAGATCGTTGATCTTTGCTGAAAGTAAAAGAAAATATGTTTAACAGGCTAAAATGGAGTTCTTGCTTGCTGAAACTATGCTCCAGAAAGTCACCTTGGCTCTCCTGGGGCAGATCATTACCACAGGTTTGAGTGGAGGGGAGAGTGGGGGTGTTGGGCTGTGCAGTGTCAATCCCATCGCAGGACCACAGCCTGCCAGACACTGCTTCCTTTCCCTGCAGAAAAGGCACTCACCCCATTTCTGACAGCCACCACATCCTCCTGAGGTTTCTGAAATCACAGCCCTTCAACAGCAATGAAGTTCTACATAGGTTCCCTCCCAGAAAACTTACCTGGAAAAGAAACTGCTGGGAAACAGTGCTATTAAAGAGAACAGAATATCAAATTCTCCTTACTGATCATAGGCCATGTCAGTGAGAGGAAAGGCTGCACAGAAATCTGGATTTTGAATTAACCAGACAGGAATCCTCTGTCAGACAAGACCTTTCTTTATTGATATGAATTTTAATGATTTTACAAGTTCATTGTTTAAAGGCCAGGGGAAAAATATATTTTGTAGTGTTTTAAACTACTGAAGTTAATATCCTATGTGGGTTTTTCCCCTCCTCAACTTCTGCCACATCAAAATTTTCTGCCTAGTCCCACTTCCCAGACAAATGACTCCAACAAACAGCAGAAGCTCTGCTTCGATCTGGTTCTACACACATAATTATCTCCAAACAAACATTAAAAATACTCCTGAAGAAGCAGGAGATGTTAACTAGAAGCTCGAGTTAACCCTTGAGAGTCTGACCCATGGAGCAGCACTGAATTATGTATGAATGTGGCTGGCTTTGCATCTTAAGAATATGATGCAACAGAAGGTTCCAATGTATGATTTGGAATAATCAGATTTTTTCACCCAGAAGCACAACTTTGTAATGTGAAGAGCAAAACAACCAAGGAGCTACTAAAATTGTTCCAAATGTTCCTATGAAGCATTCATATTTGAATTTTTAAAAAAGAGGGAAACAAACCCAGATTCCATTTTTGCATAGAGACAGGAAAACTGAAAACAAAGTAAAAACCAAATGTACAGACAATAAAGACTTCAATGAAGATTCATTCTTTCCTACAAAAGCAAAAGCTTTATCATAATATAATCGATTAATTCCTTAAGCACATTCTATATGCAGTTGCAGAAATGTGGTTTACATGTAAGAACAATCACAGCCTGAGAAACACTCAAGGGATTCATTTACTGCACCAATTAAATATGTATTCTGAAGTTTGTCAGGTTTTTAGAGTTGGATTAAGACATTTCAAGTAGCACACAGGCTAAAATGGAAGCCAGGATTTGCAAGAAAAAGGTAGAGAGTTCTTATATGTATAATTTTTCAAAATGAATCACAGTCTCTCAGTCCAAGTTATTCTGACCACCTCTTCAGACTCCTAACAGTAACACAAATATAAAGCAAAGTAAATACCTGGTTGTGCCCAAGGTTGCTGTGAAAGGCTGTAATTGGGACCTCCTTGAGTGGCCATTGTTTTTAAAGCAGCTACCTAAAACATGTAAAATCAATAAAATGATGTTTCTTTCAGTTGAGTTCCCAACAAAATGACCAAGTAAAAATTGCTCAACTCTCTTAGATACCACAATGTTCAGAATCTCCACTGCTCTGTCTCTTCTACAACCTGACTTAACAACACACAGGGGAAGCAGCTTGACAGAAATGCAATTCAAAATTACAATCGTGATCAATTCTTGAAAGTAAAATTCAAAATGGGATTAAATTTACAAAGATGCTTAGGCACCCAAGGATACAAAACCTCAAAAGAGACTTATCCTTAGGCAGCTTAGTTAAACTCCCCAGATTCCCAATGAACCATTGAGAACACTCAATCTATCAATCTCACCAGTTAGCCATCTATATTTTAGGCTGACCCTACCCCAGCATGACAGGCATGAGTAAATTTAATACTCTAATCTTTTAACTTCTCAAAAAAATCAGCAGCTTGGACATCTGCAGTCCATGTAGTGATTTAGCCCCAGTTTCTGAGAGGTCATGTCACTTATTCTCAGGATCTAAGGTTGAGAATAGATCCTGTTGCGAGGTTTTCTCAAGAGACCTAGAAATCCTGACCTCCAGAGCAGGTTTTAGAAAGAAATGTACTGTATGTAACAAGACATCTAATACTCTAAAACCTCCCTCAAGAACACACATGACCCAAGACTGTTTTTGAAGGCTTACAAATGCAGTTAAAGTAATTCCTGCAAAAACAAAAGCTCCTGCTAACCTTCACACACCTGTTACAATTCAAGGAAAAATTAAAGCTTCTTGATCATAGAAAACACAAGCATTGCTTTTAAAAACAAACTATGACATGTTCCTTTAACCCATTAATCTCAAAAATGCCTGGAAAATTGTTGTTGGAACTGAAAGGAAAGCACATTATCTTCAGCTAATCACACAGCACTAGCAGCTTGTCATATACCCAATTTAAATACCAATTCCCTTATCCTACAGTACTTCAGTTATGTTAACAAACATACGACACATTTGTACCTTTGTCATGAACTCCTCCAGCTGTTCTATAAACTGTTTGGTTTGCTGCTGAATAAACTGCTCGCAAGCTGATTTCAGATGACGATCTACATCTTTCTTGGAATCAATATAATGCTCTCTGATTTCTGGAGTACCCTTGAATAGAGAATGACAATTCTCTTCTTTTTATTTGCCAGAGATCACAACACATTTAAATGACTCAATTATTCTTAATGCAATAAGATTCCACATTACCTCCAGTAAGAACTGTATCAAGGCGTTGTTGCTGTTTAGTCTAAAGAATCTTGAAACTGCCTTAGGATTCAGGATTTTAAATGCTGCATCTGTGAATCAGAAAGTCACTAACACTGTAAGTCAATGCCACTCAGGAACTACAAACTCTAATCACTCATTTATGCATAAAAAATGGCCCAGCATGAATGATTATGACAGCACACAAGGCTTAATTCACTACTTTTCAATGGCACCTATGGTACACCTGTACCTAACAGTTGCACGGTCTAAACAGATAAATACATTACAAGAAACTGACAGGTTGCTGATATTAACTGCAGTGCTATGAGCATGAAAATCGTGTGAGCTCTCCTCTTCTTACTGTATCTCCAAGTGGAAGACTTTTACATAAGCTATTTAAGCATTTAAAACAATATGAAAAATTTTGTACACATTGCCTGGAAAGACCAACTACAGTTGCATGAAATGCCTTCAAATGGGCACTTTTCCCCTCTATGCTTAGCTGTTTTAGCTAGGACTAAACAACAAAACATCAAGGTTAATAAACATTCATGTTTATGTTGTCTACAGAAGTCTCAAGAAGGAAAAGCAACAATGTCTGTAATTAACACAAAACTGAAATTATACCTATAGTCTTAACATGATGCTGTCAAGCTGAAATCTAGTCAAATTGGGAAAAAGAAAATTATTAGTTGCAGTATAGCTTTCTACCCTACTGTCAGCCATTTATCATCCTACACATCCATCTCCTTTTTTTTTCCATTTCAAAAGGAATTCTGCACTCTGTATAAAACGGGGTGGGAGAAGACACAAGAGTAAAAGAAGTGTTCTCTGAGGCATTAAATAAATAGAGAATACCAAATATATAGGTTTGTAGGTTTTGCACTGAACTAAGAATCTGCACTCCTATGCAGTGAAAGGTTATTTTTGTTCTCTGAATTTTTTATCAGCAATTTGAGAAATTCCAAAGATTTCCCAAGTTCCTGATTAGAAGACTTGAGCTAGTCCTTTCTCTCACCGAATTTTTCAGTTACATGAACCTTAACATTATACTACTTCAGAGAAATTGCGCAAAAGCATGACTTTTACAGCAAGCAGTATCACTTCATTTGTAAATATCAAATTAAATCTTAAATCTGTGTGCAGGAAGTTTGGCTAGAACACAGTAAAGCTACTAGCCATGTTATTTTTCTTCTACAACTTATCCCAAATATAAAAGCCCTATTGGCCTATGCTACACCACAGTAAGAATTAAGCAAAACATACACCTTTACAACACCACTGCTACCACCACCCAATATAAAGAAAACGTTTTCCATTACTTACCACTACCACCTGCAAAGCACTGGCTGGCACAAAAATTTATTCCACTAAATGAAGATAGAGAACAAACTTGTGTGTCAGCCAGGGCAAGACACCAAAAGGATGTATTTGCCCTTTAACCTCCAGTCAACTAGAAACCACTCAACAGGTGGGAGGTTTCATTGATGTTCAAATGCAACAAGTGAAATGGTTAGTGTAAGAAATGCTTGCTTCAGAGTTAAGACTGCAGCATATTAGCAGGAAAGAGAAGTTATTTATTCAGCTTTCTCTTCTGGAATGGAAGGAGAGAAACTTGACATGCTTCCAATAATTTTTCCCATTATCCTTACAACCTGGAAGGTACATGACAATTCAATTCTGTATTGAGAGCTTTCTACCTGAATTTTACAAGGGAACAACAGTACAATTTCAAAAACTATGACCATGGCCACTATTTCTATTTTCCTGTAAGAGACATGCTTGCTACATAATACCGATACTGTTTATTGAACTTGCGAAATAGGAAATCTTTCTCAAAATAAAAACCTCACAGAAAGGTCCAGGAAATCTTAATTTGCTCTAGCTAAGTTGACTACGTATTGTTAAATTCACCTGCTAAGCACCAGTAAGGAAAAATATTCCTTTAACAGTTAAGAAAAGAGGAAAAACATCTCTGTGCAATAGAAATATAGATTACTTAGCTGTTCTTAAAAAAGACAGGAAAAATTAGTTAGGTCAGCAGTGAAAGTAGGCAAATGCATTTCATATAAAAATAAAGGATTTATAAGACACGTCTTGAATTGCCCTAAGCAGGAGAATAGTTTTGTTTTGGTTTTTTTTTCCAGAGAAGCTAGGAACAAAGCAAGAGATTAGAAAAAGCATACAGGTCATTGCAAGTGAACATAAAATAAACCCAAAACTTTTGCTGGCACAAAGGGAAGACAATCCCATCCCATTCTGTAGCCAGCAACTGTTCAGTACCTCTAGTTTTCTTAAGGTCCAGGGAAATTTCCTTAATGGTGAAATCAGTGTGGAAAGGAGCAATTTGTTCACGAAGAATCAGAAGGTGTTTTATTAAGAAAAGCTGTCCATCAACCTGGGTCTACAGCATAAGAGAAAGAACATGCATTACATGTTAAAAAACCCCCCAAGCAATTAAATGAAGAGCAAAGTTTCAGCAATTCCACTTTTATTAGTTAACAAGCTTTTTCCATTAGTCTGTAGTGTCATTACCTACACTCTGGGATCAACAAATCCCACTTCTGTACTATTCCTAATACACTGCACTACAGAAGCAGACCTTATTCCCATTTCTCAGAAGAATTAGATTACATGGCCATATTACTAAATGTCCTCATTAAGTAAAGGTATTCACTATTTGAAAAATACAAATTTATTCTTCTTCAGAGAGAGGAATTATTTAATGTAATTCATATAATTTATAGTTGAAAAACACGAGGTTCTAAATTCGTTTTCATCATTACAATGACTAAAAAAAGTTAATGTTCCTGTAATAACCTTGATTAACTGTGCTGTTCCGCAAAGGTCTAACAATGCATTTTTCTCATTTCATTAAACACAAAGCTTAGTTAATTTCTAAACAGTACAGCAAAGATATAAAGAGCAAAAGAAGGCCAAGTTCACACCATCATAATTATCAGTTTTGCATTGCTTGTTATTTTAACCACATGCTTTATACTGCATGCTGGTTTTAATCTTTAAAGTTCATGGATCATTGAGGTAAAAGGAAGAGGACCCTAGAATTCAAATTTGCCTTTGCAAGTTGGAGGAGAATTTTACTTGATATAATGTTAAATAAAACAGAAAAGAAGAAATCACTTTTAAATCCACAGTTTCAACAAACAGAAATTTGACTTAAGATGACTGGTGAATAGAGATTCTTGAGCTGTTTGGATTTGGCTTTTTTTTTTTTTTTTTTTTTAATTCTTATATACATCATTTCACCAGATAACATTAAATTAACATGCATCAAGAATGAAGTGGTAGAGATTCTAGTTCTGGGCCAACCTATTTAGGGTTCGCTGCAGAATGAGATTCATTCTCTGCAAGACATTTAGGTCAATGCTGATCAGATACACAGGGCTGGAATTGGTATTTAACTGTAGAATTCTGAATCAGTTACACAGGAAATAGTTATCTGCTCAAGCTAAAGAGAAATGTGGATTGAATTTCTTTTTAAAGATGCTATGTTTAACAGATCTTTTTCAAAGGATGCTCAAAAGAGATACTTTAAAACAGACCATTTCCAATCAGAACTAAAATCTTTTTCATTTCTAAATATTTACTGCTTATAAAAATCAAAAAATTTTAGCCTACTAAGAGGGTTGTTTTTTTTTTAATTCACTTCCTGGCTGTTAGGAATTAACAAATAACTGCAGGATTTAAAGGAACTGTGACAGTAAAAAGAAAGTTTACTCCAACTACTTAAACAGTTATAGTTTAAATGATTTGATGAATCTGCATTGAATTCTGAGCAACACATGAGATCAAACCTTTTGATAATACAGTTCTGAGAAGAGAATACTTAAAACTTCTTCCCAGTGAATATAAGTTAGAAAGATTTTTGAAAACTCAAACAATGAAGGCAGAGAAAAAGAGAAAAGAGTAACTGACAGTGAAAAAAAAAAATAGAGAGCAAAGTCCTCTAGCAGAAATTTCTCTTTAGGCATCACCTCACTGAATTTCCATGAGTTAGAGCAGCCTGTAAACATAATTGCTATGATCTGTATTCCACCTTTTCAGACAGGCTAGCATGTGAATCATTATCTTTGCCCTGCAATACATTAACCATAACAAAGAACTGGCAAATCCTTCAAGTCTCTGGGGGCAGAGCAACATGCTTTGACTAAAATTTTAACAGAATTCTGAACCGCTGCTTCGTGACTTTAGATATAGAAGGAGCTGGGGGGCTGTGGAAATCCTACCCAAAGCACAGATTCTGACCTTGTTTTTGCTGATGGAATCAGCAGCTCCCAGCAGTGACTGGATGCAGGCAGATAAGGCCTCTTGTGATAATCCCTGAAACACTGCCCTCTGCAGGGAAGAGGAAATCAGACCAACAAAAGAGGTGTTAGCAAAGCCTAGGCAGAATTTTAAGATTGCACTTTGTGAACAACGTGTTTACCATCTTATAAAACTCCAGATTAACTAGCTACAAACATATTGGTTCAATGCAGTGACACGGGATGGAGCATTCACATTCAAAAGCTTGCTACAAGCACTCAGGCTGGATGCAGGTACCCACACAAGCACTCCCTGCTCACCCTGCAGCTCTGAATAGGCACCTGGGTAGTGACATGGTCAGTGACACCTCACACATTCAGAGCTAACAGCATGAATGGTGTGTGCTGGGTAACCTGAGCAGACACTTCTTCGTGTGCCAGGGCAACTACCTGTGCGTGCAAGCTACATCTGCAACAGACATGAGATCATTCAAGTGAGCTTAACCTCAGGCAGACTCAAATTACTTCACATTTGTGACAGCTTAGTAAACAAACACGACAGCTGCCATGGCCCAGGGGACACAAAGCAAGTCCTTAAGTGGCAGCAATATGATCCTACAGCTGAGCCAGCCATAGGAACACAGCTCGCCCCCACCAGCACTGCAACAGAGCACAGGAGAGCCCTGACTGCCCCAGACTTGCCAGCACCACTTCATTCATGTCTTCTCTAGCTACAAGGTGCAGGCAAGGGGTGTATCGGTTCTGCTACAGTGTCTCAGGGGAAAACTAAAATAAACTCTGTGCAGACACACTGTAAACGAGTCTTGGAAAAAACGCAAAAATCACCCCATTTACAAAGGTCTAGCTGGAAACAAAGCAAATACACATCTATCTTTAGTGGGATTGATGTTTTAAGCAATAAAGCATTAGTACTTTCCAGCCCCTTTTTTAGCAATAGCATCTTGGCAGGAGTTTCATGTAACACCCAACAAAGATATTTTGAAATCCATTAAATGTATCTAATAAAGATACAACACACGAAAAAAAGCAAACACAGTTGCATTAGTTTCCTCGAGACTTATCAGCCTTATATACCGTTAAGTGAGCAACACAAAACATATTCTAATGGCAAAAGTCTGAAAATATGTTAAGCAAACACTGCTTTTGCTTCTGCTAGACAAGAAGATTTCCACTATCTTAAACTTTGGAAATGTGTTCCTATGTTTTGGAACACGAAGAGATGTGCCACAAAAAAAAAAAAAATTCAGAACATTTTCAAAATGTAAAAGTAGGAGAGTCACCATTTTTAAGACCAGAGACATCACACAAACACATTCACCCAGTAATTTCAGCAATAAAATCATTCCCTATAATTGACCCAGAACTCTCTATTTTTTCTTGTCCTATTCACTTCACCAGGATCTTGAACATCAGACACTAAATTATTTTTGTAACAGCAAAAGCAATAGATGTACAAATCAGTGCCATTTTCTTAATTCTACAAATATAAAACTGTCTTAGAAATTAATAACCTAAATTTGCCAGTTCACTTGTTTTACATAAAGATAGCAGCAGAAAGACCAAGAGGTTAGAGGCCAGTAATTGTTCACTCCTAGTTTATATTAAAATATTTAGACATATCCACACACTTTCTAACTTCACCTAAAAAATTAGATAAAGAAATGTTTGCATACATCTATACATCTGTACAGTTTGGAGAGACACACTAGAGTCCTTCTGACAGTAGGATACCACATTCCATGCAGATCTGCAGGTGAAATCGTGCTCTGATGCCTGGGATTAAGGGATTCAGCTGAACCTGTTTAAAAGCAAAATACACACATGAAAAACTTGCCCATCTGTCCTTTCAACCAAAGGAGAATGTAGTATCAACTGCATTTTAAGATCTCTACAGAGAAATATAACATTTCCTTTTACCCAAACAAGTTAATTTTTTTTTTCCTTCTGAGCAGGTCAGTATTAGATTTCTGATGTGAACTGAGCACAAGCCTGTGAAAGACATGAATTTGCTTTCAGGGGCAGCCCAGCTCGACCTTTTTAATGAGCTAGTTTCACAGGCATGTCTCCAATGACACACACCTCCCACTCAGCTAAACAGCTGAAATGATCAAACAGTTACTGAAAAAAGAATAGCATAGGAGAAAAGAGGAAAAAGAAATTGTTAGAGATCATGGAATTACAGGAAATGTTGAGGCAAAGAAAGAAGGAAAAAAACATTCTATTTTATTTTTTCATGCTTTTCTTTCTGCTGGGGATAATCCTACATGGATTAAACAGTTGCAGGAAATATAGAGTTTAAACATAATTTTAATAACTGTAAAAATAACAGCAAAACCAATTTTGCCATGAAGTTGTTGCAAACATAAAAAAGTGCCCCTTCTGGGTAAGCTTCATAACAATTCTGTATGCTTAAAATGGATTTTCACAACACCTGACAGACAGAAGACTGTTTGCATTTTGTCCTTAAATCAACCTGGGAAACGGCTGAATCAATAGCATCAGAACTCTGATTTCAAACACCAACTATTTAAAAAAAGTAAATTTTTTGTAGTTTCACCTACTGATAGAAAATGCACTTGTGTTTATGTGATCAGTGCAGAAATCATCTTTAATAATCCAGTAATATTTTTCTACCTTTTGCAACAATAAATTTATTGTCACAGCAATTAGCCTGTAAAATCTTATGCTATCAGTTTGAGATTCCTAGGCCATTTATTAGTGACTTCAGCTACTCCTGCAGGTACTGAAATGGGAGAGAGGCACCTCTGAAGGGCAAATAATCCCAATTATCTCAGACACATATCTTCAAATTACACCATACATGTTCCATTTCCTGGGTGCAGGTGAGATTTACAGGACTTGCAAATTCTGTGCACCTGGGGTCAAGTACAATGAACTCCATTCTCAATGGGATTTGTTAGAAACATCTCTGCAGACCTTCTAAGCCAAAAGCAAGAAACTACCATGTAATCAAAACGAATACAAGAAATAAGTGATAAAGAGCTGAAAAAGCTGCTGCTAGGGAAATAACACTGTACCACTCTGAACAATGATAAAATGATAAATTCTTCGTGGATCTTCGACAGTAATTTTAAAATTTGTAACACTCAAATGACTGGCATCAGAACAGCCACATTTTATGGAATTTTATTCCAGTTTCCTGTAATTTACAGTCACATGGGTCACATGTTTAAAATGTCAAGGACTAAGTTCTAAATTATTGTAAATACCTATAATTTAAGAGACGTGCCTGACACACCAAATCACCCTTCTCATCTTAGCACAGCTAACAAACAAAAGCATTCTCAAGTACACATCTTGATGGCAGGGATACTTTTCAGTGGAAAATACAAAAGCTCAGGTTTATACAAAGTACAATAGATGCTGTTGGCTCTAAAAGTAGTTGCTTCACATAATGGACTACACTGGAAGCACAAAGAAATGGCATCAAAAGAACAAGATTAGGCTGTTTCTCATAAAAAATACAAAACTAAAACCTTGAGACAAAGTTCACCTCTCAAAATCGCTTATGAATTTGTCTAGGAAAATAACCCTTTAAGATACATGCAAGTTTCTTACAGATGGTTCAAGTTAACATTCATGTTCCATGAGCTTTATGCATTTATTTGACAGCATGAGATGTATTTCATACCAGATTTAACTAAGCTGCAGGACTCGGGATCTTCTAGCCGGACATCTGAAAATGAAGCTTCAGATGGCAGCTTCTTCTGTTCCTCTTTCAAACTCTGTGCAATTTGCTGCAAAGAAAGATACACAACAATATTTTAATATCACATAACACTGCTTTGGTTACTACAGATAAATACATACTGAATTGCAAAAGAAATCAGCTACACTCAGTTGCCAGTGTTTCAAAGACTTTTAGAAGAAATAGGCAGATATTTCCAAAACAGTAGCAGAAATATTGCAATACAATAAAGATTCACAAATACATATCTGTGTAAAGCACTGTTCTTTCCATTTTGCCTGTTTTACTGATCTCTCAGTAATGCCCTAATAAAGCCACCTAGAAAGAAAAGTTCAAAATAGGGTAACCCAGTTCAACACTTACTTGGATTTTAAACAGATAATTTTTTGATGGCTTTATTTCCATAAATTGTATGTGCAGATGGCCCAAAAGTACTCTCTAGTTTATTCCCTGCAGGAGTTCAACCAAAAGCTTTCCCTTAACATTACTCAACATTTCCACACTTCAACCTTTTCTACTACTTGGTCTGCTTTAAAGCAACAAGAGGCAGCAAGAATGGGCAAAGAACTGCATTAATATTTGAGCAGAACAGCACAAGAAACACTTCTGCCCTGTGCTTTTAACATTTTAATAATTCATTTACTAAGACAGAAGTTCTCTCTAAATAGCAAGGTTTTGAGGTTTAAAAGCAATCAAGTAGCAAAATGAATCTCAAACCAGGCAAGAACTGAAGTCTTATGAGGACATATGAATAGCAGCATAATTTCTGAATTTGGAATGAACTTTTTCTTCCTTAACCAAAGGGTCAGAGGACCTTTGTTAGAAAAAAAGGCCCCATGCAGATCAAACAGCAGAATCACTTGCCTAAAGATGCTTATTAGTCCTTAAATTTTCAGTACAAAGAGCATGTACTCAACAAACTCACTAGCTTCAGGATTTAAACCCCATTGATATCCCATAAAATGGCAAATTACAAGCTGTAGCACAAGAAAAGATTTAGATGTGTATAAAGACAGTATCATAGCAACATGAGTTCAATACTGATAATTTTCTCACAGTGTTTTTTGTCTGCTTGCAGGCAAGAATTGAGCACAGTAGGGTAGTTACACAATGTTACACAAACTCCTCTGCAAGTTACAATTTCTAGTCTGGGAAACATGACATTAGGAGAATTGAAAAAAAATCAGTTTGCATTCCTTTGTTTTATCATCATTATGCAGAAAGCTCTACATGGATGATGCATTAGCAAGGTCAAGAGAAGCAATTTGTTCATTTGAAAAGTTAATTTTAAATTGACTGTGGTGCATGCAAATGCACTGGGTGGATGTTTGCTTTATTTCAGCCCACAGCAAAATACATATATTTTAGGTAGGTAGGTAGGTAGAGGGAAGAGAGAAAGAGATTAGACAGACAGACACACAGACAGACAGATAGACAGATAAACAGACAGCAAGCTTCTGTATTTTTTATAAGTAATGTTCTGATTCTGTAGCCAAACAGCAGCTTCTCTACCAACTGGCCAGCTGGAAATAAGTCCTACAATTTTCTAAGCACCACCAGCTATTCTCGCAGCCAGGTGTAAAGCAGAATACAGCAATAAAATTTGTGTCTTGCCAGTCCATGTTGGAAAGGCCATTCTCAGTCACCCCAGTCCTTTGATGGCTTGGGCCTCCCATTATGAAGTGAATGGAAATAGTTAATTGGAGGGGGATCTTTACTACGCTTTACTGCTTCCATGCAGTCTTCATGCAGTTGCAGCTTGTTTTAGCCAAAAACTCATTAAAGGTTTCTCATTGGCCATTTATTTATTTCTGTGATTTCTTTATTTTTTATTTAGTTGTTTCATTCTGAAACTTTCATCAATATAGCCTTAACCTTTTAAAGCAAGTAGAATTAGTTTGATCCATTTCAACAGGAACATTGACTCAAAGGGCTTGGAGTGACTAAAAAATGGCTAATACTGATAAGAAACTGAAAAAGGCTCCTGGAAGCCATTGCTAACACATTAAATTATCTAAAGGAAGTCTCCTTTCACACTGCCTGAGCACAGGGTACACACATGCCTACCAAAAGCTACTTGACCAATAATTCTGAAAATCAACTTGCAGCTAGCTGGGACTGTTCTAAAGGATCTCTTCAATTCCAGCTCAACTAGAAAATACCTAATAGGTAATACCTATTACTTAAGAATGTAAATAAAAATTCAGAAGCTTCAAGTTTTGATAAAACTATCAACTGTGAGAACCATTGCCATTGCCACTAAGTTTGACATAAAACGTTGACATCTAGTTTAGGGTCATAATTTAATCAGCAGGAGTCAATTTAAAAATGCCAGCATCACTACATACACCTAAGAACAGGAAAACCCAAACTGCAAAGCACCATGCTGCACAACTGCATACACTGCCTGTACAAAGTCAAGGAAAGTGAGAAAGCTGAGGCTGTACCTCCATCATTTCCAGCTTGTCAGGATAGGCAAGATCGCCCGGCGCAGGCTTGTAGCCGGTGATGTCAGTCTGAATGTAAATATGAGTCCTGTAGACAAGGCGCTCTTGTACATCTTCCAGCATCTGCTTGACACCAGCGGCAAATGCACCCAGTTGTTCAGCTGACAAAGGCAAGAGAAGGCACAAACTTGTTAATTACAAAAGAAGCTTATAGAAACACAAGTTTGAAGTATTCCATACAGGACCATAAAAACCTGGCTTGCTGCAGATGGAGTCGGGTTATTTTTGGAACAGCGGCATGCAGACGAATTTGTGACAAACAAGGAATTTACTGAACTCCATGCTGCAGTTGCTTTGGCTCTCCAGATTTTCATTAGGCAATGAAAATGCAACCTCACACTGATGACATCAGATGGCTTATTAGAATTCAGGGTTCTAATTATTTCAGACCTGGGTACATTAAGTGGAATTTTGCTGGGAAAAAAAAAGCAAGGTGGCTTTGGTTCTATCACAGCCAATATCCATGGTATGACTGTTGGGATTTGTTAAAAACAGATGAACCAAAGCAGCTCACATCAAACTTAAGAATTACTGTATCAGCCCAAATTTAAGTAGTAGGAAGACATTTCTTATGATAAGCCAAAAGATTAAGTCAGCAAGTTTTTGCTCATTCCCAACAGTGTTACAATTATATTTCCAGGAAAGTGAACAGTTCTTCATGATTACTGGCACAGCCTCAGCAACAAAGAGCTACACTGGGTGATATACCAGCTACCAAGCATGATTTCTGTTTATTGCGTGGTGCAATAAAAACTGTGAAAGGATTACATTATACACTGGTCATACTATGAAATAAGACACCAGGTTGGCTTAATCCTATGAGACTTCAAGCTCTGCATACTTACAAAACTCAAAAATCTACACTGCTACTTCTCTGTTGAAGTTACAAATTCTAGTCTGGGAAACATGACAGGAGAATTGGAAAAAAAAAAACAGTTTGCATTCCTTTGTTTTATCACCATTATGGAGAAAGCTCTACATGGATGATGCATTAGCAGGGTCAAGTGAAGCAATTTGTTCATTTGAAAAGTTAATTTAAATCAACCCTGGTGCATGCATATGCACTGGGTGGATGCTTGCTAGCATTTGTACAATCTGGAAAAAATATGACTAACATCAGTACACTCCTTTAAATGATGCTGTGCAGATCCAAAGATACAGACCCTCACTATAAATGAAAAAACAGAATTAATTTTATACATCAAAGATGAGGTTAGAAGATCCACTAGGAAGAAATAAGCATCTAGAATTCCTGACTATGCAATAAATAATTTCATCAGTTAAGAAGGCACTTAATCAATCTATGAGTTACCATTGTTCTGTACATGATCCTCAAGCATCTCATTTTTGAGAATCCCACAGAGTTCAGAAAGTGTCTCTAAGTGAATGACATGGATGATCATTGGCCTCAGGACATCATACAATGAAAGACACAACTTCTCCAAGAGTTCACTATGAAGGAAAGATAAAACAAAGCAAAATACTTTCAGGATCCCCCAAAAGCAAAAGAAAATTTTATCACTAACATAGATTATTTTGTGGCAAAGACTTTTGAAAGGAGGGTGAGGAAAAAAGTATTCTATGAGACAAGACTGTTTAAAACATAAACCCACTATTTCCTACAAAGTAGGAAAAGTTTTCTTTTTAAAAGATGTGGCATATCAACTGCTTAACAATGGTGTTACAGCTTCTAAATAAAATTTTAAAAACTCAAACAAACCAAATGAAAAACTTACACACACCAACCAACAACTCAAAGGGAAGATGCTGCAAACTGGTTTACTTGGCTCCTGTGTAAAAAAGTGCTCTTGCTGAGCTCAGAATTGTAACCCAAATTTTCCCTTGAGAAAAGGCTCATCTGATTCCAAGTACTCAACAGTGTATTAGAACCAGAAGCACACAAAGAGGGACGCAGGAGGAGAAGCTTGGTAATGCTTTCTGTAATAGCTACCAACATCTCAGAGCACACTTTCCAATCCAACTGAAGTTACGATATCAATGAAGTGACACACCAGAAATCCCATTTCAATTTATTTTTTTCTTTCATGCTCAAAGTGATGCATATCTTGGTTAAGACACCAACAGCACTCACTCTAGATCTTTTTGCCATTCTCAATGCTCCCTTCACTAATCACGTATTAGGCATGAATGCTATTGCCAGTAGCTGAAAATTCAAGTAATTTCCCAGTTAGAGTTGGAAATTTAAACATAAGAACATTGAAGTAATCACAGTGTGATAAAGATACTGAGTTTATTGCACAATTTGTTTTTTCTAATTCACAAAGAATGTCTGTCAATGGGACAAGGACACTTCAGTTCCTCAGCCAGGGAACAAAAATGCTCATGAAAGAATACTGAGAAAAAACATTTTGAACACCTTTTTCCTTTGCATTCTATAGCACTATAAACAACTTGATAAAACAGTAATTCTCCATGTTAAAAGTAGAAACAAAAGACTAAGTTTCATCAGCCTTATTATTAAATACAATACCCAATCTCAGATCTCTACTCTTGGGGAGAATTTTGGTAAACTCTTATTTCTACACAGACATCTGCCTCTAATGTCTTCATAGCACCTTAGCACAGCAGAAAAGAAAATGAGGCTATGTATTACACTAGGAGAAACCTAATAAAGTAGCTACTATTTGAAACATTTTTCTTAAAGTATTTTATTTAGATGTAGGCAAAAAAAACGGAAGCAAATTCTTAGGAAATTAGGTAATTACATTCCATTAAAATTTAAAAAAAAAACAGAAGTCTATTCTCATTCTTGGTGTGAATAGCACTAGTGAAAAAATTTCTGGATGAACCATGTTTTAGACTGATTTCAATTAGGGGTGTTAACTCCAGGGCTTGGACTGAGATAGCTAAACTGATTCTTAAGCAAATTTATTTTGATCATCGCACATTCTGAGCATGCCCCACACGGTACCACAATTCCTCAGAAAAGACTGCACCTACTTGGGCACTGCGGTTTATCTCTAGTGAGGCTTTATGCAGTTTTGGTTTTCCTTTCTCTTTGAAGGATGGGGAGAGTAGCAGACAGTCTTTTTTTTCAGATTACACACTTGTTCAACTCAAGCTGCACTCAATTTAAGACATTGCAACACTCAAAACCAGTGTCTCAGTTATATTAATAGGAATACACTTTAGTTAAGAACTTTATAGCAAGGGAACATGATCTATCCAAATTTCAAAATCAAGTACCATTACTAAAACATACCAGAAAACTGGAGGAGGGGCATAAACTATTCAATTGCTTTACTATTACAGGTCTGCTGTCAAAAACTTAACAATACTTTTACAGTGCAATTACTGTGTGAAGCAACAACCTGTCCCTTTTTTAGATTTAGGCAGAAGAGATTGGGACACTCTTCTCATCAAGCATCCACTACCCTGCCTTCTGTCCAATAAATACAGGTAACATAAAAATATTGCTTGACAGTAAGGGCAGATTATTAAATCCTTCCAGAAAAATAACTGAAGTGCATCAGCCTAATTTCAGACCAAAGCAAATGAAAGCACTTGTGCAACAGGCTGTGCAAAAGAGGCTGTACAAAAACAGCTAAGAGCTGTAGACTTCTGTAGCTATTTTCAAAGAACCTGAGGATCTTTAACTTTTTCAGACTATCTACAGAGCAACTGCAAAGTTTATGGAGAATGGGAACTATCAGCTCTGCTTGAAGAAAAAAGGAAACACAAGACCATCCAATTCTCATGCTTAAAGTGATTAAGCTGTTTTTTTATCTTGCTAATTCTTACCAAACCACTTGAACACAGCCCTGTTTGCCACATAATATTGTCTGCTACATCACAACACACTAAATACAACATGCAGTAAAACAAAACAAGCATGTACCACCTACTCCAGTTTTGGTGTTGGTTTTGTGAAGAACTCATTGTAAAGCTGGTGTTCATCCTGGCATACATGGACCATAAAGGCACAACCACTTCGTACCTGCATTCACAGAAATACAAATATTTGATTATTAAATTCTTTTCCTTGCATAAGTATCATAAGAGATATTACAAGTATAATTACTATATATTATATACTGTGTTGTCATTATTACAGCTATGATTAAACTGAAGCCTTGTAAAATTTAAAAGTAATGAGATAAACTCTAAGACTGTGGGCTGAAAAAGATGCTACTAGTCAAATAAAAGGTCATGTACAACTTTTGTCCATTTTTTGTCTCTGAAACTTAAGTAACTACATTTTATACCTCTTTTTTATCCTCCCCCTTCTGTGAGGTTTGTAACAGGGTGAAGTGTTTACAGAAACAAAACATGTATGGCTTGAAAACATTAGTAGAATGTTAATGATTCAAACTCACAGGCAACAGTAACAATTCTGCATGTAAATGACTGAATTAAGTAAGCTCATTTTACCTGGAGAAGAGGGAATTAAAACATAACAAAACTCTCACAACACATGACTACTTTACCTACCAGAGCACAATGATCTCTGTTATTCTGACTGGTTAATTCTGTAACAGTGCTAGCGATACTTGGACCAAGCAAAAGCTCCCGCTGGTCGAGGTAACATTGATGGATTTCATTGAGAACTTGCTGATACCTATCCAAGAAATAAAAAGAGTAACTGCATCCTGAAGATTTTCTGGCACACATAAAATGCATTTTAATACCCACTGTAGGTCTATGTAATTTCAATTTTAAAATCTTTCTTTTAAACATATAATGTGTGCAATAGTACTTAAACGATAGTAAATATTTTCAAAACTTTAAACCATTGAAGATAAATTATGTAGACATACTCACTCTGGCATTCTTTCAGATCTTTGCTCTACTTGTTCAATAAGAGTCTACTCAAAAAAAAAAAAAAAAAGAAAGAAGTATTATTAGTAAATTACTTCTTTGTAGTAATTGGAAGGAGTTTGTAGTATTTTTCCATGGATACAATATGCAATTTTCGGACATTCACATTTGCACAATATGCAATCCCTGCATTCACATGAATAAATTCAAGCCTCATTTTCAAAACTTCCTTTTTAAAAGTTAGTTACCAGCTACTTACTCTGACTTTGGGAGCAGCTGCCCTGAATTTCACATAAAACAGAGTGAAGGCATTGTCAGAATTTGGCACAGCTGAAGGATCCTGAAAGAAGAGATGAGTAATTGGTTAAAAAGCAAAATGCTGTATTTGGCCACTAGTATATAATGGCTGAGATAATTAGCCTCTAAAATAGGATATTAGTTCTTTATGCTTATGCTTCCAGTGGAACAGCTCTTTGCCACTTCCCACCAACAAAGGCGTCCTAATTTCAGAACTCAAAGTCAGACAGGAGAACAAAACCCAACCCAAAAGTTTCATCCAACAGCCTCTATAGAAAAAGGAACATTTTCATTAATTACAACATTCCCCATTAGAGACAACAATTTTCTCTGGACCTGCCAGAGTCGTACTGATTGTTGGTCCCTAATATGTAGTACTAAAACGGAACAAATTTCTCTTTTATCTACTGGTCCCAAGGCAGAGAAGCTACGTTTCAGCTTGTATTCAAGCTCCAACCAGAATATCAAGTCTTGAGGCAGCTCCCCCTACAGCTCCTCGGCCCAGCGGGGCAGACAGCTTGAACTTAGACAAATTCTAGCACTAACAAAGCAGAGCAGAGACCCAGCTTACACACAAAGCTTTCTCCCCCTTTTCCCTACTGAAGTGAGAGAGAAGAGATGGGTCTTCTTTAGAAACATGATGGGGACAGGAAAACTCCACCATCCTCACCTCCTATTATCATGCCTGTGAGCAACCCCATCATCTTTCTACAAACATACATCAAAAACTCCACTCACATGTGTGCATCACCAAAGATCTCAGTCCCTTTCCAGTTCTGACAGCCTTGTTCTGTTGCAATAGGAAAACTCAGCACTTGATCACAACTAAAAAACACTGACCCAGTACTGCAGTTCTAGCAGAAGGAGCCATTTGATGTTTCAAAGTATACAAAATATCCACAAAACCCCTATGTACATGGGAAGGAAAGGTCATCCAACTCTTAAAAGACTATCCTTCCTGACTTAAAACTCCTAAGCAGCAATTCAAATCCAGAAATTAAGTTTATACCCTTCTTTCTCCAGATATGCTTATTACCAGAGATGTTAAATTTTGTTAAAATTCAGCTCAGTCAGAGCAATCCACTGGCATCAAACCAAGCTATGATACCTTTTTTTTTAAATAAAATCTAGTTTTTTACCAAACACGAAAAACGTTCAATGCCACTTAACCAAAATCTTCACTCCAGGAGTACTCTTTCACAAGCCTCCATGAACGCTGCCTAAAATTCCCTTATTTTAGGTGTGCCAGTTCTCAATTCTAGCATCTTTCAGTTTCACTGATTATCCCTCAGGACACCCAGCCTTCCTGTAACAGGACTGAACACAATGTACACAACAATCATTTTGAGAAAGAGTCAAAGCGCATAGCAAGAGACATTCCCCTCTCCTTTCTGCTCTGCCAGAATATTGCAGCATGAAACTATCAACATTTTAATGGGACCAAAAAACCTCCATGTTCACATTTATGCCTAAATCTCACCGGAGTGAGGGGGAATAAACACGTAGGACAGAGTGTCTCTTCCCCGGGACACTCTAGCATTACTGTCAACATTTTAAAATGAAACTAAAAAGCCTGATGAAACTAATAGGAACCTGGCACAGCTGTTATCTGCAGCTACACAAACCACTGCAGAATAAATGAACATTTACATGACCAAGAGCACCCAAGAATACTGACTGGAAGGTAACACTGAAACAATCACAGCATGAACTCACAGTTGTGCTTTACAATTACAATCCTCTAACACCCAGCCCCTGTATACTTTTTTCAAGTATCCCCTTCAGTCTCTCCCTGTCTCCAAAGCAATCCACCTCCACAACAAAACACCACAGTACCTCTATTTCTCTTGTGTACCTTCCCCATCTGGCAACAGACCAACAGCCAGTTTGGAGCTCCAGTGCATACTCTGGTTCAGGAAAGCAAACTGTCTGGCCATCTGGTGTCTCTAACACAGTCCTTCATCCATCCCTGGCCTTCAACAGCATACTGATCACCTACTTCAATTCACTGACTTCATCTTCTTCAATTTCCCTATTTTCTAATTATTACTACCTTTACATATTTTGGATCACTAGGTCTCTGTCATATTTGGCTGAATATTGGACAACCTACACAAACACCATAGCACTGACCTATTCTCACAAAAAACTGCTGACACATCTCACTCTTAAAAAAATTTAAAAGACAACTGTTTGTTGTTGTAACAGACATTTCAGTACAGCTCCACTTCCCACTCACTGATTCACCTTACCCTTTTCATTAACTGGGTTGTGAGGTTCTGTAGTGTATTCACAGTGTATGTCTTGATAAGGTGCATAGCTTTAGAAAGGCATTGTTTAAACTTTGTCAAATATACAGGATAGTCTTTAAAATTTGGCTGAAAGAAAGAAAAAAAAACATTTTAAATAGAAATAGTAAGAATCAAAAATTTATCAAAACTTACAATATTCACATAACTAGCTAGCTTGTACAAACTAAAAGCAGTATTTTACAAAAATTAAGCAGAATAGTAAGTATATTCAATAAAAATTTCCTAAGTTTATAAAGCACCATCCTTAACTCCTTCCCATATTTGGCAGAGAAAACTTCTTATAGGATAAAAAAAGAAAAACATTAAAAAGTATGAACACACAGTTGTGACAATTTAACTAAAATTAATAAAGAATGACTTACATGTGATGAAATATATGCAATACAATCATCAAGCTTAGCCAGCATGGGAATGAATCCTTCACTGTTCACAGACAGCGTAGGGGAATTCAGTTTCTTTGGAAAACAAGACAAGGCATCATTGTAAGGAACCTAAGTGCATTACTGTTGGTGACTAAGTTCAAAAGACCGATACACTTTCATTTTCTAAGACTATTAACAACGAATAATACTTACAGTGTTGATGTTTTCCAGCTCATTAAAGTAAGAAAGTTTCTGCTGGATGTTTTCAGCCAGGTCAACAAGCTCTGACTATTAAAGAAACAATAAATGAAATAAAATCATCAACCTACCAAGCAGCTTTAAAAAAAAAAAAATATATATATATATATTAACATGTGTGTATAAAATTATTGAGCCACCTTTTCAGCGCTCAGCACACACCATTGTTAAATAGCTCCAAGTAACCTGAAACTAATTAAGTAAAACAAAAGATGCAGAATACAACAGTGCTGTCTTGCTCCCTCTTACCAGAGGTTGACACATTATTTTCAGTAGTGTATTTAAAATAATATATACTACAGGTTTGTCAGTATCCCACAGACAGTGCTGCACACAAACACAGTACTGCTATCAGCATTATGGAGAACTGTAGAAATCCTGCATTTCAGGACTGGAGTCTTAAAAAGTTCTCTCTTACCCAGTCTGCCTATAAAAAAAAGTCTGTTGCAGAAGTTCATCAGAAAAAACAAAGTATCTGGGAAATAAGCTACCAGCTTTAGGGATCTTGGAGTAAACAGCTCAAAATACTTCTGCAAGTGATATGAATTATTAATTCCAATACAGTTTGCACTTGTCAGGCATCAGTTACAAAAGCTAGCTGCCCTCAGCTAGCTTTCTTCATTAAAGCATATACTGAACATTTTACTGCAGAGCCTGACAGCCCAGCTGCAGGTGAAACACACCCAGAAAATTAGGTCCAAAGCAAACGGACCGATTGTTACCACAGCTCGCGTTTTCCCAGCCCAAGAAAAAGAAACTTTCATTTAAGATGTCTTAGCAGTTCCCAGTAATCCTTCCATCAAACATTACCTGCTCTTTCAAAAGCTGTTCACAGGCCTCATGAAGTGTTCCTGTCTTTGTGGACACAAAAAGATACTGTTTTTGTAGTGACTCCAGGTGCTGAAGGGCACTATTCACATCGTTCAAGATAGCATCACACTGCTCCTGAAAGCCAGACAAGTAATCCCTCATCTGTCTAGAAAAAAGAGAATCAACAGATAACAGAAGTAAAATTTCCTTTTCTGTATTTGCAAATCCAGCTACCTGCACGGACACTGCCATCACTTTTCTCTCCCTAGGAATAAGAGATCACTTGCATCAAGCAAGAATACACAATAAGCAGATGTTTCATCACCTCAGAAATAACAGAGCTGAAGGGTCTGGAACAAAACCTCTAAATGATAACTGTTATGTAAAGCATTCAGCTTATCTAAATCATATTAAAAATTAATTACTCTTGGATATCAGCTAAAACTTCTGAGTTCTACTCTACCACTTAAAAAGCTGCAAGTAAAACAATTCCCTGTATCCATGTACAACAGGCAAATAACTTATTTATTTTCCTCCTGCACCTTTGGCCTCCTGCAGACAGTAGCATACTGGCCATCCTACAAATTACTGTGCATCCATGGCACACTTGAGCACCTGTGTGCAACATTATGAACACATCAACTGACAAAGTGCAAGCCTGCTACTCCTTTCGGGTTCTTAATGATCAGATCACGGGATCAGTATATGCCTCATCTTCTGCTTTTAAGAAAATTCAGGTCCTCAAATGTCAAAGCAAAAGAGAAAGAAACAGCCCGAAGAAAAGCAGAAGAAAAACAGAAGAGGGAATACAGCAGCACCTCTTTGTGGCCAAGGGCAAGTTTGTGAAGTCTCAGAACAGAAGCCAGTTTCCCTAAAAGCCACCAGCAGATGTAAGCCATTCAGCTGTACTTCAGATGCCCAAGGAGTAACTGTCAAAGTCAGTGGGAAGGGGTTCCTCTGAGCCTGATGGGAAAGTCAGCTACACAAAAACAGATGAGAATGGCAAGGCTCAAAACTGGAGTTGAGTGAAGTGTCAAGGAATGCAGAGAATGCAGATATAGAATGACAACCATAGTCACTGGTGAGCCAAATGGTGAGAACAGAAATGACCACCAGCCACCTCTGCTTACAGTCTCGCCCTCAGAGGATGCCATTCCAATAGCAGCAGTAACTGAAAAATCATAGGAAAGCTCTTAGATTGCCTTTGTCTACAGCCCTGTCTGTAAGCCAAAACTAATTTCCATCTGTCTAAATATACTGGGCAGTTCAGAAGGAAATCTGCATCCCCTTTAACTGCTCTGGCACTTGGGCAATGGCCTTTGGGAGTGAGGCACACAGCTTTGGAAAGCTTCAGCTGCTCCAACACATTCCCCCATTCCCCATCAGCTGAATGTGAACACGTGCTAACATTAATGGACAAGATGAAGTCCTTCAAGGGTGGAACTGCTTATAGTGAAAAGAACTGAGGAAGAGCACGTACCTATACTTGGCACCTTCATCTTGATCCATCTGTGTTTGCACCTGAGCAAACCAGGAGAAGAACTAGAAGAGATTTTATGGTGTGAACAATATAGATATCATATGCAACCAATTAAAAAAAATCAAATCTATGATCTATGAAATGAAGATGAGCTTTTGTTAAAAACAGAGCTGTTTCAGGATTCAGTTATTAATCTAAAATATGACCAGAGACTATTAATTAGCCCATACAGAAAGTAAATAATAAGAAGAAATTAATTCAATAAGAAAAATATTGTTATATACACTCAAATATTATAATATCCTCTTTAATAGCAGGATGATGAATTGTATGTTTTCTGAGAACATCAGCAGGGTAAAAACAGAAAACACTGCTTAACTACAAATTGGTATCTCTCTAGAAAACAACTCACTTAGTAAAATATTCCCTGCCTGGTAATACTAATCTGAAAAAAAAGAAACCATCAGGTTTTCAACTATTTGAGAAAAAACAGATTGCCACAAATTGCTCAACTTCCACACGCCTCTCTGCCCTGCCCCACAAAACAGGGCTGATCCCAGCAGGGCAGCCGGGGCTTCTCGCGTGTCTAATACAGAGGGAAAGGTGAATCCATTAGAGCCTGCTGTTTCAGAACAGCTGAGACACCACTACCCCAGTTCCCTGAAGAACTCATTGTCTTGGCTTTGCTGTTGTCCTCACTGGCAGATAAAGAACCTGCCTAGCTGCAAAGCTAGTTTAGATCCTTAAGAACATCCCCTGATAGCAGGACATTCTTCTACAATCACTTTGGATGCCTGCCAATATTTACTTTTGCATACTGCTTACATTGAAAAAAAAAAAAAAAAAAAAAAAAAAAAAAGAAAAGAAACCAGGAAGGATTAAATGAAACAGGTGCATTTGAGGAAGGAACCTTCTGAGCTTTCAGACACTTGCTGAGAGCAAGCTCTGTTGATTTTATGGCACTGTATCTTGCACCACAATCCTGTTCAAATACAAACCCTCTCCTGAAAAGTGCAGTTAGGAACACAAACATTCTGTTCCACCTCCCTTTGCAGACAAGAGAGTGTTCATAAAACCTTATCAGAGGTTGGAATTTTATGCAGTGGGAGACCACGTCTTCTATGATGCTGACAAATTATTAAGCTTTTTACCACTATTAGTGGCTTTCCTCAGTTCGTTCGAGACCCTGCAATTCGTACCAGGAAATAACGTTGGCGCCAGCAGCTATGGTAAGGATCAATTTAAGAGGACCACAAGAACGAGCTCCGCGACTAAAGCTCCCAACTTCAAGAGTACAAATACTGTTGGACTGAGGGAAGCAGCGAGGGCAGGCAGAGAAAGCCCATGGATTCTCGGGGAAAGCTCCCACTGCTGCCTACAATCCCCTGCCAGCCAGGGCGGGCGGGCGGCAAGAGCCTCCCAGGGAAGGCTCCCGGAACAACGACACTCCCGAGGGAGGGGGAGGCTGGGGATGCGGCTGTGGGCGCGACCCAGAACGCAAAACGCTGCTGAGCCCCCCAAAGCCCGGGAGCGGCCGCGGCCCCGCAGGCCCAGCCGGTCTGGGCCGTCATCCCGTCCGCCTGGCGACGTGGCACCGTGGCCGCTCCCGCCCTCCTCCCGCCCTCCACCCCTCCGGGCCGAGCAGCGCCGCCACCTCACCTCGGCAGGCACCGGCAGGTTCTCGGCCGCCGCCTTCAGCTCCAGCACCGAGTCGGTCTGGCGGTCGCTGAGCGGCGCGGTGGGCTGCGGGCGGCGGTCCCAGAGGCTGAGGCGGTCCCGCACGTCCCTGCCCGCGGGCGGCGGCTCCGCGGGCGGCGGCTCCAGCATGCTGCCGGCGGCGGGACGGGAGGCCGGGCCGGGCCGGGCCGGGCCGCCAGGAGCGCGCCGGGAGCGCGGCGGAACGCCGGGAGCGAGGCGGCGCTTCCGGGGGAGGCTCGGAGCGCGCCGCGCCGTGTCGCGTGGCAGTGACGTCATGAGCACGGGCAGAGGAGTGCGTCATGAGGGACGGCCGGCTGGGAGGGCGCCCCCTGGCGGCTGGGAGGAGCGCGGGTGTGTCCCCAGGAAAAGACTTCAGATCGTCGAGACCAACCTGTGACCGAACGTCACCATGTCAGCTAGACCATGGCACTGAATGCCACATCCAGTCATTCCTTTAACACCTCCACGGCATCCCGGGCAGCCCATTCCAATGTCTAATGACCCTTTCTGAGAAGGCATTCCCTCTGATGTCCAACCTAAACCTCCCCTGGTGCAGCTTAAGGCTTTGTCCTCTCATCCAGTCGCTGGTTTCTAGGGAGAAGGAGACCGACCCCACCTGCCCCCAGCCTCCTTTCAGGCAGTTTTAGAAGTGGTAAGGTCCCACCTCAGCCTCCTTTTCCCCAGGCTGAACATCCCCGCTCCCCCAGCCCCTCCTCACAGGATCTGTGCTCCAGCCCCTTCACCATCTCCACTGCCCTGCCCTGGACACACTCCATACTCAATATCCTTCCTGGACAGTGGGGCCCAGAACCGGACAGAGCACTTAAAATACAGTTCCACCAGTGCTGAGTACAGGGACACAACCCCTGCCCTGGTCCTGCTGGCCACACTGCTGCTGTCACAGGCCAGGATGCCATTGGCCTTCTCAGCCACCTGGGCACAGTCTGCCTCATAGTCTCAGCTGAGATCCTGAACTACTGTTTTGTTGCCTTTGGGGCTCTGCAGTCAATTCTAGTCCATCTTGTCCCTCCACACATGAACTGATGCAGTGCAGTTACTGTCACTCCAAAGTAGCAGATTCCCCATCCCCCTCAGAGTTAGTCCATGACACTGACTTACCACACACTATCTCAAAACATCCACTCTGAGCACAAGTGTGATAAACTTACTCTGTCGCTACACAAAACTAAGCTTATTGATCTGTTTCAGCAGTTTCTGTAACAGAGGGCAAAAGGGTTTAAGATATGCCAAAGCACCAAAAACCTGTGGTCAGTGCATGTTATTCAGCCACAGGAACACAAGCTTTTAACTACAAGCAACTTTAGTATTTATGCCTTGGCTAAACAACCCATAACATGAAACAGTTCAATGCCAGCAACACCTTTCCTTTGTTAAGAACCTTGAAGTATCTGGAACTTCAAAACTGAAAGCAGTTCTAAGTCACCACGCTTTACATTTTAATGCTTTCAATAGAGTTGAAAATAAAGTAAAACATAGACTTTGCTTACATAGCATACAAAAATATTTACAACTTTTATTAAAGAACAGAAACAGTTGTAAGGGAAAACACTGCACATCAGCATACCCCTATATATAGAAAATGTTTTACCTTAGGGAAGAAAGTGCCTTGTGCTTTTAAAAAAAAATCTATTTGTGAATTCAAAACTAGTAATTTTAACAGATTATAGCAATTTTGATATTGCAATGAAACTTCTTTAAGTGGAATGCATGATTCTATGAAAAATGTGTAAAAGATGAACACAAGGCCCCAAAAATCCGAAGCTATGGCTTCTGCTTTGCTGCCCTCTGTAAACACAGAAGATCCATCCTACTTGCATCTCACATATTCCTTTTTCCTGGAATTCAACAACATCACTTTAACTCAATATAACTGTCAAGTTAATGGCCGTGAAGTTTTGATATACCTTTAATCCTAAAGGTAATATTTATAGAAGCTGTGGTTGATTTCTACATCAAGTGTTTCCTTGCATGTAACAGCAACTTGAGCCTCTTCGGTTTATGAAAGTGTTCGCTACTTTTGGACTTGGGTGTCTTTTTAAAGGAAGGCAGTCTTCATAGTGGATTCACTTTTGGAGGGGTTAGTTCTTGTCACATAGGCACCCACATGACAGAGTCTGACTGCTCAGTGTAAAACAGCCAGTAACCAGTAGTTCTCCAAGGATGGAAGAGGCATGGAAAGTTTCTTTGCAAGATCAGCAGATGGGCATGAACTTGTATGAACTTCATTCCTATTCACAATTTCCATATGAATATGTTGAAGAATCACTTATGCTGAAACCAAGAATTATACATTGGAAAAAAAAAAAACCACTTTCTTCAAGCTGTGCAAAACTGTCAACTGTAGCAACCACACTTGCAAATGAAGCTGGATTATTTCCAGAAAATTATGCAGATATCTCAGGACTTAGAACACAGGAAAGCTTCAAAACCAGAAACAGATTTTATACTGCAGTAGTTATTGTGCCAGCCTGAAAGCCAGCAAAGATGTCTTGTGACACTTCCTGTTAAATGGAAGCTTTAAGCTATTACAATCAAATTGTATACATTTCTGGAAGCAGGAAAAGCCCAGCTCCTTGGTTCTGCTGATCTTCCCTTATAGAAATACTTTTTTCCTTTACAGAAATATTTTTCTTTCCCTTCCTTTATGGAAATATATGGAAATACAGAAGAAAAAAACCCCTGTTCTTTGACTCTTATAAAAGACTGTGCTTTGAGACTCAGATGCATGAAGTTGCATTGCAGATCTTTACATTCAAGAACATTGAAACAGTTGACAGAAGGTATTCCACCATGTTTGTTTCAGTCTGAAAAACAGTGCACATCATCCACTCAATCACATGCACAAACCATGGTTACAGGAGCCAGTTTGCCTTGAAATCACTTCCAGGTTCTTCTCACTCAGTCTTGCAGTGACCTCTTCCTTTGGCCAGCAGCTCAGACAATAAAGAGCAAACACTCAATACAACTTGCATATTGCTCTAAACTCAGTACATTAACAGAATTCTGTACACACAGAATGTCAGGCATCCAATTTCTTCAGCTGTTCATATGTCAGAAAGAACTGGCACAGCTGATTAAGGAAAACTGTTTCCTGTTTATGCAGTGAAAACTGGTCATTTCACTACTGAAGGTCAGCTGCATCTGTGTGCAACTGTGTTCCACTCCTTGTTCCTTCCTATGCCATGCTGCATGCAGGTTGGCCACTATTTTTACACAGTGCTAGGCAGAACAATGAAACTTGCTTTAAGGCTGATGATACAAATTACTTTCCCATCCCTCGTCCTCAGGATCTTAAACCCAGAACCGAGGAGGCAGAACAATACTGCAAAAGCCCTTTAGGGTCTTTACCCACTTAGCTTTGATGGCCCAAAGGAGGTTTGTTTACTGTAAAAAACATTTCTACCAACCCACTTCCAAGGGCTCTGATCAGCTGGGTCTTGAATCAAAGCCAAAATTCTAAGACTAAGATTACATCAGTAACTGCCCACAGTTTCCCTAGTTCTGGAAACAGCTCCCATTCCTAATTCACCTGGTCAACTTTGATTAAAACTAGGCTCATAACAAAGGAAATGGACAGATATGAAGTTGGAAGCACATAAAATTATTTTGCAAGATCATATTTTAGTATTGACTCTGTGAACCACAAATTCAATCTGACTGGAAGTAGTTGACTAAAAAAACCTGTCAACTGCACGATTTTCCAATCATAAAGCAAAGGGAATATCTATGCTGATATGACACTTCCCACACTAATTCTGCAAAAAGCGATACTTGCTGTTGTATGGCTAACTTAGTACTTTTGCACACATGTGAAAAGGATACAATGATATTCCAAGGACCAAGTCTTAACCAGTTTGGCCAAAACCCTTTATACAGAGCAAAAAAGCCTTCATTCTTCCATGTCTAAGAAAAAAAAACAAACAAACAAAACACATAAAAGCACACTTGCATAGTAATTTTTTAGTGAGAAATCCAGACAGCATCTCAGCTAACAAGACCATATCAGACAAGGGGGTGGCTTAGTCCTGTAACCTTAATTTACATTCATTGTCTGACAGGACAAAGAAATACATTTCATTAGATGTAAACTTGCAGTTCACATTTGGTAGCCCCTTGAGATTTGCTGCATGTAAATCTGTAGCTAACATTTGGCAGTTCCTTGAAATATTTCAGTTTGCGTTAAGGACCTCAAAGAATTTCACTGGACAATGTGACTTGGGATGTTCAGTCAACAGTTGGACAGCAGCAGCTTACTATCCATTATTCTCCATGTGAAAGACTATCAGAGTCAGACTTAAGAAGCCAAATCAAAGAAATCAAAATCAGAGGCTGACCTTGCCTCTGGCTGTACTAGGCTTTCCATTATGCAGTAAGCAACATAGAAAACCATCTGTTCCAGAAGAACTTGTTCGTCAAAGACTGACCGACGAAATTATAATTCCCTGTCAGCCTGACAGAGTATAAAGTTGAGCAAGAGAGAGTGCTGCTGAGAGCTTTCCTCTCCTCATCCAAGCATGCAAAGGAAGTAAGGTTCTGCAGCAGACACTTTCTTCCTTTTTGTCAAGACAG
Source organism: Muscicapa striata striata (assembly GCA_030060385.1). Lineage (NCBI taxonomy): Eukaryota > Metazoa > Chordata > Aves > Passeriformes > Muscicapidae > Muscicapa > Muscicapa striata. The sequence goes on along the minus strand of JAREIS010000016.1, from coordinate 7,250,216 downwards.
TCGATACTTTTCACACTTGAGTGCATTACTGACAGCATAGTCCTTTTAAGCACTATGGCAAAAGACATTCCTAAGTTACTAGGGAAAACAGAAATTTGAGCTCTACAGTTAACCATTGCTTGACAGCAACAGTTCCTACTTGTGAGGATACATGGACTACTTACCTGTAACAAGCAATCCAAAGTGCCCTTGTAGGCTGAGTGTCCCCCATGTTGTTGGCTTTTCTGATTCATCATGCGTGTTCTTACAACATCAACTGGGTTGGATGCAAGGGCTCCAGCTAACCCACAAAGAAAACTGGAACTAGTAAGAGAAGGGTTTAATGAAATCTGATCTACCACACAGATATAGAAGAATTTCCCCTTCCCAGGAAACACATAATAATAATGACTGTTTAAATGCTTTTAGTGAAAAAATTAAATCAGCCAATGGATGTGAAAAGTTACTTTTCATTTACAATAAAAACATAGTTTTGAGAATTTACTATACAGCCCTTATATACAATATGCTTGAAAAGATGTTCATGCCCCAGGGAATAATATTTGACTGTAAATTTCTTCTAACCTCAATTTGCACAGTTGAATGATTCAGACCACCCACAAAACAAATTTTCATATTTCAAAAGAAAGCTAAATCCAAATGCTAAATAAAATTATCTTCCATGTTACCATTTAAGATGCTATTACACTAAAAATTATAAATACATCAGAAGTATATTTACATCTAGACAGATGATAGAAAAATCAAAATAATCATCTCCCCTGTAGCAAGAACTAACCAATCATGAGCTATACAACCAGTTATAAAAACTTACAGGAAGTGAGTATATACTGTATCTCCCATATAGCCAGACATAATTATGTGCTTCTTGGTAAGGTCATACACTGGCAGCTCCACTCCAACAACAATAGCAGCTCTCTGTGCTGTCAACGATACCCCCTGGCAAAAGAAAGGATATAGTTGAAGTTTAAAGTCAACCTTTGTGCACTGTTAGAAAAGCCAAGCAAAACATCACAGATGTGTTAAGAACATTGTAAATTCAAATAAGGCTAATTAGTACAAGTCTTGCATGCTCCAAAACCAGAAATTTGAAATAACAGCCAAATCACTTCTCCACACAGAACGGCAATTTCAGATTCTTCAAGTTATTTTCTATCTCTGCTTAACATCTCAATTCTTGGATCAGCAGTCAGCTAAAACCTCAAAACCAGTGTTCCTTTGCTGCTGGCTGAAAAACTGACAAAGTAAGGAAGATGAACAGAAAACTGGAGAACAAGAAACTTTGTGAGAAAAGCACATTAACAGAAAAACTATCCCATTTTCTGGCTGTTTCAAAACAAGTGTCCATTTTGGCTCTTGTTGTTATACAGTCATTGACTATAATTGGCCTAAGAGACAACCTTCAAGGGAATTCCTGAGCTACAGGGGATGCTCAGTAGCTCCCTTGCTTCCAAAAGTTTTTTAGCATATGTTTTAAAAAAGGCACAGTATCCAGATTGAGAGGTGTCATGCAAAGGGTTGTTGAACTATTCCTAGAGCCAGTCACCCTAACTGAATCCTACATTTGTCTTCCCTCTCCTAAATGGCAGCAAATCCTCACACACAAGGCTGGCTGTAACCCTTCACCAAAAAAGCACTGAGATACCAGCAGTGAAGCAGTCAGGAAAAATGACAGACAAAAATTACACCCTCCATATTTCAACTGAGAACACTGTAGGAATACATGACATTCAGCTGAGCAAGGAAGTGTAGTTGCAGTGTAAGATACAGTTGGAAGAAAAAACCAAACTTGCCTTCCATAATCCTTTAGCGCCTTCTTTTTGGTAGATCTGTATGAAGTTGCCCATCATTCCTCCTTGAATCATTCTACCTTGAGCTTGCATTCTGATCTGAGATTCATTTGAAGATACAATTAAAAGATAAATACAACCAATAAAATAATAAAACTAGATTAAACTATTAAGTTACAATTGCAAGTAGTAAAGACAATTTATCTTTGAGTATAAAAGCAAGAACTGACATTAACACAACTACAGTGCAATCTTTTGCCTTAACTATCCAAATGCAGCTGCTAATTTTAAACAAGTATGTGGTAGAATTCTTAGCTACATTAAGTCAATTCTATTTCTGTATGGGTACACTGCCCCTTTTAGATAAGGCTGGCAGATGGGTTCTGCAGGATGTTTTACAGTGTTCTGACAGGAAGATGTTGAAATGAAAAGTTAAAAAGATTAATGTTTCATCCACTGAGAACCATGGTCTTCAACTCTGTAGATTTATAAAAACATCCTTAGGAACCTGCCAAGGTAGCTTCCAAATACAAGCTGCCAATAAGTGACTTGGTAAGTGGACATAATTTTAGTAAGTAACTAATTGAAGCCACACTGAAATTCAAGCTTATGTTTGAAACACCACTACATAACCACACTAGCACTATGAAGGATTAAGCTTTTTAGTAGTTGCAGAAGAACTTCCCATTTATTAGGAGCAGCTGTGCAAGTCACAAGCTCTAGTTTTACAAGACAAATACCATCAACCCTTTCAAGTAACTGACTATGATTAAGCTGACAGATTCTTAAAGAGGTAGTTTTACTAATTCACTTTAAATGACTGATACTGGAACCCTATTTCCTTGGAACACAGGTTTGCAAAGCCTCTCTACAGTGTTAAGGAATCAGAGTACAAGTAGCATTCACTGGAACTCTTACCTCTGAATCTATCTTCACCTATTTTAAGCTCTAGAAACATCCAAATGTAACAGTGTTACCAAGAAGTACAGATTAAATATGCACTGTGGCTTCCACACAAACACTATAGCATCAAAGCTATTCTCCTTCCACACTCAGAAAAATGTGGATCTAACTACCTCCCCAGCCTTCACCTTCCTCATGCATATTTCCAAGTGATTAGCATGGACCAGAAAGATGTTCCAAGAATTCAGGATGTTACTGATTTTTTAGAAGTTGAGATGAGAATAAATAGGGTTACAAAACAAATCCTATATTCATCAAGAGACTGTTTTCATGTCAGGAGAGAACAGAAACTAAAAAGACAAGCTCTACATAATTACCTTTAAGACGTCTGTAGGGTTGGCGATAGATGACGAGATTACTCCCGAAAGAACGCCACACAGAACATTCATTGTGAGGGTTTCATCTATTTCACAAACAGAGTTTAGCTGCAGATTCACAAAGCTTAAGATGCATTAGGACAGGATGATGCCTCCCCTCATTTAACCAGAGAGTGCCAGTTACAGAAGCCATAAAACCTGCTCTGATGAGTTACCCTTGCTGACTAACTTTGCTGTAACTGGTATAGGGAATGTCTTCTCAGCAGACTTGTTCAAATGCTGCAGTAAAATACCAAATGGAAACAATCAGCTTCAAGCAAATCAATCCCCAATTAAATAGAAAATAACCACTTACCTTCTGGATGCTCAACAAACATTCTTTTTAAGCTCTGGTAAGTGCCTATTTTTATAGTTCCATATGAAGCTTGGCGTAGCATTGCAGGTGCAATCCTGTAAAAACAAGCAGAAATATTATTTATGCTCAAGACTTCAAAAACTCATCAAAAAATCCTTCCTAGTGCAGAGATATCTAGCAGAGAAAGGTTTGTTCATTTAATTCAATAATTTAAACTCACTATAAACAAAACAAGCTTTGGAGCTTTTTTAGGTTTTGGTTTTTGTTTTTTTTTTTTTAATAGAGCCTGCAAGAACATGAATGAATTGTGAAGGGATTATTATTATTAGACCATGCTTCAACTTGTAATCTATAAAATAGCTGGCAGTCATGTCTGAAATGCAGTTCCCCCACCATCCTGTATGTTTTGAAGAAAAGCATGCTCATTTATAGACAAAGGTAAATTCAATTTTAATTCTGAGAGATGGAACATCATAGCATCACTGTAGAGAATAAATTAACCTTATGCTTAGATATTTTGTTTCATGTAGGTATTGTTGTTTGAGGGTTTTTTTTCAAATATAAAATTCTATGGCAGTGTGCAGCACTGAAGGTATCAAAGCTGGGTCTTTCAACTTCCAGATTAAGGCTAGACAAATCCCTTGTAATCATGAAGCCCAAAAATTCACATAAAATGGGCTTATACTCATATCAATAAACTGTTCATAAGCCATTGCTGCAACTCAGTTAATCTTACCCACAGTATAAGGCTCTCAATCCTTCTTCTCTGCATATTCTGACCAGTGCATGCAACATTCCACGGTAGCGGATCTCTTTATATTTGGCATCATTAACTTGACCTTGAACCTGGAGACGTGTTTTGGTCAGATCAATGGGGAAAGTACCTTAAAGGAACATCAGTAAGAAAATTAATGAAATACCTACCTAACCAAAGACAACAGAAAACACTGTACAAGAAACAGCAACATCTATTGTATATCATAATACATAAAAGTACTCCCATGGGAAAGAAGCCTTTCTTACCAAGACTTTCTTTTAAAGAAGTGATTGGCATTCTGTCACCTTGTTTCTTCTAAAGGCCTGTCACAGGCCCTGCCTACCTCCTGTGTTTACATTCCACATTCACTATATTTTCAGGCAGCATAGCATTGCCTGGTTGTAGGCAGCCACACTGAACAGGACTCCACAATCCCAATCAAGCAATGAGCTTACATGTGTATTCCTACCAACACCTTTGAAGAGGACATCACTGAAGGTAAATAAATTCCATAGGATACACTATACAGATTCTGGCCTAGTATCTGTAAAAGTAATAGCAGCAGTACCTATTTCTGTTACTGCTTTCCTGTAGCCTACAGCTATGTTATGTTCAATTAATATTCTGCATGCTCCCCTAGTAAAAGGATTCAGAACCTGTGTCCATCCAGGAAAAGGACCACCTCAACATTCCATACTCACCTAAGCACTAATAGGATTAACTACATCTATTCAAATGAGGCATACCAGACAAGCAAAGCTTTCATGAACTGTGTGTCTACCTTAAAAGCTTTTGGCATTACTGGCCACATTCAGTCAAGTCAAATAATGACAGGTTTCAAACTCAAGTTTGCACAAATTTTCTAAGTAGAAATCCTTCCCATGCCTGGAATCATTCAAAGCAGGGGGGTTGAACCAACCCAAACTACTCTATGAAAACAATATAGTGGGTTTTAAGTGTAATTTTATACTGCATCTACTTTACTAGACAGACCTTGCATGCAAGCCCACCACATGCCCAACCATGTCCTGCTACAATGAAAATCCAGATTTCCTTTATTTTCATGTATGTGAATTTCAGATACAGCTTTACAAAGATGTTGGTATTTTAGGTTTGCCTTTAGAGCAGGCCTAAAACATCACTGCACATGCACTGTCTTACTACAGCAATTATCCTGTATTGCTCATTATTGAATCTAAGCAGCCACTTACACTCAAAAAACGAAAATTTTAACTGCAACGTAGATACTCAGTAAAGCTAAGAGAAAAATTTAAGATCATAACTTGTCTACTGCAGCAAAGCAGAACCTGTATCTTCCTATGTCTAGGAACAGATCAAACAAACACCAAATAATAAAACACAGAGGCAAAATATGTATAAAAAGACTCACCAAGATGAGAGTTTACAGACACAAATGTTCTGACATTGCAACAGAGATCAGAGCAGCTCTTCAGTCAGCATTAAGCAAAAAATTCTATGCTGCAGACCACCACATACTACTGTGTCACTGGCAGCATGGAACCAAACATGTTTTACATAGAGACTATCCAATAAAGAAAATCATGTTAAAAGTTAAAGGAAACGCTTACCACATTCTGCAGTGATTGATGCTAAACCTCCATAGATAAAGGGCTTCCAGTTCAGTGCTGGCATTATTGGTTCCTCTTTCTGTGAAAGAGGAAGATTTAACACTACTGTAAGTACATGTCATAAATATACATGCTAACCCTTAGTAAAAACTTCAAACCTGGTCCATTTAAAATGGGCCTTTCAAACATGAATAAAGAATAAAATAAATTTTTAAAAAGCATTTAATACCTTTGACAATCAGAAGAAAGACAGGAATAGCATAGAAAGACATCTGGGTTCAAATCAGTGTCTGCTATGTATTTGGGCCACCACTCTCCTCATCATGAAAGGTTCAAGCATTTTGTCTCCCAGGAACAATGTTAAGGAGCACTGCAGTGAATAGCCTCCAAGGGTTTTTACCAAGCTGAACTAGTTTGACTACATCCTGTAGTCATTACAAAACTTCCTTTTTTCCAGTTACCAACATTTCGCATGAACCAAGCTGGTACACTTGGACAGAAAGTAAGAGTGCATACACCATTTTGCTTCCATTCAGACCTATTTCTGCTACTAGTGTTCACAATGTTTATTCTTGTGAATGTTACATGAAAATTGTGTCAACTAAGTGAATTTGACAAAGTGACTGCAATTCATAATTAGCATATCTTACAGCATATCTTTGCAAGATGTTAAAGTAATCCAATTATATTAGAAAAGAGATAATAACTTCAAAACCAAACTAGTCCAGCCAAAACAAGATTGCCCTTCCCAAAACCAAGCATGTCTCTCAACATCTTATTTTTCCCCTTCCTCACAATATAAATACTTTTCATTCCCCGTTTTCTATAATATACCCCTAAGCATTACATTCTACAGGTATTTTTACCAATTAATTTTATGGGAAAATTATACCTGAAAGTATTTCCCTTGGCACTTACACTCCCTGTTATTCTCCCCTGCTTAACCACCCATAGTGCTCAACTGGAAAATACCATAAATGCACCAGTTACTGAGCCCTGTCTTTTGTAAAGCTGAACCTTCTTTAATCACTTCCTCTAGAAATAAACCAGCACCTAGATTAATTTTCAGAGTTGCAGACACTCAGCATGCCTGAACAATTTCTTCAGCTCTAGTTTTCATTTTATCTTTAGTTCATGATGAGTTACCTGGTCTTCTGACACAGGAGGAAAAGAAAGAAGCTAAAATCACAATTTCATATACTCAACACCTATATGCACAAGAGTTTCTTTACAAGAGTAAGAAATCCATCTTACTCTTTAGACTGCTGCAAAGAATGCCCTTGATGGAGGAAAAAAACAAAAAAAAAAAACAAGGAAAAGGCAGTTAAGGTCTTCCATTATATTGTTAAAAAGAGTGCAGTACAGAGGTCTGGAGGCAGGGGCTTAGACCATGCCAGCTTTTCAATATGAAGGAGCAGAGCTACAGGCACATAACGCTGTATCAGAGGGAGGCCAGTTCCAGCTCCAAGTTACTCATAATCCTGTTCTGCCATGATTAATGGCAGATCATTTAATTAACAAAGCCAAGCTCACTGTGCCCACTATCTCCTACACACCTGATCTTTACTCCTGAGAAACTTATCAAAACTGATAGTTAAGCCCCTCCAGCATATAAAAACAAGTTTTCATCTATCACAAATACTATAGCATCAATAAAATTAAAATAGATCTTTTTTCTGTTTGTTTCATATTTTACTCTGCCTAGGCAATGAAGGCTACTCACTTTTTCTATGTAATTCTGAGCATAGTCAAATAAAGTTCTCAGTTTGCACCCAGATTTCCAAATATTAGTTGAAGCTTCAATATATAAATAAGATACCCTAATTCAAAAATTTTATAGCACTCTCTTCCTTTGACAAATCCCAAGGTGAAGGTCAAGGTCTGTACATCTGAAAGGCTTTCAAGTCTCATCTCTGGCGAGTATGCTAAACTAACCACATGAATCTTTCAACTTCTAACCTCTAGCCCCCTTCTTCTAGATTTCCATACTTTGGGAAGAAGTATAAAAAAGAAGAAAAAATAGAGCAAAGAGGGAGAGTTTTTCTCAGGAAAAAAAAAAAAATCAAAAAGACACACCAGCCAGTAATTTCGCCCCATGATCTCAGGTATCTCATTTCCCGCTTATGCTCCAAATTCTTGGTTTGCTTCTTAGTCAGAACTTCTTCCCTATATCAATAAAAAATAGTAAGTGCCTCCTCAGAAGAATTCTGTATCAGCTGAGCAAGTGGCAAAATAGTTAAAAAGAGAATCCAACCATCATTATAAAAAAAATTAATGTCTCCGCTTTTACTAGAAAGATACTGTCTTCACAAAATATCTATTTTCGTACCCTGAACATCAATGATAACAGAGGGGATACTCGATCCTAAAGGACATTGGGTTGAATTAACACAGAGATTCATCCCATGCACTTTCTGCAGAGGTGAGAAAAGAATCTTCTTTCTTTTAACCACAGCGTGACTAGACTAAACCCAAAAGCCCGGGTTCCATAAAAGAACAAAACAATTGAATAACTCGGTATTTCTCCGACACGGAACAGGCTTGAAAAGTCACACATGGAATGACACATTAGTTGAAAACATCGCTAGAGTATTAAGCGCGCGGTACACTGGAGTTTATAGTAGTTTTAACTATTTGAACCCGATTCAAGTCTAGAGATGCAACAACGACTATATAAACTCCTCACGAAAAATGATCTCCCACCCTCCAAGCCCCGAAGGCAGCAGCCGCCAGCCCCACTCACCGCCGAGCCCTGCCCGAGCCCCGCGTCCCGCCGCGCCGAACCCACCGACCCCAAATCCTGTCGCCGCTCCGCCCGGCCGCGGCGGCTTTTGGGGAACGCGGGGCCCCGCCCCGGGGCGGGCTGGCCCGGGGGGCCGAGCCGGCAGCGGGTGTGGAAGGGGTGGGTGCACGGCCGCAGTTGGTCTGAAGGGCCCGGCTGGAATTACCTGGAGCAAAGATTAACCACGCTGACCTTGCAGTCAGAGGTCTCCCCTCGCCGCTGGCCTTGGGCGGCTGCTGGGCTGGCATTTTCCATTAGCATTCCTGCCCCAGGAGAATGGAGCGGCTGTGTCCGGTGTTTCAGCGCTCCCCGGTTAACGAGCAGGTCACACTCTCCCGCAGGATTTCTCCTCATCATTCTCTATAGGAACATCGATTTTGCCCCTCAGTTTACGATGCTATGGGCGCCTGTGCTGTCACCCACACGGCAGCGGTACCTGGGCTGAGCGTTCCTGAGGCGGCACAGGAATATTTATCCACCTGCTGTGTGGAGGAGCAGAAAGGGGCAGGCTTAAATAGCTACTTTGCTCTTTAAAACACCGTCTTCAATATTTTTGGCAGAACAGTTACACGGGTGATTCAGTAGTCTTAGTGGTGTTACACAATTCTGTGCCATTCTAACTATGTTTCTTTGTATTACCAGGGCAGAAATTATGGATTCAGTATATATGCTTTACATTGCTTAATTGACACACGTCCAGTACCTGTCCACAAGGAAAGGGGCTGTCCGAAAGGACCGGTGTCAGCTGCTGTACAGGTGGCAGTGACCAGTGTGTGAAGACTGGATAAGAACCAAAACTAGTCTGCTCCAGAGCCCGGGGCTCCTTGTGAAATAGTTGGAATCAGCTCTTTTGCTGCCTCTAAAGGCAGAGCGCTCTGGCAACTCGGTGCTTTCTGTTTGCATCTGAAGAGCTGCCAGGAGCGCTTGTAAGGAGCTTCCCCCACGCTGCAGCCCTGCTGCCGCTGTCAGTCCGCTGCCCTGCACGCGGATGGCATGCCTCACTCCGGGGAGGGCACAATATCCTGCGGGATTGCTCCCCGCAGCAATCTCAGGGCAAGGCTGGAGGATGAGAACCTTTATTTAAGCTTACTGGCTGGTGGAGAGAGGGGGTAACACTCACTCAGCTCTCATTAAGAAGCTGGATGTGGCTTTGCGTGCAGTCCTCGATAAAGCATAAGGAATCCCAAATTTAGGTTCCAGTATGCCATAACGGCTTCATACAATGAAAGTAGTTTTCTAAAGCAATCCAAGTGTGTTACAGACTTCCCACGAATTTTTCATTTCAGTTGTCAAAGGATGGGTAGCCTACAGAGCTCATGCTCTAATCACAGTGCTGCAAAGTTGTCTTTGCAGGTGAGCCTCACAGAAAGTAGCTACAAACTCTCACCTCAGAACTTGTATTCACGTTCCAACACCCTCCTGGAACTCCTAGTGACTGGCTAGTACATTACAGGTTTTATATCTACAGCAAGTAATAGTATGGTCTTACTTGAGATAGACTTTGAACAGCTTCTTTCTTTTTGCACAGCGACCATTTGGACTGATTCTAACATTGAGTGACTTTGCACTTTGGTGCAGCTGCTTCAGTTTTCTGACTTCTCAAATTTCTGCCTCCTTTTAAGAAGGATTTTATTCCACTCTGATCTTGAGTTGGGCAGCTCCTTTTCAGGCAGATGGGTTTTGTTACCTCTGATGAAAATCAGTTCCCACACACATGTTATATCTTGCACCCAATCACATTTCTTAAGTACCTCGTTGCTAGTTCTCAACTGTATACTTCTGAATACAGAAGAATTCAGGTTAATTTTTGTTTCCACTACTGACTTTTGCATGTGTCCCCTGAATAACATCTTCTATTGTATTCTCAACCCAATTCATACTACATATGAGGTACGTAATGCTTCTGTCGACAGGCAGTAGACTACCTTTGGCAAGCTGCCTTGAGCCCGGCATCTGCGTCATACCAGCATTGACTTAGGTGCTCAGCATCTTTCCACATGTGCTACTGATTACACAGTCTTACAACAGTTTTATCCAAGTGCCAGTTCTTTCCCAATGGGCTCTTTAAGGCTACAGTTTAATTCATTAATTCCCAGACCCCTAAACTTACTGCTCCTAAATTTCCTCACACGGTTTTTGTTTCTTTTTTTAAGCAAAAGAATACAGCCCTCAAACAAGGGTGCTCTGCTTTTTGTGCATTCATTACTGTTTCACTATTTCCAGTGCTGCTTAAAATGAAAAATGGAAAATCATTTCACTTCTGGTCTCTGCAGTGAAGACAGTTTTGCCAAGTCTCCTACTGTTTAAATGAATGGTTAGTGGAGAGACACAGGTGGTTACAAGTGTTGTTCAAACTGCCTTGTGGTTTTGTCACTAGCTGTAACCCTGGAGAACTGCCTTTTCCCTTGGAAACTTCCACGATTATTAGCTACATAATTGATTTGCATTTTTCTTGTTTCCACTGGCTGCATGCCGAAAGCAAGTCTAGGACACAGGAACCGAAAACTCCCTGCCCTGGCACAGCCTCTTCACCTTCAGTTGTTTGCATTTTCTTTCTGAAGAGCATTTCATCTGACCCTCAGTCATGCAGCAGATGACTTTGTTGGAAAAACGGACACTCAGTGTGCTACTGGCCTGTGTAAAAATGTAAGGCATAATAGATAGTGCTTCCATTGTTTGCCAGGGGCAAAGCCTCAGCCCAGGACACTACATCCAGCTATGTATGGTGCATTTCAGGAGTGCTGTACAAAAGAGCTAGGAAAATAAGGCTGGGAATACAAAACACAATCTGTAAGGAAAAATTGGAAGAAATAGTCTTAAAAAAAGATTAGGATAACATAATCTTCAAGACTGAAAGTTATCCATAAAGAGGAATTTAATTAACTGTTTACCACCACTTATATTAGACATAGAACAGACTTTCTAACAGTGTGGACAGTGCTAGATGAGACTGACTGTGGAGATTGCAGTACTTTCATAATAACAAACTTTTAAAAACTGTTAAGGAGCTGTTTTTGAGATATAATTCAATATGGATTACCCAGCCCAAGCATTGGGATGGACTCTCAAGGATCTTTCCAGCCCTTTTTTTGTGTAATTATTCAATCACATTTCCTCTTCCAGCTGCTAGCATATGTCATGTACAATGGCAATACAACTGAAGTTTCTAAATTAGTAACAGAATCTACTGTGCAGAGGTCAAGGAGAAAGGAAGATGAAATCAGGAGTAACAGTAAATGTTATTTTGTAGTCTTGTTTTTAATAAGTTTTTTTTTTTTTATAATCTGATTTGGGCTCTGGCATTGGCAGGAGCCAAAGGTCTTTACTGTGTCATTGTTTTGTGGATATAAAAGGGTCATGTTATTTGTTTTTAGTAGGTAAAGGGTGAAGGATCTTAGGACAGTTCCAGGCTTTGAGTGGACAAGAGTCACACAACGTAAGGTCCCAGCAAAGGCAGTTCTAGTAAATGTAAACTTGTAAACCAAACAAAATTTTCTGAAAGTGTTGCAATCTTGCAGCAGGTCCTGGGAAATTGATTTGTCTTCTTTTCTGAGACTTCATACAGAGATAATAACTCCTATGTACGTCACACTGTTGGGCTTGATGTTATTTGAAAGAGCAAATGAAGAGCTGCTAAAGTTGCTCAGACAGGAAGGCACTATAGGAGGCTTTTCACTACTACAAAATACTTTCTAGCCTCAACAGGTGATCCTCCAGATCCTTGCTAAATAAAGATCAGTCACAGTTGCTTCACAGAGGCTTTTGTCCAACATTGCACTGCACTAAACAAGTAGCAATTGAAAGAAACAATGTCAATTTAAATGCTAGTAGAGGCAACACAAGGAAAAACAAACATTTTTTTATGTCCTACTGAAAACCAGACAGAATATGTAAAAACAGCCTAGCCTTTCCCACAAGGGAGATGATTCAACATTGAATGAATGACAGAGAGGTTGACATGACACCAAATAGCTTCTCACATATGGTATGTTTTCTGCCACTTTCAGTACACCCCTTGCAGTACTCAATATCCAGGGATACTAGGGAGCATCTGTTGAGGGAAATATATTTGTGGAAGCGTCTGCTGAGGGAAATATGTATTTGCACTAGACTATCCTGTGAAAGCAGAGTTGCAATTGAAGTAGTTCTACAGTAAAAGAAATGTGATTCGAACAAGACAATGATCAGGGAGATGTGCTGGCAGGTGATTCCAAGCCATGTCCTTCACAGTGCAGAATTTAAGTTGATCAGAACACAAAACTGCCTATGTAGAAAAATTTCAAGCTTTCAGTGCTATTACTTCTTAAAGGACCCTCACTATTCTCTTTCCTCATTCTCAAGTTTTGATGTTTTTCCTCTAGTGCTTACAGAATGCCTTGCATTAAATAATTACCCAAATAAAACTTTTCTTCTGGTAACCCCAGTCTGGCTTTGGGTAACCTAGCTTTCATTATCAGCATCTGAATACCATTTCCTTCCTTTTAAATTTAAAAATGTACTGTACAAAATTCTGTCAAATGAAGCATTTAAGTAAATTTTAAAAATAAAAAGTTCTGAAAAGGCAGGATGCTTTCTGAAGAACTATTCTGCTGCTTTGCAGTCTTGCTGATCCACAGTATGACAACACAAGAACTAACACAGTGTTTGGCTGAGATGAGCTGATTGCTGTTAACCTTGAGCAAGACAGGTTATTCTGCATAGCCAGGAAAAACAGCTGTAGGATTTTGTCCTTGTAGTAGTTGTCTGTCACAAAAACTACATCCTGAACAAGTCACTCAGGACCTTTAATGTACAGTGAGATTCCTTGCTGATGCTGCAAAGCGGCAGTCATGAGTAAGAACTCACATCTCCACTGCTCCTAGTAACAAATGCCTGGCAGAGTGGGAAAACAACTGTCTTCCAGGGCTGAAGAAGCAGACTACAGTGATAGACATGCTGGATTTCCACGAAACACGGCAGCTGACATGCTCATGTTCCCCCATTTCCCACAGTTATCCTTCCCTACACTTGGTTCAGTGAATGCCAGCTTTTGGACACACTCATGCCTCAGGAGGCAGCACCAGGGAACAGAGTGATGTGTGCCACAGCTGTAAAAAGGGCCTTTGTTCTGCAACAAGGCAGCACTGCTGTAGCAGCTCACTGCCAAAAAGGTAGATGATCCCTTACCTTCCCACTTTCCCCTCTCATTCCCAGACACAGTTCTGGCCCTTTGCTTAGGCTGGTGATTGCTCCCCCCAACTCACAATTGGGATCAAATCACTAATTACAGGATGCACCCATTGAACCCCAGGCTTCTGCTAGCTGATGGAGCTGAGCTGGCTTCACACTGGCAGCAGCACCGGTGTAACAAAAGAGGCAGCAGTGCATGACTTAAAGTCGGTTCATCCTGTTGGAAGCACTGAAATATTAGACTGTATCTACATCTCACAGGACTTAGCCACAAGTACCTGGCAGAGCAAAAACTCTTGAGAAGTCACAGTATGTATCCTGCCTTTAACACCCCATCCTAATACCTCTGGCCTTCTGTCTGGCTTGCAGTAAGAACAGGACATGGCATTAATGCCTGGACTTCACACAGTGTGCTAACAATTTTTCTGACCTTCAAGGCAGGAGAGCAGAGGCAAGGCAGAGCCACCTTGCAGCCTGCAAGCTGCCAGCTGGATCATGTATAAAACCTCTTCGAAGAACTTTGGATAGCCTCCTACAACACAGCTGAAAATGCAAAGTCTATTTCATGCCAAAGACTGGTTGGCCTTGTTTCTCTCTAAGAGAAGCTCTAAGGCCATGGAGAATCCAGTCCTGCCTAATCAAAGAAGCAGCCTACAGACTTCCTTGCTTTTCATTTCAAATACGAAGCCAGCAAGATGAGAGAAGAGAGACAAAAAAGCAATTAAGAGTAACAAAGATGGACAAGAGAAGACAGTACAAATGAACGTTGAGACAAGAGATATGAGGAGAACTGTATAAATTGTGCAGAAGGTTCTACTGATGCTAGACTGCCTGAAATTACAAAAGGGGTTTTTGTAAGTGGAAAGAATAAGTGGTGTTTTGAAAACATATGGTTTGCCAGTTCAGTGATAGTTGCCATGAGGACTAAGACATCTAGGTAGCTTGTTCCAGAGGAAAGCGCTACAGGTGAAAGCTACTTTTGACACTTTCAGGATTCTGAGAGAAGAAATGTTCCAAGGAAGGTGTCTGGGGATTGAGTGATTGTCTCCACTTCCTGGAGGAGGTGTTGCAGGATCCTGGAAGGTCACAGCACTATGCAGTCACACCTCAGGATACCCAGCATGGCCATCTTTCCAGGCTGCTTGGGGCACAGGATGTAGCAATAGATTGTGTACTTCGCCCTGGATGGAGTTAAATTTTGTGGATTTGTAATATCTGTAAATTTTATAGGAAACTAGCCCAGCTCTTGTAGTTCTTAACACATCCCAGATTTTATGTGACTCCAAAAGATCCATTGTTTTTATTATTTTTATATCTTAAATAACAGTCCCTCTCTGACAGGCTTCTATAATGGAGATAATTATATGTGTATGAAAATGAGGTAACCATAGAATCTACACAACCTTTTTTCCAAATGTATCTCAGCAATGTGTAAATGGCAACACCTTTTTCTGATGTTGATTTTCTCTGCAGACTCCATTGTAACATTAAATTTTGGAGATTATAAACAGGCTGTTCTCTATTTCTAAAACCTTGAAGTACAAAAGAAGTGCCAGAAATAGGTGAACCCCAGAAAATGGCTTTGATCAGTAAGTATGCAGCATCTGAAAGGAATAGGAGAAGTGTGAACAATGAAATGTACAGTATAGATGATCTTACTCCATACAATCTAATACACTGTAGAGGTATTTAAATTGTGTGGTTAAAGACTAGGTGGGGAAGTGGTGTGCAGACTCCTGCAGCTCCATCTGGTTTATCTGAACAGAGCTCTTTCAATTAGCTCAGCAGGTCTCTAATCAGCAAAAAAGATCTTGGTTTAACCACTGCCCACGTCACCAGTGCAGAAGCAATTAGCTCCATAACCAAGCTAATCTAACCATGTTAGCACATAGTTATGTGTCTGTCTTTTCCACGTAAAAGTTAACACACCTGACTTCACAGATTTCAAGTGTCAGATTGGTTGTGTCCCAAAAGTTCTCTAAACTTAGCCAAGCACAGGCTTCTGGATGCCATCCTAGAAACCATCCTAAGAATTTTCTTAAAGTCTGCATTTTGCTGTAATCCTCTAACAACTGTAATAGGAGACAGAGCTGCAGCCACAGTGAGACCTTGAAAACCTCCTTTACGTGCTGCAGGAGGACAGCATTAGGAAGCAGAAGTGCAGCAGTTCTTGCAGCAGAAAAACCAGAATCCAGACTCTTACGATCAAAGCTGTTCTGCCAGTGCCGCAGTTGTTTTGTTTTGCTGTTTTGCATTAGAAACAATGAGCAATATTTTTGCATTTTCATTAATTAACATTCTTGGTTAAAATCAGTTTACCCAGAAAGCTCAACTGAATAGTTGTTTAGTTTTTCTCATTAAATCTTCTAAATTCACTGCAGAATACATCAGTTCCCTGGAAAACAATTGTTCAGACAGGCCATAGCATTCTTGCTCCCATCCATTCTCTCAACAGTTCCAGCAACCTCAGAGTGCATTTGCAAAGTATTTGCCATTTGCTGGCAAGTGGCAATGGCATCAGGCCCTGGAGTTTCTCACTGACATTCAGTTCCTTCTCCTTTATTTTCCCTGTTTTGTTTACTTCAAATGCACTGAAACAAATGGCCATATAAATGTTAATGAATTACAGGCTCATTAGTCAGACCTGGGTTTGCCTCCAAGTTTTAGCTGATCTCAGCCTTGTGAGCAATGTACTATGAAAATTCTTGAAAAGCCAGTTTAGTTTCAGAGGGTGGTGGTGGCTGGACAATTATTATTTTGTTATGTTCTCAGACCATAACTTTTATTGTAGTAAAAATGGGGGGGAAAGCCCTGAATTAAAATCAAGAGCAAAATATTCTTGCAAGAAGAGCAACTGCTCATCCTGATCCAAGGGTTTGAACTTGCAATATTAGGCTAGACACAGTAATGTCAAAATGCTCCATGTCCACCAGCACTTCAAGAGCTGGTGCAAAAGATGTGGCTGTATGAAGCATATGATTCTGTCTGGTGTACATTACATCTAGAGACATCCTGTGACTCTGGCAGTTGGTATTGCACTCTGAATACAGAGATGTGTGTTCCAACACTGCTCTGAGCTCACAGAGACTCTGCTGATTCAACTTGACTGTGGCCATTGGGGTGAGGAATCAATGGTGCAAGGCACAGTTGTAGTCACTCTGCATTGTTGATGGCTGAGATTGGCTTGCTTTATTCATACTTAGAGATTGGTTCAGCTTGGCTCCAGTGCATCTCAATTTTAAAATCTTCTAGATCATAGGTTGAAATGTTTTCCATTTCCATTTCTATTTCCATCACAGAACACACACATCACAAATAGAGATACTCTCCACCCCACTCCCAACCTTACTTCATACTTGAGGAGGTGCTTACAAACATGAACCTTAAAAAGTACAGCCAAAAGGGCAGCCAGGAGCTCTGTGGGACAGGTAAAAAGATTATAATAAATCTTCTCTGTCAGAACTGCATCTTAGTTCTTGCTGACTCTGTTTTAAAGCCTAGATCTGAGCGTCTGAACTTTCCCCCAAGTAGCACATGACAGAGCCAGTTTGTGCCAGGTTCCAAAATCAGCTCCCAGAGACCTTTTCTGACCACAGACAGGAGCCAGAGCAGGCAGTGTAACCTTTCTGTGGGGTCACTCTGTGACCATGTATCAAAAAATAATTTTTTTTTTTTTTGCCTTTCACTTCTGCAATTACATGAATGTTTCTTTTCATATACATTATTAACGTAAGAATTGGTGTTAAGTAAAAACAAAGCCATGATATCACTTGCCAGAGCATGGAAAATAAAACATTGCATTGAAAATCACAGCTCTTGTCTTGCAAACTAAGTGATTAAAAAATATAACTACAGCCAGATCAATGTTACTACTGTATCACACACTAGGCAAAACCAGAACTCATGTGTTCAACAGTCTTTAGTTCTCAGATGTCTACTGAACATTCATATTAAAAGACTATAGTGCTTACTCCATGAGTTCAATATGCAAGTCCAGATGTGCAGTATATGCAGTCTGTAGCTTTCACATTTTTCACATAAAAATTATTTTTATATAAGCTAACAGTAGTTAATATTGTGTACATTTTTATATAATTTTGAATCTTTGAGATAGATATATAGATAATAATATATTGTTTAAATGTTGTGGTGATAATACAAGTTTGTCTTTCTCCTCTTTGTGCCTTTCTGGTAAATTCATAGCTATTCTCATTTACAGTTTTTAAACTAGTAGGTCCTTCACATTAATGATATTTAAAAAACGTGTAAAGGACTTCAGAACTCTGAGTATGACTGAAATTGCACTGACTGTGAAAAAAGGCAGTACCAATGCCTGATGCTGTTCAAATCTCTGCAACCGGCCTTGAACAAGAGGGTGCAATTCTTACATGCTTTGCAATACTCAGTCTTCTTCCTCGAGGCCTTAAAGGCATCTCATTCCATAGACTGCACTTCTGAGCTGTTAGCAATGACTCTTCAGGGTATTTCTGTGGTCTGTTACTGCCCACATGTACATGTTATTAATAAAGGGAGTAAAACCAAGAAATGGAAATCCAAATTGAGTGCCAAGAACAAGACCTGAGCATGACAGGAAGCTCCTGCCTCTGCTTGGAAG
This sequence comes from Muscicapa striata striata, assembly GCA_030060385.1. Lineage (NCBI taxonomy): Eukaryota > Metazoa > Chordata > Aves > Passeriformes > Muscicapidae > Muscicapa > Muscicapa striata. Next base: position 7,231,879 of record JAREIS010000016.1, on the reverse strand, counting down.
CTTTGATTCCTAAAAACATACTTACAGGATTAGCCCTGAACACCCTAGAAAGTGGAGCAGCCCCAGCAGGGCTGGAACAGTGGGAGTCCCCACTGTCGGTCCAAAACTCAGCCCTTTTTCATGCTTCTCTTTCAAAATTAACATTTTGTAACTTGGGCCAGACACCACACTCTGAAAACAAACCTTGTACCTCTCTGAAGACCAAACTTCAGCATCAGCACCAATGAAAAATTATTAGCATGGCAAGATCTCAGGTTCTTGCTATCCATCCTGAATATCCACAGTTTTGTTTCCATACCTATGGAAATAAGTAATAATTTGTTATGACTGCATTACGCCAGGAGAGAAGCTATGAATGAAGAAACACGTTTGGTCAGTGTAACTACCAACCATCATGGTGGTGTTTGGGAATGGAGAATATAATCAGAAATCAAGAAAATGATGAAAAGAATTTTCCTGGTCCTTGATTTTCAGTGGGCTGCAAAATTCAGAAGATTCAGCCCTTATATTTGCACTTTTCATGTGAAATGCTCAAAAAGAAAAAGAAAATCAAATGAAAATCATGCTCTGAGCCTCTGTCTGCCTAGGTCAGACTCCAGGTAGGAAAGACACCCTCAAATTATCAGGTTGTTCTTCTGAAAAAGCTGACCCTCAGGGAAGCAGCTTGCTTATAAACAGGACTGCATGCAGAAACTGAAATGGTGCCTTTTGTATTCAACAGCAGCAGACCTGTTCAATAAAATAATGGAGAAATTGCTATTTTTCTCTCTGTGTTTCTTGTGTAAAGCATGTGACTGAGGGCTTGGGATGAAAGCCAAGTCTTTAAATAGTATCGGCCACCACCAGAAATCCAAAGCAGTGGAAAGGAAACTCAGATTAACAGAAAGAAATAAAAACTATCCCCATTTTCATGACATTGTTCTTATGTGCCTGGCTGGAGCTCACCCCTTTGCCTTGCCCCAGAGGATTCTGAAGCAGAAGCCAATTTCTATCCTGCTATGGGGCCAGGACAGCTCTGGGCAACATGAGCACATCACACCCTGCATGCTCTCACTGTGTCTGCAACATCCACTCTCCCCAAAAGCAGCTTCCCTCTAGGATGTTCAGCACAAACCCATCTGCGAGTAGTGAGAAAATGCACCACAAAGATGATCAGAATAATTTTCATATATTTGATGTTCAGCGTAGTGCATCTGTTGCATGGTTTCCATATTCATGCTGTTCTCAGAGGAGAATCATTTGCTTTGTGCTCTAAGAGCTACGCCCCCATGCCTCCCTCATTTCTCTGCATTCACTTGCTCCCATATGTATTAATTTTTTCAGCAAGATTTCTTCCTGGTTTCCTATCCCCATAGAGTAATAATGATTTGTTCTATGAAGACTTGCAGTAGGTGGATAAACATTACTGGCCTCATTTCATGCACAGAGAATCTGAGACAGGAGGGTTATGCACAGGCTGCCATCCCAGAGAGGAGGGGCTGTAAACACCAGTTTTGACACACAGGAATTTCTCTGTTGCCCCACAGGTGCTCCCACCCATGCTCTTGAGCTTCTTAAAACTGAAGGATAGCATGACCTTCTAGGAAAAACAAGCCCAAACCTAATAGGCGCTATGTGCACCATGGCCACAGTGGTTGTTATTTACAGCACTGTGCTCAACTTTGGATGTGCATAAATGTGTTTTCTGCATCCCAATACACTTTGCTTGTACACATGTACACATTTGTGAGTTGAGGTATCCATGTGTGGCAGAATGTCCCAGAGAGGAAATTTGCTGTGATTTAATGCCTTATGAGCCATAGCTGGAGGAACACAAGTCTAGACCACACTGCAGAACAACTTAAAAGTGAGACACACAGAGGGGGCCTGTGGCTGTACAAAAGAGTGCAGAAGGTGGATGTGATTTCCTGGCACTGCTGAAACAAGGCAGCCTGACCTCACAGCACCTCTGTAATTCTTCACTTACTCAGGGATATCCAACACTGTCTTGGCTGGGCATTTGAGCACAGTCATTAAACAGTAAGGAAGCTGGTGGCAGCTAAACCACCTGTCATATGTGAGGAAGGTTTTGCTTGCTCTTTCAAAGGTCAAAACCAGGTCAAAAATGTAAGACAGCAGAATCAGACGAGGAGAAATCCTCAGGGCAGCAGCTAATGTAATTGGCATAGCTGGGAGCTGGTGAGGCAGAATGGGCAGCAGTCCTTCCTCACCCAGCATGGCCCCACAGTTCGCCAAGGGTTATTTCAGGGCAGAGAAACAGACAGAGATGATTCCCTAGCCTCCTTATGACTTTCTTTCTCCCTCAGTGTTTCTAGAAATGTTCTCCCCTAAGGCTGCATATGATTAACAAGTTAATAAAGGGCATTTAAGGATACAGAGATACCTTCCAAACTCCTTCCTAAAAAACAAACAAATCTATGCAGAGGAAGGCAATGTCTCAGTGTTAAATTTCCTGACCTCCAGTAGTCCTTTACTGTAGGGCTTCCTCCAAAGCCAGAAGTGCTTGGTAGCCCTTTCTGCAATTTTTTAAAATTGCTTTTGCAATGATCCAAACTTTTGGCATCCACAGCATCCTCGAGCAATAGGTTTCACAGGGTAACTGTACACAGGGTATTAAAAACAGCCTTCTTTTGACCTTTCTGAACTTGTCACCTCACCATTTTCTTGATATTCTCATACTTCCTGTCTGCTGATAGATAGTGAATTGTTGGTGTCTTTTAATTTTCTCAGCTCTGCTGCTGATTTAAAGATTGCCATCACACCCCCCACTCCAGATATCTCTTTTAAAAGTTGGTGTGTCCTATTCCAGATTAATATTTTGCTCCTTGCCTCTCTTCTTGGTACTGGTCTCACTTTTGTTGTACCTTTTTGATATTGAGAAGCCAGGCCTGCATGTGGCATTGACATTTGAGCATACAATAATTATATACAAAACACATATTTGTGTGTGTGTGTGTGTGTGTGTGTGTGTGTGTATTTACTCTGTGCGCTTGTATACAGATATATGGCAGGGACGTTTCTGGACGTTTCTCTATTTCTTTCTTAAAATTTCATTAGCAGTTTAGTCTTGTGATCAGCACTGAGAGATGCTCTTATGTTTTCATGGAAGCATCTATTATCACTTCAGGCAACCCTGCCCTGAATTATATTCATTAGCTAAACTGCTTTTTTATGTAAAGCTCCTGAAGAAATACATGAGATGAGCTGGTTCTTCCATTTTTTCCATTTTTCTCTCTACCTACACTATCACAGCTGTGGCAAGAGACTTCCATGTGCCCACTGACCCAGTGAAGGAACCAAACAGTGAGGAACATTCTGGTTCATTGTGTGTGAAAGTACTCACAAATAATATAGTTGGGTTTTTAAAATAAATACAGACATTGTGTAGCCAAGTGTCTGTGTAGAATGGTGCACACTGAGCTCCATAAGGATCCGAGCATCAGGCAGACCTCAAAATCCACATTAATACAGATTATGATCCATCCTATATTTGCAAGACTCACAGGGGAATGGTAGGGCCCAGCCCCCTTTTCAAGTAAGCATTTGTTCTGCAGAGGTTGAAATCTCCAGCATCAGGAAATCTGAAAAACAAGCTAAGCAAACATCTCCCCAGAGAAGTGCATGTCTAACTAATCCCCCTGATGAAAGAAGACTGTCTGACTGAACTCTCAAGGTCCTTTTCTATCCTTATCTTGAAGTGCCTCAAATTATCAGCCATCTCCCAGATAGATAAACAGATCAGTCCCTATTTCCCCACAGTATGTTTGTGGATAGAACTTGCAAACACCTTCTTCTCTCATCCTTCTCTTAAAATTCCCCATTTTTGAATACAGTGTAGCCACAGCTTTCTGAAACAATAGAGCTATTCAAAATCACTCAGAAGCTGGGAGATACCTCCTAAGTGTCCAACACATCCTTTGTCACCCAGCTACCTTTTTGATTTTTGCAGAAGGGAGGAATGTAGTGGATATAACATTCTTATCAGAAAATAATAAATATCTGTCTTGAGATCTTTGAAAATGACAGCAGCTGTGTATTTCCAGCTGACATGTGTTATGACCTCGAGTTACTGGATTGCCGTTTGAGAAGCTGTTTTCCTAAACTGAATGTTTTAGTCCTGTTGCCTAATGTCCCCTACAGTAATTTGAAGTGATGCTTTGAGAGACCAAAAAGTTAATCTACCCGTTTCCTTATGATGTGTATTAAATCCTGCCATTTTCCTGGAGCGTCTGCAGCAAAGTTTGCTTTCTAAATGTAACTGTGTTATGTGCTGGTAGCGCCAGAATTCTAGGGATAACACCATTAACATGCTGAGTGCTCTGATATTATTTCCCTATCGACAAGACTGAGAGCTCACACTCTGTAACAATGACCTAAAAAGCACACAAGGAGGCATTAAAATGGCAGAACTCAACTTCAGGCTTCATAAGATTTCCGAAGCAAATGCCATTTTGAAAAATGGTGACTGAGTGAGTTTAGCATGGCAGGGTTAGCCCCTGTAACAGTTAAGGACTCAGTAGACCCCTGCTCACCATGAGTAGATGCTAATTATCTGGAGTGAATGATATCTGTGTGCAGTGTCCAGCTGGCCAGGAGCCCAGAGCGGCTGCATCAGTTACAGGCCCAAGATCGATTTTAACTTGCGCTGGTCCTGGGGCATTTCAGGTGACATGGGAACAGGACCAACAGCAGTGGAAAAAGCTCTGGCCTCCTACCAAGGTGAGCAGAGCCCTGCTTGCCATCCACCAGCTCCCGTCCCGCCATCTAGTGGGGTGTCTCCACATGGCACAGGCATTCAGAAACCCTTCGGTCTGGCAGGAAAATAGAGAGCTCGTGGGAGGACGTTGACTGTGAGTCTTCTCAACAGGGGTCGCTAAGTTAACTGAAAGGTATCTTCAGGGTGAAGAACTGGGCAGAGACGTTTACCTCAGAAGCACTGAAGTGCTTTGAAGTGGTGCTTGTGGATAGAAATTGTAACCTTGCTTTTTTTGGCCTTTTACTCAAGTTGCATTAAAACCAGCTCCATGGATGGAGCCTTGAGCTGCCCTGCTGGGACCCTCTTCCCCAGGGCTCAGCAGCTGTTTGTGCTCAGGCCCCATTCCTCACTCCCCACGTGTGCTGTGCTGCAGAAATGCTGCGTCCGGCCCCATGTCTGGCTCATCCCAGCCCTGAGGCACCCTGGGGCTGAGCCCTTGCTGGGGAGGACACTTCCCCTGCCTGCAGTTCCAGCTCCCCTTCTCTTATGTAGCCAGCCTGAGCTCTCTTAACAAAGGGATCTACTTATGAGCTATCTTTGCTGGGGAGGTTAAATAGGATAAATTCCATTCCCATACTTTGCAAAACAATTGGACCAGACAGGAAAGTACTGATAATTTTTTTTTCTTTTTTTTTTTTTTTTTTTTTTTTTTGTGGATGACTTTATAAAACCTCCACTCTGGTGTATGAGTAGATCTCTGCAGAGAAACTTCCAGGTTTACTGCCCACAGACCAAGGGTCCCAGCTAACACAAGAAATGGAAGAAGCCCTTTCTGCAGCATACCTCTAATCTGAGTCAATAAACTGTACCACATTGTATTTAAATAGGACTAAAATAGGGACTCACAAGGATTACACCGCTGGGCTCTGCAGAACCTGAATGCTTCTCCTTTTCTGTACGTGTGGTTTCCAGGTAGACCCATCTTGCCATGCAGGGCAACATTTCTCTCTCAGAATGTATAAATGACAGCAAATAGCTCATCAAAGAATCACTTGGTGATGAATAAGGTTAAAAAGGACCTGGAGGCAGTCTGTCCCTTTGCTGTGGGGCAGAACCAGCCATTATCTGTGTCAGTAATAACAGATCTAACATGTTTTCTGATCTCCCATGACCAGGTTCCTAGATTATTCTCAAAAACCTGCCAGGACAGAGAACTAGATAGACAGCCTATTCTTTGCTTCTCTATTTGCTGTACTGGAAAGCATTTCCAATGGCTAATCTAAATCTTCCTCATAGAAAAACAAACTAACTCATATTCCTTCTACTCATTCTTTCTGCTCTTGTGAACCTTTGCTGATCAGTCCATACCTTTTTCAAAGTGTGTTGCTAAAGCTGGAGTCAGTGCTCCAGGAAATACCAGCCCACCAAACAGAGCTCAGCCCCTCATATCTACAACAGCCCAAGTTTCTTACACATAACATCACCACTTATCTACTCCAATTTGGTGTGAGCTTTTCTCAGAACAGATGAAATAGACATTAGGATTTTTTTTTCCACTGAAAGGTTGGTCAAGCATCAGAACAGGCTGCCCAGAAATGGAGTTGAGTCACCATCCCACAGATGTGGCACTCAAGTACATGTTTTAGTGGTGGATTTGGCAGTGCTGGGTTAATGATTTGACTCAATGATCCCAGAGGCCTTTTCCAAATTAAATGTTTCCATGACTCCATGATTCTGGTTCAGCTTTGGATCCACCAGTATCCCAGATCTTTTCTGTAGAATTTCTGCCCAGTTCTCTGTTCTGTGTCCGTGGCTGATCATTTCTGCTCTGCACTCATGAGCATGGCATCAGAGCACCCACATGTAGCACGTCATCATCTCAGCATTCCCTGGCATTTGCCAGCAGCAGAAGCCTACAACAGACCAGAGAACCAGAGCCAGGATAAGGCAGCACTTCCCCTATGCACTCTTTCAGTTTCTAGTAATGTGTGGCTCAGAGCTTGTTTGAATGTTATGCTGCATCTTTGTGTTCAAACACCTTTGGTAGGTTTTCCTTTCAGCAAATGTTTGACTGCTCATCGACCTGCTGGCCTTGTCCAAATGCCTTCTAACAATTCAGGCCACTTGTCCAAAGTGTCAAGATCACTTCTTAATTCCAGTCTTAATATCCAATACACCTGTGGTCCTTCCCAACATATTGTTATTCCCACTTTAATGAATGCACCCTCTATTCCATCATTCAGCATATCAGTAGGACACACGGGCAGCAGCCCAAGGATCAGGTGCAGGCCTTTCTACCACAGCCCTTTCAGGCACATGGATGTTTACAAGGTTAGTAAGTATAAAATTGCAGGTGGGCAGCACCTTGCTTCATAGTTCTTAACTTGGGAATTTCAGTCCTGTTCTTCTTAAAAAGACAGCAGTTGTAGTGCCAGCTGACAGCCTCACACTCCCAGGGCAGGGCTTGGATGAGCTGGCCTGGTGAAAGCAGTGCCACAGATAAAAGGGGTTTGTGGCTGTGCAGTGACCTCTGTGTCTGTTCCCAAAAGTGCAGCAGCCAGTGAGAGAAACAGAGCTCTCAGGAGGGAGAGGAACTGAAAAATACTGAAAATGCCAAGGTAATAGCATTTTCAAATGCCACCTGCGTTTGTTCTGAGTGCAAGAGGCGTTGCAGCTCAAGCGAAGACCTTCCTTGTATTCTAAAAAGCAATGCCTTTGTCTGGGATACCTTCATCTATCCAGTCCAGTCTAATATGGTCTATCACTTGTGAATAGATCTGAGCTGATAAGCTACACTAATGATCAAAGCTCAACTCTTTCAAATACTAATCCTGGGATCTGGAATTCTGGCTTAGTACACTGCCAATGTAAATCTAAATTATGAATTTTGGCTTGAGATCCAAAACAGTCGAAGGATTGCCAAACACTGGAAGACTGACTATATTCATAACACAAACTCACCTGAAAGAATCAAACTGACTGGTCTGGCCTAGTAAGATCAATTCCAAGTTAATAAGAAGGGGTAACAAATAGTGATCAAATCTTTATTGCCTTGAAATGCCCCGGGGAAAGAACTTAAAGGAAACCAGTTAAAAGCTACAGTTTCCATCTGTGTGTGTTGAAAGAGTGGCTACAAAGTTACAGCTCTTTGTTTCAGTCCTAAATTCCAGACAGATTTGTGAGGACATGAGCTGATCACGTGCATCCTCTCTCCCAAAGCCTTTGTGCTGGGAGATGCACTGGGGAAGGGGGCACTGGGCACAGACTGTCCTGCCAGCCTCTCTGCAGTGCCAGGATTTGCTCAGTCCTTTAATCTTCGTATCTTCATTTTTCCAGTTTCTTTCTACCAGCATATATATGTATATATATATATATATATATATATATATATACACACATATATAAACACACACTTAAGATCCTCTTCCCCACACCCAGCAAATGATGTAAAACATCACCACTATTATGTGACTCTCACAGCCTTTTACAAAGGTTAGAAGAACACACTAGTGCCATCTCTTATGTCACAGCCCAGTATCACCTCTCTCCCTCCAGCCTCACCTCTGCTTTATTTCTTTCCCCTGATTGCACCCAGCAGGAGACTTAGCTGAAGGCAGGATCTCCTCCCTTTTCTTACAGCTCGGTAGGAGTTGCCACAATGGGCTGCAAACGTACTGTTTATTTAGGGAAAGAATGATGTGGTATCAGCTGTCATCTGGCACTTTAATCCAAGACACAATTTGTTGAGCACAGCCATATCCAGATGCTAACACTTGATGGAAGTAATACCGCAGTAATTCACAACTCTCTGAGGTGTGGCTTTCCATGAGGAAGGCTTCTTGTGAGACTCTGCAGACACCTGCCTAGAAAATCCTCCTCAGATACTACCAGAAGACTCATCTATAAACCCACAGGATTTCCATCAGTCCTTCGGGATTTACACAACACCAAAGGTTTGTGAGGTGCACTATCAGGAAAACCTGTCAAATCATTTTGGTTATCAATCGGCAATTAAAAAGGTGGAGAGAGGGACCACATTTTCAACCTATCACTCTGAAATGTAAATCCAACTCTGTCTGGATGTGAGAAGTGCTTGAAGAGCCTGCCTGGACAGAAAGCAGGTGAGGAACACTAAAGTTTTCTCAAATGCCACTGGTTTCTGAAAAAAAAGGGAAAAAAGCATTTCCAAATCTATTTCACAAAGTATCAGCACATGTCATAATTCTCTGTTTATATGGGATCACAGGAAAATTTCAGCACTGGTGCCTCAGTGAAGCCTATGCCAATTAAAACACTGCTAACTTCAGCTTGATACTGATTTAACTTAACTCCACATCAAACTGGTGTTCACACGGGAGCCTTGACCCATTTAACACACGCATTTTTAAATGACATCTCAGATTTACACCTGCAACTCTTAATAGACACCTACAGGCAAGGCAAAGCAACCTGGAGGTCCATCTACCTTCTCACTGTGCTAAAGGCTTTCTACCCTGACTTCAGCAAATTGAGTCGACTGATGAATTTGTAAGAGGTTTCCGGACTACTGCAGAAATATCCATTTTTCTAGAACAGTCTCTTGAAAATAAAACCAAATTGAAGCACACCTACTAACTGGATGTTTTTAGCTGCATTACACTATGTAGAAGGAGCCAAATGTTCCCCTGTCACTCAACACGCTGCTAAAGATGTAAGTTGCTCTTTTTCTACTGTGGTTTGTAAAAAGAGGGGCTATCTTTTATCAGGCCAGCTGCCACCAAGGGAAAAAAATGGGGTAAGCTTTTGGGCAGAAGCCCCTTCTTCAGGCCTGAAATACCAGCAGTAGTCTTGAAGGTGAAAACCAGCAGAGAACGACTTATAAGTTTAATTAGATTATGTAAGCAGCTAGACCATCTGAAGGAAAAAAAAAAAAAAAAAAAAAAAAAAAAGGGCAATGATATCTGGAGCAAAGGAAGCAAGAGCAGGGAAGGAAGAGATAAAAAGGGAGCTCCACTAGCACACACAAAGAAAGCAAAGAGCTTTCTGCCTAAGGAAGGTGAGGGAAAGGGAATTGTGCCCTGTGCCCTGATGTCTCTGCCAAGCCCAGGGTCATTAGCAGCATTAAGTGTTTCAGGTCCCATGATGTCTTTTGAAGGTATTTTATCAATGTCTTTTGAGAATCAGAGTTCAAGTGAGGTCTAGATTTGTTTCAGCTGTGACAGGCTGCTGCAGAAATGTCCAAAGGGGGAAAAAGGGCTAGGCACAACTGTCCTTCAGTCTTTCATCTTGACCCTGACTACTGGGCTAAATCTCACTTATCCTTAGAAAAATAAGAAAAATATACCTGCCTCAGGCAGCCCTTTCACAAGCACATAAGCAGTGTCTCTGAACATACACAACTCAATTTCCCTGAGGGATTAATAACAGCTTCCTAATTATTTCTCTGTTTTGAAAACATCACTTATTTGGAGGAGGTGCAGCACCCTGCAGAGCAAACCTATGTTCAGGTACACCCAGTAGGGCGAATGACTTTCTGTGTGCCCGTGTCACAGCCCTTGCAAGGCCCAGCGCCCCTCAGCAGCCTGTGGGGATCACGGCGAGGAGGCAGCAGCTGGAAGTGGCCAGGACAGCTCACACAGGCACACACCTGTCAGGCTGCCCTTGGAGGGGACACTGGCTATGCTGGGACACAGGCAGCAGTGCTTCCCCGAGGTGCTGGGGAAAAGCTGGGAGCACTTCTCCTTGGAAGGCAAGTCAGTGTGTGGATTTACGTGTTAAATGGGAGGCTAGTTTGGAAAATGTGGGTGCAAAGATCCTTCCTAATACAACACAAGGAAAAGAGAGTGGATACACATAATTGCCTCCCTGAAAAAAGATTGAGGAAAAAGAAAGGATGCATCCATGTGCCCAAAAACTGTACCATCTTGCACCAACTGGCAAAATGAAAGTCAAAATGTGATCGTCTCAGCATGGTGACTCTGAGTAATGAGAAAAGAGCCAGTGATCACACATCCCAGACACCTCATGGGAAGTTGAACAAAAAGAAAAGTGTTACTGAGAGCTTAAAAGATTAGAAGAGGAAACTTGGTATTGTAACCCATGAAATGCAACCACAGGCCATGAGGGAGAGGCACCAGCTCTGTTCTGTCACGGGACAGGACTGGTTGCTCAGAGATCCCCGCCAGTCCTGACCCGCTCTGAAGGATGAAACCCTGCTCCCTGTTCTGTAAGCTGGATCTGAGCAGTGCCCTGGCAGCCAGGAGGGTCAACCCTGTCCTGGGGTGTGCCAGGCACAGCATCACAGGCAAGGGAGGGGATTGTCCTGCTCTGCTCTGAGCTGGGGCTGCCTCACTTCCAGTGCTGGGAGCAGCTTTGGGTGCTGCAATGTAAGACACGGAGCTATTACAGCGTCCGCAGGAGGGCAATGACGTTGGTGAAGGGCCCTGAGGGGAAGCCGTGTGAGGTCACTTGGCGTGTTCATCCTGGCGGAGACCGAGGAGAGGCCTCCGCGCGGTCACGGCTCGCTGGGCCGGGGCCGGTGTCGGTGTCGGTGTCGGTGTCGGTGTCAATGTCAATGTCAATGTCGGTGTCAGTGTCGGTGCCGCTGAGGCGCTGCGGAAGCCCCGCGCTCGCGCCGCCCTCACGCGGCGGTTCCGGGCGCGGCCGCGTGGGGGCGCCGCTGGCGGAGGGGCGGGGCGGAGCGCAGCGCGCGTGCGCGGTGACGCGCGGGGCCGTGCCCGCTATATGAGCCCCGGCCGGCGCTGACTCGGCCCTTTCCGCCCCGCTCCGCCCCGCGCCCGGGTCGCTGCGCTGAGACCCCGCGCCCCCGCCGCCCCCGCCGCCGCCATGATTATCTACCGGGACTGCATCAGCCGTAAGGCCGCGGGGGCGGCGCGGCCGGGAGGGGCGGCCAGGCCGGCGCTCGGAGCGGGGGGAAGCGCGGCCCGGCCCGGGCGCTGGGCCCGGCGGTTCCGGCGCGCATGTGCGGGGCCGGCTGGGGCGGGGGGGCCGCGGGCCCGGGGGCGGGAGCGAGGGGGGAAAGTGGTGGGAGCCGAGAGGCGGAGGCTGACGCGCCTGGGTGTGTGTGTGTGTGTGTTTGTCTGTCCCCGCAGAGGATGAGATGTTCTCGGACATCTACAAGATCCGGGAGGTGGCGGACGGCCTGTGCCTGGAAGTGGAGGGGAAGGTGAGTGCCCGCCCGCCCCGAAGGAGGGAGGGACGGAGGAAGGGTTGCCGCGGTGACTCACAGCCGGTGGGGAGGGAGGGAAGGGAAGACCCACCTCGGCCCAGTGCCTGGTGCTGCCGTAGGTGGTGCCTGAGCGAGCCCAGGCCAGCCAGGCTGGATTGTGATGGAGCTTGGGTTAGGAACCGTGCGGGGAGGCGTGCTTGGGAGTCATAGAACCTTAGAATGCTTTGGGTTGGAATGGACCATGAGAGTCATCTAGTTCCAACGTCCCTGCCGTGGGCAAGGACGCCTTCCACTAGACCAGGTTGCTCAAACACCTGGAACATTTAAAGATGGGGCATCCACCGCTTCTCTGGGCAACCTCTGCCAGTGCCACGTAAATAATTTCTTCCTAATATCTAATCTAAACCTACTGTCTTTCAACTTGAACCCATTCCCACTTCTCCTGTCACTGGGAAATTGGTGCTCAAGCTGCAGCCAGGTTCCTTGCATTGAACTGTGTCTCTGGAGTTGTGCCCTGCTGTCAGGTCATAGGTGTGTAAGAGCAATAGCATTAAGATTTTTTGCAGAGCCGTTAAGTTTTTTGATGTCTCTAAATCTAGATGGTCACCAGGACAGAGGGTCAAATTGATGACTCTCTAATTGGTGGCAATGCCTCTGCTGAAGGTCCTGAGGGAGATGGAACAGAAGCCACGGTCATAACTGGTGTTGACATAGTAATTAACCACCACCTTCAGGAGACCAGCTTCACAAAAGAATCCTACAAGAAGTACATCAAGGATTACATGAAAGCGTAAGTGTTGGTAGGCCTTTCCCTTCAGTTGGATTGCAGTGGTTTTGTGTGCTTGAGATTATAAAAATAACATTGGATTTATTCCTAGTAGGTGTTAGTTCTGATACAGGTGTGTAACTGGCTGTGAAGTTCAGTAATGTCTTAATGCTTGGCAGAACTGGAGCCCTAAGGAATGGGTGCTGGAAATATCTCTGTTTGTCTTGGCTAAGGCAGAGGACCTGATCATGTGCTTTGGATCTTATTTGTAACCTTGCTGTTTTCTTTTGTATTTCTCCATGCCCAGTCTTCATGTGGAAGGGACTGAGGCGGTGAAGAAAAGCTTCTGAAGCTTTTCTAGCATGACAATGTAAATAGCTAAAAAAAGTGTGTGAATGGGTCTTTTTGCTAATTCACAGTGTAATTTCTGTTGGTTGGTCTTCAGTGGGGTTAATACTGAAAGTGATGCTCTTAGTGCTGTGGAGAAGGCTTGCTGATTTTTGCCTACCAATAGCCTGGTCATAAAATGACCTTGGTAGGAGTAGCAGGTACTGTGCTGTGATTTCACTTGCAAAATTACTTTAAATTTTGGGAGGCTTTGAGAGGGAATGGGGGGAAAGGCAGCAAAATCTGAGTTTGACAGGTAGTTGCTCATACTGCTATGACATCCTGCCAGACAGTGAAGCTATTAAGCTAGAACATGTTTTCAGAGCGTTTTCTGTTACTCCTTCCAGAATCAAAGCCAGACTTGAGGAACACAAGCCAGAGAGAGTAAAGCCTTTCATGACTGGGGCTGCAGAACAAATCAAACACATCCTTGCCAACTTCAAAAACTACCAGGTAAGTTATGTCTTCTTACAGCAGTATTGATAAGCTGTGATTGGATCATCTGCTGAACAGCTTGTTTAGAATTTTGAGGGCTTTTGTTGTGAGGATGCTAACCTGACCTTCTCTGACAGTTTTAGGGGCCCTGAGAGTCAGGGAGGAGAAACAGCCAAAGACTGTTAGCTGCTTGGGGATCTCATTTCAGCTGGCAATGCTTGTAGTTAGCTACATTTGTTATGGCAATTCAGAGACTGTGCAGTTAGCCTTAGAAGGTCTAACTGAGTGGCCATTCCTGTCTCCTACTCTATTCATAGAAGCATGGTAAAATCATTGAACCACAGAGTGCTTTGGGTTGAAAAGCATCACTGGGTTCCAATCCCCTGCTGTGGACAGGGACACCTTCCACTACACCACGTTGCTCAGAGCCCCATCCAACCTGGCCTCAAACACTTCCAGGGATGGAGCATCCAGAGCTTCTCTGGTCAGCCTGTGCCAGTAAATAATTTCTTCCTAATACATAATCTTAAATCTGTCCTCTTTTGAGTTTCAAAGCCATTCTGTGTTGTCTTGTTGCAACATCCTCCTGTAAAAGGACCCTCTCCATACTTTTCATAGCCCCCTTTAGGTACTAGGAGGTGCTGTAAGGTTTCCCTGGAGTCTCTAGGGGTGAACAGCCCCAACTCTCTCAGTCTGTCCTCATAGCAGAGGTGCTCTAGGCCTCTGACCACCTTAGTGGTCCACCTGGGCTTGGTCCAGCAGCTCCATGCCCTTCTTGTGTTGGGATCCCAGCTCCAGAGCTGGATACAGTGCTCCAGGTGAGATCTCAGAAGAGCAGAGGAACAAAATAACCTCCCTTGACCTGCTGGTCACTCCTCTTCTGTTGCATTTGGGTTTCTGGGCTGCAGGCTCAGAGTGCTGGGTTACATGGAGTTATTTATCCTCCAACAACCCAGGTCTTTCTCCTGAGCTGCTGTCAATCTGTTCTCAAGCCCAGCCTGTATTTGTGCTTGAGGGTTGCCTGTACCCAGGTGTAGGGCATTGTACTTGGCCTGTTGAACTTCACAAAGTTCCCATGGACCCACCTCTCCAGCCTTTCAGGGTCCCTCTGGAGAAGGCATCCCTTTCTTGTAATGTGTCAGCCATGGTAGCATTAAGATGGACAAGCTGCAGAGAAGGAAAATCCTGAAGCTGGTCAGGGAAACGGAGCCTGGTGGTTGCGTTGTTGGTGTATAAAAAAGCATTTTCTCCTGGCATTAGCCAATTAAATGTCTTAATGATGTATTCCTCTGAAGTTCTTTGTAGGGGAGAACATGAATCCAGATGGAATGGTGGCTCTCCTGGATTTCCGTGAGGATGGCGTGACCCCATATATGATTTTCTTTAAGGACGGCTTAGAAATTGAGAAATGTGTAAGTACTGAGCTGAAGTGGGTAAATGTGGCCAAATATGTGGTGAGCTTCTTCATCTCTTGTGCTGTATCCCTGTTAAAGTTGAACAATAGCTGCTGATTTGAAAACTTTAGATTTTGTGTAAGTACAGCCTGATAGGTGCTTTCGTGCTATACAAAGTGCCTGAGACTTTCCTTGAATACTACTAAGCTGTACGAAAAGAGGATGTAGTGTTACTGCAGTGATTCATGGTGACTTAATGGCTAAGAAATGCAGAAGGAATGGCCCTGGTGAAATGTGTGTAATTGGGAATGGGTTTAAACCATTAGATTAAAGAGCAGGTGCTCTGAAATGGAGCACTTCTACTTTGGATCCCTTTTCTGGGGGTTGTGAAGTACCATGCATGGTCATGTTCCATCTTCTTTCACTTAATATGGTGCTCTTATAGAAGAACTGTCAGTTTAAATATTGTCCTAAATTTGGGAACTCAGTAATACTTGACCAGGTACTTAACCTTATTCTATTTGGAATTTTGGAATCTCCAGCTACCTGAGCTCAGGACAGCTTCTGTGTTCTGCTTAACTGTTCTGTATTGGAATGTGGTTGCCACAATACAGTATTTGTATCCCAACATTTGTGGGTTTTTGGCTTGCTTGGAGACCTGTGGAATTCACTGCAGTGTGGGATCACCAGTTGCTTTTCCCAGTCATTGTTGACTTGTGAAGTCAGCTAAATTTATCTGTAAAGCCTCTCAAAGGCTTTCTGGTATGCAAGTCATGTAAAGATGAGCCAGATTCTGGTGTGGAGCAGTAGCCCAGTGAAAGGAATACTTTAATTGTCCAGACAGACACAGCAGCTCCCACAGCCTGATGGGAGGGGGATGTCTGTCCTGGCCCTGGGATAGGTGAATACCTGGAAGGTGCCTCCTGTGAGCAGAAGCTTCTGTGCATCTCCTCTATGGGGTCACACCTTTTGGATATGTTGTTTGGGTAACTCCCATCTACTTCAAGGTGTAGCAAAAGAACAGTAGCAGAGTGTTTCCATGGGCAGTAAAACCTGCTTCAGCTTCTTGGTGCACCTGTTTTTAGAGACAGCAGGTACATTGTAAACTCTGGTACTCGTTTGGGATGTGCTCTTATTTGAGAGGAAATCTGAACCTTGGTGTGTCAAGCAGGAAGGGTGTGAATGAGTGTTCCACCTGGCTTGCTCAGCAGCTGGTGGGTGCCAGTTGCTCTGTACAATTGTAAAAATGATCAGCATCCTCTGATAGACCATGAGCACTTTGCCTGTTGCTCCCTGGTTTGCACTAAGATGCAAAAATAACTTTCCTTGCGCTTTCTGCCTGCCTGACTGTGGCAGCTCAGATTGAATTTGGGAATACACAAATAAGTTAGAGAAACTTGCTGTTACTGTCATGACCTTCAACTAATTCTTTCTACTCTTGTTTCAGTAACAAATCAAACAGTATGGTTTTGGATCACTTGTCTTCATAGCTGGCTGCTGTTTCTTCTTCATCGGCACAACACCAGGAATCAGCAATGTCTAACAACTGGACTGATGTCATCTTGAGCTTTATTCACTTATTTTTGACCCTGATTTGGAGTGGAGGCATTGTTTTCAAAAACGGAAAAAAACATCTATCATGTAGGTTGTCTAAAATAAAACTCATTTAAACCCATTCTAGGTGATGTCTTTTAGTCTGATGTGTCTCTCAAGGTGACTCGAAGGAGAGATTGCAGCATGGATTGGGTGCTGTCAGCAGCACAGCTGGTGCTAGCGCACTACAACTGGACTGTTTCCAGACACATTTCACAGTTCGTGGCACTGGAGTGCAAAAGGAGGTTAGGTCAATAAGGCAAAGTCCAAGAAATGTCATAATGGAGTGGACCACCTTCATCTTTTGTGATTTGTGCAGAGGCTTATCTCTGGAAGAGATAAATGAATAATAAAAACATCCCAGAATGGAATATGTGCTACTCAATCTGAGTGTGGGCTGAGCTGCTTTGTCAGACAAAAATACTTGAGCCTCTCTTGAGCTGTAGTTTGTCTCCAAGATCAAGGCAGGAGGCTGAATAGGAATACTGGGGAGAGAAAGTGAAATGGCTGAGTTTTCCAATACAGCCTGGCTGTGGTACTCTGTATTTGACAGCTGTGGGGGAGCATAGGAACTAGAATTCAGTCATTTTGCAGGATTTTGGGGTTTTCTGTACTTGGCCTCTCGAAGAGAGATGTTGGGATGGCCTAGCCCTGCCCTAGACTTCTCCAAAGCAGGTGAATGCCTCTATTTGAGACTTACCTGAGTGTTTGTAACTTAGTTCCTGCTGTGTGCCTTGTTGTG
Source organism: Muscicapa striata striata (assembly GCA_030060385.1). NCBI lineage: Eukaryota > Metazoa > Chordata > Aves > Passeriformes > Muscicapidae > Muscicapa > Muscicapa striata. The sequence goes on along the minus strand of JAREIS010000016.1, from coordinate 7,214,698 downwards.
GAATGCATCTGTTTGACAGACCTGGAGCAAACACTGTTGCTTCTCGGGTTCTCTCTTGAGATGCAACAGTAACGGTTTCCTTGCGCTTTCTGCCTGTCCGACCCTGTGGCAGTTCAGATTGAATAAAGGAACACAAATTCTTTCGGAGCCTCACCTGGAGGATGGGCGTGTCTGTTGCTGCTGACCCTATTCCTCACCAGGGATGTTGCCTTGGACTGCTAATCATTAACTTTTTCTGCTGGCAGAGGCATAGGAGGTTAAGGTGCCTGAAAGGGGAGGGCATGGCCCACTTGCCAACTGTTTATCTCCTTCAGAGTTTTCACATCTTTGCTGTCCTGTGACAATGTTTGGCTCCTGATGCTGGAGGGTGGAGGAGAATTCTGCAGGGGTGAGATAGATGTGGTGGCAGGCTGGGAGGAGTGAGAGACTGGAGGAGGGAGTGGAGTGTGCCCTAGTTATCTCAGGTTCTGTCTGGTTAAATACACCCTATGTGAGTTCTGTGGGAACTTCATATCTATATGGTAGGGGTTTTTTGGGGGTTGTGGTTTTGGTTTTGTTTTTTAAGCTCTTTCAAGAAAGGATTTTGGGTCAGCTGAGCTTCTGGATGAGGTGCAATTTTGGTGTAACCTGCTTCATCCAGTGGGGCTGCAAAGGCAGGGAGGTGGGTTCAAAGCCTAGATAAAGTCACTGAGGCAACTCCTGCTTTTATTGCAGAGGATGTGATTAATGGGGCCAGGTGAGGTTATCTTCTCTTTCCCGTTGCATCTTTATTAATGGGAGCATTAAAGGAGGGGAGAAACACTTAGTTGAGACTTCTCATTTTGAGTAAAGTTAGTGTGGGCAGGGCAGTGCTGGTATGGCTGTGCTGCCCCTCATAGCCCTGCCTCCCACTTCCTGTGAGTCAAAGTTTAAAACTCTGTAGAGCTGATATGTGGGAGTGGAAATGACTCCTCCCCCCCTGCCTGGCTGGTCCTGCCGAAGCTGGGAGCCCTGGGCACCAGCCTGGAGCAAATGGCCACGTGGCACCTGTGTGCAGGTGCTGCTTTGAAAAGCAGGTGCTTCAAAGCATGATGAGCACAGCCTCGCTGCTTGGCTGAATGGCAAATTGTGTGTCATCCTGTCTGTACTCCAGGCTCGCTGGGGTATTTAATTGCTGTGTGCAAACATTCCTAACTAGGGAGTTCTGGGCTCCAAGCAGGTGTGCTTTTAAACTGCATGGCACAGCCTCTGGTGGGAAGGCTCCTTCCAGCCCGCTCTAAGTGAAGTGTCTGTTCAAAGGCTCTGGAGGTGCAGGATTTTGTTTGTTTCTTCAGTGAGCTGCAAGAGAAGTGTTCTTGCTGCATTCACTGCATTTCCCAAAAATGCATTTCTGCCTTCAGTTTCTCAGGGAAGAGGATAAGTTTTGCTGCTTTGCAGCATCAAGTCTGTCAGGGAAGGTGTGGCAGGGAAGGACTGCGGCAGTGACAAGTGCTTGTCGCAGCTGCCTGCTGTGGAGTCAGGGTGAGGGAGAGGTGGGAGTCACTGCATGCTGTGAAGGGGGAGGCTTGTGCTGGTAAATGCACTTGTCCACACCCCATGGTGCAGCTCTGTGTTGGGAAGGAAGTCTGCGATTTCCTCTCAGCCTAATTCACCTTCTTGTGCCCCATCTTCATCTAAAGCAGCTGTTTCTTTCCTGGGCCTGAAAAGCTGAAGTGATTTGGAAAGTCTTCATACTTCAGACAACAGCTTTGGAGTTATTAAATTGATAAAATCCTCCATGATAACAAATTACCCTGGTGCTGCTTAAAATACAGCCAGAACTGAAGAACAGCTTTAACACTTAGCCCCGCCTTGTTTTAAAATGTGCTTATCAGGCTTGTATCTCTCATTCCTGGAAAGATGCTTTCAGTGGATTTGGGAAGGATCCAAACTGCATTTTCCCTGAGCCTCACGGAGCAGGTGAAGCAGCTGGGTAGAAACGTTCCCTATGCTGGCTCGGGTCTCAGGCTCTGTGGGGCAGCAGGCTGCTCCTGCACCACTATGAGCTGGCTGCTGACAGGGGAAGAAGGCTGATTTGCTTATGAAGAGAACAACTTGCCTTTTTGGTTTCATGTTTCTCTGATTAAAGGAGTGATGCCTTGGGGCTGAAGGAAGCAGCTGCTGTGCTGGGCACATGCCCTGTGGTTCCCTTTTTGCCCTCCCACCCCACTATTCCACCTCAATGTCTGCTTTTTGTCTTATAGTTTTGCTACCCCACCTACAAATCCACTCTGTTTTTGCCCTTTGGAAACAACAAAAAACCCCAAACACTTTTCATGCGGCCAGTGACTGATGTTAATGTCCAAATGCTGCTATAGCAGCGTTTTGCTGCTTGGCCATTGCCTTGAGAGAAGGGCTGCAGACCTGGGGGTGTTGGTGCAGTACAGGAATACCCGGTGTGCTGGGAGAGGCAGTGGTGTCCCTATTGCCCCTCTGGGGTGCCCAGCCCTGAGCCTTGCCCTCAGCATGGGTTGGGGGTGGATGCCAGAGCCCAAATGGCTGATGGTCCAGGAGCCTTGTGCAGCCCTCAGCTTTGGCACGAGGAGGGAGAACCTGCAAAGGGAAGATTCTAAATTAAAGTAGGTAGGAAACACAGTTGGGTTTGATTGGTTTTGGGGTCTTTTTTGTGAATTTATTTTAAAAATCAGTTTAGCTTGCAGCCAGGAGGCAATTACAGTATACTTAGGACACGGTTGTTATCAATTTTTTTTTTTTTTTTTTTTTTTTTGAAATAAAATGGAAAAGCTGCAATTTGCTTTCTTCCCTAAGCAAGCTTCTGGCTGTTGAGCTGGCACAGGTCAGCCCACTGCAACCTTGGCAGTGTTTTCAGTGACAGCCGTTCAGGGAGGATGCTTTCATTAAAGATCAATAGTATCTACATCAAGATACTTCTGCTTTTTCACACTCTGCTGCTTGCTTGGAGCAGATAGGATGCCTCCCTCTGCTCCGGTGAACCTCCATCTATGCTTTAGCTCTGTAGCCAGTTCCCTGGAGTGTTGCTGCCACTGTAAACTGGAATGTTTTGCTCTGGACCAGGAAATCTCTGTGTCTGTAGCCGGCAGTGGGAGAGCAGCAGTTAAACACCTTGTTCATTAGCTCAGGGATAAACATCTTGGCAGGAGGAAAAAACCCTAGCCAAGCCTGGAAGCTTTTGCCCTGAACAGTACCAAATCCATTCCCAAGAGCACAATCTTGCTGGTTTGCAGTCCCTGTGTCTTGGCTGCCTTTTGGTCAAAGCTGCAGCTGGAAGCTGTTGTGCAGAGATCACAGCCAAGTGCCTGTGTGGCAAGGGCTGCTGGCTTGAGGGAGCTTTTTTTGGGTGCCGGCAAATACTGGCAACCCTGGCAGTGTGTTATGCAGGAGTGGGTGGGATGTTGTTGAGAATGCCCATGGCTGCTGGGCATTTTAATCCACTAGAGCTGCATTCATCACCTTTCACCTCAAGCAAAAAGGATCCAAACACCCTTGAAGACGTTTTAAAGACCATCTTGTTGGTGTGATGCCAATGTTGCCAATGTGGCAGCAGCTGGACACACTGATAAAATGTTGAATCATTGTTTCTCTGCAGCCCACACTTTATCCTGGGAGCTAACAGCTGGAATTCACCTCCCCATCTGTAACCAGCAGCAGCAGCAGGAAAGGAAGCACTGCTGGCATTTCGGAGAGTAAACCTCTTTCTTCTTATCCTCAGCAAGGTGCAGGGTTGCTGGTACTAAGCAGACCAGCTGTTTATTTTTTACATGGATGTCGAGAAAGTTTTTTAAAGACTGTCTTCCCAAATTCTTTGTAACAGAGTAGTCAAAAAATGGCCATATAAAGCTGGGTACTCCCACCCTCCTCGGCTAACAGAACAAAACCCCAGTGTTGCAAGTGGAATAGTCTGGTTTAAGTTTACCTGCTCTACCTTCAGCTGTGTCTGCACCCGAGCTGGGCTGCAGGGAGGGATTATTTCACTGTCCCTGCAGCTGTGGGGTTGCTGCGGCCACAGAATTGCCTGCAGGTGCTGGTGCTTCCTCACGCTGCCCACAAAAAGGTGTTTCAGGGAATCAACTCTGCCCTTCACCCACCGGCTGCAGCTGCCCCAGCCCTCCAGCCACCCCCGGCAGCATGTGCCATCCCGGTCCCCGTGTGTCCTGATTTTCAGCCGTGCTCATTTCTGAGTTAATTTCCTCTCAGTAGCTGTAGCAGTGCCGTGTTTTGGATTCAGAATCAGAGTGGTGTTGGTAACACACCAATGTTCTGTTTTTCTGCTAAGTCGTGTTTACCCTAAGTCAAGGACATTTTTCCATTGTCTCATGCTCTGCCAGTGAGAAGGGATGCAGAAGAAATGGGGGGAGGGAGCACAGCTGGGACAGGTGACCTGGGCTCACCACAGATATTCCACACCACAGAATGCCCAGTATATAAATGGGGGGTACTTACCCATAAGGGGGCACTGCCCTGTGTTCAGGAAGGGGGGGTCTGCCATCGGAGTGTGGTGAGTACTTGTATTGTCCATCACTTGCTCTTCCCTTTTTATTATCATTTTTATAATGTTTTACCATTACTATTATATTTTACTGATTTTCAGTTATTAAACTGTTCTTTCTCAACACAGAAGCTTTATTTTGATTCTTCTCATTTCCCTAGGGTGGGGGGAAAGAGAAGGGAGGTTGAGTGAGCAGGGCATCTCTAAAGGGGTGGCCCTCACCTCGTGTCTGCTCAGATCCCTGCTGGTACTGCCTGAGCTTGCCGTGTATGAAATTTCCAATGACTCAAACTGGTCATTCGGGACAAGCAAGCTGGAGAGTGAACACGCTTTTAATCTCATTTAATGGCATTTAGTACACAGAAACTTCTGCTCATGCCTGTGGGACCTACTGCCAAGCAGCATTTTGACCACTAGTATTCAAAAACATCTGCATGAGCAGAGTTCAGTGTTGAGCAGACACAGCAGTACATGAGAAGACCAGCAGGGAATTGTTCATCAATGCTGCAAGTCCAGAGTTTAGATTAATCTGAATGTGGGGGCCAGGGAATCAGACCTGAATGCCTCTGATCCTCCTCCTCTCTTCTGGCAGATGGAAATCCTGCCAACAGCACTTGCATAAGGGCCTCGTGCAGAACAAGCACAGCAGAGCTGGAGAGATTTTACTGGTTATTAAGTGATGGATCCAAATGAGGTTCTCCCAAATGCTCAGTCTTTATCTCAGCCTTGCATGAATTTAGACTACTCCTGCAGTGCCCTGGGTTACTGTAGAAGGTAGAATATGGGGCCCATAGCAGCATGTTTATCTTGCTGCTTCTGTCTCTATGATGCTTTGTACTGCAAGATCCCATGGCTTAGCTGCAGGCTGGATGATGACCTGCCAAGGGCACCTAAAAACTCCCATCTTCATCTTTACCATGTGCTCCCACCAGGCAGGAGCCAGCAGAGCCCTTGAATGCACAGCACAGGTCCTGTGCCAGCAGAGTAAAGCATCTTTCATGGTCTAGATCAGCATCTGTGGGCTCATTGTTCCCTTCTCTCATGTCACTTGGATTTTGTGGCAGCTTTTGAGGCTAAAATTCCAGTTGCACCCTAATGTGCTTGAAAAACTTCAAAGTCATGCAGGAAGCAAGTAAAAAAAAAAAGTTCACAAGCTACCTGGCTTCTGGACTCTCCACTGGTTATCTTTTCTTAGTTTTGTCTGAAATAGCATTTCCTAGTTCCATTTATGAAATGGTGTTTCCTCACTGTCCTGCTCCTCATTATCTGTAACTGGTGCTACTCCATAGAAGGCTGCAAGCAAACCAGTACACCTTGGAATTCCTCAACCTTTCTGTTTGCTCGCTGGTTGAAAACTCCACTGCTTTTTTTTTGTTTACTTCTAGCACTCTACACATTTTTAATGATACCCATAAAAAAATCAGCCCTTTGCAAAGACCATAAACCCTATAAAAAACAGAGTGCTCTGCACATTTTCCATTACTCCTGAGCAGAGTATTTATTTACCCTGTCCAAAGGCACTCTGCAGATCAATAAAATACCTCCTTTACTTACATGTTCAGGCATTTCATGCTGACTGATTATGTCCCTCTCGACTAAAGACAAACTGTGAAGCAGCTCACATAAAAGCAGAAATACCATCAGATCCAAAACTTTCCTACTAAACTAATCCTGCTGGGGATCCACTCAAGGTAACCATTTCCCTCTGAAATGTCACAGTCATTTTTACCTGTGGTGAGGAATTACACTACTAATCAGGACTGCATAGCACCCCCTGCAGGTTTTAGAGGACCATGTGAGGAGCAACACAAGGGAGAAGCTGACCTAGACTTGCTGGCTGCTTCAGCTGCTGAAATAGGACATGGATGCCACAGAGGAGCCCAGCTCATGAAAGGCAAGAGCTCTCATCCTACACATCCCTGAACACAAGTCCACAGAGGACTTGAGCAGTATGGTAAGGACAGCAGTGTGAGCAGCCCTGGCTACTGCCTGGGAGCACATCATGTTCCACAGCAAGACACAAAGACTGACTTCCTGTGTTCCTCTCAGCATCCTCAGATGGCTCCTGCAACCATCTGCAAGCTGGTTCCTGCTGCAGAGCCCAAGGACACACAAGTCAGTGGCAGTGTTTATGAAAGCACACACCTTCCTGGAATGTGATCTGCTCTTCAACAGTCTCAGCAGTCCCTCCTCTCCTGGGAATGGGCACTTAATGCCACAGGACGCTGAGCACCAGCCCAAGTGTAGCTGTAGAGAGATACCTACACAAACAACCATAGAAAAAAATGAATTGAGCAAAATTGTGTGACTTATGTATAAGAGTTGTTTTACAAACCTCTGAACGCATTTGACCACTCCCCGACTTTGACACTCCCCTTTCACTGCTTCCAAGTTGACCAATAATGGAATGTTTGCTTCTCACACATACCTTTTGTGTCATTAGGGTGAGCAGAAATGATGCACACACGTGAAGGACATGAGAGAATGTGAAAGCTGAGCTATCAAACCTCACCTTCTGCTTCATTTACAGGTATAATAATGAGGTTATCCCACTCTGTGTTCTTTGCTCTTTCTTTAACATAAAGCCTTGAGAATATAAATAAATAGACCCCTTCCTGCTCCCTCCTAAAAAGGATGTTGAAGGGACAACCCTTGCAGTGTACATTTCAAAAACTGGGGAAACAGAGAGACAGACACATTTAGCAATCTTTCCCAAACCACAGAGGAACCCAGTGGCAAAGCCAGCAATAAAAACATGCTTTGAAAAAACACTTCAGCCTTATGCCACCTAAATCACAACGTGTTCAGTCAATAATGCAGAACATTGTGGGGTACAAATTAAAATAACGCTTTTATTGATATGCTTAAACAGAACATAGGTATCAGCATAAAAACCAAACAAAAGATAAAACTATTCATTGCTGTACCAAACAGACATTTCATTTTTTTTCTCAGTGATCACATGGAGGGGACTGACATCTTCCCACTGACTTTACGGGTTTTTAACTGCATTGGTTTGTTCCCAGGGAGTCTAAGGATTGTGATGAGCACCATGGTTGTTTTTCCTAAAGCCTGATACCAAGAGGAGCATCATGTCCATTCCACACAAACACTGCACAAAGGGTTGTACACATTTGCAGGCTTCCAGATGAAGCCCTGACAGATCCCAGCAGAACTGAGGGTATTAACCTGGTTACACTGGAATGCAAACCCACAAAGTTATGCGTTCCTCTAAAACACATTTTCCATCAAAGTTATCAAGGCTTGGAAAAGCCACAAAGCTACCAAAAAAAAAGAAAGAGGAAAACTCAAAAGATTTCTAATAAAGTTAAATCTAATACAAGTTTATTCAATAAACTTTTCCTGTCAAAAGACAAAGCATATTTAGAAACACATAAGAAATATTCCTTGGGGAAAAAACCTACAGAAAATTACAAAGTATCAGCTGCTTTAATTTATCTTTATCATTGAAGATAAAGAAATTTATCTTTATCATTACAGAATTGCACTGTGCTCAGTCCTGTCTGTAAACACCACAGTTCCCTCAGTGCAATCACTCTTACAACATAAATGTTTTTGTTAATCACTCTTTTCTTCTCCTTGGTAATGTCTGTATTCTGGCTTCAGCTCCCATGTGTTTTTGTGAGTCCCCTTCACATTGTAGATGCCTATTTCTCTCAAAATTTCTTTCAAGTATATCTGAAAGGAAACAAAGTTAAAATTAAACAGACAGGCAATTGCCACAGTTCCTACACACCTGCTCAATTGCAGGGACTCAGTTCCTAAGGGGCAGACAGCCCAGCTGGCTGATGGGCACTGACCGGTGTGGGAAGGATTCTGGCATAGACTTCAACCCTCAGGAACTAGCAGGGATTAGTGCAAGCCCCAGGGATGCAGCAGAGAGCACCTGAGCCCCAGGGGTGATGGCTCCCAGGCAGGCCCTCTGAGAGGTAAGTACTCCAAGGGCTGCTGAAATTAAGTTACCAGCACCTCTTGAGAACTATTATCTCACACATCTTCCTCCTGCTGGAATTCCTCCAATTGAGCTAAAAGCTCTTGACCTTTCTTCCTGCTTGGGCAGGGATTATCTTGAAAATCCTTGCCTTATTCAGACTTTGTCAAAGCCTCAAGCTGTTGGTTTTCATGCCATTTTGCAAAGCTTTAAGCATTTTATTATGGCCTCATTTTTAGAGGAGAGCTGAGTACACATCTGAGAATTTTCTAATACCTTAAAATATTAAGGCTTGGAAGAGAAAGGAAAAAACCAAAACACATAGAGCTATTATACCAGTAGTATAATCTTTGACAAAACACAATTCACTGATATTGCTCTCCTTCACTCTTTATAATAAACACCAGTAATTTTCTTAAGAGTCACAAGAGCCTGCTTGTTGGTTTAATTATTAATTGGGACTGAGATGAGTGGATTGTCATGGCAACCACAGACCACAGTTTAAGAATCCCCACATTAAATGCATAATTGCTCTAGTTTGAGCAATTTAATCCTGTTGGAGTGCTTACATTGAACCAGAGTTGTTGGACTGCTTGTATTTCTGCATCTAAAGTTCCACTAAGTGCAAATATCAACATACTCTGAGCATGTTGAAGACACAGGAAAATAAGAAAGGCTGATTGTCTATGGCCTGTTCCTTACACTCTTCCCCCCTTTGCTAACTGGAAAAGCTAGGACATACATAAGCAGAATGGATATTCTCAGACAGTAAAAGAAGTGTCTTTTAGAGACACTTATCCTTACTCTCTCTCCTCAGGTACACATCAGAAGTATGCAAAGCAGCCCAACATGCAAGAAAGGTGACCGTCACGGATGTGCATATGAACCAGCTCCTTAGTGTCTTTTTAGGGTGTTTCCTTAGAGCAGAGCAGCTGGGCACAGGAGCAGGGAGTGCACTGTGCAGGGACGGCTCCTCAGCCTCCAGGGGCCCGGATGCAAACCCCAGCAGGTGGCAGCAGATCACCGACGTCCCCTCACACACCTCGTCTGTTGCAGAGATGCCGTCATTATTCCCGTCAGGTACCCGGGACACACACGCTGGCTACGACAGCGATGCACCACGCACGGTGTGAAAGGTGCTGGGAGCAGGTGGAACAGCCATTTCTGCATGGGTGTGTGCAGATGGGCACACCTGCATAGCCACTGCCTGCTTTGCAATCCCTGCACACGAGGCAGTGTCACCGACAGACACTTCAAAGCGTGGCAGAGTGGGTGGGAGAAACACCTGGCTGCAAGGTTAAATTCTGCTCTAGATCACATGGACAGAGAACTGGAAAAATTGCCCCATAACTGCACTCAGTGCCATGAGGTACATTCATGTGCAGCTCCTGAACTGGCAGATCTAGTCTGCCTGGGAAGCTGGGTCACAAGGTGTGAGGCTGCTGCTGGGCTCAGGCAGAGTAAAACCACTGCGGCTGAACTTTCCACAGCACCCACCCACCCACCCAGGTATACCAAGGCTATTTTTAATTTCAACTACTTTTCAGACCAGATTACCCAGGCAGTTCTGCTTCTCTCAGGGCAAAACTTCCAAGAATGTAGTGAAATGGAACAAAACCAACCCAAACTGAATAGCAAGGTAACGTCTGTGCCACAGATAATGGCACTTCAAGCTGGAACCATGAACTGCAGCAGCTGAGGATTTGCCACATATTCCTATTTCCTATTTCTGCTGCAGGGGGCAACCAAGAAGCAGAGGTGTTAGGGAGGGCAGCTGAGAGCAGTAACCCCAAAACATCACTGAGTATGCACAGACACTAAACTGCTGGAGATTTTAGACAGTAATGAAACATGGATAATCCCACTGTGATGTACTGTACCTGAGAGCATGTGGCTTGAAGAGATGAGTTCAGAGGATGCTATGATTTTTCCTGCAGGATCAATTCTCCTAGAAACCAGGACTCCCCACCTGGGTCTGCATTGCACCAGGCTGGCCTATATATCTTGAAGCATACTGCTCTGATACTGTACCATGGAGAGAAACCCCACAAACTCCCAGTGATGCCAAATACTGAATTTTAGAGCCTGGTGATTGCTAATCAGGGGGCCACAATTTTTTCTCAGAAAGGGATCCAATGTGTTTATGTACATATAATTTTAGCACAGAAGCTCACCTGTAGGTGATCTTTTCATATATTTAAAGCATCCTCTGCTCTGTTCTACCTTTCCTCATGATTTTTTTTTCTATATAAAGTGAGATGTTATTGGAATTATGGGATAAAAATTTCTGAGGAATTAATTTACAAGCTCTGAAAATCCTTCTGAAATTTTGAGGGGGAAACAAACTCCATTGTATTTAGGATAACCATTACTTAAAGCTAAAATAGAAGAAAAAAAACCAAACAATCTACTGAATTTTTAAAATATACAGTTTGTCTTAGATCACTGGCTCCATCCTGGTTCCATTCTTCACAAATATTTGATTCCTCACAGAGAGCTGTATTATGTTCTCAGCCATGAAGCCCAAATCTGGAATCACTGCAATATTTCCAGGGAGCATTCAGTACTTACATCTGGGTAGGTGGCAAAAGATTTGCCTACTACTGCAAATTGTTATTTTGCATTAGAATGAAAAACAAATAAATCCAGGTTTCCCTAGTATAGTAGTAGTTTACATTCATAAAATATTTGTTTTGTTATTTCATTAACACAAATAAAGATAACAGCAACTTCTTGTGTAACATGCAACATATTCTGTAGCAAGGGTTAAATTTACTATTTACATTTATCATTATGTAAGAAAAATACCTTTATTTATTTGTAACTTCAAGTTCTCCAGTGGCTTAAGTGGGAGCTGTGGGTGACTACTGCAAGCTGATGTCATGGTAGATGAGATAAATCTGTACCAACTTGCATTCAGAGTGAAAGAGATAGTGACTGCAACACTTCTCTTACCCAAAAGAAGACCCCACTTAAAATTTTCTTGCCACTTCCTCCATATCTTCCTCCTATTCATTCCTCCTTCTCAGCTCCCATGACCCACACACCTTCTCTGCCACAGAGATAAGGAGCTGACTCATGAGATAAATGAATGGAAGACATGGATATGTTACTCAACTTTCAAGTTTCTTTCGAGGCACTAGAACACAGTGAACCTACATGGATTTGACTTGGGTAACATCTTCATGCAGCTTCTAACCAGACTGTTCACTTATACAAATGCTCTGACAGAGATACACTTCATTCTAAATGTGAAGTGAGCAAAACTAGTAAGCATCTTCATTTCTGCCCCTTGTTTTTACAGAGTATTTTTTCCATAATCCAGCTGTTACTGTTCTTTCTTCTGCCTTAGCTCTAACAACTGGTGACATTGTTGCTCCACTTAGACTCAAACATAATTAAGCCCCCTTAAGTTTTCTAAAATCTGCAGCTGGGCTGAGGATGGATATTGAAGTTGGCAGTGAAAAAACATCAAAAACACCAAAGATCCTTCGCATGTCACTGTCTCCCTCCCACTCTTGCCTGGTCTGCTCAAGGAAATTTTAACATGGAAAGAAGGGAAAGAACTGGAAAGTTATAGTTCATACATGAAGAGGCTGACAGACACTGCAAGACAACAAAACCATCACATATGCAGATGGCTTGGTGCTTTTCTTGTCTGTGTATCAAAACACTTTAAAAGAAAACTCAAAATAAATCCTAAATATCTAAGCACTTAAACTCTTGACCTAAAAATTACCCTATTTGTAATGGAAATCCAGTGATTTTGGAGGCATTGTCATGATGCCTGAGCTCCTAACACAGATAATCCTTGCATTTAATACAAATTCCATGAAATACAGAAAAAGAGCAAAAGTGCCAAAATAAAGTTCAGAAGCTGAGGGAAGGACCAACCATAGACTAACACAAGCTAGCTACTGCCAAGAGAACCTCAGTGAGGACAGGAGTAGCAGGGTAGACATGAGAGCATTACAGAATCTGGTTCCTAGTATTAAAGCAAACCCAAATAAAAAAGAGACTATTTAGGTTATTTAAACCACCTCTGTAAAACCACTCACTGCAATGTTTGGTATCTTACACTGTCCTACAATGCTGAACTTAAATCTTGGTGATTTCAGTTTGTTGTAAAACATATTTAGAGAGAAGTTTCTATGGCATATAATACTTACTAAACTATTTCTGGATATGTAAAATACACACAGTAGTAACTACTGAAAATGATTGTAGTTACAAGACTTGCAGTACGTACCACTGGCTGTTTTGTTATGTCCACCAGGTCTTTAATGTTGTAATACTGATGTTTCTCAAAGGCTGAAAAAAGCATGTCCAACACTTGTTGTTTATCAGCTCGAGCTCGTTTCCCATCTTCTTTCTTCTTCTTCTCATATTCAATCTGTTACAAAACATGTTTTAAAGACATTCATATGTAATGCTGTGTAATTCTCAGTGCTGAACATTAAGCTACAAAAAACCCTCTTCTATTTAATCGAACACTGTTCAATGACTCAGTGCTTTTCATCTGGAAAGTTTTCTTTTGAACATTCAAATATTCTTTTATGAACATAAACTAAGCATTTTGTCCTCAGCACAATAAGCTTCTCAGATGTGTGTATCTGCTTTAACTAGAAAGAGAAAAAAGAAGTGTAAACAGAGCCTGCAGGTGTTCAAACCTGGAAAGAGAATTAATAATAGTACAGGAATCCAAACTGAGACAGTATTCTCATTCCACCTCTGTTGATATCAGCTTCTGAGGTACAATGACAAGTGTCAAACAACCTCCAAACTGCCATTCTCAGGAAAATCCACAGACCAACATGGCTACATCCACAATCATAAAAAGCACCTGTCCAAAAGATGCTCCCAATGGCCCTTGGACACTGCCTCATTTTCTCCAGAAAAGGAGCACTCAAGGCATCAACTCCATCAATATACAACTAATCTTCAAAGACACACCTTGAGGATCTGGATGGTTTCTCTTCAGGAGAAACCAGAGTAGCACACATGAAGTTACACTAGTCCCAAAACCCCAATCCTTCTAAGCAGGCAGAGACCCCTTGTTGCCACACATCATCCCACTTCAAACTGTACATTAAAAATGACTTAACCATTATAATCTGCACCAGATGACTATTCTGTTTTCACAGAAACTTTTATCACCTCCAAAAATACTTCCTCTGATTCATCATCAGAAGCACAGACTAGGACACCCCAAACAAACCCCAATCACCAGAGAGCACCAACCGTGACACTTCCAGCACATCACCCCATCCACCCCCAATACCACCCTCAAACAGAAAACCAGCCAGCTCCTTGGAACCAACAAAAGTTGATCCAGAAGGCAGTGTAAGTCATGTAATCATCAAGTGCTTTCAGGCAAACTGCGTGGGTGAATCTATAGAGGCACAATGTACAGCAGAAAAGATGCACGTGACCAATAAGGGACACACGCCTGGCTGTAAATGGGATAATTCTGTATGGGAGTCGTTCTGCTTCTGATGGCTCAAATCTGACTCTCAAAAGGAAGACCTTCAGATGAAAAGCCTAGAAATGAAAATGCACAGATCTACTAGATACTAAAGATCTTATTTTTAAGAAGAAAGATTGGTTTTATCACACAATTTATTTTTTCCTATGTATCCTTGCCAGCTAACTCCCTCCTACTCTCAGAGTGAAAATAGCCTGTCTCTTGGTAGCTGTCCCAAAGTGGCTAAAGACTACTGCCACCTTTGCCATAGCTCCCAGGTCTCCAGCCAGCCAACTACCTGCTTCACATTCTGAAATGGATGTACATCATTAAACTGCAGAGCAATTGCTCCCAACCTGTAGCTTGAAGTCTCTTACTTCTGTTTAAACCCAAAACAGATGTGTGCAACCAAATACTTGCCTGCTTTTCTAACTCCATGTAGTGTTATAAAAGCTACAATCTCACCACAAAAACCCATCATACAACTGATTTTTATCCAGTAACACATTTTAGTGTAATTATTTAACTCTTTAGCCACTGCATTTAAAGAAGAATACATCTTCAAAACAGAAATAGCTTTGCAACACAGCAAACTGTAACATCAAGCAAACCAGCTTGACAGTACATCATCTTGGTTGCCATGATCCACAGCAGAACTGTTGCACCACAGACACAAGAGGAGGAACATAAACCTATGACACTGGCCTTCCTTTCAACAATAGCATATTAAAACATTTGCTTCTTCTGGAAATCCAAGAGACAATTATTATAAAAATTCCATGTGAATATTCCAATATTCTTAATCCATTAATGTATAAAATCAACTCACATAGAAAACTGACTATCAAATCCTCCCTTTATAGAAAAGTTATGAGCAGCTGGTGCCCCAGTTGCCCACTCTCTAATTAGCAACACTCTAGCATTGCCCTCTAACTTCAGCAACAGTTTCCACTGTTATCTAAAAACAGAGAGCATTGAGAAGTGCTTTAAAAAAAAAGAAAAAAAAAAAAAGCTTGGTGTCTTTTGTTGCTGATTTTTTCTTTTTGGTCTTGTGAATACACTGCTCATAGCAAGTCACAATGCAACCTTCCACTTTTTTCCTTCCTGTTTTCTTTGCAAACAGGATCTTCTATGTAGTAGACTTAAAGCACTTTTTAATAGTCATGTAATAGAATGCACCTACCCTGTAAACGAATTAGATTTCTTTAAAGTTGTTTGGTTTTTTAATTTAAAAAACATTCAAATACTATTTGATTTCAAGGAAGGACCATTTTAGAACAAGCTGCTTAGCACAGAAGTTGTGAGTTTATCCCCAGAAGACTTTATACTGAAATCAATTTCTCTTTGTTTACCTTCCCAGGATGTTGCTAAGCTTGCTGAAAAGCTGCCAAAATTGCCTTCTTGAAAGTACCATTAATACTAAAGCTGATGTAACTGCTTTGGTAGACAGTGAATACAAAGGTGATAGAGAAGTTAGAATAAATCTGAAGTTTTATCTACAGATGATTTAAAGTGGTCTGTGTTGGGTTGATGTGGCCAGAAATGTGTATTCTATCACCATCTCTTGAAGCTGAGTGGGGCAGTGACCCTTATCACCGTATGGCACACATACCATCTGCTAATGGGCCATCTTTAAGACTAGGTGGGGCAATCACCTTTATTTTTTTCACAACCCATCCTCCCTCCTGGAAGATATCATCTGCTGCTGGCCCATTAAGTCCCACTGTATGACTGATAAAATTACATCATCCCATTGGGAGATGCTCCAGCCAGGGGGAGGAACCAAGCCTTTCCTACCCAGATAAAAACAGATTGTGGACAGCAAGTTACCCTCCTTTCCACTGGATTCCAGAGGAGAAGCCAAATCTTTCTACATCATCCCTGGACTTTTAGAGAAAAACTGCACCCTCCTACAGGAGCACTGCTTCAGCTGAACCACATCTGCCACTGCAGGAGGACTTAGCCACCATGGGACTGCTACCAACACCCTGACAGGGTGTCAGGTTGGATTCTGACTGTCAGTGTTTTTGGAATTGTTCTTTGTAACACTGTATTTCTATTTTAATTTTCCTAGTAAAGAACTGTTATTCCTAATTCCCATACCTTTGCCTGAGAGCCCCTTAATTTCAAAATTTTAATAATTTGGAGGGAGGAGGTTTACATTCTCCATTTCAAAGAGAAGCTTCTGCCTTTATTGGCAGATACCTGTCCTTCAAACCAGGACATGGCCCTAAAAGGTTTTCTTGTCTCCTGGAGAATGGGTACCAACCCCTGTTGTACAGGACATTGGGAAGAGAGGACCACAAAGAAACCACTAAAGCCTCTGAAGGGGTAACCTCAGAACCACTGAGGACCTTTTCTGCTGTATTATGAAAAATAATTAAGTCACAGAAGGGTTTCAGCTGCAAAAATATTAACCTCGCAACTTTGTAAACACATTCAATATTTATAGATATAATGGAGGTCTCTTCCCCAGAGAAGAAAAGCTAAGTTACAATCTTAGCATGTATTGTAATGGAATTGCAATTTCTTCAACTAGAAATGTAGGCTTAGTATAGTTTCTTGCAAAAATAACCTAATCACTTTCCCAGCCCTTGAATTCAAACAAAGTCTTGCTATTCCTCATCCACATATAATTTATTGCCCTCCTCCTTCCTGTTGTATGTTCATTTACAGGTACATGGAGCAGATACACTTAAGCCCTATTTTATATTCTTTCCTTCAAGAAATGTTAGCCCTTTCTGTCTTACTTAGTAGACACTCATTCTTTCCTCAGAAACTGGCCAGATGATGACTGTATTAGTATATGTGTCAATTTGTACATTTTCATTTCTTTCTCGTTAAAGTCCTGTCCCCAACACCCATGTGATTACATTCAATGCAGCAGATTCTAAAAAAAAGCAGTTGCTGCTTGAAAACAGCAGAGAAATTCAACCAAGAGGTTTTCAGAAATTCATGGACTTCTCCCAGTTATACATCTTTTCATCCATCTTACCTGAACCTTAATAAAAGGCTTAATGAAAACAAAGATTTTGTAGAAAGTAGTCATGCCTCGGCCTTTAGAGACAAGGCAAGGTCAAGGTAACTCAAGTACAACTATGTCTTACAAGATTTTTCCTATCAGAACACCTTTAAGCTGGACATGAAAACTAAACACACTGCTGATAGATTTTCATGATCATGGACAGCTATGTAACCAATAAAAACATTACAATTAAGACTCAAGATCATAGTCACTTTTAAAATGCCTGATTATGTCCTGGTTATACCCCCTCAATGTCACATAAGATTCAGATTTCCATAATCATATGATGACCAGTGGTTTGCAGCTGGAATAAAGATACAAAGATTATCTCCAGGTTGAAGTCATACTACTGTAATTATGCTGGTGTCAGGGAAATGGAACAGCATTCCACTAAAAAGAGAAACTGTACCCCACCAAAGCTTTTTCCAGAATTAAAGAAGGAGAACACCAGCAGCATCATAAAACAATATACTGATGTAAAACTGCATATGCATAGTAGGACACATCAATGTGACTGTTTTGGTTAAATGGCATTCCCTCAGCTGCAATAGTTATATTGGTATGATCATCCATGTACAGAGTAGGCTTTAAACAGTAACTACTACAAAACACTCCCATGAGAGAGAAATTATTATTTCTGGTTCTGTGGCAATAGACTGACTTTCATAATAATGCTTAAATATCATTGAGTATATTGTCATTTGTTTTATGTAAATAACATCTTAATAAAAAGTGTAAAAGTTTAAATGACTAACACAGTGATTCATTTTCAGTATGACTTAATGTTCCTTACATTCAACATACTCAAAGAGGATCTCCAAGGAAGAGGACCTTACAGTTTATATGTACACCAACCGATTTGGAACAGCGGTGTGGGTGTAATATTGACAAAGCCAATGATGCCAATAACATGTACTGTGAAGGTTTGAAACTGAGAAAAATTATCAGCTGTTACTCTTTTCTACTTGTTGCCAATTCCTCCAAAGGACTGGAAACTAATGATTCTTTTCAAGTCCTTTACCCTCCTGCAGATGATAAGTTATTTGGCTCAAAAGAGTGCTTCCACATCTCATAGCACAAAGCCAGAACTGCCTTTTATCCACAAACATGAAAATCACATTAAAAAAAAAATTAGAGGAAGAATGTAATAAAGTCACTAGAAAGGGTTGGGTGATGGTGGTCTCCGCCCTCCATCAGATAACACAAGACATTTACAACTGGCAGACCTTTGCCCCAAGGGTGATACTGGTCTTGAGAGAGAAAGATCCCCAGAAGACAAAATCAAGGAGAAACCAGGTGACATAGAGCATTGCCAAAGACAGTGGTCAACTGTGAAGAAAAAGAGCTACTGGACAGCAGCAGAGCAGTTCTGGAGCCCTAAGCCAAACTTCTCCTGAAGAAAAGAAGAGAAAATACTAAAAGCTACTTACATTATACTGATGATTAGCCACTGGTTTATAGTTCGTGGTTACAGCTTTGTCCAGCTGCTGTGACAACCTTACAGGTTTAGAAGATTCTTCTATCTGTAATCTACAAAAAAGAAAACAAGAATAAAAAATTCAGACAAGCACACACTCAAAGTGAATTCTAAAAACCTGCAATTATGAACCAGCTGTTATCAAAGGTCAGTTGCAAACAATCCATAAAGCAAAACAGATGCACTCTTCTGGATTAATTCTTCCTGCTCTATTTTTGCTTAAGGACATTGAACTATTAGTGTGCTCTATGCTACAGAAGATACTGAAATGCTGAAAATCCAACAACTGAAGAAAAGATACTAAAAACAAAGTTTGAACACAAATTTCACTGCAAAAGCCTAATGCTCAGATTGAAAAAAAAAGGTCTTGCTCTTAAAAAAGATCAAACCCAACCAAAATGAATGCAAAATCTCACAGCTTACTCAGCTGAGGGATGAAAAAGCTTTTCATCCACCTCTGGTAATCCATGACCTTCTCTTAGATATTGAAATGTAAAAACATAAATTTCTGTGACCTTTCTTTTGGCACTACAGTACAGTAAAAGAGTGCAAATAGCAGTTTTAAAAGCATTATAAAGACATGAAAATAGAAAAAAACCACCCAGCTTCAAATCAATGTGCAATCAACTCTCTATCACACAGATAACAATAGGTGACCTTCAGTTCTCTCTGGGAAAGACTCTCAGAAGGTCAGAGATTGAGGAAATCTTGTCAGGCCCATCCCTATGTAATTTAAAGCTTCTGTATGTTGATGTAGAGGGAGTGTTCCATTTAGTTCAGATTTAGCACTCAAGAATTTCTCCTTGAAATGAAGAGGTAAGAAACCAAGCTCTAGACAACACAGGACAATGGTCTTTCAGATACAATGGCTTTATGGCACATCTGATTAACATGATAATTATCAGTGAAGCTGTTTTGTTTCCAGTGGTGTATCTTGTAGGCAGAGGAGCCAATTTCCACTAAATTCAGTATAACACAGCCCAATAAATGCACAGTGATGCTTGCTTCTTTCCAAACAAAAATTAATATGGCAACATTAATGCAAATAATAACTGCATGCTTACTAGTGTAAAACATAAAAATTATAAACTGACAGTGCTTTAAAAACAACTGTAAATATTTGAGATCACTGATTTATTTTTGTAAAGATATCATTTACACCCAAAAAGATAAAATTTAAATTCAGCATGTTTCTGATTTAACACCTGAACAACCTAAATACACTTGAAGGAAGTATCGAATTAAGAAATAAAATTCTCTATTTGTAGCAACTTGAAAGAAAATCATCCCTCGTAGCTGGTATTGCTGGACAGTAGGTGGGGGTAGTTCTTTCTCATACAAAGATAAACTTGTTTCCTCTCGAATCCTTGCAGACTTGGCATTTTTTCTGTAGTTTTAACTACTCTTAAGCAACCATTGCCTCATATTCTACACTTTTATATCAATGCTGCCTTCTGTCCAAATCTAGCGTGTTTCTTTCTTAGCTTGAAGGAAAATCAATTGGAAGGTAAATGAACAGTGAACATTTTTGCTTATCACAAGAGTTTATCTTTTGTCCTTCAATCTAATTAAATTATTTTAAAGATTTTCTTGATCTGGTTACCAAAGGCCTTCTAAACTCACGTTTCACAAAGAGGCATAGGCCAAAACTAAACCACAATCTTTTCTACAAATCAGTCTTTTTCTCTGTTTCTCCATTGCTTAATATTTTTCTTTTTGGCCTCAATGACTTTTTAAATTTTAAAATAGTTTGTCTTTATTTTTTACATAGTTTGGCTTTAATGCTTTATTTTTTTTTCCAGTTCATCATGTTTCCTATTGGTTTGATCTGGGGAGTTTTCCAGTCATTCCCCTCCTGTATTCCAGCTATTTTTCATTTCACTTCTCCTCCCATTTTTCCTTTCAATAAAGGAGATTTCCTGCTCAACCCATTTACTGATACTGCTCCTGTTCATGAGACTCTTTGAGATGAACTGGGAATTCTTGTCACTCTCTTCCCCTCCAAGGCCACTGTACCAACTTCATGTACAGCAGATTAAGTTATCTGATTTGCAATGTTGCTCCAGAGTCCTTTCCATAATGGCTACAGCACAGGGTCCTAACAATACTTAAACACATCAGATGTTTTCAGGGAATGTGAGGCATTCAACAGTGGCACGTCTTCATGATTAATCCTCCTTGCCCTGGGCTTTATACTCATTACTCTTTACAATGTAAATTTACAATATCCTCCATTTCTTCAGGTAAACAGCCAAAGAACATTAGCTATTCAATGATGACTTTTCAGCTATGGACTTTAGACACCTAAAGTTCAAGGCCTCTTCCTGACCTGGCATTTTAAAACTACAATAGAGGAAATTTCAACCCCCATTCAGTGCAGCTTCCTTAAATTATTTCTTCTTTGCACAAAAGTATACCAGCAATTTATTTCTTAACATTTTTCACTCACCATGCAGGATATGCACTTCAGCTCTTTTATGTTAACCTCCCAATTTCCAAATCAGTAGAAAACCAAATGTGTAAGACAGCTAAAACCCTTCTTAGAGGCCTCCCTCCAAGGCTGGTGGAAGTGAAGGTACATTTAACAAGTAAAGCTTTCCAGCACACAATCTTAAAAACAAAGAAAAACTTGTTGCCTGCTTAGGAAACAGAATGGAAGCCAAACAAGTGAAAACAAAGTGACCATCTAATTTTGTTTGTAAAATGGCAGACGACTTCAGAAAGATCTATACTTAGCAAGTAACAAATTCATCAGCTATGAATGTATGTCTCCGAAATTTCAGAGATATTTGTGTTGTACTTTGATATTTCTTGCCAAAGGTTTCCAAATTACAACCACAGATCTCAAAGATCTCAGATGGTCTTTAGAAAACTGGCTTACAGTAAAATGTTAACATTTTTTTTTTCTTTGTTTCTACTGCTGTTGTGAGAGCTAAAAATCCACTACATTCCTGATATTACTTTTTAATGCAAACAATTACAGCAGTGGCCACATGCCAATATGGAAATTTATATGTGAAGCATGGTGACTCAGAAGGCAAATATTTTTATTAATAGCTTTTATTCTACACATGCATCTTGCTCTTCTTCCTAATGGCTGACCTTCCCATCTATTTTTCTGCAGCTCTCATGATTTCACAGAGCCTCAGGTTACCTTCCTTCCACCAGGCTTCCAGGTAGAATATTGTCACACAGTCCTATGTGGAATAATAGCTGATGCACATCTGGAGTTGGCCTCCCAAAAATGCACGAAAAAAGGGACTCACAAACACGGTATAAAAACCAAATTAGTAAATGGTTCACGTGGGGATGAAGCACTGAAATTTGCTTAGTGAATTACAAAGGGTAAAGACAAACAGCCCATAATCATTTTGTCCAGATGATTTGTTGATACAGACACTATCTGCAGGGAAAATACAGCATGGTTGTTTGGGGCTTTTCCAAAATCATGCTGCAACTCTGTTATATTCAGAAAGTAGTATATATGGGAGAATATAATTGACTTTTTAAATTTTCATAGCCTTTGTTTGAAAAAATTTGATTAAATATATAAATTTATACATTCTAGTAATTATACACTCAAAAACACATAACAAAAGCTATAAACTGGGAATTATACTAGCCTTTTAGATAGATATTTAACATGTTACAGATATAGTTATTTTTAAGTGTTCATTTCTTAAACAGAATTTAAAAAGCAGTATTAACCAAGAATATCAGGCAGTACTTTATGTAGAATTTTGTCAGAGTGGACCTGCTGAATCTTAATTGAAACTGCTGGGAGGAATAAAGAAAAAAAATCAATAGATATTCTGAGTCATTGGTGATACTGATTTAAAGGAGCAGTGGCTTTTTACCTATTACTCTTTATTATGATTTGCAGGAGTTAAGATACTTAGTTATGGCTCTGAATGATACACAAATCTTCAAGGAATTAAATTTTATAATGAACTCTTGTTGAAACAGCTAGAACTATAATAAATGCTAATATCTGGCCTAAAAAATAAACAGAAAATGCAGATATTTTTTCCCCAAAACTGCCAATGAATTAGCAACGGAGCAGCCACCAGCCTACACACTGTGGTTTTCCTTCTAACACCCAGATCAAATGTAGCTCTTCCACCTTGAAATACAGCAAATAATCAGCAAGGCATTGAATTCATCATGGTCATTGCCCAGCAAAACACATTTCATACAGCAGCTTTGATTTGATACTGTGTTTACAGTTGAGTAAGGGGAAAAAAGCCATTCAAACAGACTGGAAATAATTCCATGGACTTGGCAACATGTAGCAAGCTCATACAAGGAGATGGATAAAGACAGTATGTACATTCCTAGGGAAAGATATTAATTGTTTTTTAAATACATGTAATTTTCAACAACAAAAAATAAACCAAAGACCTTTAGAACTGATAATCTACTGTGATTAATCTTTTGTCACAAAACAAAGATTTGAAGCAGGCATTCATCAGAAACACTGCTAGGGCTTAAATTCTTTGTATTTCTAAAGAAATTATTTTACAGATGAGAAAATTTATATACTTTTTTTGTGCTTGGCTGTATGTACACAAGGGACCAGTAAGTAAGGAGTCAGCCTTACTGTTGCAAAAAAGGGAAAGTTGTGTTTCTTCTTTCTCTGCAGTATCAGCCATCAGAGATGCACTGGAAGAGAGCAGGCCCACTGCCCAATGCTTTGGAGGGGAAGAAACACAAACTCTCTACCTTTGCACAGTTTTGTAGGTTTTCTCTGACAGCTCACAGAAGTTCCTAGTGCACTACCAGGGAGCTGAAAGCCAAGGACTAATGCTCTCATCATCCCTTACTCAGTAATTCTGTACTAGAATCAGGCTGCATTACATGAAGTTTCATGATACCTGGTATGGGCCACAAAGCTTTTTCTTTGCATCCTTATTTTGCTAAGCATCCCAAACATGACAGAAATAGGTGCATCCTGAAAATTTCATCCAAAACAAACTAATAAAATAAATGTAACAATATAGCCTCACACCTACTCCTTCTGCATTCATTTGGACTTCTGCACCTTGCTAAGGTTCAGATAGCATCTCTTTTGACTTTCCTTCCAAGCACGAATAGCAGTAACATAAGAAGCAAGCATATGATCAACAAGAGATGAATATTCTTACAAGATACTGAAACTTAAAAAAAGTTTTTGTAATTCTGTGAGAACTAAGGGAATTCAGCATCCTACATGGTGCACACCCTGCTAAAACAACCCCACGGCAGTGCTCAAGCACAAACAACATAGGAAATTACCAGAATGGCCACACCAGTAAAAACATGCACTATCTAATAATAAAAATGACAATCTGCTGCTACACCAAACAATCTGTCATATATTCTCAGAGATAAGGACAGCACGCAAACTCAGCACGTTGTGTTTCATTGCAAGGAGCCCTCGTGCCTCACGTTCCATGGAGGCGGATGACAGCCTCCATCACACGGACGAATCCACTGCTCCTCAGACACTCAGTGTTACTCCAGCAAAGTCAAAGCAAAGCGAGTCTGTCCCCGTTTATGAAGACTAGACAGGCAGACAGAGAAGAGCATGAGCTGAATGAAAATGGCATTAAGAAATGCATTTGCCAGTGTTAAATAAATGTTTCAGATTATTAATACAGAATATGATCTATAACTGATTTTAAGTCCTGAAACCCTGGCATTTCAGGAAAAGTGCTGCAATTATTACGTGTTCAGATATTAGATTTTTCTGAAGTTGACATCTTCAACCATATATGTTGAAGGATAAGAAATGAATCATATGTATATATGATAATTTCATGTCTAATACTCAGACAGGCACCACAGCCACAACTCCAGACTCCAATTCTACGTATCATATCTTCCTCCAGTACAGAACATCAGATTATATAAATGGTAATTTAACAATAAGTGACAATTCCTTATGCGTTTTATTTTCTGGATTGACAAAAAAGTGAATAATTGATTAAAACCAATCCAAGTTTTCCTCTCTGAGTTTAGTGTTGCAAATGACTAAAACCTTCTCAGATAAGCTTGTGTGATCATATAATGTGAAGATAAAATAAGACCTATTTTAGCATTCTGTGAGTGATATAATGGAATAATTTTTTCTATTTGTTTGATGCACAACTTTAAACATGTTAAGAGATGCACTAATGCAATTAGCATGAAGAAAACTGTAACATCTGCTTGACATCACAGATATTTTTAATCAAGCTCACGTGTGTCGACAGATACTTCCACTGGAAGCATTCTGGCCCTGATGAAGTCAGGCATTGCCTGATACACACTGGGGACAAGGTAAAAGAGTTTTATCTGAGGCTAAGTTCAAAAAGGAATCATACCTCAGAGGTATGACTATATTCTATCTTCCACATTAAATGAGGTTATAGCTAGTCTACCCATTAACGTGCCTGACAAAGTTAGTTTCTTGTCCCTGCCTCCATTGGGTTTCTCTGTCCACGTCTGGGTCTTTATGTTTTGTTTGTTGCCTCCTCCTTTTACTCAGCAGCTACCCCCTTTTGCAGTGAAAAGGTCCATGACCAGGTATCCTTAAGGGCAGAGACTCCCATTCACCCCTGTGATGCAAAGGCAGTTTCTGCATCCTCCGTGTCTTTTCAGGAGGACTTAGGTTAGGACTTGGGTCACAGAACCATCCCCTTGTCCCTCAGATGAAAAGGCCCTTTTAGCGCTGTTTAGGCTGTTGATTGATAGAAAATCACACAACCAGCCACAGAATCACATCATTTTGGTTGGTCATCCACTTCAACCATTAACCCAGCACTGCCAAATCCACCACTAAACCATGTCCCAAAGTGTCCCTAGTGTCCCTAGGCCTTTTAAATGTCTCCAGATATGGTGATTCAATCACTACCTTTGGCAGCCTGTTCCAATGCTTGACATCCACTCCAGTGAAAAAATGTTTCCTAAAATCCAAACCTCCCTCGCTATAGCTTGAAGTTGTTTCCTCTTGTCCTACCATTTATTGCAAAGAAATGAACACTTCCTTATTACAATTCATGGACTCTGGAAGAGCAGAGAAGTTTACAGCTTTGCAGTTGCTAAGAATGTCAGGATTTTGCAGTCCCTTCCAACCTAAGGTAGTTGTAGTCAATCAATTAGTGCCCAAAAGGAAAAGAACTCTCCCTTATTGGTTCCTGCCATACTTCCAATATTTTCTTATTAATGCACATACCACAAACCTCTCTGTTCTGCCCAGTTTCCTGCTCAACACAAAAGATCGAGTCTGAGAACAAGCAAAAGCAGAGCTAAAGGGAATGGTCTTCCCTGAGGACTAAGTGAGGTTAAAAGTTCATCCACTCATGCTCAGTTACATGCTGTAGCTCTATATGGGGCACTTAATCTGAATTTCTAAGTGGATAAAACACAGTAGATTTTTATACCAGGGCGCTCATACTTGTGGCTTATTCCAGTGACAGAAAGGTCTAAAACTAGGGTGAAGGAAAACCTGGATGTCCATTTGTGTTGTCTGGAGAACGTAAGGGTACCTTGACCACAGGCATGAGACAAGGTTTGAGACTAGTAGAGTGATGAGGTACACCAAACAAAATATTAGGCAACATGCCAGGAGAAATGGGAATGCAGGTGAGATTCTGGGGAGAGAACTGTAAAGAATCATGCAAATGTATGTGACACACATGGAAAAAGAGAGGGAGGCAATACAGAGGCTGTAAGAGAAGGACAACACAGAAGGAATGGCTGGATAGGCAGGAGTCTGGTGCACATACTCCTGAAAAACATCAAGAAGGGGAAAAAGTAAGTTGAAAAGCCTTTGGGTTTATTCAGCTAAGACACAAAAGTGATGATCCACAGGCCTCTGCCTCTGAGCCAACCCTTCAACACTGCAGTCTGTACAGCACAGGCAGATGCCAGCATCTGAAATACCATAGGGATGAGTAACCACAGAGCAGTTCCTGGCTCCGGGGGAAGCACCAGCAGCCTCACAAGCCATTACTAATACTAGACAAGGTGATCTAGGAAAAGTGACTCATTAGCAAACTAAGCAAGACAGAAAAAGCCCAACCCTTTAAATTTAACATGAATATTATCTCCTGAATTAAAGCCAGATAAAGTCTCCTTTCTCACTTCCATTTTCAAAGATGCAATTTCCTTCCCTGCTCCTATTTTTCTCAGTCCTCAAATTTCTCCAGAACAAATGGATTTACTTGCTAGACACGATTTCAATTTAACTTTTAGAAGAGGAATCCTAAATTCTGAACTACCATTTTTAAAAGTAAAACAAGTAGACTTGTCTCAAAATTACATAACCTTTGTTTTCCTGCCAAAACTCATCTGGTGTGTTTGGAGCTGTCTTGAAACCAATGGTAGAAGTAACAGGGATTTTTAGGCCCAGGCAACAAAAAAGGCAAATAGTTCTTGTCAGTCCTCAGATGCAGAAATCATGTGCACTTTGCTAATGGGGACAAGAA
The DNA here is from genome assembly GCA_030060385.1 of Muscicapa striata striata. Lineage (NCBI taxonomy): Eukaryota > Metazoa > Chordata > Aves > Passeriformes > Muscicapidae > Muscicapa > Muscicapa striata. The sequence goes on along the minus strand of JAREIS010000016.1, from coordinate 7,187,844 downwards.
AAGAGAATTTTAAAAAGTAGTTCATTAGAGAGAAAATGTAGATCTTTACCATACCCTGAAAGGCCTAGGTCTTGAATTAATGGTAAAAGTGTGGGTGATTTACAAGCTTAGTCAATTCACTTCACAATGAAACTGCTCACAGCTAAGGAGGTAGAAAGAAAGAGGCAGACTCTTGGCTATAAGTCCTCAAATGAGGAAAAAAAAAAATCCCTACAGCACCTCAGCCACATCTCTTCAATATGAACCTCTTCTCCTCCCCTTCTCATGCAAAATGTCTTTATCAAGTTACAGCTGCCAGCACTCTGCCTCCAACTACATGCTGCCATCTCTTAACTCCAATTCCCAAATACTTCACCACCCTCCCGACTGCTCTGCAAACAGCCATGGCATCTGGCTCAATTGGGGATCTTCCAGTTAAAATTTACTGTAAATAATTTAACAGTTTGTGACAATCTGGAAAACATTTGGACTGCTTCCCTAGAAAACCTAGCTGGCTCACTTCCTCAAGGTTTTTCCTCTGTCTCTTCCTTCTTTAGCTGGCAGACCCTAAAATGCTGGATAGCAAGAATACCTTTTTGAGGACCCGCCCCTCCCTTCAGTTAAAATATGCTTGGAAATAACCATCAAGGAACTGCTGCAAAGGGCACTGAAAGGCAGCTGCTGGGAGACTGTACTGCACATGCCCATGGCTTAATGACTACACTCTGCTTTTGATAGCTTAGAGTTGAATCTTGCACATTTCAGCTGCTTCAATGGTTTAAGCATATGGTTGCACTAAACTGCAGGATTAGCTCACACTGAACTGCTGAATTAACCCACCCAACACTATTTCCTGCAGGCAAAGAGAACGAAATTATTTTAACTGAACTCTGAAATCATGCTCAATCCAAACAAAATCAGCATTAAGTTAAACACAAGAGCTGGTAGGTTCAGCAACCCTAGAAATCCTACGCTATAAAAACCAAAGCAAATGCAGGAACGAAACCTGCCTTTCTCCTCAGTCCATGTGAAAAAGCAGTCTTCTCATCCCTCAAGAAAATTTACCAGTTTCTCCTGCAAGCCACAGGAAAAAAAGAGGTAACACAGCACAGACCGGAAGATATATCAATTAACCAGAAAGCTGGAGATATTTTTAAACTTTGACCATCATTTTTTCAGCCAATTGTATTTCCTTTGCCAATTGTATAGAACTACTGCTCTGCTGTATTTGCTCAAATAATCTAATTACATTTTTCCTCCTATTTTGCAAAACAAGTGCTCCTCCAGCTTCCTCTCCCAATATATTACATACCTGCCCACCTCCACTGGAAAACCACTGCTGGACATGAACCTCAGCTGTTCAAGTGGGAACTGTGCTCCCACAAGCAGAGCAAGAGGATATGGAGCTGCAGCAAAGCCAGAGGCAGAAACCAGCTGTACAGAGTGAGCCCAGCAAGAAGGAACAGGGCTGGGAGCTGCAGGGCTGCTCTGCAGCTGGAAGGTGATGGCAATGGGGAAAAAGAGCCACCAAAGAGTCACCTGCCACAGGACTCCACTCCTGCTCACCAGGCTGTGAAGGAAGGTTTTATAGCAGCCCTGCATCATTCAATTTGGTTCAAGTCACCTACCTCAGGGTCTGGTCTTCGAAATGCCACCACAGAGGCAAACCTGGATGTTATTTTCTTAAAAAGCCTTAACTTCACTTCTGTGCCTCATCTTCAGGGTGGCGCTTATCAAAGCCACAGCTGTATCACCATTAGCCCTGATAAAAGCTCTCAGTAAAGTGAAAATACCTTCAGGATCAGGAGACTGTGGCTCAAGACTCAGCTTCAAGCTCTGCCATAGCTTTAAACCAACAATTCTCAAAGTTATTTCAAAATACCTTTCTTTAAAAAGCACACTGATAACCACAAAGCACAACAAGGACATGACTTTAAGGTTTTAAGGCAACTGAGTCCAGAAAGCATAAGATTTCATTTTGCATTTGAAAAATATAACTTGAAAAATGTCTCTGCCTCTGTCTCAAGGAAGAAATCAACATAAACTTAGTGGTTCAGAACATCATCTTTGAAACATTCCCTAGAGAGCTTACTTGTTAAGAAATAAACCTAGCTCCATGTACTTGGAGCTACAAGCTCCATGTACTTGTCTGCTACATTAGTATTCTCTTAATTAGAGATTTTCTGAAGAGTGCATCTTATTTGTGAGCACAAAGATACTCACCCAGACTTTGTGAAGCCATACCTATTCTGTTATTAAATAAAATACTCCGAAGATCTGATTATAGATTTGTCTGGCATGACAAATTCCAAAAACAGTTAGTGGCTGAAGCACAAACATTGTCTAGCTTCCCCAACAGGAAGCTGGATAATTGGGTTTTCCATAAGATCTGTGTGAAAGCAGACTCCATTCATGTGTAATTTGGTTGAGTATGTCTTCCACAGGGAAGGGAATAAAAAAGAAATTCAGGAAAGAAGTTTCAGGACCATTGTATTTTAAAGTTTGCTTTGCATGGTGTTCCTTAATTAAACCTAATGTTGGAATTTTAAAAAATGCCCACACACCAGGAGAAATGCTCCATACAAATTTCACTGGTTTGTCACGAACTGAATTTGTTAGTCAGTAATCCAAACCTGAAACATAACGTGAAACTATTATTACTATACTAATAAACGGTGAAACCATTATTACTGAGAAAAGTACCAGTTTTCCAAAAACCACCATGGTTTTAAATTCAGTGCGTGTATGTTTCTCAAATGGCAGTGTAAAACAGCGTGTATCAGTGCACTGAATCTGACAGGGATGGGCTGAGCCTTCCCCACAGCAGCCCCTGAAGTGCTGAGCAGCACCCACACAGCACCAGCACCCCCAGGGGCCAGGAGGCTGGGAGTGGGCAAGAGGTTGGGAGGGGATGCCAACAGGACAGCTGACCCTTGCTGACCAAAGGGATATCCTGTACCATATGCTGTCATTCTCAGCAATAAAAGGTACAAGAAAGGAGGAGGATGACATTCCTTACAAAGGTGTTCTCTTCTGAAGCAGGTATGTGTACTGGGGCCCAGCTTCCCATAAAGTGGCTGGACATCACCTGCTGATGGGAAGTAGAGGTTAAGTCTATATTTTTGCTTTGCTTCCACACACAACTTTTGCTTTCTTTCATTAAATTTCCTTTAACTCAACCCATGAGATTTTCCATATTATTTTTTTCCACTGCCCTGATGAGCAGGGAGTGTAAGAGAGCAGCTGGGTGGGCATCTGGCAGCCAGCCAAGGTTAACAACCACACTCAAAAATGCTAAAAAATTTGTAACTTTATAAAACGTTACCTCAGTATTGGAGATATTTAGAGCTGTAAAAGTTTATGTAAACGTTAAAAACACTTAACATCAATGGGAGAAGTTCTCTGGACTCAGCAATACACACACTGCTGTTGGCAGAGAATACACAGCAGTTAACATAGGTCAGCTCAGAATGATGTGAACTGCTGGACATCTGCTCTTTCTTCAGTGGCATACTTCCAGGAATGGTATGGAATACTTCATGGTATACTTCCAGGAATAATCATGGAATATCACATTTACTTAATATTTTATTACATCTTCTAGTGGAATGTGTCCTTGCTTATGGCAGGGGTTTGGAACCACATGATCCTTAAGGTCTCTTCCAACCCAAGCTAGTCTTGATTAGATGAAAAAGGAAGTACTCTTTTTTCTACTGGCATGTCTCTTATTAAGTTATTTTTTGTTTACATAATCATCTTGAAAGACACATATTAATTTTTGTTGTTATTATTTATTTGCTTTGTGCAAAAACAAAGTTGTAAGCATCTCTAGAAGAAAAGAGAAACAAATGATCTTTTGTGAAAGTTGTGAAAGCTCTTTGGAGCTGCTTTAAATTCCATGGGAGATCAATTTTTAAATTCCAGCTCGAAGTCTAGGGGAGATGAAGACATTCTAGAGAAAAGAACTGGAAAACAGGTCCACTTAAAAATCCCCCTAAAAGAAAACAGCTGTAGCAAATATTTAATTTTTAAAATGCAGAAAACAGTCAAGCAATTACTCAGGAAAGTAAGAAGCCCAACAACAGTTTTTTCCCCCCAAAGATGCTTCTATATCATGTTATTTCTGCAATACTTTTTGGACTACTTGCTCTACTCCACCACATCCTTTAATTTAATAATTCCACAAGATTTTGGAGGGTTCACACATCCTTCACTGCAGCAGGAAATGCAACATAAATTACCTACCACTTTTCTTTATTTATTGCTAGAGCTGCAAACCTTTTGTGGTAAGTGGGGAGAAGAAAACTGCCTCTGCAAGCCTGTTTCTCCAGCTATACAGAGCCCCAAGACTTCTATGACAATTCAGCACTTTCAGGACAAGTACCTCCTGCTTTAGAGACTACAGGATCTCTGGACTAAAGAACACAGGCACTACACACTATTCTCTTCTGCATTTGGCTTACCAGAAGCGGAACACAAACAGTTTATCTGGCCTTCACAATTCTGGAAAATCCTCCATTCCAAAGAAACAAGGAAGCTTCTTTTTCCCAACAGGAAAAACACCAAATTATGGAAAATGCTGTTATAATTAATTAAAAATTCCTCTCCACTTGATAAATGAAGAAAATAGCTGTCCATCGTTTCTTCTCAAGTGCAAATTTTATTAATGGCTGCATGAACACTAGGTTTACAAAGGGGACCAGCAGCACTCTGTTTTGTAATACAAAAGGGGCAATGGAAAATAATAACATATAAAACTACCAAATAATGAACAACATAGTACTGTGCATCGAAACAATATGCCTTTATAAGAGGTGTCTTGTTATGCCATACCCCATGTAACACATGAAGTAAACACTTTATTGCCATGGAATACAAACAACCTGAAATGGGACATCTCCCTTTGCACATGTTCCATGACAGACGGTACTGGAATGGTATTTGCTGCAAACCAGATTAAATCAGTTTTAGAAACTGAATTCCATCAATGAACAGATTGCACCATCTGCTTCTACTAATATACATTAGAGGATGTGTATTTTCCATAACTGCATATTTACTCTGTAATCAGAAGCCTACGAGACAAATAGCTATAGCTTAGCTACAGAATGGCTGAAAAGCACCATCATTTGAGAATGTCAAGGGCGTAAACAAAAAAGCACTTAGGTTATTGAAGGCTGTGCAATGAAGTAATGAAACTAAATTAGGCAAAAGAAAATTTAAGCAGCACACTGGGACACTAACAATCCTTGCAGTGATGAGAGAAATACAAATGGAAGAAGCATAGATGAAAGAAAATTTCTTACTAATAATATGCAGGAAAAAAAAAAAAATCTTTCAACTGAAGCCTAAGCAGGGCTGTCTAGAAATCTGAATTTTTATTACATGTTTTTTTGTGCTTTCAAGAAAAAAAAAAAATTTGAACCAGGAGGTAAGCCAACATTTGAAGTTTTCATGGAACAGAAACCCTGCAAAATTTTGTTTTGGAAATCCAAACATGATGTTCCCAAAACAAAATATGTTTTCCCAGTATCCTCAGCAGTTGCTGACTGAAATTTAATGCAATTCTTTCCATTTCACAACTGCCATTTTTATGGCTTGCTGTGGTGACAAAAATGACAAAATCTACCTTAGACTCCAGCTCAGGGATGCTGAAGCATCTGCAGGATCTTCTCTGTAACAGTGTAGCCATGTGAGTTGCTCAGAATGCCAGAGCCCTGCACTCCCAGGCCAGCTGGCTCCCCACATCCCCATGGTCCCTACAGCCAGCCAGGTGACTTTAGAGCCACCGACATCTCACACACAAGACACTTTACAAGCACCTGAAAAGTCAGGCTGACACATTGGTGTGACATTTTGTGACACACTAATATAACAGCAATGCAAAAATGAACCTGAAGAAAAAGCTTGAGAAGCCAGAGTGAGATTTCACCATTATTATTCTATGTATCCTAAGTAGCAAGGATAGTTATTTCCAGGAGAGTAAAACACCAAGTGAAATTAATGAAACAGTACTTCATTATAAATGGTGGTCTTCTCTCTGAAAGGACTATAAATGAAACAAGAAGTATTGGGACACTAATTTTCTCCAGTATAAATGCACAGAGGAATGTAACAAGTTATGGTTTAAGAAAAAAAAAGGAGTAGAACTCTTCAGTGTCAAAAAATAAAAAAATGAATCTGAAGGTATGACTGAGGTGTCTGAATTCATTCAGTCCAGGAATAGGGAACAACTGTATGATATGAATACCAGAAGGAGGAGGCATTAAATTACAGGAAAATCCACAGCAAACTGAGGAAAGCAGTTCTTCACACAACTTATAAATAAATGGTGGAACTTCTTGATGCAGAGTATTATGAATACTAAAAGTACATATGGATTCCCAAAAAGTAATTTCTTTGATGACTGCTAAACACCAGGACAACTCAACAGTCCTTGAGATATATGTATCACGTGACAAGCACAGTGTTCTGCATTTAGCAGGAAAACTGAAAAGACAAACACTCTCTCCTTCCCTTGAGCAGAGCCAGGCACTGAGCCATGTCCCCCCACCAGTATCCAAAGTGAGCAGTGTCCAAAGTGAACAGCCTGCTCTGTGTCACTAAGCACAGCTCCATGCAGGTCTGAAGACTTGGATGTGCCAACCACTCACTCCAGCTCAATAAAATTAAGAGTCCCGGAAGAAAAACACATCAGATGTTGTGATTTTTTTCTCACAATCCTGAGAAATATTAATTATTGGGACAGCAATCATGTTTCATAAACAGCTGCTGCAGATAAGGAAAAAAAAATTAATGTCATGCTAAATGTGTGTAGATTTAATTACCTTCTGCTCAAAGGTACCTCTTAAGAGAAGAATGGGATCCAACACAAGACACAAAGGCAATATATTGCTGCTATCCTGTTGGTGGAAGTAAGTCTAAGATACAGAAGAAAACTGAAAGGAAGAGTTTCTGAGTTGAGTATGTATTATTTAAAATCAAAGCTTTTGACTTGAGTCTCATAGGGGAAAAAGCATCTCATATGACCTATATAGACAAAGGAAAATAAGATTAACCTAGTCTTTGCCTGAAACTGTGACCATGCCACAGAATTTCTGTTAGGACAAGCAGAAGAGCACCATCAGTTCACTCACCAAAGCAGGACTAGTCACCTTCCTCATACCTCTATTTCCCTACTCTAAATCACAGCATAAAATTGACCACTCAAAGTGCAAAGCCTTTTATGACACTTGGGAACAGACGTATTACAGAGAGTATTAACAAACCCCAGTGGGCCATGGCATGACCATGTGAATAAACACAGAGGTACTACTTTGGAATAAAGTGCAAGCTACATAGTTAAGCCAAAACCAGTCAGAAGAGAAAAAAAGCAGAACATTTATTCCGGCTGGAAACTGCAGAGAAACTAAATTACTTCTCCAAGATGGACATACATGACAAAGCTGGATATTTACACTCGTGACAGAAAAGAACTACAAGAATAAAAATAGAGTTTAAAAAAAAAGTTTGTGAGTTAGTGTATTATTTAGAATGAAGTAACACAGTCATGACTTGATGAGGATATTATCAAGCAGGGAACCCTACCCATCCATACAGACATTCAGATAGACCCACCTCCTAAAGCTAGAGAAAATGAAGAATGAAAATGTAGACAGAAACAAATGACAGATAAATGGAAGAGTTAAATAATCAAGAGGTCGCAATTACATAAATAAAAAAATTTCTTCAAAAAGGAATAAAGGCACAACAGGGAAGGAAAAAAAACAAAACCAACAAATGAAAAGGAAAGGTCCATGAACAGCCTTCCTAAGATATTAAGTTTCTGTACTTCACTTATTAGAAGAATATCAGATAGAATTTTGTCTACTTGGGGTTCTTAGATAAACACATTCATTTGTAGGTGGACACAGTGAAACTACTATTGAACTCTCATCTCCATCCAGAAGTCAAAATAAGGCATCCTCAAGGATAATTCAACGAGGAATAGAAACTGTGGATGGATTCAAGTATCTCTTGTAATTTTGAGGGGTGTTTTATAGTCTTTTGGTTGATTTTTTTTTTAATGGCTAGAGCTTCATCCTCCTTGAAGATGGGCTACTAGCCACTTGGTTTGAGTCACTTTGACATACTTGTTTCTAAAAGGCTCCTATGTGCTGCAGCAACAAGCTGTATCTGAACAAGAATCATTTTGTCATCTAGCTTTTAAATCCTCTAAACCCAATTTTTCCCTTCTTTATTAATATTGCAATGAACTGAAAGTACTTCTGCATTTTGCCAAAATACCAACAATCTTCTTCTTAAATTTCAGAAAAATTCTGATCAAACCCAAAGCAAAACATTATGTTTTAAAAAGTAAGGAAGACACCTATATTCTGAATGAAGCTACTGATATACCTTAATAGAAGGCAAAAAGGCAGGATGCACTAATTGCCTGGTCCCTGAGAGCTCAGAGCAGATGACTCTTTTCAGCCTCAATTCCTTTCACAGGGGACTTCCAATTTACACACAAAACTAAAGTAAAAGCCAGGTTCAATTTATTTTATTCTGACATTAATTTAGTCCAGGGCACTTGCTTGCATTCATAGTGATTAATAAAGAGAAGAGATGTAACTGTCAAGCCAGTGTGAGAAGCCAGGTTATCTGAAGAGCATCTGTGAGACAGAACAACACTTAAATCATTCTGAAGGCAGCACTGCAGAATGGGTGGCCTCCACATTGCATTTTATTTCAGGAAAAAAACCCTCACTATTATGGCAATGTCGTCTTTTGCAGTAGGAGCAGACCCATGAGAAAAGGAAAAAACAGAATTGAAAAAACAAACCAAATACTATATGATCACAAAACATAGCTAACACATAGGATTCCGCACCATCATTAATGGGGTGATTTAATAACTGCTGCACCTGACAGAAGTCTTCCTTGATTTGACAGAATTTAGGGATGAGGCCCTAAAAGCTCCCAGTAACTACTTGGTTAGTGCAGCATGACATGAATTCGCAACATTGTTTGATTTCTGCCTTTAAAGTTTTGCTAAATAAATGCCTTGTGCATCAGTCACTTCTTATACAGACACAGAAATACATCAAAAGACCCTGGTAAACATCAAAGCTGACCATTGTAACATGATGCTTCCATTGCTTCCAAAAAAAGACACTGGTCTTTCTGAACATAGTAAGAGCTTGTGTTTAGCAAGTTTCAGATCTTTCAGTAATACAAAGTATTACTTCTATTATTACTATTTTGCACTCACCAGATTTCCTAAATCCTAGACTTGAATTCTGTGTTGATTCTTTTATTAAATCACATGTGACATGTGGGCAAATATGTTTATAACTCTTCCTCATCTTCTCTGGATAATACATAGGACACCTGTGCTTCACTCATCAGCTTCTGGAATGGATCTGCCCATAATCTTCAGATTACTTCATGCATAATTAGGCAATTCCTGATTTTCATTACTCATGTTCATTGCCGCAGTATTTACACAGCACAATCATACAGCTGCCCATGTACAGATTGGAACACACCACTAATTACATACGTTTCATTTGATTCTATTCCTCTACAAGCGAGGTTATGGTTTTTAAGGGCCGTGTTCCAGTCGTACACCCAGATGTTCAGGGAGCAGAAAGTCCCTGAAGTGTATAAACTCATTTGAATTTACTGACCCTTTCAGAGAAATAAAACCACAAAGAAAGTATGTCTGCCATTTTATTTCCTAACTTGTGTATCTACAGCTAAAATATGACAGATTGGATTCAGTAAAGCTGGCAATGCTTTACCAGTGATTCTTTATATACAATTTTTAGGTATTTTTAAAAAATATTAAGAGAAATCACAGTTTGAAATCTTTGTTGGAAATAGTATCAATAGATCAGTTTATCATTTGTTTGCTCTTTTCTCATCAATTTAGATGAATGACTGTGTCTGTTTAGACCAAGCAGCTGCTTTTCAAGCAGCTTTCACAAATCTTACTTTCCTCCATACAGCTGAAGTCTCATTATATACACAGAAGACATAAGTACAACACATTTTATTGTCCTCTATTTAGCCAGTTTCCAGAGTTCTACAAATACTATGCTTAGGAAATTGAAGCATGTGAAATATTTTTCAGCTGTACTGTGCACACTTATAAACATGAACTAGAACAGAAAACAACATCTTAGATTTTTAAGAGCCTATAAGGCAATTAAACAGATAACTGCCATATTCCAGCCTATATTCTGCCAAATTTCATAATGTAAGTACAGACTATGCAGCAGCTAATATACTTCACTGATTACACAAAACAAGAACTCCCTTTCTATAAGCATTGGCTCTTGAGCATGTCAGGAACAAAAACCTATACGCTCACTGTGGCTAACTTCTACCATTTACTCACCTAGCATTTCACTTACATACAGCTTAATGAAATAATTAAAAAAAAAAAAATCTAAAAGCTATATAATAATCCACCTCCACAGAGTACAAACTAATATCCAAGTGTCATTCAAAGCTAGTTTTTTATTCTTTAAAGCAGCAAAAGGATATATTAATAGGTAATTCTTTCTGTACCAGACCATGCAAATCTAACAGTACAGGATAGAGAAGAGGAAAAAAATACTGTGTAAGACTGCAATGAAATGTCTTAAATCTGGCAGATCTATTTGGTACCTTGGCCTTGCTAAGACCCCACAAATTGTGGGAAGTACTTTTTACCCCTAGAGTGGAAACTACATTGGGTATTTGTCTCATAATATGAAAACGAGCTAAAAAGAGTTAAAAGAAGAAATAGCAATAAAAACATCTTTAATAATCTACTGCAGTTGGGTGATTTAAGCATCAATTTATAAAACCTACACCATTACTTCTACTCTAATATGTGGTAGCATAACTACACTGTAGGTGTTTCTCTCCAAGTTGTCCTGAGGACCTCTCATGGTCGATACTGCAGTAAAAAACTATATTTCATGTTAGTTTAAATTTGTGGTATAAGGACTAGGAAATAAGGTGCACAGTTAGAAATTTAAAACAGATGCTTTAATTCTCCGACAATTTATTAGGAAATATTCATATGATTCAGTTTCACAGCATGCATGAATATAAATCCTCAAGAGATTTAATTAGGTGTATTTTATCAAAAATTGCATTTCCATAGACATATGCTGCTCCTGCTTCCTGCTGATAATAACAAAGAACAACTGACACTTAAGAACACATCTGAAGTGTGGTTTTCTGAGGACATTAGGTAGAGAAAGAGAATAAAAAAACAGCACTCAATATAAGTATCAATGATTTTCCCAGCTGCTTTACCTTAGTAACGTAGAAGGCAGTTTATTTTATACAGTACAAATTAACCTCATGAAGTTCTATGTTTTGTCAATCTACAAAATATATCTTTTGCTTCCAATACCATAAACATGGCATATGAAAAAATTCTGTTTGCTTAGATGTGCTTCATGAGAGCCTACAAAAACATTCCCTTTTTTTGAAAATCATAGTTTTGATCAATTAAACTCTTAGTAACTGAGTCTTTTCTGCAATACAGTGATTTCTTAATGCTCTAAGCATTTTGATCATAGCTCCATACTTTCAGCATGCAGCACTTATTCCCTGAATTTCTCTTCAGAGAAAGACTACTTCATTTTCATCGACTTTGTTGAAAAGTTTTTTGTCAACATGAGCACCAACTGCAGAATAGTTAAAATGATCTTGATTTTTCTAAGCAGTTCCCAAAGTCAAAACAGAAGCCAATACCTGAGTTGAAATTAGAATTCAAAATAAAGAAATAATTTGAAATGTAATTTTAAAATTATATACAAGTGGTCTGGTTTGTTTATTTTTAATTTTAGTTTGAAATGTATTACATAAATACAGATCTAAAGCACAATTCTCTCTCAGATATTATCATTTAACATCTTCAGGTATGCATCCACTAATTGGTGTTGATTTCCACGTAGTCTGCTATTTTTATCACATATTTTTCTACTCCCGCCTACACTCACATACAGTGAAATTGCTCTTTCAAGATGACTTCACAATTCAGACTATATCCCAGAATGCAGGGATTTTCTTCTCTTTTTAAAAAAACCAAATTTGGCCATGGATATTTTTGTGCTCCTGTTGCTCCTGTCTGTTTTCCAGTTAGAAAAAAAAAATTGAGTGAACTATGATACAGATAATATTCAACCTTATAACAGGTTTAGAGCACAGGGCTTTCTTTAACCTCAGAAACAGCTATAGTTAACACTACTAGAGAGGTAGGACCTTTTCAGATATGACACAGGAACTTTTAAAATGAGCTTAGCAGACAGAATGTGCATCTCATTACTTCTAGGCCCAATTAAACACACTTTTTAAAAATGTGGACCATTTTCACCTCCTTCTGGTTTTAGATTTGAAATGGTTGGATTGTCACAGTCATGACAATCTAAGGGTTAAAAAATGCCTGAGATTATGGGAAGATAAGAATTCATGTTAAGCTATTCTTTTACACTTAGATTCTTCACCTTAAAGGTGTTGTCATGTTCCTGACTGACTCTAGCCTGAGTTAACACTGTTCATTCAGTTCTGAAGAAGGACAGAAGCCTGTGCATCTCCCATGTGCAGACTGGAATCATAAACCTTATGTTATAAACAGAAACGAACTCTGTAAAATACCCAATTTCTCTATGCCTATTTTTGGGAATGCAGCACAAAGCCTCAGAACTGAATACAATCAGGAGCAGAAGGACAGAAGAAAGTTATTTGGTGAGCTGTTTCTTTGTCTAATTCATTACTATTTCTTCTTTATCTTCCTCTTTGGCAAGGTCTCAGTCAGCACTCAAGAACACACACACAGTCTGAGGGAACAGCAGGGCAGTAATTCAAATCTGTATTACAAGTTGCAGGGTTCAGTTCCTCCTGATTCTGCCACTATCATTAAGAAAGGGGTTAGTCAGATATTCTTGAAAATATAAGGACCTATTCAAAGACCTAACATAGACACTTCATTGCCATTAACTTTGGTTAGGATCCAGTCTGTTCACACTTTTCTCAGTTACTGTTTCAGTGTGTCCAAGACTTGCAAGATGGTGCTGTACCTGGTAATTTCTGGCAAGTATTTTTTAAATTCTCAGAGCTGTCTGTCAGGATGGACTAATACATTAATAAGGCGAAAGGTTTGCAATCTTCAGCATTTGGAAAATCAAACATAAGTTATCAACAGAATAGACTGTATGAGTTGAGCACAGATTTAAATTTCTCTACATTTTAAAACTGCTGCTGAAGGATAACTCCTGGATAAACTTGCAACTTCACCTTAGTCAGAAAGGGCCACCCTAAACTTCTACCACCAAGTACCCGAGTGCTTGACAACACCAGAAGCATCCAGCACACCTAAAGCACGAGTGAGAAAAGTATCCTGGATGAGGGAAGGGAAGGAAGGGGATAAAAGAAGACACATTCAGTGATAACTGAAAAAAGTCAGTCTGTCCTCCAAAACACCCCAAATCCAATCAGTCTGCTGCTACAGGTTTCACTATTGCCCTTCTCCACTTCTAAACCTAAATTCTGGTCTGTGCACACAGCAGTTTCTAAACAGTTCAGAGATGACTCAACTAGAAATGGCTTTTTTAGATAGTTTATGTTACAACACTCTAGCAGAGATAATAGATCCCAAAGAAAAGAAAACTAAATAATTTTGATAGAGCAGATAATATTTATCAATACCTACCAACATGATACTCTTGGATATCAATAGGATATTAATTCAGGCATGCAGAGTCACTTTTAGTGTGGAACATTATCAGCCTTGAGATGTCTCAGAAATTTGGGTGAAGATGAAAGCATTTTAAAAATAACTTCCCTTTAGTGGCTTTGGTCTATTAATTACATTCTGTTGGAAACTTTAATTTCAAGTAGCAGCATACAATCTTTCTAAATTTCACTACTTTATGCTATACCTTGCTTTCAGACTTGTGGCTTGCCAGCACCTCAAACAGGAGAAGCTGACAACTCTCAGGTGATGCACTATCCATTTTAACTTTGGGGTTGAACATTTCAGTCTTCTTGTGAGGCTCTGGAAAAGCACAGAGCAGTCACCTGGAACACAGCACTCCAAGGCAAAACAGATCATTACAACTCCTGTGTGAGAGGCTTTCTGGGCTGTCAGCCCATGTTGCCAGCTCATGTCCAGTTTTTCATTTACCAATATTCTCAAGTCCTTCTCTACCAGACTGCTCTCAGTCACCTGATTTGCACTGATATTGGGGATTGCCCTGCCCCAGGTGCAGGACCTTGCATATTATCATACATTTATGTGTTCTACAGAAGACATACTACAGAACATGCTTATACAAAATTATAAACTAAAGTAACACTGACTCTAAACCTTAATGATCACTGGTAGTTGTCACAAAGCTGCCTCAGTTCCAGCTCTCTGCCAGGGCCAGTAGGGGAGGGACTAAGCAGCAGAGTCCATAAGCACTCTGCACGCTTTCCTGATGGAGTCATCACAGCATTCAAGGTACAAGGTTAGCTCAGAAAAAACTTCTCATTTCAATCTCATGTATGGATAAAGCACATCAGCCCTATAACAGTTTCACTGTATTATTCAACAAACATACATCCAGATTTGAGTTGTAATACTAGCACAGAGGCATTTGTGTTAGTCCTAATGATGGTACTGGCTTAGTGTTCAGTGCAAAATTTTCAGTGAAGTGTCACAGATAGCAAAATGACAGTGATTGAATCCCATGCAAATCTACTGACTGCAAACAAAGGAGGCAACAGTCTAGCAAAAACATCATAACAGACTTCAGGAATTGTGCAATTATTGTATACAAGGTTCAGTTAAAAAATGTATTTCATTAAAAAGCACCAAGCAGCTTCCAAATTTCAAACTCAATGTAGACTTGAAAGGAAGGAAAACTTTCAGGACTTACACATCACTAGAACTGACATTTAAGTAATATATTCTGTTGATAAAATATCATTTCAAAGAGAAATCATCTCATTCTCTCAAGTCATGTCAGTCTTGCAATGGTAACTGAATTAAAAAAGCAGCATATGTTTTTCTTTAGGCCATAAGCAGACATCTATACTTAAATGAAGGCATGGAAAGAACAAAGAATTGTGAGCCATTGTTTTTATATGAAATTGTTAAATTTGTGCATGCAAATGAATGTACATAAGAAAGATTCCAGACAGTGGACCTTTGTGTTAATTCCTGCTTCTTTCAAGCTGTGGGAAGTAACAGTCTGTAAAACTTTTGTGAAAAATATTACTGAAAATGATTTGCACTTGATTTGAAGTGTAAATAAGCCTCCTATGATTTTAAAGTTCCTTCACTGTATTTGCAGCCTAAGTATAATTTGCTGGCCTTTGATATTGGCAATCCTATTTTTTCTATCCAGATGATTCAAGAGAAAAAAAAAAGTGAGTTTAAGTAGATTAGATGAGTGAATTTCAAAGAATTTTACATTATATCTCTTGCTTAAACCAAAAGAAAGTGATTTACTGTTCTTTTCCATTTTATGGCATTAATTTGAATTCAACTCCTAAGCCTTTTTAAAGGCATCCCAGACTCAAGCATTAGCAGGTGGCTGCACAATATCCTCTTTTGAAAAACATTTCAGGATTGTGTCTGAGTACTAAGTGATTGTTGCAGTGCTTCAGTATCTTGTATTAATATCTGAGGCATTTGGAGAATGAGAGAGTCTTCCATAAAATGCAATGCTGTGATTAATTTCTAAAGCTGGAATCTTTTCCACCCACAGAGCCTTAGAGGAGCATAGGAGATACCTCCACTACTTTCCCCCACGGTGTAGCTGGTCCTATGGCATTCTAGGACTTAAGCTCCCACTGGAATTTTGTCATGTTTTCAGGAATTAAACCACCCACTGATAACAGGGAAATCCAGTTTGATAAGCACTGGAATCCTACAGACAGACATTCCTTCAAAAAAGAACCAGAAACAGAGGATGGACAGTTTGTCATCTATGAATTTCTTTGAACTTGGTGACATCCCATGCAACAGGTGCTATTTGGAGGGACACGTGCACCCTGCCACCTTTCAGTTTCACCATTGTTTCGGTGCCTTCCTGTAGCTTCATAAATTTCAAAAATGTTTTGATAAGCCAGAAAATCAATACATCAGCAACAGAACTAGCCACCTGATTATTCTAATCTTTGATTCTGCACCAGGTAACTTTTAGTACTCAATGATATCAGGGCATTTTTGGAGCTCCTTTGCAGTAGGGAACTGTTGGATGATGCCAGTCTACTGATCTGTTACAAACTCCAAATATCATCAGTAGTATGTGAACAAAGTGGCTTAAAAATAGAAGATGTGGTATGGTGCTGACATTCGACATATTGTGAAAATTTGAGCTTGTCAGGCTGGTAGTTGCCAAAGCAGTTTAGCAGAATCCAGAGTGCTGGCAGTACTCAATATGACTACAGCATTTGGAATGGTGGCCAGTAAGAGATCCACGAGCTTCAGTGAGCTCTGCAACAGAGAAAATGCTGACACTGATGAAGAAATGAGCTTATTTATTTGCATCAGTAACACCAGATCAGTCATGGTAGTTAAAACTGAACTCTCAGATTTTCACCCACTATAGTATGGCTTTCATATTACAGATGGAAAAGAGGATGAAAAGGAATGTGCTACTCTGGGAAGAGGAAGGATGTTCTTACATACTAAAGAAGAAATCTGAATTCTGGAAAAAATCTTAGCAGCAGAGACATCTTTGCAATTATTGTTGCCCTGGTAAACAGAAAGGTTAAAAGACCTCCAACATTGTACGACACCAAGGACTCTGGTTTCAAAAGAAGGAACCAATACCACTGACATTAAGGTTTACTAGAATTATAAATATCCAGAACTTCTGGTGCTGAGCACTGGTACTGAGTGAAGCTTTTTTCCAGCCTCAAGAAGCTGGCTACGACTGAAGCCTGAACATACTCCAGGGTGACTATTTTTAGCCTCACTGCTTTCAGCAGATAGAAAGGAAATGGATGCTATTTTGCTAATTACCATAAAGGCAAGCTAGATATATTCTTAAATGCAATGTCTCTGTTTCATGAACTTTGTGTCAAAAAAAACCCCAGGACAATGAGAACTCTCCAATTAGAACTACTGATTTTCTTCCACAAGGGTATAAGGAAAACTTCAAGGAGCATTTGCCATAAACTCTTCCTAAATATTGATTCCCAAAGCATCTCTTTTTTTCTGAAAATGACCTTCATGATAAGCTCCTATCAACAACATAACTTTCTAAAAAGGCACAGAACACATTCACTATGCTGTCTATTCAGAAGGTATTTTAGTTCCAGAGAAATGCAGAGTAATCTGGACACAGTCTTGGGCAGCCAGTTCTAGGTGGCCCTGATTGAGCAGGGGTGTTTGGATTAGATGACTTCCAGAGGTCCCTTCCCACCTCAACCATTCTGTGATTCTGTGACTCTCACCTAGAAATGATGATATTTAAATAACAAAAAGGAGGCAAATTTCATGCCATGCTGTAAGGAAGCCATTTTAAGGTAAAACAAAAGCAGAATCGTAACTCAGCCATCAAAGGCTACTTTTTTAAAAATTCTGTCTCCAGGCTTTTACAAAAAAAAGGAAACTGAGATCCAGTGATCAGATCAATGGTCTCTCCAAAAATTTAAGGAAATATCAGTTTCTATAACCAATATAATTCATACACTAGAAAGTGCATTAAAAAAATAAGAAAGGAATGTCTTATAACTCTCCCACATAACTGCACCCACAACTCCCTCAGATTAGCCAGTATACACTTGGCTACTTGAAGCTGAAGACAACAATGGGGTAAAAAGAACACATTAACCTTCTGCATCCAGCTGCAGATTTAAGAAAAACACAGTAAAATACCTGCTGCATTACCAACAGTAGGCTATGCCTTTTATATCAGCATCATTATAATGGCTTAAAATTACAACCTTTTTCATATCACTGAACAAAAATGCATGGTAATATAAAAGACCTATTAAAATCCAGTCTCAGAACACCACTTGTGTAAGAACAACAAAAAACGACAAACAAAATGAAAAGGACAAGAGACAGTGAAAAGAGTCTAAGATCACAGACAAATAAATAGCAAACAAACAAAAGCAACACTCCTGACCACTGCAACAGGGAATAACCAATTCCCTGTGCTGCTGAGCTCATCTCACTTAAACCTTGTTTTTCTTACTTGCTTCTCTCCACTACTGTGTTAAAAAATGTGAAAAATGGATCAAAAATGGACACAGATACTGAAGTACTGGTGTGTCTGTTACACTGCAGTCCAATTGTTCACAATTAGAGTGTTATTTGCTTGATTTGTTAAAAAATGGTGGGTGTCCAGGAGCACAAGAATAATATAAAATACATGTCTTAACAATACAGCTTAACCTATACGAATATGATTAATATTAATTTTCTACAAACTGCACATAACTCTTCCAGAAAAACTGTGATCAGAAATACTCTAGCATATGAAAAAATATGTATTTTTTTGTACTTGATGTGTAACTCAAAACATCCCAGGAATGTGTTTCTGCACTATGCTGAATCTTACTTTGAGCCAGAGAAACTGATCCGTGATACTTGAAAAATCAAGATTGCATTGATTGACAGGCAGATGCAATCTCAGTCTCAATCTCTCCCTGCATAAAAATGGCTTCCCACCTCAGACAAACAGGGCAGCATTTGCACAGCATGCCAGCCTTTGTGGAAAATGCACAGATGTATGCATACATATGTATTTTGAAAAGGAATTCATAGCCAACTAAGCATATCTACAAGAATATATAGGAAGTAGCATGGTGGTCAAATGACTCATTTTCTTCTGCTAGTAGGAAGTATTTGGGGAGGTTGGGGGGAGGAAGGAAAAAATCCCAAAACAACCCCAACCAAAAAAAAAACCCCAAACTCCTGGCATAATGCTCATTTTCTGCAATATACTGAACTGTCAATCAGTCAATACTCTCTCAGTACTTTAGAAGAGGTGAGCAACTCATCTGCACTAATTTAATTTCACTTGCTTGACCCAGAACACCAAGCTTCAGGACTTCTAGAAGCCTCCATAATATGGTTGTAAAGAAATGTGACTTTTCAAATACGGAAGTTAATTAATTATTCTAGAATATTTTACAACCCATTACTCCTAAAAGTCTATTATGCATATTTCTTCCAGCAGCTTTTTCTAAGAACTTTCATTATACTCTCTGTAGAAAACTCTTATAAGAAAAATTGAGAAGATACACAAAATTCTTGCAGCCTTGCTACAAGCTCTAATACTGGCTATCACTATTTTCACTAATGACACTTCAAGATGTATTTTTAAATTAGTTTAAATAGCTACAGGGATTACTAGCCTTGTTGCAGTGTTAAATGCTGGCCCTACTAGGCTTTTGGTAATCCTAGACCTGCTTTTTCTTCACTTGGTGTACAGTTTCAGTAACCTGGGTTAGGTATAGTCAAACCAGAGTATTCCAAAAGCCATTGTGAAAGGTGACCAGCATTTCAGCATTACATCTGAGAATGAAACAAGGGCACTGAATCAATGAATCAATCCTTTTTTGCCTGCCATCTTCCACAGTTGCAGAAGTGCTTACAAACACTTCACATAATCCATCAACTGCTTGAGCTGCACTTCACATGTGCCTTCAAAACCTCCTGAGAACTGCGAGCCTGGTGCCCAGCCACCCCAGTGCAGAGGACCTGAGCAGTCCTGCAGACCTTTCTGTAGCTACTCAACTTGGCAATATCAGGATGAACTGGAGCTTTGCTCTCAGAGATTTTTTTCCTTCTTAACTTTACCTTAAAATGAAATATACTGATGTGTTCCAAATACTTTTGAATTTTATTTTTCTGTGAAGAAATGGAGAAGCAGAAATGGGAAAGGGGGACTGAGAAGGAATTGGGGAAGAAGAGAGTTTGCTATGATCAGAGAGATGAACAGAACAGATGTGAGGATCAGTGCAAGGATGAAAACAGGTAATGTGGAAGAAAGAATTTGAGATGCTTACAAGTGGCATGATGATATTTAAAATACAGATGAAGGCAAATTTCATGCCATGCTGTAAGGAAGCCATTTTAAGGTAAAACAAAAGGAGAATCGTAACTCAGCCACCAAAGCCTACTTTTTTATCCTGTCTCCAGGCATTTATGAAAAGAAGGAAACTGAGATCCAGTGATCAGATTAATGGTCTCTCCCAAAATTTAAGAAATTATCAGTTTCCATAACCAATATAATTGATATGCTAGAAAGTGCATTATTAAAAAGATAAGAAAGGAATGTCTTATATCACTTTTTTTTTCCCCACAGTGCACAACCCCAGGCCTCCATTTTCCCTCTTTTGAGAACAGCAAACACCCCTTAGAAATATCAAAATCTTATTCTCATCTCCTCTCAAGTCATCTGGAGCCGGAAGGGATACTGAATGTCTGGGGAACTCCTCTCTTCCTGTGTCCCACGTTTCCCAGTGCAGAGAAGCTGCTTGGAAGATCTCTCTTTTTGCGGGGGCAGGGGGGGGTCATTAATCCAAGGTGGTCAAACAGTGGGATCACGAAATTAAAATCTCTTAAGCCTCAGAAAGACAAAACTAAGGCACAGATAATGCATCTTCATGGTGGAAAGTTGACTACAGTAAGAAAATAGTCTGGTTCATGTGGGGCTGGCTAGGGAAGATGTGGAGCTTGCCCAAGGCAGCCTGACAGAAGGGAAAGACAAGAACCTACCTGGATGACACAGGCAATGGGGGAACAAGCCTGGTGCAAATACAGAGTGTGCTGCACAGTGAGCTGTGTGTGACCCCACCTGTGACATACACACTGCTACCACAGTTCACATGTGCCCCCACTGTCTGACAGGCTCCGTGGGGCAAGAAGGGAACTACTGTAGAGTAGTGTAGGCACAGTATATTCTGTGACACTGCACAGCAACGCTGTCTGCCGTTAGGAATGGTCTGCCTACCTTTTTCTCCACACAGTCCAAATATTTTTAAATGGGATCATGAGATCCACTCCCACAAGACAGAAATCATGACAGGTGCTTGGAAACCACATAATATTTTCCAGCTAGCCTCAATAACTGCAAATGTAAAACCAATCATTAAGGTGCTATGAAGAAGAAATACACTGCTAATAAAAATTCTGTAGGAAGTTCAATAACACTAAGCTTTACTGGTGCAGGGTAGTGGGAGTTTAATGGTATTTGTCCCTCTTCTAGAACGTGAAGTTCAGAAAAACTGAAAAAATTTAAATAAATCTGCCAACAACAGAACTTGCAAAATGGAATACCAAGTGAAGGTCATACAACCTCTGTTTTACCTTAGGGAATAGTTATCCCTAGACACACATTTGTACTTTGTATTCAACATGTTGCAAACATCAGTCATCTTCATCCTTTCTGTAATCAAATCAAAAGCTGGGGGAAAAAGCCCTCCTGACTACTACACCTGTTAACAGTTTCACTCACATGTCACCAGTTTCTGTAGTTTCATCATCCATCCTTAAACCCACATGTCACACTTCTCTCCCACTAAACTGCTGGCAAGCCCATCACAACACCATCACTTCATCCTCATGCTGAAGCTCTACAGAGCAGCAAGGAAACCAACGCCACACCACGCATCCGTCAGCTGATCTGCTTGACCCAGATGCAGATGGCAAAATAGACAGGATCCATATCTGCATTTAATACCAGGAAGTATGTAATCCTTTTTGGTTACTGCCAGCTCTCAGAAAAAAGTGATTACAGATTTTGAGAATGTGCAGCTTCCTCTCCTAGATCTTAAATGTTTGAAGCAACTGTATTTATCTTTTAATTTTATTTCCTTCTCAACTCAGTATTATAGCACTCAAAACCTACACAATAGACTCACTGTTTTATCAATATAACAAATTCCACCTTTGAGGAGTCTCTCTCATATAAAGCACAAGAGTAAATAGAAAAATGAACAAATGGTTTAATATAACACAGCTCTAAAATGTATGTGTTTTATCTTTAATGCTGTCACCTTTTTTTATGTACAGACTGTAGCATGTTGAGGGTGGGAGAGCATAAAGGGAATGAAAAGTTAGATCCTACTACTCAAATACCAGATACAGTATTTGGATATAAACCAATTCCTTCTGAGGCTGTGACTGCTAGAAGTGCTAAATCTCATGCTGATTCTCAACAGAACAGACTCTTTTTTTTAACTGCTTGGTAGAAGGCAAAAAATCTTTAGCAACATGTAAAGTTAGAAAGTAGGAATACACAGCCTGACAATTTTTCTAGAAGAAGGAAAAAACAACAGTACCATTGTTTTCACCTGTCAGTGTTTTCAGAGACAAAATGTGTTTGTACTTCTGTTGCTCCTGTAGGAGTAGAACATGAAAATATTGAAGATGAGGAGGGGCTGCAAGGCTTCATCCATGTATGTGTGACAGAAAGGAGAATGCTGAAAAATTCAAAGTTTGGGTAGTACTTAATTAAAGCTGTAAGTTCTGTTTCCATCTCCTTCTGTGGCCTTACCAGAAGATTCTTATCTGATCAACTATGTACAAAATGCAAAAAAGCACTTGGATCAGGAAACCTGTGATTACAACAATTATGAAGCAAATACATCTCACATTCTATAGTCATGTATATTTAAAATTGCCAGATTCAAACGAATCCTTTTCTATAACATTACATTTGCCTCATACTCCATTTCCTACTGATGACAAAAACCATGACAGCAATTACAAAACTCCATCTGAAATGAAGTAGTTCACTGTACAGGAACAAACTTATGATATTAATTTGCCAAGAGCTAGAACATAACATGTCAAAACTGTATGAATTCAGTAAGGAAATACTGGAGTAATTTAGATGACAGAGAAGGTTAATAAAATACAAGATACTGAAAATGTATATGATACATAAGAATCAGATCAGGCACTGGAGAAAAACATCTTTGCATTTTCTGTGCTCCTTTTGACAATTCTAAAACCAGTCACGGATGATTTTCTTCCTGAAATTTCATGCTTTAAATTTCTCTACTTACACAGTATAAAAGGGTGATTTAATGAAAACCTACATGCCTAAAATATATAAAGATACACTTAATATAAGGCCCAATTCAATCCCAAATCTGATTACTAGAGAACATCATCAATCAAGTTAATTACCCATAAGATATATGAATCACATGGTAAATTCTAGAGGTATTCACTTAAATTTTCAGAAGTCACTAAATGATCCTGTTAAATGTGTATGTTGTGGTTTCCATGCCACTTCTGGTATTTTCAGTCACTACCTTTTCTAAGAAGCATGCCAGTTTAGGTCCAGCACTTCTTCAGAAACTCCTTCCTATTTTGGACATTTTAAATGTCTTTTCAGAGATCCTTTTTGTTTAGCATGGCACAGTGAAAAGTGGAATTAAACTTGGGTGATGCACAGAAACCCACTCAAGAAGTGTGTCCTGAGCAGACCAATGTAATCCCTTAAGTCCTCAGGAAATTCAGCTTCAATCACATTTGAACACAGTCATATGTACAGATAAGAAAAGGTACATGTGCTCTAGTAAGAGATTTGCATATGATGGGATGCAGAAGTCTGCATCATTCCCCAAACAAAACCAGAGGGAGATACAACTCACACAGACTTCATTCCCTCTCTATTGTAAATCTACCTGAAAAGCAAGGTCAGTTTTGATTCTGTGTAAAACTGGTGTAACACCATGTTAATACTGAAATCACTCTTCCCCAGTAAGGCAATAATAAAAGCACCAAAGTCAGATATCACATATCATTTGTCATGAAGGACTCCTACCTTTTCAGCTTCATATAATTTTCACTAGCTGCAGGTCTGCATTCAGCACGTTGCACCACTATTCCTTCCAAGGCAAGTTTATCTAGAATGAAAAAAAAACTAAGTAAAACTGGACATGAAAATAAGATCCACTAAGATGGTCAACATTTGAATTATTTTTCACTAATTAAGAATTTACTAAATATAACATAATTTTAAGTTCTCAAATCAAGTTCTAAAATCTCTGCTATTTAGACACCAAAGAAAGAAGCAGGAAAAATGTATTTGTATAGCTGGTATACCCTAAACTTCCTTGTTTTGCATTCACATGTTTTACATACTAAAAATGAATCACAGAGATCAAATTTTAAATAAGAGGTTGCAACCCTTTTCCCTAGATGTTGCACTCAGATTATTATCTAGGAGCTGTTTCCTATAAATGGGCAATTAATACAATCAGTGACAATGGAAAAAGTAATCTACAAAGAGTACCCGATAATCTGAGTATCCAAAAGTAGTGGAAGATAAAACAAAAGCAAATTTTACTCTTATTCTCAGGAAAAGAGTACCACATTTTCCTCTTGTTGCAATTTTTTTAAAACTACACTAAAGGAACACAATGCAAAAAAGCAATTATACAACATATGATAACAGTCAGGGAAGAGAAGCAAAAGCTTTTGGTTAGTAACCTAGGACATCACAAATATGTATTTAGGTAGAACTCCTCTCTCTACATTCACCTCTGTGATGCAGTCACTTTGTTACCCTACATGACCACCTTTTGCCTAAAGCAATGATAACTAACACAGCAGTACCAGCCTACACCATAAGGGTAGGTAAACCCAAAAATTAAAAGCAACTTGATGCAGAAATGAAGTGAGAAGTGATGATGGGCAAACTTCTTCACTTCTACTACGATGCTCTAGTGTATAATGTGTGGATGTGGGAAGAGCACATGTCAATTTATCCATCTCTCTTGGGCATAGCCAGTGTTAAACACCTCTGGAACAGCCTTGCATTACGAGAAAGGATGAGTTTTAATGGCTTGACTAGCTCTCAGTATTAAAATGTCCTTACAAAGGCACTGTCAGTTTCTACTGGCAATGTCACAGAAGATGAAAGAAATGCTTAGAAACACTGATGCCCAAGTAACCCAAGGCACTGCAACACTACTGGGTTTCCTATCACCTTATAGACTGAAATATTACTACATCTAAGTCTGCTCTCCCTGAATAATGCCAGAAGCAATAACTTAAACATCATGTATTTAAAAATTATTTAATCTAAAATTTCTTGGATTGATTCAAACTAAATCTTTGAAAGCAATAAGAATGTCATGCTTTTTTTCAGATAGGTTTGAATGAAACAGAGAAAATTTGTTTTAAAACACTTGTGATTTTGTGGATTCCAAGGTTAATGGTCAGAAGAGATAACTTGAAAAATGTGCCTGACTTCCTATGTATCATGAACAGAAAAACTTAATGGTCTTTCTTCTTTACAGAACATAGTAACTTATTTGTGGCTAATATGGTACTCATATTGCTGCATAATTTCTAATAAGAATTTGGCTTCAGCTTCTAGCAGTTGGGTCTTCTTATGACTTTCTATACTATGGTAAAGACCCTTTCAGTACCTGGTGTTTTCTCCCTCTGAAAGTACTTATAAATTGTAATCAAGTTGCTTCTCAATTATCTTTTCAATAAACGAACCAATTTAAGCTCATGCATTATCTCATCACAAGACATTTTTGCCATACTTAAATCAACTGGGGTTTCTTATTTGCATCTTGTTCAATCTTGAAATGTTTTAAGATTATAGAGACCAGAAACCAGACATAATACTACTGTACTGATTTTATGAAAACCATACATGGAGGTAAAATAACAGATACAGGAGCTGGAATTTCTTTCCCCTCACTTAAGACATTTGAAGGTTATTCAGCAGAATCTACGAATTCAGCTGAGAGAGTGAGGAGGGAGACCATCAGGAAAAAAATGGTCCCATCTCTTTTAGAATTTAATTATTTTCTGGTGGTTTTTTGTTATAGGGTTTATTTTGGAGGAGAGAGCACACAGTGCCTGTGTCCCATGACTGCTCCATGCTAAAACTGTGTTAAGATCAATTTGTCTCTAAAAACCAAGTTCTGGAGGTTTGTGGAGTTGACTGCCTATTACATTACTAATACAACTATTTTGAGTCTTTCCTAAGCCTCACATTTTACCTATGTGCTCTGCATTACCTAGGTGTATAATTGTCTTCAGCTTGGTGAAAATGCATTGTCTTTAAAACAGATTCCGTCAATTAAGCAATCCCAGTCACAGTCCTGTCACAGTTATTCACTGTTTGACTAGCACTTGTGCTAATCACGACACATTTTATAAGCAGTGATTCTCACCACTGTCCTTCTTCCTGGAGGAAGCCCTTCAAACTGCAACTCAACTGGCTTCCTACTGATAATTCCTTTCTGATAACTGTAAGCTTAGTTTTTAAGCAAGTTTTTAATCTTGTTCTATGCTTGGGGTTTTTTTAGATATAAATCAGAATGTCACAAGAATCTAGACTATTTGCAATAGGAAATGTTAAGCAGGCTGCAAATGTGCTGTTACTTTAAACTCACAGTCTTCAAAATAAACAGTATTAGGTTTGTTTGACCAGAATAACTTTACATAAAGCCATGTTTGCTAGCATTCATTATATTTCCGATATTTATCTATCTCTTGAACTCCATAACAATTTTTCTGCTTACTTCTATGGAATAGGTTTCAAAGCTAGTTAACCTATATTCATCTGAATCATCTAACCCAGCTGCCTAACAGTGACATTCACTATCAATCTACCTGCACTGTGCACAATTTTGAAATTATTTTTAAGTTTTGAGGATCAGGATCAGTAAAGCAGAGTTCCCACCTACCAACTATTTAGGAAATGAACATGCCAATTAAGCATGTTTATCCTTAATATTACCACAGAATGACATAATGGCTTGGGTTAGAAAGGACCTTAAAAATCATGCTTAAAAATTGCATTCCAACTCCCCTGTCATGTTCAGGAACACCTTCCACTAGATCAGGTTGCTCAAAGCCCCATCCAGCCTGGCCTTTAACATTGTCAGGGTTAGGGAATCCACAACTTCTCTCGTATCTCATCTTTGATGTCTTGGCTAATACCCTCTTCTAATTGCCACTGATTCAGATTTGACTTTTGCAGTCAAATCCAGACAAAATGTTCCAATCACTTCATGTACAAGGCTGTGCATGGTCTCCCAAACACCACACTGCAGCTAAACTTGTCTGCTGTCTAAGAATATCCACTGTCCAAAAACCAAGGCTTATGTCCCATTTTCCCTGGACCCTCTTAGGGATTTTAACACAACTTTAGAGTCTAGCAGAATACACAAAGATCAAAGGTATGTGCAAACCTCTGGATGCAAGACTGTAGTTTTTATTCCCTTTGCATCCTAATTAGACTTCATTCACCAAAATCAAATTCAGACATGAGTTTGTCTTCAATTGTTACAGAGATGCAATAAAAAGATATCCGAAATGCTACACATCTGCCTTGATATTTCCATAGTCCCATCAGTCTAGAAGGTAATGGATGAATGAGGCATGAAAGTGGTAGTTCCCTGTTAAAAACACCTACTCAAAGTATATAGTACTAAATAAATAAATATTCACTAAGACCAGTGATGAGAAGGGAAAATAACACATTTTCCCAAGAATCTCACACTCTCAGTTGCCCAATATATGCTGTCAGGTACAAGGTATCCCCTTAGTGCAGCCCCAGACAGGTCCTTCCACAGAATCTATAGGTTCATCATTAGCTGCCAAATGCATGCTCATCCTGTCCTCCCTGCCTGAGTGCCCTGGTGCCAATTCATGAAGCAATTTCAACTATTGTCTCAGTGAGATGATAGATATGCTGGGGAGACATAGATTCCAACTTGGAATCCTGCTGACAATAATTATCAAAGAACAGAATATGGAAGAAACATTTAAGCCAATGTTAATAAACAGGCAGGAGAGAAATTTACTGGAATTGTGCAGTAGATGATCTGATAGGGGTTGGATTGTTGTAGTTTTTAGAGAGATGGACTGGCTTGGAGATTTCAATTTATTAATCTTCTAGTCTGACTGCACTCAGCTTTGATTTCCAGCCACTGTCTTGTTGGACCATTGACTGCTAAGCTGAACAGCCTGCTAGGAAAGCATTTGTGTCCATCCAAGCACTTACGTAGTCTCCACTTTTATCAAGCCTAATAAAAATAAATCATGTTTTCTTAAACCTTCCATTATGCCAATTCTTCAGCTTCTTAATTGTTCTTATTGGCCTGAGAAAGTCAGTTCATGTATGTCTCTCCTGAGATACTGTCTCTCACAGCCAGACTTGAGCACGTGGGTCAGGTTCTGGAGCTTACCAACCCCCCTGCCTTGCGAGCAATGCCAAGGAGAAAAGGAGAAGACCACACTCAGGATGCATGGTTCCCAGGCAGCAGGAAAAAGGAGATGAAAATGCAGTAAGGACAGGCTGTGGGCACATGTTCCTCCAGCTCCTCAGCTGTCAGAAGATGAGCTGATGCTTCCCAGCTGTCATGGTTTAACCCCAGCCAGCAATCAAGCCCCACCAGCAGGATCTGGAGAGAATCAGAAAGGTAAAAGCTGGAAAACTCATGGGCTGGGATAAAGACAGGGCCATATCACATATAACAGTTACTAAGGAAGACAAATGCCATCACTCCAAATGTCCCCCCTCTTCATCCTTCTTCCCCCACTTTTTATACTGAGCATGATGTCACACGGTCTGGAACATTTGGTCAGTTTGGGTCACCTGTCCTGGCTGTGTTTCCTCCCACCCTCTCATGCACCCCTAACTTCCTCACCAGTGTGTCAGTACAAAAAGCAGGAAAGACCTTGGCTCTGTGTAATCCCTGCTCAGCAATAACAAAAACATCTCTACACTATCAACCGTGTGTTCAGAACAAATCCAAAACACAGCCCCATGCCAGCCACTGTGAAGAAAGTTAACTCTACCCCAGCCAAAATCAGCATGCCAGCATTCAAGTTAGGAGCCCTGGTAAGCTCACACTGCTCACTTAAACCACTGTGCAGCTTTCCCAGGCTTCTGCATGTGTTGGCTGGAGAAGGAACAGCCCCCTCCTTCACTAGACCTCAGCTTTGCTCCTACAGATCAAAGGCATTTTGTGGCACCTCTCACCTCAAAGCTGGTGACCTTCTGAGACCATCCCTCCCTGTTAGCTATGCAACTAAGGAACAGGATTTCCAGATCTCGGCTTGGTATTCCCTTATTTAGGCATTCAGTGATACATTCTATGTTTGTTTTACTGACCACTGCACAGAACAATGACCTCATGCTCAGCTGTCAGTGATTTATTATACATAGATTAGAACCTCTGCCCTAACTCTCCTGCAAATACAAGTACTGCAAGCTCTGTCTACAGTGTATTTCTGGGCACATAAACTTTGTATTTGGTGATATAATAAAATGTTATGCTCACCAGCTATCCAAATGGTTCAGCATCACCAATGTACAGCCTTACTGACTGTACTCTCATGTATATCATCTGCAAAACCATCAGCAACTACCTCCTTGATCATTCACTAGAAAAAAATTTGACCAAGAACCAAATCACACCAACATCTGAGTGACAATTTTCTCTTAACATTTGCCAGTTTGAAACCTGCAGGTTTAAGTTCTGTATAGCTAAATGACAGGGAAACTAATGCTGTATATATTCTACTACAAAATGACAAATGAAACACACTGAAGGGTTTAACAGAAAAAAGCATCACCTGCTTTGCTGAACAAATTCTAATTTTAAAAAAAAGGGGCAAAAAAACCAGGCACCACCCATTTTCTCTACACCCACATTGATTAGTACTATATTACTCTCCCTTAATTAACTGATTGATTTCCAAGTCAAATACTTTATAGTTTTTCATACAGTACCTTTTCATATTTAAATACCAGGCTCATCCAAATAGTCTTTCAGATGCTGGCACAGCATTTGCTTTTCCAGTCTTGTAGAGTTGCAGTGCTCAAAAATATCAGCAGCAACTTTGACAGCTTCATAGACAGCCCTTTAGAAACTCTTGAATGCAAATTGTTCAGACTTGCTGGTTTGAAAATGTTTAATTTTAATTACTATGTAGGGATTGTCTTCAATAGCTGTTAATCAAATACCTGGAGATATTACTGAAATGAGAATTTCTATGCTACCAACACTGTGAGATAGGAGCTACTAAATGGTCTAATTGTCCAACAGCCTGGACAATTTTCTGTGTTATGACAATAAATGACTAGCAAACTGCCTGAATAACCCTAACAGATTGTATTAGCATGGCTTCCTAATACACTTCTAAATTTCTCTCCCTCTTATTAGCCCAGAATTTTCCTTATATTCTTTTGTACTCTAATAAAAAATTTATCTGGTTTCTATAACCCAGATTATTTTTACTGACAGCAGACTGTTGGTAAAGCTGATGTTCTTTGGATAGGCAAGTAAGCCGAACCACTTGTAAAGCACCAACTTTTCCATGGTGTGATTTTGTCCTGAATCCTCAGCTCTATGGCATGCTCAAGCCTACAGACCAGGAGGTTCAGAAGATGGTGGAGGTTGAGTGAGAATGAGGTTGTTGGCCAAAAGGAAAGATGTATGGCAGAAGGAAGGGCAGATGCGTAGTTCCCTCCTCCTAGGTTTTATTTTCCTGTGTAGCTGCTAGACACTAGCACTGAATTTTCACTGTCTCCAGGACAGCTGAGTGAGAACCTGGAAATCTCTGTGGATTGCCTTTCTGGCACAACCCAAAATGTGAATAACTTGGGAAGGGAGTACTACTACTACAGCCACTCTCCTAAATGTGTACAAGGGTGCTCAGTGTATTTTCTGACTTAATCTACAACCCAAACAATATCCCTCAATTGCTGGATTCCAGCACTATTCCCTACTTCAACAACCATCCCAGCATACAGGTGACACTAGTAATTTGTGAATAGCAGTCACTTCAGGGTTGCTACCCCAAAGGACACTTCAGCTGGATAGGGCAGAAACAGTTCACTAACAACAGGGGAAAGTGGCAAACAGCAAGTTACTCTGTTTCAACCCAAGTGGGAAGCAAGAAGATCTGGGATGCACTTGTCACATTTCAGCTGTCACACATGGGTACCCAACACAAAAGACTCTCAGAGAACAAAAATGGTCAAAGTCTCCAACTTGATTGCAAGAAATATTTCCACATCTTTTTGGATGATCTTTCAGTGCATGGATAAAAGTACAGAAAAAAGGAAATCCAGCATAGCTACACCTTCAAAAACAGTACATTATATTAAATTGCCCCACTAAAATTACATGTACTACAATACCATATATATCACCAAGTGCCCAGGAAGAATGAGGGCTTTTTGGGTAAGTCTTGTAGTATGGCACAGAAAGTGGAAAACTTTAGCTGAGAAATACCAAGGTTTAATTTTATGTTAGAGATGACTGTCAGCTGCAGTGAAATAAAGTGAAAATTTTACAGCAGCTCTAAATTTTTCAAGTCTCAAAGGTGTAAGTGTAAATATTCATGAACTCCACAGAGTATACTTTCCACACCAAATCCATTTTGAATATTTTATCATACAAACCACTAAAATGATTTGGCATGATCTTTCAAAGAATACTTGTTCACAAAAGTGGAAAATATCAACTGCAAGTGTTAGAACATTCAGAAGATGATGAAAAGAGAACACACACTGTTCTATAAATTCTGGCTATTAAAATGCAGACAGCTTAACTGGACATGGAAAATTTCTTACCTTTTACAAATCCCTTCTCTCCTTGTAAATCCCTATTCACTTGTACCAGGATGCTTCTAGCTCAGTTTCAAAATATTTCAAGTTCACTATGTGAGGTGAAAGCACCACAAATCATTATCTTAATGCTTAACAGATAATAAGATGGCTCAATATTTTAGCTATGCACAATCTAAGCACATTAAGTGATTTTTCCATCACTTGACAATAAACTAAATTTGAATGAATGTCTCCTGTAATTGAAAAAAAAAAAAAAACTTACTTGAAACTAATTGGCTTTTTCATTTTCTCAATTACTAATTCAGTAAACTGAACTTGAAAAACTTAATAATTAGTGAAAGAAGTTAATCTTGAAAAAAAATCCAAATGTTTAAAAATTAGATTAAAGTCTCTGATTGAAATATCTTTGACTGGAGTTACGTTAAACATATCCATAGCATCAAGGAGTTAAAAATAAAATTATTACTAATTCCTGATAAATCAAACCTAATTAATAATACCTGCTTAATATACCACATACAGCAGCAGAAAAATTCAGCGTATCAGTGCTAGAGATAGGACACCCTGGCAAGGAGAAGAGTGAGAGAAAAACATTTATTTCCTCTAGAGTCTGTTACCAAATAATAAAATAATATAGTGATTACTCTGTGGTATAAATAAACAACCTTACAGACAATGGGAGCAGTAGGAATAAGATACTTAGAAATAGAGCAGAAGAATTTACAGAAATACAATCTGCCTTTCCACTGCTAGTCAGACAAAGCAGAACACATCTACCTGTAAAATGAAAAATACATCTTGAAAAAGACGGAACCTCCCTCTCTCCAGGTCTAACTCAAGGAAAGCCTTTGCTCCCATCCATGCTGGGGAATGCACGCAGTGGCTCCCGTCTGCCCACTCCCCAAGGAGACGCCCATAGGTATGTGTGGAGAGCTTTTCCTTTCCTGCTCCAAACTGCAAATGTTTAAAGGGGAAATCTTTTCCTAAGAGGCAACTGGGAAGCTCAAAGTACAGGAGAGAAGATGGGCATTTGATTCCAGTGTGCTGTGCTGATGCTTCTGCCTCCCTGTACCCCAGTGTTGCTAAGCTATGGTGTTATGTTCAAAGCTATCTGTAGGCACACAAGCCCTTTGTTCCACAGGGCAGCTGAGTCTCTCTAACAGAGAAAGAACAAACTGATCCTAGACAGTCTTGGTGACTTAAAAATCATCATCAATATAAATGCTGAATCCTTCCTGTAAAACTGTTTTTGTCTATGGCACACAGGAAGGCAAAAAGCAAAACCTAATCAGGCTGCTGCTCTTGTGGTGGTGAGGATAGTCCCTTTGACTGCAAATAAAAGCTTCTACCACAAACTTAAAACAGTCAGACCAACAAGTCCTTAGCACCACTTCCAGGGTATCTTCTGTGGAAACATCTTACTGCTGCACACGTGCTCGATAAATGAGTGACATGCATGTGCACACATTCCACAGATGACACCCCTGTTTTACACACAGGGACACCTTTTGTTTCTGTGCTGTCCTGCTGTATGCATCAGGTACTGTAATCAGTACTAAAAAACAATGTGAAAAAACAGGCTTTGTGAAAATAAAAATCCTTGAAATAAAAATGAAGCTGTTTAACACCATAAGCACAAAATATGATTTGTAGCTGACACTGCAAATACATCTTCAAGTATTAAAAATAAGTTGCCATTTAGCATAGCAGTATGTATTTCTGTGCAGAACCCCCAAAGCTACGCAAACTACTTAGACTAAAAGGAAAGAAATAAACAGTTATTATACGCTTCTTCCCTTACACAGTTAAATGCAAATTCTCTCTTACAGTCATATTCCTGCTATCTCCCAGCACACACAGCTGATACGCCACCTACTGCAAACCCAAGCTGACAGTCGGAGCAATGCGAGCAGCATTTCCATTCCAACATCGAGCTGGAGCTGAATAAAGGTGCTTTTTAATAAGAAACATCCTTCTTGCAAGCTGACAAGAGCAAAGCAGGATAGCTGCATTGTTGTCCTAGCTTCAATAATGGAGAGAAAAGCAAGCAGGAGAGAAAATGAATGCGAAGAAAAAAACAGCAACTCTGAAAGCTCTGAGCTAGACAAGGACTATAAAACGTCTCTGATTACTCTGAATGTCGGTGGTTACCTATATATCACACAAAAACAGACACTAACCAAGTATCCAGATTCTTTTCTGGAGGGGATCATAAATGGAAGAATAATGTGCCCATATGATGCAGATGGTCATTATTTCATAGACAGAGATGGACTCCTTTTCAGACACATCCTCAACTTCCTACGGAATGGAGAACTTCTTCTGCCAGAGGGGTTTCGAGAAAATCAACTTTTGGCACAAGAAGCTGAATTTTTCCAGCTTAAGGTACTCTCAGAGGCAGTGAAATCAAGGTGGGAGAAGGAACAGCTAGCATCTCGAGAGACTACTTTCCTGGAAATAACTGACAGCCACGACC
Organism: Muscicapa striata striata; assembly: GCA_030060385.1. Lineage (NCBI taxonomy): Eukaryota > Metazoa > Chordata > Aves > Passeriformes > Muscicapidae > Muscicapa > Muscicapa striata. The sequence goes on along the minus strand of JAREIS010000016.1, from coordinate 7,153,824 downwards.
GTTCACAAGGACTTAGAATCTTTTGTAATGCTCCTGAATTCATTGCAAAAATAAAATCCAGAATTGTACTGGTGTCCAAAAGCAGGCTGGACGGATTTCCAGAGGAGTTTTCAGTATCTTCAAATATTATTCAATTCAAGTACTTCATAAAGTCCGAAAACGGTACACGATTGGTACTGAAGGAGGACAACACCTTTGTCTGCACCCTGGAAACTCTTAAATTTGAGGCTATAATGACGGCTTTAAAATGTGGATTTAGACTGCTGACCAGTCTGGACTGTTCAAGAGGGTCGATTGTTCACAGTGATGCACTGCATTTTATCAAGTAATCACAAAGGCAAAGGAAACGAGCACGCAGCCAGTAAACCTCCTTGAACTGCAGCCTCCTGGCATCACAAATGATGCATCTAACTAGCCCTGTACCACAGAGCTCAGCTGCTAATCAACTGATGTGAGCTAATGGTATGTAAATCTCATAATGACATCTATCTCTGGCTTACTTAAGCTGAATGAAAATTTTATGCCTGAATTTAACAAGAATTATCTGCTAACATTGTAAACACAAATGGAATGCTTTATGCTCTTTGTAATATGTTTTCTCAATGCTGTCTTTCAACCAGAGAGTCTAGCTGAATTTTTGTGTACCTGTGTGATGAATGTGCATATACCTAACTGCTCTGCTGAACAGCAGTGAGAGTATTTTCATATAATAAGCAGGCTTAAAGTATGTTTTGCTTATAACAAATTCAGAATGGATTTTAACCGGAATAAATGATTTTGACTGTTCATTAGTGTTTATGGTAATCTGTTGTACTGAATTTGCAAAAAACAGGATTACAAGAGAGTTTAAAATAGCTAACTTAATTTTTAAGTTTAATGGCTTCTCAACTAACTTAATCCCAAATTTATACCATACTGCTACACTAACAGGAATTGCCAGAAACACGTAAACCAGCAAAATAATGCTGGAGAGGATTAATTTTATTACAGGAATTGGGTCCAATCTGCAGAGTATTAAATTTTCTAATCATACATACATATCAAATAGCTAACAAAAGTATTTGACATTAAGTTTAACATAACAGGTTTCCAGTAATGGCATCCTACAATGCCACAGTCAGTATTTCTAGCAATCATTTGTGCTCATAAGGACAGGCAATGAACAGAGCCCTTGCTTTGCACAGTGACTTAGTAAATGCAATGAGTACTATCAGTTCTGAACAGACCACCTGCTGGCATTAAAGACTATTCACCCTAATAAATACCTTCATTCTCCTCATCTCCACTATTTATCAAATCTTAATTTACATTTTAAACAAAGTTTTAATAGTTTCTATACAACAACTGTAACTAATTTAAACACAAGCATTACAAACCAGTCACTTCACAGAAGCAAACTGAAAAATCAGCACAAAAGGCAAGAAGAAGCAGCACTAACTCTAAGCTTTGTCATTGAAACCAATCATCATTCAGAGCTCATATGAACCCAAAATTCAAGTAAAATTCTTATGAAGAAAGAAAAAAACCAACTAAGTAGTTCTCCCAAAACATCGATTTTGTACAGGAAAAAAATAATGTCAACAAAAGGCAGTACAATCTACACTACAAGTGACAACCAAGGAAAACAGCTAACACAAGACAGGCTGAGAACAGCTGTGGCTTGGATTTTAGGGGGAACAAATCAATCCTTAGTGGCAAGGGCTAAGAATGCAAATTCAAGGTCCACTTATCCCTCAACATGAAACTCTTTTTCACTTTTAACATACAACAGGTGTTGCTAACTAGGTCCCTTGCTAGAGATGAATTAACACAGCGATGCTGCATGTCCAGACCAGGCAGCAGTGAGTAAAACACATTCCAATATGATTTTATCAAATGGGAGAATTCAACCTCTCCGGAATACTCCATCAGAATGAATCCACTGTCTAGAAACAATGAAGTTTTCTATCTAGCACTCATGTTACAGACTCACAGTTCATAAAAAATGTGGTTCTATAAAAGATAGGATTCTAAGTGGAAATTTTTCAGACTCTAACGTTTAAAAATCATCACTTTACATTTCAGGCATACAAGAACTGTCCATGTATCCCAAAACTTCTCTGAATTTGTCCAAATGCATCATTCACACATAAAAGACACACAGTAAAATACTATTGTTTACATATGCCACCAGCATGTGTCATCTTCTCTCCTCCCCCTCCAAGCTATTTTCAAATTGATGTATTAAAAAAATCCTCATCAACCACTAATCTTGTGCTTATAAGAATCTGTAGGACTTCTGTGAAAAGCAAATGTAAAAGTTTCCCTAAAAGAAATACAAAATCCTGTTGATCTTCAAAAACAAGAACTAGAAACACAATCACACGGAACAATTACATGAAAAGTCCTTTGCAGACACAATTCTCAACATGAGCAAGATAAAGTGGTGAGACAATCTAAAAAAGCTCCATAATAAAACTACATAAAACTACAAGTTTTAAAGCAGTGTGCTCACAGTGCTGTCAAACACACAGACTGCATGAGCACAAAGTCTGGAGGAGGCTGCTGCTCCTGGGATGTCAAATCATCCATTTGCATTTAAACACTTTTGATTATAACCTTCATTCGTCCTGGGTCTTTGACTGAGATTTAAAATGTAATTGCAGCTGAAAAGAAGGACAGCAAAAACCAATTTTTATTTCAAACAATTAATATATGTTAATTAAAATATGTTGCGGTTGCTCGCCTTTCAGTTGAGCTCTTAGGATGCCAAACACCAAGAAATCAATTCTTAGCACTTCCCTATCAAAAGGCAGCACCAGTTTCTTATTGGAGTATGAGTTTTGCTCATGAAAAATCAGTAGAGAATTTGATGGGTCTGCATTTGTTGTACAAAATACTTTCAGTATTTCAGTCACAAATAACATGGAAATCATCTAAAGCATCTTTAAAGAATATTCTATAGCTATTCATAAAAGATTTCTTTGCCAGGCCTTTGGTTCAGAGCATCTACTGCCGTCTCAACCTACAAAAGAAAACTTGGAGAAAAAGGGTTTTTTAAGTGAAAAAATGTATCTCTCTAACCATTATTAAATAGTTTGGTTCATTTATTGCGGGTTGGTTTATTTGTTTAAAATTCAATTATTCATTACCTTACATAATTTTAATTGGATTTTTTTGTATATTTCTGTGTAAGTAACACTGACATCTATGGCATACATGTAAAGTCATCTGCTGCAACACTAACTTTAATCTTATTTCTTTTCCCTTTCTCATGAGCAGTAATGCATTTCTGCAAGTGTTAGAGTTTGAAATTTTTACGTTACCTCTGATCGAAGGCACCTCACTCAGCTCTTTGAATTACACATCAGAAAGGAACAGAAAAGAGGTAAAAAAATTAATTCCCTTCCCTATACAGAGGAAAGAAGTCCACAACTGTCTTGAATCATGCCATATCAGCTACAATTAGACACTTCAAACTAGATATAAACTTGAGCAATTTTTCAGGGCAAGAGTGTTTTGCTTTGGTACATGAACAAAAAGACCACATAAAATCTCAATACTGTGAATGTTTCTTTTGTACTCCATAAACATACTAAATATAACATAAATATATTTAGCATACGTTCAGTCAGTCAGGTGGATATTTGTGTTCCACACAGTAGGATGAGCCAGAAAAAGCACCCAGTCCTGCATCAGTTACCTTTTCTGTCTTTTCTTTAAAGTTGGAAATTTCATATTCAGTAACTACCATGACAATATGAAAGTTGCAAAATCAAGTGCTTAAGTCAGAAATACCCAGAGTTGTTCTAACAACATTAACATTACTTAGTATATGATGTGCATGCAAAATATTTCAATTCTCCTTTCTCTCATTAAGACTTTGCTCACAACAAACTTACTAAAACTGTCCTATAAGAGAATCAGGAAGGAATGACAATTTCTGTAATTTCTCAGATGATCTTGAACTCCTCCAGTAGGAGCAAGAAGGAACTTCCTCCCACTTCCCCAAGGAGGCACTTAACCTGCTCCCAGGCTTGGTCAGCTCTGCTTGCCTCCCTGTCTATTTTGTCAGGTGAGAAAAGGGGTCACACCAAGCAGAAAGGACAGAGGCAACTGAAGGCAGGACTAAATTCCATCAACTACAAAAAAATGTCCTTGCCCCTTAATTTCTTAATGACTGCTCATGGAAAAATATAAACAGCTGCCAAACCAATCAAAATACTGACAACTGGATGCCCATCTTTCCCCAGTGGTAGAGGAGAAGCCACAGACTCTATCACACTTGGCAGTACACTGGCATTTTATATATGGATTTCTATATAACTGGATTTCTATAAGAGAATTAACAAGTGGCTGCACTATGACAGACTAAAGCCTGCTTTAGCCCAGTTTTTCCTAGTGACTGGGAATGGTTCCTAAACCCAGAGACTTCATGTCTGGGAGAATCCTCATTTTTGATCCTTTGACCCTCCAATTCCTTTCCTTGTCTTGTTCTCTCCTCCCATCATACAACTGTTCTCCATTTTTGTTTCACCATAACACTTCCTTCCACCAGACCAGTTGTGGGGCTTTGTCAAAAATGCCTAGGAAATAATAAATACTGGGAAAAACATATACAATGCCTGCTCAAAGGATTTCTTCAGTCTCTAACCACTTACTGCCCAATGACTTCTAGAGTCAGATGTGGTTTCTGGAAGTAGTCTTGATGGTGTGAAATACAAAGGCTGCAAACAAGGTCAAATTGCAGCTCCAATTCTGTACCTTCAGTACTGACTCACCCACAGACCAGTTTCACAGCCTCATAATTGCACTATTGATATTCCAAAGGCTCATGTGTTATTTTTTTATTTTTTTGCATTTGTACCTACTACAACTGTTTAAGTGACATCAGGTCACTTCTTTTCTACAGTAAAGGTAAAAATGACATCATCATTTGCAGAAAATTGGTGGCATTGTTATTTTCACCTCTTAAAAGCATTACAAGGTTTCTACTCAGATGAGAAGAGGTTAAGAAAATTATCTTCTTCCTTCATTCCTCATTAGTATACAAACAGAATAAGGGCAAGCAACAAATAATACAATTTAATAAGAGCAGTGTCTAATCCATTCATTTATTTGTGTAGAAGGGTGATGTTGCCCTAATGTTGCTGACTGATAAATCAGGATAGGGAATGAAGAGCACAAGTTCACTTGGGTCTGTCACAAAATAAATACTATTTTCCTAGGCTGGATCATCTTTGTTAAATAACTATTACATAAACCTAACGCTGCCTGGTGCCCTGCAACACAGTAGATTGACAGGAAAGTGGCTACTAGTTAAAAAATGAAGGAATCCTTATATGAAGAGAGAGGCTTGCATAATTTACTGTGTTGAAACAAAATTATTAAGTAAGGCACAAAAAATTAGGACCAGAAAAAATAACATTTTGGGGTTTATTTACATTTGTAATAGACATTGTGTAAGTCCTATGTATTGGTATATCACAGAGAACGTTGTCTCAAAACATTGCCTCTGTAAATCATCATCACGCCCAATAAAATGCCAGAAAACAAGCAGCATGGCAAGGGCTGGGGAAGGTAGGAGGAAGATGTATGATGACACCTGAGGAACGCAGATGAGCAAGCACTCCGAAAAAGAAACTGCGGCTGCCTTTCTTTCTGAAATGGCGTAATATTCTGTACAACTAGACAGTTGATTTTTTTTCTCCAAAAATGTTGGTAGTAGGAGTACCACACACAGCTAATGCAACAGTCTCCCAAGAAGCTGTTTCTATCTGTGCTGTTCAAAGCTGGTACAATAATTATAGCTTTAAACAGCAGCTACTCATTTAAAACACCATTACGACACGATGATATGCAAGCTCAACAGGCTAGGATTTCAAAACCAAGTTGTTAGAAGATGACTCCTATAAATTGAGTCATTCTGAATGTCTGTAAGCTTCTCCTGATAATGCTAAAAAATTACCACAACGTTGCCTTGTTCGTTGGTGGTGTGACTTTGGGGGATATAACCTTGGTTTAAACACAGCTCATGAAAGCCATCATCTTTCTGGGCATTAAAGGGGGATTCCACTAGATCCACCGCAAGCATTATTTCAGTTTTGTCAAAAGCTAGATCTTTACACTTTTCCAGGATACATCTTTTTTTTTTCCGTTGATATCACCAAACTTTTAGTAGCAGCTTTGTTCCAGGTATGGAAAGCCTGCTCTAACCAAAGCACGAGGTCTTCTTGTTCACAGCTCCTGAAGAGAGATTTGGCATCCTGTTTAAGGGGGTGGCACTTTACCAGCAACAGAAACACATCAAGGAGATGAGAATTCAGATTTAAAACCCAAGGCTGCTTGCCAGGGGAAACGCCCCAGGCAGGTGAAGTTCCAAGAGGCTGGCTAGAGTCTGGAATCAGATGCTCAGAGAAATTTGCGGTACTGGACTGCCCCAGCTGTGAGAATGGGGAGGGAGAAGTGTGGTGAGAGAGCCCATGAGCACTATGAGATGAAAAGAAAGGGACCCAGTGTCACTTAGTGTCAGCTGAGGGTTTTGGTTTTGTGATGAAGACAGATGCCCACACAGTGCAACACTGAGGTTATACAATACAAGTAATGTCTAATAATCCTGAAACTAATAAATAAATACTGGGGGGAAATTCTTTAAAAATTCTCTTTTTGCTTTTCATATGCCAGCTTTCAAAGAGGCAATTTTTTTCATTGTAGCAGAAGTCAGAGGAATTAACTTTTTTTAAATTGTTAATAGAAAACTTCAAGCTACAAATCTCCTGCTGCAGCTCCACAGAAAGCTATTTGTTAGCTCCTAGGAGGTAACTACACTGTACTACAGTGAACAGATAAAGTGAAAAAAAACCCCACAGGTCAGAGGTGGATACAGACTCTCTCAACTAGGAAGAAAAAATAAGCAAACAAACTAGCAATGAACAGGCTAAGCATGAAAAATGTAAACAGAATGAGCAGCTGTAACACCAAACACAGTCATTTATTGCTTCTCTACTACTTAAAAAAAGGCCTTTGGCAAGTATTAGGAATAAAGCAGTACATGTTCTCAGTGCTGAAACTGGTAATCTCAGAGGAGACAAATTAAAGGTCCTGCCAGCCAGGTTGATAAGAATCAGCTAAAGAGAGGAAAATATACTCTTGAGGTTAGAAGTCTTATCACTACTAACATTATCTAAGGCCTGCAGCACTGCCAGGTCTTGTGACATTTCCAACACATTTTCCAAAATGAACAGTAAATAAAGTTCTTTCCCAACAGGGCAGAAATCTTATGCCTTCCCATACGATGATAAAAGTCCATTTCTATAACTTTTCTGTCACACCAAGATTATGATTTCTGGGTTTGCCCACAGAGTTCCCTCAGACAACCTGCATGAGTAGGACAATATGCTGTAGCATGGCTACGCAGTGCTCCTGCATCACCACTGCTATTGGAAAGATGCTGGGGCTGGAAAAGCCTGACAGTCAGAAAGAGCACAAAATGAGCTTTGCTAGATTGTTTCCAGACTCAAGCATACAGAAAGCTCACATCCTCCAACTGCACTACTGCCTCCAGTGTTCTTGCAGCTGCAGTTACCAAAAGCAAAGATAAATGACTACACACAATCTTGGAAGAGCTGATCTTACCTTTGCTTTAATTGCTTTTCCCCAAAAAAGTTATTTCCAGGGTTAAAAAGAAGAAACTTTTAATTAAATATCCCTGGTGGAAGCTGTGTAACAACAATATAGAGCTGGGGGAAAAAAAAGGCAGGTGGGAGAAAGGGAAATAAAGAAACCTAAGGATAGTAGCCATGTATGATTCTCCTACTGGGTATGCATCCCAGTGTTCACCTGGCTTTTGTGGCTTGGAGTCTCTCAAATCAGATGTCTGCTTGATCTCAGTCCCCTTAGGTGGTTTTTGGTTGATCAGCAGCTCAACATAACCCAGAAATGAGAGCTCACAGCCCAGAACGTCAATCGTATTCTGAGCTGCATCAAAAGAGGAGTGGCTAGCAGGGTGAGGGAGGGGATTCTGCCCCTCCTGAAATCCCATGCAGAATACTGCTTCCACTTCTGGAGCCTCCAGCATAAGAAGGACACAGCCCTGCTGGACATGTCCAGAGAAGGGTCACAAAGGTGATCAAAGGGCTGGAGCACCTCTCCTATGAGCACAGGCTGAGAGAGTTGGGGTTGTTCTGCCAGAAGAAAAGAAGGCTCCAGGGTGACCTTAGAGCACCTTTCAGAACCAAACGGGCACTACAGGAGAGAGACTTTTGACCAGGGAATGTAATGATAGGATAAGGACAAAGGCTCCTCAAAAAAGGGCAGATTTAGATTATATATTAGGAAGAAATTCTTTACTGTGAGAATGGTGAGACACTGGAACAGGCTGCACAGAAAAGTGGTGGACACTGCATCTCTGGAAGTATTCCAGGCCAGGCTGGATGGGGCCCTGAGCAACCTGGTCTAGTGGAAGGTGTCCCTGCCCATGGCAGGGGAGTTGGAACCTGATAATCTTTAAAGTCTTCAAGGCAACCCAAACTATTCTATCATTCTACGATCCCTCATATCCCTTTGGTCTCCTCTAAGGTTGTGTCAGCCTTTAGTAAATACCACCTTTATGTCCACATCTTCTGTCAAGGAATTCAGTTACATTCTGAGTAAAGAACCACCTCATTTTATTTACTTTGAAACTCCTGCAAGCCTTACGTCTCTTACATGTCAGTCCTGCACTGGCCAAGACAGAAAATATTTTATTTTCCTCTGCCCCTTTGATACATCATTCAAGGCTCTGCATTTGCAACACTCCAAAAGTCTGAACCCATCAAATGTGATCATGCTGGTAGGTGGGTGAACTGCAATAATCAGCGAAATACCTCATAAAAGACAAACACAATTTGGGAAGTCACGATCTGCAATGCCTGGCGTGGCTAAGATTCCTGGGATTCCTCAAGAGTCATAAGGAAAACCAAGAACTCTGGTACAAGCCAAAAGCACACTTCTGTTTAGTTCAGTACTTCTACAAGCTGAACATGGACATCCTAGAAGGACAAAATATGGTCATGGGATTAACTGCCATTGTTTTATATCAGGTTCTGTTCTCAGGAGAGAAACAGTATGACAAGTACATTAATTTGCTCAGACATACATGTTAGACTATTCATACTAAAATAAATATACTAAAATATACTAAAATAAATAGCCAGACTCTAAGAACATCAAGGACATTTATGCAAATTCCCAAAAAATTTAACTCCAGTTAGTGCTGACCTACATTAAGTCTGCATCCTTTTGCTATTCTACCACTGCATCTTCCCTGTTCTTCCACAATATTTATTATAACCAGAACCATAGGCCTTGACTACATATACCTTAAAGCAGGAATCATTGCTTCTTTATGTGTTTCAATAGCTATAAATGGTGTCTCACACTGATTATGGCTCCTGAAAAGCTACTGGGAAGCTTGTATTTTAATTTATGTTGTATTTATCTGCCAACAAAGCCTATTATATTTCCAAGAAAAAAACTATTTCTGTGTCTTGAAAATGGCAGAACCTGCATCTAAATTATCTCAACACTGAGTTGTAAGCTAGTATTTAAATTAAAAGTTACTTTTTTATTCCTCCTGACAATGATTTTTCAGTTAGATTTTCACTTTTGAAGTTTAATTAATGTATGTTAACTGCTTGAAAGAGGCTAAAACCAAATGTTCATTTTGTAGCTTTATACCATCCCATGTTATACTATAAAAGTGTCTTTACCAAAAATTGCTGATTTTATCACACAGAGTCCAGTGGTTATCATCATGTTTACAATGAATTTCAAATATTCCAACACACGCATAATCAACATGTGAATTCTTTTTTTTACTACAGTATCACCAAATTAAGGAAGCGGTATCTACAAACAGTTTGAGTTTGTATATTTGTGTCTGCAGTCACACTCATACACTCACAATTAATACTAAATTCACCCTATACTGTCTGTCTACATGGCCAAATGTTGGGCAACATTATATACTCAGTTGCTGCCCATGCAGCTTCCATATAATGCACTTCCACAAGGACAGCACCTAATTACATTTGCCCTTGCGTGAAAATGCATTTCTTTACTGTATCATTCTCAGCAGACTACATAGGCTCAGAGCAGCAGCTTATGATTATTTTTATTTGAAGGGGAGCAGGTCACACTTTATACTGGCACAAATGCTTGGTTTTCACAGCTTCTGTCACCACTGACAGCACTTTCAGGTAGGTGCAAGCAATGCCATAAACAAACAAGAGCCACATGCACATATTTGGATTTAAATTGCCTGCTCATCCTCATATAGGACCAAGCAAAGCCAATCCTCATTTCTCTTTTCCTTTAGCTTAGTGTGTCATTTGCTATGCTCCTTTCACTTTTAGCATAAACCAGCCTTCAGGCACTAAACAACACCAGCTGAATCACCAAGCACTGTTTATCACAAGCTCTAAACAAACAGGATTTCTGCATGGAAAAACTGATCTAAAACAATAAAATGCAAAATGAACTCAAATATAATTTAAAGAAACTTGTCTCACGTGTATCTTGATTCCTGAATATTTTGACTGTAAACATCATTCGAGATATTATGGGTACTAAAGATTTTACACGGGCTCAACCAACAGGGACACTTGGTACAAGAAAAATCCATGAGGTCCTGTTAAGTAAAACACCATCACTTCTGGTTCTGGAACTCCCTGAGCTGTGAATCATTAAAGGGGGAAAGAAGTTGGAGCAGGTTGCCCAGAGAGAAGGCAGATGCTCATCTCTGGAAACATTCAAGATTAGGTTGGACAGGTGTCTGAGCAACCTGTTTTAGTTGAAGATGCTCCTGCTCACAGCAGGGGTGCTGGCTAGATGAGCTTTAAAGGTCCCTTGCAAACCAAACTTTTCTATGATTCTACAAGAAATATCTTGGGGAGGGGTACCATTGTGCTTCTAGACTGCTCTTACACTCATCTCAAGGTATCTGCTGCTGACCACCACTGAGGACAGGACACCAGCCAGGTGATCTTTAGCCTGATCCAGGATCACTCAGTCTCTCTCAAACAGAATCATGTAGAGTAGCAATACTATTATGGCTTTTCTAGATGGTTTACAACTATCCAACAATAAATGTGATTAAACATGTCATACGCAATACTAAGGATTTTCGACATAAATCCTAAAGTTTGACAGCATCTTACCAATGTAAAAATTTTTTAAGGACGTAAATCAAATGGTTTCTGAATGTCATATCTCATTTACTTTCTTTACTTACTAACTATGAACAAACCTTGTGTATTTTATTTCAGTAAGATCTAAAAAGATCTTGTTATGCTAACATGCTAAATAAATACATGAAAGACATCATCTTTGCCTCAAAAGTACTTGATACAGGCCAAGAAACAGTAGATTAACAGAAAAATTGAGTACTAAATAACCTGAATTACCTGAGATGTAGTTTGGAAAAGGTCATCTGAGTTCCACAATGATTTTGAGAAAAAAAGTGAATAAGCAAATAGTAAAACTGATGGCTGTGAGTCCTCCTTTACATGCCCCAGGGTAACCAACTACCATCACTCAGAGAGTGAATCCATAACCACTTTGATTCCATCAAATGGGTTTAGAACTCGTCAGCATATGTAAACAGCTCATACCATAAAGTAATTCATTCTTCTGGCTGAAGCAGAAATACAAACAGCTAAACACGTGGCCATCTTACACAACATTAGCAGAACACAGAGGAGGCACCAAGTGAAGAGCAGACAATTCAACCATTCAAACACAAAACAACACAAAGCAAACCACAAAAGCCAAGCAAAACCAAGAGTGCACCCTTACACTTAAAAAACCAACTAAATAGAAGTATCAAAATTCTGATTCATTTTAGCAGTTAAAATCTCATTATCTGATTTACACAAGACACTGCACAGCAGTGAATCTCAGTTTTCAAGACGTATAAAATACCAGTCTCTAGGAAGTAACCCTTCTCACCTTAAAACTGCACCACTATTCATGCAGAATCAGAATGAGCAGGTTTTACCAATTAACTGAGAAGAATTGCAAGCTATAAAACACACCTTGGATTCAGTACAAGTCTGCAGACCACAACATTCCTAACACCAGTCTTCTGACATGCTTAGGCCAGTGCAATAGAAGAAACCTCCATTTTACAAAAAATTTCCTTCTACAGAAAACACAACCCAAACCTACTTCTAGCCAGACACAAACTAAATACTTTTGACAATATTTGATGCTGAAATGCAATTCAAAGAAATCAGATATTAGAAAAAGCAGACAACTCCATGCTGAAGTGTCCAAAAAGTACTTTCAAGAAGACATTTTAAACACCCACTAGCATTAGACTTGTGTTTAGGAAATGCTTTTAAGAACAGTAGAAGCTTGAAATTTTTTCACATCTTTCACATGAGCCATCTCCTACCTGTGCCATTACCACTTAACAAGTGCCACTCCAGTCCCAGTACTATTTGATCCAAGTGTATCAAAGATAATCCTACTTTTATGGACTATTTTTATGAGTGCTTAGTTTATGCAATTGGAATCAAATAACAAAAGATCTGGAAATGTATTATAAACTTTCCAATCAAAAGAAAAGAATTCAAACTAAATGTAGACCAAAAAACAAAAAAGGTTGAGAAATAAATTTAAAAATCTAAAACAACATTGCAAAGAACATTACATTTCTAAGACTCTCCCTCATCATTTTATTCCCCTTCTTTTAAATAAAAATATTAATAATTTAAACTTTTGGGCACAGCAGATAAACCGTTTATGAAGTTATTCTTTCATGTCATGATAGTCTACAAAATATAACAAAAAAGACACTTATAAAAAAAATATACCAAGTACTTAAGAAGCAAAAACTCAAAATCTGCAGTAATAAGTAATTTCTTAAGTGCTTCAAAAAAAGTGTCTGTACTCACCAGCACTGCCACTTTCTGATTTTTCTTCTGATTGGTTTTCTGGAAAAAAAATAAACAGAAAAGTAATCATAATGTTTCTGATTATTTGAAATTACATTTAATGACTGAGTTGCAAAGTAAATAATAAATTATTACATAATCAAAATCAATGTATTTGATTAATGTTCATAAATATACCTTCTGAAGAATAATTTGCTACCAGAAGCAACAACAAGAAAAAGTCCTTTAGTGCCCAAACTCATAACTTAAATGAGAGAACTCTATTGCACCTCTGTCTGAGCTCTGTGAGAACAAAGGTACACATTTATATAAAATCCGTAGTAGGATTATGCTCAAGCAATGTACATTGTTCATTTATCTCACTGGCCAGTCTAGACAAACAAATATTTTTATATATTACAAAAATAATCAAGGTTCTGCAAAAGAATATTCTTAACTGGCATTAGGCAAATTTTTGACTTCTTCTCTACCCTTTCTACAGGCCATGGAGGAATGCATTTCTTCAAGCTTTTTTCTCCCTGATTATTTGTCCTCAAATGGTACTATAGTCCATCAGTATTTTTTGTTAAGTTTTTGTATTTGTCAAGTACAATACAAACACATAATCAGAAACATCTCCTGTTCCATGTAGCTGAGAATCATAAGTATGCATGAAACAGACACAGTGTTGCAAAGTGACTTGCTAAAAAGTCATCACTCTGGTGAATGGCAGATGCAGATTCAGATTCAGAAAGAGCTTTCTGCAGAAAATTACTATCCCACATTTCAAGAAATGGCTGTCAGTAGACGTTTTGTGGTAACCTGAGCTGAAACCCCTACCAAGTCCTGTAAGATTAAGCCCCTCTATTAATTTGTCACTATTATATTTGACTGTTCCTCCTATATTTCTCCTTTTTCTGCATTCTCTGATGCAGAGAACAAAAAGAACATTTTCATCTCCCTGAAACACAGTTAGAAATGGTAAAACATACTTGTCCTTTGCTTTCAACTCAGGCAAGTTACAGCTGTCATTACAGGCTATTTACTTACAGGCAAGAGTGAATTACTGCTCTCAGAGGGTAATTCTCGAGTTCAGTTAGGTAAATAATTTCTGCCATTTACAGGCTGGGTATTAAAAGAACTGAAAACATGAAATATTTTAGAAAACCTTTTTCTTGCCACTGATTCTTGCTGGCTTTGAAGGTTCCTGTCCCTCCTTTCTCATTGACATGGCTTGAGAGCCTGAGGACTAAATGCAAACATAAAAGCCAGTATCTTACAGCTCCTTCTTTTTTTACACCAGGTGGTTGTCATTAGTCTTAGAAGATGAAGGCACCTGTTTTCTCTATGAGAAGCAATCATTATATGGCCCCTTCCCAGCTGTGAGTAATCATAAAGTGAGCAAAGACCCCTCCCAACTTTCAGACATACATTCAGAGTAGCCTGTTTGCACAAAACCAAGTATTTTTGTGTTGATGTCATTTTTATGCATATTTGGCATACTTATGGCATGATATAAAATAAATGCCCAACCAATACCCTAACTCAATTGTAGCTTAAAGAAGGAAACATTCAGTATACACACAAGAAGCAGACAGGATGAAATTAAGAACATATAAACATACAAAGATACTAACACCTATCTGAAGTGAGAAGTGAGATACAACTGGACTTTGAAGCTGCTCAATTTCAACTCAATTTCAATGGAACATGAGACCTACCTCACCAAAACTATTGCCAAAGACATGACACTTGAATATCGCTAAGAGCATCTATGATTAGCAATAAATGTCTCATGTGTACAGGGAAAGCGTGTGTGTTCATATCTGCCCTCAACAGCGGAGACAGAAAACAGACAAAATTCAAGTCTTGCAAAACAGTGGCATTTTTCTTCCTCAGACAACTCAGTTTTGTTATTATTAGATCACAAGTTCTGCTTTAAAAATCTTCTCAGCATTAATATAATGAAGAAGGTAAAGGAAGTTGTACTGTGTCTATTTAAAATGTTTCATTAATGCAGACTACAGCTTCTCAGCCTCCTCTACAACATGCAAGAGTTTATAAACATCATTGAAAAATGTCAACAGATTGGGGCTGGTTAGTTGGGGGTTTTCGTTGTTAGTGGGTTTTTTGCTGTCACTGTTGTAGTGGGTGGTGGTAGGGTGTTGGTTTTTACACGTAGATCAATGAGACTGAAAACAAAAGGTATTTTAAATCACTGAAGGATGCAAAAATACAATTCCCATAACACTGAACCCATTCTAACAGATATTTTGTGTGTTATATCCTTGACTGTTCAACTTTGTACAGGAATTAAAGTCTACAGTTTTATAACAGAAATTAAAATATAATTAGCTTATCCCTGCCAGCCAGCTGAACCTGCTTTACACTACTTTTTAAACACTCCAACAAGCATTGAAGTAATTAAATAAACATAATTTACATTTTTTGAGATGGAGAAGGAGTATAATGTAAGCAATTGCAATTGTTTTCTAAATGGATTGTACGTCTCAATTATACACATAAAATTTTAAGCCATCAAAATAATGTCTGTAATTAAACTAGCTTGAGCCACAAATTCTCTTTTTCTGATCAAGAGTTTCATCTTTATGATTCTCAAAAATATTTGGAAATTTGCATAAATGCCATGGATTTGAAAGGCTGCTGTTACTTTTATTTCTTTTGATCGTGAGGCTGCTGATAGGTTTTCCACTTCTGCTAACAGTCCAGAAAAGACTGAAGTACATAACAGAACAAAGAAGCATTAGGTTAGATCCCAAAACCTCCTGGAATATGTGGTTAAGTGACAGCCTGAACAGAAATAATTGGAAAGTACTGTTAACATAGACAGGTACACGTCAAAACTCCTCATCACGACTGCACTAAGATGGCAGAATAGTGAGGGTGTTTATTTCCTAAATAACAGTCTGATGAGGAATTTCAGAACTCAAATACTTATCTAATAGATTTGGAAACAGTATTCCAAGGCATCAAGATTCTGAGCACACTGTATTTTACTGAGAATAATTAAGTGTAATTAAAGAAGTAACTGCTTTAATGAAAGGTTTTTATTAGGGTTTGTTCGCTTCACATTTCTTTAATGGCTGGATATAGCTGATTCTTAAAAATACATATATACAAAATACAGAATAAAAGCCTCTGAATATTCATTTTCACTAGAATACAATTGGACTTGTATGTTATATGGTAGGTGTGATTCATGTACAAACTCAGAAAAGGTCCTTTCATATATGAGAAGCTGTATAAAGGAAAAAACCCCAACAATGCAAAACAATGGGAGAATTTTCAAGAAATGTGAGAATAAAGGAGCTGTTCTTGGGACTATAGGCAGAGTTACACGTATTATTGAACACGAACACAAAAAATAATTGGATGTCATTAATTGAACTTCTGAAGGAGAGAAGGCTCATGAAACTGAAGAAAAACAAAATATAAAAAGCCAGCAAAATATTAAAAACCAGCACTGTTTCATGCTGTGAAGCATGAAACAGTGAGACAATCCAGGCATGAACGCTGCTCAGAAGCAAAGCTCTAGTATGTGTTCTGTCAATGGAATGTTCTGAACACTTTTTACTTTCAGTAAGATGGAAAGAGCATGAAAGAATAAATTTAAAGATGCAAAAATAGACATTACGGCTATCCCACTTACGAAGGGGGAGTTGTGAAGATATAGCCAAAATTTAAATAAAATGAATCATCTCATCCAACTTTACAGAAATATCTTATACTTTATTTGTGTCTACAGTGTAAAATCTTCTCCTCTACCCATCACTCCTTTACAGTCTGGGATGCAACTGTCTGCCAAGATCTGTGTTTTCACAAGTCATATAAGTAGCACATTTTTCCAAAAACCAGTTCAGTAAGAAACTTTTATCATTATCTCTAACAAAGCTGCAATTTTATCTATATTAAGATCCAGCAAACCTAAACTATGTGCTGGCAGAAAAATTAAGCATCAAGCAATTAAAGCAGTTAGGGAAGTAACATATAATCATAATCAGAAAAGTCTGCAGTTTAATGTTTAACAAAAGTGTCTTCCCATTCCTTCAACCAAGAAAGAAACTGTTAAATTGCAGTATTATCTTATACTAGGGTGTCTGTCAGTGGGAAGCTCAGAAAACAATTTTAACCAAATATACCCTATGTATCAGGCCCATTAATTGCCACTAGATCATTTCTAGCTATATGCACACAGGAAGAATTCATTTTGTTCAATAAGACACATTAAAATATATGCAAAATCTTCTGCTTTTCACCAGCCAAGAAGCCACAGCTATGATAGCTGATGACAAAGATAAGATAAAATGACTGGAAGCACAAATAGCATTGTAGCATAGCAACTGTTGATGTACATATGGTGATGTTTATGGAACAGAATGTAGTTCATATTTAATGCAGAAATAATACCAAAACCAGCCTAGACAGCAAGACCTAGACAGTAAGAGACAAGTGTGCTTCAGATCCCTCTGCAGACATGATGGAAGCCATGCTTCCCACCAGCTTTGCTGCAATCAAGCTCAGGAACGCCACCACAGTGATCTGCTCCACAATGAAAGCAACGCAATGTCCACGGGTGAAACAGCCTTGCAAAAGAACTAGGGAGATACTTTGCAACTACCATCTTCAGAGTACTCAGCATTGTTCACTGGGGTTATTTCAAAATACAGAAAAAGGGAAAGAAAAGAAAATAAATGGGAGAAATCCCAGAGCTAATCCCAACAGAAGACGCAGCATGTGTGAAAGCCAGCACAGGCCAGATTTTTAACAGTATCTGGGACCAAGCTTCCTATCAGCTCAGATACACATGGCAGAAGAGCAAGAAACTGCAATTCATTACATTTTGGGCACAACAAATTGCACCTTAGAAGAGCCTACTGCTGTCCATTAACAAATATGGGAGCACCAGAGATGCAGACATTTACAATGAAAGAACGAAAGGATTTCTTCCAACACTACAAGTGGGAGAAGCAAGTTCAGTTAAGACAAAGCAAAACAAAACCCATAGAAAATCCATTCAGAAGACTAGAAATTACATCATGCAGAAAATATTAAATTACTTGTCAAATTTGATCTTTTTAGCTTGCTCTAAATGACCTGATGAGTCAGATGAAGTGCTGAATTATCCAGAATATATAAACTGCCTACAGCATCTTCCAAGATCACAGAATATTTCAGAAAAGCCATCAAAAAGACAGTCACTACAACATAAGGATCCCAGAGTCAAAGGACTACACAGAGAATAGATCTTAGGACATTCAATGTGCTCAAAAAAAGGATGGAGGAGGCTACAAATCATAAATCCACAACCAAACAAAACTCCACCCTGTACAAAACAAACCCAACTGCTTTACACCATTTGCTCTGGTTGATTTAAGTCAGTCCTCAATATGGGTATTGACTGACAGCAAGTGTTCATTAAGCTCTTTTTTATCCTAATTCCTCAACTGTACCCTTCTAGATGACATCTGCAGCTCCATACCAGCTTAATCTTTGTCCCATGGTTCAAACTGACATATTGCTTGTGTTACGTGGTGCAGTTTAAAAAAAAGAAAAGGAACAAGATGCTTTTCAGAAAAAAATATGCTAATTATAATATGAAGACTAACACTGTCTGTGAACCTAGGAATGAGTGAATTTCAATTTCCTATTACTGCCTTACTGTGGATTGGCTGATGTGCAAAGATAAGAAAGTTTTCATTGAGTGCTTTTCCATGGTCAATATAGTAGGTTTTTTCCATGGGGATTTTCTGGCATCCAATACAGCAGCAGATTTTCTTTCAGTTGGGACATCTGTACAATCCACTCTTCAGACACCTGTTTTCCCACTGGCCATAATTCACTGTGAAATTTGTTGAAAATGGACATGCAGCTCAAAACATGCCCACACATTTAAGCAAGAGTGTAACCTCAGAAACATGGCGCCTGTAAGGAATCTGACTGGAATCTGGACTATTTGTGTCATGTTCATTTTTAAAAGCAAAAAAATAGTCAAGCAAGAAAGCACAAAAAAGTATATTTTTGATTGTATTGTCACTGTACCAACTTCAATGCAACAGCAAAATTAAATCGGTTTCAGGAAAACTCATTGATTGCATGTTATGCTTGCTAATCTCAAATAAAAACAACTGTGACTGGATCTACTCTTATTCAGTGCTTCATCCCAATCATTTCTCATTTAACTAACTACTCTTTGCTCCCAGTTAATATAACAATTTCTATTCAGTAAATCCATGGCCCACAAATAACTTTTTCTAGTTGCTAGGAAATGCAAAATTTTTAACTGATTAAATTTAAAAAATGAACAGAGGGAAAATCAGCATTCTTATAAAATTATATTCACAGCAGACACCAATTCACAGAGGAAAAAAACCAAATACTAGTTCATGCAAAAAATACACGGGAACACAAAAACATGTTTTTTCAGTCAAAACCCTAAAGGAGAATGCACACAATGTACTGCACTCTGTATTGCATTCCACATTCCCTCTGCTCTCTCCAGCAGACTCAGAGCTGAAATGTACATGGTAACCCCGGAGAACTTAAATCAGTTGCTTGATCACACCAAGTAAACAGATAGACAAAAAAATTACAATTGTGTTATCTATGCAGAAAACAGCAAAACAGCCAAAATCTGACTTACAAGTCTTTTGTCTTTTACAGTGCTGAGTTTACTGAAAGCAGACGTACTGGTGTCATAACAACTTTAATCCAAACTTACCTACTGAAGTTTCTGTGAACACTGTTAAGGTCTGTCCTCCCACACTTTGCAGAAGAAATGGATGCTCCCTTGGTGCACTGACTGAAGCAGGCTTTCCTCCAATATCATTGATGCTTGCAAGCTCTTCATTCAAAGTAAATGACACCTAACAGTCACAATTGCCACAGTGTTACTAAACACACTCAATTACACTGTTTCACAAGTTACGGGGAAACAAAAATAGTAGTATAGCACATTTCTATTTCAAAAATAAAGGGTGATGTAAGAGTCCTTCCACACTGATCTCTTGTTGAAATACAGAATTCAAAGCTTTCATGTGCCTAATAAAATTTACTCAGCTTTCAAAAAGTTCTGAATTACTTCCTCCTGAAGTCAGAGAACAATTTGATTTTACTTATTAAAATATATGGCATAATAGGTTTTCAGCCATTGCTCAGTATGAGTGCTGAAAAATGTTTCACAGCCAGGTGAGCTCCAGAAAAAGTGCTGAAGTACTACAACAAGTGTTACTAGCCTGAGACTCCTGAATTGCATGTAGTCCAGAAGAGGTTTAAACACAGCTCCTTTGTTATGTCCACATTGTATGCCCAATTCAGAAGCTAAGGAAGGGGAGACTGGATATCCAGAATCCCTAGACATAGACCACAGCCAAGAACGTGAAGAGGGATACTTCACACTAGCACTGTGTGCTTTTTCTGTGCATCCTCCTTAACCTTTTGTACTAACACATCTCAAAATGTTTGAAGAGAAGGTAAACAAAGTGAGGGAACAGAGAGACCTGACCCAAGTCCCACAGGCATCTATGGGCAGGGCTACTAACAAAATTCTCTCCTCCTGATTCTGTGATACAAAGCTTAGCTAGAGATATAACAAAAAATATGTGACACTAGAAACCAGCACATTCTAAACAGTTTTTAAAATTAAAAATGTAAACTTTAGCAATTACTTACTTCTGTTCTTCCTTGATTTCTGAAAAAGAAAATATTTCGTATTTAATAAATATATTTATAAAAATATTTAACATTTCCATAACAAAATTCTTCAAGTTTAGGTTTCCTAATAAAAAAGCAAATTCAAATTCTAGTTTTGTTATTCATCTTCATTCCTGAGCTGTTCAATTTTTTGTTATGCTGATGCCCAAGAACAAATGGGAAAAGTCAGCATGTGAGAACAGAAGCAGCAAAATAACATGCAAATAAAAGCAAATTCAGCAGCTAGGTTTCCTTAAACCTAGGAAATCAAAACTCACATAATGGGACAGAGTGACTCCCCAGTAAATTTTGTACAATTTATATTCCTACTCACTACACAAGCAGATACTGTTCATGGATCAGAGAAATATGCTCACTGTTGGCAAGAAACAGGATTATGTCTTAGAACAGGTGCAACGTATTCTTATTTTATGCAGGTAACTTCTAAAATGCAACCAGTAAATATAAAAACTTACTTGACAATCCTTAGTTTTCCCACTTCACCTCTTCCTGAAGCTTTACTCCACTGTTGTGACAAGTATTTGGGGACCTAAGAAAAGACAGCAGATTTCAAGAAAAGCAGATTTTAAAATTCTATACAAAATGTGTATGTATGTGTAAATACTTTAAATGCTTTTACCCTGACCAGTTAAGAATGAAGTATGAGCTAAATATAGCAGTCAATAGACAGCCACAGATAGTTTTGGCTGGCAGGAGCCTTAATGGACATCTAGTTCAAGGCCCCTGCAATGAGCAAGGACATTTGCAACCGGATTGGTTTGCGCAGAGCTCCATCCAACCTGACCTTGAGTGCTTCCAGGGATACCACATCCACAACCTGTCTGGGCAACCTGTGCCAGTGCCTGACCACCCTCATCATAAAACGTTTCTTCCTTACATCTAGTCTAAATCCACCCTCCTTTCACTTAAAGCCATTACTTCTTGACCAATTGCTATAGGCCCTTACTAAAAAGCCTGTCACCATCTTTCTCATCAGCCCTTCTTGAGGCACTGGAAGGCACCTCTAAGGTCTCCCTGGAGCCTTTTCCTCTCCAGGCTGAGCAGACTCAGCTCTCCCAACCTGTCTTCACAGAAGAGGTGCTCCAGATCTCTGATCATTTTTGTGGCCTCCTTTGCACCTGCTGCAGCAAGACCATGTCCTTCTTATGCTGGGAGCCCCAGAGCAGAGGGACAGAATCTCCTCCCTTGAATACTGCCCATGGTGCTTTTGCTGCAGCCCTGGACAGAATGGCCTTTCTGGGCTGCAAGTGCACATTGCCAGGTCATGTCCAGCCTCTCATCCAGCAGCACCCCCAAGCCCTTGTCCTCAGAGCTGCTCTCAGTCCTTTCCTCCCTCACCTTGCACTGATACTGGGGGATGCCCCAACACAGTTGCAGGACCTTGTGCTTGGCCTTGCTGAACTTCATGAAGCTCATGCAAGCCCCCTTCTCGAGCTGTTATATACATATACATGCACACATACATACAAATATATACATATCTGTTAGATATGTATATTCTGTTAGAGAGAGCAAAGAGAATAATGTAGCACAAAAATAACACCAACATAGAGTCTCAAATGAGAGAAAAATCTTAATAACTTCAATCTCAAATACTACTATCCAATCACAGGCAAAAAAAGGCAGGAAAAGATCAGCATCTTCATCTTAAACTAAGGAGTCTTGATATTTTATTGGGTAAAATTACACTTTTAAATATTCATTAGAAACTATCATCTCTCTGGGGAGAAAAAAAATCAACCAACCAATCACAGTGATGAGAAGGTAGGCAATTTCTGCTGCGAAGGGAAGGCTTAGAGTCTGGGAATCTCAGACACGTTGAGCAGCAGACCACAGCCTACTGCCACTCTTCCAACAGCAGAACCACCCTAGGCAAATCTGCCTCCCATCACTCATTCCCAGCTGTTCGCTGCATTGGGCAAAGTCTTTGTGCAGTTGGTCAGTATATGGAAAGAGCAGACTGATCCAGCTAGGAGGAGTGGGAGACTTCTATGTTTTAGCTGTGCTGATTTTGTGTTTAGCAGTTCCCCAACCCATTTTCCAGAACAGCTGCACAAAGTAGTGATTAGTCCAGGGGCAGGAACAAGATCTGCATAAACTGAGGATTTCTACACACTAACTCCTTCAGTCAGCCTTGCAAAGGCTGTGGTATCTGCAGCATTGGGTGACCTGGGCTCAAAATGGACCATAAAGGTCTCTGGCAAGCAGCACACTCCTCAGAACTTTACAGCCATGTTCTTTATTGGCACAGCAAAGTTTGTCCTGGCTCACACAGTCCACAGCTACTGAAAACATCTGTGTCCATGTGAGGCACAGCCACTAAGAAAGAGAAATGCACTAAGCTATGCCAGGGGCATTTTCTGTTTCAAGCAGCAAAGAAGCACTTTGAGGCCTAATTTTTGTCTTGCATAGAGAGAGTAGAACTAAGTCAAGTGGGGAGGAAAAGAGCCAGTTCCAATGACCAAAGAACAACCTCCTAACTTCCTAAACTCAAATTAAATTAACACTAACTTTGCATTTATCAGTTCTTCAAGAACTCCAGAAGATATCTTGGAACTGGTGCTTAGTTAGCACTTACCTTTAGACTCACAGCACCCCATGAAGTACATGTGGAACAACTACAAAATCCAGATGCCTCCAACTGCTCAGACAAACCAAATGGCAGTCCAGGTTCCCATAAAGTTCAGACAAGTTGGTCAAAAATACCACAAAAGCACAACAAAAAGCCATGAATTGGTACAATGTATTGATATATATTTTTTCACTTTTCAAACTGGTAACTTTCTACAGCATATTCCATGCTAGATCAGATACAGTTTTCTTTCTAAAGTCAGGATAAATGCTATGACATGCTCCAGCTGACTCAAGAGAACTATTATTACGTGCTTGCGCCTAATCTCTATTTATACTGCCAGCTAATAAAGTAGATGCACATTCAGTATGAGTGGACAAGGAATGAAGAGCTCTCATGGTGTTAAAATCACTGACTTGCTATATAATAAATTCAGACTGGGAATTTAGTCAGATTAAGAAGTTGCAGATCAATCATACTCTTTTCAGCTGCATGGGAAAGTCTCAAAGTGCATTTAATCATCTTTCTGCTGGCCTACCTGCAGTCAAGGGCTATGCAGAGAAAGACAAAGGGTTATGAAGGGCTATGATCAAAGGATTATTTCCAAATAACCATAGGAACTTCAGATAAAACCAGGTACTACTCACAAACCCACATGCTACTGACGTAGCATGTACTGACTTTCTTCAGGAAAGACTGAAGTCTTAAATGCTACAGACATCCTATTCTGCACATTTCTTTTAACTTTAACATAATAATTATGGCAATCAGTCAGGTTTCAAAGTCTTAACAATCCTTGAAGGAACACAAAGAAAACAAGAGCAACCTGTTTTTAGAGGCAGAATTTTCACAGATTCCACAGAAGGATTTTGAAAAACGCACATCCACAGAAAGAGTGACCTGTGGACAGAGTGCCTGCCCAACTGAAAGGCTACTGAATGCAGCCTTTCAGGACAAGTGGCTTTTATTCTGGGATCTGTAGGTAAGAACTTTTGTCTCCAAAAATTAAAAAAAAGAATACAGTTTAATCACTAGAACATATCTGATGTACTAAGGAGCACCTCTTCAAGACCCTTCCCCACTGTTGTTCTCCTCTTGCTACTCACATCAGAGAACCATCCATGAGTACATGAGGCATGCTGGAGCTACTGCAGGACAGAGGGCCCCTGCTCCACTCATCTTTCAGCTTGGGCACAGCTTCCTACCCACCTTTAGAAGGAAACACACAAGCAGCCCCTATCTGTAACAAACTATTTCCACTTTTCTGCAAAAAATTAAATTAGTTTTTTCTCTATATAGCAATCCATATGCAGTGCATGCAAAAAAAAACTAAGGCTGATGTCAGATTCTATGTTTTAATTTTTTTTGAATATGCAAAAATAATTAAATAAAGATATCAACTTTCTAGCTATAGAACAATGTAGCAGATTAAATTAAAAAATCTGACCAATACATTCAGGGAACAAGAAGTTAACATTCTTATGGCTAACACTAAATAGGCTTTCCTTTACCACAAGTACATAACCAAATATTCTTACTATTTCTCTACCTTAGCTTTCACTGAAAACACAGAAATAAAAATTCAGTTGCTTTCTGGATTTGTACTAAAGAAACTCACTCTCTTTATGGTACCTCCTTTTGCTGCTCATGCTTCTGAAATACTCATCACTACATTTTTTTATTGCCTTTTAAGTGGTCTCTCTGGAATTCTTCCTGTGCTAGCACAATGCATGCTAAAAGGAAATCAAATAAGCCAGGTGTTTTATTCCATCAGAACTGAATACTCTCTCCCTCAAAGGAAGGATAAATTCAGCCTCATTTTCCTAGCTAGTGAAGATAAAAAGTACAGGTACTATGCACTGTCGTGCCTGAGTTGGAAGTCCTACTAAGAGATGTGGTTATTTCCAAGTTCAAGTCCAAAGCAAATCAAAGGATAAAATTCTGTATCCCCCATGTTATGGTCTATCAGTGTTAGCATGTTTTCAATATTTTTCACTATCATTAATATACAAGAAGACAGACATAATTTCAGAACACATGCATGAAGGACTACATCAGCATTTACTTGGAAGAGTAATACTCTAGCTTTCCTTTCAGTCCTGTTTTCTCATTAAACAGAGTGGCACCAACCGTAAGCACACGTGCCTGAAAATTCCTTGCTTCAGGAAACATCAAACTATATCACTCTAAAGGACAAGCAAGTTCAGTGTTCTGTCTCCAAATGCAGCCAAGGGCAGTTACTTCAGGAGGAACACAGGAAGAAAATGTATTTCCCCAGCATGCTCTTCTAAACTTCTAGGGTGTTTTAGCAGACATGGGGTTTGGCAGCATATTACTTTTTAATCTCTCAATTCAATTTTCTACCTGAATTTGACTAACTGTGTTTGAGCTTCTGCAAAGTGTTGACATTCAGAACTTCTAAGTGCAAAAGTTCCAAAATTTAACTACACATTGTGCAAAACAGCAAGCACCTCCATTGCCTGCGCCGAGCTTCAAAAATGAATTAATCTGACGCACCTCTAATTCTTGTGTTTGAACTCATTCCTTCCTGTTCACCTTTGCCTATTCACTTCTTCTTATCCACCCACGACATAACTCATTGCTTCAGATCTCTACAAGATTTCCAAATTTATCCTCCTGCCAGCCTAAAAGGTAACAACGTATTTAGGAGTTCCCTTCACAGACATCTTTCCTTCTGTTGCCACGACCAGACCTGGTGCTCCCCTCTGCACTGTTCCCAGGTCCACTGTACACTTCCCACAGCAGGGGGGATGAGACCACAGCTATACAGAGCACCCCGGATAGAGGCAACATGATACTACAATATGATTTTCTCTTTGGTTTTCTGTGTCTTTTGTAATCATGTCCAGTGTTGACTCTGCTCATTTGACATGTTCTTACAGGGTTATCCCCATGTACAGAAAAAACCACTTCTCCTGAATGACAACAACTAGCAAACCCAACTGCTGCATACACATAATTATGATAGTTTTTGTCTGTGCATGCCAGATTAGATCTTTCAACTCTTAATTTCATCTGCCATTTTATCATCCTGTCACTCAGCATGTCATGATCTATTTTTGCACCTTTCTGCTGCCAGAATTCATTGACAGTGCCCAGGAAAAGCTACTACATTTAGAGCACTTGTAGAGTGCTCATTGTGGCTTTGTGACACAACACACTCAAGTGTCAGTAGAGAAGAGGAGGCCAGATGCAACAACTTGCCCAACAAAAATTCTGCACAGCAAGCTAAGTCTGAAATCCTCAACCATTTTTAAGGACCACAGTATGAAGTTTTGGTAGTTGAAGTATGATGGTGCTACACCACTCTCACCATCCAGAACTAGTATTTGGGTACCACCCTGTCCCCACAGGGACAACTTTCAAGTTGATGGTCTGAACTATTCCTAAAGGAGAAGGGGGAGGAAGGAACTCTTTCTCCCAAGACAGAATAAATATAGGTTTAAAAAAGAGGACCATGCCCAGAGACAACTCGAAGCAGGCAGGGAACATGCTCCTCCATCAGCTTCAAGTTCCTCTTTCTGAAACGATGCTCAGTATTGGCAGCAAAATGTCTTGACCACAAGACACTTGCTCCAGGGAACAGAGCAGTGCCAGCCTGTTAGTGGTGGCACCAGACTGGCATGTGGCCCTGCACCAAACAGGTTTGATCTGACACCCTCAGTGCCTTTTCACAGCCCTCAGTACAGCTGTATTCCACTAGCACCAAAGGGAGCTGTAATGACAAGACACTGGCATTCGCTTTCCTTGTTGGATGTGGACAGGTTTTTAATCAGGATGTGAATCTGGACGCACTCAAAACTTTTTCCAACTCTCAAAGTTTAGGGCAAATAAAAGTTACACTGCCATGTTTGTTGCTTGTCACAAACCACTAGCAAGGATAAGGAAGAGATGTTTTACTGGGAGGGTGGTGAGACATTGGCACAGGTCGCCCAGAGAAGCTGTGGATCCCCATCCCTGGAGATGTTGATAGCCAGGCTGGATAAAGCCTTGAGCAACCTGGTCTAGTGGGAGATGTCCCTGCCCACCGCAGGGGGGGCTGGAACTGAATGACCATTAATGTTCATTCCAGCCCCTCAACATTCTGATTCTGTAATAGCTCCCCGGCAGCCCAACTTTCCCTGCGGTGTCTCCTTTACTCAGCAGGCGTCCGGGCCCAACCCGATGCTGTCCCCGAGAAGGGGAACAGGCACAGTGGCTGTCCCGGGCCATAGAGCGAGCCTGACGCGGGCAGCCCCGGACCCAGGGCGCCCACTCCGGGCACGCAGGGCGGGGATGCACGGAGGGGCCCGGCCGCCACAGGCCGCGCTGGGCCGGGCCCGGGGCCGCGGCGGCGGCTCCTCACCTTCACCAGCCACATGCCCGTGTTCTGCTTGGCGCCGGTGAGGTCCAGCTCGCCCTTGTCGCTCATGGCGGGGCAGTGGCCGGGCCGGGCCGGGCGGCGGACGAGACAAACAAGCGGCGAGCGCGGAAGCGGAGCGCACCAGGCAGACGGCGGCCGATGAGGGACAAACCTCTTCCGCTCGCACTGCACAGCGGGGCGGGCCCTCGCTGCCTCGGGGGTGCGGGTTCGAGTCCCCGCCCCGACAGGGCCGTGGGAAGGGGCGGGAATCGGTGGTGGCCACACAAAGTTCTAGTATCACAGAATAGCCTGGGTTCGAAGGCACCCATAAGGATCATCGCGTCCAACTGCTGGCCCTGCATCGGGCATCCCCAAGAGCCACAACGTGTCTGAGAGCATTGTCCTAATGCTACTTGAACACTGCCAGGCTGGTGCTGCAGGGAGCAGGCTCTCCTGGGGATCTGTTCCAGTGCCCAAACACCCTCTGGCTGAAGAACCTTTTCCTGATACCCAACCCAAACCTCCCCTGACACAGCTCCAGGCCATTCCCTGAGATCCTGTCCCTGTCAGCACAGAGCAGAGATCAGTGCCTGCCCCTGCTCTCCCCTCACAATGAAGCTGTAACTGCAGTGAGGGCTCCCCTCAGTCTCCCCCAGTCTGAACAGACCAAGTGACCTCAGGTGCTCCTCACACAGCTCCCCTCAGGGCCCTTCACCATCCTTTGGACATTCTCTAACAGTTTAATGTCTTTTTTATATTGTGGCACCCAAAACTGCTCACAGCACTCAAGGTGGGGTAGCAGCAGTGCAGAGCAGAGCTGGAAGTTATTCCCTCCTTGTACCAGAAGAGTTATCCTAGCGAGCTGAAGAAGGACAGCAGCAGGCAGATATCTAGGGCAGCTGGAGGAGCAGCCTGGAGAGAGGAGGCACTCCCATGATGGTACCCTCCTGTGTGGCTAGAGGAGCAGCTCCTGCGAGAGGGATCAGAGCATCATGGTGTGCCCAAAGGCCACGAAAGTGAGGAAAACACAGATGGGAAATTGTTTACTGGGAAGAAAAAGTAAAGAATTAAGCTTAGCTTCCCAGAAAGGGAACTCAAAAGGAAGTGTTGGAACAGGCTGTCCAAAGATGAGAGAGCATCTCAGACACTGAAAATGTCAGGAAAGAGAAAGCACCTGCCCATCCTACTTTGAGATGGGGTTATTTGGCTTAGAAAAACCTAAGTTTTTATTTGATGACTGTCTCTATCCCTGGGGAAGTTTTCCCCCTTTGCAGTTTAACCTTGTTGTCTCCCTTCTATCCACTATGGGTACTGCAAAGACATGGACATGCTGGAGGCACTGTCACAGGTTTCCCAGAGAAGCTGTGGATGCCCCATCCCTGGCAGTGTTCAAGGCCAAGTTGGCCAGGGCTCTAAGCAACCTGGTCTAATGAAAAGTGTCCCTCTCCACTGCAGGTGGCTTGAACTAGATGATCTTTAAGGTCCTTTCCAATCCAAACCACTCTATGATTCCATGGCATGGAAAGCATTTTATTTTCCACTCTTCTTTACTTTATCCTTTCACTGAGATGTAGCCTCTGATTTCCCTCCTCTCATACTAAAAACTTCAGTTTGTTCAATTCTGTCTCATTTTCTAGACCTCTGGTTATGTCCATTGCTCTCTGAATTTCCCCCAGTACAAGTTTACATCCTCTTTGAAGTCTGCTTGGAGGTTATACTCCATCTGAGTCTGTACCAGCAGCAAGCAGAGGGGTTTTTTTCTGGTACAATATGCAAGAAATTGCTCATCTGGCTCATAAACGATGATGTCAGTATTACATCTCAGATATGATAGTCTGCCTTTCTAATTATAGGCAAGCATCTAGGTAACCAAGGAGGACAATGTTTTTGTATGTATCTGAAGCAATAACAGCTAACACTGGACTATTAGGATGATTAGGGTTAGTTACATTTAAACTTAATTACATTTTAAAATTGCTTTTGATTTTACACTGGAACTGTGTTTGCAGAACTTAGCTGGGAGGTTTGATAGATCTTATATTGTTAGCCAGCTTCCACTGAAAATTCAGTTTTCTTTAAGACAACCTTACACAGACACACTAGAAACACCTCAAATCCTAATAAAAGTGGAAGCGGATGCACCTCAATGGTTGTAAGGTCAGCCCCATTTTCTGGGACTGTGTCACTACCAAATATTGTAGGTCTAAGACCCTTTGGTTTTGTTCACCTGGAAAAAGAGTGGATCTACACAAACAGACACCATCACTTTGCAGTCTGCTTTGGATCCTGCTCATAGGATCATAGAAGAGTTTGGGTTGAAAGGAACCTTAAAGACCATCTAGTTCCAAACCCCCTGCCCTGGGCAGGGACACTTCACTAGACCAGGCTGCACAGGGTTTCACCCTGTTGGGTAGTCTTGAACACTTCTAGGCATAAGGCATCCACAATTTTTATGGACGATTTGTTCCAATGTTTCACTACCCTCATTTAGAAATATTTCTTTCTGATGTCCAGTTAAACCATTGCACCTTGTCCTTTCACTACAAGCCCTGAATTAAAAATGTCTCTCTTTCTTTCTTGTAAGCTGCTTTGGTGTACTGAAGGCCACAAAAATGTTTCCCTGGGGCTTCTGCTTCTCCAGGCTGAACACGCCCAAATCTCTCAGCCTGTCTTCATAGGAGAGGTGCTCCAGCCCTCTAACCATTTTATTTCTTTCCTCTGGACCTTATCCAACAGGTCTGTGTCTGCCTTGTACTGGAACCCCAGGCTGGATGCAATACTCCAGGGGGGATCTCAAATGTTCCCCCAGGATAAACACTGAATTAACAACAAAGCTGTCCCTCTGCCACTGCTCCCAGCTCAGTCTGTCTACTCAGATCGCATGCACCACCACTTTTCAAAAAGAAAAAAGCAGTGGAGTGAATGTCTCTAGCAGGGGTGACATTTGCAGCAAGGCAGCGTCGGGGGGTTTCAGATGAGCCTGTGCTCCATCGGGTGGAAGGAGAGGAGCCCTTCTTGCAAAGAGCCCAGCTGCAGGTGACAGGAGCATGGCTGACACCTCGGCACTCCTTGGAGAGGGAATCCATGAGGAGTCATCACACATGTCCCAAGCATAAGTGACAATAGCAAAAGCCTCTGTAAAAGCTGACAATTGGGGTGGCTCAGCTGGCAACCCAGAGGGGAAGGCAGCCAGGCAGAGATCTCTCCTGGCTCCCTCCAGGCAGCCTTTCCATAGCTGTTTCCATGGAAACTGAATTTAAAGGGACAACAAGCAGGAAAAAGAGTGAATTTTCATTAATTCCTCATTTAAAATCTCAACCTTGTGTTTGCCAGGGACCCATTTAGTGCCATGAAGGAGGATCCAGGGGCCAGCTGCTGAGCCACAGAGCCGTGTCTTAATCACCCATTTTCTTCTTGCTTGCATGGAAACAGATGTGTCTGAGAAGAGAGATGGTCAAATTCAGATTACACAACCTTTCTCTCTTTATTTTCCCCTTGTCTAACTAGGTGAGATGAAGAGTCAGCAGTGTCATCAGCAGCCACAAAAAATTTCTCTTCATCTGGCTGCATATCCAGGTTCAGCCTGGTGGTACAGGGTGAAAACCAGTGCAGCAGAAGATGCAAAAGACCTGATGCTGCCCTGTTGAAGCTGATGGGAGTTTTGCATTTAGGAAGCCATGTGCTTTCCTCAAAACCCAGCAAAAACTAGGGAAGATGTGCTTCTGGAAGCTGATGGTCCCACAAAGTATCACTGATGGACACCATCAGAGAGGTTTCCACATGCTGGAGGAGCTGAGCATTGCCCACCTCTGGACAGTCCCTGAGTTCAGGTCTGTACACCAGAGCCATGCTGTACCTCCATGGGGTCAAAATATTTGGGTCTGGAGCCAGAGATGAGATCCACTGCCAGGCCCAGAGGGAATCTCCTGCCGAAGCTGGTTTTGATTTGGGAGCATTGAACCAGGAAGACTATTCCAACAGGAGCTGATGCTCTAACTTCACCCATTTCTCCTTGCCACTCTCCTCATCAACAAATTAAGGTGGGCAGGGAACTCATCTCTTAGAAGAGGAAGCCTAATGGAGGGAGATTGTTACAACATTGCTTGTCCTTCTCTGTAACATGTACAACACAACATCAGCAGAACTCTGCCAGCCAGCAAGGATCTCTCCTGGATTCTGAATACTTGAATTTTCAGCTAGCTGTATTCATCCTTATAAGGATGCAATAATTAAATGTCAAAACTACCATTGTTGCTTGAACTGCTTAAGTAAGAGGAAGGCAAACTTTTGCAGTCTTCAACTGTGATGCGTCACTCTTCTTTGTGGTGCAGTGGGTCTGTGTAGGCTGGAAAAAAAAAAAGAGGTAATCTGCAAAAATGAAAAGAACATCTGGGCAGATCATGATCATTTATTATGGAATAAAAGAAAAGAAATTCTGTGTAACTTATTCTCAAAACAGGGCATGGCCCACTGAGCTGCATTTCTATTTCCTGAGGCAGCAAAGAATTCTTAGTGTGTCTTTTTAAGACAAAAATATATGTTGGAGCTTTTGTGTTTTCAAACTGCTTTTGAGCAACATGTTAATAACAGACTTGTTTACTCCAAGCTGTTCTGTGGCAGAGAGTTGGAAAACATCAAGCATAGGGCTGAGCTCCTATTTCAGTACAATCCTAGGGAGTATGAAATCTTCAGCATGGTACTTCTGCTGCAAAACACAACACAAAAAGGCAGTTCTGCACAGAGAGCAGCTTTCATAAATTAATTAATAATTTTTAATTCCTTCTATATATTAACAGACACATTTTTATCTATGCTATGTATTGGAGAACACTTAGTTTTCACTGTAATGGCACTGCACTTCTGCTTGTAGTTCCATCCCATTCCATGCCTTCCATCATATTAATAGTGTGCAGTAAATTTGACTGTAGGCAACTTGGACTCTTGCTTGTTAGGATTTTCACCATACCGAGGAAGAAGTGGGAGTGGGGGAAGAGAGAGAATTGAAAGATGCAACTGCAAATTATTTTTTTTTCAAAGGAAGAAAACACTTGTCAGAGAATTTCACTTATTTGGTTTAAACTTAATTTAAAATTATTTCTTTTACAATGATCATAAAATTGGCATTATCTCTTTAACTCAAGGTACTTTTTGTGCCTCTCAGGCATAAAAAAGTATTATCTAGCCTTTTCCACCATTGTCTCTCAAGAAGGAGCTTTAAGCATGCACATTTTCAGCCTAGTAATAGTACAAAGATAATGTGAGGTCTCAGCAACTGGTTGCTTTCTAAAGTGCCTTTTCATTGTAGGTATATAGAATATGTTACATAGAACTGAGTTTTACCTGTTCTCTGCACTCCTTGACATTTTTTCCTGATCCTTTTCTCTGATAATGTACTATCTCAGCACAAAAGGTCAGCAGCATCTACAGTCACTCATCTCCTGGACTTTCCACTAATGAGTTGGTGAAGAGCAAGGCATTTTCTGTTCAGCTACCAAAAAAACCTGTTTTCAATGGATTTATTTCCCTTGTGTTATAATTTAGCAAACTTGATTCTATGCTGCTGATATTCCCCTTATTTTGTAGGTATAGACAATGCACAGTCACCAAGGTAGGTTATTGATGCATAAATTATCTCCTAATGAACTACTGTTTTGCAGAGGGAGCTTCCCAATGAGACCAAGGGAAAGGTGTGTGACAAAACTGAGCAAAAACAACATTATTGACCAGAAGAACAAATCTACATCACTTCTAAAGAAAAACAGGACACTTCTGTTGGAAAGCCTGCCAGCCTGAAAGCATAGGCAGGTGTACATAATTTTGAGATTGTGTGTACATATAAATGCAGCAAAGGCATCTAGTTTGTGGGTGTCACTGCTTCAGAAGTGATCACACTGGGACCCTTCAGTGCTGCATGTGTCAGTGCTGTCACTAAAGGAAACAAACCACATGCATTTACATCCAACCTCATGTCCCACCCTTGCACCTAGTTGCAGCTCAGCCACAGCAGCGCCTCACAACAAGTTCTCAGTGAGATAATTAGCTGGAGAGATCAGAAGTGTCCTCTTCATGACTGCTGTGTGCTGCCTGTGGATTCCCTCCAAAGCTTTGACACCTAATGGCCTTTGCTGAAAACGCACCTTTTTCCCTGTGTGCTGCTTGTTGGCACTTTTCAAACACGGTGCTAATGATCTAATAAATATGGTTATGGTTTGTCTCCTTTCAGCATAAGCTGAAATAGCATAAACTAACAATGTTATCACAATCCAGAGCAACATACATTCTCTTTGCCACAAAGAACAGCTTTCCCACCAAATTGAAATAAATAAACTGGAATAAGTAGAAAGTGTGACAGACCTGCAATTGGATCACATTTTACTGGATTTCTGTTGATGGGTGAGGTTAAATAAGGTGTGAAATTTTGCCTTCTAGTTAATTGCTATGGCTTAAACATGAAAAAAAAAAAAAGAACAGAAATGACATTTCAGTCAGTGGGAGGAAAATAAGCAGAAAAGGAACCAAGGAAAACAGAAAATAAAACCAGTGAGATTAAGAAGATCCAATGAGAACTCAGGGACCAAATGGTTGTGAGAAGGGCAGAGACCACAGCTAGCCTGAAGGTCTCGTGTTGTTTCATCTTCTGGCAAATGACACGTGGGGCTGGGGGGAAGAAATACAATTATTCTAGGATTATTTATTATCAGAGGCCATTTCTTGATAGCCTGCTTCTTGTTGAAAACTGCAAACTTACCACTGAGAACACTTTCTTCTGGAGACTGACCGTTTGGCAGCAGCAGCCCTCAAATCAGCACTTGCAGCTGTGGGATATGTCCACCTCCTGTTTGTGGGACATGCTCACCCCTTGTTCCACATGCACTTGTCATTTCTGGAGTCCCCAGATGATCAAGTCTACTTTTCATTTCATATATTCTTGAGGATGAGTCACTGAAACTTTTTCTAACAAGGCTGAATGCTAACCTCTTCGTTAAATTACCTGAAATTTCTTTGTTCACATGGAGAACTTCTGGAGCGAAATAGAAGGTGACTTTCTAACAGTGCTAGTAATAATGAAGTCTGATTTCTCTTCTGCTGGAATCTCATTTGATTGACTTTGAGTCCTTCTTTTGGCTGATATAAGCTTTTCCCTCATTACTGATCTTAGGTATTAATACTATGTTAACAGATGTATAATACTTTTCAGCAGGTAAGGGCTGAAACTGAAAAAGGGAAATACATAAGGATTTTCTCACTATGTGGAGAGATGAGTAGCAGACTCAATATTAAATTTTTTTGTTTTGCTTTCCTTGACCTTTTGTTCTGATCTCAGTGACATATCAACCATGCTTTTGCTGAAGAAAGCCCAGACATAAGAAGGCACTTGTGCCTGCCAGCTCATCATGGTCATTCAAGGCATACAGAATCCTCTGCAGAAAGGAGCCCACAGCTATATTAGAAAGGAGAACAGCACAAAATCATTGAGGTAACTGCTCAATAAAACTCAGCTTTTGAAAATCAAGGCAGGTCATGCGATGTGTCCTTGCACCTTGATGACTTGTAAGTTTGGCATGACATCTGTTTTGAGCACTTGTGGTGAAGTCATTTTGCCTCTTGTAAAACACTGCTGGTTGAACCACAATTATGGTTTTGATGAGGGACTTTGAACTGGCCTGCTGGAGTAGCAGGCGATTTCACACAAAGAGAAGCAAATGTACAAAGAATGAGTAGCAATTTCCTTTGGGCACAATATGTACTTAGCTGACATGCCTGTGCAGAACAAAAGGCCTGGATATTAAACCATCCCTTGCCTCTGCTGAGCGACAGTGCAAATTACTTCTGACAGCCATTAAGAGGTGCTTCAGTCAAGCACCCATAACCGTGCAGCTTTTCACTAGAAAATTTCCTGGTATTTTGAAAACATTGTGATACTTCACTAGTCTCAGAAATCCTTGACAACTTGTCAGAGATAAGAGTCTAAGTCTCCACAGTAGTAATTACTCCTCTAACCTGCTAGAGAAAGTGCCAGATATTTACCTTCTTCTTGGGAAATGCGAAGTCTCTAGCAGATAATAACATCTTTTTAATGTATTTAGAGCAATTGTCCATTATGATCCTCTCCAATAATGTAGTTTCTGCTTTTGAGAGTGCCGGGAGGGTGCTGGCTGGTACCAGATTTCCATTCTCCCACTGATGTTAGTATGTACTTGTAAACAGTGACTCAAAATAGAAACGTGAGTGTTGTTTGAACAGCCAGTATCTGCTATGAAGAAAGTGGCTCAACAAGTAGGGGCAGATCCCACAGCCTGTGCTCAAGTGAGTCATCTCCCTGCACACAAAAGTGGTGCTGTCAAGTTCAATAACCCTGCCTGTGCAAGGCTCAAGGATCAGACTCATCAGCCTCCTGTCATCCATGGCATGGGGACAAGGATGTGGATGGCTTTTGCATTGCTGATCCTCTGCATATTTCTGCACATTTCTGCACGGGTTTGTGAATCTACTCTCAGTGGGCGAGAGTGTGTGAGGGAAAAATGCAAAAAAGGTGAAAATTAACAGAAAATCACAAGGCGTCTTCCCCCACTTGAACAGAGTCCATCAAAGTTTACGTGCCATTGTAAAAAGTACTGCATTGGATATAAAAATGGTTCCTTGAAAGAATCATTAAAATTACAAAGTCAGGTAGCCAAATATTAAAGAAGGCCAAAGTTCAGGCTTCTCTCACCCCATTATTTCTGTACTTCTATGTTTCTGCTTTATAATAAAGCTCTGAATGTCATGAGTACATAGCATTTAGCTTGTTTTTTTATGGGAAAGAAGTCCTTGAGGGCACATTGTCTCTGTAGGTGTCTGCTTGACAGTGGCTCCGTCCCTAACTTTCTAAACAATCCATTGGTTTCAACCAAAGCCTAAAGGTCCTATATTGCCATAAATCTATGGAAATTAGAGGTCCAGTTGAGGAAAGAGATGCTGCCAGAGATTCAGTGAGAGAGAGCAAGAGCAGTGTAAACCCAGCCCTTGAGAGCTAGCAGAGCAACCTGAGGGAGGAGAATGCTTAAAATACTATGGGTATGAGAAAGGCCTCAGCTGGTCTCATGGTGTATTAAAACAGTAATTAAAACTGTATTGGCCACAGTGAAAGTTTACCTCCTGTGTTCTCCAAATGGGATAAGTATGTATTGTGGTGATTCTCCTTCAAAAGGTCACCCTAGAGACTGGGTTCCTGCTGGTCCCAGGTCTACTTGTTCTTGTGCACAGCTCAGTCCCACCCTGTCAGCATTTCCCCTGGGGGCATTGCTGCAGCCTTGGCTTGGCCCACACTGTGGGGATTCCCTCATCCTCAGCCCTGCTTGCTGCCTTCCACCAGCCATGCTCCCTCTCCAAGCCATCTCTGAAGATCTCAGTTAGGATGCCTGGCTTCAAGGAGAACAGATTCAAGTCCTCTCCAGCTGTGGAAATGCACAATAGAGTTATTATACAGCTGCCCTGGGAGGCGTTGGGAGGACAGGCTGTCCCTCTCATGCAGTAGGCTGGCAGTGAATGGACAAACCCCTGGGGAGAGCAGTGCAGGTGGCTGTCTGGAGAGAGCCTGGCCGTGGTCAGGAGCAAACACAAGCAGCGATGGACAAGCAGTGGGGGAGATGGCAACCTGGAGTGGCTAAGCCTGAGCCTGTCCTCCTTCCTTATTTTACAGATAGGAAACTGAAGCTCAGTGAAAGGGCAGCTCAGATGCAGCTTCCCTTGTGGAGAGGAGCCTCCTGAAGGAGTGCAGGGATGCTTATTCCAGGGAAGGGCTGAAGGAGTGGAGTATGGACTTGACAGGAGTTTTTAGCTGTGGAACATGGTTGCTACTCAAAAGTGAGCACCTAATTTAAATTAGTGCTCAAACCCCACTGTGTCCTGTGAAATAGAATTTAAGATCTTCTGTGAAGCATGTCACACCTCTATTTTTCAGAAGCCAGACCCAGTCACATGCTGCCCCTCCTCTTTGCAGTCCATGAAGCCTTTTGGCATGCTAGTGTTGTAAGAGCCAAAGGTTTCAAGATAAAGATTTTTATGTGAGTGTAATAGCTTTTCTGAAGCCAGCTAGTATATCTGAAGAAAGCAGATGAGTTTTGGGGCATCTACACTCCTCAGGAAAGATGAGGTGAATTTCAAACCTAACTTTATCTTGGGAACAATTGTTCTGGATTTAATTAGACCTGTGTCTGAGCTAGACATCTGACAGCACCTGTGGAATATAAAGACTACATTGGTGGTTATATCCTGGGGGGAAAAGAGATGCAGGTAATTTGCAGAATAATAGTAGCATGATGTAGAGCACTGGGAGATCAATAATTAGGAAAGGTGCAGAGAGGAGGATGGTAATGTGTTCTAAAACATTAGTATTCAGGAAAGTAATGAGATACAGTTCCCAGAGATACCTCACAAAGATATTGTAGTATTTTCTTTGAGAATCAGGGCTGGAAGATCAGAAATGGAACAATTATACCATAAGAAATGTTTTCCTGTTGGAAGCACTTCCTCCCAGCTGATTCTTTTGAAGAGTTGAAGACTGTATCTTTTGACAGGCTGAGAAAGAAGCTTTCTTTTGCCTTTGCAAAGTTGTGCCTAGTGCATTTCAATTTCCCAAGCATTTGGCAGATTTTTACTGTCTCATATTAGCTGCTAAACCAAGAATTCCTCCTAGCAAAAAGTTTTTATTATGACTGTGTAACCAAGACTACTCAATTGCTAATTGAGGGGGTCACAATAGGATAATGCCTCAGCTGCCTGTATCATCTCACTTGCTGTTGCTGTTTGGATGCTGGTCGAGATTCCTGCTTTTTCTGTGTGCTTAAACACAGATGAGAGGTTACAAGTTCACTTTGTCCATGTCCCAGGAGGTATCAATTTGTTGGGCTGTGCTCATCTCTGAGTGCTGGAGGCAATCACCACTGGCTGGTGGGTGACCAGGCAGCTCCTTCCACACTTAATTTTCCAGGACCCCAATGAGCAGGATATGACAAATAGGTATGAGACAGAAATTTCACTGGTTGCCTCAGCTGATGGTTGTGATACATCATTTCATCCCAGAAGCTGGGAAAGCAAAGTAGTTCTCTCCTCATCCTTCAAGAGAGCAGGCCACGAGATTCCCACTGGTCAGCTCAGCCACACAGATGGAGAAGTTTGATCCTCTGGGGTGGGCAAGTTCCCTGCTCACAGATCCACTCACCCTGGCATTGCTGCAGCCCCTGCACGGGGAAGAAGAGCTCAGCCAGCCTCCTTGCCTGGGGTATGGCATTGCCAGAGCAGGCCTTGGAGAGCTGCTTCTTAGGCACCAACATGTTTCTTCTCAGCATTTGTGACCTGAGAGGGTCGAAGGCTTGTAGTTGAGGGTATATTTGATAAAAAATAACGATAAAAAAATACTCCTTATCCTAGCAAGAGTCCCAAATTTGCCTCTTCCAAATTTAAGTCCATATTCCAAATAGAGCCTTTTAGCACACAGTGCTAGGAACTCCCCAATATTGACAGTGATGGGGTTTGTGCTCTGAAATATTCTAAAAAAGTCACATTGATGTGACATTTTGTGGCACAGGGTCTTGCGGGTGAATCAGAGCTGACACCTGGAGTAGATAATGCAGGCTTCCAGAAAAGCTGCAAATAGCAGGAAAGGAGGGCCTCCTGCTGCCAAGTTTTGCAGATAATGTTTCCATTTAGTATCATTGCAGGTCCCCTACTGGTTCCTGGCCACACGCTTGTCCTGCTAGAGTATCAGTATTGAGCAGAAACCTTCTCAAGACTATCTCCCCATAACTCCCAGCACTGTGGTGCTGTTCTTGTGCTAGATTGTGCCGTAACAGCTCAGCCTGGTGCTTGTGTCCCTCTCCCTGCTGAGGTCTCTGTTCAGAGAAGGTGTTGGAGAGAAGATGTTGGAGCAGGGGCAGCAGCAGGGACACAGCCTGGGAGTGTGTCCTGGAGGGGCTCTGTGGAAGGCTGGTTTTCCGTGTGGGCTCCCTGCCAGTGCAGAGAGTGATGATGACGGGAAGAACTGCACGAAGTCTTCAGTGATGGCCTTAAGTTTCTCTGCTCTTGGAAACTTCCTTTGTGAACAACAATGTGTGCATCAAAGGATTAAAGTACCGCACATGAGTACATGACTGTGGGCGCATCCTCTCGCTCCTCTGTTCCTCTCCTGTGCTGGCTTTGAAGAGGCAACTAAAACCCAGTGACTTTTGTCACAGATGGTGCAGAGGTCAGTAGCACCTGACCCGTGTGACTCCATACAAGAAGTGCCACTTGGTTTGCTGACAGCAGCCCAGCTCTCTCGTGGTTGCAGCTGGGATAACACATGGCATTTTGTGTGCACTTTTTTTCCGCATCAGACCCATTATTTGTGTTCTGCTCACATGATGATAAAGGCTGAGACTTACCTGGGTGGCAAAAGATGGAAGTTACCTTGGAAACGACAAGAACACCTTCATGGCTTCTAGACAGCTTCTCCCTGGCTACAGGCTTTGTACAGACCAGCAGCCAGCTGGTCTGCTTTTCCTGAAGTTGCTGTTTTTCAACTGTGCCTTTTTTCCCTCGATGGGAACCAACCCCTTTGATTTACCATCAGATGGGGAATGGTGCTGCACTGGGAAGCAGCAGTAGGAGCTTGGCTTGCTTGCTTTCACACAGCTCAGATGTCCCTCTGGGTCAGGCCAACCCTTAATGGCCCTGACAGGAGAGGTACAAAGCAGCTGAACGGAAAAAAGGGAACTCCAAGCAGTGGAAAGGGTCATCAGGCTTCCATGGCCACAGGATCAATGGTGTGTGAGGCCCCGCCGACACATGATTCTCTTGTGGGTCATGGAGAAACACCTAGAGGTATTTACAGTAAGATGATGGGTATAAGACTCTTTGAGGGATGTGGTGGGAACAATATTTTTGGGATTGTCTGCAACTTGTTTTAGGATGTTTCCCAAGGGTTGTGAGAACATACAACACTTAGTTTGGGATATCTGGGATGGATTAAAAGTGGACAAAGGAAGGAATAGAGGTGGGATGGAAAGGAGCAAGTGTGGTGAAAAAAAAAGTATAAAAAGGGCAGATCAGTGTGCTTGCCTGAGCCCTGCCTCTGCACTTGATCACTCCAATCTGTTCTGTATTCTCTTTAAAACCTATTTTTATCTGGTTTAAACCAGAGTGTTCTTTCTGGTCTGAGTGGGTGTGTGTGAGTGCAGCCAACATGATGCTGGACTGGTTGGTGAGCAGCAGAAGAGGGGCTGAGTGGTGCAGCTGCAGCAGGGCTGCGAGCTGGGGGCTTCATGTCCAGGTACCAGCAAGGCTCCCTCAGAGAGACAGTCAGGTAAGGACAGAGAGAAGATGTAATTTGCCCCAAGCTGTCAGACTCCTGTCCAGGAGTGCAAGGACAAGTGGCTACAGCCCTATGAAGTGAAGCAAGTGGTTGCAGTGTTAACCAGATGAGAGCCTGGGTCAGCCACTTCTTTTTTTCCCACTCCTCTAAATCTGTTTAAGAGAATTAATTTTGAATATTTATGATTGGAATAATTATTTGGAAGAAGTCACAGCTGCATCTGCTCCTGCTGAAGTGACAGTTTGTGCTGCTGTCTCCTAGAGACCTTAAATTCTCATTCTGAAAGAAAGACCTTGTTTTTTAAAACTAAGGCTTGATGATTTGAAATGGGTGTAATTTCAAAGAGCAATGGGACTTATTACTGGTTTAAGGACCAATGTAAGAAAACAGATGAACTGAACCAGTGGCTGTTGCAATAGCCATTTTTGGAGGACCCAGAAGTGGCTGCTATGAAAACATCAGCTCTGCATGGGTAATACCTCAACCTTCATGTCATGTTTGAAAATAACAGAAATGCCACATTTGTGTGAGATACTGCTGTGGGTCACTGCTTCCCATACATCTGCCAGAGCTGGAATCATCAGAAAGATGCATTTCAGAGGTGCACAACAGGGAGCCAAAACTGTGTTCCTCAACCATCTTTGGGAGCACATGAGAAAAACTACACGCAATTCATAAGGACAGGAAAACACATGCACGTGTTTTATTTGAGAATTAGGTAATTATGCAATTAGAAACTATATCCACTGTATGCAAGGTGGGTGGCAAGAGCTGAGGATGCATGCACAGAAAGTTTTCAGATTCTGATTTTTAATGCTATATGACTCCTAAATCAACATGTGATTTGTAATTGACTGGACAGAAATAACAACAAATTTACATTTCAGAAACAAAACAAGTCCCCAAGCTCAATTAACCCTGGACTCCTGTAACCTTCTGGAGCATTTTAAATCTTCTTTTATGTGGAAAACCCCTTTCCTATTGGACATAAATGTGTCTATGTTTCATCTCAATGTTTCTTTCTAGAATAAAGATATTTCTACAATGCCATGTTGGTGCTATCAATATAATGCCATCAAAGCCCTAAATAAAATTTCTATTGCTATTGATTATTTGGGAAATGCAGTACATCCCAGGAAAGCCAACATGCATAGGACATCCACCAATATCCATTCTGCAACAGTAAAAGCATAAAATAACTCCACAAATAGGTGTTTACATTGGAAGAGCATAGACAAAGATTTTACCCAGGTATTACTGTACCATATTCTAACAAAATTTTCCATCTCAGACAGCATGGTAGCTCAATATATTTGTCCTGAAGACAGTACAAAGCAATCAGTAAGTTTTCTTGAAATGTCTTTATTGCTTTTAATTGTTCCTTGGTAACAGCAAACTCAATAATTGTTTTTGGTTCTTTTCCCTTTCCTTTTTGTTATTAACATATAATGTTCTTTAAAACTCCTTTTAAACAAATTTATCACATGCCTGCTGCAAAAGCCTTTTTATTATTGACTGCACTATGAATTACATACCTATTTAACATTTCAGAAGGAGGGAGACCTCACTCTTTGAGCAGTAATGTTCAATATCAGTGTAAATAAAGGATGTTTATGCCAGCACAAATCGAAGGCAAGCACACTAAAATCTAGGATGGTAGACTTTTCATATCCAGGAAAACCTCCCTAACACTTCTTTTTACAAAACAGGATTTCCTGATATGCCTGGAGCCAGTATGCTGTGATGTGGGCTGGCACTGCAGAATAGCAACAGCATACATTAAATCTGTGTTGGGAGCTGGTTACCAGAAACACTGCACAATAATTATGGTGAAGATTCTCTGTGAAATAGATTCTGGTTTTCAAATGGGATTTTGAAAAAACACCTCCTAACATTTCAGCAGAAATACTTTACAATTTGTCCAAATTGTAGAAGATGTCTATCTTTTCCATAACAGCTTACAGAGCTTGTAATTTACTGAGTTACTGCTTGTTCTAATAACTATTTGAGGGAATGGCTTGGCATGGAGTAAGAGATGACTTTGTGTATTCAGTTCAAAGGTTCATGCAATTTATACAAAGTAATAAAAAGCTTAACTTGAACTCTCAACAATTCCACTTTCCCCCACCTCAAGTTCATAACACTGATATCAAGTCTTTAAGAAGCTGCTGCAGAGAGAGGGGAAAAAAAGAAGAGTCACCAGCTCGCACCAAGGCTTCACTAATTGGAACCACATGTCCCACAGATGGAAGAGTAGTGCATGATGGCAAAGGGGCTGCTGTACACCTATTATGAGAGCTCTCCTCTCAAGCAACACTGCAGAGCCTCCTCCCAAAAATGGCCTGGGACAGGGCAGGAGACCGTGATGGGGCCAGGCAGGGCAGAGAGCAAACAGCAGGGAGCCAACTGGATCTGGCCATCTGTGACATCTGATGACTGGTCCTCAGTTTGGAGGAGGAAGGGCCAAAGAACAAAAATCTAAACAGAGCACAACACAATTTTTATACAAGCAGCTCTCATCCTTGCTCCAGACTCTGAATGAGCAAGGACTGCACGATGTGCTCATCAAGTAATTTTTTCTCAGCTGTGAAGATCTAGCCAGTCATGCCATGCTCACCCTGTCATCACTTTAGTTGCCTAAAAAAAATCCCAGACTCTTCTAATACTGCTTTTCCAATAAAGAAATCTACATTTGCTCAGAAA
Organism: Muscicapa striata striata; assembly: GCA_030060385.1. Lineage (NCBI taxonomy): Eukaryota > Metazoa > Chordata > Aves > Passeriformes > Muscicapidae > Muscicapa > Muscicapa striata. The sequence continues at coordinate 7,110,226 of JAREIS010000016.1, read as the reverse complement.
GTAGAATCTTAATGAGGCCTTGCTTGCTGAGTTAAAAAAGCTTGAGGCAAGAGAAGTCTGTATTAGGGGAAGAAAAATAAATAGCCCTTATTTAAACCCTCCTCTCACCTCAAAACAGAAGGCTCAGAAACTGAAAACTGATAAAAAGCAAACAATACAAAATCAGTCTCTCTTTCTCTTGAAGGTAGCAGATTTTTCAGCTGGCAAAATAAATTGTCCATTAAAAAAAAAAAAGGTGGTATCTAAATACATTCCACGTAAGCACTCATTTGCAGCATTGGAAACTGTCTAAGACTTCTCAGCACAAAAGCCTGTCTCCAGCTCACACACAAAAGCAATACAATAAGAGCAAGTTTTTAACTATTCATTTCTGGAGCTTGTTAGGTCACTGCTCCATTAAACATGAAGTAATCCAGACACCATCTCTCAGGGTAGCCTTTTTCTAAATTACAGGATCTTTTTTCAAATTACAGCAAACCCCACAGTATTTACATTTCCAAACAAATTACCAGCCTCTCATATATAAAATTGTTTTCATGTACAGGTACTTTCAGTAACTGCTTAAGAAGGATCCTAAACATTTGAGACAAAGTGCAAAAGCCCAGGTCTAATTTTAAATAATTAACACAGAGTCATTTAGGTGGAAAAGACTCCTAAATCAGCGAGTCCAACCTTTGACTGATGACCACCTTGTAGACCAAAGCAGCAAGTGCCATTTCAGCTGTTTCTGGAACACCTTCAGGGATGCTGACTCCATCACCTCCTTGAGCAGCCCATTGCAAGGCTTAACAACTCTTTCTGCTGCTAACCCACAGAAGAGATAAAGAACTCCAAACTTGTAGACTTTTTTAAATGCCGGATTTATTTCCTTCCTTACAGAAGAGCTGTTCTGGTCTGCAAATTAACAGACATAACAAGCCTTATTTTGATTTTCACATTGTATGTGCTTAAAAAAAGATGGATTTCTGATGACAATCCCTACAAATTGAAACTCAAATTAGATTTTCTCTTCTCATATACTACCATTTTACAACTAACTCTGAAAATCTTGAGGTTTTACTACTCCTGCTACCCTGGCTCTTCCTGCTACAGTACAGAAACTATACTGCACACATATAAACCTGTATTTATGTACAGACACAGAATCACAGAAATAAAAGCACTAGGCAAATGTAAAAGCTGCCATTTGAGTTTATAATCTCCATCAGGAACTCCAGTCAAGCAATGTTCTGCACACACATGTAAAGGATTTTTCCATGGCCTTCAGGTCAGGCTCAGAAAGAGTATCTTAAGCATGGCAGGAGAAAAGGAAAAACTGCCAACTCCATTGCAAGATTAAATCTACAGCTCCTCAAAAACCCATTATTTGAATTAATTTTCTTATGCTAACAACAAAAAAATATATGTATCAAATTTTTAAAGTAGCAAATTTTATTTTTTTTTCATACCAGGACTTTCTCCTAGTTTTGTTTTAGTATAGATGATCCTCACTAACAGAGTATTTACAGACAAGGAAAAATAGTTAAACATCAGGATATTTATTTTGCATACAAATATTTACAGAAAAATACTTACAAAAATTAAGTATTCAAATTTTAATTGACTCCGCTTCGAAAAAGCTTAATGCTTTCATCTTATAAAAACATGTTGCCTTTACTGTGCTCAAATTTGCTATTCAGATCTCTGGATTTTCTTAAAAGAGCTTTCTTTTGTGCTTCATCAAAGTGATTGACTTTGAGATCCTGCTCTCGGTCAAATGGCCTTCTTTCCTGAGGTTTGCTCTTCTCTTCAGATGCTTTGCTCTTCAGCTTTTTCTGGTGGATATCCATGAGCGACTCTGACCTCTTTGACTCCTGGAAAAAATGAGGAGGAAGAGGAAGTAAACTATTCAAGAACATCAACAACAACATACAGAAAATCCAAATGGAAAGACTGAAGTCAGGAAGGCTAAAAATTCCAGAAGAAGAAGGCAGCTTTGTAACTGCATATAGAATGATAAATTTAGCATACATGTAGTAGAAAGTGTGAGCAATGTTGTCGAGGCTAAAATACTAATAATCCACTGATGTAGAGGGCCATAATGTTGTAGATAGCCATGATGTTGTTGAATGTCTGCAGACAATGCAGATAAATTATAAACTTAATGCAAAAGAAATACAGAAGTTGCTCTGACATTATTGGCAGAATGAAGATGTCAAAAGAAATATCTCAAAGTACAGGTCTAGCTTCCTATACACATCCCCATAGCACATGGATTTGGCCACTGCTACAGGCAGGAACAAGCTAGACACCCTTTTAATCTTCCATGCACTACAGTGGGTTTTTAAATGTGTGCTCCTAACTTTGATTCATCTGTTGAAAGCCCATAGGATAAAGCCACAGGTTTGAGCTGGAGCATGTGTTTTGCTGACTCAAGGGCTTTAGCTGCATTTCTTAGAGAGCATGGTCCAGCTCAAACACAACATAAAACTTCTGATTTCACACAGGAGCAAGACTGGCTCTCACAAGACCATGAGGCCCCTCATTTACTTAGACACAGTGCATTTGTGTATCTAAACCAACTCTCCCATCAAAAAGTGCAAAAGTTGAGCAGCTCTGTTTTCTCATGATTTTCCTTCACTTCCTGTGCAAACACTCACTACATCACATGCAAATAATAGCTTATTCATGAGTTAAGAAAAGATTCTCATGGAAAATATATACTACTTATTCATGTGTTGAAAAAATTTTGCATCAGCATCGAAAGAAACTACTTTAAGAATTAAATCCTTTCTAGTGAAGTATCCTTGGTAAATGTCAGTGGAGAAAGAAATAGGAAAGAATAGAGGAAAAAACTTTAAAAGGAAAATACTCAAAACAACCACCTTAATATCAGAAAAGAGCTGATTTAACAATAAAGAAAAAACTAACAACAAAACAACCCAAGAAACATTGTTCTTGAACTCTGAGACAACTCCATGAATATTAGAAACAGCAAAGGCCTGTATATGTTTTATTCCACCAGTGGCAGAGAGCAAAACCCATAGTTTTACATGAAAATGATTCCACTATATTAATAGTGATAGTAGAAATAGATGCTAAAGAAGAACCTTAAGACAGAATGCTAATAGCGCTGGATTTGCAAGTCTCTAAGTCAGGAGAAACATGATTTAATGAACTACAAATAAATTCTCAGAAGTGCCAGATAAACGTGTAAAATAAGCCAAAAATGTGATTCTCAAGTTAATTGTTCTCTCAAGAGACAAGACTGCCTTCCATAAGAGTTCAGGCCATACATCACGGAAGAACTGGAAGTAAGAGCTGTAAGGCAGATAGTGGTCTGAGGGACAGGGCTGACATACAGAAAAGTGAGAGGGAATTTGACATGGAGTTCAGATTTCTAGTAATCAACATCTGCCTGTGAACATCATCTGCTCCTGTAGAGATTGAGAAAAACTACATGTAATGAAGTTACTGTAATGAGTAGTTAATATAATTAATGACAGAGGCCAGCTAATGCAGTGACCTGCTTAGCCCATCAAGCCTTTTTTAGGTCAGCGTATTATGTTGGCCTAAAAGTTAAACCTGCACTATTGTTTCATTCTTGGGATGTCAGTAATTGGGTGAAGCAAGCTAGTATTTGAATTAAGGTTCCCAGCAACCATGTCCTGACATGAGGATGGTTGAAGGAAAGCACCATCTAAAACTGAGGCAATATACACAAACCCAAATTCTGTCACTTTGGAGAGGACCCAACCCTGCTCTTGTTGATGTTAATGCCAAGTATTCTGATGCCTTTAAACAACAGTAGTTTTGGGCACTAAAAGGGAAAACTGTAGTGGGATCACCATGGAAACCAGCAGCATTAGAAATGAGAACCCGAAGAAGAGTGAGGAACTAAAGGATAAAGAAGTATTTTGTGATTACACTTACATTGTATGAAGTCACCTGCTCAATAAGCCTCTTGTCCCTCCCAGATAATACCATTTCTTCATTATCCTTACTGCTTGACTTTTTTGCCTCTTCTCTTTCCTGACAAGTAGAAGAAAACTACATGTTACAGTAATCAGAATGTCTGAAGTAAAAGGCAAGCAAATCTATATCTACTTTAATTAAATCTGGAGGGTAAAGTCCATGATAGAGGCCATCAGATATTTTTTGCTCAGCTTGATAGAAGAAGAAACTGGACATGATAATTGGAAAGTCAATGAGCTGATAACACAGTATCTGACTACTACAAAAGCAAGCAGAAATAAATGCATATCAATGATATTTAAGTTGTTACTTCATTGCCTTTATCTTTAAGCCTGAATTAGTAAATTTTGATAACAAAGAAAAATCTGGGAAAGAAAATTGCATGGAACAACCCATAGTATCTTTACTCTGTTTTCACAGAACATCAATAACACCTACTGCCTGCAAGTGTATATGAAAGAATAAATAAATGCTCACCTTGGCTTTTCTCTCTCTGTCAGCTGGAGTATCTGTCCAAATAGATCTATCACCTGATTTGTCATCAGCTCGTCTCTTGAATGTTCTTGGGCCAAATCCAAAGCTTTTCAACTCAGGTGGAAGCTCTGTCATCCACGATTCCCTGGTAACTTGTTTGGATTCATCCTTTGTAAAAGAAGTAGGGGTGGAGGGAAGAATGAAAAAGCATAATCAAAAATTATTGTCTGAATCTCTTGGCTTTCAGCAGGAATCATAAACTTTTTTTCTTCGTGTTAACACCTGCACACATGTAGCATCCCAAGTAGAATTGCAACCAGGTTTACACAGAAACAGGTGAAGAGAAAGAAAATACACTCCAGCAACAAAATACTAGAAATTAAGAAATCCAACTTACGCTCCCAGCTGAAGTAAGCTTTTCTTTCATTCTCTGAGCTCTGCGTTCAAACTCTTCAGCCACATCAGACTCCACTGGTCCTTTTGCAGGCATTGGGCCTATAAAATTGTCTTCATCCTCGCTACTATCTGTCAGCTTCCAAAAATAAAACACTTCTTTCAAACATAGTGTTAAGAGCATAAAGAAACACTTGAGCTTTATAGAATTAGAAAGACTGTCTAGAAGAGCATATAAACCTAATGCAACACATCTCCCAGACAACAAACACCTGGATTAGAACTCCAGATTAGACCTGTTCTAGCACTTGAACACGGATACTTCATCTCTGTTTTGCCAAAAGCAGCATCTCTTGTCTGAGACAAGACTGCTGGTAAAGGCAGTGGCAGCAAACAGAGCCCTGTCGCTCCACACTGCTCTGCATGCAGCCACACAGCCTCTGTGGCCATGGGTACATTTGAAACACACAAGCATACAACTTCCATATTTTGGGCTTTACCATCACTAGTGACATTTGAATGCATTTCCCTAGTAAGGATCACAATTTCACATTGCAAGAACTATCTGGAGTTCAGATTCTGTAAGGATGCCGGAAAGATTGAAGTGCAAGGTAGGGTACCAGCAGCATGCATGGCACTACACCTCTGTGTGTACAGCATCTCCAACTAATCCCTTGGCTCTGTCATTCACTTCTTCGATCCCTCATGGATCCCTTCAGGAAGAATTCCTTCACTGCAAGGGTTATTAAGCATTGGAACAGGCTGCCAAGGACGTGGTGGAGTCACCATTCCTGAAAGTGTCCAGAACATGACTGGATGTGGCCCTTAGTGCCATGGTCTAGTTGACAACATGGTGATGGGTCAAAGGTTGGACTCAATGATTCCATGATTCTGACACAGCACTCTAAGCAATTTATTGGAGAAGGGCTAAAAAAGTAAGTTTGTTAGGGACTAGATATCTAGTCAATAAAAATCTTCCTAGTTGCCAGGGGTTGTACAGAAAGTACTGGTGCCTTCCTCCACATTCAAACAGTACAGATGTGGATGTAAGCAAAACTAGACAGAAAATGGTGATGCCACAGTGCCCTGGGAGCAAAGCTAAGGTGCCCAATATCTACAAAAGTGCAAAGATTTCGCTACAGTCTGACTGTGCATGATAAAGCAATGGGAGTAGGATGACAAGGCTGTGTAGCCAGGAAGCACAAAGCATTACTTGAGAATACACAAGGTGGTGAGTCATTAGATTCACTAAAGCAAAGTGAAGAGTCAGCATGCCTCTAAAGATGTACTTGAATACAAAATAATTAAATATTTTTTTAAAAAGCCAACAAGAAATTACTCATATTCAAAAATAAGAAAAAGAGTATTATTAGGAGGAGGTAATAAAAAGATAATTATTAGGAAAAAAGTTAATTTCTGTAATACCAGTAAAAAAGCTGATGCTAGAAGATGTATTTATGAGAAAATAGACTTTTTTGTTTGCAAAATATAAAAGCAGGCTGGTTTTGACATCTCTGCCTCAAGAGATTTGTCACTGTGATAAATTGCTTAATCATTATTTGGAGTTATGAGACGATGAGTACCTCTGAAATGTCAGATAATCTTTCTGCACGATGAATTACAACACTACTCACTGCAGGAGGCTGGAGAATTACATGCTTTGCAACTACCAACCAAAAAAGTGAAGTTTCAGAGCAGCCTTTGCATCATTTTTCCCTAGCATGTCTAGCATCTTCCATAGTGTCTGGGAGTTAAATGTAAAAATGTAAGTATTTTAAAAATAAACAGAATAACCATTCATTCTCCCAAGAAATTAGTTTATCATAGCATTAGAGAGATTCACTTGCTCAAGAAGGGCATGACCTTCTCTAAAAGTGTTACTGTCTACCTGCCAGGCCTCTCCCACAGGCAATTTGGATCCCTCAGAATGGTACTGGAAGCCCACCTTCAGGGAGCTCAATCTTCCCCACAGCTTATTTTATCACACGTCCTGTTCCTGACTGTTCCTTAGTAGCACATGCATTATTTTGCAATCAAGGATGGCAGACTACAGAACTTCTACCTAGTTTTACCTAACATAACCAGAAAAGTCAAAAAACATGAACTGAAAAGGGGTGTCAGTGTCACTGTCCTGCACCACCTCACTCCCAGTAACAGGTATCATCCTGCATTTGCTAAGAACACTTTAGTAACACTGCAATGCCATTCTTGATTGTATTCTTGTGGATAAACTTATTTAAAGGTTGTAGCCACTAGTAAACATTTTTAAGGAGGTGAAGATGTGTTTTCTGTTTGCCAAGTTTAGGATGCCAAGATTGCTCGTGTTCAGTGAGTGCACCACCTATTTAACAGCAAAAGCACAACAAAGCAGACCAGTCTTTTTGGTGTCTCTTTTTTTAAAGGCTTATTTATGCTCCAGTATTTGACTCCAGCAAAAATATGCCAGACACTTTCTAGTCCAAAATTAAACTGTCATCCTGAGAAGTATGTCTGATAGTCTCTTTCAGGCTGCAACTTGTTTAACCATTTCAGATAGCCTGCACTGAAATAAAAGGCTCATCTTTTCACAAACCTGGGGACGGGATTCTGATGAAACAGATGGTCCTATGAAATGTCTGCTACTCCTGGTGTCCTCTGGTTTCTTAAAGCCAGGTGGTAATGCAGGACCTATAATAGGCCTTGACAGCAGGGGAAAAAAAAAAAAAAAAAAAAAAAAAGAAAATTTTGGCTTTTCAGCTGAGGAGAAAAAATATAACAGATCAATATAAAAATAAAAATCAAACATTGATGAGAAGTATGATTTTTCTTCCTCCCCATGCCAAGTTTGTCCCTGTGCACACATACTGTAGAAATAACTGAATAAGAGTGTCTCCATTTTCCAGAAGGACCTGTGAAGACAGTTTTGATGCAAAAAAACCCAGGAAAGTTGCAGCACATAGTCAAGGAAATCCACTTTTTTCTTCCCTAGCTTCCTTCACCAGATTCAAGAGCAATGAAAGGTGATAAGACAAATACACTCCTCATTTACAATCAACAAACCCAATTTCGGTCTTCTTGTCTTGCACCTCTGTTTCACTGTCCCTTAAAAAGCAGAAACAGCAAACTGCACTGATTTTATTTCACCTTGGAGTGGGAAAGAGAAAAGTTTTGTGAGTCCAGGTAAGCTCACTGATTTGTTTTTAAGCAGCAGCTCTGCAAGCAATGTTGACTCAGTTGTCTCCACAAACACAGAAAGGTGAGAATCTCTTTTCAGTGGTGAAAAGAATACTACAAACTGTGCTCAAAGAGACTGTGCTTGCTGTATTGAAGTCTTTTGAATGCAGATTCCTCTTAATAACCCACCATAGTATTCTTTAAAGCTAATAAAAACTAATTAAAAACTCAAACAGCTGTCACCTGAAGACATAACCAAGAGACAGTATCCTCCCAACATAACAGCAGACTTTGTTCATTATGACCTTCAGTTATGAGCTTTAGGTTATCGAAAGTAACAACACCTGAATTTAATTTGCTAATTATGGCCTTTACTCAATCCCACGTAATCTAATCAGTACAGCCCTGCTGTACCAATATTATTGTCAAGGTTTAAAGAGGGGAAATAAAAGACACAAATTCTCACAGAAGAACCAACAACAGATATACAGATATGAGCTCAGGCCAGTACAAGGGCACTGATGAGATTTTAAAGCCAGGAAAGAAGTCTGGGCTAATTTTTAAGTCCCACCCCCATCTAGCTGCTGCAGTTTTATCTTCCTTCCTGGCTACCTTCTTGTTAAGACCATGTTTTAAATTCCTCATGTAATTTAAAGAGATTGAGTTTAGCCTTACACAGATACAGCCCCAAAAAAATCTTTTATTTTAGTACACAACTAACTTTATTCTGCATGGACAGATAAACCAAACTATAAAAAAGTTCTCTACTGAAATATATAGGAACATCTCTGTTCTGGGCTGTATCTGTGCAGCCTGTGAAAAAGAACCAATTTCAAATGCTTTGTCTTCATTCTGTCACAGCTCAAAGGCTCTTGAGAGAACAGAAAAACAGTTCTCATATTCATCCTTCCCATGCTTTCCACTTCTTACGCTTTTTCTTTTCCCCCACATGAACATGTCTTTGGTCTTTCCTCAGCAGTACACAGGTAAAATGATCCTTGACAGTCTCCTGGATGTCCAAAGGGTCTCTGAACAAGTGAATTGAATCTAAATACTAGTAATATTTTAACTCTGATAATATATTTACTCTAACAATAAATTAACTACTAATAAATAACTGGTAAACACATTTTACTGCTGAAGGCAGCTTCAGTACCTACAGATGTCAAAAATATCCCCCAACCTTATGGACTAAGCATTAATTTAAGGAATATTGCATTTCATATATGGCAAAGACTGTTATCCTGCTGTTGGACTTGGAAGTCCTTGCTAATGCGTATTTCGAGATGGGTATTTCAGCATTTTTCTAATGAATAACATAACTTTTTTTAAGATCACCTTTGATCTTTACCTTGATGTGTGAACACTTCAGTAATATTTATGACTTCTGCACATAAACAGTAATATAATCTTCAAAATTGAAGGGAATCTTTTCACATATATATTTTTCACTGGAATGATTCAAACCATTTTCAATAAGCTGCATATTGCCACACGAGCTGCCCCTAATCATGACCATGTTGCTTTGACAAGTCTGGAAAAGATGTAAGAGAATAAAAGCTTTTCTAAAAGAATGAGTGTGTCACACAGGACTGATAAACAGCCTGTCCATACACTGAAACAAACGACCTGCATTTATTTCAATTATTCATGGCTCAGTTGGCATCTGGCAATCTGCTCAAGGCTAAGGGCAATGCAGCAGGCAGACAGCAACATTGTGTCTGCGCCCTGCACGGCTTACACGCCTCCCAGACTCCCAGGTGTGTGTGGGTGGAAGATAGACAAGGCTCTTCCCACACATCACACCGTTCCCACCTATTCAGGAAATCAGGCTGGGTGCAAAACAGCTCTCCTCAATCTGCTTTCTCAGAGTGTGCTAGGAGCAATTGTATGGTGAGGTAGGAAAAAACAATACAGTGAGTGCCAAGTGCCTTCTACTGCTTTAATCTATCACAGACACAGAGCAGACTCTTGCCTCAATGTCACAGAATCACAGAATATTCTGAGCTGGAAGGGAACCACAAGGGTCATCAAGACCAACTCTTGAGTGAATGGCTCCTTCCTCTTCCATTTTACCACGAATATTCATGCCAAAAATCAAGAAAGCAAGGCTACCTCTACTGATATTTGAAGCTACAAGCATTTATTTTTTTTAATAGAGAATACATTATTTTTAACGACCTGCTAAATTTTATAATTAAAATAATACTTTGTACATACAGAACACAAGAAAAAGGAAAACAAAACAAGTTGTTTGTGGGACCATGAAAGCACCAAATGATTCCACTGAGCATGATACCCACAACCAGAAGAGTTTTTTGATTACAGCAAAGTGTAACCAAAGAGAAAGATACTTCCAAATAACCTTAGTTATATAAATTCTTACTTAGTCACATAATTTTATGCTGCCAAGCACCATAAAAATCTATGCAAACTAAAAAAAAAAAAAAAAAAAAAAACCAACAAACTTTGAGACTTCTTTTGAGATGGCATATTACACACACAGCTCAACAGTAAATTGAGTCACTTTCCTGGAACTGAAAACTCATACCTGACAGGCAAGTATTATTTTATCTACCAGCTCCCTACTGCTCTGAGGAAGCTAAAAGTGATCAAGCGACTCTTGCACTTCTCATGAGGAAGTATCCCCTTGGAAGCACCAATTCCACTATAGACTATAATTTCAAATTATAGAAGGAAGTGCACAGATTGATGTAAAGACTAAAAGGCTGTGAGACACAGTTAAGTTCTGTATAGAAAATCCATATAATATTTTGGGGGAGAAGTATTTTATAACTGTAAGCAATCAAATGGAAAGCTTCCTGAGAGAGACCATAAATAATGCTTATTTGTATAGACCTGACAGCCTCTTTTCCAGAAACCTACAGTGTTCAGAGTAGTTTTGTACGGGAGACATGTAAACAATAATCCTTGATGCATTAGCAAATGACATGGTCTTGCACCACATACAAGGTAACTGCCTCAGTCCCTCACAGACCAGAATAAACTACAGGTCCTAGTACCTGTAATTTGTTTTTTTTTCCACTGATCTGAGACCTATCAAAAGAAATGGAGGAAATTTGACATCCAAAATACATGTTAGAAAATTTACATTAGTTCTTTTACTCTCCTTCCAACCTGATCTATGAGGGCTGTGTTCTCTGTTTCAAGGGAATGCTGTTCTTGTTCTCAGAAAATGGAGAAAACATTAGCTCTAATCATCTCAATCTCAAGTGCATAACTGAAATATTCTGTAATAGTGATACAAAATACTTAATCTAAAATAATTGTGTTTTAAGGAAAAGAATCTGAATATAATTCCATTTTAATTACCTCTCTGGAGAATCATCCTGTTTTTTAAATCCAGGAGGAAGAGCTGGCCCAAAAAAGCCATCATCATCATCGTCGTCTTCATGAATTCTTTTTCGCTTTCTGCAAATACAGATTTTACTTAATTATTACCTTGACATGCATAGCAATTATCTACATTTTTAAAAGGAAAAAAAACCCCATAAAATTATTTCATAGGGTCTTCTGTACTAAAAATCCTGCCGTTACTAAGGAAACAGTGCAAAAGGCTACAAAATGATTTGAAGCAATTAAAAAATTGGGACTATAGGATTCACTTCAAAAATATTCTGACATTAAAAAAAAAAAAAAAAAAAAGAAATTTAAAAAACAACACTAAGAATGCTTTTGCTGTAGAAATAAGTTTAGTATAATGTTGAAATACCATTTACTAGTCACAAAGTAATCTAAAATTCAGTACACTTCTTTCTTCATTTTTATACACTGTCTGCATTTTGATTAGTATTTTTCCTGTTCAATTCTAATTAGGTGAAAAACTATCGGCTAAGAAAACAAGAAAAATTTGAATAATAATTACTCTAGCACTCATTAAGATGGCATAATGGCCTTCAAGTCTCTTAAACAAGGCTTAGAGCAAACACACACAAATTCTTAACACAGCAATTGTGAGTAATCAACCCAACAAATGAGAGTATCTGCAGACTCCTGTTACTTGCTAAACAAATCAGGCTTTTTTCATTGGAGTTGACTTTATGAATCCATAAATTCATGTCCATAAACAGGTCTTACAGCCTCTCAAAGAGAGCTAGTACACCAAAACCAGGGCAAAACTCAAATACCAAATACTTATGTACATAGTAAGTGATGTGTGTCCTTAGCACAAACATGGAAAGTTGCAGAACTAAAATAAAACATAGAAATGCAGAGATTGATTTCCCCAAATAATTTAATTCCACCGTAGGGTGTCAAGCAGGTCAACTGAACATTCTTGGCCATGAAGAACATGCAGAACATGTAATCAAAAGCTTTACACAGGTACAGAGTTCACCTTTTTTATACAACATTGTCCCTTTCACATAAGTTAGACAGATGCATTACATTTGCAATTAAATTTGTAAATATAAAAATAACCCAAAAATATACTCACTTGGGTGCTGGATCTCCTTCTGTCTCCTCTTCAGAATCTCTGTTTGTGTCTCTGGGTAGAGGAAGAGATTCTGAGTTGTCATCACTGTCAGGATTTTCTGAGCTACAGCTGCTTTTGTAGTCTGGAGGCAGTGCTGGTCCTGCAACTGAACATCCAGAGTTATTTGGGATCATAAAATCACAGAATGGTTTGGGTTGGAAAGGACCTAAAAGATTATCTAATTCCAATCTCCCTGCCATGGGCAGGGAACCTCCTACTAGACCAGGTTTAATAAGGATACCTACTAAACATTTCAAATGACTATGATCTATCATGGCATTTCCAAAACACATATTTACTTGGAATTAAGTTTATCCAATCATTGCTCTCTCTAGCATTTAGAGAAGATATCTAAACAAACTTCTAGAAGTTAATCCTTTCAGCACTATATTTCCATCACCAACCTGCCCTGAACTGTTCTGGTTTAGGACATTACTAATCCATTACTACATGAGCATCCTCTGGAACAGGACTAGAAAGCCCTGTTTTATAAAACCACTAATGTACAATGGATGTGGCATAAACTAGTACATTTAAAAGAAACACCTTAATAAAGCATTTGAAGCTTACTAGTGAAGAAGCACATCATCTGTACATACCCAGAGTAGGAGACCATAAATTATTAAATGGGAGCATTTGTGACCATAAAGTATTAAATTAATTGCCAGCTTGCTTTAGGAATGGTTTAATGATTAAGGTTATTCCCAGTTCAGCTAAATGTGAAAAACAGGGACAGATTTAAGTACTCTGCTGAAAGGGGTATGATTTAGGTATTCAGAGAATGAATTTAAAGAATTGTTGCTGTCAGAAGGCCAGGGCAATGGATGGAGCTCTCATGCTCCAGTAAAACCTTCATCCTCTGGGGTAATATCTCAGCAAAATTAAAATTCAGACACTACCACTGTTATCAGGCCTGAGCTGTTTCTGGCACTGTGCCCACCAGCAGACACAGAACTTTATAGATTTATTTGGATACAGTACCATGTGCAATGAGTCCAGAAGCAGCTCAGCCATTGAACCTATCAACAAATGCCCTCCAAACAAGACCCTTAATACAGATACCCTCACAGGCTCAATCAACAAGGGACCAGCTGGAGCAAGCAAAAACCAGCAATGGTCCCAAGGTAAGAGGCCTTCCCAATCCAGGGCAAGGCACCCATTTACACATAGTGCAAACAGCCCACACTCCCATGTAATGGATATTTGATTCTACTGATGAATTAGCAGCCTGAGACACAGACACCACTCCTTTTCTTAATATCTCAAGCACTGAGTACAAGACTTGCAGGACAGATAGATGTTTTCATGAGAAAAAGACATTGTTCCCTTTATAAATAGTCAAGAGTCAGATGAAAAGATAAATGGTACCAGGAAATTAGACCTCCAGTTGAAGAACTACAACTTTTTGACTGTACAAAACACAACCCAATGCATATTATGGTTCCATTGTTAGGTGACAAAGGCTAGGCAGAAATCAAGTCCTTCGAGTGAGCTTCACAAAGCTTTTAATCATCTTTAGCACAAGACACAAGGACAGTCCACTAGTTACAAAGCATCCCGGCAGATCTGCCTTCATTGTTTCCTGTTTTAATGGAAAAGGCTTTAACTGGGACATACAAATCCATTTCAGCATTAGGAAGGAAAAAAACAATAAACAAACCACTTCCCTCGCCCAAAAAAACCCCAAACACAACACCCTAGGCCATAAAGATAAAATAAGTTCAAGATGAAAGGAAACAAACAGATGAATGATAAGTAGGAATAAAAACTGCTATCAAGAAGTCTCCTCTTTCAGTACAAAAAGCACCACTTGAATTAAAGCACTTAAAACCCAGATAAAACTCAGATAAAGAAAACTGCTTTCTCTAGCCACCTGGTACCCTGACATCATGCCAGCAGACTTTATTTGCTCTACATGTAAAAGAAAAGCCTTAGAGTGGAAAGAACAAACTCAGATACAATTTGATGAGTCTGGTACTAGAGAGGAAGAGAGAAATTAGGAGTAGTTTTGTGAACTGCACAGAACTAGTAAGACCAAAACTATTTAAGGAAGGAGACTGGTCCCACTTGTATGTTGTTCAACACCAGGGCTAACACATATACTTTCATCCCAATTCCCCTCTGTTATGTTGGCAAAACTGTTTCTACAGGCTATGCAATAAGCTGGACCAGGAAACTTAAAAGGCATAAAAAAATTACAGCAGACCACAGCACTCCCCTGAAAGAACTGTTTGTTTGTGGAAGTGCAGCCTAAGCAGGACAACCAGAAATTAAACAGAGAGATAGACTGACTAATGAAGGGAAAATGGCATTTAAAGCTTGAAGAAGAAAAAGTCATTGGACATGGTGAAAAGAAATGAGGGGAAAGAGAGCTGGGATTAAAAATTAATGTGGTCATAGTACTGACTGAGACTAACAATCAACACAGGCAAAGATACAGCTATGGACCAGGATGGCTTGGGGAGCCACAACAAAGAGCAGAAAGGTAGGAATGGAAATTGCTAAGCGTAATTCTGGGAGCAAAGAAAGAAAAGGGTGAGGAGGGAGGTCAAGATCTAATCAGAAGTCTGTGAAATTCCCCAAAAGCCACAGAAAACTGGAAAAATACATATGAAAGGAGAAGAAAGAAGGGCTCCAAGAGTCAGGGAACCAAACCCAATGAGGTGAGAAGGATAATTAGATGTAGCAATGGCAGAGCAACAGAAAAGTGACAAAGTAACCAGAGCTCAGAACAATTCAGAGCAGGACAACGGGATAAAAAATGAGTAGAAAATCTTGGGGATAGTGAGGAGAGAAGAAGGACCAAGTGAGACTTAACTGAATGTTTCACAGCTACTAGAAGTGACCATCCTACTAATGAGCTGGCTTTGGTGACTATCTGCCTGAAAATTAAGTCGATTCAATTCAGAAACCGAATTAAAGCTACTTTTTGTTTTGTTTTGCTAGAGTTATTTCTGCTATATTTGGGGATTCTAAGTGATCTACCAAACCATCAGAGACATACTGTGAAGCTCTCAAAGACAGACAAGGCCTTGCAGTTCCAGCAGAGTGGTAGATCAACCCAGACATACCAACACATCCATATTTTAACAAATGTGGCCTCAATTCTGAAACAGACAAAACTCCCTTCTACGCCTCTGGTTATTTTTAGTCATTCCCTAGCACTTCTCTCCTGCTGGTACAAGTCCAGCCCAGAGGCAGGGACAAATGGGCCAAAGGAAGTATGATTCCTCCAGCAGGAGCACAGTTAGTTCAGCTTCAAAGCACTGACATGAAGTGAAGAATCAGGGAATGAGGAAATGAGTGCATCCCATGGGTTGGACAAGCTGAAGAAGGTAAAGGATTTACCAGGCATGGATTTTTGGGTCTGTCCAGCTACCATTTGCTTCCATCTTGTTCCCGATTAAGGGTCACAGAAATATTATTAGCATCACTTCTCTGACACCAGAGGTAGTTCATGGGTAATCTGGTTTGCCTCATGGTAAGAACACCAGTGGGTATTGAGAGAGAAAGTACCTGGATGCTTGTATCCAGAGGGGTGGTGGCAGTGGGGCTCAAGGGGGCTGAGATATTTGCTACTGACTGTGGTGCACATCAGCCTGCACAAGGGTATAAAATGCTGCTGGAAACTGAGCCAACAAGTCTCCCAAGGACACAGACAGCTCCCAGGTGGATTGCCTCCAGAAGGAATGTATTAGCAATAAATCTAATCATAATCATACATAATCACTCTCCTGTTTCTTGTGTCTGTCTGAGAGCCTTCTCTTGTGCCTGAGAGTCTTCTCTGCCACAGGCTGCTCAAAGTCCTACTTTGTTGCTGTTGGGAGACATAAACTATGAAAGTAGACTAAAAGAACAAGTGCTCTTAAAAAAAAGCAATGAGCAGCTCAAATATCAGTGAGACTCCTATGACAGGAAAAATACTGGAAAAGCTTTTCAGCTTTAAAAGGTGAAGCATCTCTTAAAATAGTTAGAAAACACAAGGGAAAATGTTACAGAACAAATGCTAAGCCCATTTGACTCAAGACCTAGCAAGTCTTGCAGCACAGAAGGTGCTGGTGGCAGCCCCACCGTGTGTGATTTTTGTCACTCCAGGTGCAGGGCTCCAGATGGAGCTGTAGTTCTGTAGAGCAAAGTGTGTTATGTCAAAGAACTTGCTCTCCTTTCTTCCTCTGCACTGCAGCAGTCTGTCTTATGGGGTGAGCCCGGACACCTAGCTGCTGTAAGTTGAAGTCTGTAAAAGTCTGTGAAAATCATAAAAACAAACAACATAGCAATAGCTGGAGTTTGGTGTTTTTGTTTGTTTGTTTTCAAAGGCAAATAAATTCCTTCACCCACTTCACACAGAAATTTCCAGGCAGATCTTGGATCAGTTGCCAGTGCAACTGTAGTACCATGGACCTGACTGACACTGGGACAAAGGTGGAACAAACTCAGCTGAGTAACTTAGCCTAGACACTGCCAAAACACCTGCTGTCGCAAACCCATGGCCTAAGGATAAGTTTTGCTCATACACGATACAGATACTTGCAGAATTCATCAGCGTGTTGATGGAAAGCAAATAAGCCATTAACACAAATGGCCATGAAAGGCAGCACCAGCTCATGTAGTCAGCGCTTCTGCACAAAGCCGAGATCCGGACCCAGAGCTTGATGTTGCCATGGTGTCAGCTAATGCAGCAGCTTTGTACCTCTTGCTCCCTCTTCTGGATTAAAAAGTTAGAGAGCAGACAAGCACAAACCTTTCCCGTCAGAGCTGCTTTCTTTGGAGTAACCGAATGGTCACTGACATGCTGCTAGAAACTGCATATATGTACTAGTGCCATAAACCTGGATTAAAGACAAGGAGGGCAAACACTCAAAGCGCTGCTTCCAAAGATATTATTGACAGAGAACATGCAAGAATTTTAGTGGTGGAGCTGAGCTCCACTGCAGAAGAGCCAGCCTGGCAGTCAGCTGGTCTTGGTGGGATCCCACTTCTGATGTGACAGCTCCCAACATGAGCGACCCTGATAGGCAAGGCACCGCAGCCCCACTGACCAGCAGGCTGCTCCACATCCTGAGCTATACTCCATGGAAAACCACAGCCCATAGAGTGGTTTGGCTTGGCAAAGGACAGCACACTGCACAGGCCCAGCCTCCTCCCTTTCTACCCACTAACGTCACACTTGGAGCTGAAGAGCCTGGGCTTAAAAGCACACGCGACACCTGAGCGGGATGAAAGTGACTTAAAGCAGTACTTTTTAATTTATTTTTTTTTCCTTGAAAAAGTCACTGCAATAACCCTCCTGGAAGTTTAGCTCCATCCAGGGGCCGCACTGGCGGCGCACACCCCGCGCTGTGGAACAGGGACCAGAGCCACGCTATCCCACCCACAGAGCATCCATCCCGCGCTGTAACACACGGCCCACAGAGCCCCGCTATCCCACCCACAGAGCATCCATCCCGCGCTGTGACACACGGCCCACAGAGCCCCGCTATCCCACCCACAGAGCATCCATCCCACGCTGTGACACACGGCCCACAGAGCCCCGCTATCCCACCCACAGAGCATCCATCCCGCGCTGTGACACACGGCCCACAGAGCCCCGCTATCCCACTCACAGAGCATCCATCCCGCGCTGTGACACACGGCCCACAGAGCCCCGCTATCCCACCCACAGAGCATCCATCCCGCGCTGTGACACACGGCCCACAGAGCCCCGCTATCCCACACACAGAGCATCCATCCCGCGCTGTGACACACGGCCCACAGAGCCCCGCTATCCCACCCACAGAGCATCCATCCCGCGCTGTGACACACGGCCCACAGAGCCCCGCTATCCCACTCACAGAGCATCCATCCCGCGCTGTGACACACGGCCCACAGAGCCTTGCTATCCCACCCACAGAGCATCCATCCCGCGCTGTGACACACGGCCCACAGAGCCCCGCTATCCCACTCACAGAGCATCCATCCCGCGCTGTGACACACGGCCCGCAGAGCCCCGCTATCCCACCCACAGAGCATCCATCCCGCACTGTGACACACGGCCCGCAGAGCCCCGCTATCCCATCCACAGAGCATCCATCCCGCGACACGGCCCGCCCAGAGCATCCATCCTATCCCACCCACAGAGCATCCATCCCGAGCATCCATCCCGCACACACGCCCACAGAGCCCCGCTATCCCATCCACAGAGCATCCATCCAGCTGTGACACACGCCCACAGAGCCCCGCTATCCCACCCACAGAGCATCCATCCCGCGCTATAACACACGGCCCACACGGCCCACAGAGCCCTGCTATCCCACCCACAGAGCATCCACCCACAGAGCATCCACACACGGCCCACAGAGCAGAGCGCTATCCCACCCACAGAGCATCCATCCCCGCTGTGACACGGCCCACAGAGCCCCGCTATCCCACACACAGAGCATCCATCTCGCGCTGTGACACCGGCCCACAGAGCCCTGCTATCCCACCCACAGAGCATCCATCCCGCCTGTGACACACGGCCCACAGAGCCCCGCTATCCCACCCACAGAGCATCCATCCTGCGCTGTGACACACGGCCCACAGAGCCCCGCTATCCCACCCACAGAGCATCCATCCTGCGCTGTGACACACGGCCCACAGAGCCCTGCTATCCCACCCACAGAGCATCCATCCTGCGCTGTGACACACGGCCCACAGAGCCCCGCTATCCCACCCACAGAGCATCCATCCCTGCGCTGTGACACACGGCCCACAGAGCCCCGCTATCCCACCCACAGAGCATCCATCCCGCGCTGTGACACACGGCCCACAGAGCCCCGCTATCCCACCCACAGAGCATCCATCCCGCGCTGTGACACACGGCCCACAGAGCCCTGCTATCCCACCCACAGAGCATCCATCCCGCGCTGTGACACACGGCCCACAGAGCCCCGCTATCCCACTCACAGAGCATCCATCCCGCGCTGTGACACACGGCCCGCAGAGCCCCGCTATCCCACCCACAGAGCATCCATCCCGCGCTGTGACACACGGCCCACAGAGCCCCGCTATCCCACCCACAGAGCATCCATCCCGCGCTGTGACACACGGCCCACAGAGCCCTGCTATCCCACCCACAGAGCATCCATCCCGCGCTGTGACACACGGCCCACAGAGCCCCGCTATCCCACCCACAGAGCATCCATCCCGCGCTGTGACACACGGCCCACAGAGCCCCGCTATCCCACCCACAGAGCATCCATCCCGCGCTGTGACACACGGCCCACAGAGCCCCGCTATCCCACCCACAGAGCATCCATCCCGCGCTGTGACACACGGCCCACAGAGCCCCTATCCCACCCAGAGCATCCATCCCGCGCTGTGACACACGGCCCACAGAGCCCCGCTATCCCACCCACAGAGCATCCATCCCGCGCTGTGACACACGGCCCACAGAGCCCTGCTATCCCACCCACAGAGCATCCATCCCGCGCTGTGACACACGGCCCACAGAGCCCTGCTATCCCACGGCCGGCCCGTCCCCGTGCTCCTACCCTGGCTGAAGTCCTCGCCCGCCTCGGCCTCGGCGCGGCTCGGGAAGCCGGGCGGCAGCGCGGGGCCGATGAGCTGGCGGGCCATGGCTCCGGGGGCTCCGGGGACAGCCCGGCCGCTCTTCCCGTCCCGCTCCGCTCTCCTGCTCCCGCCCCTGCGGCGCTCCCGGATGACGCCGCGGCCGCCTGAAAGGAAGGAAGGAGGGAAGGAGGGAGGGCTCATCTCTTTCAGCCCGGACGTGACGCGTTCAGCGGCCGCCGCCGGAGGGCCCCACGTGGTGGTGCGAGCGCAGCGCGGCGCGGAGCGGGGTCTGTACCGAGCGCCTCTCCGGGCCCGACATGAACCCCTTCGCCTGGTACCCGCCGCCCCCGCCGGGGCTGCCCCCGCCGGGCGTCCCGCCGCCCTTCTTCTGCCCGCCGCCCTCCTGGGACGCGAGCTTCTGGGCTGCCCCCGTGCCCTACCCGCCGCCCGGCCGCTACCCTCCGCCCGACAGCACCTACGCGTCCGCCGACCCCTACTCCCAGCCCAAGAGCTACTCGCAACCCGCCGAGTCCTACTCGCAACCCGCCGACAGCTACTCGGATCCCGCCCAGAGCATCCCTCCCGCCGAGGGCTACCCGCAGCCCGCCGAGGGCTACCCGCCGGCTCAGAGCTACCCGCAGCCCGAGAGCTTCCTTCCCCCTCAGAGCTACACGCCGCCGGCCGCCTGGTTCCCGCCGGCCTACGGAGCGCGCCCGCAGGGCCCGCACGCTGGTGAGGGCAGGGGACACGCCTCTCTTGGGCCCATGGGCTCCTTCCCACCCCACACAGGCTATCCTGAGCCCTTGGGGCTGCAGGACTCTCCTCCGAGCATGTTGGTCATGCCACCCTTCTCCTATCTCTTCCCTAGATCCTTTTCTATTGCCCACCGAGGTGGGGTGGGGAATGTTTTACCAGCTGTATCCGTGAATGGCTCATCTTTTTTTTTCCTCTGTTCTGAAGGTGGAAATGGTAATTTCTCCCAGAAATGGCAGGGCAAGCAAGTGCATCCGTTTAATAAACATTGTCCAGAAGAAAATAACAAGCCAAAGGTATGAAGTGGGGTCCCCAGTGTTGGAGTGGGTTCTGGGAAAGGCCACGAAAATGATTGGGGCGGGGGAGCACCTCTCCTGGGAAAGCTGAGAGAGCTGGGGTTCAGCCTGGAGAAGAGAAGGCTTCAGGTCAAACCCTGCAGCATCCTTTCAGTACTTTAAGGGAACTTAGGATAAAGACGGGGACAGACTTTATAGTATGGTCTGCGGTGATAGAACAAGGAGTAATGGCTTTAGATTAAAGCAGAGTAAATTTAGACTGGACGTAAGGAAGACTTTTTTTTACTATGAAGGGGATGCGATACTGGCACAGATTGCCCAGAGAAGCTGTGCCCTGGAAGTGTTGAAGGCCAGATTGAATGGGGCTTTGAGCAGCCTGATCTAGTCATAGATTGTCCCTGTCTGTGGTGCGGGGAGTTGGAACCAGATGATCTTGGAAGGTCTCTTCCTACCCAAACTGTTCTGTGATGGTGTCAGTCTTATGGGACTTGGCCCAAGGCTCTATAAAGATGCCCTTCTCTTGTCTAACATGCTTGCTCTGAAAAGAGAGCAAACGTGACAGTCTGTAACTCTTGAAAGATGCATGTCAACCAAATTCTTACACAGGTTTATGTCACCTCACTGTGGTGATGCTCGGCTGGCTAAGTTACCTTAGTGCTCTTCTACGTGGTCCAGACCAGCCAGCCTGATGACACTGATGTGTGTAGAGGGAGAAGGAAGGTTCTGTGCTGCCCTCTGAACTTGAACATGTCATGGGAGTCATGGTAGTCATGGTCTCTCTTGGGAGGGAAGAGACATGGGGCTTTAGCCTAAATCTCAGAGCCCTTGGGAAGTCTGTGCCAGCAGAGGGGTGTTTTTGCAGAAGCAATAATTGATTGAAAGGTGGTAGTGGGAAGAGCTGAATGCAGGGCACTTAGTTTATAAGTTGAACTTAACTGTTTTCATATTATGTTAGCTTAGCTTTGAAACTTTTGAAACACATTATTGCTTTATTAAGAAAAATGCTACTAGTGTTTTATGGCTAACTAAATACAGGAATATCTTGTAACTGCAATCCTGAGATTATTTCTTCTTCTTCTTTTTTTTTTTTTTTTTTTTTTTTTTTTTTTTTGTTTTTTTTGTTTTTTTTTTTGTTTTCTTTTTGTTTTCTTTTCAGGCCAAAAAGAAAAAAGAGCCAGTTTTCTCTCATTACTGTGATACCTGTGACCGTGGCTATAAAAACCAGGAGAAGTATGATGAACACATTTCACAGCATAAACAGGTTAATGAGTTTGGCTTCTTTTATTCACACTTTGATTTTTTTTCCTTTGTGCCTTACAAGCAGTTTGCTGTAGTCACTCTTTGAACAGAAGACATAGGAAAGAGATTCCAGAGCTATTTCAAGTATTAGTGGGGGTTTTTTTTCTGAATGCTATATGTAGTGGAGGCTTCAGTTGTATTCTTGGTTTTATTACTGAAGCCTTTTAAACTGTTTTTCTTGCAAAGCATTGCTGAGTCATAGGAATTAATTCATTGACACCCCTATAGCATATACAGTTTCTGTGTAGAAGCATTAAAAAAGTTTCCTTTATTGAAGACTATCAAAATTTGCAAGTATCAAAATTTTAAATTGAAGAGTCTTGCTAATTTTTATCTTAGGTAAACTTCACATTCTCTTCAGGTATCGGATACATTGCCTACACTGGTTATTCTAAACCCAGATGAAATTTTAAAGTATTTTATCCCTGCTTTCTGGCTTTATAATCACCTTTCTTAGCAAACTGGGTAGCTTACACAGCCTGTGCAACACACTGTACAGGCAACTGGCACTGAGTTTGTTTGAAGTGTGCCCAAAAGCTTGTTTATAATTTGTGTAAATTGGTATGTTTTAAGTTCACCCTCTTGTCTTGCAGTGCTCAGAAGAAGGTTGCAATTTCAGTGCCCATGAGAAGATTGTTCAGATACACTGGAAAAATGTAGGTAACTGTCTGGGCCCAGAATAGGAGTCTGTGCAGTCTTTACCATAGCTCCTTCTCTCATTCTTCAGTGGTTTCCTTTCATTCATCTAGAAATAAAATGTATCACCTCTGAGGAGAATCTGTTTCAAGTCAGTATGGTGGATGAAAATATGTTGAATACCATGGAGTTTTCTTAATGTATTCATTTTATCATCTCTGTATACAGTCTCACCAGTTTTGGAGATGAGAACAGTATGATACCACTATACCTGGTGTAATGATGTTGTCTTTTTAACTTGTGGTTTTTTTCCTTCCTCTTTTAAACACCTGTGAAATACTTTTTCCTTAGGCACATGCACCTGGTGCCAAAAGAATAAAATTAGATAGTCCAGAAGAGATTGCTAGATGGAGAGAAGAAAGAAAAAGGTAAAACTTGTGGTCTATGGATATGTTTTACTGTGTTTTCCTCTGTTGGGAGCATTAGATGGCATTAGCTGAAGGGCAGGAGCAGCACACAACTTGTTGTTTTCACTCTCCATTGAGCCTGCAAAACTCCTGCAGCAGTGATCTGTGTCAGAATGTGGAGAATGTGAGCTGCAGAGACTGTAATAATTTAGAAGATTATAACAGCAGTCAAGGTATCAGCTGAGAAAGGAAACAGCTCTCCCAGGTGCTTGATGTGGTACCCCAGGTTAGGTGAATGTCTCATTCTTTTTAGCCTGGTCACTGATCATGTGTTAGGTCAGAAGTGTTTGTGTAGTGGTTTTTAATAGTTTAAAAATCTGGAACTGTTGTACTGACTATAATTGTAATACTGTGTGCAGATTTCCCCAGTTTCAGTTGTCCCAGTAGACCACACCAGGGAGTTTTCCTAATTTTTTATGTTCCCTGATGCTTTTCTAGTGAAAGAGAACGGAAACCATGAATGAATGATACGTTCTCAGGCAGTCTAACTTGCATTGTATGCAGGGTGCCAGGTAAAATTTTCCAATAAGAAGTATTTCTCACTATTTCTTATCCATGTGATGTAACAGAGTATAACTTTTTTATGTTGACTAGGATTGAAGTGTTTATCTCCTGGATTTATTTTTTTTTTTTCCTTCAGCATTCAAAGGATTAAAATCTGCACTTTCCTGGCAGGAGAAAGATGCTGCAGGCTTTCCTCAGTTCTGTTCATAATTTAGAATATAGTCTTGCAAGTGATCAGTTCATGAGTTTTGTTTCCATGAGCAAGCAAAAGTCGTATATGCAGAATGGGAAGTGATATAAATTTAATTTTGAGGTCAGTGGTGATAAGTTAGGGCAATGTACTAGTCACATGGGTTTTTTTAATGAAAATAAACCTAGTGGTCTGATGGAATCTTTCTGATGTATCCACTTTGCATCCATGTCAGAAGGCAATGTTAATGTGTTCTTGCTTTGAACTTCACTTCCCTTAATACGTTTTTACACTGTTTTTGTTGAAAAAGAAAAATGAATGGAATTTATTGTAGAATTTTTTTAAACTGCCTCCCATCTATTTCTTCCTGTATGGAGAAGCAAGATTTCTCCCCATGTAATTTCATTCTTGGAGGTTTTAGTTTTCTTTGGACCTGGTTTCAGCTTTTTCTGCAAATTTCAGAAAGGGAAAGGGTGATCTTGCCACTATGTCAGCACATCACAGCTGTCAGCTGTTGCACCTGCAACTGCTGTTCATTTTTTACAAATGAAAATAATTCATAGGTTCTTAAAAAAAAAAAAAAAAAAAGCTTTTTTGGTACAGAAGCAAGAGATTATTTTTTCCCATTTTTAAAATGCTATCATTAACCAGACAAAATGGATCGTGATCTGTGCAAATGTAAGTTTGGTGTTAGATTAGGCAAGTTTTGGTGCTAAGTTACTTTTCTTCCAAGGTTTCCTTTTATTCAAAAGATACTTGAGGGCTTGGTTTTTATTTGCTTTCAGTCTACATATTGCTGTTGTGTTTTTTTGGTGACCTAATTTTCTAATGGTAGCTCCAAGAAAGAAGATCCATACTTGTATGCAGTCTCTAAGAGAGTCTTTGCTACTCATTTTCAACTTTTCATACACTTCTCTGTTTTGGGAAGTGTTCAGGAGAGTTCCTGTCTGGCAGCTGATTCTGAGGTCTAAGTGTTGAAACAATGTTTAAGCTGTATATGTCAGTATGTGCTCTACTAGAACATTAGGGAAGTGGGAATTGAACATAAAATTGTGGATAAGATACTGTTTGTGTGGGGAGTGGGTGCTGCAAATCACAGGAGCCTTTATCTACACTTAATTTTCAGAGTGATGCTCTGCCTGATATGATTTGCTGGGCTTCTGAAGGATCTCATGTTGGTTTTACAGATGAATATAATTTGGCTGTGATACAGCATTGCTGAAAGCTTTAGCTCGCTGCAGCACAGTAAAATCAAAGGGAATAAAGTCGCCTGGTCACAGCCAGAAAAGGCGAAATGGAATTATGACTGTCTGAGCCAAGGCCACTAGATGGAGTAGTGCCTTATCTTGGTACTTCAGGCCTTCTGTGGGCATCGTATTTAGCTGTGATAGATGGGTGTAGAATGACTACCTGGGTGGCTTTTGTTACTCTTTGTACAGCAAGTAAGCTCTATGAGCATCCTTCTTTTTTTAATTAAAAGGGAAAAAACCGGGGGGAGGGGGTGGGAAGCAGGCAGAGAGAGAAAGCCAGCTGGAACTTTTGTGCAGCATTAATTGGGTCACCAGCAAAGCATCAGTTTAGTACTGAAGGTCTGTTGTTGACTCACAGTAAACATTGCATTGTACGGAAAAAGGGACACCAGAGGGAGTCTGAGCTATTAAGCAGTTTTGGTTTATAGTGACAGGAAAAAACCTTTTCCTTTCTAGAAGCCCCAATCAAAGTTGAGAATGAATCTTTTTAGGTCATTAATAGTTTGTTTCTAATTAGGTTGCAGTGATTTAATATGTGTGTTTCCATGCTGCATCCTGTCTCACTTGTTCTTCCAGCCGTTATAAATAATTACTTGCAGAGTTGAGATTTTTCTTCTTAATTAGCTGCTGTATTGCTCAATTGTGTATCCTGCTTAAAATCTTCAAGAAAGAGCTTGTGTTTAAAGTATAGCCTTAGCCTCATAGAAGAAAGAGGAGGAGGAGAGCTGGTAAAGAGTATCTCTGGATGAAGCATGCTGGGTCGGAATGCTGTTTTCCTGTTGAACCTGCTGAGCCAAGAAATCTAATTAAGCAAAGAGCAACAGAGATGAAGTTCCATGGGACCTCAGGGTTTCCCTGTGTTTTGCAGACAGATGGTTGTGAAGTCTGACATCAACTTTTCTTGTTTTGATTTGTCCTGTCCCTTCCAAGTGTTGAGAAATGTGCTGCCTTCAGCATATTTTTTCTTTAACATGATCTTAAAGAGAGTTATCTGCAATGCATTTCCTTAATGTGTCAGAATGAGGTATTGCTGTCTTCCCTACTCCACAAGTGAGATCTGGGTCCTGCCAGCCCATCTGTTTCTCACCAACATTTCTTGAGCAATGGTTATTAGTAAGAATGTGGCAAGGCTGCTTTAGTGTTAAAGCAAATCATTGAACTTACTTTTGCTTAGCTCCTGATATGACATTGGGGAATTTTCTTGAGCTTGTCTGTTGCTTGTAAATTCTCCCCTTTCTACCCTGCTTTCTTTAATCTCTTAGCATTGGTTTGTTCAGATAGGAATTGTCTGTTGTATTTCCTTGCAATACATCTCACAGGCTGAGCATATACTTAGTGCCAGTACTGTTAACCACACCACTTTTAATTAATTTGTGGCTTTTTGGTTGCATAATGATAATCCTAGAGTAGTTTGGAATCCTCCCTGATGTTGCGTTCGTGAAGTATGTAATATGGAAAATAATTCCTTAGAACTATTCCTTAGAACTTAGAGAAGAAAATGCAAAGCAGAAGGGATGTGTCAGTAGATCAAGGTAAACATAGATACAATAAAGTTTACTCTGATCTCCTGGCATATATTAGCAAAAAAACTGCCTCACCTAACATATGGTTAAATCAGATGTGGGAAAGTTAAGCCAAGATTTTATCAGCTCTGTTGGGTCATTTTTGTTCCCTTTGGGCTATCCATGTCTCCTTTGCTGTTGGCTGTGCATATGCAATTAAGACCAGCTCAAGAAATTATTGAGGCATTTTGCTCACAGTACTGATCCTATTAAAATGATGAACTTGTATAGCTCTTGACTCAGGAATTCATTGTGTAAACTGCTATAGAAACAGGTCTCTTTTCTGTTAGATGTTGGCAAAGCTCTGTTTCTTCACTGCTCTCTAAGAGCTGCTTTACTCCAATGTTTATGAGAGCAAGATAAAGTATGTTGGCCTATAAAAAAATACATGGCTCTGGCTAGTGTGCTCATTTATTGGAAAAAGAAAATTGTTCACTAGGACATATGTTATTGATTATGCTCAGTGTCACTGTTCCCTGTCTCTAGAAGCTTTAGGGTGTACTCTACCTGCATGTCTCACTGTGTTGGGATATATTTAATATACTCAGCCTGAAAAGCAGTTTTCTGATATTATCAATTTATTTTGAAAAACTTTGGATTGTAGAAGTGTGTACAGTTGGGAACTGCAGCTGCTATGAAAGAGGGCTGATTTCTCAGGCTGTACAGGCTTTATGAAGTCTGCTGTGCCAAGCCATCACATCCTGAGTTTAACTCCCTTTTACAAAAAGTTGCTTAGGTTTGTAAAACCCTGTGGGGACTGATGAAGCTGTATTCAAGCTCTGACAAGTTGTTTGCAAGGTATAAGTGCTGGGGTGCTTCTGCTTCAGTGGTGTTTGTAGGTAATGTTTTAGGAACATCATTTTCTTAGGAGAGGAGGAGGGCTTGCCAGGGTGCAAACCCAAGTCAGCTCTTGGGATTTAAGCATATGGCCTTTTATGTGGAGAGACTCAGTCAGTAAAGGCATGAGGTAAAGGCAGTGAGTAAAATGCCATTTAACATTTGAGAAGAGGTGGAGAAAATAAACACAGCCACTACAGATGCCTTCAGATGTGCTTCTGCAGGCATACTGGGACTTGTGACTTGAGCTCTCGCCAGCTGTCAGTTCTGCCTGTGTCAGCTGGAAGGCTGGTTTAGGAGAAATCTGTCAGTCTTGGCAGTAAATGGAACTGAAAGCGTTGGTGCAGTCCATTATGGTGGCTCGTGGAGGGAGTGGTAACTCACAGGAATGAAAGTGGGAGGCATTCATGTCTCAAATCATGTTGTGAGAGCGTGTCTGAATATGTCCTTAATCAGCATAAGGGCTGGAGCACTTGAAGACTCCTTTGCTCTAGTATTTAGGGTCTTCCCTTATATTTAAAACAGACCCCACACCCCCTGCAATCTACAATAAGCTTGGGGATTTTTTGAGCATAACTACTTGTTTGATAGCTTGCTATTCTCCTGGGAGGCCTTTGTGTTTGAAGGAAAGCACCTTCTCCTAAAACTGTGGAGCAGAGGGGTCTTTGTCATTGTGAAGCTTTTGAGATTAAAGAGTTCATTGCACATTTGCTGTGTGCTGGGAGTGTTGTAACATGGATGAACAAATCTAACTAACAGGGAAGAGTGGAGGTAAAACATCACATCCCTGTGCTCTCTTGAGCTGTATGGCAGATTTCTGGGAGAAATCCAAAGAAAATAGATGTTGACAGCTCGTGTTCAAATCCTCTTAAAGGAGACAAGTTCTGTAGTGTGTTTAGGTTTGTCTTGTAGAAAATGCTTCTCTTTTCCCCTTGGTATGTGGTTGAAGCTGTCTTGAATCAATGTGACACTTAGCATTCATGCTGTAATATGGGGGAAATGCATGTGATAAGATTAAATATTTAAAGAAAGATACGTGTCTTTTTTGATAGCTATTTTTAGTGAGAAGCTGTTCTACGTTTCTCTTTACTCCATTTTAATAGACTTCAAATATTTATACTTTGTGTTTCTGTCCAGAAGCTGGGGAAGCATGTGCATGTGTTTCTCATTTACCACCTTTATCTCAAAGCACTGGCATTTAGCTAACTAATGTTTGCAGAGCAAGTAGTGTAGCCATTTTTGGGCTTTGATGGTAAAAAGCCTGCTGCCCAGGCTCTGAGTGTTAGAACCAGCGAGGCATTTGTCTGGAGGGAAGGATGGATGTTAGGGGAGGTGGGGACTGGAAGAGACAGGATGGTTTAGAAAATAGTTGTAACAGTAGATTTCTTTTCATCTGCATGATTTGGCAATTTTTCTTGAACCTGGAATTAAAAAGGGGCAGTAATTCTGGTGAACTTGAGGTCAGTGTGCAAGCACAGTGCTGAATATTGCTTGAGAAAGAACTTGTATGCTTTTCCCTGTCACATTAGAAGAACCTTGTGCACCCAAAAGCTGTTCACAAAATATTTTATTTTTAAAGTTTACAAGAACTCAGGAGTTAGTTTGCTGAAGGCATGTCATTCAAATAATCCAGTTGAAGCTCCATAGAAATAAAATAGGAGGACTAAATCAGGCTGTTACGTGTTGGGGCAAAGAGAAGGTCCATGACTACAACCAAAATGTTTGTCTGTACCTTGCTTGATGATTAGGCGAATCTAAGAATGCTAATGTGATTTTTTTTTTTTTTTTTTTTTGTCTTGTCCATTGTATCTGGGTATGTAAGCATAAATGCACTCAGGTTTCTTTTCCTCACTAATGCCTTTTTAGGAAAGAAACAGCCTGTTAAACTTCCTTGAAAAATTTTTAAAAATCTGTAGTGTAAAGGGGGAATTGAGAAACTACAGTGAATCCTCTAAGAGCCAGTGAAACTATTTTTTTTCTTCTAGAAATTTTCCTACGTTGGCAAACATTGAAAAGAAGAAGGAAATGCAGGTGCAGAAGGAGGAAAGGGGAGAAGTGCTGACTACCCAGCAGTTTGGGTAAGTGTTTTGAACCAAGCTTGTTGCTTTCCTCCCACTGAGTTCAAAACTATGCTCTGTTACTGTGGTCTCCCAGCATTTTCTGCTTCCACTGTATACAGAATCTGCATGCCTCTTTAAGAGAGGACAGGCCTTTGACAAACTGCTGATACAATATTCTTTTGTTTACTTCATATTGCTCCAAAGTCCAGTTAAATGAAACAATAACTACATTAAAAATGTGGTATTCTGGCTTGTTTGAGAAAACCACTTCCTAGTGGCTGTTCATTAGATCATCATAACCTTGGTCTCTGAAAAAGTAGTAATGGGGACAAAAGTCATGCAACATAGTGATTCCACATGGATTAATCCTTTATTGCCTGAAAATGGCCAACAGAGATTTTATTTCTATTCTCTCTCCTTTCTGATGATCAATCAATAGTCAAGTGAAGAGAGGAAAAAAATAAAGATGGTGGAGGGTAGGAGAAAGAAGCACCACTACTTAAGTTATAATGAAAACTATATGAAAATAAAGTTAATTCTATCTTCTACCATTGCTCTGAGCTAGTACTTGCTCGTCTTGGATTTTTGTCTTTTCTCTGCCTTATAAATTATTTTCCAGCATGGTTTTGTTCTTCTCTCTCAGTTTGATTTAGGTGGAACCAGCTAACTTCATTGGCTCTGCTTTAGGGACTATGGAAAGATGGTTTAAAAAAAAAGTTATAATGAGCCACACTCCTAAAACACCACTTGTTTAAACTAGAATGACTGGGCTAGAACTCAGTCCTAAGGGGCTCTTGTTAAATGCCACTTTCTGCTGCATGGAAGTGAAGCTGGGGTTTGCCTAGCTTTTTGTATAAGGGATGACAGCAAACAAAACAAAACTTGCACCGTGGTAAAATGGTTGAGCTAGTGCAGAATAAGAAGTTAGTGTAATTTATTAAATCAGGACAGTGCAAATTACCTTGTTGCAGCATGTGCTTCAGAAGATCCAGCACTTACTGGCCCCCACCCAACCAGTTGCCTTTCATGACTGAAAGGCAATGTTTATAGAAGACTGAAGTAAAAGTTCCTCCAAAGGATATAAAGTTGCAGGAGTGCTTTGCACCCCAAGGAACCAAACCTGGGCATTGAAGCTAAAGCTGAAAACATATTTGACATTATCTTTGGAGATTCTTGGGAGCAAAAGTGGATTTTCTTTATCACAGTAACAAACTGTTTGATGTCCACAGGTTTTATTTGCTAACTTTTGGCCCTGAGTCAGATGCATCAAGTAGTTTTAAATGTCCATCAGCCATTCCATGCTGTTACATTTGTTAGCTTTATATCTGGAAAACTGTTTATAAAATGAAAGCCCTCAAAGCTGCAGGTTGTTTACTTCTTTGTAGCAACTTTTTATTCTAGTTGACTCTACAAATCTCTTATTTTCCTCCCCTCCCTCCCCTGAGCTAGAAGCAGTCTAGACTTGGTGAAGTGTCCATAAGCTGTCGTTTCTGCTTTGTATATCAGCAGTAAAGATTCCGGAATTTGTGTTTATCTGGCAAATTTACTGATGTGTGAGGAAAAAATAGAATACAGCTTGTCCCTGCAAGCTGTACTATTAAAGCAAATAGCTAAGTAAGATTTAGAAAGGATTAGATGCTTAACACTTCCTTGGTGCTTTCCATTTGTGGTTCTCTGAAGTGCTTTGCAACTCCTAAGTCTCAGCATCCCTGCATGTGAGATCAGAGATGCAGAAGGATTGCTTTGGAAGCCTGTCTGTTGTCTCACAACACCTGGGTAATAGTGCACAGCTCTCCATGCCTTCTGAAGGCAGAGTGAAGAGCAGGATGTCTTCCATGAGGGAATGGCAGAAGGCAGATGCCAGGCTGGTGTTTGCTGGGACATGTTTTTGACCTTGAGGTTTCTTTCGGGGTGTTTGAGGCCCCAGAGAGTTTAGAAAGTTGTTTTTAACCCTTGGTCAAGGACAACAGCTTTAATTGAGGCTGTATTTACTCAATATCCTCTAGGTTGTACAACATGCTGAATTTAGAGTGTGGTTGTACAAATTCAGAAATGCAGTTTTCTCTCTTGTTGGAGTTGAGTCATAGGAGACAATATTAGCCTTCTTTTTGGGCTAGGGACTGATGCACAGGAAGGAGTGGCTTGCCACTTGTGCCACAGGAGCACTGTGGTGGGTGATGCCATCAGGGATGAGCAATCAGTGTTAGACACTCTAGTGAAATGACTGAAGAATGAAATTAAATAGGTTTTGTTGTGATATAAAGTCATTTTGAATGCTATGATGACAGGCCTCATTCTCTTCTCAAGAAGGACTTGGTAAGGCCAGAAAAGCATGGAAGAGAGGAATGCTGGTAACGGGAGCATTTCTGAGCAAGCAAAGTAGTGGGAGCTTGAAAGGGCTGTGTGATGGAGGCCTAGAAAAATTGCATAGGTGGAAGAGGTGAATAAAGTGAATATACACTGTTTTTGTAACTCAAGAAAGATGGGGTGCTAAATGACTTGTTTAGACCTCAGAATGAGGACAAACAAAAACAAGTCTCTTGTCACAAAATACTAACATGTTGTCTCAAGATTCCAGGGATGCCAGACACAAGCACAGCATCTCACATTGTGAGGTATGTGGTTGATTAGGGATAATAGGACCTCCGTGCTCTAGGTGAGGCTGAGGCAGGGAGGATCAGAGCCAACCATGGGGCTCATTCAGGACAGGAGATCTTGTGTAGTTTTTGCTGTTGTAATGTACTGATGGTTAGTTACAGTCTTGTTTTACTGAATTAAGTTTATGTTGCTCGGAAATAAATATTTTCAGGGAGCTTCAGTTGTCCCTTCTATATTTGCTTTTCTCTCTTGGTCACATTTATTCTTGTATCTATAGAATTCAACCAGAGTTTATTAAGCTTTCCAGGTATCTTCCTATCAACATGTGTTTATAGGATAACCTGGAAGATAATGTAACCATGAAAGATAAGTAGAACCAGCATGCTGTGCTCTTTCTGTATTTCAGGACTTGCTATTTTATTTCAGGTTTTAAAAAACGCATTATCCTGATGGACATCTCTTTTATTCCTTTTCCTTGGAATGGAATAGATGAATGGCATGTTAGTTGGAGGCAGGAGTAGGTAGTCATTGCAGTCATGGAGTCAGATGGCTGAATGGATTTGGCGCAGCAAGATGCTTCTCAGAGCTGTAACTAGAAAAAAGAGACTTCAGCAGTAAAAGAATGTTTACAGTAGATGCTTTCCTTTTAACTTCATGTCACTAGTGTTTTGAATTACATTAATGCTCAAGTGAGGAGAGTATTTGTTGACTTTATCTGAAATGAAAATGCCATTTCCTCACGCTGCTGGTTCTTGAGGAACTTTCTTAGCCCATGTATCCTTGGCCTTGTTGAAAAATAAAAAGTAAGAGTAATGAACTTCAAACTGTTCATTCAGTTTCCAGCTTTGTCCCATTGCCCTGCCTCAGATGAGGTGTGACTGATTTTATGGCCTGTCACCTCGTGTTAGCTGAGCTGGTGTAAGTCCTGGCATCATTCTGTGTTGCTGAACCTTAAACAAGGGCCTGAGCCATTTGGTTACATCAGTTGTTTTCATTCTCATAGCTTATCATCTGTATGAGCTTTCTGCTTCTATTCTCCAGCAAAATGAAGGGGATGTGGAAACCTCCAGAAAATGGAGAGGCTCTTGGGCATCAACGAAGACACAGAAGAAAACAATGGCGTCCATTCTGGAAGAAATTTAAGAAAAATGGCAGCAATTACCATGAACATGGAACTCAAAATGAAGCCAATGGACCAGAAAACAGCACATGTGAAAAGGAACTTGAAAAGCAAAATGCTTTGGCAGGCCAAGCATATGAGAAAGACATGGACCCTCTTGGTCTTCTGGCAAACGGTGATGTTGGTAAGATGAAGGAACTTGGAGAAGTTTTATTTTAAATAGTTTTATTGAGTTTAGACACTGAGACTTTGTGCTTGCTAGTCACCATTTTGAAAGTCTGACGTGAAATTTGTGTACAGTGTTACATGTTCTGATGTAAATACTGTCCAGTAGTGTAGAGGCCATGCAGCACCAACTTAGGTTGCTAAATTAACATGTGAGATAAGAAAATATTTATAAAACCAGAAGAAGAATGAAGTACTTCAACAGCCAAATTATTTTAAAAGACTGTTAAATATCCTTTTGTGGTTTTGAAAAAAACAGTATTTAGAAAGTGAAAACAAATGGATTTCCTTGTATAAGTTAAGTGAATTAGTTAAAATGTCAGTATTTTACTTTTAATTAAGTTCTGTGCTGTATTCTTATTCTTGATATTCTCCATATGTGTGTGTTCTCTGAAGTATTGCTGCTTAGTTTTTTTGGGTTTGGATTTTTGTTGTTGTTGTTTGTTTTTTTTCTGTCAGCATGTCTTGTTTCCTCATGCTGGCAGCAATATAAATTCTTCAGATCTAACTATTTATAATATAGTCAGCAGTGATGCAGTACTCCTAGAATATGGCATGTAAGCTGACTTATACTCTGGCTATTTTTAGCAACAAGGGTAGAATACATTCCCTGGGAAGATGTCTGATGCTGAGTTTTTCCTCTTGAAAACATAATCTTCAATTAGTGAGAACAAGAACTCAGCATCCCTATGCAATTTGTTTATTTCATTAATCTTTGTGTGTTGGGAAAGTTAAGTATGCTTAAATATATCTGTATTTCCCTGCAGCATCTATATTTTACTTAATGGTGAAAGGTCTAATTATGCCAAAGTACAGCTAGTGACTTCTGGTATAGTAGGTAGAAACGGAATGTGGTACTTGCTTATTACACATTATTAAAGCTAGTTGCAACTTTTTATACAATTGAGAAATACAGCCAGAGCAAATAATAACTAACACAATATAACTAGGTAGAATTAAAAAAAAAAAAAAAAAAAGCAGCCCAAATCCATTGTTCTACTGTATAGGCACATCTTTTTGATTCTCCCTTTTTTTTTTTTTTTTTTTTTTTTAATTCTCCCTGATTGGCTTCTAAATCCTTCTCCTCCATCTCAGAACTAAGTCCAGCAAGACTTCAAAACTATTATGAAATCCTCTTTCTCTCTTTACATACACTTGATAACAAAACCTATAATTAAATCTATAATTATATTCAGTATGCAAAGAAGGAAGCAGAAGGCTCAGGCTTGTGTTCAGGAAATTTTTGTTTCAGTAGCTTTGCTGGCAGGGCTATAAACTCCAGACTGGTGGAGGCACCAGTTTGCCACCACCTGTCTGTAGAGGGCAGACAAGTGTGGAGAGGTTTCTGCCAGTCCAGAGCACTGGGCAGGGGTGCCCAACATCAGGTGTGCATGGTGCTGAGGTGGGGATGTAGCAGCAAGGCTGGCTGTTGGCAGGATTGTTGGGAAAAATCCCTCTTGCCTTTCGTTTGCAGAATCTGACAAGGACGAGGCAGCTGAGGAAGACGGAAGACTGGCAATGACGGTTGTCCCCAGGCAGGTGACCTCTGCCCTTAGCGCGCTGTCAGTCAACTATGGCAGTGCCTCCGACAGCGAGCCCGAAGGTGTGTAGAAACAACCTCTGCTCTGCTATCCTGTGTCACACTGCAGTGATGGGGACTGCAAGCAGGACTGTGGCTTTTTTTGCTGCCCTTTTCTCAGCAGGATGTCCTGGGTTGAGAGGAGGCATAAAATATCTTTGATTGGGTTGTATGTCATCAAATTTCCCAAGCTTTTTCTCCCCTATTTGGGTGAAAATAAGGAACCTGTTTTCAGTCTTGTTTCAAATCATGTTTGAATAGTGCCAGGAAAAAGCTGTTATTGTCACTCCATGAACTAATTTCCACGTCCTTAAGGGCTTTTTCCATAGAAGGCTGCTGGGTGTTGCAGTAGGACTTGAACTCTCTGTTGGATTTTGTGCTTCTCTGATGTATGCATCAGTGTGTGGTGAGGAATTGCTGCAAATGTTTATTATGCCTTACTTGCCCTGGGTGACCTACCCAAAGTTAGAGAGCATCTACCAGATAGTGAATTGAACCTGGGTATCCTCTGCCCTAACTGTGTCATGATTTTCTCAGCAGCCAAATTTGGAGCAAACTATAATGTGAAACTGTAAGTCTGCTTCTTAATTGATAAGAAGGCAGAGATTTTAAAATCTTAATTAGGTCTTACTCCTTTTATTTTTCTTTTTGTGCTGTAGAATTGAAATACCTTGTTTTCCTTTCTGTGAATGTTTAGAGATTATTCTTTGTATTTAAAATGAAAACCCTCCCTTCCTCCAAGTAAGCCTTGAACATCTTCACATCAGGTTGTGTGAGCAAGAATAGTACTAATGAACTGCCAGTGCATGGGGATATGGGCATGTTGAAGAGGCTTTTAAGTTTGAGATGAAAGTGTGTTCTTTTTCTTTAAGAATTCCCTGTCAAGACTGCAACAAAAGCTGAGAGAAACCAGGCTGTGCTCAGAAATACGCCTCAAACTACTCCTGCTCCTCAGAGCCAGAAACCAAATCAAAACCGCCCCGAATGTGCGGGCACGACGTTGAGGAGCTCGAATTCGAAGGCGCGTCCCCCCCGAGGGCCTGCCAAGCGGGGCAGGAAAACATTACCTCGCCTTCCCAAGCGCCGTCCAACTCTGCTGGAAATGGTAAGAGGCTAAAATAATGCCTCCTGTGCAAGGGTAGAGCTATTTGTGAGTGTTTCTCCTCTTCCCTACAGGAAGTTAGAGCAGTCTATTAGCACAGGGCCTGGCTTAAGAATAGTAAAGTGAGCGTTTCACTTGGAGAAGGTAAAGATGCTTTAATAGACAAATAGAAATACCCTGGCATACATTCAGATAATGACTGGCTTTGGTAAGCAAGAAATGACAATTGAATCATGTGTCTGAAATGAGCTACACAGGGCAAATCCCTTTGTTCCTCTCTCTTCCCTTCCCTGTGGTGGTATCCAGTAGGTTTTGTTTGCGTATAATCCCAGCAGCCACGATCTGATCTTTTTGCTCCCAGCTTTGCTGTTCAGCCACCTTCCTCTGCTGGAGGAGCACACAGTTCTTTTTGCACGTGGAAAGAAGTCTTGTTGAGAAGTGTGTTGGTGACTTAAACTATAGAGTGGTGTTGAGCTGCAACCTGTTTGCAGAAGGGTTTCTTCTCTAGGCATGTTTAGATCAATCTGAGGAAGGGACAGCACCTTGAAGAGCAGCAGGTTGGTGTCTCAGAAGGGTAGAAAGAGGTTTGTAAGGGTGAGTCCAAGGTATTCCCAGTAGCAGTGCAAAGCAACCCATTTGTCTTTCTTTAGAAAGCTCTGGCAAAACCTTGGAGCATTTATTGGATTTGTTACTGAAAAGTACAACCCTTGTGATTCTATAAATAGCATAAAGCTCTTCCATCAAGGGAAAACTTGCAGTGTGCAAAACACAGGAGAAAGCAGGGTGCCACTGACATCAGAGCTCTGAAATAGCACAGGATGTTTCAGCCAGAGATACCTGATAAGGTACATCCCAAACTACAGATGTAGGAGAAATCCCTCAGCAGTCTTTTTAGCACACAGTACAATTTCTGCCAAGAATTAAAGTTCCTAGTGACTGGAAAGGAAGTGTTTGTCCTTTGTGTAGCTCCCAAAGCATGCACTTGCCTTTATCACTTGCTCTTCAAAGTTTTTGGTGATCAAAGCAGTGACGACTCTGGAAGAAAGTCAGATGAAGTCCCACATGCTGAGAGAAGCTGGCAGTACACAGGAAACCTGAGTTGAAGCTTGCCAGTATAGTCCATTTTTAAATTGCATTTTAGTGAGTTGTTTTTGCCTTTTCAAACTGCTTAGAGTTGTTTTGAAAGAATGTGTGCTGTGGCTGTGAATCACAGAGGAGGGCCTGAGGTTTGCAGGTAGGCTTCCACTGTCATTAGAAAATGGTCAGCGTGTGAAAACCTTGAGAGGGAGCAAGGTTGAAATTTTACAAGAAGGATCCAGAAAGTGGATTAGAATGCTAAAAAAGGTTGTATCAATGAAATGATGCTCTTAAAAAAAAAAGAAAGGGTGGTAGGAGAATAGCTGCAGGTATGTCTTGGCAGTCATTCAGCAGTGAGCTTGGGCACTACTAAAACATGTTTATTGTAGACATGCAAGCATTAATGTGCATTTAGTCATTCTCTGTGCTGACAAAGCCAAATGCTTGTCTGTACTGTGACTCCATTGCTACCCATCCCTGCAAAAAATTAAATAGAAATATATAGTTTTTGATAGGGTGATTGCTGCAGCCCAACTGGGCCCTAATTTGGCCATTTGGGAATTCACCAGTTTCTCCTAGTCAAACAAATAGAACATCACTGTGCTATCCTTGTCTGCCCTGAAGTACATTATCTGTTCAGATGGAAGGTTCCTGAAGGCTCATTTTAGGTGTCAGCTCCTTGTAACACCTCTTAACAGCTGATCTAAGTAGAAATATTCAGGCTTAAAAGTGGCTGGTTAAACCACTGTTGAAACTTGTAACAACAAAAAAGCTTATTGGTGACATTGCAAGGCAGACTTAGCCAAATCTCCTGCAATGTGTAATACAGCTCTCCTGCAAATGATCAGGTACTTACAGATTTAGCAACTTGGCCCAGATTTTGTGTTTGTTCATACTGCTATTTCTGCTGACACTCGCAATGAAAAAGGTTCACTCAGCTCTCTGGCTGATAGGTTTCTTTTTCCTACTACCAAAATGAACTTCAGTGAGATTAAAGTTGATGAGGAAGGCCTCTAGCACTTAGATTAAGCTATTAGAATTTGGTGTATGTATTATAGCCCAAACAAGTTAGTGCTGTTTAAACCCGTGGTCTGGTACCTGATGAAAGATGCCCTTTCCTTGTATCTGTCTTTTACTCATGAGGGGTTTAAATTAAAAATGCATGGGATATTAAATTGCAGATATAGTATAACTCAAAGTGTGAAAAATGATAATAGACTTGGTACCCTGACATACTGGAATGCATGGCCTGGTATTACAGTCCATGATATGAGAACATCATTGTCTCTGGTATGGCAGTCTCCAGCCCCAGGTGTCCAGGACCTGTGTGAGAGAGCCAGCTGTTTAACTTGAAAGATGCTGGAAATTACTGAGTAGATCAGTATATCTTGCTGTGCTAGTATCAGCTACAGAGCAATAGAGGAAATGTGCATCATCTTCTCTTTTTTTTAATTTCCAGTTACTGGCCCAGGACATCCGGCATGAAAGGAATGTGATTTTGCAGTGTGTTCGATACCTCATCAGAAATAACATGTTTGGACTTCATCTTACAACAGAACCACAGGCTGAAGCAGAAACTGAACAGTCCTCTACCCCTACAGCAGAGCCTTCTATGGACAAACCCGATGAATCTAATTGTTCTTGTAGCTCTGACCTTCAGTTAGAAGGAGGACAAGAAGATGCATTATTAATAGCCCAGTGTGAGAAAGAACCTGTGGATCAGACTTCACAGATGGCTCAGCTGGCAGATGAGGACACGTGGGAAACCCCATCAATTCAGTGTGAAGGAGCACCATAGAGGGTGTCTGTTATGGACAGTAAAGCAAAGGCTCACATTTTCTACCCAACTGATGCTTTTTGAAAGACATCAGTGTAACAAAAAATCATTAAAGTACATACTGAGAGCTGTTAAAACCACTTTCCTGATCTGTTCTGCCCTAGGTGGCCATTTCCTTGGAAAACATATCGAGTAATTCCATTTCCACATGGCACAAAGGCAGCAGTGGCACAGAGTATGACCTTACCTAGAGTAGGTGCAGATCCCTGCTCTAGGGCTTCAGAGTTCTGAGTGTCTTACCTTCTTATGAAACATGTGGGAGTCCATCCCCAGAGCCAAGTAGGGTAGATCTTCCTCATGTGAAGTCATGGTCTGGTGTGTGTGGAGTATCTTGAGTGTCCAGAAGTATTTCAGTGTAGTTTCAAAATGGCAGTTCAGTGCACACATTGTTTTACTTCAGCTGTTACAAGATATATCCAATATAAATACAATATATCCAGTGTAAAATATGGAAGGTATAACTGACCTGGTTCAAAAAGTGCTCTTTGTTGCAAGAGCCTCTTCCACCCTGAATTAAGTTGTTAACTGAGCAGAGAAATGGAAACAAGGGTGCAGGTTGTATTTATTTAACAAATAAATAAATAAATAAACTATAACTGCTTGCATCAGTGCTGGGTTGCTTGTTGACCTCAAGTACCCAATATTGAGCTTTAACTGCTGTTACAGTTATTGCTTGACAAATTAACTCCTGAAGCAAACCCTCAATATCATGATCAAAGTTTAAAAGGCCTACCAAGAGTTACTAGTTACCTTTTGCATATACTTTGGGAGTTTATTAGTTGGCCTTCTGGAAGAATGCCTTGGTGCCTTGTTATGATGCTCCTACAGCACCCAGTGATTGGTTTTTTTCATGGGTTTGTGCGTACATCCATAGTGTTTTGAGCACTAAAAAAGAAGCATCAACCAAGGTTTAGAAACAAATTTAGTCTTTTGATTATATTGTGCATTTGTTTGCCAGAATGCTTCTTGTCAAGGGCAGGTGTTAGTTTGTCACATTGACACTGAAAACACACCACTAAAATAATCTACTCTGAAAACCTCCGCTGCAGGATCTGCTCTTTGTCTTCTAGTCATGGTTAAATGTTGCAGTTAACTCTCAGGGACTGGCTTTATTTTCTTTTTCTTTGGTAGAAAGTCTGGCCTTCCATTCCACCATCTAAAATAGGGAGACTCACATGGGGGATTTTTTTATGGCCTAATAGCTGTATTTTCTTTCCCTTAGTTCCTTAACTCATCCACACATCTCATTTGTGGAGTATAGGAAGCAAGAAGTAGTTGAAAATTCTGTCCTGCTGCTCTGCTATTTATAACTACCACTGCATATTGTGTTTGTAATGCACTGTCTAAATTTATGGAATTATATAAATACGAACACCCTTGTAAAAGTTGTGTGTCTCAAGGATATATGTGCAGAATAGAAGCAGTGATCATAAACATTTATATTTCCAAGGCAGATGATTCATTCTTCCCATGGTGATCTCACGAGCCATCTCAATCTCACTGACTTGCCTCTGGCTCTTACAGTTTTACTGCAATGAAAATACCAATGAAGAACACTCAGCCAAGGAGATCTGGCATTCCAGCAGAACCTGGTTTCAAAGTGGAGTGGTACCAGTGCTGTTGAAAGCATAAGTAACCGCTACAGGAAAAGAAATGGATGTCTTGAATTTATTGTCAAATTGCACTTTAAACAACCCTGTGTCCTGTCAAGGTGATGGCAGAGCTTTCTTTGACTACTCTTTGACCTTGTGTTTAAAAAGATAGAACTTTACCATGAATCCTTTATACTTTGTTGTTATGACTTAAGAATATTAAACTTTCACACAAAACCAAAAACTTTGTCAGAAAAAAAATTATTTTTAGAAGTCTGTTTCATATAGATAGAAGGAAGTAGGTTTCTTTATAGGGAGATCTGTACGTGGCATAAACCAGAAGTTTTAACCTAGGACTTGTTGCATACGTGAAGAACTGCTATTTTTCTCATAACAAGCCATTTCTGTCAACTCATATAGCAGCCATGTGGAGACAGACACTGCAGTGATGTCAAACCCTGAATAGCAGTCTTGATCAATGGTAGGAGGTCTCTGTCTCTTCCTCTCCCCCAGTTTTCTTTTCCTGTTCTTCCAGACTTCACATACCGCTTGCTGCTCATCAAGGATGTGCTTTCTTAGTACTTTGGATTCAGCCTTTGTAGAGGAAAGGTGCCATAATGACCTTTGCTGGTACTGTAAAATGCCTGCAGGCTTTTCTGGTCCCTGCAGTTTATCTGCTCTGGGTTAGCAGAGGTGGGTTTTGTTCACTGGAATAAAATACCTCTCTGTGTCTGTAAGAAAAGCCTGTTGTTTCTGGCATGCTGCTGGAGCCAGTGCCTTTAGTAAGCTTTGTGTAGCTTTTAGCTTTCTCATTGTCTTGATTTGGGATGGTAGTTTGTTAAAGTTTT
Organism: Muscicapa striata striata; assembly: GCA_030060385.1. Lineage (NCBI taxonomy): Eukaryota > Metazoa > Chordata > Aves > Passeriformes > Muscicapidae > Muscicapa > Muscicapa striata. The sequence continues at coordinate 7,068,395 of JAREIS010000016.1, read as the reverse complement.
TTTTTTTTTTTTTCAATGTTATTAAGAAAAAAAGAATCCTACTCCTCAGTTTTTGTGACTCACTTTAGATAAAAATATTCCAGTGACAACCTTCACACTTCTGAAATTTTATTTTTTATCTTTCTTCTTTTATAACTTAGCTACTGAAAATGTAGTTGTAGGCGTCTAGTTTAAATTCAGTTCCCTTGGGCTTTGCTGGTTTTTTGTTTGTTTTAAACCCATCTCACCTACTGAGCTAGAAGAGTTGAGAAAGGGAAGAAAAAAATCAAGATTACTCATTTGTGGAGGTGCAGCTTAGGCAATTTAGGCTTGTCTGTGAACAAAATAATTTGTGCTACAGCACGGTTGCTCCTGGGAGGCAAGGGAAACAAGTGGTGTGCATTTCTGACTCCTTGGTCATTGAGGGCTTTTGCAACTGATTTTACACGTTGATGTTGCAGTCCTTGCTCTGAAAGCACGGGAGAGGGGGTGGTTTGATTAGCCCTGCACCAAGGGGAGGTGCTGTCCCTACTGCCAACGCTCTGATCCTCTGTGTCACAACTGGGTGTTCCTCGTGTTTCCCCTTGTTCCTGTGACTGCTAATCCAAGTCATGTGGTGCAGTCATTATTCAGAATGACAGTCATGCAGTCCTTGCAGATCTTAGATGTTTGAAAAATGTTGAGGAATAAATACAGGCTCTTTGGGCTGGTTGTTCTGTCAAAGGCAGAGGTCTGCACTGGCATGCTGCAGTCCCCAAACTGTCTGTCCAGCATAATGCATCATTCTGACTGACTGTGAAAGCACAAGACAACTGGAGAGAGTTCATAAGGACTGGAAAGAATACAATATCAGTTCAGGAGGATATCAGGCCCTACAGGCTCATCAGCTTCAGCTTGATCCCACAGAAGGTGGAACAGATGAACCTATAAACTATGTCCAGACATAGTAAAGACAGTAATAGAACCATAGGATGGTTTGGGTTGGAAGGGGCCTTAAAGATCAACTGGTTCCAACCCTCTGCCATGGCAGGGACACCTTCCACTAGACCAGGCTGTGCAAAGCACCATCCAACCCGGCCTTGAGCATTTCCAGGGATTATGCATCTACAGCTCTTCTGTGCAAATTATTCTATTTCACACCACCCTCACAGTAAAGAATTTCTTCCTAATATCTAATCTACAAGAAGGCATTTAGGTTTAGTCAGCAGTGTTTTATGAAGGAGGAATGCTTTCTCAACTGGCTAGTCTTTTACAGAGAGATTGCTTGCTTGCTTGGCTGAGGAAAGGGCAGTGGATATTGCTCATTGTAGATTTGGCAAGGCTTTAGATGCTGTGTTCTGTAAAATCTTTATGGGCGAGATATGGGCTGGATAGGTGGGTGATGAGTTAGATTGAACACCTGCTGAAGTGTCAGGCTCAAAAGGTCGTGATCAGTCACCAGCAGGTTGAAAGAAGTGCTCCTTTCTCTCTGTTCAGCACTGGTGGTGTCCATCTGGAGTGCTGGGCTGCCCAGTGTAGGAGAGACATGGGCATACTGCAAGTCCAGTATGCCCATACTGCAGGACCACAAAGGAGGTGGAGCATCTTTGTAATGGGGAGAAGCTGTGTGCTGGGAGAAGAGAAGGTTCAGGGGGCTTTTGTCCATGTGGATAGACACCTGATGGGGGAAGTAAAGGTATAGCCAGGATTTCCTCAATGGTGCCCATGGACAAGACTTGAGAAAAGCACCTCTAATGGAAATACAGGTAATTTCTGTTAAATATCGAAGAAATGTTTTTGCAGTGAGAGGGGTCAAATGCTGACACAGATTGCCCAGGGATGTTGTGGCATGTCCATCCTTGGGGATATTCCAAACCTGACAGGATGCAGCCCAGAGCAGGCTGCTGGGAGTGAGAGTTGGGTGGGATGATCTCCAGAGGTGCTCACTAGCCTCAGCTGCACCAGGACTCTGCTGGTTGAAGTGGATGCACTGCTCAGATTTGCTTGTTGGTGCAAAACACTTGCTGTGAAGGCACTGTCCCTAATGAAATGACAGAGCAGACAGACCCCATGGGCTGCCCTGCCTGCACAAGGCTGATGGACTGCATCAAGTATTGAAGAGAAGGTCCAAACTCAGCACCCACGACAGCTGACATGACCCCATGGCCTACATTTGTCCCTAGTGTTTGCCCTTGTGCAACCTTGAACTTCAGCTCTGTGCATCAATTTCCAGAGAGGAGAGCTAAATCCAACACTTTACTCTCCTTGCAGTGCAATTTGAGATGGATGAATGAAAAATGCTGTGTAAGTGTTGGGTTTTGCTGTTACTTGGTGAGGTGAAAGAGAGTCGTGTTGGTCTGGGTATTCACTGGCACAGACTGGGAGTGCTCACTACCTGAAAGAAACTCCCACTCCCCCTACTTTTCATTACTCTTCTGGCTTATGTTGTGAGACTCTCTTCCTAAATTGTCCTCTGATTTCTAAATATACCCTTCAGGGGGTGGCTCTTGTTTGGCAAGACAGCTTTCTTGGCAGGGCATAATTTTTCCATCTTTTTTGTATACATAAAGGAAGCTGTATAGGCTGTGCATGAGCATGGACTCTTTTATGAAAGCAATACCAGCTCAGTAAAATAAAACTTGTGCTGAGGAGTTTCTGACACATCGAAACCCCTAAGCGGTCACAGGAGCAGTTGTTTTGGGTGAGAGGAAATCCAGTGTGGATTTCACTTTCTTTCAGGTTGACTAAAGTCTTAATGAAAACACTTGTGGGGGAAACACTTGTTGGGGAAAAAGAAACTAGAAATTGGAACAAGTGCAATGTGTAGTTGGAGGGAAAGAACAAGTTTGTTTTCTATTTTTTGCAGCAAGGCACGTACTGAGTTGTTAAACCTGCTTCCCCCACTCCAGTCTCACATCTTGCTTTCTGAACATGGGCTGATGTGCTTGAATGGTGGAAGTATATCATTGGCTTTGGGGAAGCTGAAAGAAAATTGCACCAATATTTGCACCAATATACTGATCCAGCTCTCTTGACTAATGGATATCTGTTCAGAGCTGGGTGCCTTTTGAACTCTGTTTGTTGGCAAACAGTTGGGGTGAAATAACTAGATTTCCCACTGGATTGACTTATGGATGGATCTGGGCAAAAAGGATATTTTTTCAGTTCCAGAAATGGCCTGAAACATGCCAAAGTACACCTTCTTGTAATGATTTCAGAAGAGATTTATTTCTTATGTTTGTCCAGAGTATGACATTTGTGGAACATTGGTTTTAGGTTGGTGAAACCTTTCATTTCACATGGGACAGAAGCATTTTGTTTCTGTTAAAACAGAAATGAGGGAACCAGAACAGATCCTCCTTAGCGTGGGAGAAGGTGACTGCCCACTCCCAGGCTCCCAGGAGAGGGCTGCTTGGAGGGCCCCCTTGGAGCATGCAGGTCTGGCTGATCCCATCTCCAGCCTCTCTGTGGCTCCACTTGATCCAGAATGTTTGTCCCCTGATGGAGAGAGAACCAGGCTGCTTTGCTGAGGGACTGTATCTCTTGCCTGGGAGGCTAGACCTCTGCAAAATGGAATTGAAAAAAAAACAAAGCCAGAGAGTGCTGGAGAGAGGCAAGGTGATGCTTGGAGTATTTCTGGTCAGGGACACATAGAGGCTTCATGTCATTGGTATGGCATCTCCTGAGCAAGTACTTTTGTTAATTTTCTTGTTAATCAAAGGTATCTGCTTGCTTCCTTCCCCTCCTCCTCCTCCTCCTCCCTCCTGCTCCTCCTCTGCTGGGGATGGAAAGTGCAGTCCACACTCTCTCATTTGCTGGAGCTATTAGGTAAACTCAACCTGAATTGGAAAATAGCAGTGGGATTACTTAAAACCACATTCCTCAGCAAGTTCATGGTTTGTAAAACTCTTAATTCTGCTGTACTTAAATCTAAACCCTCTTTATTTTCTTTTGGTCCTTAGCAAAGAGATTTTGACTTTCAAGGGCAAGATGTCAGTATTGTACCAGGCAACATTGGAGGGAAGCTGATTGCATCATATAGCAGGAAAATGTTATTGCAGTTTTCCAAAAGTAGAGCTGTTCTTCTCACCCTTCTAAAATTCATTCTGAATTTTGGTGCTTGTCTGGTCTTTTGTGTTATTAGATGATACTGTTGATAGATATTTTCTCACAAGAGAGAATGAAATTTGTCTGTCCTTGCACCATGGAGAGAAAATAACAATATGGGAAAAAGAGTCTTCTTTTATTGCTCTTCAGTTTCATGGCCAGGAGCACAATTTCCATCTAAGTTTCAATGAACCTTTCAGGGAACTTGGTGTCTGAGCCTGTGACTTCCATCCACACACGGGAGCTCAGAGCTGGTGTCTGAGCTTCTGTGACATCCCCTGAGAAAACACCAAGATGACCAGAATCAAAGTCTGGTGTTCTCCAAGAACAAAGGTGAGTGGAGGGAGCGGCATGTGGCTTCCTGTATGTATTTATTTTTGAAAGTGGATGTAAATAGTGTTTGGCTGTTGTATTTGAACATACATAATGGTAAAATAATGTAAATTTGCAATTTTTATGTGATTCATATCATCCTATTGGTGGTTCCGGGGCCATGCCAGGCAGGAACTCCCATCCCCTTTGCCTGTGGAAGTGTTCCTCACTTTCCATCATGAAAAATATTGAGGGAGCCCTGGCATAAGCATCTTGCTGGAGCCTCTGCTATGTCAGATGTGGCATAAAAACATCAGTAATGTGAAAAGTGAGTCTCCTCTTTGGGAAACAACTGATTCATTGTCATCATTAAAGTTAGAGGCAATGTGGAGCACAGGCTGTTCTTGGTGGAGGATTACAAGATTCTATTGGGATTTAGGGACGGAAATACATGCAGGATTTCCTTTAAAAAGCCCTGTGCTTGAGTAGCTGGTTTGTTGCTACACTAAAAACTAAAAGCCTTGGGCTAGTGGGCCACTTTCTGAATTTTTGGCTCACCCTGTGTCAAATCAATGTGACACAGCGTGATGTACGTGTCTAAAAATGCACGTGTCTAAAAGTGCTAAAAATGCAGCTCTGTATTGGAGTTTCTTGATGAGGGTGCTGCAATGGCATTCTTAACTGAAGTACCACAACATGCACAGATAAAAAAAGTGGGGACAAGCCACCTGTGGAGGAAAATGAAGGCTACTGGTACCTGCCTCCTGCCCCTCTGTTCAAGGGGACGGGAGCATTGGCTGCATGCAGACAGCTCAAGGTCTGGGTGGGAGTGCAGATGACAGTGCTCCATCCCATTAAGCAAAGCAGGCCAAGACATCAGGCCAAGACATCAGCCCACTGACCCATCTGTGTCTCAAGGCCAAGTCAACATCCCTCTGACCCACTTTGAATTTACCACTTAATTCATCTTCTCCAGTGCTATAAATAATTCAGCCAGAGGCAGTTCAATGGTGATAAATAGGACAATAAACCTGGAGCTGCAGTGAAGGCTACAGAGAGAGCAGACTTTTAATTGACTGTTGCACGGTGACTGGGGAAAGCACAGAAAACTCCCTCAAAGCACTGCACACAAACATCACTGAGCACAGGTTCTTTGATGGCTTTGAAGTTTCCTGGAGTAATTCAGCCCTTGTCAAAGCACAGGGTCTCACGTAATGTTGGGGATTTGAACCAGGAGATTATTTGTGATACCAAAGTCTACACACAAACTAATTTAAACTCGTGGGACTACTGTGAATGTCCTGTTTTATTTCTGGTAGAGCCTCTCCTCTGTCTCATTCCTTCATTCTGCCCCCAGGAGAGCCTGATAAAAGCCAAAGGCTGTAGGTGGGGACAGCTCTTGCTGCCAAGCCCTGTGCTTAGACCACTGCACAACACTCTCTCAGTTAAAAGATGCCTTCTTTGCACTGTAAGTCCAGTGTCCTTACTGCCTCAGTGAGAGCCAAAAGCAGGAGTGACATCAGTGGCTTCACAGGCTTAGACCAGGAGGTTGTCCTCATGACATCAGTGTTCAAAAGCTGTCCCCTGCTGCCTGTCCTGCTTATCACTGACTGCCACCAGCACTCCTGGTCTCCAGGGAAATGAACTGATTTGGGCTACCAAGCCAGCCATGAAAGCAAGAGTGAGCCTCCAAAGGCTGGAAAGGGTAGCACATCCCTAGGATGCTGTGTGAACTTGCACATGTCTGAGCCTGGAAAATAACCAGGCATGCAGGAAGCTGGGCCTTTTTGGCAGCAAAGCAGAGGCACAGCATCCTCCCTGTGGTTCTGGGGAGATCTGGTTAAAGCTTCCTGTCTCACTAGAGCTGCAGTTGCATTGTCTGAAGAACATCCCATGTGTTGGGATTTTCTGCTCCCTGATGAATTAGGCACAGAGCTTTAGAGTCACCAGTTTTTTTATGTGTGCCTATATTTAGTTTAATTTTAATGGTCTGCTAGACTTCTCTGTAGTTAGCTAGCAATATCTGGTTCAATAGGTTACTGTGCTATATCTGTGTCCGGTTTGACTCGCAGCAATGAGAAAAGCTGGGACTGGGGAGTCTTGGAGCCTGTATCTGTACACTGCTTTTTCTGAGCTGCTCCCAGAGCAGATGTGTCTCTGCTCTTTTCCCTGATCCTATCCAAGCATGGAGTCCCAGGGTGACTCATGGGAAAGGCCTGTTTAATTTTATAAGCCTGGGATTTCTGCTTAGGGTCACAGGCGGTGGGGATGTAACCGGAGAGGAGCTGAGATCCAGCAAAAACCCTCCTTGGCTGTTGACAGCTCCAGGGAGTAGTGACAGAAAAGGCTTCTCCAGCCTGTGTCTCATGCTTGCCTGGGAGCAGGGATTGCTGAGTAGTCTGAAATTCGGCCACCTTCAGCAGCATCCTGGCCACCACTAAGAGAAGCATGATGTGGAAGAGGAGGGGAGGGAAGATAAGGAGATGGCACAGTCTCCAGAGCCAGCCCAGCTCTGATAGATGGCTTTGGGAGTGTGTTGCCCAATTAAGGCCAAGTGAATAAGAGAGAATGACTTATAAATACCCACTATATCTTGGGAGAAAAGACCCAAGAGACAGTTGTGCAACCAGCCATCAGTTTCTGGACTCAAGAAGATGCTGTTTACACCAGCAACATCTGAATATGAATCTGAATCCATAACTCCAGCAGTAAGAATCAAAAGGGTTAAAAACCCTAGCTTTGGCAGTGTACTTTTCCACTGAGAGTCACTGAAGGAGAGATTTTCACTCTGGCCCATGTAGTTGAGTTCATTTTACTTTGATTTCTCTTTAAATTCAAGCTAGCATCCTCTTGAGACAGTGTGGATGTTTTCTTATAGCTTTTTCAAATTTGTGTTAAAAATGCTGTACCTGAAGCTTTTTTACTGTTTTGATCAACTCATATTTGCTGCATTCCAAAAAAGAGAGTAAGGTTGCATTCCACTTGATCTTGGTAAAGTGAGACAGTTTTGCTTTTCCTTCATGGTTTTAGCTGCACCCCTTCATCATTGCTTCAGCTACATGCAGCAGTACATCAGAGGAGGAGCATAAATTCAGCAGGCAAGCAGGGACAAAGGGTCATGGAAGCAGACCTTGGCAGATAAGCTGATGTGTGGAGCCTGGTCAGTACCTGGGTGGGCAATGCATCACCACTGCTGCAGAGAGAGAGGCCACCCCCCATTGCAGATGAAATGGAAACTCCTGCAGTAACAGGGCTTCTTCCAGGGATGGTGGTGAGGGGAGATAGATATGGGAGGGTTAGCTGTAAGTATTTGCAATTGCCTGGGTGGAGGAGGCAGTGCCTCTGTGATTTTTTTCACTCAGGAAAAGCTAATCCTTAAAATCTCCTCCTGATCTCAACTAGAGACACTATATTCAGTATTGAGCTTCAAATAATTTGCCACTCTCAATGGATGAGGTTTGGTCTCCAGAAGTAGGACCTGTTTCTCTTTGGGACAGGAAACCCCAGTGTAAGAAGCCAATTCCCTGAAAGAAACCATTAGCCTGGTTCTTTCTCCCTGAGAAAGAAAGTGTCACACTTTGTGTTTTCTGTGGGAGGTATGCTCAACCCAGAAACACCTTCAGGGGACAGTGTGTGCCCCTTTGAGTATCTTGACCTTGAATTCCTAATAGAGTTACTTTGGCTCTCAAAACAAGGGCTCCTTCTTTTGCCTGTGAGTGTTATGACCTTAGAGCTCTTGCATTTATGGGTTCTCAGAAATTAAGCTAGTGAGTACTCTGTCAGCACCACTGTAGGCAAGAGAGTCTGATGGGATGGTGTTGATGTAATTTGTAATCAATCACATCATTTGCAAGTGGCTGTGTAGTGTTTACATGGGTTATGGCACCCAGACATTGCTTGAAAAATCTATCCTTAGGTCCCTTTCTGGGTGTCTCCACAGCAGTGTCTGTCAGGCAAGCTCATATCACCCTCCACAGATGTTTAAGGCTAAAACTGGGTGCTGGTTTGCAGGTAGCAGGATCCCAAAACCTCAGGAAATTGTCTTGAATGCCTTGATCAATGCTGGTGGGAGTTTTTTGTCTCAGGGTAGTGGAGACTGGAGAACAGAACAAATGCTATCAGGCAGCCAGGTTTGGAGGGGAAGGGATTCAGGGCAGTGAAGGCACTCCTGGCTTAGAATGCTCTGAGCCTGCAAAGCAGTCCTGTAGCTCCTGCAGGGCCATGGCAAGGAGCACTCTGCACCAACACCTTTCTCTAGGAGGCCCTGAGAGCAGAAGTGGATCAAGCTCTTGCCCCTGAGTGTTAAACTAGAAAACTACTCCATGCAGCCCAAATCAAAGATAGCTTTATAAGTGGGGAGGATTATTGGAAAGACCCTAGAAGGGCTGTGCTTCCTCTTCCTTTTCCTCTGCTGACACTTTCCAGGGCAGCAAGCATTCAGGCAAGAGCTGCCACGTGCCACCTTCTTCCTTCCTTCCCCCATCAACACTGCAGTTGTGTCCAACATTGTACCTTCCCATAATAGCAGCTATAACCAGCCCTGCAGATCAGCTCTGTAATTATGGGGCCCAGTGTGGAGTAACAGGATGAATGTATTGGTCAGCAGCCACTCTGAGGGAAACACACAGATACACTAAGGGGCCCCTGTAGGTGCTGTAAACAGTTTGTACCAAAATCCAGACTGTCCTAACAATTTGCCTTAGTGATGACTTGTGCTTTTGCTGTCTCCAAGTGTAGGACAGCATCATCTCCCTCTGTCCCATTCTCCTCTGTAAAACTTCTTAAAGAGCAATTGCAACAACTGCACAGTGAGCCATGTCTCTTTGAAAAAAAGACTGGAAAATAAAACAGCAGGCAAGGCTTCAGTTTCCCTCTCTGTGCTTTATGACAGATATTTGCAAAAGTGTCCTGATAAAGGCCCAGGTCTGCTGCAGAGAACTAGTGTTGTGCCTGAGATCCCAAACTTTGTGCTTTTAGGTTTTTAATCATCAATAAACAGAGAGATTACACGCTCCCTCTGGATGTGCTGCCTCTTCTGCAGTGAAATTGTTTGTTGCCATGGATATCGCTTTGTCTTGAGAGACACATAACCAAAATGAATTTAAACAGATGTTTGTGGGTCAATATTTCCATAGGAGCAAATGCACAGCTTGAGGCTTCCTGGTATCATTTTACTTGTCCCTAATGCAAGGAGAATGAGGCACCCAGAGGTTCAGCTGGTGAAGTAATGGCTACCCCTTAATTGTAAGGAAAGACAGAAAAATTTTTAAAATTATTTTACCCAAATCCAGAAAGGTAAAGGAACTTCTCTGATCTCAGCAGCTAGAAAGATCAGGTAGAAGTTTCTCTATTGTTTCTTCTTGAAACTCCTTTTTCTTGCCAGTCCTAATCTTTTTTTTCTCTTTTTTTTCAGACATGCCTTTCAGTCTGGGGTTTCCAAGATGTGTCATATTGCAGCTCATAAATGGACTTGTGTTCTGGGTGAACAATAGTTGTTACTGTTTAATGCAGAGATTTGATAAAATTTGCTAATGACTGCTGCAGAAAATGGGCAGATCAAGTGAAGAGTAGTTTTCGGTTTCTACCCAGGAGCAAAACTCCCACTCCCTGACTTATGAATTTCATTAGGTGGAACTAATTAAAGGGATGTTTCTTATTACCAAGATGAGAAGCAGTCCAAGAGGAGTCCAGGGAGGTTTGTACTCCACAGCACAACTGCTCCGCTTTTAAATCCTGCGAAAGCATTGCGTCCTATTTAATTTGACATTCCTTGTGTTTGTTTCTCTTCGTGACTCATAGCACAACACTGGCAGCAGGCCTAGGAAGTAGGTTTTGGGATCTGGCGTGGAGACACTGGTGGATTGTATTCCAAGTGTTGTGCTTACATTGCACCACCAGCCATGAGAGCATCCAGCAAACTGTGTTCATACTGCCCAGCAAGCTGGTGGCTGCAAAAATCAGAGTCACAGCTGCAGTGGTGGGTCAAGGCAGGCTTGACTTAGCATTTAATTTGCCACATCTATTAGCCTAGTTTATTTAATGTGGAACAATTTTAGTCTGTGAATAAAAAAGCTCTGCAAAACTTCAACTCTGTTGCACTCTGTCTTTAAGCAGTAGGTTGATCCCTTCCAGCCTCTCAACTGGCCCCTGACAGCACTACAATCATCAGACCTGCACAAAAATAGGATGATCAAGTAGCTGTTGATAGAAATTGCATGAGGGTTCTGATTTCACACACTGATGGGAAGTAAACACATTGATTTTCACAATGATGGCACTTGATGGGGCAGAGGGGGAGAGTGGCAGGTGGCAGCAGCTCTGCCTCAGCTCTTGAGCTCTCATTCTCTCTGGTATAGGCCCAAAACTCAGATCTGTGCTCCCTCTGGCTTAAACTAATTAAAAGGCAAGGGCATCATGCTGCTCTTGTGGACTCTGAAAGTGCTAGGAATGTGTCTTGAGAAAGACTGAGTAGCTCATCTAGCATTGCTCTACATTTGGTCTTTTGCAGAATAAAAAACTCATAGCAAGGCAAATAAAGTGCTTGGGTGTTCTAGCTTTGCACGGACATTTCTCTGCCACTAAAGCCAGCAAAACACAAAATGCAGCTGGATGGTAGGCTATGGCACACCACGCTTCTTTAACACAGTCACTCTCTGTAGGAGGACCAGAGTCAGGATTTAGGTTGTCTGTCTTTCTTTGCAGATTTCTTCTGAAAGAAGGCAGATGACTTCTTGCAGCTTGATGACAGGATATGAGTAAGATTTGGGGAATGCACCATGAGAAATGATCATCTGCAAGCAGAAGAAATAAAAGCATCATTGAAAGATATTTGCCTGTGGTGCCTATCACAGCTGTGGAAGTGGCTTCTTGTGTCACTGAAAATGCTGTGTGCATGCTTGTAGGTGTTCTGCTGGCCACAGAGCTAAGACCTCAACTGAATTAAATTTAGTTAAGTTCTGTAAACTTATGGGGAATTTACAAAGTGACAGGTCAAGGACAAAATGCAACATTCATGCTGCCTTATGAAGAGCTGAACAGTGACATTAATTTTGAGCTATTCTGGATTGATCTTTTTAAATATTAACCAGAATTCAGCTAAGCAGTGGAGCAAAACAAAAACTACTCCCTACTGCCTTCCTTGGGACTTGCTTTCTTAAGAAAATAGTTTCTCAAAAGCTGTCTGGCCCTCAGAATGACCATCATAAGATCAACAGGAGCAGTACAAATCCATCTCTTCTTCTACTGTGCAGCATCCAGGGCCATGAAGAAACAGGAGTGTACTTGGGAATCCAAGGCAGCATATACACATTCCAGGTATTCCTGGAAATGGCATTTGCATTTTAAATTCTCCCTGAAATGACATGACTCTTTCTTTTTTTTCTTTTTTTTTCAAGCTGTAGGTATAAAAGAGCAGAGTGTTATTTGCTGTTGTGGACTCACACCAGGGCTTCTGTCCTCTTCCACAGTTACAGAACTCCTTTATTTAGAGTTACACAGTGAAACATCTCTGGGGCTGCACACGTACTGGGATACCTGAACAGAAGTTAAATTAATCAAGCCATTAATGCATTATTTAGGTTTTGGGGTTTTTATGGTTATTGTTGCATCTTGGAAACAAAGAAGAAAGCCGGTGCCATACCATCAGCCAGCTGGAGGTGGGCCAATGCCTGGATACACACACACACACACACACACACACACACACACCGTCTCCTTCTTTCAAATTCTTGCACAAGATTTTTTCCAAGGCTCCCTAGCAGCTGCCTGTGTTCCCCTTTGGAGGGAGGCAATGGGGAGCAGAGCCGTGAGTGGGCTGCCGGAGGCGGCGGCAGAGCAGCCGCAGTGGGCGTCCTGCCCAGGTGATGCAAGAAAACAGGAGCCAGGAGTGGCTTCATCTGGTGTCAGAGTGACAGATCCCTCCTATCCAGGGGAGAGAGGATGGGAAACAAGCGATTATTGGCCACTTCCTCTAAGTTTGTGTTTTTATATATATTGCATGTTTCAATGACAAGTGTGGTGAAAGGGCAATAACTTGTAACTCTTTGGGTTGTAGGGCAGATTGAGCTCTTGAGATCTTGTTACTTTGATTTTCGTGCAGTCTAAATCAGTTTAGTGCTGGTTAAACATTGTTTTGTCCATGAAAAGCAATCTCTTCTCTCCAGCCTGGGCTGGGCTGTCAGCTCCTCAGTACGCACTCTTTCTCTGCAATAAATGTCCTTCTCCAAGGCTGTAATTTTCTGTGAGGGGAAGCATTAGATAGAGGTCTGATTTATCAATTACCCTGATAAAAATGATGTGGCTTTTCATGGTAAATTGATATTATTTTTAGAATGACATTTTGCTACTCACTGAAATAATAAACACATTACAACTATTACTTCATTTTTTTTTAACCTTGTGCACATGAAATCAATGAGTTATCCAACTGAGAGGAATTACTTATCTTCTTTCTTAGTCTTCCCTCCTCAAGCACTGCTTCTCCCACAGGGAAAGGTGGTGTGTCAGCAGGATGCACATTAAAAATGTAAGTGCACTTTCTTCTTGAAATCTTGCAACATGCCAGAAATATCCAAATGGAATAACCTGACTGTGGGGTTAACAACTGCAACCTGTCAAAACATCAACCTAAATCCAGCATTGGTCACATGACTATGAGAAACATATCCTGATAATAACTTCTGCTTCCCTGCTGAACAGTGTGTTTTTGAAGTGTGTCTGTGAGACCACCTAATGCCCCAAGCATCATTTCCCCCACCTCAGCACTGGATGGCTACATGGGAGGAACAATAATTAGAATTTCCTGAGCTAGAAGACCCATCCATCTGCAATCTTGCTGCTCCATCTTAAATAATGCACATGTCCTTATGTGCATGTAATTTCTGCATGAGGACAGGATCTATAATAGCTAAGCAGTAAGCTCATAAGAAGCTCTGCCTCACCTGAAGGTATAATCCTTTATTTGTAGCATCCCAGCTAGTTGCCACTGGAAAGGATTATGGCTCCAAGTGAGAAATGGACAGAACCTGTGGAACCTAAGAGGTTAAGAGGTGGAATTTTTCCCACACGTTAAAATGTCTCTAAGATACATTTACTTAAGAACAAAGGAGGCATTTGGGTGTGCTTTGCCTGCAGAAATGCTCCTGAGTAAGTTTGCTCCTGGTATGTCTTGCTGATGTCTGTCTGTGTTTTACTTTATTGCTGAAGAGAAATGGATAAACTATACAAATGGTAATATAGTGAAAAATCTTGAATAACAAAAACTACCCATACTTTAATCCTGTGGAAGCAACAATGATAAATGTTTTCTGACATTATTTTACCAGCATAACAAAATGGGGGTATTTCCACTAAAATCAAAACAGAAAAAACAACAAAGACTGGAGATCTGACCTGAATTCAGTGCTTAGGCAGTGTTGCCTGTCCCCTGTTGAGGGGCCCAGGCTTGCCTGAGGAGGGGGTGAGGGATGCCCAGTGGCAGTGGGGCCACATGTCCCCACACCCAGCCCTTCTGTGAGGTGCAAACATGCAGACCCAGCCCCACAGGACTGTACTGGCAATTCCTGATTGTCCCAGGGACCACTGAAGTGCCATTCAGTTTTTTGGGAAAGTGCAGCCTCCTCCCGTGACCTGGCCTCACTCACATCTCAGATTATAAGTACAGGCTTGTTTGTACTCATGTCCTCACAGCTTGTGCCTGAAGGGTTGGGGTAGAAATAGGATAGGGGGAGATTGCTTGCTAGGACAGGCACCAAAAATAAAAGGTGTCTGAGCAACAAGTGGAACCACACGGATGCAGCCCCTGGTTGGCACTTTTATGTGATATTTTCCTCTTCAGAGCATTGGTGGGAGGCTGTTAATATTTGTGGGAGGCCTGTGCAGTTGTACCTGTGGAAATGAGGGGTCCCTGTGCTTGGGACCTGTGGGGTGCACTGGGTGCTGGTGCTCTCATGGAGCATGGTTTTGCTGCTGGGCTCTGCCTTCCAGCAGCTTAGAGGAGGGAAAAGAGAAGCTTGATGCTTTGAGGCTGGTGCTGCTTGGCACAAGTGAAGGCACTACACAAGGGCAGGAGACATTTGTCCTATTTTGGAATTGCAATACAGGGCTATTCTGCCTCTTTTCATCCTTGCTCCATCATGGCTTGCACAGAAATCCCTGTGTGCCCATGGCAATGAGACCATGGCTGAGACATGGCCTGTTCTAAAAAGTGCAGTGAAACATCATCACAAGGCCTGAATTGCCCCAAAATATTCAAGACTGGACAAACTTCTGCCCAGAGCTCCTCCCATGTGGCTGCACAAAGGGCACACAAAAATTTGCCTGTGCCTCTCTTACTGGGAATGCTACTTGTTGCTGTGAGCAAAAGTGCCAGGTTAGGGGTGAAATGCTGCTTTTCATGGCATGGTGGTTTCATTGACAGCACTGGGACCTGGGTGCCCTGGGCACACCAGGAATGTGCTGCACCATGAATGCCATGGGGCAGGTCATAAAGCAAATCAGGCCCTTTCCCTCCAAATGGCAGAGCCCAAATTCTGCTTGGAGCTGGTTCATGCTTGTGAGATTAGTTTTACCAATCCAAGCTGACTCCAGAATATCCTCTCTGCTTAGTTTCTGGTTACAGAGTCCAGGGAGAAACAAATCAAGCCAGAAGGGTGACTCAGCCCTCTGCCTGCTCAGTCTGAGCCTGGAAGATGATACTACCAAGTGGTGGCTATTTACAGGAGGTTGTGACTTTGTGCAACACCTGTAAAGTCCCCTGAAGCTTGGGAGTGAGGGCAGGGATGTTTTACTCCATAAGTATCTCCTCAGCTCAGCAGAAGAGGCCAGGCAGTAAAATAATGCTAAATGAAAAATTACAGGGTGAATTTGGCCTCATAATCACACACAGATAATTTGGTGCTTGAACAGAGTCAGCTGAATATAAACAAGCCTACAATGTGCCTCATTAATTGGAGCTATTTTTCTAGCAAGCCCCATGGAAATACGAAGAGGCTTCACTCTGCGATTTGCGATGGAGTTTGCTATTAAACGCGTTCAGTTTAATTGTGGCAATGAGTCTGCCTTTGGAAGCTTTCACAGCCACCACGTAAAAATAGCAGAAGATGGCAGAAGCCAATTCCCTGGCACAGATGTCCTGCTCCATTTGCTGCGTGCTCTTAGAGCAGACAGGTGTGCTGGGTGAGCCTGAGCTGTGAAGCACAATAATGCTGATGGCAGTGAGAGGCATTTTGGGACAAATGGCTTTCCTCTACCAGTGGCACCACACAGGATGTCACAGGTTTTGGCTGTCCAAACAGCCTGACCTTCATCCAGCTTTGGCTTTCTATCCGTAATCACAGTGACAGACCCATACATCTTCACACAGATATAGTACCTAATGTTGATCATATCTCACTGTTTTATGCTCTGATCCCATGACCTGCCAAGGATGAGATCATGCTGCACTGCCATCTATCAAATGCTCACATCAGCCTCTTGTTGACTTTGGCCATATGTTGTCAGAGCAATGAAACAAGGATATTTCTGACCTTGACATGCCAGGGCTTAAGATACCAACGTAAAACATTTTTCCCTAATTGGGGCTATAAAACCTTCTCTTTAAATGTGTGGTTTATTTTAATCTGTGTGCTTTAGGTTGAACAAAAACCTGTTAGGAACTGGAGGCTAAAGCTGATGAGGAGCCAGGTGAGCATGCCAAGCCTAGAGCTCTTTGTTTCAATGGCAGAATGCAGCCACTGCACCCACAACCATAAAAATCTGTTTCCTGACACAACAAAACCAGACTATTACTGCTTTGGTTTGTCAATCACACTGCACAGATCTGGGCTTTCAGCAGTCTGAATATGACCTAAAAGGGATCATCCAATCTGTTTGAAGAGGTCTGGACTTGCTTCTGGTAGGTGACACGTGGCCAAAAAGAATTAATGGTAACATGGTTTTGGGAGAAGGAAAATAGCTGTCAAATATTTATCCAGCATCTCTCTCATCCTTGCAGCCACTGTTAGTGGTGCACAATCACTGCTGTGCCTGGTGCTTCTTCTGGTTATTATGGAGCCTGTGACATGATGAATTGTGGCTTTACTCACTGCCATGAGGAGGACAGGTCTCACTCAAAGGCAAAGCAGCAGTGCAGAGCCATCTGAAGCAGAAGGTGCTCACAAGACTTATCTGTACAAGCAGAGGTCAGTGATGACCCAAGAGCTCAGTGCCATGTGCACTGGGATCTTCCCCAGCCCATTGTCTGGGTTTACCACAGTGGGACAGACCCATCTCTTCACCAAGACCTTCTGGCTCCTGTCCCTGCCCACGTGAGCAGCCCGTCTCTGAGAATGTCAGAGCAATTTCACAGTGCCTCTTTTTCAGGGGCACTCACTGTGATGACACATGTCACCCAGTGGCATCTGCGGCTGAAAAAATATAGCATTCAGGAGTAAACACTTGGCAGAAACAACAGCACAGGCTCAAATTTAGACAGCAATAATTTATGCTGTGCAGACCCTGGCTTGCTGGAAGGGGGCACGCTCTCTGGAAGGCAGGCAGGAAAACGTGTTGCTAATTTTACTAGACAACTTCTGCCCTCCCCTCCTTTTCCTTTTGTAGTTGCCAGCCTTCCTGGTTATTCTTAAAATAGGAACATCTGACGCCTTGTTTAACTTACTCTGGGGCCTGCAGGGAGGAGGAGGAGAGGGGATAAATCCCCTCTCCACACTGTGTCCGTCAGACACTTCTCTGCTGGGAATTGCATCCCGGTTTGCCACCTGCTGCCAGTTTCACACTTCCTCCCCGCTCTCCTTTTCCTGCCCCAACTTTGTGATGGCTTGAGGACTCCCCTGCCACTGTCCCCGTGTCTCCCATCACCCTGTGGCTCCTCTTGTGTGCAGGGTGATGCAGGTGGCACCTGGCACGTACCGGGGGCACCGCTCTGTGCCATGCAGGCAGGGCACCCACTCCTGCAGCGGGGAGAGCAGCCTGGAATGGAGAAGGGCTATTTCAGTGTGCCTCAAAGGAGCTCTCCTTGAATTTCAATGAGCCCCTTATTGTTGCCTGCTTGCTCACAGTTAATCCCCCCGTGTGGTATCAGCTTCAAGAGGGGTGACTGGGTTGTGTTGTCACGAACACGCTGAGCTAGCTGTGAGAAGGAAGATTGTGCCTCCAAACAGTTTGAGAGCTTCCCAATCCTCACACGATGATCCCCGTGTAAGATTGCAGTTCTCCTTATTTCTCCCTCCCATGGGGGAATGCCTTTCTCCCCACCAGAGATGAGAAATCCAGTTTGAACTGTAGAGTTTTTTTCTGAAGGAAATACAAGGAGAAAACCTGCAGGAGGCTCCATGAAACATCCTCCCAGGGCAGAATTTTTGGCCCCTTTCTCCAGGGAAGATGGAGACAGTACTCAGAGGCAATGGAGCCTTCAGTGGTGAAGAGCCTGTGTGCTCTTTATGGGCTCAAAGCAGCAGAGCACCCCTCCCTCCCTCCCCAGAGGAGGCAGGAGTAGAGCTGAGCACAGAGCAGGAGCTCCAGCCAGAGCACTGTGAGTCAATGCCCACCTCCCATGTAGTTACACTTCAGCTGCATCTACCCATCCCATTTGTCCCAGGGACAACCACAGGACAGTTCTCCAGAAAGGATGCCCTGCTCTGTGTGATCTGGATTTTTTTTTTTTTTTTTTTTTGGAAGGCATGACAGCCATGATGTCATTGGGCTAAGTTCCATCCAAGCCATGTCTTATACAATTGTCTAGTCCTTGTTACCCCTGCCAGCTCAAAAGTTGTCCCATCTTCTATAAACCTCAATTACAAAGCAATGAGAAATGTAATGAAGCATGGAAAATACCAGTGAGAAATAAATTCAGATGAAAAAAATGAGAAAATTTTCCTGAAAGAAAACTTTTGAACCCTGGAGGTATAAGAAATTTTTCTCCTTGAATTCTCCCTCTTTTTATTGTTTAATGAGCAGTCCTTACCCTCGTGTTTGGTCTTAAGCTGCTCAGACCTTGGAAATGCAGTCTCTTTGTGTATGTTGAATCTGTTTGTTTTCTCATGGCTTTGCAGTGGAACAAGATATAAATATTAAGGTCCAATGTAATTTACAAGTTAATATTACTATAGAAATATTAATGGTGCCTCCATTCAGCTCAGTTTTAAAAGAAGTAAGCAGGATCTCTACAATCTCAGGAATATTTGTGCACTGTGATGGAGACCCATAAAGCGTTTATATGTGCTAAAGTTGAAATGACCAACAGGCTTCCAACTATTTAAAAGCCAAAGCAACATTAGAAATTTCTATTTAGATACATGTGACAATGGCAGAGGCATGTGAGAGGCCCATCCTAGCTTTCCTCCAGGACTGCAAACATAGTTTGGCCATCTGGCACCTGAGACTAGGAAGTTTAAATTGGATTTTAATAATACATTGCACTGTCTGATACCAAAGGAAACTCACTCTACTTACATCTTGAAAACTGCAGCCTGTGCTGAATCCCAAAGCATGGAGGAAATTTACTGTTTCTTTTCAAAAGGGTGTCGAGCACTTTGCTACAAAGAAAACAAAAAACAAACAAACCAACCCCACAATAAAAGTAAATGCCTTGAGCTTGTGGTTTCTGTTTTACAAAGGAAGTGGCAATTGGGTGACAGGTGTGCCAATTCCCCAGCAATACTGCTGAACACCGATTTCAGTCTGTTCTTGGAAATCCTTTATCAACCCACTTCCTAGAAGGAAATTATCACACTAAACCCATTATTTCCTGATGAGCTCAGAAAAGTTGGGATTTCTTTCCTTGTTTTTTTCTTCAGAGAAACTGAAAGGTTCAGAGATTGAAAACCTAATGACGGCTCTTAAAACAAACTGACTTTTAAAATTAGAGACTAATGCTGGAGACAAGAGAGATGAATGATAGTTCTTATAAGGGTTTGACACTCCTTCTAAACTTGGTATTCCAGCTTTAAACAGCTGTAAATCACTTCCCCTCTGACCTAGGCAAAGCATTATCAGGTGGGTCCAGCGCAGCTTGCATGGCTCCTTTTCACACCTTCCTGCAATCACCTGTGTAAAGGCTTCAGTTTCTAAATAGCTGGGGTAAATTATTAATCACATGTGCTCTTCAACTAGCTACCACATAGTTTTCACCTTCCAAACTGGAACCAGCTCAATTTTTTTCCTTCCGGATGAAAAATATGTCTGGAAGCACGTGGGTTTCTCTGCATTTTTCATAATGTGTTAGCTACATAAGGCTAAAAAAAAAAATGTTTCTGAACATCTCTATCCACCTGTGTCCTCTGTACTTGTTGCAGCTTGAATTGCAAAGTCCACAATGATGCACTTTATTTTCAGGAAGTCTCACCAGAGGTCCCTGCAAGGGCAGGAGCTCTACCTGGCCACCTTGTGTGACAAGTGATCCTCAAAGAGTGTTTTGGGTCAAGGGGCACGTGGTCTGAAATCTGAGCCGAAAAACCATATCTGCCTAACAGGAGGGACAGAGGTGGATGGGCTCTGAGACAAGGGCCATTTTGTCTGAGCACAGAGGTGGCTGCAGGTGACCATCCCCAATCCAGGTGTAGAGCCAACCCCATCTTCACTGGCCTGCAGACATTGCCCCTGGATGTGTGCTGACAAGTGGTGAAATGCAGTGATTTTCTGCACAATAAAAACCCTTTGCCCTTGATCTGGGCAAAAATCATTGCCTAGAAGGTCTCCAGCTGAGCTGGAGAAACATCAGCTCTTGTTTTATCCCTGCCTGGGGAGCCTCAGCCCTACTCTGCTCTGTCAGATTTGGCATCACCAATCTCTTGGTGCATCTGGTCTGTAGTTGAATCATCCAGCCTTGGTGCTGCCAGGGAAGAACTTCAGACTCATTGTTGACACAGCTCTATGGGACACTACAGTCCTCCCCAGCTTTACATTCTGGGAGAGGTGAACCAGTTATCTGCTTCCCTGGAGATTTCCCACTGCTTTTCTTTATCCTGCTAACATCCACATTTCTAAGGCTGGCATTCTGGTTCTCTTGAACCCAGACTGTAGCTTCATGCAGTGACCTCTCTGCAATGCTGCCTTTCCCAGGACATGCACCTGCTCTGCAGGGGAAGGGTCTCTGGTCCATCTTCTGCACAAGGGCAACACCTTTCCTGGCAGGTGTCTGCCCCCTGTCATTGGTGGGGATCTTCAGTGATGGAGAAACCACAGCTTTCTTGTCTTCTCCAGTGTTTCCTTATATTCACTTTTAAAAGCCTTTCATTCCCTTTGGTCTGATTTCTCACTTTTACCATTAAACAATTTCCTAGCAGACCTGACCACCCTTCTCTGACTGCCCTTTTGGTCCATCCATCTTACAGCTTGTCTTTGTAGTACTCTTGCTCACATTGTGCAGTTCAGTCCCACTGATGTCTTTGAGAGACCATCAAGTGGAGAAGAGCAGAATTACCTTGTGTTTCCACACTGGGGCACATGTTCATACATTCAGTACTAAACTTAATTTTTAGCAGCAACAAGATATTCTTGAGTTGTGTTCAGCCTGTAGCACACTTCCCCAAAACTCCTCCTGACCTGATAATTCCCTGGTGTGATTGTGCAAAGGTGTTTTTTGCTGTGCAATGCAGAGTTTTGTATTTGATCAGTCAAATGTGAGTCAGGATATTTCTTAAATTGTTTTTTTTTTTTTTTTTAATTCTTAGTCTATGCATTAACATACATGCAAACTCTTCTAGCTTCCCATGTCACTAGCAAAAGTCCCTTGTTTTCTATTTCCAGGTTGTTACTGAATATATGAAGTGCCATCAGACATGCCACAGACCACTGCTTGAGCATCCTTTCAGCCTATGAGATGAGACTGTGACACTGAGAACTACTCCCAGCTATGATTTTCTGACACTTTTGCATCCACCACAATACTTTCCCAAGTGTAAAAAGTTAAGATATGTGGCATCTACTCACTCTCCCACTAACATGTTGTGAAAAAACCATTTAGATTGGTCTGACAGAACTTGATACTATTATATCTGTTTGATGTGTGCTGGCTGTTAATAATCTCCTTGTTTTCTCCCAAGCACTTACAAAATCGTCTGTGGTTTGTTCTGGAGGATTTATGGAAGTGACATTGAGCAGTTGTTAGCTACCAGAGCTAATGCTGGAGTCCTGAAGTCCGTGCCTCTGTCAGGAATATTATGGGCAAAGACATGTTTTAGATCCTGGATAGTTTGAATTTTCTGTGCATTGCAAAATAACAGGACCTTTGATATTTAATTAAAGCAAGTATCTTTCCTATCCTTGGAGAAATGTGCCATAAGTATTTTGCAGGCAGAATAGGAGTGTTCAATAGGAAATGCTGGAGCAGCCCTGGAAGTTTGGCAGAGCTGGACTCACCTCCTGCTTAGGTGGAACTGTCTTGCTCAGGGTGGGGCTCCTGGGTCACATGCAAGAGGAATAGGATGCCAGGCTTCTAGGAAGGCTAACAGGGTCATGTTGGGTGCTCTGGGATTTGCACAGCAACTCAAAGTTTTTGTTCAGTCTGATGGATTCTGGGTGTCCAGGGCCATGGTTCTGGGCTCAGGCTCACACCTTTTCTTGCCTACCTTGCACACATCAGTCATGTACTCCTAAGGGACTGCAGCTGTTCACAAAAATGGAGGGCAGATATGGGCCTTGGGAGAGAAAAAACCCCTTTATGTCTGAATAATTATTGCAAATGGAGGATCCATGAGTTGTTTCAGGTGTGTAGACAAGGAGGAATCTCATGGCTGCCTCCTGCACAGCTGCCCCCCTAAGGGGCATCCCAGCTTTGCTCCAACAGCTTGGCCTGGAAAAAAACCAGTCCTCCCATAAGTACTACCTCCACTATTTCCCTTATTGCTGACCTAAGAGTGTGTTTCAGGTCCTTAGACGTGGCAGGAAATACCCTGGATGAGTAAATTGCTCCCCAGCTCCGATGAGCATGTGCTCCTTCTACAGCACTCACAAACACCTGGTGTGGTTCAGCTTTTCATTCCTGATGTTCTCCCACACCAAGCCTAGACACCCATACTTTTTAAAAAACTTTGTTCTATGGCATGGTGTGTTTGTTCCCATATATTTTTCTCAGTGGATCAATTCCATGAAAGGGTCTGTGCAATCCAGCCACGACAGGTGCCTTCAGCGGCTGCTGAAGCTACATAAGGCATCCAAAAAAAAGGTACAACTTCCAAGTTTCAGGGCAAATGTAGTTTACTGGGATTTATTAAAGCAGCAAAAGAGGAGCAGGGTGGCTGGAGCTGAGTCCCTGCCTGGCTCCTGTCTTGTGGCAGGGTGCACTGAGCTCTGCCCTACCCACAGGAGCACAAGGGGAGCTGCTCCTGCAGTGGGAACCTGTGGCTGGTGATTTCAGAGGAAGATCTGGTTTCTGCTGTGCCAGATAGCAGGTTCTGATAAGCCAGGCAATGTCCTCAGCATACACCTTCTGGTCAGGGTCTGGGGGGAGTGGAGAGGTCATGCCTGAGCTATGAAAGCAGTTCTGTTTTCATGTCAGAAGTTCCACTACGCCAGCATGTAGGAGTGCTCATTCCCTTTAAATAGAGTTTATTTATCACAATAAAAAAAAAAAAAAAAAAAGGCAAAAAAGGGAAAAAAAGAAAGGCAAGAGAGCCACAGTTATGCTTCCATGATTGCTTAAACCATTCAATGTGAAGCCAAGCTGCTGAATTTCTAAACTCTCTATATAGGTGATTTCCCTTCCCCTTCTCACATCCTGAAGTCTGACTTTCATAACCACTGTATTTGGGGGTTTTCTTGCTCACTCTCTATTTTTGTTTTTTTTTTAACCATGTAAGATATTTTATATCAGACTTACAAAAAACACTAAAGAATATGGCTGTGTTCATCCAAAAGTTATTATTCTTATGGGATAATTTGACCAATAAAAGTTTTTGTATTTCAGAGAACTGAATGCCATTGTGGTGAATTATTTTTGTACCTCATAGCTTGTGCTATTAAAAAAATTACAGCTGATATAGAGTGATATGGGAGGATGCCAGCTGGATTCAGATAATTTAATCAGATTACTTTGGCTTTGAAATCCCTTCATTGGTTAGTTATAAAATTTCCTATTAATTTTAGGGCACTCCTGCTTACTTTTGAGGGCTCTAACAACATTATCTTGAAACCTCAGAAATCATTTGAGAAAGAAGAGATATTTCATATTCTCGTTCTCACTCTGTTTTCCTCCAGTCTTTTTTTTCTGATGTTTCAGCTTGTGTAACTTTAGGATGGGTGTTGAATAGTTTCTGAAAGTATTTGAGTGCACTTTATTTTGAAGGCTGTTGTTCACATATCCAGAACCTCCTGCCTTTACAGATTTGAAAGTTCTTAACTCCATTTTCATACGCACTCCTTTCTGCAGTCTCGACATTTGGCAGATTCTTGTTTGAGTAAAAGACACGCAGCTGCAAAAGCCTGTAAAACATCAGTCACAAATTCAGTTTTCCCTCCACACTGATACACTGGGGTGGATCATAACAGCTACTGAGTGGATGAAAAAAAGTGACTTTTAATGCTGGATACCACAAGCAGAAGGAGAAATAAATGACTGAAGCCCAACTGACTTCACATAGCTGGGAAAAAATGCCCACCAGAAGGACATCAGATAACAGAGCACTCTGCCTAGCAAGGTAATTGTGATTCAAACAGATGTCTCCTAGGCAAGGTGAGATAAACTCCTCTGAGGTACAGTGTTGGCAGGAGGAAGGTGAAGGTCTGAGGGCCCCAGCCTGGTGCCCAGTGATCTGCTTCCCTTCCCAGCACTTCTCCATGGCCTTCAGCCTCTCCTGTTCCCAGGGGACACACGGGCAGGGGCTGGCAGGGCTCCTGCTGCATTTCACAGGAAGGAACTGGGGCCAAGGTAACCATCTAATAAACTCCAAATCAGCCCTGCTTTGGACATGGGACAGACAGATGCACCAAATAAGGACAGCCAGGCTCTGATTCTGAGGGTTTGAGCTTATCTGAGCTGCTTGCTTGCATCTTATCGAGTGGGGATGTATCTGCTGCCTGCGCTGCTGCCAGACCTGGATGGTGTTTTTTCAGCTTCTCATTGCAGAAAAAAGGGAACTTCTACTGTGTTTAAAGAGCAGGGGTGGGAAGAAAACCCCACCGACAGCATATGCCTTATGACAGGGCTAGCACATTCATTGTAAAAGTGATGGGCAGCTAATGATGTCAGCTAGGAAAAAACCCAAAGCATGTTTGTTTTCTTTTTTCTCTCAAAAGCTCTGGCCTGAGAAGGGGCTGCAGAAACAATCACTGCCTGGGAAATCAGGGCAGTATTTAAAAAAAAAAAAAAAAAAAAAAGAGGTGGGGGAGAAAGGAGGATATATAAGTAGTGCCAGCTGGATGTGAAATCAATCTGGCATTTCAAAATAATGAAAATATTTCATTCCCATTCATTTGGTCTGGCATGTAACATCACTGCTGTTGCCACATCGTTATTCAGAGTTAGCATGCTGGAAAGGAGACACCAGGAGAGATCCAATTGCTGCTCAGCCCCCCCAGAACAGGACACTATTGTGGGACAGTGCTGCAGTTACAGCACCACAGGGAAGGATGCTCCAAGCAGGAACACTTCCTCAATCCAGGGCAGCAGATGGAAAGGGGTCCTCAGAAAAAGAACACAAACAACCTTTGCAATTTGCAGGAGCAGCCACTGAAAATAGGGAGGGGGAGCTGCAGCTGCGATAGAAGAGGGCTGATGGCAATGGCACAAGCTTTTCTATGTAAAATCTTGCATTAATTGAGTCAGGCCTTATTCATTTGGTAGGCATTTTAGGTCTGAGCTTCCTATACACAGAAGGTGAGAAAAATCTCCCCAAAATGTATGGCACAGACTTCTGTCAGGCTCTGTTGGCTGTTCTGAGCATCCCAATTAGCAACAGGAGATTTCAACTTCTTCAGTCTTCTCCAGCTGACCCTTGTCCCAAGCCACCTCTCTTGGAGCTCAGCTGCCACAGATAAGTGCTGCCAAAACAATAAGGAAGAGAATTTTCACTTCTCTGTGTTATGGACACACACACCTGCTCTCCTTTTCTTAAAAGTCTGGGAGCTGTGGGACCAGAGAGGCATTCCAGTGAAGGATGCACCTTGTTGAACAAGTAAACCTGGAAATGTTGAGCAGGGAGATAGATTTCACACTTTGCTCTAATGCCTGCTCACGGGCTACTCTGTGGTTAAGATGAGCCAGGGACGCTGGAGAGCCAGAAAAGCCAGAAATTTGGGGGAGCACATGGGTGCAGGCTGTTCCTGTGCTAGGACAGGTGTCACAGAGCTGTGCAGGAGGAGGTGGTTCCTCCCCATCTGGGAGAGGCCATGTGCTCAGCCTCTTGGACCCTCCCTCCAGCCCTGGTCTGGGGTTGACATTGTCACTGCTTTTTGTAAAACAAGACATGCCAAAAGCTCTGTGTGCCACACATTCCAATTTTCAACTGGAATGGACTTTGCAAGGGATGACTTCAAACCTATCCCTCTGTTTGCAACAGAGGGATACTGGTGAAAAAGGGATTTAGAAAAGATTTAGAAAATGGGAGATTATTCCATGAAATTCAGACTAGGTTTAGCAGGGGTAGCTTAAGCCAGACTAGTCTGGATGATAAACAATAGATGGGTAGATAATTGATAGATAATTCATTTTCTACACAGGAGAGATTGAATAGATCCAATACAGCTGAATTTCAAGAGATGATTTTGATGTGTAGATACCTGGAAAATTATGAGAGAAGCTATAGAAGATGGACATTAGTGCAAGAATGATGAGATAGGTGTTTCTCACAGTGAGAAACAGCTTGTGTGTTTTAGGGAAACATCAAGCTGAAGGGAACCTGCCAGTGGCACTCCTTACACATCGGTCCTGGATTTGTTTTTCTGAAATATTTACAGGACTGCTTTTGGCACAGACAAGTGGGAGCACCCTGGTGAACCCTTCTTTACTGCACTGTCATGACAGAAAAGGATCAGGGCAGTTCTTCAGTGAAGAAGAGTATGAGTTTGCACAGCAGGTTAGTATATGCAGGATGAGACAGGGTAACACAGAACTGCAAAGCGATGCACAGAGGAAATTTTGTGCTATGCTCTGGGAAATTTGTCCATTGAAAGGCATCTGGCCTGGAGACACCTGAGCATTGGGCTTGGCTGTGGAGAATAAACACAAGGTGGCTGTGAAAATGCAAAGCAGACCTCATAGGTACAAAAGCTAGCATGGAGGAAGGACATAATGATCCCTAACAAAGATGCTGACAAGCCTTGATTTACACAACTCACTTTCAGGAGAGACATATTTTACTGAAATCAAATGCAGATAAGGATATAAAACTCAGCTAATGGGAGAAAAATTACCTAATTGATGAAAGGTAAATAAAATATTTGTCTTGTTTTCCTTAGCAAAACCGGGGCTGTGAATAGTTACGGTTGCTGTCTATTGAAATAATACAGGTAACCCCAAAGGAGAGATTATTTAAATTATCTAAGCTGGTGAGATGGTTGACACAAAAGCAAATGTGTCTGAAGTGTCTGCTGTTAGCTAAGGCTGGAAATGAGAGGATGTCTCCAGCTTGAGGGCAGTGAGGCTCTGGGACAGCCTCAGCCTTCAGACAGAAGCAAATGCCCAGCTGTCATGAAGATGGATTTTGCGGAGGGTGAGAAAGAACTGTAAGTGAGGGGGCAAGACTTGAAGTCATATGTTTAATTCCCATCCTATCTTCTTCTGTTTGAGTAGTCAGCAATCCCCTGATGAGCCTCACAGCAGACTCTGTTTGCTCTGTGCTGTATCAATGTTTATCTCATTCACAGCAGAAAATGCAAAACTGGGAAATGGGAATTTCAGCCGGAGTCAGAACGCTGCTGTGCCCTCACTCACAAGCTTTGAAGGGCAGAGCTGCCCCCGGGTTTGAGCAGACTATTCTTCAGTCATCTTCCATTCATCGTTTGGAATGAGAGCTAAGTAACTCCTGGCCTGTTCCATAATGGAGAGGCTAGCCTCTCTTTGAGGTAAAGACATTTCCTTTCTTCGCTTGAAACATCATGAACTTTCAAACTTGGCAAGGCTCTTTTGTGTTCGATCTAATAATAAACCCAAACCGTCCATTGCACGAAAGTAATGAGTCTGAACTTGCCTGAACTTGCCTCGGGGAGCTGAGATCCAAAGCTCTGTCATTCCCTCAAAAGCCTTTCTCCTTTTTGCAAGGACAGGATGTTGTTGTGACAAGGCATCCTTGCTGTTTGCTCAGCCTCTCTCCCTCGTGATGAAATCCCTCTATAGCCACTCTGGAGGTCCTGCTTCAGCTCTGGTTTTTGGGCATACAAAGTGCTGCCCAACTAATCTCCGCTCTTTTCTATGAGTGATTTATGGAGGCTTGAAGGACATTGAGACTCAGCACATTCTGTGTTTTCCAAATGTTGGTGCAATGAGAGGGGCGCTTTTCCTGCCAGTGGGAACCTGAAAGACCTGATGGGCTGTTCTGGCAGGACTCAGTGTCAGTGAAAGGGGCGCCAAGGCGCCTGCGGAGCAAGCGGAAGTACCAATGTGTGCTAGCTTTGACTTCCACTGGGAACGACAGAAAAAATATTTTGACTTGATTTTATGGTTCAGTTTCTTGTTAGCACAAAGCGAATGCTCAGCCGGTGATCAGAAATGCCCTTGCTTAATTTGCATCGGTTCCTGTCCAGTTATAAGGCACAATTGACAGGGGAAGAACAAACAAACAACCTCCACATTGAAGAGCAAGTGAAATACTTCTTCTTTTCTCATCAACTTTTTTGCTGTGGTACCAGTTCTTTTTTAAAAAGAGAATGATTCTTGCGTCGTCATGAAGTGTTTGCTCTGGGAGGGGAGGAGGGGAGTCTGCAATGTTTGTTCTGGGTATCTAAATTTGAATGACTAACCTAAGCACATAATCTCCCTAGGCTGCCTCTAAAAACCAGTGGAGAGGGAAGGGCTTCTCTAATGAGCAGTTCAAAGGCTCTTGCTTTAGCGAGCAATATTTTATTACCATGCCATACAATGTTATAGGTGTTTAGGGTTTTATTTTGCCTTCTTGCATGCTTCTGTTCTCCAGTAGGATGAGAAAAGCAAAACCAAGAAGTTCTTTGTATATCTGGATTTGTTACCATATCTTCCTATATTTCATTATGCAAATCACAAAATTGCTAGAGCACAAGGGAATGAATTAGGTGACTTGCTTCCCCCTTGTAGAAAGCAAACATTCCACTCTGATGTGGAGCTTGAAACTCAGCAAATTTTACCTATGTGGGAATGGAGATTGCTGATGGAATCCTTTATACTCAATTCTGGAAAGTGAATTTGGATTCATACAGGCCTGATCCAAATCTCATGGAAACCAGGAAGCCCATGGCTCAGCAACTGTTACTCTAAATTATTCCCAAATCCATTTAGTCCATCATCCTATTTAGTGCAGAGGAGATCACCAGCAGATGCTTTTGGTGAATGCTGGAATGGGTTTGCAATTGGCAGGCTGGGACATTTGGTCACATCCTAATCTTCCACAGACAGCAGCCAGCTGAATCAGCTCTGACACATGAAGGTTAGTTTCCCTTCTGTGTGTTTTCTTAGCATTAACCATCAAAAAAATTTTTTTCTTACTGCCTGTGTAATATAATGCACCATTCTTATACGAACATCAAAGAGAAAGAAAGGGTTTAGATGAAATGACTGAGAGTCCTCAGAGAGCAGTTACCAGGTGAACACTGTCAAATGGGAAAGATTTACTGAGCTGGATCCCATGGGATACCCCTAGGGGTTCAGGCCTATTCAGTATTTTCATTAATAATTTGGATGAAGGGGTAGAGAGCCCTTTTGTTAGAGTTTCAGCTAAGAGTGAGAGACACCAGGGAGGAGAGGATTAGTGCTTGGGAGATCTCAGTAATTAGAGGAATGGTCTGGAAAGAAACAGGATGCAGTTTAGTGAAAACAAGCATGAATCTGCACCTATGTTGAAACAATCAGCTCCACAGGCACATGGTGGGAGAGAGCAGCCAGATGAAGCTGTGCTGCAGAGGAGGTTCTGATGGAGCAATGACTCAGCTGTGGAAGGAAGGAAGGAAGGAACGTTGGGCTGGGTTGGACAGATGGGGATGTCACACGTCAGACATGGGGGATAAGCCCTTCAGCTGGATCACTGGGACTGGTTTCTGGCATTACACCTTGGGAAAAGGCGTGCTTGCAAGTCCCAAGGAGAGCAAGGCTCCAGAGAGGAGAGTGGAAGGCTTCATATTTAGCCTAGGGTAAGCAAAGCTGGAAGGAGACACATTAACAGTCTTCAAGAGCAGTCTGCCAAAAAGAGGAAGGTGGTGAGCTGTTCTGTGTCCAGAAATTATCCTCTGTGGTCTAACCACGGTTTTCTGTGGTTAGGAAAAAAGAGAGAGGGAGAGAGAAATTGAGATGGTAGATAAGTTGACTTTACTGCTTTACTTATGAAGTGCCTTGGGGCATAAAGCACATGATCAAGCATAGTTGAGTTACTGTAGCTTAATGAGTTATTGCCTGCTGGCTGAACCATAC
The DNA here is from genome assembly GCA_030060385.1 of Muscicapa striata striata. Lineage (NCBI taxonomy): Eukaryota > Metazoa > Chordata > Aves > Passeriformes > Muscicapidae > Muscicapa > Muscicapa striata. Next base: position 7,038,493 of record JAREIS010000016.1, on the reverse strand, counting down.
TAATTAACCATGTGTGTGCTCAGCCTGCCTCAATTGCTAGATGAAATGGCCTCACTGAAATACTCGGGTTTTATTTTGCAGGAGGCAGCCCAAATGCTTTAGTAGGGTCAATGATTATGGCTCAGCTGATGGAGGGGTGACTTCTAAGGGATGGAAACTTGGTCTCTAGTGCTCAACAATAACGCTGGCACTGCTATATCAGGGAATAAGAAAATGGGGCTGATAAGGGAGGAGGAGCAGAAAACAGATATAAATACATAAATATGTTACTTCACAGTAACATTTCTATTGACTTATGTCAGCAGAAAGGGGCTCTGTACAAGTGTGTTGGAAATGTGATAACACTGAATTATATAAAAGATCTCAGTAGGTTTTTGTTTGGGAAGGCTTGTGATACGGTGATTTTAAAAATATAGTTATAAGAACTCTATAGAGCACTGCACATATTTCTCTTACAATTACATACACACTTGCTTCAAAATATCTCTTTTTTTTTGGTGTTTTCCAGTAAATTATTCTTTTAGGCTTACTTTCACTTGGTCCTCTCCAGTTGTTGCTCTTTGCCATCAGCAGTGGCTGTTGTAGTTTCTGCATTCAGTGAGTTGCCTTTTTCCTCTTACTCTGATAAGCAGTAGCTGTTGGAGTGGAGCCTTCCTGGTTCTGCTAAGTGTTGGGTGTGCTCCAGGTTCCTGCTTCCCCTGCCTTCCTCACCACCTTCCTCCCTCCCTTCCTCTTTTTCCTCCTTTGTGGTTGTTTTTCCACCGCTGCCACAGTTTGAATTATGTGGCTGAGGATGAACATTTGGGTGTTGCAATAGCTGGGAAGTTTTTTGTTGCCAGCAGTGCTTCTGTCCCATTGCAGCAGCCCATCCTTTTGCTTCCAGCATGCCATCGAGGCAGGCAGCAGGCAGCAGGCTTGGCGAGTCTGCTCCGCACACCAGACACACCCCACAAGCCCTACGTGAAATGGAAACAGAGACCTCTGTTCTGTTAGTTAATTGCTTTTTCATGTCATCACACAAACTAGCCCAGAAGGGGACCTGAGGAAGCTATCTGGTTCCTTTCTGTGCTCAGGGCAGGATCAAATACATCCCTGCCCTTTTTGGCTGGTGTTTGCTTAGCTTGTTTTTGAAGTCCTGCATTGCTGCAAACTCTGAGCAACCTTCCTCAGAGACTTTCCTGCACTTGACCACTCCATCTGATCTGAAATACATAGCTGAGGAGAAGTTAACACACAATTAAGCCTAAACCAGCCAAACTACATTCATTTGCTGCTGTGACCCTTTCAATTTTCTGTAGGAAAAATTCTGTAAGATTTCTAAATCTTCATAAAGATTATTGGATAACATAACTGTTATGTATTCTAATTTAATCTAAAAAAATACTGTTTTCCCTTCAGGAGACAGATTCTTGCATTGAGAGAAAAACTAAAACCAAGAGCTATTACAACAGTAATGCATACGGTGCATTTCTTTAATGCCTGCAACAAGGAATCAACTTTTCACAGCTGTGTTTTATATGTGTAAAAGGAGAGGTATTATGTAGCTGTTGGTGTAAGGTTTTCTTCCTTTCCCAGAGACACCTTCTAGGCTGAGGATGTGTGATTTGGTTGGAGCTGAAATTGAGTCCAGGTCTGGGGACAGACCTGTATTTCTGTAGCACAGAAATAATTAGCATCTGCATGAAGTTCTTACCCAGATGTGGAAAGCCTGTGCCTGATTCAAGATGGAGTTTGTCTTATCTCTAATTTTATTGCAAAGAAATTTTATCTTAAAACATTATTTTTGCAGGGTTCCTTCAGTACTGCTAATCCCCCTTGGTATTACCAAGGAAATATCAGACCATAACTATTCCATGGAGATATGAAGTGAAATTGTCATGCAAGAAGAGCGTGAGAACTGCTGAGCAGACTGTATTTCCTGTTATCTGAGAACAACTGTGCATCCACAAGTAGCTGAAAATTGTGATGCTTCTGTGATCCTACCATGTCCTTCAGCAGATACACTTTGCACAGACTCTTGTACAATGAGAATGCATGTAAAAGAAAAAAATATATGCTGCTTAAAATGAGGGGTGATGCTGGAAAAAAATAATGCTTTAACTAGGAGGTAATTTTGAAAGAGATGAAAGAAAGTCTATTTCTTACACCGTGAGCTATGGACTTCTGGGATTTATTAATGCAGAGGGTAGTGGGTACTGGTACTATCAGATAGTTCCAGAAGCTGTTGGATAAATTCATGGCCAGCAGGTCCATAAAGGGAAAAAGCAGGGTTGTACTCACTCAACTCCCTATGCAGCAACAGAGGCAAAGTGGTAAATAAAATACTCTTATGCCTCTCCTGCCAGTCCTATCTGCCCTGCCTGTGACTCCAGAGCCAAACCCAATAACACAATGGTAAAAAGGCTCTTTGCTGGGCTTGCAATATTCTATAAAACTGGAACAAAACTGGAACTAGCTTATGGGAAAATGAATAATTGGGGTCCTTCACAAGGGAAACTAGATCTCTATCCAGGTTAGACCTCTACCACCCTTGTCCAACAATAGTTCTAGAGGAAGGTTGGTGATAACAAAACAGCCAAGGAACACCCAGGTATTCCTCAAAACCTGCTGAGGTTTGCATTCCAGGAGAGGAGATGAGGAACAGACTATTGGACACACATATTGCCTATTTTTGCTTTGACTACATTTGGTGAGGGTTGGAAATGTATTTTCCACAGCATGGAATAATTCTCAGTAGTGTCACAAATAGCAATGTTTCAGCTCTCTGAAGGATTTTGGACAAGAGTGAAAGACCCTTGAAATTGATATCAATAATTCTGCTGCTCAAGCTGAAGGCAAAGCTCCAACAGCTGGGGGGGGGTTGTGTGTGGTTTTTTATACCCTGTCTAGCCTCAAGGAGGCAAGACCATCATAATTAGCTGCTAATTGAGAAGCATGCATCTGAAAAGCACAATTTCAGAGAACAAAGAGCCAGAGAGACCCATTTCCAGGGCTAATTAGAATTAATTCATTGCTATAAGTAGAAGGTCTCCCACAGTCCTGGGACTCTCTCTTGCCCTCTCCTGAAACACTAGTCTAAACATATGCATACCAATAATAGAAGGCTCAGCATGGCTTGTGCAGCTCTTGTGCAACACAGAAATAGCACTGCTTGTTAAAAATTAGTCTAGGTTTAATTTTTTTCTTTTTTTTTGTGTAGCCCTGGGCTATGTCTCCCCTCTGCTTTGCTACCTGCCCTTCCTTCCTTTTTTTGAATCTGCGAACCAATGAACAAAGTGACAATGTCACCACTTCTTCCATTACTGCATGAACAGGGCTTTTGAAGGAAAAAAAGGGTCAGCAAAACCATGCCTCACTGTCTGTGGCACCCTCCTGAAGATACTTTCAATGGGAATATCTTCATGCACCTCTCTGAGCTGCTGGAGTCCATTTGTTTCCCCACAACAGCAGCTGTTTTTCCACTTGATCTGGAGCTCTGCCAGAGCTCCTTCAGGTGCTGAGGACATGGGCTGCACTTTCCAGTCTTCATGTGGTCCCTTAAAGGCCTTCAAGAGCTGGTTTCTTTAAGTCCTGAAGTTTGTTGTTTTTTTTTTTTTTTTTTTTTTTAAACACCTGCAGAGTAAATATCTCAGTAGCAGGTCAACCTACAATATTTCTATCTCACTTGAGATCATCATATCTCTATTGTATTTAGATCTCACATGTATTTATGTGAGAGTACATATCTCTCTTGTGTTTAGTGCCAGCATCTCATTGCTGAGGACCAAGTCACTGCAAGGGCACTCCAGTGAGAAAATGAGCGAGACCATTCCCTTATGATAGCCAGTTTTTGTCATCCAATATAAATTACTTCTAAAATAAGTTTGATTTTTATTTTGAAGATGTTGAACGCCCATCTTTGGAAGACAGAAACTACTTCAAATTGCTTCAAGTTATGGATCCAAAAAAGAGCAAGACAACAACTGATTTGGAGAAAGGCAACACATTGTCATTAGTGATGATCCTGTTATAGAGGAGGTGGCCAGCTGAATTTTGCTGTGCTGGCATCCCTGTGTAAGGATGTCTAACAAACCTTAGAAGCCTCACAGTTTAATCATGGGTGTTGGAAGCTGATGCTCCTAAAGCAGACAAATGGCTTAAATTGCAGGAAAGAGGAATCTGTACTGCTTAGTAGGTGTGAGGTGCCTCATTTATGATCCAAATATAGATGCATTTCTGTATCTTTACTTAGCCACAACTGAAAATCTGGTGTGTGATACCTCAGCAAGTCTGTGCTGGAGCAAATCTGAACAAGCATACTGCTGAGATTGAGAGACTCTGAGTTCTTTGAATACCTTTAAATTTCTTTTGAAGGAAACTGATCTGCCAAAAAAAAAAAAAAAAAAATCCAAAGGGTTTTCTTCCTGCCAGTGCTCATCTGAACCACTACAGTGCAAGAACAACCTTTCAGTTCTTTTTTCTGTGTGCATGTAGGGGTGTTCTTCTTTCTGTGTGGTGTATCTTGCATGTTACTACACATTTCCCACATGCTCATTTTGGTGAGGGACAGTATCTACTTTTAAAAAATGAGGCCAAAAGCCTTACCTTGGCTTTGTATCCCAGTGCTGAGAGGAGGTGCAGCTCCACAGTCTGTGCCCCCATTGAGGCTTCAGCTGGAACCAAACCCAATCCATAATCCCTGTGCTCCCCTTCCCGTGTCACCAGAGCCCTGGGGCCCTTCTGCATAGGAACATCAGCCTGAGAGCTGGCACTTCACATTCCCAGAGGACCCAGAGGACCAGACCTGCCTCCTCAAACTTCCCCATGGCTCTGAGCCCTTCTTTGCCAGGAGCCCACCACAGGTTTGCAGAGAGCTTGAGGCTTCCAGTGCCTTGTGCTGGGTAAAAGCAACTTGGTAGGCAGAGAGTTGGTTTGTAGAGGGCTGCCAAACACAGCAATGCTCCTCAAAAGACAAAATAAGACCCTCCCCTGCCCTTCACACAGCCACCTCTCCTGCCCTGCTGCCCCATGCTGGTATGGGCTGTCTGCCTCACTCCTCTTTTGCTGCCACAAACCCACATCTCACCAGCTGCTCACCAGTGGAGCCTCCTCGCACTTCCTGGGAGGCTTGGAGGCTTTCATCAATTTCCTTTGCCAAACATCTGCATCCCCTGTGGAGTCTTCAGTAACTTTACACTGCTCCAGTCCTGCAGGCAGACAAGATGCCTTGACAAGTTCCCAAGTGCTTAGCTTTTGCCCAAAACCAGAATTTCCTCCCCTTCCACATCTGATTCCGGCTGCATTGCCTGCAATTGTACATTCAGCTGCTGCTTGCAACACCAAGAGGCAGTCACAGCAGGACTGGTGGTTTTCCATTAGATCCCAAGGGCTCATGTTTGCTGAATTTGTTTGTATCTGCAGTGGCTCACATTTCTTATGTTAGGTCAGCAGAGCTGAGTAAGGTTGTATAAAAGTCTAATTGTAAAGACTTCAAAGCTCTTTTTACTTGACATCTCACTGATCTAACCTGTAGCAGAGCAATCAGATGACTACAGAGCCAACTGCTTTTTGGGCACTGTTCTCCTCCTGCCCTTAGGTCTCTTCCTCTTGAAGGCATGAAGCATGGTATCATATGAAAACTCCTTTCTTTGGTCATAAAAGTTTCTTTAACACATTGTCCCCCTGCTCCCCCTAATTTTCAGTTTAAACAGGCTGATTTGGCTTAAAAATGGAATCAGAGATACTGAAACACCTTTACAGTAGTGCTGGGACTGCTCTGTACCTAAATGATACCATATGTTGGTTTGCTTCTAGTGGTGTTTACTGTGTAACCACATCAGCTCAGCAGGAATCTGTCTGGAGAAACAGTCAGGGTGTAAATGAATATCTGAAAAGAGTCTCTCGGAGTAAACTCTCAAAATGCTGCTAAGAGACAATGCTAAGACCATCTTTGATGACTTTGTTTCCAAACCATCCAGTCTGCAGAATTGGTTATGGCCAGTAAAGGAAGAAGACTGTCCCAAATTTCACTCAGGAGATGTCTTTGCCTGTCATTCTTTGGTCTCTGTGCAAGGATGGTCATCAGTCCTGGGGATAGCTCCCACACAGAATTCCTGTCAGCACTTTAGTGTGACATTGCATGGAAGGCCACTACACCTGTAACTGGAGGGAAACTGAAATTTGGCAAATGGTTCTAAGCCTTGTATCTAAACCCCACCTGTGACATTTAGAAGTGCCCATAGATTTCATTGCTTGCATGATTGTTCTTTCCTGTCAGACAGCCAAAGTCCTTACACCCAGTCTGGAAACCTGAGGTGGCAATGACAAAACTCCTATTGCCCATTTTGGACAGAGGCATAAATCCCATAAGTTCTTAAAGTCACAGACATGGGGAGGATGGCTGGTACCTCACTTATGTTTTATCTCACAACTACTACAGTTTTAAAATATCTAAGTTTAAACAGAACTTTTCTTATACTGTTCCCTAAATGTTTCTTCTTGAAGTCTGTTATTCACTCTCGTTATGAGGCTCAAAATGTCCCAGAATCTGAAAGTTATTTGATTCAATCCCACAGCTGCCATCCCAACAAACATGTAAATAAAACAAAGATCCTGTGAATGGGGATCTCAAGCAGTTGTGGAGAGGATTAGGGATAAGTGAAAGATGATTCTGCCATTGTTCTCCTAATTGATAAAAGACGGACCACTGTTATTTTGAAAAATGTCATTACCATACAAGCCTCAAGCAACTTAACAGATCCTGTGTAATTGAAAGGAGCCACTTCTGGATGTTGAAAACATTCCTGTGAAGTTACCCCATTTCAAGTGCTTAACAATAAGGACCAAGGAGAGTAAAGCAGTACCTCTCCTTTCTCTTTTTAATTGAAAAAAAAATGGCTTTTAGGTGAATCCACTTTATTTTTCTTCAGAAATTTCCTTTCCCCAGCTGCATCTCTTATGTGCCTGAGCTCCTTCCCAGCTCTGTCAGAGACCCGTGGTGTGCTTTGATGCCACATCACTCCTGCCTGGTCAGTCACTCCTACACTCCCAAGCTCAAAAGAGGAGGAGAAAACACAAAAGCAGCCCTGCTCTCCCTCCCACAGCAGCTTTCCATCCAATGCTGTTCATGACCTGAACCTGGCATCCAGGCTGATTCATGTTTGTAACAGCAAAAGCAGCCAAGCAAATCAGCTGAGGTCACAAAAAACTCAAGATGGCTTTACAAGGTGTATTTAGAAGTGTCCACATTTTTCACTCTGAACATCAGCTCCTCTGTTGAGTGTCATTGCATATTCAGAAAGAATTCAAGAGAAAACACGTGAAAGGAGTGGCGCCCTTATGCAATGTGTGAGTGTCCTCCTAATGCAGAGGTTGTATCTTAGAGGGTGAAAAGAAGGTGCCTGGTGGCTCAAAACAGTCCTCTGTAAATCCAGAGGGGATTGAAACTTGGGTTTTAAAAGCAGCTTGTCTCTGTGGGATATCTGAACAAACCTTAACACAAACCTTGTTAACTAGAATTTTCAGGAGCTCCTAAGCTCCCAGCTGCAGAGCCCCAAAGCCTCCTGCAGGATTGTGTCAGGGTCATGTGTACAGCACACTCTGAGCAGGGCTGGTCCCACATGAGCTCTGACCAAACCCTGCTGTGGGAGCCTCGAGGATGGATGTGCAGGGTGAGCACCAGCCCATCCCTCTGAAGCTGAGCTGGGGGCTCCTGGTTTAGAGCTGTAGCAGCCTTTGTCTGGGTGGTGGGCATTGATCTCAGGTGGGACAGAAGGAGGAAACATTTACTCAGTTAAGCTGGTGAGAGGCAGCAAAGGACTTATGAGGTTGTGCTGCCCTGTATACAATACCCTGGCAAGTTAGACATTGCACTGAGAGAGCTCCCATGAAGATGCCCCTCTCCTTCCCAGCTCCATCCTGTGACTATGGCCTCCCAGTGGTGCTTTAGACATCAAACAGGCCTTTAAAACCATTGTGTGGGCCCCATACCATGGCACACACAGTGTGAGCTGCCCTCTGGGGGAAAGACTCCAGGGAATTTTTAGGTCCATTCATGTCAGATGAAAAATGGTCATCTTCAGACATAATTTATTTTCCTTTTCTCCCTCCCAAAAAGCAAGTGTCTAAGCAAGCCAGCCAGAGGCAAAGCCTGTGATTTTCCTTGTGTTCTTCTAGCTAGGACCTCCTGTCCTTTCCCTCATGTCATTCAGGAAAAAAAAAAAAAAAAAGTACTGCTTCTGGTTGTTTGGCAGCTGCTCACAAGCTTACATGAGAAGTAAAGAGCAATGTGCTGGGGAAATCTGATTCCCAGCATGACAAGGACCTGCAAGCAAAAACAGAACTGCTGAATATGTACAGAAGAGCTAAACAGTCACCAATGGTCCCCTAAAATGCCAAGGAAAGCATTTTTTATCCTTTAAGTAGACAGCAGGGGTAGTTGGGTGAAACTAAGAAAGGGAAGCTGTAGACCTAGAAATCAGGGAGCTTTTATTAGAATATACTTCCTAGTAGCACCCTGGGAGAAGAGCAAGAGCTGTGTGGCTCCAAAAATTTAAAACTGGGTAAGACAGAAACCATGAAGATGAAGCAGAGTTAATAAATAAAGCAGAGTCAATAATCCTGTTGGGGATGGGGTGAACTATTGGCCTCATGTCATGTGTGTTTTCCATTCCCCACTTCTGGGATACTAAAAAAAAGTCTGACCCAATCCAGGGATTACACAAAGAATGTGCTCCAACAAAGGGAAATGCATGGCCTTTCTACTCACCCTCCAGTGGCATTTGGGACCAGAAGAGGGGTTGGTCTGAATAGTCAGGATTACATTCCTGGCTATGTCTAGCAAATGCTATGTGGATTGAGAGAAAAAAATATATATATGTGCTCTCTCACTGGAATATTTTCTCTGTGTTCTCTCATAAGGCAGATGTCAAAAGGAGACAGTGATGGCTGCTGAAGCCATTCCTGCTTAACAGTGTGTCTGAGATGTTTCTTGCTTTGTCTGCCTGAGAATGGGCTAGTCCCAAACACAGCTCAGCAATTAGGATATTAATAGTCCTATTACTCTGAGCCATCTAGTTTGCTTTAAAATTCATGGTGCAGTTAGCTGAGGTTTGTTCATAACAGGAAAACTACAGAGATGCAGGAAGACTGAGTCAGAACAGAGCTTTGGAATGCATCAAGCAACCATTTAATTAAAGAAGGGAGCTCTAATATTGTGTTCCAAATGATTACTTATTTATATACTCCTCAAATAGTGCTATTTTTAAACGAGATTTTGAAGGGAAGACAATTTATATTTTTATATGCAGACAGTCTTAAAATTAAATGAGCTGCCAGTACAGCACTGCCCTGGAGGAGTAGGAGAAGAAAAATCTCTGTGTCAGTCCTTCTGGTTCTTCTGCTGCCTCTCAGCTCCATGACTGCTAGAGATCAAAACAAGCATCTCAAGATACACAGGCTTGTCAGCTCCTCCCAACAGTGCTCCTGGGGCAGGTCATTGCCTGGCACTGTTGAGAAAAGGGTTTGGAGGTGCCTGGAGGCAGGCACCAGCAAGCCCAGGGAGATGGCCAGGTAGAAGTGTAGGGAGGATGGGGGCTGTGCCTCCTGGTGAGAAAGAAAGGTCCTAAACTTTTAAACTGTGGACTTCCTGGGGTGACACAGGGTTTTCATTTTACAAAACTGAAATTAAATTGGCAAACCCCAGGTTCAGGCAATGACCTTCATCCTTCACTCATCTGATATTTGCTGATTGCACCAGTGTGGAGTGTGAAGTTCAGCAGGGCACCATTTTATGACCATTTTTCACTGGTCTCAACAGCCATGCAAGCTGCAAGGAAAGAAAATGTTTGCTCCAACAGATGTTTGAAAACTTAAGTTTTTCTTAGCACTGGAACTGAGAAAGGTCTGTGTGGGAAGGAATTAATGTTTGCTGAGCTGCTAAATAAATCTGAGCCCAGCTTGAGAGACTGAAAGCCCAGTGGCTTCTTTGAGTTCTCTAACAAAGGGCTGCACCCAAATGCACTGAAGTCAGAGAGGGATTCTCATAGACATCAAAGGACATTGTATTGGACCCCATGAAGGACAGTCTTTGCCAGAGACCAGCAGAAATAACAGCATGTGATGTACGTGACCAAGTGCCCCTGACCAACCGCTTGGATTCCAGGCATTAAACACTGCAGACAGTGAACTCACAGACAATTCATGAAAACGTGCCAAGAAATTCAAAGAAAAATATGTACGGAAACTGCAATGTGTTTGTGGGTATTTTGTGAGAAGAAAAATAATATATTTGTGGAATAAATTAGTCCCTGAGAAGTGTTCTCTCAGCTCAGAGTTGTGTGCAGTCAAGTCAGCTAATCGAACTCAAGCTTCTTTTCTCCTGCCAAAGGAAGTGGGCAAGTACAGAGACACGGATGAAATGAGTTTGGGTTTGCTTTAAAGTGTGAGGTGCCAATTACATCTAATTTTAATTGTTCTTATCATTTGACAAATCATTTTTTCTGCTATCCAAATGTTAACTTATTCTCTTGTGAATGCTGACAAGCTTTGGTCTGGTGTTTATCCATATCAGACACTGCAAAGCTTATCCAGTCCCTTATCTCCTTCTGATTAGATTATTGTAATGTCCTGCCTCGAGGTTCCTCTGGCAGGGGATGTCACCCCTGTAAGAGCATTACACACAGGAGGAAATCCAGTGCTTTTTATTCCAACCACATTGTGCCTTTCGCCAGCTATAAACAAAAAGGATTAACTAAAAATGGGAATATCTGCAGCTGGGATCCAGATCAATTAGGAAATGGGGTAGCACCAAGAGCACACGTCTCTGATGTGGTGAGCAACAGCTATGCAGAAACAGCACGATAAAGGAAGGAGGGTCAAGCTCCAACCTTTGGCTCATCTTTGGTTCTTTCTAGACAAATGTGTTTAGGCTGCTGGGGGACTGGTCTGTGCCTCACTTCTGGGCTGTCTCAGTAAATCAAAAGGACCAACTTATCTCTTTCCTGAGAAGGTTTGCTCTTGGTGACAAGGGGTGGAGGTGGGATTGTCCATGCCCTACAACACAGGATGGTGGCTTCTGATGGTGGTTGAGGAGTCTCTAAGGAGCTCTGTAGGTATCTGCACACATGCAGTCCCCACCTCCACCAAGCCATGCAGGATCAGAGGCAAGGGAGCAAAGGAGTTTTGGCTGCACAGCTCTGGAGAGAACCCCCGAGGTTTTCAGATAATGGATCAGGCACTTGGCCACCAGGAGCACTGAGAAAGGCAGGACTTGAGGATAAACCTCTCAGTCATCCATGCATGTTGGCAGCTGCCTCAGGTGCTTGGTTGCAGGCTTGGGTATGAGGGTTACTGCTGTGTTCATTTAAAACTGAATTCTAGTTTGGCTTCTAAGGTGTGAGAGCAACAAGAGCCACACTGTTCCCAGCATTGTTCCACTGCAAACTGAGCTCTGAAAGCTGCAGCTCTCTTTTCTGGAGGGTGGTTATAAACACAGATGGTCATAAATGCTCTCAGATGCCAACCAGCACTCCAACAGTCCCAACAAGCAAGTGCCTCATTCTAAGAGGATGTCACAAAGTGCTCTGCAAACCTTCCCAGATACAGTCTCAGAAGGACTATTTTGTGTCAGGGCACTGAAGCACGCTGGGTGACTTCCTCAAGGTCACACAGGTGACCAGTGTGGCACAGATGCAGGTTGTTTAAATTCCCAAAGATAACTTGTCTCCTTGCTTCCCCAGAGATTCCCTGTCACTGAGCATCAGTCTTTGGACCTTTTTGTCTTTCAGCTGTTCAGCTGACTGCTGCTGCTCTCTGCACAATCAAAATCCTGTTTGATATGGCTCTCTTGCTGCTGCTGTTATTTACAGCTGCTCTTACCTTCCACCAGACTGGGAATCTCTTTTTGTTTAAGCATGTTGCTTCAAGGGCTGTGAGTGTCTTTTGTGCTGCAGGTGCTGCTCAAAATTAATTGTTTGTCTTGATATGATATTAATTATCAGTTCACCTATGGATTTTCAAGTGTGTCACTTGTTCCATTAGGGTTGTCACTTCCTACATCCTTTTGGTGAACACCATATTTTATTGTTCTTCTCTCATAGCCAGCATTTCTCTGCTCTTTGTTCCCACAATACATAATGTTTTCTGAGCACTTACAGAGCAATATCTCACCCTTTTTTTCTGTCACAGACAACAGGCTACTGAGTGGGGCTCTGAGGCTCATTAGAGTTCATAACATCACTTGTTTAAGTGTTTGGGGTTTTTTTTTAAGTTACCATGTCTAATGTGCTTAGTGTGTGGAGTTGGCTTGCTACAGTGGTGGGTGTCTGCAAGCTTTGCCATGCTTCTGCTGATGGCAGGAAAAACTGCCTGGAGGGGCCCCTGGAAGGAAAGAGCTGGCCTGCCTGCAGTGCTGGTGGTTTTCACATCTCCATCCAGCCTGGGGATGGCCTCTGCACAGCAAGGCAAGCTTCTCTTTCCCACCTCCCTGGAGATGCTGCAGAGAAAGGGGAGGCAGCCCAGTCTGGCTGTGACCCCACTGAGAGCCTTTCTGCACAAGGCAGAGCTGCTGCAGCCAACATTTGGCCTGAGACCTTGGCTTGGCAGCACTACAGGAGCAGATTTACTGGTGGGGATTAAGTGAGCCTTTGTCATTCTTCTCCATTAACACCATCCAGCACATGGGTGGTGTCACAGGATGACATGTGAAGCTCTGCAGTTGCCCCTCTGCAGCTGTATCCAGCCTTGAGATCCTGCTCATGCAGGTCTCCAGAAACCACCCTGGCCACTCAGTCACAAATTCAAGTTCTCTGATCCAGTCTGGCTGAGAATGGTGTGGATACAGATAGAAAAAAACTGCATATTGTCTCAAAAGAGCTCTAAACATGAGGTTGGGTTAGTCTGCCCTGCAAGGACTGTCCTGTGAAGCATGGTCTCCCACTTTTCAGCTAATACTTTGTATGATGTTGTCTCAACTTTCCTCCCCCAGGTCCCTGAACTTCCAGGGCAGTGGGAAATGTTTTTAGTCCTGCACTGGTGCCAAGACCTGCCTTGTACACTTGCTTCCTGCTTCTGGGCACTATCCAAGTTATTTTTCAAAGGGCACATCATAGTAGGTTTGGTGGTCTCCAAAACAGATTCGGAGTAGTCTTGGCTCTGTTCTCCTCTGGGGTTTGCACTACAGGCAAGCCACAGATAGAGGGGAAATGTGGGATATTTTAACATAATTACACAATATAAAATCAGACCTAATAAGGTAAGGAATAATGTACATAAAAATGGCATAAACTACTGTCTCTGTCCCTTTTCTTCTTGCACTGCTGAGTATCTGTTTAGCTTCTTGTGTCTTGAGCTTAAGCATGCACCTAAAATTTCCTGGGTAAAGTCACTCTTGTGCTCTGTGTTTGTCTTGTAGTGCCAAGGATGCTGGCTCCCCCTTGGTCCCTTCAGCTCTACTTATGGAGAAATATGGAGCAGCAATTCTTCTCCCTCATGCCCTCCTGGTGCAAAGGAAATGCTGCTTGCCACTCCTAATTGGAATCCATTAAGTTGACTTCCAATGATGAGCAGATCTTTTTCTGATGATAATTAATACTCCCTTAGTTTTCAGCATTTGGGTTCTCAAAGCCCAAGGAAGAGTCCATTTCCCAAAGCACTAAACCTATGCACCTGGACAGGATAGTGGGAGTTAGCTGTGAGTGAGCAGGATTTGTTTGAGGTTTTATTTATTTTCTTTTTTCTAGGGATTTAGTTGGTTCTTGTTTATTTGGTTTTTTGCTGGTTACTCTCTCTGCTCTACTCCTCATTTTGAAAAGCTTTGCTACACTCCCCCTCATTGTCATTACTCTGGGAGTCACTGCTACTTTGTCAGCTTCTGCCTGAGGCTGAGGTGGCTTCCAGGGGTTTTCCTGAAGCTTTCTTTTGCCTTCAGCAAGGATAAAGCTGGGCAGAAAGCTCTGTGTCCAATGCCTTCAAGAAGCAGACATGCAATTCCCTCATTGCAAATGAAGTTTTCATGTTTCTTTGCTGAGACAGAATATTCTCTATCCTCTGCCAAACAGAGGACACTGCCCGCTGCCAAAGGTAGATTATCTAGTTCAGCAGTGTGTTTACCATTTTCTTCCTGCCTTTCCTCTGCTACACCTGAGGGAAAAGGGCTCATTAGCTTTCTAAGTGCTCAAGCAAGTCATGTCTCACAGGCAGCAGGTTAGAGCTATTTGGTGAGCAGAGCTCTGGCCCTTTGCTTTAAGGTTTTGGCCATAATAATCCCCTTCAGCGTTACAAGCTGGGAACAGTGTGGCTGGATAGTGTACAGGAGGAAAGGGACCTGGGGGTGCTGGTTGACAGCCGGCTGAATATGAGCCAGCAGTGTGCCTTGGTGGCCAAGAAGGCCAACGGCATCCTGGCTTGCATTAGGAATTGTGTGGCCAGCAGGAGCAGGGAGGTCATTCTTCCCCTATACTCGGCACTGGTGAGACCACATCTTGAGTACTGTGTCCAATTCTGGGGCCCTCAGTTTAGGAAGGACATTGATATGCTAGAACGTGTCCAGAGGAGGGCAACAAGGCTGGTGAAGGGCTTGGAACACAAGCCTTATGAGGAACGTTTGAAGGAGCTGGGGTTGTTTAGCCTGGAAAAGAGGAGGCTTAGGGGTGACCTCACTGCTCTCTACAACTTCCTGAAGGGAGGCTGTAGACAGGTGGGGGTCGGTCTCTTCCACCAGGCAGCAACTGACAGAACCAGAGGACACAGTCTCAAGCTACGTCAGGGAAGGTATAGATTGGATATTAGGAAGAAATTTTTCACCGAAAGAGTAATAAAATACTGGAATGCTCTTCCCAGAGAGGTGGTGGAATCGTCATCTTTGACAGTGTTCAAGAAAAGGCTGGACATGGCACTTAGTGCCATGCTATAGTCTATACTCTGAGTTGAGGTGTTTAGGACATAGGTTGGACTCGATGATCTTGGAGGTCTCTTCCAACCTCAATATTCTGTGATTCTGTGATTCTGTGACTGCAGCAGCTCATGCAGGTGGGCTCCCTCAGCTGCGCTGTCATCTCTGGCTCATGATGGACTTGTGACAGAAGAGAAGTAATGCACTCCCAGTGACAAGGAGCATCAAATATTTCATGCCAAAATACCTAATACTGTTGTTCTGGAGGGCAGTCAGCTTTTCCCCTGAAACCAACCCTTCTTCCCAAGCTGTCACCTGCACAGGTGAGCTGGTAACCAAGAGGGCTGTGACCCTGCTGAGCAGCAGCTCTTTTACACAGCTGTAACTGGGATGAACAGGTAGGAATTCTGGTTTCTAGCTCTGTGAACAGAGAATCTGCTAATCTGCTCTACAGAAGGTGTGGGAGCTGGGCTGGTTTTTGGGGGGTGTTTTTATGTTTTTGTTTGTTTGTTTGTTTGTGTTGTTATTTTTTTAAAATAAATCTCCAGCAGAAGAAAATGCTTTGAGTTCTGGGAAAGATTTTTGTGGGTTTTTTTATTAAATCCAGAGACTTCTGGAATTTTTTTCTTTTTTTGTTATTACAGGCCACAAAGTTGCATTTTCTCCACATTACTGAAGCAAGTAGTAAATCCAAAGGCAGCTACTGATGTGCAAACACTACAGCTAATGGCAGGCAGGCAAACAAACTGTTCTTGTGGAAAGCAAACTCTGGGAAAAGAAAGGAAGAGAAAAACCTAAATGAATGAGATGATGGTGACACACACACAAGAAACCCCCAAATTACAAAAAGCTGAGAAGGAGAGCTTTCCCCTTTTTTTTTGGTTTTGGTGCTAAGGATCTCTTCATTATTTGCTGAGGTAACCACACCATAAAAAGTCTATTCATTGTAAATACATTTTGTATGTATATGAAGTATAAACCATTGGTTTTCTTCTGATAACATTCACTCTTCTTGGTTTTACTGTGATTTAGTGGTAGGAAGCTGGAGTTAGCAAGGGTAAGACTTAAACTCACTCAAGTCACATCTGAAGCCAGAGAGGAGAGATTTCCCATGTTCTGGACTAGATTAATTAGCTCTTCTCTCAATTTTGGAACTCCAAGTTCCAGAAATATGGATAGAGAATTTTCACTAGTGTTTTTATAACAACTTGTTATAAAAAAACCCTTGTGCAGATTGGAAGTTTTCAGAGAGACCTTGAACTTTAGCTCCTATGTTAGTTTGAGGAGAGAGAGAGGTGGCCAAATAGCAGGTGGGATATTAAGAAGTCAAAGGTGTAGCTTTGGGCTCTGTCACAAATCTTACCCTGAGCCTCTGGACAAACCTTATCACCTTTTGGTTTAGTGTTTTTCATCTGCTAAACACATGAGGCAACTTAGATTGTTCTTCTGGAGTGTTGAGAAAATTGATCAGTACCTATTTTAAGTGTGCTTGGAACAGCTGATGCTGAGTTTTGTTAAAAGGCTACCAGAGATGAAACATTGAGATAGGAATCACATAAACTCTGGCCACCCATTTGTATTTTTATTGATTTCATTTTTCATTTCTAGAGCAATTCATTCTAAAAGGTCTTGGAGCAGAAACAAACATTTACATAGTTCTGTCCCAGGAGATCATAGACCAGAAACCCTGTCTCTGGCTCCACAGTGGAGTTAAATATATATGGATTGCACAATATTACCTCTCCCTGTGCCCTTGCCTGGCTCATGTCTTTAGTGTTATAGTGCTACAACCAAATTGCTGCTGTTGCCTTTGCACAGAGCCAATTGTCTGCCATCATCCTGTCAGGCACTTACACTTATTTCTCCTAATATAATTTATATTAAGCCAATTTATATTACACAGTGAGTGCTTGATGGAGAAGGTACCCACAGGGGGCTTCTGTGCTGCTTTCCCTCAATGATATTTAGCTGATCTACTGACAGGTATTATCTCTCCCCATAGGCTTTTCCTCATTTACATCCTTAGAGCATCCAAGCTGCAAGAACACAGTTACTCCAAGGAAAAGCCCTGTTTTTCAGGAATTATCTTGCTGTCCTCTCTGTGGGATACAGGATAAGTGCCTCTCACCAGGCCCTCTGGGAGCCCCAGGTGGTGCACTTTGATTTTCTCCTTTGGTCTCAGATCAGTCCCTGCCCAGATACGTTTGTGTTTCTATTTACTTTGGATCCGGTTTGTTTGCTTCTCCTTCTGTGTTGAAGTTTTCTCCAGGAAACATGCAAATTGCCCAGCTCCTGGAGGTGCCCTCCTTCCACCACCTTCCAGCAATGGACCTTGCTACAATTAGCATCTTTTCCTGTGTGAGTTAGTTGCTGTTTGCATCACTGGAATTACACTGGTGGAAAATTAATCTGATGACAGCTCCACCAAATCCTGTTAAGTTACTTTTGCTGTAATTCAGCTTTCTCAGCTGTTTTCATGTCTTTTCATCTTATAGATCTGTATAGTGCTCTGCTTGTTGGGTGTTCTGGGAGTACCAGGAAATGAGCTAGCAGACAGCCCAAAAATAGATATAAGCAGCTTCAGCTCATCTGAAGAGGTTGGGAAGGAATATATAACATGTCCATTTCTTTTACTTGAGAGAGAAGCAGGGACAGCTGTTGATATCTGGTGTCTAACAGGGAGAGGCAGATGAGGCATTAAACCCCTCTTTTTGTTCCCTGTTAAATCTGTGCCAAGCTTTGATATAAACTCCCATTCACAGAAATATTTCGCCAGGTGAACCTACAAAATCCTCACAGAGCAAAGGTGGTGAATAATTGTTTCTTGTTTGCTGTTGTTTAGGAGATGAACACTCTCTCCTTCTGCCCTGGCCCTCTGCAGAGGGGTCAGTTAAAGTGCCCACTGACAGGCACTGCCCATTAAACCATTTGTGAGCAGTTTGATGGCCAAAGATACCTGGATGCCATTTCCTCACTTTCTACAGGCAGCAGCGTGCATCAGGCAGCCCAGGCAGAAGGTTCTCCCATTTCTCTCTCTCTTGACCTATTTTATGAATAACATTTTGTGCTTCCCTTTGTTGTTCTCTACTGGGTCAGTAGCAGGACAGCCTGGGTGCACTGTGCTCTCAGATCCCACGGACAGGCACAAACCCACCAGTGCTGGGCTCCCTGCTGGATCCCACAGCCATCAGAGTAAATCCTCCTGTTTGCAAATCTGCTTTCCAGGACACAGCTTGCACTGCACAGTGAGGAGTAGGGAATACCCTATGAAGTCTAGGACAGCACTTGAGCCAGAGATGTGACTTCTTTTTTTTTTTTCAGTGGCTTTGATTTTTTGCTCTGTAGAGTTTTCCAGGCTTTGGCTCCCAACCTTACTAAAGTAATTATGTGACTTTGTAAAAACAATTCATTTTTCAGCACTTCTGCCAAATTTTCAGTGGCTTTTTAGAAGATCTTGTGCTATTTGGTGCTTTGCCTGAACTTACACGTGCTTAATCACAGAAGCTCATCCCTCTCTGTAGAATAAATCCCCAGCACCACCCCTGAGTCTGAAACCTTGAGGTGGCCACAGCACGCACACGGTGCCCCACCTGCACCTCTCCATCCCTGCAAGGTGTAGCTCCCACCACAGGATCCAAGCCAGGGATGCAGCCTGAGCCATGGCTTTACACAAGGATTTTCATTGTGGTTGCCTGCGGGACCCCTGTGAGTTTGCACAATGAGACATTTACCAGCACAATGCCACATTCACTGGAGGGGCCTGGGGTGTGAGCTGTCCCCCTCCATCCACGTTAGCTCCAGCTGGCATGGCACGTGCTCTCCCATCAGAAAACACAGTCTTGGAGCTGCTCACACCACCTAGCAGCTGAAAAAAAAAAAAAAACAACAAGTCCAGCAAAGGGAAAATCAAGCCTTTCAAAAAGGAAGCAAATAATTTGAATGGAAGTATTTCAAGGAAATTATATTATCACTCAGAAATTTTATCTATCCTTTAAAAAAAAAAACAAACAAACAACAACCTCAGTAACTACTTATTTCAGGCGACGTTTTGCAGGCAGTTGTTATCTGCAGAAAGGATTAGCTTGCCCGTGGATGGAACGTGCTGCACACACCCTGTTCCCATGCAGATTCATGCGGCAGGGAGCTGCATTTCCAGCTCAGCTCCAGGACGTTTTTTCTGTTGCTAAATCAGGTGACTGCAAAGACCATTAGAGCAGTTTATCGCTGGAATCTGCAGGAACGTACTGTACCCAAAAGGAAAATATTCATTGACAGGGGAAGTGCCAGATCTGTGATCCCTGTAATTATGCAGATGATCCTCTCCAGAGGTTTGTGGTATGTGAACAGGTCCACAGTGATGGCTTTGGCTGCAGCACTTTAATAGCCAGCTGAAATCCAGCTGTTCCTGCTCTCCAGTCCACTTGGCTGCAGCCCTGACTGGCACATCAGCATGAATGGTTTTGTCTCTCAATGGGGACATGCAAAAAAACTACTGCCACCCAAGGGACTCCTTGAAATTAGAGTGCTGCCTTTCCAGGCAGTTAGTGTTGCTGCTCTGCTGGGTCCTAGCAGAAGTTTGCACCTTGCAGCTCACTGGTGGTGGAGACATTGGACGCACAGAGGTGGATGGTTTTTGGAGTGAAATGCCAGCACAGGCTGGCAGTGTGCAGGTCAGCCACATCTTCCAAAAATCTCCATTCAAAGCCTGGTTTAAGGAAGGATCCCTTGAAATTAATGCCTAGGAAAAAGAAAACCCCCTCATCCCATGGCAATGTTTCTGCTCCATGTGCAATCTGGTGTAAGAGCTGCACATTTCCCAGCATGAAGCCAAACTCATCCAGGTGCTGAAACCTTGGAAGGCTGCATGCAAGAAAATCACCTGGTGGAATTTACAATCATAATTTCTTAAAAGGCAAAAAAGAAAGCAAAAAGATTTGGGAAACAAAAGATGTTTCCCTCAAGGATTTGAAAGCTGTAGGACTGATAAGCAAAATAGAATGTGCAAAATTGTGTAAAATTGTGCAAAATTGTGTATGCAAAATTGTTGGCTCCCAGCCTTGCCAGGTGAAAGCCACCCTCATCCTACAAGCACTCTATTCCCATAAAACCATGGCCTTACCAGAGAAGGCAAAGCATCTTAAGGTTGGAGGGCTGTAAACTTCTGCTGACCCCAGGGAGGCTTTTCAGTGGGGAATATGATCCTTGTTGATCTTGAGGAAGCTGTAGCTGTTTCTAACCTCTGATGGTGTATCAGGGAGTTTAAAGAAACATCCAGCTGGGTTATGCCTCTCTGCATCCAGAAAATGATCCTGCCATCCCCCGCTCTTCCCAGGGAGGACCTGGTTGTGCTGTATCCATTTGGAGCAAGACTCAGCTCCTTTGCTGTAAAACTTTACCATTGGTGACAGATCAGGTTGGGAGTGAGGAAATGTTGTTCCAGCTTTCCTGATAAGGACCCAGAGGAAGCACAGATAAAGTGGTTTTGCCCAAGGCCGTAAAGGACAACTGTTTCCAATCTGGGAAACAAGCCTGAATCTCTTGACTCTTAGTGCTCTCTCCTTTTTGGCAGTAACCTAACACACTTTTTCAGTCCCTGGGACTGCCTATCTCCAGGGCAGAGGACAGCCAAGCTGACGCAGAAGGAAGTTTTGGTGGCTGCATCTTGGAAGAGCTCATCAGATTTTTTTATGTGACTTAATGCAGCTGACTGCAGTGCAGGAATTGCAATGAGTTTAGACCTGAACTTTTGGTAGTGAAGTGGCCTGAACTAGCTTTTGGTAAAAACCTGACTACCCAAAGCCTTAATTACTTTCAGTGCAGGTTGTCTGAGCCTGATGTGAGTTCACCTGTGCAGCTCACTCAAAAAAAAATTATAGTGAGTGAAAATGAGAATTTCAACAGTCAGGCACAGACAAGGAATGGCACATCAAATGCTACTTGTCTGCTGTCAGGTAGCATTAAAAGGAGACAGAAAACAGAGAGAAAAAGCTTTCTGCACTTCTGAGTCCCAGAGGAAGAACTAGATATATCCTATTCCCACAGAATATTGTAAAATTGCAACAGGCAGCTTTGAGGTGAGAATGAAGGCTGTTCTGCAAAAGCACGGCTGGAAGACAAATTACTGAAGGGTTAGGTGAATATTCAGAGCAGAAACCAGGATTTATTGGCAGGACACGACCCCTGCATATTTTATCTTCCAACAGTCTATTGACACAGGGAAAGGCTTAGCTGAGCTAAATTCGTGCTGGAAGCCTGTGAGATGAAGAGCTGTCTATCCAGGAGCATCCCAGAGAGAGGTAATCCTATAGAAATGCATTTAATGGGGATGATAGGTTTTCTCATGCAGGAGCAAGTGTCAGGGTGTGCTTCCACAGGCACACCATAAAATGGAGGAAGTTGCAGCAGCACGAGGAAGCCTGGATGAGTTGGCAGCACCCATGTTCTCCTGCTCATCCAACACATCTGCTGTGGGGCTGGGGAGGGAACTGCCTGCTGGAGACTGTGGGGTCACCTCAGGCAAGGGGAGGAATGTTTTCAGTGGTTATCACCTAGCTTTGGGCAAGGAGGAGCAGGTCATTGTGGTGATCATCACAAAAGCAGCTTTACATCTCTTGCTACCTTTAGAGGGAAAACAGTGCTGGCTGGTAATAAACATTTCATGTTTGTGAACTGGCTTTTTGGCTGCTCCAAGTCTTCCTTCCAAGTCCAGTGACAGCTGGTCATCCACCCTTCCAGCTGTCTCAGCTGGGGGCTGGACACCCCTTGAGTTTCTCTCCTGCCTGTGCAACACCCTCATTTTCCCTCCTTCACATCTGTGGCTCAGAGCAGCAGCAGCACACGTGTCCCCTGAGCTGCAGCACATCCCAGGGGATGCGTGCTCCTGCCGGGGAGATGGGGAGGGGCTGCAGGAGCTCCAGCTCACACCCCTGGGGATCCTGGCTGAGCCAGACACAGCACTGGGACTGGCATGCTCAAAGGACACTTTCCTGAAGGATCTGCAGCCTCTCCTCAGCGTGGGGGCTCCACTTTGCCTGTGGAGCAAGTGCACACAGTGCTTGAAGCATCGAAACCTATAGATGTGTCTACGTACCTATATAAGCACAAACAGATTAGCAGTCAAACAAAGCATTACAAATGTGCAGTGAAGAAATAACAATCTGGCTTCTTTGGTTAAACAGTTTGATTTACTGGGCTAAACAATGGGTTTTTCCCTCTGTGCTATGTAATTGTTATTGGGAGGACACATCTGGTCGCTGAGGAGAAATGCACTTCTGCCATGTCAAAGCATTCCAAAATGTGAGGGAGAAGCAACTGTCAAACAGGATCTACATATAAAAAAGTCAGCCAGAAAGCTCAAATAAATTTTGAATGATATATACTTTAAAAGGTTGTAGGAGAGCATGGCTCCTGAATATTATTGTGGCCAACTTATGACATTTATTGCTCTTCTCCTGTTTGGCCACTAGTAACCTGTCTGTTCCTGTTGAGAAATGATGCCTCAGAGACAGCAGCCACTTGAGATGGAGATCTCAGGCCGTGCTGGTGATCACATGGAAAAATAACAAATTCATGTAAAAACATAGATAACTGCATAGAGCACAAAGTTAGTCTCCAACCGGGCAAACCTGGAGGGAGGAGCACCTCCTGCTCTTCAGCCCTTGTTGCTGATTGCAAAGCCAGGGGCTCAGAAATGTTGTCTCATGGCTGTCAGGACTTATCCCTGTCACAAACTGGGGGAAAAACCCAAATAAACTCATGCCAGAATTATGGAGATTAGAGGGATTGAGCAGTGAGACCTCACTTGAGTCTCTTCCAGTTTTTTAATGAGATATAAAAAGAATCTTCAAAAGTAGACTTATTTTTTATTCTCTGCTTACTTTGGTACACTAGAAATTTAAATTTCCTTTGCTTTCCCATCCGAGGAAGGACTTTCAGCCACACAGGAGCATTGCAACAATCATGAACCTCATTTCTTTAGCCACCCAGGGCCAGACCTCAGCTTGCTGCCTTCCTAGTCATCCTCACACACAGACAATGCTGAAGTGCCACAATTTCAGAGGTGACCAGCAATTCCATCACTTGGCCAGTGACATCCTAGAAGGAGGTGAGGTTTCTGAAAGCAACAAGCAAGCTGTGGAAGAAGCCAAGTAATCTGAAGGTTCCTCAACCTGGCGGCCAGAAATGAAGGCTTTTCACAAAAAAAACCAAACAAAAAAAAAAAAACCCAAAAAACCAAACAACTGAACGAAGCTCAGACTGAATACAGAATTCACCTTTTCCTTCAGAAGAAATTACTCCTAACATACTATTCATGGGAGAAATATGGGGTCTACTTGAGCTGTAGGGCCATTGCCTGTGCAGAGATTGATTAGTGGTCATTGAGAGAAGAAATTTGTGCCACCTTTAAAAATACACACTCACATAGCTCACATATGTCCAGATACCTCACACAGCAGCTGGCCACATCATAGAGATAAAAAACATCTGTTAAAACTGATCCTCTCTTACATGAACTGGGGTTTTCAAGCTGTCACCCTTGCCTCTGTGTGCTACCATGCAGTATTGTCACGCCTAAGCATGCAAGAAAGCATGAGTCATGTCCCTTTGAAATTAGGAAATGAACTTTAAAAAGTACCCATTTTCTCAAGAAACAAAACCCCAAACATGTTGAGAACTTAGTTTTCACTCTGTATGTATGGGAGTCCCAGCATTAGTAGGAAAATTAAAATTTTGAAAGTAATTTTTTTAAATTTCATTTTTTCTTTAAAAAACCAAATATAATATTTTCATGCAATCCTGTGATTCCAGACAATGATGCCTTATGGGATCCATCAAGTGATACTTGCACTTAATTTGTGAGTCTTAGAGACTGGAAACTAGATACATGATTATCTTACAGAAATGCAAACAAATCACAAAGACCCTCAACTTTTCTTCACAGCAGTAAAGAGTTTAATAAAGAAAAGATGTTAATACTAAAAACGCTGTATTTTATCTTGCTTTACTTCTTATTCCTGACTCCATAGCCTTCTAGTTTTCCCTAATGAAATTAAAAAGCATAAGGGGCACCTTTTTATCCTCCTTTCTGAAGACCTCTTTTTCTATGTAAAAAACATTGAAACAATGACAAAATCAGTTCATTGTGACAAAAGCCCTGGCCTTGTTTTGAGCTCTGCCTGCGATATCAGCAGATTTTGATGGGGCAGTAGAGGAAAGTGCTGTCACCTTGACATTTCCAGAGCTGGGGAGTAAACACTGCCCATGGAAGGGCATCCAGCAAGGCTCCAGGGGCAGTGCCCCAGGGCAGAGAGGCTGGAATTTACAGCATTACAAAGGTGCCAAACACAGGAGATGAAGCTTCTATCTCCTGATTAGCAAATGGGCCTCTGTGCATTTTCTTGTGAAGGTGCCTCAGTTCAAGGAAACTGATACATGCCTGCCTTCTTGTCATCTGGTTCCAGCAGATGGTTGGCATTAAGGGGAAAGCGTGATTGTTTTAGTTTCCACTCTGTTAGTGCTTATCACTCATTACCTTTGGAATTATAAATGTATATGTTCAGCTATGCCAAAAATTTGGATGGAGAAATACATTGAGCTTCTCTAAAATATGCAAAAAAAAAAAAAAAAAAAAGGAAAAGTAAACATTGAACCCTTTCTGAAGCTAACAAAGCTGCTTGCTCCCCAGTGCTGCATTCAGCATGGTCAGACTGCTCCCCAAAAACCTGAAAAAAACGGAATATGGGAAACCACTGGGTGGAAATGTAGGGACTGATTCTACAAATCACACATTCAAGATTGCTTAACTTGGAGCATGAGAGAAGCCTCCAGGAGCCAAGGGCATCACACAGGGGTTCCATGCAAAGCCCAGGGTGTGGCTCCATGGCTCTTTGGTCCCTGCTCCATCAGCAGTGCAGGAGTGGGACGAGTCACTGAGCCACTGAAGCAGACCAGCACCAGCCACTACCCATCACTTGCAGGGATGTTCCTGGTGGTGGAAGGGCTGAAGGTGCACACCATGGCCCAGGCACACACTGGTGATGGCCTCTGGAGGAGATGGGAGCCAGGGCATTGAGGAGGAAGCAGGATAGAGGCAGCCCTGGCTCAGACTGATGGAAATTTCACGCAATGGAAAGCAAAATGCATGAGGTTGGAGCTGTATCCCCACCTACATAATGGATTGCCCTGGGCATTGCACTAAATACATTAAACAATGATGAATATACATATCTTAAGATTAAATCTACTTCCAAGTGACACTTTTCACTGGTAACATTTTCTTATTGTGCCTTTGAACTCCGTGTATCTGAACAACTGCTGCTGGGTGAAAACAGCTTCCCAAGTCAAAATAACATCAAAAGATTGAAGAAAATTCATGACATCCAGAAAAAATTTGGATTTTTTTTTGTATGGGTAAAACTAATGAAACCATAAAGCTCCCTCAGATTTATCTCTTGATCTAAGAAATTAGTTTAAAGTGGGTGAATTTTCACAGAACTGCTAGATGGGTGTGGTTGGAAGGGACCATTGGAGGTCATCTGATCCCAGCTCCCTGATCAGCAGGGTCCCCTAGAGCATGTAACTCAGGATTGTGTCCAGGAGGTCTTTGGGTATTTCCAGAAAAGAAGATTCCACTACATCTCTGGGCAATCTGCTCCAGATCTCACACACCCTCACAGTAAAGAAGTTCTTGCTCCTGTTCAGGTGGAAATTCCTGTGCTCCAGTTATTACCCATTGCCTTTCTCAGCATCACTGAGAGCAGCCTGGCTGCATCCTCTTGGCAACCTCCCTTCAGACACTTAGAGACACTGATGGGGTCTCTCTCAGTCATCTCTTCTCGAGCCTGACCAGGCCCAGCTCCTCAGCCTTTCCTCATAGGACAGATGCTCCAGTCCTTTAATCATATTGGTAGCCCCCCACACCAGACCTGCTGCAGGAGCTCCCTGTCTCTCCTGCTGAGGAGCCCAGAACAGGACACAGCTCTCCAGATGTGGCCTCAGCAGGGCTGAGCAGAGGGCAGGATCACCTCCCTTGACTTGCTGGCAATGCTCTTCCCAATGTACCCCAGGATACCATTCACCTTCCTGGCCTCAATGGCACAATGCTGGCTCATGGACAGCTTCGTAGAACATCCTTAGCTGGCACATCCATCCATCCATCCATCCATCCATCCATCCATCCATCCATCCATCCATTTATCCTTCCATTTATCCATCCATTTATCCATCCATTTAACCATCCATCCATCCATCCATCCATCCATCCATCCATCCATCCATCCATCCATCCATCGTCCAGGATGAGCTGCTACATCACCTTTCCAGGAACTGATGTGAGTCTGACTGGCCAGTAGTTCCCTAGGTTCTCCTTCTTGCACTTTTTGAATACTGGAGTGATGACTGAGAATGGCCTAGCAATGACATTTGCCAGCTCCCTCAACATCCATGGATGTGTCCTATCAGGACCCACGGACTTGGGGATATTGAGTTTGATTAAATGGTTTCTAACCCAATCCTTCTCAACCAAGGGGAAATCTTCATTTGTGCAGACCTTCTCCCTGGTCTCCTGGGTCAGAGATTCCTGAGAGCTGGCCTTGGCAGTGAAGATTGAAGCAAGAAGACATGAAATATCTCAGCCTTTTCTACAACCTGTGTTGCAATAGTCCCTTTCCCATTCAGTAGTGGGCATGCATTTTCCCTACTACTAATTTTGTTGTTGAGGTGCTTGAAGAAGCCCTTCTTGTTATCCTTGACAACCTTAGCCAGATTTAATTCCAAATGGGCCTTGGCCTTTTAAATTGAATTTCTGCATACTCTGAGGCTATTCCTATAATCTTCCCAGGTGCCCTGTCCCTGCTTTCATGTCATGGATCTCCTGCTTATGTCTTATTGTCTCCCTGGGAATCCTGTTGCAAGTGGGGGACCCCATGGAGGGGAAAATAGCCACAGTACAAGACCATCTCCTTCTTCTTGATGTTACAAAATGCTTTTAAATTCTATTCTCAGTCTGGCTGAAGACTTTAGGACTGGGCTTTAGCTGTTGGGGCCCAATCCAATAGTTGTTTTCCTACCTGCTTTTGGGTGCAGAATAAAATGCTGTTGAAGTTTCCTGACAGGAGGCAGCAGGTTCATGACGTGGTGCTCCAGAGATATTTCCCCACCACAAAACCTGACAGCTATTGAGGTTTCCATCTGAAGACACCATTCCAGTGCCACCCAGCAGTGTGGTGGTGCAGGGTCACCAAGGCAGGACTGTCCACACAGGCTGCAGCCCTCTGGTCCCCTCTGAGGTGTGGTGCCACCCCACACTTCTCTCTACCCCAGGCAGGCCCAGAGCTGGGGTGGGTCCCTGGAGCAGTCTGAGTGCCAGCCTGGCTCTGCTTTCCAGGGGATGGCACTGACTGATGAAGGGAGGGCAAAGGGTGGTGAGGACATCCATGCCATGGTCCCAGTGATGCAGGGTGCCTGCTCCAGCCTCTTGCCACCTGATGTAAAGCACATAAAGGAGGAATTACATGCAGGGATAAAATGGAAGGTCCAAAGTGGGAAAAACCCCCACTTTGGAACTCCACTGTGATGCTGGGCACATTGGAGCTGGTTGGTGCATCCCTGTATGCAGGGGAGGATGCACAGCTGCAACCACATCTAAGGATTTCCTCATGAAGATTGGGAAAACCACCAAATGGAACAATTCCTTTGCCAGCTTTCTCATCCATCTGGACTTTGTCTTTTTCCCTGGAACAGGGCTAGCTGAAGGGGATGGTCCTACAGCTTTCCACAGGCCAATTCAGAGAGGATCTGCTGCATCCCACTGCATCTGTTGACCAGGGGTGAATTCTATGGGTCCTTTGCAGTGTCTGCTTGGACATAAATGCCACTGGAGACAGCAGTAGCTTTGCTGCAGAAAGCTGGAAGCAAGGACAACAGAACAGGATTTTTTTCAGAGGCAGTAAAACTTTTTTTAAAAATATGTCAATAAATGAGAGAACTGTGGGGTTTTAAAAGCAGGAAGATGAGAGGCTGAGTCAGACAGGGTTGCTGACCACAGCTCTGCCTGCGAACTGGGAAATGAAAAGAAAATAATTCCTGTGCTATAGAAATATTTAATTATCATCTGCCATCTCAAATGCCTCCAAAGAGAAACTCCTGCAGAGACTTTTAAAGCTCTTTTAGCACAGAAAGTAGGAAAATATTCTGTCAGATTGAACCAAGATGCAGAGTGTGATCATATAAGTCCCATGTCTTGGAGCACAGCCCAGATGCTTCTGACTTTGTTGTTTTTCGAGGCAGTTTAGCAATTCAGCAGAATCACATTTGCAGTCCGAGATCTACTGGTGTTGGTAGTGGTGGTCCTTGAACTAATTGCTTGTGTAAATAAACATTTGAAAACATCAAGGAGGAGTTCTAAAATGGAAGAAAAAAAAAGAAAAAGGAATTCTATCAACTTCCAGCGATATATCTGGGGGTTAGAAATTATCATTCTTTACTGAATTCACAGAGGCTTTATTTTCAGAGAGGATAAAACCTGCTAAGCCTTCAGTTCCTGACTCATCTCTTCGGAGCAAGAAGAGACAGCAATTAACAGGGCAGTGCCGATGGACAGGGGCTTTTCTGTGCATGCTGATCTCTGAGCCCCCTAAGAGAGAGGAACTGGCGAGGCAGGCAGGGCACAGCCCAGCAAAGGCAGCTACTGGTAATGGGAGCAGGGCAGCACAGACACCTCTCCAGCGGTGATCCCAGGCAGCACGGGAGGCTGGGGCTCCTTCGGCACCTTCCAGAAACCCTCGGTGGCGCTCGGCAGGGTTGATGCCATCCCCACGAGACTCACCTGTCCCAGGTGAGCCTTGGGGAAGGGCCAGAGGGGCACAGCCACCGCCTCGAAAACACCTTCGGTGAGCCAGACCGTCATTTCCCCCCCCTTGGAACATCATCTAAACGAAGCAGCTCTGGGGAGAAGGGGAGGGCGAGCAAACATTTAGAACTGTTTATTGAGTAAAACAAGGTTTTAAAAGCCGTGTTATTGTGCCGGGACACAATGGCCCTTACTGTTTTTGTTGGTAAGTACCCGTGTGATTTAAAGCTGCTGACAGCACCAGACGCTCACAATGAAATCATCTCTCGCTGCCCTCCCCGCAGCTCGGGCAGACACTCATTTGTATGTATGGGTTCAGCCTGTCTGCTGCGGCCGGCCAGCGCGGCAGATACTGATGGCATATGTTAATCACAACCCGACAGCCTCCTTTCATTCGGGTGTTCATTAACATTCTCACTTCTGCCCGCGGAGGCAGCTGGCGGGAGATGCTGGGGCTGCCGGGGATGCAGGCGGTCTCCGGGCTGGGACCGCGATGTGCCCGGGACTATCCCGACCGAGAGCCCCGCATCCCAGCGCAGGCTCTCCCCTTCTGCTTACAGGGGCTGGAAAGGAGATGGCAGCTCAGGAACAAACTGCCGGCCACAGCTGCTCCAGGTGTGCCTGTGCTCGGAACCCGGCGTTTCGCCATTGTGAGACAGCCCCAAATAGCGGGAAAACAGCTCAATAATTGGGAATTTAGGGGGATCATAAAGTGTCCGGTGTAAGCAGCGAATGCAGCCAAACGGGTTCTGCTGGGAATAAGGGGAATTGTCTTCTCACGTGGAGCCAGGATCCATCTACTCCCCTGTCCAATTGCTGGGTGTAGTTGGAGACAAATAAAGGCAAAAGCAAGAAACATTTAAAGGGACAATTCACGTGATGCTCCCTTACCTTCCTCTTCACAACTGGCTTGTGACATTGGAAACACGAGATAAAAGTTTATTTTGTGAGGAAGGAAGGAAGGAAGGAAGGAAGGAAGGAAGGAAGGAAGGAAGGAAGGAAGGAAGGAAGGAAGGAAGGAAGGAAGGAAGGAAGGAAGGAAGAAAGAAAGAAAGAAAGAAAGAAAGAAAGAAAGAAAGAAAGAAAGAAAGAAAGAAAGAAAGAAAGAAAGAAAGAAAGAAAGAAAGAAAGAAAGAAAGAAAGAAAGAAAGAAAGAAAGAGAAAAAGAGATAAAGAGAAAAAGAGAGAAAGAGAAAAAGAGAAAAAAAGAGAAAGCATATCAGATTTTCATTTCTGAACCCCTCATCCTTATTAAGAGCCATCTATCTCAGTGATTTCTTATGGCATGGTGATGCAAGATGATCAGGTAAATCTGTAGTATATTTTTTAACATTCCTCAAATCTCTTTTCAAGTTGTTGCTCTTCAATTTCATGCAAGTTTATTCATAATCACTGCTCTGGCCGGGAGTCATGGCCGGTGGTGCAGGACTGGATGCAGCTGGGTTTTGCAGAGCAAACCCACCAGCTCATGGCATAAAACAAGCAGAGTCAGACACAGGGCCACAAAGGAGAGCAGTGTGAGCAGGCTACTCTCTGCCACCTTTGAAAAAAAGTGTATTAATCAAAAGACATTTTCAGGAGCAGTTTCTAGGAGGCAGCTGTGTGGCTGATGGGAAGCTTTGAGGCAGCATGAAAGAAAAATAGGAGATTTCCTTTTTTTTTTTTTTCAGACTGGGTTTGATGCACGTCAAACCCTGTGTGAAATAAGTCTGAGTATTTCTGGCATTCCTCTCAGCAGGCATCAGGCTGCCTTTGGCATCTGGGGACTTCATATAGCATTGTGCTGCCCTGGTGACTATGAGTTGTTATCCCTGCATAATTCCCTACAGCCTTCACTCATCTGGAAGTAAAGCACAATTAGCAATTTTTGTTATCTCACTATTTAACTCTTCTATGGAGTTTGTGTTTTGTACTGTTCATTTACAAATATCCAAGCCAAAATAATACATCTGCTTTTACTTATTGAGATGTGCAAAGGATTATAGTAGATTAGTAAGGCACAACTGTCCTTTACAGTTGGCTGTTCTCTCTTCTTTCTCTATTCTGTTTATCTTCCTGAGGTTAATTACTTAAGTTTGTGGTTTGGCCAATTTTGCTGCACAACATAAATAAAAATGAAAAGAAAAAAAATGAAATGAAATGAAATGAAATGAAATGAAATAAAATAAAATAAAATAAAATAAAATAAAATAAAATAAAATAAAATACCTGATACCATGTAGGTCATAATGCAAAAGGCCACTTGAGAAAATCTGATTTTTTGGTGCAGTTCATTCTCAAATTCCTGCATTTGTTCCTGGAGGCTGTTTTTGAGCAATTCAGAGTGGTCATGTGGAGGATCTGTAGGGTGAAGCCAGGCAAGGGGGTGTTTCTCTGTGGCCTACAGCACTTTTCTTCCCTAGAGGAGGCAGAGATTGGTTCCTCTCCTTCCTTCCTTCATGGGACACAAAGACATAAATACCTCTGCCTCCTAAGAGCTGCTTGTGTGGTTTTTCTTCATGCTGACCCAGGGCAGGTCTCTGAGGTCTCAACAGGACTGCAGAAGTCATATCTAGGATGAGTAAGCAAGAACAGTAGAATGACCAACTTTTTTTTTTTTTTCCTTAATTTTTTTTTCACTGTTTGCATCCAGCAAAATCTCCAGACAATCACTAGTCACAGAATACCAAGCACAGCCCCAAAATCATGTCAGAAGAGCAAGGGTTCTTGGTTTACCAGCCTCTATTGAAAGCTACTTTGTTTCTTGTTTAAATGCAAGACATTTAATTATCTGGTGGTACATTGTTCTCACTCCCCATGCTACAGGACTGATGGGACATTTCAGTTATTTATTGACATGTAGCAAAGCCAAAACCTTTGGATACTACAGTGAGGAGTTTTGCATGCATTGTCCCAGTCCTCTGTAGTAGCTGTCCACTAGACAGAGGGAATTAAATTTGTTTCTTACAGTGAAAAACAATCCTGTACTGCAACAAGCACGTAAACAGGAGGTGTCCATGGGGCTAGGTTTTAACAACAGCTCACAAATGAGGGCTAGCTGTCCACCACTATCCCAGGACAAGGACAGCCATGCCACCTGCATACACCCATGGGCAATCTCACTGTGAAGGGGTTGTTTCAATGCCCTGTGTCTGAATTTTGTATTAACAGAAATGATAAAATTAGGGTGGGAATGTCCTCGGATGCCTTCTGCTGTGTTCTGTTTCCACAAGATCAGCTGCCCTGTGTGAGAATCTCTGGTTGGTAAATCCCAGCTATCATACAGAAGTTCCAGCTGGTGCCTCTTGCTCCCAAGTGCACAGCCACCAACCACACTAAGAGCCCCCTTCCTCGTGACGTTCTGCCCTTTGTGTGCATCCACTGGGAAACTGCAATGCAGGGTTTTTCCAGCCATGAATTTTCCACTGTTTCTGGTATATCCCCTACTCAGTTCAGGATGTCTAAATTCATCAGGAGAAACAGATAAAATGAGTAGGCTGACAAAAGCAGTGCAAGAGGAATTGATAAGAATTTGTCATTGACCATGGTGGATGGAATGCATTGGGTGAAGCATGGGGCCCATCTTTTCAGCAAAGCCTGGTGACACCTGTCTGTCCTCTTCTCACCTCTGTGCTGGCCCATGTTCTCACTGGTTCCAGGTGGAGCCAAGCACTCTGATCACCAGGATCCCTCTGGGCAGCTGCTTCTCCCTCCAGAAGCTCTCTCCATCACAACCCCAAGCTCCCTGGAGGTGACTTGTGAGGCAGGACCTCAGATATAATTTTCTAGCCTGTAGTCCAAACACTTTGGAGGATCAGGCCTCTTCTTTCCTCCTTCCTGCACCACATATCAGAGAACCAAGGACTGGAACCAATACAATACTGAGTTGCCAGTAAAAATATCCTACTAAGTCCTAAAGGAATTTGGGATATTTTTCTCTGGACTGCTAAGGCCCTCCAAAACACAGTGATTGCACCATTCTGGACAATAAAAGCTGCAGACCCAAAGTCTTGAATCAGGAACAGGAAGCACTGGCTGAACTGATAACTGGGATGTTGCCTTAAAACAACCTGGTGGATACAGCAGCCCAGCAAGGTTTTAGCGAGGATGGGCTGTGCCTCTCCCATCATCTATTAGCTCCCCTGCAGTAAAGAGAAGAACAAATTCAAAACCAGATTTACATTCTCAGTAGCATTTTAAAAATGCTCCTCAGATAACTGGACAGGCACGTTGGTAAAATTCAGTCATGGATAAAAATTGCCAGTGAGAGTGTAAAGCAGGAGCTCACTTGCAATGTGGCAAAGGCAGCACATGGCTGCTGGTGTCCTGATGGGCAAAGCAGGAGGAGGGGAAAAGAAAAGGAAGTATGCTGAAGACATCAATTTGTCCAGGTTAATTGAAACTAGAAAAACCTGTGAGGTACTTCAGAGATGAGGTCAAAATAGTCTGAAGAAGCCTAGAAAGAGCAATAAAAAGATTTGAGGAGCGGAAGAGACCGAAAGATGAAAAGGCTCAGGTGAGAGTGATGGTAGATATAAAGTAACCTGACAGGATGACTTGAGATAATATAGAATATGTCAGCTGAAGTAACATAGAGAATTTCAGCTGAACATGGTATTTCCTTTTATTTAACACAAGAGGAACATCAGATGAAAATGAAAGATGATGGGTGTAAACATCCAAAAAAGAAACACTGCTTTTCAGAGCAGGGTGCACCTCCACTGCCATAATGAAACAGGTGAGCTTTTTCCATTCTGACTAAATACAGGGTGATGCCCATAAGTGTGTGATTTCATTTTTCTCACAACACTAACAGAAAATGTTTCATGCAGGGGAATGATTTTCATAAGGTAGTGTTAAAAGAGATGATTCGTCTGAATTTCAGGAACAGCTTGCATTTGCATGACTAATAGGCCCAGCAGGTATGTCAAGAGAAAAAATAGTCTAAAAGCCACCCTACTTTGAGTTGTGATACAACCAGTATTTGCCTAAGAGTAGCAGGAAAAAAATCTCATGAATTATGTATTCCAAATGTACCTGATTCTTGGATCCTTTCACTGTCTTTTAGCACCAAACATTTCTGGAAGCAAATATGTCAACTGAGTAAATTAGCAGGCTGGGACTATGTCCTTAGCAACCTCTGCAGTCAGGTGGAATGCAGTGCACATACTACAGGAAGCAAAATAAAATCCCATTTTATAAAGCTTCTCTCAGGACAGTGGAAGTACATGCAAAAGCCTTTCCTCCACGTTCTCCCCTGGAACCCCAAATGTTCCAACAGACCCAAACCCAGTGGAGCTCTGTTTTCCTCAGGAGAAATGAGAACCCAGTGGCCAGAGTGGCAGAGCTGGGTTCCCCAACCCAACCCAACCCAACCCAACCCCATCACTTTCACCATCTGAGATGCAAAGGGAGGACACTGTAGCACCTCTGACAGAGCAGCCACAGCCACACAGCAGACCACAGACTCTCAGATGAGTCAATCCTTGCTACTCTGCAAGACTAACTCTGAAACCACCAGGGAAGGTTACACATGAGTGGGAAAGTTGCCAAGCAGTTATATCCCAAAGTAAGAGAAAGTGAGAATGTCAGAGTTTAGACATCTCTTCTCACAACGCTGTTCACCTACCTCATTCAAATTTCATTTTTTGCTCTTTAATAAGTGTGCTGTTTGTTACCCACCTGACTCCCATTTGGGAATGTCTGAAGAGTGGCTGCCCCTCAGACAGCATAGCCTGGTATTTCCCAGGTTGCTGGTTCTGGGCTCCAGCAGGAGTGTTTGCAGTGACACCCTTACACTTGGACACAGCCCTGGCTACTGCCCATCGAGTCCTGCAGAAGGGTTACACACACATGACTCTTATTCACTCCTGTGGAAAAGCTGAACAAGCTTTGTCTCCATGAGTGGATACAATATCTCATTATGATCTGGAAGGATCATTCTCAGAGATTCAGTGCTGGGATGACAAATCTGTAAACTCCTTTGGGATCTGTTTCTTTGTAAATACACAGACATGACTCATTACACTAATGTAGTTATGTGTGAAAATTCAAGGGGAAAATATAACCCCAAACCACCTTCATAAGAAAATAAGCTGCAAAGCCAAACATTACTGCATTCTTTTTTTTTTTTTTTTTTTTTTTTTTGCCTGGCTATCAGCAGTTTACAAGTTCCCTCTTGTTGGCCCTTGGGAAGCAGCACATCCCAAGACTATGAGCACCAGGCAGTTCAAAGCAATGCCAATGCTCTTCAGTGTGACTGAAAAAGCGAGTTTACTGAAATATGTTGGAATTGTCCACTGGCCTAGATAGTCCATGAATTCCTGCCTGTATGCCATGCTGTCTGATCCTCACAGGCCTAAGTGTTTATCCCCTGGGATGCCTGTGGCTCCTGTGCTTGCTAAAGGCTCCCAGGTCTTGTCCTGCTCCCCATCAAGCCTTTGGAGGTTTGATGTTGCAAGCCCTCTGCTAATGGGCTGTGCACTGGTGCTAATGAGGTTCAGAGCACTGACCACAGAGAGGATGGGCCATTTGTTATTTTTATAATTAATTCAAGAACTAATCACACAGCAGCATGCTCCAGAAGACAGCCCATCTAACAACCGCCTTAAGAAGTCTGCACAAATCTGTCCCCTCTGCCTTCGCCCCTCAGTATTTTTCCCTGCTTTTTGCAACTCATTTGAACAAAAGATGGCAAAAAATCTTGTTCTACCAGCTGCTTGTGTTCTCCCCCATGGCAGCTCATCCTGTAGGTTAGCTCCTTCAGCTGTTTTAAATCATTTGGCATTCCTTTTGGGCCCACCCATCCTGCATACCCTGAGCTTAAATTCTTGACCCCTACTGGGAGATGACATTAGCTCTCCGCTTCACTGCCTCTCCCATCTTACTCAAAGCTTATCTAAACCCACAGTTGCTCATATCTCCTATTTCTCTTTTTCTTTTGGTCATAACACTCTAATTAGAGCCTTGAAGCATACAGAGATGTGATTTGCATGAAAGGCACTATTCAAAATGAAACTGGTTCCCAACCCATGCAGCATAGCAGCAACATTTGAAGGCAGTAAGTTATTTAGAGCCCTCACTTCTCGCCATTATTTTTTAAAACACTCAAAGCCCCATTCATCTGCTCTTTTCTAAAGGATTGGAGCTAGTTTCTCTAGTTTTTCTGGATGGGTTGTACCCTCATAGCTCTGTACTGTGTTAAATAAACCCTAGAAGAGTTTCCACATTCCTCTTTAGTGTGTATATATTTACTTGAATGTCTATCACCTGCTCCCCAGCCCACACAGTGGATGTTTATCCTGTATGTTAAAACACAGAAAATAAGGCCATTTTGATAAACATCTGCACTCACCACTCTCTTGCTCCTCCAAAGCTGCTTATTTAAAAAAAAAAAAAAAAAAAAAAAAGACAGAAGAAGTCGTATCAGAGTGGTAGGTAACTTTAAAGTGAAGTAATAACAGTAAAGATGAAGGCATCTTATTATAGTTACTGGTTATTATTAAATATTAACTAAAATTAAATCTGGAAAGTTTGTAAACACCCTATTTACATACCCAAGTGGTTGTCTTACGTTCGAAGTCTCCCCTCAGAAGAAAAGCAGCTCCTGGTGCCATTTGGCATGAAGGGGACATAAGTTACAGAAGACCTGACACAAGGAATTTGTGCTGTGGCTATTCATGGTGCCAATGCTTTCCACATAACTCTCCATTCGTGGCCTGCTTGGGAACGGGATGTGTCCCAGGCGCTGGAGAAAAGCCAGAAAAGGGCCATTTATTGGTGGCATATTCAAAGCAACACTTGCAAAACAAATTCAGCACAAACTGAAATCTGGCCCAAGCAATGTTGACAAATCCTTGCTTGTGCTGTCCACAGAGGGCAAGTCATGTCCTTGCTGGGGTACTCTGGCTGGGCTCTGTGAATGTCCTGCTGCCTGTAAGGATGCTTTCCCCATCCTAAAGCTGTGGGAACACCCGGCACGCTGAATGCATGGCTAATCCCATGGGAAGCTTTCTGCACTGTGCTGTTTCAGCAGCCAGCCAGGCAACAGCAAATCGCTTGTGCAGACCCAAGCGTTTCCCCGTGCCCCTGCCTTTGAACAGGCAAGGATGAAGAACAAACTTGTAATGAATGGACTTGAGAGCACTGAATGTGCCCCTGGCTGGAGTGGCACAGCTCCGCTGGCCTCGGGCAGAAATGCTGCAGAGGGGTGACGTGGGGAGCAAAGCACTCACACTGAATTTTCAGTCTGAGGCAGTACCAGGTTAAGCTACGCAGCACCATGTGCAAAGTTGAATGTTGTTACTCCAAGGGTTAGGGACAGAGGCCAGGCCAATATTGAATGCGGTGACAAGGGTTAGAAATCCATAAGGAGTGGAGATGGAGAGCTGAGATTGCCACATCTGCCTGGTAGGCACTAGTGCTGAGCAGAGAAGATCCTGCTGCAGGGGGAGTCTGCACCCCTGCTCATTGCTACATCCCAACCCTTCCTCCAGCAGCATCAGCAGTAGTGTCTTTGATTTCCAGGGCTCTGACACAGTCAAAATGAAGAGCAGGGTCCCAGACCTTGAGCTAGTCCCTTTCCTCCATCCTGCTTCAAGACAGCCCTCCCCGTGGATATCCACCCACTTCATCTGTGTCTTCAGATGGCCTTGCTCTGTGGAGCTGCATTTATTTTTTTACATAAAAGATAATTCTGGGAAGAGCAAGCCAGAGAATGTGTCAGAGAAGGGGAAGAAGTGACTTTGTAACTCCAAATAAGTGCATGCAAACAGGGATGACTGCCAGTGATTACTCCCAGAGTTGTGCCTCCTGAACCCACCACATTCCCGTCCCGTGATGTTTGCTCTTCTCTCCAGGCTGACTGCAATCGTTATCCAACAGATATTGTGGAATTTTGCTGTCAACTAGTAAAATTAGGGCCTAGAAATGAGCTTCCTCTATAATTACTTCAGAATCCTCAGAGGACCAGATGTTGAGGCATGTGGGACACATCACAGCATAACAGGATGGTTGTGGTTGGGCAGGATCTCTGGGGATCATCTAGTTCATGCCCCCTGCTGAAACAGGGCTGGTTGCCCAGGTCCATGTCCAGACTGCAGTCCCAAACTCCAGCAGCAGGAAAGGTTCCTGAGGCAAGCTGGCTTCTCAGAGGGAAGAAGAGAAATTCTGAGAAGATGCTCACTCAGATGGCAAAAGATGCCTTCATGGCTTCTCTAGGATAAAGCAGAAAGCAGGGTGTGTGTGTGGGGAGGAGACTAGGGTTTAAATGAAAATGGGTTTGGCCACAAAGAAATAGATGGATACCAGAGAAGAAGGGCTGCCCCAAGTCAGAACAATAATAGTCCAAAATTCCATCAATGCAGTTTCATTCTTGCCTATGGAGCTGAGTTAAGGGCAGTGCTTTGAAAGAAAATATACCAGTGTTGGGAAGACAATACAGCTGTTATGGTTAGAGGGAGACCCAGAACCCAGGGATCTGGTGGCTGGTAGAGCCAGGTTCAAGTTTCTTCATTGCATCAGGCTTCCTATGACATCTTGGGCAAATCCTGCCTAACAGTGCCTCAGTTTCCCACAGGAACAAAAGGAAGCTAAGAGCTTTTCTCAGGTTCACAGCATTGTACATGCTAGGATGGGATAAACCTTAAGTAGTGAGGTGCTGGTGCCAGGCAAAAGTGGTGGATATTTAGGTAGACAGGCAAAATTCTAAGCAGGAGGTGCAGGTCAACCTTTCTGAAGGCATTTCTAGTAGCCTCAGAAAAGAGGTGATTTGAAGACCTCCCTGAAGCGTTTCACCAAATAAATCCCGATTATTTGGGCTTTGTGAAGACAAAATGATTGTTACTCTAACTTCTTAAAGCACATAAGCATTTAAGCTGCCTTAAATCTTTAAGGTAGCACAATGTAAGCATTAGAGCCAACTTAAATCCTTATTAAGTCTTCTAGGTGCTTAAAGCATTTAAGCCATTTTTAAGTCTTTTTAGAATGACTGCTGATTCCATGGGAAGGATGCAATGTTGAAAGACACTTTGCACACACTGTCGCCTTAAAGTTCATGCTGTCAGACAAGCTGGTGTCTCATACGCAGGAAAAGATTTGAAAAATGTCTAGACTCTCATTTCCCTGCCATTGCAGGTTTGGTCCCAGGTTCACAACAATGCTTATAAATGTGACAGGGTTTTGAGAACATAATGATTGTTCCATCAGCTCATCCTGGTGGTTCATGTTATCCCATATCAGGGCTCTGTCACACTGGTCTGTGGTGCTTCAAAGGACAGTAGAGGATGTTGAAAATGAGTGAGCTCCTTGCACATACAGGGACAATCACAGCACACAAGCAAGCAAATCCTTTTGCTCTGACTTTTCAGCAGTGACCTTTGGATTGCAATCAACCTGGAACGCCCAATCTGAAAAGGCAACATTTTTGGCGTGCCGTGAAAGCGAGGCTTTATAATAGAAACTACTTTTGCAACTTTTACTGTATGACTTGCACTCGAGAGGATGCCATAACAAACTGCTGAGTACAGTGTTTCTACAAGAAGAGATGCAATCCAGCTAACCCTGTCCTGTGTGCACAGTCAAAGAAACCACTTAACCCCTTGGATAAGGGGCTGCATATGTGGCAAAAGCTCTAAAGGACTGGGTCATCAGTGGACAGAGGGTTTCCCCAATAATTTCAGTGATAATTCTGACTTGTTCTGGTTCTTAACTTGTCTTGCTGGATCATATCCCTTATACAATTATGACTCTGAATGGCTGATAAAGGTCTCCTTTTAGCTTGATTTTTGACTGGCTGTGGTTAGGAAGCAGCCTGCCTGGTGCTGATATTACAGGCACCCACTGAAGCAGCCCTCCAAAGTCATCAGAAGAAGATCCATAGCCAGTTCAAGCCAGAGAGACATCTCACCTGAGTGTAGGCAACTGCACTGGGACATGGGCTTTCTTGCAGGAACCCTTTAAGGACTGACATTACAGGACACTCAAAGGACCATGGTATGACTTGTCTCTCCTCATTTTTAACAAAATCTGTTTCTGGGTGGGCCAGCTGGTCAGACCTAGTCACAATTCTTAGGCAACAGCCAGGGATAGGCACTTTTAGGAAGCCATTCTCGTGACGTGTTTAACACAACTCTCTCAGTAAAAGGCAGCCATACCTTAAAACAAGCTCATTGCTCTCCTCTGTGAGTCCAGGCAATGTCAGACATAGGCAGCAGATGAAACTGTGCATCTTACACCTAGGTACAAACTAAGTGCTTAAATTGGCCAGACTGGATCTTACCAAGTGTGTGTACAAAAGTGAATGACTTTCTCACCCACCTCCTGAGGTCAGCTTTGAAGACCCCCTTTACTCCATAAAATGCCATTGCAGTTGAATCTTGGGGCCAGTCTAGATTCTCCTCCTTTTGCTTAATTACGAACTGTTAGTGTGTGCCATAAAAGGTTTATGCAAGCATACCCAGGCAGGTTTGAATGCTTTCCAGTCCCTGCCTTTGCACGTGAGAACTCTCTCACTGCCATTTGAGATTCTCAGCAGATCTGGGGGTTATGACTGAGTGCTCCTGAGCTGGGGGATGCAAAGGAGTGGCAGTGTTTGGAGTCAGTGACCGCACTCATGCCCACGGTAATCACGGGCATGTACAAGCCACAGGGAATTGTTAACATTGAGACTGATTTGGCCATAACAAAAGTCTCAACTGGGTTTTGTTACAAAGTGCCTCATTAGTCTGATATTCTTTGTGACATCCCAGTGGCAGTAGATATGAATAGAGAGTTTTTTCCTGTCTCATACATGAGCAATAGGCACAAATTCCCATGTCAGCCAAAACCAGCCCTGCTCTCCGCAGCAGAGATGTGTAATCTGTGGAACAGATTGCCCAGGGAGGTTGTGAATCTCCCTCACTGAAGATATTCAAGAACTGTCTGGACACAGTTCTGTTCCACGTGCTCTAGGCTGACCCTGCTTGAGCAGGGAGCTTGGAGCAGATCACCCACCGTGGTCCCTTCCAACCTGACCCACTCTGTGATTCTGTGATTGTGTATCTGAAGGACTGAGGCTGCAGGATGCTGAACAACCCTCGCTGATGAGAGGAGCCAGGTAGTTATTTGCTTCAGTCTCTGGGATAATCTAGCCCAAAAAGGGAATGGAAAGTTCAAGAGCTTATTTAAGAGCTCTGTGCCCAAACTTAGCTCGTGCAAAAGGAATCTGCAGGCTGAGTGAGTGCAGCCTGCTGCAGAACTCTCTCTCCTCATTACCCCTGGGATGAGCTGAGTATTGCAACCCGAGCACAGACTGCACCTGATGAAACCAAAGGAAATTGCCACTCACAGAGTAACATCTGCTGGACTGTGCAAACATGCAACATGCTTGAGTGTGCAGACCAGCTGTGGGCAGCAGGACCGCTAATCCAACATGGAGCACAGGGAGCAAAGAGGGCTGGCTGTGCTCCTGCTCATGCAGTCCAGGGTGAGGCTCATCTCCTCTGCTGTAGTAAGGTGCAGCTGGCCCACAGTCACCTTGCTGGCCACCAGCACAGCCAGATCCTTCTTTGCAGAGCTGCTTTCCACCTGGCTGCTCCCAGCCTCCACTGGTGCACAGGGTTATTCCCCTAGGGGCAGGGCATTGTGTTTCCCCTGCTTGACCTCACAATGTTCCTGTTGGACCACTTCTCCAGCCTCCTTACCTCCCTGTGCATGACTTAGTACCACTGGCAACCTCACTGATGAGGCAAGCTGCTCTGTTAGATCATGATCCTGAATCAAAACCTGACAGACTCCTCCAGCTGGACTCTGAACCACTGCCCACCACTCTGGCAATTCAGCCAACTTTCCATTCACCTTGTATCCAAATCACAATAATTAGGGCATGCCCTATCAAGCATTAACTTCACAGATGAAGCCACCATGGTCAGGAATTGAAAATGTATCTGGTTTTCCTTTTGAATGCAGCTATGCCTGTTTGAGAGAGTCATCCCTCTTCTGCACTGCTATCTAGACATGGAAAATGATTTAAACTGCTGATCCCATGAGAAACAGAAAATGTCATCACAAACATCACAGGAACAATCTATTTGGCTCTTAACAGTACTTCTCACTAGTGAGGAGGAATAAATTTTATTTAATGAATTACAGATCAAAGGGCCTGAACCAATCCTTGGTATCATCTCACTTATTACTTGGCCAGAGGAAAGACAATATTCCTGATACACTGAGACATCTCTGTTTATCTGAATGATCTGAAAGACAGACTTGTAGTTGTTCCAATTAGATTCACAAAGAATCTACTGCATGCTTGGCTATCTCTGAGATGAAAACCATGTGCAATGCACTGTTGTTAAATTGCTGATCACCTGCAGAGAGAACGACCTCAATTCCATAGCACCCTCTTAATAGCTAAGGCGAGAGATCCTCTGCAATTG
Source organism: Muscicapa striata striata (assembly GCA_030060385.1). NCBI lineage: Eukaryota > Metazoa > Chordata > Aves > Passeriformes > Muscicapidae > Muscicapa > Muscicapa striata. Next base: position 6,996,381 of record JAREIS010000016.1, on the reverse strand, counting down.
CAGTCAAGAGTTCATTCTGTTTGCTAAGCCATTACGGTCATTATTCTAATTACCTATCGAGGCCTATTCTTGTGTGTGGTGCTGCACAAAGACAAAGGGAATATTGTTTCTGTTGCTCAAAGTTTGCACTCTTAATCAAAGAAGAAGAGCATTCAGGCACCTAACAAATCGAGTGAGCTAGGGAGGGGAAGGAATTACCCCATGAATTAGCTAGGAAATGTTTGTGAGGAAAATGTCTGGGTGAAAAAATGATGTATTCCTGTCAATCTCCAGCCCCTATATTCTTGCAAAGTGGAGAGTGGGAAGGCTGAGTGTCTAATAGCCTGCTTCACAGGCAGTAATTCCTCTGGAATATGGTGACTGATTTGCTTGACATTTCCTCTGGCGTCAGTGGTATTAGAACCATCAGGCAATTTCTGGGAAGCTAATTTGTTCCTTTCTACTATATGTTGATAAGGAACAAAGAGATGTTAAGCACTGAAATCTCTCAAAAAAATTCAGTATGGCTTGGATGCAAATCTCAGGAATTTTTTCTTTAGTGTATTGAAAGAATTTATACAATTCCTTTTCTGTTTCATTAACAAAATTTCGTGCTGGTAGTTTCCAAAATAAATCTGAGGCCTGGCATAACATATAGACATGACTGTAGAGAAAAATGATTTTGTTAATTTAATCAATAATATGCCTTTATGTGGAAACCTCGTCAGAATGTAATTATGTATCCAAACAAATGTATTGCTACATGCTTCTTAGTAAGACTTTTTCACAGCAAAGCTGTGAACTTAAAAGGAGCAGAGAGGCTTCAGATTCCCAAAATATTCTGCAGTCTCTGTGCAGGTGAAATTGTCAGTGCTAGTGTGGTAGGGTTGGGAGTGCACTGTAACCCTCTTATTTATCTAAACCAGCTATTTGGGATTTTTTTACTCTTCTTTTGGGTAGTGGATGAACCTATGATGGTCTCTGCTGATAAATCAAGTTCTCTAGACAGGAGTCCCTTGGCTTGGGTTCAAATGAGTTTGTACTGTATTAGATGGCTTGGCCCAAGAGACTGGCCTGTTTACTTTTCTCTATATTCCTAACCTTCCTGTTCCTGTTTTTGTCACCTACACAACACTTCAGAGACAGTTCTGCTTCCATGATTACCAGGGCCCCTTAGTGATGCTCAGCTTGGCTTTTTTGCAGTGCTTCTGCTGCAGAGATAGTGACTATTTGCAGCAAGAGCCATTTGAGAGCCCACGGCAGGACAGCCCCTGTCCTAATGTGCTGCAGTCAGCACAAAAGCTGAGATGGAGGATCACCATAAAGAAAAAGCTGTGTTTTTATGTTATATCCCTTCCTTTTTTTCTTCTTCCTCCACCTATTGCTACTTCCCACAGACATTTAGGTCTTGGGAACAGAGTTAATATTTCCTGCTGTTTTATCCAAGGTGCAGGTTAGACACACAGAGGCACGAGCTCCTTCCCATGCAGGAGCCAGTTAGGCTAATTAGCTGATGTGAACATGAGCTGAATGACTTTCAAGGTCACCTCATATCTGAGAATTGCTTTTGTGCTACATAAAGCTCAAACCTCCCAGCAGACTCTCTCGCTCTACCCTTACTTTCTGCAATTTTTTTTATTTGGCAAACCCAACTCCCTTGTTACCCTGGATCATGGACAGTTGAATTCACTCATTCTTCGAGCTCAATGGAACGAAAGATTTGGGCCTGGAGTCCTGAGGTATCACCAAAATGCACGTAATGGGAGTGATGAGCACATTGCCTGCTCTGCTGTTTGCTGCAGGTTGGAGATCAGTGTTCCCTGTGGGTGTCATCAGCTCCTTCTGGAAGCTCAGACAAGATTTCAGATCTATCAGCTTTTAAAAGCTACTCATGATTTACCAGTACAAGCATTGCATCTTCTTAAAATGTTATTTTTTTCTCCCTCTTGATGAGTTTAATAAGAGGAAATACCCTTATCTATAAGACTAAATTAGTGAGAAAAGGTAAGCCCCAGGTGTAGTCTTATCTCAGACTCAGATTTTGCATTCACTCACAGTGGTTCGAGCTACTGCACTCAAAGGAGAGGGCTGTCTCAGAGTGGCACAACCTGGAGGAGGTTTAAAGACATGCTCTGAGTGCTAACAAAATCAGCTGTTTACTGATGATGGTTCTGCTAATATGTTTATGCAAAACTTGTCCTTTGATTCTGCAGAGGCATGGGTAAATGCATGCAAGCAGTGTTAATGATGAGCTGCAGAAGGTGTCGATGTCTCTGAGCTCTTATTTTACTGAGAGTGCTGCATGGGTAGGCAGGCACCAAGCTTAACCATCCTTTGAGGATAGTTAACTTCCTTTTAGGGAAGGCCAAAGGGCTGGGATCCCTACTTGTGTTTAGGTTCTTACATCCCACATAGGTGCTGGCAGCCAGACCCTCCCCACCTAACACCAGGCATGCTGTGGAGGTTCACGTGCTTGGAGCTTAAGTCACCCAAGTCAGCGAGAAAAATCAGTGTTTCTGTGGGTGATTCAGACTTGAGCCACCTCTCAGAGCCACACATCTCCATGCAGGAAACCTACTACAAATGTGCTCCCACAGGTGCCCAAGGGCAGCCAAGTGCAGCTTTGGTGCTTCTCAAGACTGCAAAGGAAAATAACAGGTATGGTCTATAAACAAGCCCAGAGAGGAACTTTGTGTGAGAGATTGAAAAGCACTTCTGTTAGCAGCAGAAACATGAGAAAAAGATGGTGCTTTACCCTCCAGGAGTGGGGAATACAGACATTGATGTAACTGTTCTATGATTTCCAACCCAAACCTGGGACCTGGACAGTTGTTGGACCTTAATTTCTGCCCTTTGGACTATTCCAGTGTTTGAGTGTCTTCCCAAGGATGCTGGGGATTTTCACCTTTGAAGAAGTTTATGCCCATTTCTTAAAAGAGCATTGACTCCCATGCACCATGTGTTAAATTTTTGTTTCTTCAAACCACCTAGCATGGAGAGGAGGGAAAAAGCACAAAAAGAGTTACATGTAGGTAATGCAAAGGAATGCCTGCAAGGGTTAACCCTTGAGAGAGTGTGTTTGTCCTATAATCACAGCTTAATTAATTTATTTCTGCAACTGTGCTATCCTGTTTTAGAATAGACCAAAGCAAACATTTCTTTTCAGCAGCCTGCAATGAAGTTACAAGTAAACTAATGATATAATATTTTCTCTTGGAATTTATTCTATGAATATGACTCATACTGGACAGCTAAATGCCAACAATGTTGTGTCAGCTTTTACTGACTAAAGTGTTTTTCCATATGTGATAGTGGACTGTTCTTATTAATGGTTGAGCTGTAGAATCTTGCTTTCCCTCTTATTTATGATATTGGAAAAAATCCAGTGTAGCACAGTACATATGTAAGTCATTACTCTCCCTCTAAGCTCCCCCCAAGTATGGAATGTTACTGTATTTTAATATATTACAGAAATAAACAAATGTTTTACATGTGGGGGATGAGTATAAATCAGAGATGACTCAAAGAGCAAAGAGGTTTAACAGAGTTTGCTGTGCCTGAAAATCTCTGGAGCCCAAGCAGTATTGTGAGGGGGTGTGGTTGTGCTGCTGCACTCTGCTTCCCCTCACTGGTTTGGCCATGTCCAGTTCTACACAGTGCCAGGCTTAGAGCTCAAGCAAGTTTTCAGGGCTGGTATTTAAAAGACTCTAGACAGCTGATGGTTTTTTGTATTGTATGGTCTGTGCTCCTTACTGCTGCACCCCAAAGCCTGATGTGGGGAGCCTTTCCTTGCAGACAATAGCTGGAATAGCTCTCCTCAGAGAGCTCCCATCCTTGAAGCCTCCTGAGCTCCTCTCCTCCCTGCAGACCCTGAGCACTCCTGTCCCATCCTCAGTGGCTTCAGTCAGCCACTGTTGTGGTGCCCACATTTCTTCTCACTGAGACAAGTAAAGGGCAGTGGGGGCTAAATACAAAGACACTCCTGAGAATAGGGACCTTCTGAATGCCTAAAAATTTAAGCTCTCTTCCTTTCTGGAACCCAATCTCTCACATCTCCCTTTCCATTAGTGGCCCAGTTTGTGGAGGAGAATTTTGGTGATTTCCTTTTCTGAGGAGCTGTGGTTTGAATGCCCTCAGCCTGGGGAGTGAGCTGTCCCTTGGCTCTTGGCTCCCACCACTGATGGTGTCACCCCCCAAAGGGCTGGTGTCTTTTGGAGGGCTCTTTTGGCCCCTCCAGGAGCAGACCATGGCCTGTGCAGCAGCAGGTGCCATCTGTACTGGCAGGAAGAAGGGGCTGCTGAAATCTGATGGCGCACACGGCTTCCATCCCTCTGCCTGGACCTTTCACCTCATCTCCCTCTACCTGTGGACAGCACCAAGGCTGGTCCCTGGGCTCAGCAGCATAGCTGTAGGCACTGAGTCTGTGCCTACATGTTCTGTGTGGGCAAGGCTAACTTGGGCCACCAGAGGTGGCTGGTAGGTGGCCACCCAAGCGTTGGGTATCACATCTCCTACCCAGGAGGTGCCCAACTACCCCTTTGCAATCAGGCCTTGATTTTGCCATGCCAAACTCCTCAGCTCAAGCATTTCTGCTTGGATCAATTCTCTGTCACACAGAGGGAGTGAGGAAAAGAAATCTTCCTCCTACAAGAGCATTTTCTTCCCTCTGGATCAATGCATACGACTTCATTTGACATCAGTGGGAGCTCTGTCAGAGACCAAGAGCAGCAAATGGCCTAATGGAAAGAATAATAATGCTATCATGTGTACATAGCACTTCTCATCCATCTTGTGGGTTTAAAGATCTTCCTCTTGGTGAGCTCACTGGTCATAATGCTCACCCTCAGCTAATTCATACATTTTAATTATCGTTTCAAAGACATTATCAAAAATCAGGAGGAAAATGGAAAAGCACAGAATATGCAGATTGCAAGCTGAAATGTGATGCTCTAAAAGTTGAATCTTCTCTTCTTAGAAATATAATAGGCAATATAATTAAAAAAAAAAAACCAGCAACTTTTATTAGAAGTTCCATAATATAAAAACTATGATCCTGAGATTTAATTTCATGCAGCTGTAAAGTAATATTTTATAGACCTCAAGCTGGTTTATACAGGGTTTTTTTCCCTACCTCTTAATTATAACAGGCATATCTTTATAAGCCATTGGATTATTTACTAATACAACACTTCCATTGTATTTCAAGTGGGAAAAAAAAATCTATTTGTTGTGGGATTTTATTTTTCATATTTTTTTTCCTCTGGATATTGCATCTTTGTGGGTACCTTTTATCTAATATTAGCCTTCATGATGGGGCTGACTGCTTCCTTGATATTCACTTGAAGTTGGATAATAAAGTAGGGAAGAATGAGATAAAGACAATAGAACTAGGAAAGTCTGCATATATGTGGCAGTTAATTTTCTAGCAACAGCATCATTATGTTCCTCCAAAACTGCTTCTCTGAGATTACACTCTCATTTTGATATGCTGTGGCTCAATGGACACTTAAAATAATTATTGTTATTTTTTCCTTTTGCTTGAATAGCAAAAATATTCTGGCACTGTCACAGATTCAGTGGCCTCATGCACTAACAGTTCACACAGAAGGGATGCAAGGAAAGCTAAATTATTTTCTTTATTTATTTTGGCATCCAGCAAAATAGAAAATATCATCTTGTTACTCTAAGTGGTCATTAAGAAGATATTATGAGTTCTTATATGGCATACTTTATATATTCTTAAAAAAAAGGATGTTAAAATTGTATGGTAGTATAAAAATTGTAATGGACTGATTTTGAAGGAATATTCTGTCTATGTCAGGTATCACTGTATACTCACATTGTGGAAGACCCCCTGCACAAGGAATAAATCACAGCCTGTATCAAGGAATCACAGTAAAAGAATTGTGTGTTATTTCAAAATATACTAAGGAGCTAAAATTAAACATGTGCTTCCCCTCCTTTAGCTGATTCACCTCAGCCTTCAATGAGGAAATAGAAGCACTTCTGTACATGACACACTAAAACACAGAAACTGAGACTATTGATAGAAAATTATTTTAGGGTAATTGCTTCTTGCATTCAGTCTGCTTCTTGGAGATGAATAAGTTGTTATTAACCATATGTTCAAAACTGTGATGAGTAAATCTGCCTTGTTTGCCTGAATGGAGAGATGAGTCTCAGAGAATGAGAAGGGTTATGAGGAGGAAAGAGACATTTTAACATGAAACCTACATCAATGTGCTGTGGTCCTTAGATAGGAGAGATAATGTCTTCTGTGGTAAGGAGGGTTTCATGAAGAAATTTTGAAATTTTAAGAGTAGGCAATAGGTGTTTAATCCATGATATGAAACAGCACACCGGGAGATGTTGTTCCACCAGAACAGTTGGGAAAAACTTAGCTTCTCCAGCAAAGTCTCAGGGCAAAGGAAAATATATGAAAATGTTGAGTATTTTCCCCGCCAACATTTGGATGTTGGACACAGGGCAAAAAGCTGAAATGCCTTGTGAGCAGCTGCCTGCTGTGGCAGTGGCATGTGTGGCTCCAGATTCTTCATTAGGGGCCAGAAAAGATGCATGTCAGGTAGCAGGCAGCACTCCTTGGTAGTTTGGAAATGGGAAGAAAATGGGAAGAATTATCGAGACCATAGGCCATTTTAACTCCTGTGTTTCAACTCCTTTGAGCTCACATTAATGAGCTAAACCAGCTCATTTCCAGCTTCCAGAGCACTCCTTCTTTTGCAGAGGTCAGGGCTGAATCTCACAGAGGTTAAGTGCCTTTCCCAGGGCTGGAGTGCAGCAGCAGCAAGGGCTGTGGGGGCTGATGACAAAGATAGGTCACACAGCAAAACAATTGCAAGTCAGGAAAGGAATCTGGGCCATGGGGATGTTCAGACCCCCACACAGCCAGGCGAATGCTAACCATGGTGGGAACAAGAAAGGGGACATTGTTCCTTCAAACATCTTGGGACTGAATGTTTATCAACACAGAATCATCCTCAGATTTTTTCAAAACATGGCTCAGCCCAGTATCAGCCAATATCCAATATTTCCTGGATATCAGCGAAGGAGTTAATAAAAAGCAGTGAAGACTAATGAGCCTTTAGTAAACTTGAACTCTGTATTTCAGAGTTACATGATAGATGTCTGCAAATCAAAATAATAAAAAAAAATGGATTCCATCTTTATTTGGAAAATAAAATAATATAAGAAAAAATTGAAAAATCTCAGAAAATAACCACCAGAAAGACATCATTATCCAGACTCCTCTAGGAAAGTATGAAAAAAGATAAGATCAAAGGTAGATGCACCAGCTGCTTTGAACCATGTTTATACATAACATCTTCCATGTGTTCTGCTTTTGAAAGTAGATTAGCATTGGAAATGATTCAAAAACTTCTTAAAAATGAGCAATGCAGCTTTAAGAAAACCAACATGAGGATGAGAAAATGCACAGAAAGAGGTTCAGATGTAGATTCAGGGCTGTAAGGGAAGCTGTTGTAAAGTCCTTGCAAGTTAAAGACGTTGAGGAAGATATCCAGACATCTGGACACAGGGAGTTGCTTGTGTCACACGAGAGCCTCAGCTATGAATAGAGGGAACCAACAAGAGCAGACCAAGGAGAAGGAGAATTATGCTGAGCTTCTGGCAAAGAGATATGAAAAGAATCTTAATCTAAAATCTCTTATTCTTTTTATGTTATGTTTTGGATGTGTGAGAGGGACAGAATATGCGTTTGACTTAGCTTTGTGTAGGCTTTTTCCTTTTTTGTTCCTCTCATGGCACAAAACTGCTCTTATTCAATAGGCTAAGATAAAGCCTGGGAATTGAGGGTACTTACCTTCTGCGTGGAGTCCAGATGTAGTGATGAAAGCAAAGGGAACCTGCCAACAGCTCCCTGAGGCCAGGATTCACTGGAGTTTTCCAATTTCTACAGGTGTCAGAGTGGTTCATCAGTGGCCTGATTTCACTAGAAGATTCCAGCGTGCTAGATTATGAAAAGGGAGTGTGTAAGAACCTTTCTGCTGACCTCATGCACACAGTTTGGGTTTCATCATTGTGTAGGAAAGAGAAGAAGGTGACAGAGGAAGATGTCTCCTTGCATGAGGCCAACCCTTCCTCAGCTGATTTTGACATGCAAAGTTGTCTTTGTTCCATATGAGAAGGCTGAAGGGAATGTGTCCCTGTGCAGAGCAGATCCTGAGGCATGGTAAATATGTTGGCATGCAAAATACACTTGAATTACAGCATGCCAGACCTACTGTTCAAAGAAGTTACAGGTCCTGCCTCAGCCCACCCCTGGAGTACATGCTTTGCTTTGAGTCCCACTGAAATCAATGCCCCTTTGAAGTGTACTTTCCAACACTTTCAAGAAGGGAGATAGATAAAAAGTTAACCTAAAGTTATGGCACTATGAGCTATATAAATCTTACTCTTGGATCTATAGCCTTTCCATCTGCAGCTGGGCAAATCTCTTTTGATGCCTGGAACTGCGTTGCAGCACACCAGCATTTAGAAATTGCACCTCCTGATTTATTGCTCGAGTGAATTTCTCCTGTTGCAACAGAAGGCACAAAGGAGCCTCTGTGGATGTGGCCAGTCTGAGGACTGGTCTGGTTGGGCTGGTGCTGCTGTCTGTGCTGGGAGTGCTGCCAGTGACGGGCAGGTGGGAGACACCCAGCTGAAGACAGGATTACTGGGCTGCTGGAGAGTAGGTGGGTAATGCTGAAAAGCTTCAGGGAAAGCAAACTGCAGCCTGGCTCCAGGCTGGGGATGCCTCCTCCTGCTGTGCCTTCAGCTGTATGGTCTGGCACCTTGTGCGAGTGACTGGGCAGCCAGCTCCAGCACGTTCCACTGGCACTGCCCTGTCTGCCCATGGGGTCATGTAACACTGTGCCAAAATTGTCCCTATCATTTCCTTTCATGTGTCCCTGCAAAGCTCATTCTTCACATTCTGCCGCTCCTGTATCTATCTCCTCCAAAGCTCTGGCTCGCTGGGTTTCCCATCTCCTTAAACATGTGTCTTTTGTCTGGTTTTCCCCTAGATATATAATGTTTCATTTTCTCAGTGAATGTCACTTTGTTATTTTTCAGCTGGTATGTTAAGACTCCTTCTATCCCCACCTGTGTTTGCAACAGTAATGTCTGGGAATCTTAATAAACCAGAGTATCAAACACAGCTACTTGGGTTTGTAGGAACCTCTGAGCTAAGGAAATGGGAAGGCAAATATCCTGCCCACAGACACAAAGGTGGGTTCAGACTCTGGCGGCACAGAGCATTTGAGCTTACACCTGATCTGCAAAGATAAAGTTTTTCATCTGTTTGAAAAAAAACCAGCAATGACAGCACCGCCCCCAGCCCTCATGGCTTGTATAAATGTGTGTCAGTAAAGATGAAAAGCAATACAGATAGAAGAAGAAAAGGCATCCCTATGAGAAGTGCAATTGGCATTTCAGAGGCTGCTTTGGCTTTTAATTTGTGGGTTTTAGAAATGAATGCACTTTAGTTGCTGTAACAAGAGATGACTTGTGCTGAGTGGGCAAGTTAGGCAGTGTGCAGGGGAGCTGAGTGAGGAACAAGCACTGCCCAAAGGAGGTGAATGTTCAACCTGACATCGCTCTGGGCACCCACAGCTGACCTCTAAACCAAACACGAACCCTGGGCTCTCCCTGGGGCCACAGAACTTTTCTGACATGTGCTGGGATCTGGTGGGGATGCTTGGAAATTGGCTGAGGCATATTTATAGAGTAGAGGTTCAAACTGCTCCACAGTTACCTGCATGTGTCCACACTTCAAGGTCTTGCCTGCTGGAGCAGCCTGGGTCTGCAATTCCCTCTGCATGGGAATCCTCTATCCCACTTGGAGAGGACCATTATCCCCAACTTCATTTTAGGGTGCTATGCCCCTCACTATACCCCTAACCATTATAAACAGTGGGTAAAGGGTGGATTTTAAAACAGCACTGGAGTATCTCTTTTAAAAAATGCTTCTTCCCTTCTCTCTTCACCTCCTTCACCTTTCCTATCTCTTTCTTTGCTGGCTTCGGAGCAAATGGTCAAGGGCAAACTCAATTTCACGGTCTTGGTATTATGTATGGTAGGCTGGAGAGCAACAGCTTTCTGAAGCAAGACTAAATATGGAAGTTCTCATGGGAAAGGAAGGGAGAATGCATCTCTAGCATAAAGGAAAGCTAAGATGAATGAAAAATTAAACACTGGAGGTGATTTCCTTATGGCAGGTGAGTACTTGCTCAGTTTAGGACAAAAGGAGTTATTGTAAAAACCATTACCTAGTGTGTTCTAACTGCTACCTCTTAACATTAATATTAAAGAACATATTTAATTTAATTTTATATTTATATTAAATTTATATTATCACATATTTGAAGGTACAGCTCAGACTGAAATGAAGGCTAATGAGGAGGTAACTTTGCTGTAGCTGGCTAATCTGTGCTAAAATAGTTTCCCTTGTCTAGATTAAGGTCACAAGTCCATGACTGCAAGCAGTTGTAGTAGCTGATTGAGTTTTCCTCATCAGCTGACCTGTACTGGTTGCATATCTACTCTGAGCTCACCACAACACTGAATTCACATAATTTCTCAGAGGGGACCCTCATGCACAATCGGAGTCACAGTTTATGCTAAGATGTACAAAAGGAGTAGTTGCTGGGGCCTTGGTTGGCATTTTCAGCAGAAAATCTGCCTAAGTTTTGTGCCACCAGGATGTCTCTTGATGCCATGACGTCTGGGTTTTGGATCACTCACCAGTCCTTTGATCCTTTAAGAGTCACAGAATCTACGTGAGGCACTGCTGATAGGCAGTCAGAATAAAGCCCCTTTCTCTATCTAATCTGGCTGGGCTGATGTAATGCATGATACGAGCCAGCATCTTCACGAGATAGGAATCTAGGAGCGGCTTCTGTGGCTAAGCCTTATACCAGACACTGCCCGGTAATGCCGACTGGATGGGACAATTAACTAGAGGAACAGTCAAGGCCCTTTGCTTCAGGGATTGCATCAATTGTTGTAAGATATATTTCCAATAAAGATCTGTGGCTCCTGTTGGAAGGCTGGTATCAGTTGTGGCTAAGAACACTATCTTGCCATCTGCTCTTGGCTAGAAGTGTACAATCCTTTCTTTCAAGTCGCAGATATTATTACACTTACTCAGCCTTTGTCAGCTCAGGACTTGACCATTATAATGCTCCCTGCAGGATGCTGCTCGCTGTGACCATCTGGAAAAAGAAGCTAGATCAGTATACAGCTGCTTGCTTATTCAGTAGCATTTCATACCACAAATGTCTTACACATCTGCCTTGTCGTCTGCCCAGCTATTCATTCGAGGGTGTGGTGGGAGGTGCTGCTTTGAATCTATACAATGCTGTGCATGCAGACAGAACTATGCTAGAGGAACGCTAGCCTGAAAAGTGAGGCAAAAATTCTAGTTTGGAAGCTTTGCAAGACACTTCTGGACTTCACTAATTATAGGGTAAAGGAGTATTGACACCTGCTGTCTTAGGCTACATGGACACAACCTGTCCCTACCAACTAAATTTCTAACCTGTTCCTCTAAATTGCCTTTGAGTCCGATTGCTGTGACATCCTCCAGTCACTGTGATGAGTGGAGCAGAAGGGATGCTGTCCACCAGGTGAACAGCTGCTCTGTGTTTTGTTTCTCATTATCCAGTGCATGGTACCCTGCCCCACTGACCCACACATTATCCCAACCTTTCCCTGCGGCAGATTTGTTCCTTTCCTCATGGTCCCTTCTGTGTCACTCATCATTGGGATGCTGTTATTAATCAGTTCATTCTCACAGACTTGTTTGTGGGGGAGATGGTGGTAATGTCTTCATCCTGCCTGGCTGTGGTTGTTACATTCTCCTGGGGTCTCAGCTGCCTTGGGTATGTTTCACCTCTCATACCAAACCTTTGTGCTGTTGGTGGCCAGTGTGGCTCTCAGGGCACAAATTGAGGGCATGGTGCCTGTGTCTCCTGGATTTTTGACATTCCCTTGCCTGATGCCCAGGCTGCCTGGAGCAGGAGGTGCCCACCTCAATGGCAGAGAAGACAAGCAGCAGCACAAACATGGGAGGTCATGGTGAAAGCACCTGAGAACTAGGAGCCTTGCACCGTGGGCAAGGGAAAGAGGAACAATGACTGATTGAAGTAAGGCACTGGCTCTATTCCCTGTGGTGCTGCAGAGATTGAACCAGACTAGCAGAGAAGGCTGGGTGAAGGATAAAGAGCTCAAAGGCTGGCAAATAGTTAGGGTCAGAATGGTTAGGAGACCAGGAGAAGGAGGCATGGATGAGAAAAGAAACAGCAGAGGCTGGGAGAGGCTGGAGCATGTTTTCCACCGTGGTCTTGGACAAAAGCAACCCTGGCACTCCTCTACTGGCAAGAAACAGCCTTGGAATTTGCCCACAAACTGTGCTATCACCCTCATCTTCCCCCTGGTCCAAAGACTGGATGGCAACCTATCACTACTCTCAGTTACTCCCTCAGATCAAGTGTCTGAGTCACTTGAAGTCCTGGAGGATCAATCTACCAGAGACCACATCTAACCTGCTGGCTTTTCAAGGCTGATCTTACCTGTGGAGGCAAAGTAGAAGTTAAAATTGGATTCACAGTTGAAAATCTTTGGAGCTGCTGCCATACAGTGAGTTGTATTTTCCTGGGTAGCTCCTGTCCATGTAAGCTGTAGCAGCAATGAACGTGCAGCTCCTCTGTACATCGCTACAACTGCTCGAGGACATCACACAATCTATTTGCACAGCTTGTCAGCAGCATAACTGGTCTTTTGTACACAAAATCTCTGATTCAGCAAGTCCTTTAATCATGTGTCCCACTTTAAGCACGTCTCTGAAAATCGGGTCTTATGTCACGTACCTCTGAAAAATCAATTTTTGTGGCAATTTGTGGCTTTTTCTGTCATTTGAGCTCTCTTGCTGGATTTGTCTGAAATTTCATGCTTGAAGCAGAACATCAAGGAAACATACAAGTTCTTATAAATGATTATGTTTGTCAAACAGTTATCTTCCTATGACTTTAAGTGATACTTTCACTGTTTTTCAATTTTTCTGGATTATTACCCCACAAGAAAGGACTACCCCTGTAAGGTATAAAAATTTGCTCCTAAAACTACCTGTGGTCTGGGGGTTTTTTCCTGCATTTGGTCAATGAGAATAAAACAGGACATCAGAAAAAGCCACATTTGACAAAATGTATTTACTCCTGTGTCTTTCCTTAAGCTCCTTAAATTGTATGGGCATATCATCCAGCTTCACAAGTTTGTCTGTGAATCACAAACACTCTAAATTGGCATGATCCCACAAAGCTACCACACATTATATCCAAACACATGGCAAGAAAGTTGTTCAAATACCAATTTTATATCTAGTTCATGTGTACAAATCAAGACTAGTGATTCAGTGATGCCTGCTGGAAAATGAAAAAAATTACCTATATTATTAAAATCTAGAAGTTTTTGTATGCATTTGGGGACAATATTTTTTGGCTGGAGTTATCTAAACTGCATCTTGCCCTCCTTTTCCTAGTAATGTGCATGACAGTCCTCACTGCTGGCTTCCATAGTGATGACTGATTGCATTTGGCTATCAGAGAGTGTGTTTCTGGGTCTCAGGAAGTTTGTGAAGGCAGACAGTGCATGACTTCCCTGGTGGCTTGCAGAGGATGTATATGCCAGTTGTGATTGAAAGAAACCATGACCTCTCTTTTTGTCTTCAGAAATTTTACAGATCTTTCCACAGAAAGCCAATTTGGGAATCAAATAACCTTTGTGATTTCTAGGTTGCAAGTCTGAATAGGCAGAGAAGGAGGAAACCGCTGTCAATAAATGCAAAGCTAAAAATAGTAAGACCAAAAGCCTCAGCAGGGCTCTGGAAAAATCCTTAAGGTGGAAGTAAGAGTTATTTATAAGGCTGGGAGCTGAGAGGGGAGAGAGAGGTCAGTACAAGACATTACATTACTTACATAGTTTGGGTTTCAGAAATTACTTTCTGGTTCACACAGCATCATTAGGAGGTGTTTCTGCTCCGGTCCTGGGTTCTAGGTGCTTTTTCTGCCAACATATCATGTCATGCCAGGAAGCAGGTTTCTGGGCATTCCCAAGGTGTGAGAGGGACAGGAGTCATGAGCTATGACTCCAGAGATTCTTACCTGCAGATACATGTTTTGCAAAAGCACTTTTTGCAGCCTGAAAGCAGGTCAAGCTGCCCCACAGGCACAGTCCTAGCTGGTAGGTAGTTTGATGGAACTGTAGACAGATGCAAGCCTGGGATGGAGTCATCTTCTCCAAACAGAACTGCAAAGGACTGAGTTTTCTAATTTTGTTACCTAGGATTTATCTAGATATCTCCACACTGAAAGGTGAGCTTTGAGGGTTGGTACTGACTTAGGCCATGCACAGTTAAGCAAATAGTTCAGTGTGATAGGACCAGGTGCTGGACACTTGACATTTGCACGATGTATATTGGTCTCATTCTAGTCTCATCCCACTAGCACACCAGATGTGTCCCTAGGGAACACCTTTTCACTGAGTTTTATCAGCAAGGGATCCAGCTGGTGTCTCTGAGACATATGACCTAGCAGGGAAAGTGGGGGTGCCTAGGGGATGCATTTCAGAAATACTTCCCAGTGCAAACAAAAACTCTGTTGTAGACACATCCTTAGATCAATGATTTTTATCTGGCTGAAATAGTTACCATGATACCTATCCCTCAGTCTTAGTTCACTGAAAATGTGAGGTCTGAGACTAAATCAAGATGACTGGCCTCATGTACACTTCTAAAATTTGAAAAATGTATAGGTTTCCACCTCACATTTTCGAAGAAAGTAGAGGGAATATTTCTTTCACAAGAGACCACATACTTTTTTCCCTATCTTTACTCTTAAAGATAATAAAATATTTGGCTATTAACCAGCATTAACAATTCTGCATTATAACAATTGTTACAAATTTACTTAATGAAAAGTCTTGGGCAAGCTAAATAACAGATGGATATTCCAGCCTAGTGTAATGTAATAGAATATAAATGACCAGTAAATGTGTATTTAAATATCTCCTCTTGGGCATATTTTAAATTGGCTATTTACATTAATTCTGAATTAAATTGCTAGTGAATTTCATGAGGAATTTAATCTAGTTTGCCATGTATAAGGAAGAAAGACAACAGTTATGCAGGAGGTTTATCCTGCCTGGTGGCTCAGGTGGACCTCCTTGGTTGCAGAAAGACACCTCTGGAAAGTTGCCTGTGCAGAGGACCATCAGAAGGACATGTTGGGACAGACCAGCTCCTGGATGGAATAATTGACAGCATCTCATGGAAGAGCACTAAAACTTCAGAGGCCTGGTTTACTCCTTGCCCACACAAAACAATTCCACAGGCACAAGTGCAGGACAGGGAATTGCAGTGTGGAGGTGGGAAAGCACACCCGGGGCTGTAATCACTTAAATGGGCTTTGCTGCATGAGGAAATGAGTGAGATAAGGAGCAATGAGGTGGAAATGCCTCTCGCTGAGGCTGAGGCTTGAAAAGCAGCAGCAGTCCTTCAGCAGCTAATTTAACAGTCATATTGCATATCAAAGGGACCCACTGACTTTTGGAGAGCACAGAATAAATAATTGATACCTCACCGGGGGACTATCGTGTCTCAGCCGTCAAGCTGATGGGAATTAGCCTCATTGGAGAGGATGTTTGCAAGGCCAGACCGTAGGCAATACTGTTGATAAGCAATTTGGCTGTGACATAATGCAGAAGTTAATGACATGTCAGTATTTTGTTATACTGTTTTACTCTCTGCTCTTCATTAAACCCTTCCAGTGTCTGAAAAGTAATTTCTTTCCAGTCACCACTGCAGTTGTTGGAGCCCTCTGACCCCAGCAGCCTGGTCACAAGGGTGTCATGACATTCCTGCTAGAACAAAACAGCTCTCTGAAAAGCGTGTAGGCAAGAGAGACACTGCACAGGCTATTTCCACTGCAAAACCTCTTGGATATTTCTGCATTTAGGAATCAAAATACTAAAATTATTTTCTAAAATTACGGCTCAGGTTCAGGATCCTACCAATGGCATCTCAGAAACAGGCTGGTCCAGTGTCACCCACCACTTTGTACATAAGGACATGACTTTGGATGGGAAAACTGGCTGTACAGGCATTGGCAGGAAAGCCTGTAACCAGAGGTTTCATTTGTATTGGCCTGGGGACAAACACTTCTCCAAGACAAAATCCCATTGCAAACCATTTGGTCAGTCAGTGCCTTCCCACTCTACTTAAAGTCTAGATGAAGGATGTGAAAATAATCTGGGAGTACAACAAAAACTGCAGGGAATGGCCATGAACCAGGAAGGCAGTGAGTGAAGCTACTCTATGACATGCTGCATATCTTGGTCTGATTCTATACTCCCATGCCCTGGATCTGTCTGCATGCACCTAAAATTTAGAAGAGAGATTTTGCCAGACACTGGAGACAGCAGAAAAACAGACTCAGTTGGAAGTAAATCCACCCCACATCTTTATCAGCTGTCTCTGCAACAGGAAAAGCAGACATAACAAAGCTTTTATTTCTCAGGGATAGGCTATTAGACCTGAGAGCTCCTGAGTATCACAGTGATGAATGCTGAGACCTTTTAGGGATACAGAGCAAAAGTACCCTCTATCACCATGACAGGGGGCCGAAGGATTGTAGCACCTCTTGCTCACATTTCCCAGTGCAAACCCTTAGAGCACAGTGTGCTGCTGCAGCCAGCTCCCAGCCTGCAGCTGCTCCTTGACAAAACCAGCCCAGGGCATTGTGTCCACCTGGGACTGGGCAAGAGCACAGCCCCAGCCTGGCCCTGCATGCCATGCGTGCCTCAAGCCCCTGCAATCAGCAGTGGGGCTGCTGGGGGGAACCGGGTCAAGCCTGCCCCATTAGGTGCTAATGAACAAGCAGCAAGAGAAGGGGGTGGTTTTTTGGCTTCCTCCTGAGAGGGAGCCTCGTGAAACTAAATCCGAAGGCAAAGGTGAGCAGGTCATTCCTGCTGTGGGCGGCCCCAGGCCAGAGCTGTCTCCCCTGCCCTGTGCTGAGCAGGGAGCTGGGTGAGGCAGCTGCACTTGCCCAGTGTCAGTCAGGGACGGGGCAGGGAAAGGCCATGAACTCGTCCGTGCTGGGAACATGAACAGCCACAAGACAGACTGTGCTGTGCTGCACATCACCTTCCGCAGCACTTGAGCTGTGCCTTAAGCTTCAGAGGCCCTGAGCCCCCTTAAGGAGGCTGATGTTATAGAAACATGGAGAACTGCTTAAAAAATGGTATTATGGATGGAATCTGGGTATGTTCCACGAGACTCAAATCCATGGAAATCACCACTTTGCAGTCTGTACTGCTTTCAGGAGCCTGGAGCCAAGGTCAGAGGTGGTAGCAGTGGTGCAGATTACCTGACATTACGTTGTAATAAAAAATGATTGGAAAATAGCCAACTTATACAGCAAGACCATTTACCAAAGTTTCTGGGAACCTAAATGCCATCAGTGAATATATCTTTTCCAATCCTCTCTGTACTTACCTCTGTAGGGGTGAAGAACTAAATAAAAATGGGCACTGGGAAATAAAGTGGCTTACTCAAGGTTGTGCAAAGGACCCACTGCCTTGCTTTTGGCATTCAAACTAGGTGCACATGTTGGGAGCAGTCTCATCCCACATTCCTTCTCTTTTCTGAGATTAGTACCCCCAGAAGCTGAGCTCCCTGGAGCTGCTTGTGTCTTCCCTTTCATGGCAGATGGAGCCTCATCTGGGTACATGGGAGGCACTGGAGACAACTCAGCCTCTTCTGAGGCACTGTCCAATACCTCTATAATGATATTAATCACCATTCCCAACGATGCTATTCAGTCTCAGATCAGGATTTAGCATGCTTGCATTTCATAATCTGCCTCTGAATTCTAAAATAATCCACCACAACAACTGTAGTAGACTCTTCAAATTAAAATGCTGTTTAACAGGAAAATGAAGTTCTAGAAATGTATTGCAAAATTAGAATTACCCATAAAATAAAATAATTTTGATGTGACATATCTGGCTGTAAATTTGCCTTGCAAGAGAAATATGCATAATTACAGTAATTTGCAGCTCAGCCTCTTGCTGTAGTTACATGATCCCGTAATTGCTGAGTTGTCTGCAAAGCGCTGGTTGTGCTAGCTAAACCAGTTTGCTGCTTTAAAGGAACAGAGTCTGAGCCAGCTCCAGTGCATCCTGAAGCCATGGAAAACTTCCTAGAGACTGCAGTGAGCAGTGGGCTGGACCTTGAACTGGAAGGGAGGATATTCAGTCTCCAGCAGAACTGTTTCAGTAACATTTGTTCAGAAGTGTGGAATATTGGGATGACTACAGATATTGGTTAAAATTATGTAAAGCAACCTCTACTGTAAATCACTGTATCTTCACTGAGCAGTTCTGGGTTTATGCCAATAAAATTGGAAAATACTCTAGTCAACATTATGGAATGTAGAATACCATGCTGTTGATTTCCTCAAATTCAGAAATGAATGTTCACTTTCTAGGAGCCACAATTAGGAGAGATGCAATTCAATAAATACTCCTTCCAGACTACATAAGCATGCTCCCCAAAAAACATTGAGTATTTGAGCTCGACTGCAATTAATGACCTTGAAAAGATAGTCTGTTTCTGCTGATTACATAAGAAATGGTATAACCCATGGAGGTATCTTCTCAATAACACCAGTAAGCAAAAAACTTGCATAGGAAAGGAGAGTCTGAGGTTTAGGTCCTTGATCCCAAGGCAGCATCTGCATTTAATTTTGGATAATGCAAAAAAAGATCTTAACATTCTCTGTTCCCAAATCCTGAGCCTTTAAAGTTGCTCTCAGCTAGTTCTACCATCTTGCTTCCACAAACCTGTATTCCAGGGTTTATATTCAGCAAGAACAGAGATTGGATTACCTGTGGAACTGCATTCTCTCCTGGGATGTGGATGCTGTGGGCTTGGACTCCTCTAGATTTTGGCCCAAAGGGATTATCTATCTCTTAAGAAGCCTTCTTAGAACCAAGCTGTCAGAGGCAAGCTGTGCTGCATGGTCAGACAATAATAAATAACAGATAGGTTTTGGTTTTAGTTTTGGTTTTATAAAAGAATAAAAACTTTTTTTTTTTTTTTTTTAATAATGAATACTACTATTTAAGCTATCTTTCTTCTGGTCTGTAAAATTAATGTTACACTCAATCTCATATTTTATGACACTAGAAAAAGAGAAACTTGCAAGAGATAGGTTTTTATACTTCAGCCAATGTTGCAGCCATGCTTGTTTAATCAAATTTATTGAGCACAGTGTTTGAACGATAACTCCTCTGTTATCTAATGCATGTCAGCAATGATCACCCACTTAATGAAGCACTTATTGCAGCCAACAGCACGAGGTTTCTCCAAAAAATTCTGTGACCTGTTGGCCAGGTACCAACCTAGTTCAGCTAAGAGACAT
This sequence comes from Muscicapa striata striata, assembly GCA_030060385.1. Taxonomy (NCBI): domain Eukaryota; kingdom Metazoa; phylum Chordata; class Aves; order Passeriformes; family Muscicapidae; genus Muscicapa; species Muscicapa striata. The sequence goes on along the minus strand of JAREIS010000016.1, from coordinate 6,976,903 downwards.
AACCACTAAGGTCTTTCTGCTGTGCCTGGGGAAGAAGCAATTAAAAAGCTACTTTACCCAGAAGCTCAGGAGAGTCCTGTGACATAGTGCCTCTTAGCAGCCTGAATCTTGCTGCTGATGGGATGTCTGCTTGGAAGTGCCCCATCCATCCAGGCTCATATATTATAGCATTTCATTATGCTCACTGCAGCTTAATACCTCCTACAGCAAGCAGGCTCCTGGCACAGAAGAATGCAACCAGCTCAGGGACCTTGAGTGGTGTGCCACAGTATTTTAGACTACAGGTTTTGTGGTGATCAGTTACAAATACTGGTATTATTTCAGACATAAAATATGGCCATTCTGCTTGTGTAAATCCTTTCAAAAGACTGTTTCAGTATGTGACCTCTGGAAGGAGGGTTCAAATGAACATACTGCACCTTTTCCCTGTGCCAAGCAGGGAAGCTGCTAGTCAGGCTTTGCCCAATAAGTTTAAGGAGTTTGTTCCTCATTCTGGCCTCGTTCATCAGGCTTTTCTCATCACTTTTGTTTAATTAGGCTTCTGTCACTGTAGTTTGAACAATGCTGTACATTGCTGACCTTCCTCAGTAGGAAGGAGTCTGACTTCAGAAGCCAACAGCTGGACCTGGGATTAGGGATTGTTCATCCCCACACTACAATGCATCCTCTTCTTCTGAAATCTGTATGTGGAGCTGCTTGTCCCTCTTCCCTAGCAAGCCTTCACCTCCTCATCAGCCCTGGGGGTCAACTCTGGGATGCTGCAGGTGGGAAAGAGAAAGGTGAGGTGAGACTGTGGCTGCTGCCATGCAATCAGTGATGGTGGCTACAGAGACTGCTGCTGCTGCTGGGGGGGCCAGCTCCATCCTGGCCAGTCTGTCCTCTGCAGCCCAGTGGCAGCTGCACCACTGCAGCACGTGTGGCCACCCTACAGCAGGCACTCTGCCACTTCCCTTTGCACAAACAGGCCAAGGGGAAGGGATCTGCAATTCCTCAGCAAGCCCAAGAGCAAATGGTTGTCCAATGTTTCTTCAGGAAGTAATGGATTGCAGTACGGGAATATCAAGACCCAGAGTGTCTGGGCAAGCTGCCTTGAGCAAAATCACCCCTCCCTCCTCCCTGCATGCACATCATCCCAAAATAAATACTGTAACACAGTAACCACAGCAGCGTGCCAGCTAATGGACCAGCAGCAAGAGATGCACTGCTACCACCTCAACAGAGACCTGTTGGAGAAGAACTTGATTCAGCTCTCTTCCTATTCTCAATTTCTTTGTTTGTTACAGTAGGTCTTTTGGCAGAAATACTAGTACTTCTTTCTGGATGGTTCCTCCACCCTCTACCCCATTTCTTTTATTTTTTAACACATACCTCTCTGCAGTTTTTAATTGCAAGTACCTTTCTCCCACCTAAAGAGCTGACAATACTGATTCCTGGTGTCTAATGTAGTGGTTTTTATACAGGGAGACACTGGTGCCAAAAGAGATGGAGCCAGAGTCCATAGACGAGCCCTGCAATGGGTCCCATGCTGACCTTCAGCACATGATACCACGGATCTGTCTTCTCAGCAGTTTTCTTGGCTGTGTTCCAAATTTTGGATCAATTCCATCCTATCATCTTATATCATCTATTTTTTCCCTCTATAAAAAAAACCCAAAAAACTCAAAACAAACAACCCATACCAAAACATGACAAGAGGGTTGTCACATCAGTAAGAAAAGCAGTATAAACATCGACTTTATGGAGTCTTCTGCCCTGGGCTGTATGTTTTGTAAAGCATTTTTTCAATCAGTGCCAGGCTAGGATTATGAAGTGTGATAACCAGATGCAGATAATCTGCATGTACAATAGCTGGAGAGTGCAAATGGTATTGATTTTTGTCATACTTACTGGAAGTTATTATTCTGACCTTAATGCTTCCTTAACTTTCAAAGTACTGTGTGGTGTTCTATCTCTATGGCTTCCTGCTTCTGTGCAAGACAACAGAAATTTTATCAGTGGTTTCAAAGGGGACAAGCTCATACCAATGGTGTCAATACCAACTGCATCATAAGGCTATTCTCCTGGAAAAATTACCTGAACAGGAGTTCCCTGAGCAGGAAGAACCACAGTACTTGGTATGGCACCAAATATTTGCCATATGACTTCATTTGGATGCACATGTCTGTCATAGTTTTCACAGCTAATGTGGCAGCAAGTAGATGCTCAGCTGGGCTCATTTTCAGGTGTCTGTTTCCTCTAGATTGAAGCCAAAGTCCAGGTCTGCTGGCAGTGACTCTGTAATGTCAGTAGAGCTTATGCTTCTGTGGCCAAAGGTAAATTGCGTCATTCTTTTTAATGAAGTGTTCCTTAATTGCCTTTATTTCTTTGAATAGCATGTTTAATAAATAGAATATTCATTTTATGAAGAGATTACAGAAAAGAGTTGCTAATACCATTATATAATCTTGCAAATCCTAAACCTGAAATTGCCTTTTGCTTGCTGTTCTTCAGCACATCTTTTCTTTGTGTCCTCTATAGCTGACAGAATAGTGTTTGTTTAAAAAAATATGTGACAGAAAACACCATGGGAAAAAATGTATTGTGAAATCTCAGCCAACCCGCGGGAAGGCTCAAGCCGGGACTGTCAACACACACAATCTCAATTCAATGCCTGCTCTTTGCAGCAGAAGAAGGCAGTGCAGAACTAAGCTGAAATTAATTAGAAGACCAAAAAGAAAGAACAGAGCAAATTTTATTTCTTCCTAATGCCAACCTGAACATATTTGGCAAATACCTGTCTACTGTATAAGGATCTAGTTTCACTTTGTAGCTCCTACCTAGTGAAAGCCACAAACTAGCTCACAGTGAAGTTATCATTTTTTTGAAAGCCCAAACAAAACTCCTACTGATTTCAGTGGAGCTAGGCTTTCGTTTGATAAGCTTATCTTCTGCTATTTCAGCACTCTAAGAAACCAATATTAGTTTTTTGGTTTTTTTCAAATCCTGTGTTTCTTGGTCTGTGTATATCAAGTAATTAATCATAAGCACTGTGAACATACAGTGTAATACTATATATTTCTCAGAGTTGTAGGATGTCATTTTACTGCTTGGCCCTCACAGAGACACACTGGATAAAACAGACAAAAATCTTCCGTGTACCTCTCCCCGTTGTAAAACAAGACCAGCTCTTAAACTAACTTTTCTGATTGGAGATGGGTCTTGAGATTGATGAACTGCTCAGGGCTTGAAGGCTCTGCCTAAAAACACCTCTTTGTTCAGCTTGGTCTCACCAGAGAAAAAAAAAATTGTGCCACACCCCAATAGATTCACTTACATCCCTTTTAGATACTTTGGACACTCCAAATAAAAGTAGTTTCGCTATTGCTAAGGAAAGCTTTTGACCTTTGATTATTAATTGGAAACATTGCTATGGAAGTAAAGCATTAGAAAAACCCACCCAGGAACTTAAAGTGGATTTGATAGCTGCCTATGCTCAAGCTGTCTCTCAAACTTTCTTTGAAGCATGATGTTAACCACAGGAGTCCAGCACTGGTGAGCAGCTGGTATCTGAGATGCTGTTCTGTTTGGTACCCTGATCTTCCCAGATTGCTATTGCACCCCACAGTATCAAGGTTTCACTGTGTGTCAGTAAACTGTAGAGTTCACAGGACTCTCTCTTCTATAAAGCTACTAAGGAACACTGAACTATTTTTGCAAGCATTTAAGCCTACTTTAAAAACGGTCTGGATGTGGGATGTAGAGCCAGTGCCAGGCTCTACAGAATGAGTTATCTTCCAGAATGAGACTGCCCTTCCCAGATGGCATGACTTGCACAGAGAACTTCCAATGGTGTCATAGCAATGTACACATTGCTTATCACACAGAGAATTACATTCAGAGCATTTGACAGCCTCTGGGGTTGTGAGTGACTAGCCCTGGCTTTCCACAGAGACGGTGTTGGGGCAGGTGTGGGGCTTGGTGTGTCACCTCCCCACCTTCCTTATGTCAGTATTATAAAATCATCATCACATATGCTCTTGCATTAGTAATGGCCACAGAACTTCCCTCTGCAGATGCTGCTGCTCAGGGTGGCAAGCTGGTCTGCAGCAGGGCTAGGAGAGACTGGCTCCCTGCAGCTCTGTGTCAGTCAAACTCAGGAGAGCTATGGCTATAGAGCTTTCATCAATATCCTGTATTCAATAGAGCTTCTCTCTCTTTCTTACACACTTCTCTCCATCCTTGTGTCATATCAGGAATAAACGTTACACTACAACCTTTCTCCTCTACTTCATTAAGCTTGTGCAAACTAAAGGTGTTTGGGACCTCCATCTTTTTACCAAATACATCAGAATTCCCATATTGTTTGGAAATATATGTAATTGCTGGAGTTTGGAGAAAAAAATAGGAAAAAATATGCACTTGCAGATATTTCTAATCTTTTGAAAAGTAGGTTAAAAATGCTATATGAGATGTAGGGCTTTCACTTTCTACCATGCTGCTCAACAAAATGAGTAAAATGGTTGCAGCACATTATTTATAGAAATGGTGCTAGGGCAGTGCTCCTGGACGTCCTGCTGGCAAGGGGCCCTTCTTCTCTGTAGAAAAAGCCTTTCATGAGTAGGATCACCACCAGTCACCATCACAGCCCCACAGTAATATTTCTAGATACTGGCACACCAGAAACCAAAGGCACAGGTTTAAGTGCTGTCTGAGGCATGTTGTGACCAAAATCTGGGTATAGTTATAGTCGCCTTTATAGCTCCCTGAAGGTATTCAAGTGCTTTTATGAAAGATGGGGGCTTGCACAAGGCAAAATGGAGTACTGATGGGATATGATTTCACAGAGCCATAGAATGGTTTGGGTTGGAAGGAACCTTTAAGATCATCTTGCTCCAACCCTCTGCCATGGGCAGGGACACCTTCCACTAGACCAGGTTGCTCAAAGCCCCATCCAACCTGACCTTAAACACTTCCAGGGATGGGGCATCCACAGCTTCTCTGGGCAACCTCTTCCAGTGTCTCAATACTCTCACAGTAAATAAATTCTTCCTAATATCCAATCCAAACCTACACTCCTTCCATTTAAACTCTTCCTGTTTCTTTAGATAGCTGAGGCAGAGACTCTATGATTTCTGGTATTCCTGCAAAACTGAATTTATTGGATTTATTGTCCACACCTACTGCTTATGCTGTCTTTTCCACTAACTTATCAAGTAAGTAGGTAGTTTGCATAGAGTCTGCTGCCTTTGAACAAGCAGAATCCTTTTCACAATACAGAATAGGAGCTGGTTTGGGGGGTTTAAAAACTTATTTATTTCATAAATATGCACTTCTTTTTTTTTGTCCAGCACCAATTTATACTGCTGATTATGTGACTTTCTAACAAATCCCTTTCTTAAACCATATAGAAAGAAATAATAATAGAGTGGAGAACTCTAAGTCCTGTAAGACTTGTGGAAATCTCTGCCAAAGTAGGTCAATGTGTTTGCACATCAGTTTTAGCAGAACTGCTGGAAGATTCCTGAGAGAGGTAAAAATCTGCAACTGCTTTATTTGTTGCTGGCTTTGCAATCTGCTAAGACTTACTTTAAAAAGTGGTTAAAAATACAGTGAAACAATTTTTATGGGAACTGAGACAATAGCAGTCATGTTGAGAAAGGAAGCAGCATGCTCGTATCATTATGCAAAGTTCTAAATTATCCCTTCAGTATGCTCCAAACATTTCTGATTTAATCCCAGATGTTTCTCATATTTATTATAATTTTTAGACTTAAGAATTAACAAATTATGAGAACTTTCAGAAACCTATGGCAACAATCATCATCTTAAAAAAATAGTTTACCTGGGATTTCCTCAAATAGCAAGAGAATAAACATAAAATTTTTGAGAAGTTTAGTGAAATAGCTGCCAATTCAAATCCTGGCCCATATCTAGAAGCCATAGCACTTTTTGCATCCTAAATGACTGGATGTACAGGTTTTGATAAAATATTATTATATTTACACTAATATACCATGCAAATTCTTTGGTACCCTTACACCTTTGTCTCAAACCAGAATGTTTTCTTCAAAGATTCTTAAATTTTTTTCTCCTTTCCCAGTCTCCAGTAGCTAAATTTACTTCCTGTTTTTTCAACTTTGCTAAGCAGCAACAACTGGTAGCCAATTATCGTTTTTGAGCTGTGTTTTCAGCCAGAGAGGTGGATTTAGAGCTCTGAAATGTGAAAACACAACCAGGGCATTTGTATCACATGCAATTGCCAGCCTTTCCTATAAATAGCTGGGTCAGGAGAGCACCTGTGTTTTTTCCCTCCCAGCACTGATGGATAGCTTTGCTGGCATTTCTGCAATAGACACTAGACGAAATTCAAAAGAGAGGCTTAGTCAGTTCTAAGTGATGGAAAGTGTCCAAATTCTCTTTGGCTTTGATTCTAACAGGGAAAGACATCATTTTCTTGTCTCTTTCCAGATTAAACTCCATTCCATTTTCAGCTGCCCTCAATGCACACTCCTGAAAATCCCACAGACGTATTAACATTCAGTCAATGAAATATTTCTAGAAGCTAGACTACTACAATGTTTAGGTTCTTCTGCAGTTGCAAGGCCTTGATTTTAGCTTGCCCTTAAAATGTATAAATTGCCTTTAATTTTGATAGCCCTGAACAATACCATCTTGACAACCTGTATTGTCTTGTACCCTTGCCAGCTATACCTTTAAGGCTACCATTTTGATCTTCTGTTGACTACTGATAAGAGACAAAAAAATCAATAATCACCATCAAAATAATGAAGAACCTGTGTTTTCACAAGTTTTAAGTCCATGAGGAAACTTTTCTTTTTCAGCACAGATTGTTTGGAAATTCCTCAGAATGCCGGTGAAAAAACAATGTGCAAATGGTTTCTCTTTCCCTTGTGCAGGAGAAACAAACCACCCCCAGCTGGTAGAGTATCAACAATTCCACATTCTGGCATTGGGGAAGAGGGATGAAGGGAGGGATAGTATATCAAGGGAAGTGTGAGCAGCAGGTACGGGCTGTGAATGAATGTAAACTATACCTATGGAAAAGACAGGATATAACCTGCTAACATCGACCTCTTAAACCCTTCCCTTGAAGACGGCATGCTACAGAAAGTACAAGCTATTTTCTTGCCACTCACAACCTTTGGTTCAGCTGCTTGCAGACTCAGGAGGATTTGCTACCCAAGTTTGTAGGAGATCATGCTTTCAAAGTTTTCTTTGCTACTTCAAAGGGCAGGAGGGTACTTCAGACTGGAAATTAACAGCAGCAGCACACAAGTTCTAGACTGCCAAGTGCTGGCACTGTCTGAGCAGTCTATTCAGACACACTGCAGTGTCCTTGACCCAACCTTGTATGAGCCACCTTGCATATGCTAACACGTGCACTAGCTCAGGGCAAGCTCACCAGCCAAGAATACACCCCATTCCTCAAGTAGCTTCTACTACTAGTGTCGAGTTTCGGATTACTACACTGATGGAGACTCCAAGATGGCTTAATTGTAGCTCATGCACATCTCTGCACACCCACAGTCGTAGATTGCTTGCCAAGCAGTGCAGTCAAATGTGTTCAAAAAACGTGTTCATTCTCAGTGTCCTTCTTCCACATAAAATTCAGTTCAACTGAAGTAATTTCAGCTATCTGAACAAATGCAGAGTTCCAAAAGAGCAGGTTCCTGGGTTACAGCTTACTTTACCTAAGCCCCATCAAAACTGCCGAGATTGGTGACAGAGCACATCCTACCAGATTGACCAGTTTGTTTTTGGCCATGACATTTCCAGCCTGATTTCCTTAGGCAAAGGTTTGTGATTGCAGCCTTCATGCAAGGACACATACATGCATAAATGTGTGTGTACATTTGCATGTCTATGAATTCTCCTTCTCATCACTGTCCATCACCCACTAGTAATGTTGAAGCTCTCAGTCACTTCCAGCCAAATCTGACAGCAGAGCAGAGATTTCTAAAATGATTATTTTCTATGGGTCTGTATAAAGAGGCAGTTAATGGATAAAAGCTCTGGCAGTATATCAGTAGTCCAAAGGAAAAGGTGTAACTCCTACAACATGTGTCTATATCCCTACATTAATTTTCCAGGACCATTTTCTGCTATTAAGAGCAGCAGGGTGTGAACATCCCATGCCACATACTACTAAATGTTCTTGCCCTCTACAACAGGGTGGCCACTCCTCGATGGGAACAGCGCTGACCAAAGCTCACTCCCACACTGTACTCTGGATCCATTTGGGACACTGTCACAGGCATGGGTCAGCACCACGCCAAGCACCATTTGGATAATCTGACAGTACAGAGCATTGAGTTTGAGTGGCCAGAACTGTTCCCTGGGACTGTTTGACGTAGTACAGCCACAGGCAGAGAAACTCAAAAGGGAAGGGTTTAAGAATGTCCTACCCACAAGAAAAGGATCAAGGTCACTACCATATTAGACAAGGGAGAATCCAAGTATGAAGTGCAAACCTTCAGGAAATAGGTCTCATTAAATCTGTTTCTGACAGAATGACTTGTTTAGCTGATGACACCTTATTTAGAATTTACTCCCACTGGCAACCCATTTCAGATACAATACAGAAATTCTCAGCCCTGGATGCCAGATGCATGAATATTATTTTTTTTTTAGCATTCATTTAGCTGTTCAGATTTTGTTCTCTAGTTTGTTTGTACTATCTGCCACCATGATTGTTTTTTTAAGACACTGTAATTATGCACACCTTTATTGCTTAACATGTGAATCAGATGATTCATCTTATTTTCTATCAATAGAGGCAACTGAGAATTCCATGACCTCCATGGCTAAAGCACGAAGATGTTAAAATCTTAGAGTATGAAGTCTGCTAACCAGCAGCTGCAAAGTCTCATCTTCCATGGCACAAAGAGAGACAGAGGACAAATACCAAGTATCTGCACACTGGATATCTGAAGAACAGCCTCCTGCAAGGATAAACAGCTGAAAATTGTAGCAATGCTGAGAAGATTTAAGACTTGGAGGAGCTGGAAACTTGAATGCCCATGAGGAGTCTGAAAATTGCAAGCTGTAGGCTCCATCTCTTGGGTATCAGAGAATGAAATCTCACATTCCTGCTGCAATATTATTAACATTTGTTTGTATTTCAGTGGCACCTAGTGACTCAAATCCAAGACCAAGCCAACCAACTGAGAAATGAATACATGTGCACCATGAGCCCATGATGTGCATACACATAAAGAGAAAGACTCCAGAGAAGGAAACTCCTTTGGCATACATTTTTCCTTGTCGTAAATGCACTTGTTCTATGAACAATGGCATTAACAATAGTTGCATCCCTACAGACCTTTACCATGCTACAGAGCAGGCCTCCATCCTTCCCAACTCATCAATATTTTTCTCCTCAGCAGAGCACAAGCTCTTTTTGTCCCCAGAGAGGGCTGTGTGGTGGCTGGCCAGACCTTGCCAGCTGAGCCATGGTGGTGTGGCCACCACCGCCCCAAATGGCCGTGGGGTCGCCTGTTGCTCCCTGGAGCCTGTGTTAGGACCTCATCCTTTCCTAAGCTGCAGAAGTGCAGGATCTTCAGTGCCAGCATACCTTTGGGATCTCTGCTCCAGTCTGAAACCAACAAACAGGTTCAGAGTTATTAAAGAGGGGCTGACAGACAAGCAGACAGACAGCCAGGCAGAACAGTTGTGTAAGCTTTGTTTCCTTAGGAAAGCAGGCTAAAAAAAGAAACAAAATGCAGTATTCACTCATCATTGTCTACAAAAACACTGAAATCAGCTATTTAACACTTTGCAATGAGTGTAATGGCTCAGCAGAGTTATTTATTCTGCTTGAAAAACCTGTTTCTAGGCCTCAGAGGATTAGTTGAGAAGCAGCATAACCTCTGTGTGACCTGACAAGAGAAGAAGCTGGTCTAACTGGAAGCCTGAAAGCAATATTTTCAAAGTGGAGGCAGCTATGTGTAGCTGTTCTAGGATTGAAACTAAGGAGAATTTAGACAGAGAACAAAAATACTCCAAGCATCAGACAGGAGAAAGAGTCACAAAAAGTAAGTGAAAAGTAGAATAGAAGACAAACGAATTAAAAACCCCAGAATTAGCTCCTTAACAAATGCATTTAAGTGTGCTAAGGAACACGGTATATAATTTAAATGATAGGTTAAAGGTATGTTCAGATAGTTGTTAGAAGCTGTACAGTGAAGAAATTTTACAATACAGATTTGGTGTTCTTAAACACTTTCTAAATCAATATGAAGCATCATTGCCTCCAAACACAGTGGATGCCAGAGCAGGGAAAAGATGACAACATCAGTAACACGAAGCCAGGGCTGAACCCACAAATCTGCTTTCATCTACCTGCCAGTGTTAGGTTTGGGAGGTCATGTTCACATGGACTATAGAGAGATGTCCAGTTTGGGAAGAGGGAAGACAAGAAACATGGGAAGAAGATCTCAGCTGAAGAGGCCAGACCAAACCAAGCCCAGAGCAGCCTTGGCTAATAGCATCTGACTGCAGGAGGGGTGGAAGTGTCAATTAGCAGACAATGAGAGCACCAAGCTTCAGTTAGAGAACATATATTAAGATTATACAAATAAAATAATACAATGTACATTTTCACATATAAAACCACAGATTAAAATACTTACATATGTATGCACATGTTTATACACATTCATAGATTTATCTATATAAAGAATGGGATTTTATTCTCTAGCATAAAGTTAAAGAAAAAAATAATATTCTTCCCTTCTCTGGATAATCACTTGTCACTTTAATCCTAGTATCAGGTAAGAGCCTTCAATTATTGATTGTTGTCCTTTGCCAGATAAGAGTATTGTATATATTAATAGTAGGAATAATCTTACAGCTTATATGAACCCTCTCTTGGTAATCATAGGATTACTCTGTGCAGGCAATTCTTCAGTAATTTATCAAAATAAATTTGAGTGTCATTGTAATTGGTTTTCTACCCTTTTCTCAAGGGCTGTCTTTTACTGTTAGTGTCCAGTGTACCTTCCAAACTGTTTGTTCTGATATTCAGTCTAAGTATTCTTTTTCTGATGCCATGGGCTTACATACCTCCCACCTTAACCAAGGTCCCTATTGATAGATGCATGCAAGACATCTAATTACTCTGGATTCTCCTAGCAGTCAGTGGAGACAGCACCAGAGGATGCAGAGCTTGTAGGTGAATGTTCCTGCTCTGTACGAGCAATATTACAGCAACACTTCTAATTCAGGTACCTCACTGGGGGTGAACTGAATTTGGATTTTGAAATACTACCCGTCCCCTTTAAATAGTCACAGATGATTATCTTGTGATTTAATGCCTCAACCTGACACTCACAAACAAACACACATCATGACTGAAACTCCTGCTTTTTCCAACATCACTTTTTTGCTGCATTTTTCTGGGCTATTTCCTGTTCTCCAATATACTTCTAGTTCCACAATGTTCTTAAATTATTGCAATTCACAGGGCATACCAGCAACACCATCTTCACAAATGTCACCAAACATTAAAAATGTTACTTTGCATCCATTTTATATTCCAAAATCAGATCTAATTTTGTGTTTACTAAGTGTATGAAGTAAGCAAACATATTTCTGGAAATACTAAGCCTGCGTGTTATTTCCTGTACTGATGTGATTGACACATCACCTCTCATTTTCATGTCTTTGAATTTCATTTGTATCCCATTAACTTCCTCCTTTATGCACCAAGAAAAAAGTACCATCTCCTGCAGCCTACACTAAGAGGGAGTTGTTAAAAGTCCTCTCACCACGGATTCCCCTTTGACCATCCTTGCTAGGCTGCTGAGGAGGCACCTGTCAATTTGAGAGCAAGTGTTCTGCATGTTACTGAGCTCGATTTAGCATGCATGCTGACCAGGATTTGTCTTTTGCTTCCCACAGATGCTTTAACAGAGACAACTGGGAGACACTGGGCAGGGGGTGTTTGCTGCAGGAAGCAATTCCCTCACTTAAAATGTCACCACATTTTGTCTCACAGGACAGACACACTGACATACTGCCCTTTATTCAAGTAGGATGGGTTCCATCCTACAGCACAGTCTGAGGTGTGTTTTGACACTATTTCTGCCTTTCCTCATGTGTTATCTAAGAACTCATTCAGCAGTGAGATGTGGCAAGTAACCCCAGTGGATTTCAATCTCTCATCAGTGCTTCCATGCTGAAACTACTAATAAAGGTATTAAGACTGAGCAGGAATAAAGCAGTTTCCAATCAATAGCAGCATGCATTTTTGTTTGATGGCCTTTTAAAAATAGGCCATCAAACAAAATTGCAATTTTGTTTGTAATTCTAATTTCTTATGAACAACACTTAAAATGCCTCAGTAACAGGTAAAATGGGAAATGAGGTAATGTAGCTTGATCCTAAAGCCATGAAATATTGCAGGACTGGCTTTTAAGCTAAGACACAAAGCTCCATCAGACATAATGTCAACATCTTTCAGAAAAATACTGGCAGCATAAGGATTAACTTTCTTCTTGGTAAGGACTCAACAGTGTTACCAACTAAAAGTAAACAAAATCCTAAATCTCCACAAGGCCACACCTTAGCACAAACTTCATTTTTTTGTCTTCTCAGCCTACAAATATTTACACATTTAAAGTTAAGTTTTTAGGGGTTTGGTGACCAAAAGTTTATGGTCAAAGGGACTATTCACATGACTGAAGTTAAGCCTCCGACTATGTGTTTGAACTGTCAGGACTTTGCACATCTTTTGTTCTTCTGAAAGTGATAAAGGCAATTTTTTTTTTCTCGTGCTTGAGCTGGAAATCCTAAGCCTGTTTCCCTCTGAATTTTGTAACAAGGGCATTTTTAATATGACTTTCAAGGCTTGTCAGTAGGCAGAAGCAAAAGTGACACATACAGTATTTAAAATGCTGAGAAAATTGGAGACAAGGTGCCTGAAAAATCATAATGTACGGAAACAAACCAAAGGCCTCAGAGATGTAGAATAATTAAATTTACTGTTATTTGAAGGAGTTTGTAAATCTTTAGCAGAGAAATACTGTAGTATATATAACTTTTATTATTGGAGTTATCAGGAAACATATCAAGTGACTATCGACAAATACTGTGCTTACTTCTGTTGTGCTCATGACCAGCCTGTTCTTGTTTTCAGCAAGTAGTTCAGTTACACTACAACTAATGTATATAAGAAACAAAGCTGATGTTTTTTCAAGTACTGTCTCAAAGAAAATTCTGGATTTCTGCAAACAAATACTTGCTTCAACAGAATATGTTTTAAATGGCCAGAAATACTGTTGACACAGCCAAAAGGTAAATGAAAGTTAGATACACAAGCTTCAGACAATTAAATGAGTTTAAGAAGAATTTCTCTGTACCCTCCACAATCAGGACATCTTATCTGCCTTCAGTTACTGTGTGATAATATGACAAAAATTGTGTGGCTGTACTAAACACTAACTAACTGTACATTCTACTTTTACAAAGAATTCAGCATTGAAGAAACCCGTCTCTTCAGGGGAAAAACAAAATTTAATTCCAGGCTGAGATTTTAAAGATTTGTGACTTATCACAACAGACACCTCACTCCTGACCATTCAAGAAAAAAAACACATAAATCACAGAACTTTTAGACATCAAAAAATTCCCAGTGTAGTGAGGGAACACAACATATGTTCCTAAACAAGGCATTTTCCTACATGCTTTCTTCTATCAGGGTTAGGATCAGTCAGAAGAAAAAATTCCACACAATCTTTGAAACTGAGAACTACAAATTAAGAGCTCATATTTCCAGCATTTTTAAACAGTCCTATGCAAATGTTTATGATTAATTCATAAAAATGAAAACTAATCTAAAAAAAAAAATGGTTGACCTGCTACTTTGCTCATTGATTTACCAGACAAAAAAACCCCCAAAAAATTGGTGGGGAGGGAGGCTCTATTTAACTGTTGGACCATTTTCCATTGATTTGATCATCTATTTTATTTAATCTTCAGCTTAATTATATATACCGTTTGGCTGACTAATCAAAGATCAAACAGTTAGCAATCTAAGACCTGTGCTCTACAAACACTTAATTAAATAAATGATCTCACACTACAGTGGTACTACATTCATTAAAGTTGCATGTTGAGGTATCTAGGAAATACTTTCCATAACTTGGCACTTCTATAAGATGCAAGTTCATCAGTTGACTACAAATTCAAGAGAAAATGGAGGAATAAAGGAGAGCAAGATGAATACAGTGATAAAAATCATGGTGATCTTTTGGCTGTTAATTCATTAGTCATGGTGGAAGATTTACTTTTAACCTTTGCTCCCACAATACAGTGTAATAATAAAAATAAAGTCCTGTATGTAGTCTAAACACCTATAAAGTTTAAAGCGATGATAAAGCTTCTAAACATCTTTCATTAAATCTGAATTTGAATGCAATCCCCATTTAAAAAAAAAAAAAAAAAAAAAAAAAAGACTGCCTATTTGGACACATTCCCCAGGTGCAGGTATAATGAATATTTTAAAACAACTTTTCCAGGTGATCTAGAAAGATATGATTTTGTGTATATTGGCATTGGAATATACCTTACTAGTCTAAAGAGAACCGATTTTTTTTTTTCAGGACTGCTAGAATTGTTGATTTCTGCAAGCATTTATTTAATAAAAACTTGTGAGAAAATTTCCCTTTCCCAAATGTTCAACATTATTTAATAAGAATAAAAATAAGGGATGAAAAATGTCTCAGTAGGCGTTTTGGAATCAGTAAACTCAATCAACCAACTAACCAGCCAACTAAAAACAAAATAAGAAAGGAAGATCAAGACTTGACTTGAACTTTCTAAGAAAATGCAGAAGCAGAATTACCACTTTTTCAGGGCTGAAAGGTGAGAATTTTCTAATGACTATTTCTCTTAGAAGGAAGAAAAAATTTTTGCAAATCAACTTAGAGACTACAGTCAGCAATATTTATGAACAGACAGAATCTTTCTGTCTAAACCAACAATGGCAGCTTCATGTGAAAAAAAAAATTTCATTAAACCTTTAAAAAAATTATTTATGAAGCAGTCGCACGGGATTTAAAGCATGCATCAGACTGATTTGTCATAATTCTGACTGTTTTGAGTAAAAACCCCATAGTATTCCTGCATGTTGGCTTTATAATTACTTGGTACAAAGACATAAACTACTGCATATGCTAGGATGAATGCACACAACTGTGTCAAAGAGTAAAGGAGCCAAAGAAAGAAAACATTAAAATACTGCATTTTCAGCATCCTTGGAGAATCTGTGGTGGTAACTAGGCTTGTTGTTTCCTGCCTGAAGAAATATTACATATACAGGAGACAGATCTCTAAATATTTACACTGTGAAGATCTTGTTCTCTTGCACTAGCCCGAATCATAGGATTTAAAAATTGAAATAAGGGTTTTTCCAGACACTCACTCTCCCTGCCTGGCAGCAAGGACTGCATCAAGCTCATCTGTGCTTGTTCATTTGGGAAGCACGTACATAAGAGATGCAATCCAAAGGGGCTCCTCTATCCTGGCAATCTTCCAGCAGTCTTTGGACTGCAGCTGAGGTAAGGATGGGACTGCAGGACTGTCTTTGAGCAGTGACCATGGTCAACAAGCTACTGAGTCCATTCAGGGATGACACAAGTAACTCTGGTTCCAGCTGCCTGATCAATACAGTTAATTAAAAAATAGCAGGTAGATCTGTTTGGAATAACTACCGGCTAATTTCACTTTCTTTCTACACATGGTCTGTTGTGTGGTGGCTGAATTTTTAAATATCTCGTGTTTTGTAAATTAGGCATATGATGAAATTTCTTTTCCCACTTTGAACAACTAAAGAACACAATCCATAACAATTATATATTTCAGTGGTTTAATTTTAATTTCATATAGTTTAATGGAGATGAAAAGAAATTTAAATTTTTAATCCAAGAATCCCATTTTTATGCTTAGACTAATGCTTGCCAAAAAAAAAGGAAAGAAAGAATAGAAAGTTTATACCTGAAGAAAATAGATAAGAAAAGAAAAAAGGTGTAACATGAAAATGTTCATATTTACAAACAGCATTAAAAAATTAATTTCAAATGTGCCACCTCCGATGTGCTTTGTCTAGTCTAGACCATTATTTTGATTGTTAACAGATCAGTAACCACATCATGCAGATAAGTTAACACTGCTATCTTAATTTCATTTTTTTCTTCAGTTACTTTTTATAAGGAGAGAACTATAAGGACTCAATTAAGAAAACCAAAAACATTTCACACACTGTACTATGAAGCAGCCCAACTACTCAAAATGAATATAAGGTAATTAGCATAGGCAAAGCAAACATTTAATCAATAACATTACTGCACTTTTAATACTTTTTCAGCCTTGCTGATATTGATTAAGTGCATACAAACTTTACAGCTCAATCCTTTTTAGGTTGCTTTTGCTCAAATTTTTAAGTCTAGAAACCAACTCATCTGTATTCATAGCCTATGTGCTTTAAAAGTAGTTGGACTTTGTTCAAACATTCAAAAAATCATCTTTGAGCTGCAACTCATCATAGGAGACTCAGTTCCTCAAAGGAAATTGCCCTGGGAAAGTTACAAGCAGGCAGAACAAGGATTTTTAATGGCAGTTGACTCTGAGTGATGAGCTCTCACCTCAGAAATGTTTACACATGTGAGTGTCTCATTAAAAACAATCTAATATTTCAGTGTTGCACCAAGGATCAAGACATAGACAGACTGTAGGCACCCTTGTGATGCTGTCCTGAAATCTATTAAGGTTACATGTAGGCAGCTCACTTTCAGGTAGTATGGTCTTTAACTATGGTCTTCTTCTGATTATCAGTTTAAAAAAATAATATTGTCTTGCCCTCAGGAAAAGAAGAATCTTATTTTACTATGTGCCAATTGTTCTTTATACAGACGTATAAAGGCAGTACAGCCACGGAAGGAGTAAGGGTTACAAGTCTGCCTTTCAGGTACCTGGAGACCTGAGCTGAACGCCTGCATTCCAGATGAAAGGAACTAAACTGCAAAAGAAAGAGTTTTCTCAAAAGCCACCCCTATCCCCACACCAAACGAGAGCTAGATAAGCCAGGTTAGTAGGGAGAAGCAAGATGGAAGGGTGAAATTCAGGAACAGGCAGCAAAAGCTCTTGCTGTGTGTGACCTTGAATCTTTGCCCTTTTCACAAAATGGAGCAAGAAAAGCAGCTTTTTAGTTCCTTGGTGATTAAATGCCACACACTAAACATGGGAGACTCAAATCTCCTCTCTGCCTGAAGGAACTAACATTTGCATCTCCCATAAGAACTCTCTAATGACTCAGCTATATGATATAATACCTTGGACTCTCACAACTTTTTTTTTTCCCATTAAAGCTCTACTACTCTTCCTTATGTGCCAAAATATTCATTGCAGCAAGAGCCAAGCCCTGTTTTTTCTCCATGCCCTGCTGGTTGTCCTGACCAGTGGGCTCAAGTCCTGCAAACACTTCACCATTGCCGACAAGCCAGACCAATTTCAAAGCAGTGATTGGAGGCACCTCCTGAGCCTGCTGGTGGATTCCTCCATTTGGAGACAAGGCCATGCTGCCAGGAGTTGGGAATACGAGCAGCTTTCCAGGCATGGCGCGCACCGTGTAGAAACAGGGCAGAGGGTGTGAACCTGTCTCTGCAGGAATGCAGGACACCCCACCTATCGAGCTCTGAAAGTCTGGCTGGAGATGGTCCTGCTGCCAGGAAGAAGCCAGCTCCGTTTGGGATGGGATGGGAGCAGCCCCAGCGCGGTGGGAGTGTTGAGCTTTGCCGCCTGGTTCTGAGGATGCCGGCACTGGAACAGCGAAGGAAGGTGGATCGATTTCACCTTGATCCCATTTACTAAGTTTTGAACGTTTGGTTTGTGGTTTTTTATTTTTATTTTTTCTTGATCAGTGCTTCGACACGGTTCGCCTGGAGCTTTCATGAGGAGCTCCTCCACACACACACACACACACACACACACACACACACACACAGAGACACACAGAGACACGTCGCATGTGGATGCAGATGAACGTTTCCACCTGATCTCCGGGCATCGCTGCCCCGGCATCGGCGGTGCTGAGGGCGCCTGCGGGGCGGGCGGCGAGCCCCGCCGGGGATGGGACGGGATGGAGAACGACACCGGGGAGAGCCGGGCACAAAGGGAAAGGCGGCACCGAGCAAGGGGGATGCGCGCACACTCCGCTTTCCTTCCCATGCGCGGGGGAAGGAGCGGGCAGGAATATTCTGGACCGAGGGAGGGGAGGAAGGAGAGAAGGTGATGAATAACTTGAATAAATCTGCGGCGGAGCTGAGGAGAGGGGGAGGGAGGCGGCGGTGGCAGGTCATGTGAGGCACAGTCATGCTGCGGGCAGAGGGGGCACCTGGCGGGTACACGAGGCGGCCGGGGAGCGGAGCGGAGCTGAGGGAAGGGGGACAGCCGCCCGCCACGGCCGTGGCCGCAGCCGCAGCCTCGCCCCCTCCCCAGCCGGGACGCCCCCGCCCGGCGCTGGCTCGGCGCCGCTCGGCCATTTCCGCCACGCGAGCCGAGCCCTATTTCCGCCGGCCCGGCCAGACGGGCTTTATGTCTGCCGGCGGGGCGCGCGTGCGCGGCGGCCGCCGCCATCTTACGTTGTCTCTCGCCCGCCCTCCCCTTTGGCGAGCTCTCCCCTCCTCCCCCCCGCGGCGCCTCCTCCAGCGCTCCGTGAGGAGACGGGGCAGGCACGGGGAGGGAGAGACCCGCGGCGGCGGGGAAGCCAGGAGTAGACCCTGAGGGAAGAAAGGACGGGGCGGACGCACACGCGGGAGGAGGAGGACGGATTCCAGGCGCGGTTCTGCGGAGGACGAGCGGGTGCCGCCTGTTATAAAGGGGGAGGAGGCGGCGGAGGGGGAAGGAAGAGCGTGCGGAGCGGAGCCTCCTCCAGAGACAGCCAGACACAGGGAGGAGAGAGAGGCTGCCTGGCTGGCTCCCCCTTCCTCCTCCCTCCCTCTCTCCTTTTCATGGACTCTCTTGTCGGGTTGCTGCTGCTGCTTTTCTTCCGTCCTTATTCCGTCTCTCTAATACCCAAAATGATTCAGCTCCATGGCTGCCACTGACGGGGATGTCCCTGCCCGGCTTAGCCTGCCGCTGCCGCCCTGCTGTGCGCCAGTCCTGTACGTATCCGCGCCTTCCTCCTCCTCCTACTACTAGGAGCGGTGATGGCGAGGGGCGCCGGCCGCCTGGCCGGGCTGCCCTGCGGGCCCGCCGGCTGCCCTCGCCCCGCCGAGGCGGGGAGGAGGAGGGCGGGCGGTGCTGCCGGCTGCCGGCGAGCCGCGGCGGCCGGCGGAGCCTCCGCGGGAGAAGGAAGGGGCTCGCCCCCGGCGCGGCCGGCTGGGTGCCCTCCCGGGAGAGGCGCAGTCGGGGGGCTGGGGAAGCGGGGGGGGGCGGCCGAGCAGGGAGGTGGTGGTAGGAATCAAAGGCGGGCGGGGGGCAGGGTGGTAGGGAGAAAGAAAGTGAATGGCGGAGGATTGAAAGTGTCACATTCAGAGGCGGCGGAGGACCGGTGCTCGCCCCCTCCCTGTCTCGGAGGGGAGGGGAGGGGGGTGGCGGTGAGCGGCGGTGCCGAGCCGCCTCAGCCCGTGCGCTGCGGGAGTCGGGGGGGTTGTGCGTGGTGGTGTCTGCCCTGCCCTGAGCACACAGCTAACTGTGCGTGTGTGTGTATGTGTGTGTCTGTCTGTCTCTTTCCATACCGGGGGATTGCACTCTTAAAATACACCCGATACAATGCACCAGCCTGACTCAGCCGCAGACATTAGTGCTAGGAAGATGGCGCACCCGGCGATGTTTCCTAGAAGGGGCAGCAGCAGTAGCAGCGGCAGCAGCTGCGTTACTGCTCCCACTGCACCAGGTACCGGCGTTGGGAGCGCTGCCCTCTCCGCCGAGGATTGTCAGCCGCCTTTGCTGGTCCAGCCGCCGCCTCCATCTCCTGCAGCAGCTTCAACAGCGGGTCTACAGCCGACACCCCCTCACCCACAAAGCCTGAACCTCCTCTCGCAGTCTCAGCTCCAGCCACAGCCCCTTGCACAGACTGGAGCTCAAATGAAAAAGAAAAGTGGCTTTCAAATTACCAGTGTGACCCCTGCTCAAATATCAGCTAGTATGAGCTCTAATAACAGCATAGCTGAGGATACGGAAAGCTACGATGACCTGGATGAGTCTCACACTGAAGACCTGTCATCCTCAGAAATCTTGGATGTGTCTTTATCCAGAGCCACTGACATGGGAGAACCTGAGAGGAGTTCTTCTGAAGAGACTCTAAATAACTTCCAAGAGGCAGAGACTCCTGGGGCTGTTTCTCCAAACCAGCCTCATCTTCCTCAGCAGCATGCTCCTCTGCCTCATCACCCACAGCAGAGTGTTGTGATCAATGGAAGTGTCCATCCCCATCATGTTCATCATCACCACCATCTTCACCACCACCATCATGGACACCATCATCCATCGCATCCTGGGGTGGGTAGTGCCCCAGTTTCTGGAGGACCACCGCCCAGTCCATCATTTAGAAAACTATCAACAACTGGAAGCTCTGACAATGTTATACCAACTGCACCAGTTTCTGCTGCATCATCCACTGGTTCCCCGGCATCTGCCGTGTCTAATATCCGCACTACGAGTACTCCTGGAAATTTAGGTATAAGTCCTGCTGCTGGAACTAGTACCTTAAATAATATTGGTGGTGGTAGTTCTAGTGTGGCAAGCAATGTGCTTGGTACTATTAATTTAAGCAACATCATGAGTACTGGTAATGTAAATGCTTTGTCTGGAGCTAGCAGCAATGCTAATGTGAATATCTTGAGTGGTGTTGGCAATGGTACGAGTGCTTCCTCTAGTGTCATTAACAATGTTACTAATCCTACTGCAGGAATGGCAGTGGGATCAAGCCAGCAGCAACCTGCATCTGGCACATCAAGGTTTAGGGTTGTAAAATTAGATTCTAGTTCTGAACCTTTCAAAAAAGGTAGATGGACATGCACTGAATTCTATGATAAAGAAAACACTGTTGCAGTTTCGGAGGGAGTAGCAGTAAACAAAGCAGTAGAGACGATAAAACAAAACCCGCTTGAAGTGACTTCTGAAAGGGAGAGCACCAGTGGGAGTTCTGTTAGCAGCAATGTAAGCACACTGAGTCACTATACAGAAAGTGTGGGAAGTGGAGAAATGGGAGCACCTACTGTGGTGCAGCAGCAAGCATTTCAAGGTGTGGGTCCACAGCAGATGGATTTTAGCAGTGCTGCTCCTCCAGCAATTCCAGCATCTAGTATACCACAGAGTGTTTCTCAATCACAGCTTGCACAAGTCCAGCTGCATTCTCAAGAAGTAAGCTATCCACAGCAGAAGCCAGGGGTCCAACCTCCTGCACAGGCCAGTCTAACCACTGTTCCTGGGGTTCAGCCAGCTCCAGTTAATATACTAGGTGTATCCCCATCTCTGGGCCACCAGCAGCCTGCCCTCCAGAGCATGGCTCAACAGCAGCTGCCGTATTCTCAGCCGGCACAGCCTGTGCAGACTTTGCCAGTGGTGCAGCAGCAGCAGCAGTTGCAGTACGGACAGCAGCAGCAGCCGGTTCCTTCGCAGATGGCCGCGGGTCACGTTAAGGCGGTGAACCAAAACTCTGTCACAGGGGCTATGCCAGACTACATTCAGCATCAGCAGATCCTCCAGACTCCAGCCCCAGCCATGCAGCCAAGTTCTACAGGAGTAGGAGCTGGGCAACCGGTTCCTGTTGCCCAGGCACAGGGCATGCAGCCTTCAGTGCAAGCACATCAAGCTGCTGCCCCAGCTCAGCCTGTTGCGCACGCTCCAGCAGCAATACCAGGTGTAGCTGCCAGTGGTCAAATACTAAATGTTGGGCAGCAAGGAAGTGTAGCTGCTGTGGTGCAGCCACCATCTGCTACAAACCAAATTCCACCTCCAGTTATGCCATCAGCAGCTGCTCCTCCATCTTCCCAAGTAGTGCAGCCTGTGCAGACAGGAATAATGCAGCAGGGATTACAGGCTAGTGCTACAGGCCTTCCTCAACAAGTGGTCATTGCTCAGCAAAACACCTTGTTACCTGTACAGCCACAGGCACAAGGAGTGGAATCTGTAGTCCAAGGGATGACTGGCCAGCAATTGCCTGCGGTAAGCCCAATACCCTCTGCTAGTACTGTTCCTGCACCAAGTCAAGCTGGTTCAGCTGTGCCTCCTGGCATACCTTCTGCTTCTGTAGGTTTGGGACAGCCACAGAACATAGCACAGGCTTCGGCTGTGCAGAATGGCAATTTGGCTCCAAGTGTTAGTCAGCCTCCCTTGATATCAACAAGTATAGGTATGCCAGTGGCACAGAGTGTGCCACAGCAGATGGCACTAAGCTCTACCCAGTTCCCTGCACAATCACTAGCTCAGTCCATTGTAAGCCAAATCGAAGATGGCAGACGCCCTACAGAACCTTCCTTGGTGGGTTTACCTCAAGCTGCCGGCGTCGAGAGCGGTGGTGGAGCATCGGCTGCTTCAGATGGCGGGAGCAGCAGCATGCCGTCCTCGGCGTCCCTCTTCCCGCTGAAGGTGCTGCCCTTGACAACGCCTCTTGTAGATGGTGAGGATGAGAGGTAAGACTGCCTGTAACTCTGTAAAAAGATGGACTCTCTGATAGCTGGATTTGCACTAACTTGCAGGTCTTGTTACAGCCATTCTGTGAAATGAAGCAGTGTGATGTCTCTGTCTAATTAAAATACTATTTCTCAGGTCTCGGCACATGCAGATATTGTATTAAAGAACTTGTTTTTCTCTTGAGGGGGTGGGTTGTATTGATTATGCTTTGAAACTACTGTGTGGGTAAATTGTGCTTAACAGTCTGTTCAGTGTGTATATTCCCATTGTGTTGAGGAAGACAAGAATACTCTAGAGTGTGGTTATACTAGTGGTGATTGCAGTTTAGATTATTTATTATATGGAAATAATTAATATTTATTCTTAGGTATATTTTTTTTTTCACAAGCCTAGATTTCATTCTGCCTTAGCTTCTCCTTTTAAAGTACCTGCTTTACAAAGGTTTAACCAGTTGCGATTCTGTGGTGTGTTTAAAACCTCTTTGACAGCCAAGTGACACTTTAGGCAAATGAGTATGGTGGAAGAAGGGATGTTCAGCAACATTGTTGTGGCTCTTTGACTTGATCCTGGGGTACTTTTGGTCTTGATGGTGTTGCTTCAAAGCATTAATGCATGGTGAGATCTGCTCAGACCTGCTGAAGTGTGGTGAACCTTTGAATCTGGTGCACCAATTCTGTGCAGTTAGAGTAAGAAAACTGCATATTTTTTTCCTGTTGTCACAAGTTACATGTATTTTGTTACCCGCACCTTTTCAAGTAAATGACCACTGCCTGGTCTTAATAGCACATGCATGTGAATATTCTCAATTCTTTGACAGTGTGTGCAGAGAAGCTGAGACCATTGTGTGTGCAGGCTGAATTGATTGAAACATCAATTTTAAAGTGTGATGGTTTGATATTAATTATGTGTGAATAGTCTTCAATGTGTTGAGGGCCTCTTGTGATACGGGTTTGCAAGTGGCTCAGAAGACTGCTGCTTCTTCCAAAGTTCCAAAGAACTTCCTGTCTAAGAACCTACATTAATGGGAGAAGTAACTTTTAAGATAAATAACTCACCTTAGGAGCAGGACAGAAAACACTAGAGAAACTGAGACTGGGGTGAGGAGACAAAATAACACACTAAACACAAGGTGGGAAAAAAACCATAGCAATAGGAGGTGAGGCACTTTTGAAATATCTTCTTGGTGCCATAACTTTAATCAAGAATAGTACCAATGGGCAGATTTTATTAATTTTTTTAAATAAAATTGGTTGCTGGAAGAGGATGGATTCTGTTCTTAATACTGAAAATCCTAACTCTATCAGCAGTCTCTGATTATGTTGATCATAAGGTGTTGACTGCCATAGTGGCTTTCATCACATCTTTCTAAGATGCCAAAGAGCTGTAATGAGTAGCAGCTTGTCTTCCAGGAGTGCTAGAAGACAAGTTCCAACACTGTTGCATTCTGATTATGTTTTTTTAGTCAATAAGTACATGAAGGTGGTAGAAGACAGATAGAGGTGTTAAAGCCAACAGTGTCACCATTATGCTACTAGCAGTTTTTCAGAAATGTTTTTTGGTTTTCTTCTGTTTGAATTTTGTAAACCAAGACACTAATTCTTCTATTTGCGGGTCCCACTGGTGTTTGGTGGTGTCATTAGTTTTTGTTCTTGTGTGGTGGTTTTTTGGTTTTGTTTTCTTTTATCAATCAAAAATCCGTAAGCCTTCAGGGGATCCTAGCAGAGTAGGAGAATTGTAAGCTTTTTGATACTCAGTGTTTTGGAAAATGACATCTAGAATATGTCTGTACCCTGATTTTAAGAGCATATGTTAACAGCTTGACATGATTGGTAGTTTTTCCAGATTGTTTAAATCCCTCAGGGTAACAATAGCCAGAAATACCTTCTTCCTCTGTTGTTTCGCTAGCCAAAGATCACATCCTTTCTTCTCCCATGCACATTGCGTCTTTGTTCAATCTGTCATCTCCAGGTAGGCTACACTTTTGTTTAGCTGCAGTTGGAAAACCATTTATATTCTTTACACAAAGCAGGATATGACTCTATTAAATGGAGACCAAAAATAATTGAGGTTTTTTTGCATGGCAGTAGTGGCCAGGTCATTTTTGTGTACATTCAGACAACTTACAGCAGCACATCTCCTATATATTTGTATGGGACATTAAAAACCTGTTTATGCTCCCAGGGGATCTCAGGGCAGGGTACTTCTACTGCGATCTTCGCTGGAATTTTGGGCTGGAGCTTAGAATTTGTTACTAAAGGCAATGCAAGATACGTGGTTATTCTGCTTGGCTCCCCATTTTCTGGCTGTGGGATCTCTCTAGTTAGTTTTTTTGCTGGTTTGTTAGATTATGCCCTCTTTTGCAGGAGGTAAAGGGTAGTGTATTGTAAAAGGACGTAAGCATATCAGAAGCAGGTGTATTGTAAATATGTGTCTTTGAAATCCCCATTTCTCTCGGTCTTATCTGCACACACATATATCACTGAAGATTTCTATCAATACATCCCAAGGGATTCTAAACCTGGCAAAGGAAAAGGTAGGAGAAAAGAAGTGAGTGATGACATAATTGGGCCAGCGAAGAAGCTGTAAAATTCCATTTAGCGTGCGTTTGAAAAAACATCTGACCTATGTAATACCTTGTATAGATTAACTCCCAGCTCTCCTTAAACCTGTGTATAACTGTGTTTAAGGCCGTGCCAGTATCTTTAAGTCTGTTCAGTTTTTAGAACACCATTTGCAGCTCTTTCTATGCCTGTTATCAGGGCATGGCCTTTTAAATATAGACAGTGTGGAGTGTGTCTGCTTTGAGAACCATAACCTTTATTTTCCCAGTATGAATGACTTGTGTTGCAAGTCATAGTGAAGATTAGATATTAAAAATGAGCTGCTTGGCAGAATGCCATATGGAAAATTAATTTGCAAATTTTAATAAATAAGGAGAGGATACAAATAATACTCTCTCTACTTTCTGTATTAAAAAAAACCAAAACCAATCAAACTGCTGAACAAAAAGCCCCAAACGGCAACAAAATCACCAAATACCCATAGTTGTTCTGACTAGTCGTTCTTAAGCCTGTTGGGTATGCCACAGATGCTTGTGTGTCAGTAGATTCATCATCTCTTAATTTTTTGGTCTACAAAAATGCAGGCTATTTTTTTGGTTGTTAAATACTTTTTTGTTCTCTTCTCCTTAGCTTGAGCCATGGTATGGACTCGGTGCATAGTTCTTATATAGTTTCTTGGATTTGGAGTGGTTACCTTGATTTATTTACTGTAGTTATTCAATCTTGCTATAATTTTAGACATGGTCTTTTGAGTTTAGAATTTCATCTTTAGAACTGTAGGGCAGGATAGCTTTTATTTTCACATTTTTATTGTTGAGCATGGAAGAATGCATGTTGATATCACAGTGAATCTTTTTGTGTATTTATACTTTGTATTGAAAAATCAGTTTTATATCTTCGTAGGCAATGTTTTGCTGTACATGCTTGTAGCAAGATTTTGTATGGACTTACATTATTTTTTAGTTACCTGTAAAGTGAAGACTTTAAAAGTTAATGTTTTTTATAGTGTTTATAAAGGCTGCTATAAGTGAATTTAAAAATAACTTAATCTGAAATGTTGTTTGTCATTACTCAAAAGCAGATTTTGTGAATGAAGGATAAGAGAACTAATAACTACCTCCCTGTCCTTGACAACATTTCCTGTAGAATTGTTTGCATTCTTTAGGCTGCTGCAAGTTGTGTTCACCTGTTTGTGCATATCATCCAATGAAAGCTGAAGAGTAAGGAGGAAAAGATGATGGTAAACACAAAACAGGAATAGAGATTTAAAATATTTGTTATTATCTGACAAGCTCATTATTTTTTAGGAGAAATTTTTAATAAAAAAGATCCCTTTAGAATTTTTTTTTTTGTGTAGGTTGTGTGTTTTGACTTGTTACTAAGTTTGTAGAGGGGCTGGAAGGTTAAAGCTGAGCATGAGAATCAAAAGACTGGTGAGTGGCCTTTGTGAGATCTCTAGCAGTAGTAACTAGTACTAGATTGTAAAGTGAAGTACAGTCAGGAAGCTGGATTAATGTTCATGTATGCAGCTGTGTTGTGGAAGGATTGACCAGGTACAAGTGAGATTTTTACAGATGAAATTCAATACTCTTTGAAGATTTTAGTAAGTAGTAGAGAATGCAGTAAGGTAGAACTGGAAGCTTACATTATGTTTTTGGTGCAGTAACTATTTTGCATGCTTATTTTGAAAGTGACTTTGGAGTTTATATGGGCTTTTTTGTTTGCTGGAAGTTTTGCTGCTCTGTATTTGGTGAGAAAGGGAATAGTTACTTTGCAACAATGGATATCTGGTGGATTAGCATAGATTTGTAGTGATTTTTTTTATTTATTTTTTTTTTTCTAGTTGCATCTTAGGGGCACTGGTGTTATTTTTTGTCTTGCAGTTTTTAAACTTGCTTAATAGTCTTGCCACCATTTTGAAAACCATGATTTGAATTCTAGGAGATGAATTGTTAAAAAATCTGTTCTCATCTTCAACTGAGCTTTATCTGGAACTTGAAAAAATTATTAGCCTCACTAATGGCAAGTAGATAGAGTAGAAAGAACTTTGGTGGAGAAAATGTGCTTGCTGTTGTGTCACGCTGACAAGTTCAGTTTCTCACTGTCTGATGGACTAAAAGACCTGTTGTTAGTGGAATTGACTTTGTTAGTTCTGCTCTAAGTAAAGAACAATGAGGAATTTAGGGTCTGCACCTTGTATGTCTGCTGATCCAGCTGTAGGTAGCAATACCTTTTTTGATGGAGCTTTTCCTGGCGTCTTTTATAGATGCATTTTCTGCATGCCATGATACACTTTGAACTAAGGGTTGCTGCAGTGCTTGGTATTGCATTGTCTTTCAAGACAGGAAGAGCCAACAGATCCCAGGGAGTTGTAAAAGCAGTAATTTAACACTTAAGGCAGATACTGAGAAATTAATCTCTTCAACTGATTTCTCAAAATCATTACTTAGCACTGCAGTTTTGGTTGCTCTTTGGAGGAGTGCATAAATACAAAACCATCTATGTATGTGTATTTGAAAATGAGCAAACAAGGTTTTGAAGTATTTAAGGTTGAAAAACAATCTTTGTTACTGTCTCAGGATTTGCATTCTTTACAGGCTAATCTGAAAATTATAATTAAACCCAGTGACAAATGGATTGGTAGTGAAGTGTTTCAGCCTTTTTAAGTTACTGTGATTTAGATAATGGGGAACAGAATAATGACTCTATCAGTCAGTGGTAAGCTTGCAAAATTAGCAGAGTGGGAGGGGAAAATAATTAAAAAGCAAACACGACCATCCCCTCCAAAAAACCCTAAACAAACAACTCCAGCCTAGCCTAGCAACCCCAGTATGTTAATGTATCTTGCTTAGATACATAAAAAAGTGTGTGGTTAGCATACCTATGCTACAAAAAGACCCCCTATAACCTGTTCATTTTACAGATGGTAATAAAGTAAGTAAGCCTTTTCAGACCTGTCTCTTAGCAGCTTAGGAAGGACATCAACTTGTGAACAGTTGGCTAGTATGATCTTCTAAACAAAAAACTGCACACACCTGAATATCAGTGCAATTATAGCAAGTGTATTCTTGGTATGACCTTTCTGATCTGGGTTTGCAGTGTGATGTAGGTGAAACATAAAAATGACTAGAAAAGAATAGTGTGTCTTTGTTCTCATTGATTTAATGCACTGGTTCTTTTTCTATTCTTTTGATTAATTTATGAGACTAAAATGTACTGTGAATAATACGTATTATACTTTAACAAATGACTGAAAACTTCTCAAAGTGGGCCTATAGCTTTTATTTACTGCATTTATGCCACCAAAAGCAGTGCTATTAAGGCCAGCTGAGGGTAAGATTATTCAGGAAATTATTTCATGGTAATGATCACTGTAAATAAGAAACTAGTTTATTCTCAGCATGGTTATACAGGAAACCATAGCCTAAAGCTAAGATGGAAAGAGTTCCTGAGTGACTGGAGATACAGCACTTTATTTATTTTAGCCTGTTCTAAAGCATTCAGACTTAGGAATTGCATGATGGAAGTGCAGCATAATTATGGTATCAAATTGGAGCACCTGATCATCCTTCTGGCTTTAATGTCTGGGAACACTTTAACTCTTTGTCTGCCTTTGGAATTTGCTAACAAAGACAGTAATTGTGCTAAAGTCAGTGGTGTAGAAATCCTTATCAGCTCATTTTGTGCAAGCCTCCAAACACCTATTGTGCATTGTCAGCGTTGGAATCAGGATTTGGTTTGTGGTTGCAGTTATATGTAGAAGTCTCCATCTTCCACTGCAGCTGAATTGACTTTCCCGAGAGAGATATTCAGAGGTTATAAATGGCAGGCAGGGATTGTAATGATGCCATACATGCAAGTGGTAGAGCCTGTGGTAGCTTAGGTGTTCTGTCGTTGATGGTTACCTTATGGACTAAGTGACTTGCTGGTACCTACTAAATGAGGACTTCTGATTTTGGTGCTGTGCAGAGATGAAGAATGATATGTTCAAACTCATCCTTATTATAATGAGAACTTGTACAATTTTCTGCAATTTTTTTATACTTGTAAAAGTAAGATCTGTAACGTGTTTTGGTTAAACAGAAAAGTCACAGTAAAATTTTTCACTGTTTTCTTTGAGCAAACAATTACTTTCATTATGTTTCCTTTAAATCATTTTGGCATTACTGTGTACCAGAAATTACTCCTGAGTTTTTTTCTACTCTTCTCCACTGGGTTTTGTTAGATGTTTGTCCCTCATGTTTAATGGTTTATTAGCTATTTTGAGGTGTTGGTGAGGTTTCCTATACTGATGACCTTTGACAATCAAGATGTAAATTTAAGAATCATAGGCATTCAGGCTTGAAGTTCTTGTCCCAGTTTTTGCTTCTTCTTGCAGTGCAGGGTTAGTAATGGTCGAGAAAAGTAAAAGTAACTTTTCTTTGTTCAGCTGAGAATGGCTACCAAAGCAAACTACTCTTTATAATTAGCCTTCCTTGCTGGGGCTTGTAGGTATTGTATGGACTGAAATGGTATAAAATTTTGAAAATACACTAGAAGAACAGAGTAAGAAGTAAAGTAGTTGGGGGGTTTTATTTATCATTATGGCTTGGAAATTTAACACAGTTCTGGAGCTTACTTTAGTCGTCAAAGAGCAACAAATGCACCTACCACTGATGCTATTTTTTTTTCCTCAAGGAAATTCTCAGAAAATGGCTTTGTAGTTGTTTTAATTAAATTTCAGGGGTTATCTTGTTCATCTGTTTACATGATTTTGAGTGTGGCGGAGAAGTACCATTTTATAAATTGCTAAAACAGGCAGCAGAGGATCTTCTCTAAGTTTAGACTTTGAAAACTTGCTACTAGGTGAATGAGACCCCAGTCTATTAAAAAATACAGGCTTTATTTCTAGTGAGATGTAGATTTGATAGCAAATGGAAGTTGGTTGTAGAGTGTTTTATAATTTTCTGCTTAAGTTTGTTAAATTACTTGGCCAGGCGTATTGTTTGAGCTTCTGTGTGATTTAAGTATTTTTCCAGCTTTCTTGTTTGTATGTCGTTTGTATGTCTTGTCTTCTTTCCTTTTATTGGTCTTGTTTTGTTTTTGGTTTTTTGTGTGTGTTTGGTTGTTCTAATTAGCATGGATATCAGCAGGAAGTTTTCAGGACTCTGGTTTCTTGGTGTGTTACTGAGTGTTGAACTTTTCCAGCAGCTGTTTAAGCAACACTGTCAAAGTTCTGTGCTAAGCACTAGGGATAGTACTGAAAGCTGCTGAAAATGTGGATACACATTCAACAATAGTCTTAGCATCTTAATGCATTTAATAATAGGGTTCTTTTTTACTACAGTACTGTAGTGTAGCTCTTAATGATGAGTTACACAGGTAACATAATTTCAGCATGCAGTGCTATTACTGTGTGGCTGTTCCTTTATTCTCAATGTTACATTTGGTTCATTCCCCCCATAAGATCACAAGGTGTGGATCAGATGTTGTTAGTCTTTTATTTGTAATCCATTGTCTTGTGGGTCGTAGCTATTGATAATTGAGTGTTAATTGTCTTTGGTAGTTACGTATCTAGTCAGTAGTCCTTTTAGTTGCATAAAGTGTTAGGTTCTGAATTTGGTATTAGTTAAGAGTTGCTTATGCTGGTTTATAAATGGTGTTTTCCTTTAAATCCTTGTAAACAAATAGAAGTTCTAGAAATAACTGTCACTGTTTCTCCAGTAACTTTGAAGTCTGTGCAATGTAGAGGGATGAAATACCTGTCAAGATGAGAGAAAATTTAAATGCTCTTAAGCTTCCTCTGACCTTCATTTCACCCATCACAGTCATGGATAGATGACAGAGAAAGATGATGACTGAGAGTCAGTTTATATATAAGAAACTGTAGCAATCAAAAGTCAGAATGTAACCACACTAAAATTGTATTTCTATATATTTAGTCCTCTTATAGCTAGTAAGGAAGACTGTGATTAAAAATTAACCCAGTAATTCATGTATGATTGCTTTGATGTCTGTTGTGACTGCAGTTTTGAAATACTTTTCTTTTTAACGAAAAGCAAGCAAAAATTTCTCAGACAGAATCTGAATAATGAGTGACTTGTTTGGCATATATTGCCACTGAGCTGAGATAAGCAAAGGGAAAAAAAGGCTTCTGTAGTATTCCTGGAAGATTATTTTAAGCTTCATAATTTTACTGGATAGATGTGTGTTGAAATATCATAATGTGTTTTTGTACCATATGAAAGATTCCATATTTTTCTGAGGAAGTCTGTCTGTGGACTATAAACAGTGTTTTAATTTGTACTTCCAGATTGAGCCTGACAGAAGTGGAATGCTTTTCTTTCCCTTTAGGATTTCATGAGGGTTCATGCTGTAATGCCTGCCATATAGAAAGGGATGTAAGGGGAAGGAGAACTACTTAAGATGTTTCATGGTTATTGTGTGTGTGTCAACTTGTGCATGGTATTAATTGTCATTCTCCCTTAATGTCACCTTCACTCAGATTATAAGCATCTCTGAAATCTGCCAAGGAAGGTTTTTATAGTAATATTTAGTTTATATTTAGCATTATGGTTTGTTTATGTTATCGGCTTTTCAGTGAGAATCTTGACCTGGCCTTAACTTGAAATGTCTCCTGAAATCTTGATTAATTTGTTTTTGAAATCCTCTAGTCTGAAATTCTTAATGTTCCTTATCTATATGTATGCATATGGGAATATATAAAGCTTTTTAAAAATAAAATAACCTGAAACAAACCTACTGGTGAAAGAATGACCAATTGCTGCTTTTACAGTCTCATTTCTTGCAGTCCTACAAAATAAGACCAAGTAAAAATAAAATAAAAGGAACCATGAATTAATGACTATGTACTTTAAGTACTTGTTAAATAATTTACTGTAGCACCCAAATGAATTCAAGGTATAAATGTACCTCTTTAATCTGCTGAATGAGGTTATTATGTTAAGAATGGATCAGCATATTGCACTGCCAAGTGTTCTTTAGTAGGTCTAATATCCCAAATTGGGTGAAATGTCGAATTGTTCATAAATGTTCAGGGATTGGTGTAGGATGTGCATGTGCCTCCATTTTATTTTTTTTCTTTCCGAGTGTATGAGACTCCTTCCAGTTCTGTAATTGGTTGTGAAAAAGAGGAGTTTCTGAGCCTGTATTTGATTGGAGAGAGAGGAGGGAGGGTAGAAGGTGTGAAAGAAATGTTCACGATGCTTGTTTTTATTTTCTTCTTTCTTTCTGGTGGGGAAAGGGATTTTAATTTTTGAAATACTGTCAGGCATTCATTGTGTCAGTCAAGTATATGCAGTTATTGGCAGTACAGCCTCTTCCTATTTTTGGGAAAGTAGCTAAAAGGCCTTGTTGTGAAGTGGTGCTCTGCTTTGCTGGCTGCTTTATAGCAAAGAACAGAAAAGATAATGTTGAAGGATTTGGTGTCTCATGTCCATACAACTACTGAAGTGATTTTAAGGTGGTGATGCTTTAAAGCGGGCAAAATCCTAAGTAGTTTTAGTGGTTTATGGAAAAACAGAGCAGCAAAGCAGGATTAGTAATCTCTGTGTTCTTGTGCAGTTGTACCCTGTTAATAGTGACACTTATCATCTCTGGAATAGCGCTGCACTGAAAATTGAGCTGCCATTTCCTCCTGAAGGTGCAGGTCAGCCTCTTCAGGAGGTCTCACTGATGCCCTTGGGGTGCATAGATCTGTAGTGTAGTGCTGCTTAGTTTTGGAGGTGAAGAAGAAACTGAGCAGTCTTGTTAGTTCACTGAAATTTAACATGTAAATGGAAGATAGTTATTTGTATCAAGATACCTTCAGCTTCTAGAACACTCATCTGTGGAAGGGGAGAAAGAAATACTAGCATGTTATAGCAGACAGGTGTAGTTAGCTTCACCTTCTGCATTTGTCTGACCATCAGAATCCAATGTGGAATCTTTATTATGTATGTTAACTGTCCAAATTCTTGAAATATTTAGAACTGTTTTTTTTAAATTCCTGTGAAGTTATTGAATAAAAATATTTTCTCTGAAAAAGTTCTTCAAAGAATTTTGTAAAGGATATTGAAATTGTATGAAGTGATCATACATATTTTCAAATAGAGTCTTCATACTTAGATATTTAAGTATTTAAAGCATGCCATGTAATCCTTCCTCTTAATACTTTTTATCTTGGGAGATGTTTCCTCCTATTCCAGCCTCTGAAGATGATAGACTAAACCGTTCTTCATGTTTCAGAAACATGTAGATTTTATAACTATCTAAAATGTTCTAATTGTTTTTATATTGCAAGAACAACAATAAACAACCAAGAAGCACCCAAGCCCTGGGATATCTTTTTTTTTTAAATTATGAAGTTATATAATATTGTTAGCCAGAAGGTAAGTCAGATCAATATAAGGGCCATTCAATTACCTAAATCCCAGACATCCATCCTTCTAGTTTGGCTTTAAAATCCTATGATTTTGTGAATTTACAGGTACTCTTTAAAAGTGCTTTCTTAAAGTTGCTGTCAGGTTGCTCTGGATTAGGTCTATAGCCTTTGTGACTGCAGACAAATCTTCTCATGCTTTTGTTACTGTGATCGCTAGAGTCACACATAATGTATTCGTCAAATGATAATGCCATGGAGCTGTGCACAACTTGGCATAGGCAGCTTGGCTGTATGAGGTCTGTGCTCAGAACTGGTCAAGTAGAAATTTTGGTTGTCTGTAGCAGACTGTAATATATATAATGTAGAGATTCTGTAAATGATATGCTGGGAATTCTTAAAACATGCATTTTTTACTAAAAACTTCTATTTTCTTGGATACTATTCTTAAAAATTGTAATTATAATATGAAAAATCATTAAATGAAACAAATATTTTCTGTAGCATTTTATATCCTAAATTATATATTCTAACCCAAGGGATGCATTTAAAATGATGCTATTAAAATAGTTTGTTCCATTGCAGAATTGTTCAAGCATATGGGTAACCCTTTAAAAAAAAAAAAATTCTCATCTGCTGCATGTTTTTCACCACTGATTTATGTTGTCTGCTTTTGATGAAGAGGCAAGATTTCAAAACAAAGCCATTTCAGAAATCATGAGATTGCTGTAAAGATTTGCATTTTGTTTCAGAAATAAGAGTTAAAAGAAATAACTATCGTTGGTAGTTTCATCTTCCTAATGTGACCACAAGAAAAATGTACCAAAACTAATTGCTGGGAAAAGTAGGCTTTTTTCTTCATGAAAGAAGATCCAGCCATGTCTGAATACTATTTAATTATAGTGTCTGTCAGTGAATATGACTGCGAGATTGTTCTTAAGTGGTAAACGAGGGTTGTTTTTAATCTCAAACTGGTAAGAAATGGTTTGAAATACTGTGTCTGAAGAGATGTGCAATTTTTTCTGGTGAAGTAAGCGATTTTTCCTCTAAATATTGATGTGGTGGCATTTTATGAAGATGGCACAGATAGGAAACATGAAAATTAGAATTTTTTGCTTCTGGCTGTTCTGAAAATTAAAACTGGTTAGAAGGTGTGTTTGAAACATGGTAATGAACACCTGAAACACCAGTGTGGCTGTTGTTAACTTGGCAGATTGATTTTCCTGAAGGATGATCAAGTCACTTCACCTGAGTAACTGATAACAGTAATATAAAAAAGATGTTGAAGAGAAGGCTCAATAAGAGCCCTGTGAGGTGATGAACGTGGAAATCCTGGGTTGAGGTTTACCTTTTGGAGCACTTTGCTGTATGGATTCCAAACCTTTGTCTACTAGAACCTTTTGAACCTTTACCTAGAAGAAAGGCATCTAGAAATGTATGTTTGTCTGTGGAAGAGTTTATTCTCTTAACGGTTCATGGCTGGAGTCTCACTGCTATGGGGAGAAGTTGCTAGTGGAGAAGCATTTGGCCAGCTGGAGTGGATTTTGTGGAGTCTGGCTGGTGTGACTGAGTGTTGTGGGGATGCCATATGTCCTTGAAAGTGACTGTTTTAATTGATGCTTAACTGTTGAGGCCAAGACCATCCACATTTATAAGCAATAGAACCAGTTGTGTGATGTTAATTGTAGATATCCTAGGTTAGCATGTTTTACGTATGTACAAATTGCTTTTCAAGATTTTATAGTGTATTTTCTTTGCTTGGTGTGAACTGTTCGTATTTTAGCTTCATTATATTGTTCTGCTTACATGCTGAAGTAAAGGCTTCAGAACTTTGTTCTGCTTCTTTCCTGATAATGTTGGCAAAATGCAACACTTGCCGAACTAGGTTATGCTGTGTGAGCTAATGCAACCTCTTTCTAAGCCTGGAACAATTCTTAGGATTCTTTTGCTTCAGCTTTGTATCCTGTGCTTTTTTCAATTGTCCAGTTTGGTTCAGCATCTGTTGTTCTTTGCTTGAGGACTCCTGATGAATGGTAAATACTCACATTCAGGAAAGCAGGGCTTCTGTTGGTGAGTCTGAAGAGTAGAAGCAATGAAAGGCAGTAAGGAAAAATATGGTAATAGTGAATGACTAAAGTTGGTGTGCTGCTAATTCCTCAACAGATTGCAAGATGACCTCCATTTGTATTATTTTCCCTTCTTTGTATTCTCAGAAAGTCATTGTTACTGAACCAGAAGGCCTTTGTATTGTCCTTGTAGACTAGGTTTGCTTGCTCCAA
Organism: Muscicapa striata striata; assembly: GCA_030060385.1. NCBI lineage: Eukaryota > Metazoa > Chordata > Aves > Passeriformes > Muscicapidae > Muscicapa > Muscicapa striata. Next base: position 6,941,069 of record JAREIS010000016.1, on the reverse strand, counting down.
ACATTTGGTGTCTGTAGGAAGTGGAGGCGTGTAGGAAGTGGAGGAGTGTAGCCAGGTCGCTGGCTTTCCTTTTCTCTTGCGTCACTCATATATTCTCTAAGTACAATGGAGTGTCTTACCCCAGTCATTTTTGCCTTCCTGAGGATTTTTCACTCTCACCCACTATTATCCATGGTGAATTCATATGTTTGATAGTTCAAATCTCTTGCCAAAAGTGCCAGAAGGGTCATTTGGTTCTGATCTGAACAAAGCACAGAATGTCCATCTTGTAAATTAAAAAGGTACTTTAACTCGGTTCTTTGAAAACAAAAAGCTACTGTTGCTGAGGCTTGTCTTACAACATCTCAAAATTGAGTTGATGTGTTGTGTTTTTCTTAAATGAAAAATAATAATCTACAGGGATTAGAAGGAATTAAAAATGAAACCAAGTAATACCTAAACCAAGAAGTAAATCTCTAAAGCTGAATGATAGACCTACATCAGACTTCTGATTGAGACATTGACTCATAAGGGGCCTTAAAGCTATGATAGCATGCATATTCCTGTTTTTGTGCTTCAGATTATAAATGAGGACTAGCTAAAATCATGGTCTAGACTGTATGTGCCTATGTGTCCTCAAATAATTTGAGAACAAGAGACCATGGGTAAAATTGCCTTGGCTAATATTAAGAAAGATTTTGTCTGTGGAACTCATTGCCTCAAGATCCTTTGGAGACCCAGAAGGGGAAAAAAAAAATTTAGAGGTCGTCGCACCTTTAAAGTAGGGAAAAATTTAACAACTGTCCTACTCTGTCAAAGTGTAGACCAAAAATTAGGATGTTGTGTAAGTAGAAGCAAGATATTTGTGGTTTCATTAAGAAAAAACACTCACAATTCTTATTTTTTGGGAACTGTTCTTGTGCTTGAAAAATGTAATGGTCAGCACAGCAATGGCTCAAAATAGCATTTTGGGTGCTATAGCACTGGCGTTAGAGCCTCATTGGCAAACATCCAAGAGGCCTGTAAAAGAATAAAATGTCTTAAATGTTAAAGCTTCAAAAGCTTCTGTTTAAGTTTAATTTCAGTTTTCTTTTCTGTTTGTTTAAATATTCTAAAGTTTTCCAATTGTATGTCTATTTAGTTAAATACTTGAGTGAGCTGAAAATCCTGTGAAAACACACTAGATGGCAAGAATTTGCAGCACTAATTAATTTTATTGATTATAGGAGTTTGTGTAGGTAGGTAGCTCTAAAGAATTACTCAAACTGTGCAGTCAAGTGGTCACTGTGCCAGTGAGATGAAAAGAAATAATTTCCATAGCTGGATTTTTCTGTTCTCTCTGCTTGTTTAGTTTTCAAATTCTTAGTTGCATGTCAGGTTACAGTGCAGGCCTTTCTAGGTCAGTTCTTTTTTAAACATTCAGGTAGGTTTAGTGGTTATCTGATGCAATTGGGGTGTGTTTGTTCTTTTGCCGGACACTGCTGGTACCAGAGAGAGGGGTGGCCTTCACCAGCCTCCTCTGCTTTTCCCTACTTCTGGTAGTTACATCCTGCCTCGGGGTAGCAAGGATGCCTCCTGTTGTAAAACCCCCTCTTAGAGCATCTGTGCTGATGCCTAGCAGTTGCTAATGAATAAACTGGCAACTAGCAAGGATTTAATATTACCAAGTTCTCAATTTTACTGCTGTGTGAAAAAGACTTGGAGTAAAGGGTGGTGAATGCTTCCTGTGCTTCCATGTGTAATTGTATTGGGTAAATGCTGTTACCACAGTTGCTGTGAACTGTCTTCACAGTACCACCCCCCCCAAAAAAAAAAAAAAAAAAGGAGAATCAGACATTTTAGATTAATCAATTTCTTTGTGTTCATCTTTGCAACCAGGACACTAGGAGTTACTTTTTCTAAAATTAGTTACCAGGGCTCTGAGATTTGGCATAAGTGTTTAAAATATGCCTTCATCGCAGTGCTCCTTTTTCAGATGTTTTAAGTAATTAACATAGAGGAGGAATTTGACTTACTGCCACTGATAAATATTGGAGCACATTTTCCAGGACTTCATAGTTGCTGGCATACCTGATTCTCTGCAGATCAGGAAGCACGTCAGAGGTCACTAAACCCTAAAGGAGACAAGTAATCTACTTAGGCACTTGGGGTTTTTTCTGACTTTATTTATAACTTTGAGTTTGAAATACATTGAAAATGGCTTTCTTTTCATTGTGCTGTATTTTTGTTTTAATCCATCCAATAGCGAAAGAGGATGTTTGTATCTTGTCCAGTGTGTGGAAACAAGTGTTGTGCTTAGACAAGAGCTGAATGTGATTCCCCAAAGGGTGCCATTGTGGGAAGGACTTGGGTCAAAACCTGGGTTAAGACAAGGCCCAGGTACTGGATCTGCTGTTTCTCTCTGGCTAAATGTTAGTGTTGTGTGTGATCACCACTTATTCCAGATCTACTTCAGAGGCTGGAGGAGTCTGCAAAGGTTTCAGGGGTTATACCTGGTGTTTGGAGAGGATGTTTGGTTAGCTTTTAAAGTGGAGTACACTGTGGATTATATAGAAATAGTGATGTTGCAAGTTTAACAGTAAAAAGAGTAATAGATTTAGAAATGCAGGAAGCCTGTTGATCTTGTTTTAAATATAAAAAGTTTAGCCAAACTTAAGCTTTTTTGTAAAAATTAATTGCAGTTATTAAATCCATAGATAACTCTAGTATGTGTTTACTCTGTAGAAAATGTTGCTTCAAATATTGTTTGCTGCCACATGAGGGAGTGTTGGAGGAAATTGCTCTGAAAGTACAAAATTCAAAACCCAATGTAATATACTCCAAGTCTTCACATGGCATACAGCTGATGTATGAGGCCAAAGAGCAGTGGTTTTGCTTAGAGTTAGTGTCTTGGCATGAATTTCTATTCTTCATCCATTTTTTTTCTCTCTGGAACCTATTTTATATAGGTTTACTAAGGCTTTCCATAGCCTTAGTGAAGCATCTTGGTTATGAAACTAGAATATGCTAGATAAAACATATCTAAAATAGGATTGCTAAGTGTTTTATTTATACTTTAACAAATATTCAGGAGATTCTTCTTCATCATGCTGGGTAGCCATGTACATCATATTATTGAGTGATACTGTAATATGCTGTGGTTTTTTGGAACATTAAGGTGATGGATTACTTATTCAGCAGGTTTTGCATATGTTAAACTTTTCAGAAAATATGTGCAGAATTACTGAAAATGGAATAAAATACCCATAAAGGAGTAATGACTAAAATTCTTATTGTATTAGTCCTTCCCATGTGCCACATCTTGCTCATGTCTACTGGAAGAGGCACAGACATGAGCATTTTGCATTCTTGGAAGAAAAATTGCTGAAGACTGAGGAGGGTGGTGCAATTACATGTGTAAACGACTCATGTAGCTTTACTCATAAGAAAATGTACCAGATCCTTTCAAATATAGCTTTGTTGATATCACTGTAAAGTATCCTGAGAGAAAGGGGTCTGAGGAAGTTGTGACTTTATTGATCTGTGATTTTTGGACTTGTTCTGTATCGCAAAGAGACAGTAATTTGTATATGGCTGAGCAATGCATGGCCTCTGAAGAGTAGGAGGAGAAGCCTGACTGCAGAGCAAGACTGTGCTCATGAAGGTGGTTAGTACCCAACATACAGAATGAGGAGGGGTGCTGATAATCAAGACTAAAAGGAGAATATTCTTTAGAGAGAAATCTTCATGTGAGGAATGTTTATAAACACTGGTGGGTGAGAAGGGGCAGGTAGGAAGAAAAAGCCAAGACTATAAGTATATTCTCTTCTTCCAGATATTGCTCTCTGACACTATGTGCTGTTTTAGCCCATTATTTTAAGCTGCTGTACTGAGTATGTTTAGGTATATGTAATTAGAATGGCTAGCATATTTGGGAAACATTTTCCATATTGTATTGACTAGAGCATTGTGCTGAACTTACGAGTGTTAATCTTGCCTTTTTGTCTTCCGTGTTTATGGTACTGTATGATGTTTAAGATGTGCATGTAAGAAATGTCTGTGTATGTGCTGCTTCCTGGATGTAATAGGATATGCTTGTGATGAACAGCTCAACAGTGTAAGAGACTAAACTGCTCTGAACTAGCCATGTAATTCTGTAGAACAGTGGCTGTTGGGTTGGATAAGTTTATAAAACTAATTAGTCTAATAACTTAGTGCCAGAAATTTTAATAGGTGCCTTTTGCAAAACCTTCTGTTATGCAATCAGTTTGGATTTCAGCATAAGTGTTTGAAATATGCAGTATTGGTTAATAGGCTTTGGAGATTGATGGAATTTTATTTCTGCTGGGTGAGGACTTTAAGCTAAGATGTTCCTGATACTCTTCCTTTTATTTACTTAGAACCAAGAATTGTATTGACTTTGTTTTGCCTTCGAAGAGAATTGTCACCATTATTTGTGCTTTGGAAACATTATTGCTCTTGTAATTAGGGGTTTGAGACTAATGGCAGAAAATGATGAAAGGGATTGCTGAGTTTCTAGTATTGCCAAGTTTAGATAGTTAGGTTTGGTTAATTGATGTGGATTAAATGGTTTTAAAAACTGTATACCAAGATGGTACTGAAGTTTTTTAGTTAAAAAAAAAAAAAAAAAAAAGAATCATGTAAATAAGTAAGGATTAACATAAAACTCAGAGGAAAAAATAAGCCAGAACAACTCAGTGCATAATTTGTTATGTAAATTGCTTTGAAATTGGTGACCCCTGATGTCATTGCCCTTAAAAAATGCAAAAAGGAATAGAAAAGCTTGCATGCTATGTAGATCTCAAATGTAAAGCTTGCTATTAATTGTCTTACATGAAAAAATGTTAACTGCTAAAATCCAGAAGCTTAAGGAGTTATCAGATAGAATAGAAGTAGAAATTCAGTAACTGTGTTTATCAATAAATGTATTATTTGTCAGACTATGACACTAAAAAGCAAATACTTTTGCATTTTTAGAAATTCATATGGAATATGTGACCAGTCGTAAGCGCTGTGGGACCTGATTCAGATATTTGTGTAATGTTGATTTTCTGTTCTGGTTTGGATGATCTCCCATGTAATTTAAGGTTTTTAGATGTTCCACAAATGAACCTTATCTTGCATTCCAGCATCAAAACAAACTGTTAAATCATTTCATTTGTACTAATAGGTTTTTTTCCTTTCAAGGTTAATGTAATCAGTTCAAATAATTAGCTATGTAATAGAAAGCATACTTAGTAATTAATAAAATCTCATGCAACCTGAGGTTTAATGTGTGAAAGTCCAGCTGAAGGAAGATGAACAAATACTTTCCTTAACTTTTTAATTGGTACTTAATAATTCTTGCAGTCCTAGATAGATTTAGGAAAAGCATTCTTAAGATATTTGTATGTAATTAGTTATTTCTGTGCTGTATCTAGGCAGCATGAATTTCAAAGCCTTTGACAAATGCCTATTATTTCTAGATATTTGGAGCCCATTTTTCCCTGGAGGAAGAGTGATGTATCCGGGGAAGAATTTTCTATTAGAGTTTACTCATAGCTGTCTAAAAATTCATTGAGATTTTGTATTAAAACTGCTTATCAATGATTTGGGTTTTTTTTTGTCAGGATGGCTCTCTAAGGAGCATTAGCAAAACAGAGGGAAATGTGAATTGCCGTGGTTTTGACACAGAGTTGATTACATTAGTTCTTTGAACTTCATCTATCTCTTGTAACAATGAAATTCAAAAATAGGAATCTAGATACATTCCTTGAAGACTTTGATTTCTCATAACTTTGAAATTTAAGTAGTTTTTGAAGCTATTTATCTATTAAATGTTATTAATGTAACTTCAGTTGAAAACATGTATGTACTTCAAGAGATTTCATTGAAGTCACTGGGATTGTGCATGTTGTTATATCTCTCCTAGTGTGTTTGCAGTATAGCATGTTCTTTAACATGGCCATTAGTTTATGAAAACTAGAAGAGATGCTTTAGCTTAAAAAAAGTCTTTGATGTTTAAAACCTTATTTTGTAATACATAATAGAGAAGTGTAATATGGAATGCCCATGACAATTTCACTCTTTGGTCCAGTTTATATAAATTGCTGTCTTTAGTGGGTCCCAGGTAACTGTCAGTGTTTACTTGATAACTAGTGAGGAGCAATTTTGTCTCCTTAATTCTTCTTACTGATTTAATGTAACAACACTTAAATGCCACAATAACAAACCAACTCAACCAACCAAAAAAATCCCTCATGCTAATATTCATGTTTCCAAAGTGGTTATGTTACTTGCTTTCTTCCTCTTTTGGTTTATTTTGCAGTCTTGCCATGTACTGTCTTCCAACCCATGTATGTCCCAAAGCATCCTGATGAAAATCTCTTGAAGTCAATCAAAGCAATGTCCCTGAACATTACTTGCTGTCTTTGTGCTTTTTGGAACTTGCACTTTGAAGCTTCTGTGTCTGTTGACACTTTGTTTTTTTTTCATGTCTTTTGGTGTTTCCTAGGTCTTGCAGATAGATAGAAGAAAATTCACACATTTCCTGAAGCTGTCTCTTTGCTCTTCAGTTTCAAAACAAGTGGTTATAAATAAAAAATACAGTTATTGACTGTATCAGTTGTAAAAGAATTTAACATCTTCAGTAGATGTTTTACACTCTTGAAATTAAAACTTTAGGATGGCAAGCTGTTTATGTGATACCCTAATTCTGCTGTATATAAGTCATTAGTAAAAAATCAATTATAGACAGTTCCTGACAGTGCAGGCATGGTATATGGCCTGGAAGAAATTGTTGACAAATAAAGAGAGGCTTCCCCTAAATTGGGAAATATCAAATTGTGACACATGTGTAAACAAGAAAGTTTACTGATTTAATAATCAGGTGTCAAAATGATATGTTAAATATAGTTACCTCGTGGGCTGATGGCACATTGTGCATCACTGAATGCTTGATAGTTCCTGTGAAGAAAAAGCCTGTTTTCCCAAAAAGCAGTACACAGGACTCTAAAATAAAGCTTCTCTTTCTTATAAGGAAGTACCATTGTTACTCACTCTTAAAAATGGGCAGAAAGAGAGAAATGTGGTCTGTTTGTTGCTAGCCCCATTTCTTTCTGCATCTCAAAATTTGGCACACTGGGACATCTTGCACTGTATTCTTCTTTTGTAGCTTCTTACTTTTCTCTGCTAGCTGACCCTGCCGTGAGCAGTGGCATTTGGACTAGGTGGTCTCCAGAGATCCCTTCCAGCTGTTTGGTGATCCTGTGAGAAATTCTGAACACTTCCATAATTTTTTATTTTAAACTCTATTACTTATAAAGCAAGGAGGTAAAATACTTGTTTGGTGATTCTATTTTTATTTTTAAGAAATGAGCATAGAAATTGGAACCAATGATTGTAAAACCAGAACTGAAGGTGGTACTTCACTAAAACAGATAATGTTCTTCTTCACAGAACTGAAACCAGAAACCTGAAGTGTCTGAGGTTAGTTGTATGGATGGCAAATTTTATTAATCCCCTTAAGCTTGAGTGATGATTGGTTCTCTAGAACACCTTTAACTTTCTCCTGACACACAGCTGTATTTTTAGATTTTTTTCCCGAAGAACATTTTTCATGAAACTTCATATAGATACTGCTGTAAATTCCAGTGGCTGCCTTGTTTCAAACAGATAACTTTCTTCCTAAGGTCCCTTTACCTTTCTCTGCAGTCTGTATCTTTGCTTTTCTCCCTGACATGTTTTGTTTTATTTAAAGATGGGATGTTTGGGAAAGATGAAAGAGAAGACAATGTGGTCACTGCAGTATTTTGTCTCTCTTAAGCCCATGGTTGTGACACTGTTCATTATCTGTATTTAGTTTATTCTAAAACATTATACAATTGTAAGTTTAACTTAAAAGTAGTGAGTTTTAGAAAGTGATAGAATTTGTATTTTATATAACACAAATCATAAAAATATTTGCCATCAGTATGTAAAAATGTGTTATGATGGTGAACATGCATTTTTAATGAATTTAATTTACTACACTGGAGTTTGAGAGAGAACATCTAGCTTTCTTTAAAGTTTCTGGAAGGACCATGAAATAACTTACTGTTCTTTCTGCAATTTATAGCTAGTGCTGCCTGGCTCCTATGATCTTGGAATCTACAGTGCTATTGGCAAAGATGCTATGAGCTCAAACTTCTGGGGCTGAAGGATTTTAAATTTTGTTGTGCATATTTTTGGGGAGATACCTAAGGAATGAGAGTCTTGATTTTGTTCCCTTGTCTGAATTCCTTTCACTGTGTTTGTTAAAGGGAACAGAAAGAAGTAAAGGATTGTAAAGTTTGACAGAGTATGGCAGAGATATTGCTACTGTCTGTCAGCAGTTCTACTTTTTGTGGTACACTGTTAACCCATTGCTTTGGGCAGCAGCCTACAAGCTTCTGGACAGCTCACAAACTGTGCTTCGGGTCCAATACTCCTTCCAGAGGAAGCAGCAGCTGGATAGGCAGGATTGTCACAAAGAGATGTCCACTGTACTTTTTGTAGGCATCTCTGACTCTCAAGGGCTCACTAGGCCTCATGAGGTACTTCAGGCTTACTGTTTCTGGATATTCTAGAACTGGAAAGTTTCTGTTCATCACTTTCTCATTTTGTGTCTTCTGATCTGGTAGAGAATGTGCTATAAATGCATGATGGGAGTGAAAATAGCATGTTCAGACTACCGTTAAACCAGTAATTCAGAACTTGTTAGGTCTTCGTGTGGGTTTGCTTTGGCCTGAGAGCAGACCAGAGTGAGTGTATTGGAGCCAAGGAAATGGAATATGCTTTTGAACCATTGTTCAGGTTTATTACAACTATTCTTTTTCTCGTTTGCTGGATTGGTCAGTGGCTTTGGTAGATAACTTGAGGGAAAACAAAGATGGAGGAATTGGCAACTACATGTCTCCCTTCAAGCACTGTCATGAGCCTGTTGATTACCTTTTCATGAACTTCTGTAGAACTTTGAAAAGCTTGGATGTTGAGAATTAAAAGAAACAGGAGAGGGAGGTATCTGGAAATCTGTCTTCCCTCTGCCAGGTTCTGTGTTTTGGGGACTGATGCTTTCATCATGACAGCAGTAGCTTTACAAATGATGAACGTGTTTTGCTTTGGTGTATTTTTTATGTTTTTGTGTTATGGCTGACGAACTGCTAGTGTTGTAAATGTCATCCTGAATGTGCCTTGATGTAAAGGAAAGCAAGTCTAAGGATCAGGTCACCATGAGGAACAAACCAATGGTTCTAGCTTCCTAACTGAGTCAAATTACCTGACAAATCAGACTCTTAAAATGTTTCCCAATGAAGGCACTTGTTTAGGTACAAGCATAGAAACTGGGGAAGACTCAGCAGAACTGGCTAAAGGATTCTGTTGCCTTTCTGCTACAGTCATAGATTGAGAATTCCCGAATTCTTTTCAACTAGCTTTTTAGGTGAGTGATTTTTAATGTTGAGCTTTTTCTGAGAGGGTATAGCACTGCCTTTCATAAATGTTTCATAAGTGTGGTTTTGCTTCTTTGGAAATATTTTGAACTTTGGTTTATGTTAGGTGAAACAAAAATAAGTCATGCGTAGTTCTGTCATACTTTTGACTTAACTATTGAGTTCCTTTTTTCTTTTTTTTACAGATTTGTTTTTCTAATAAAACTGCTTGAGTTATAGTTGAGTCTCAATTTCATGCTGTCTTTTAGATGATACTTATTCTAGCACATAGTAGTCTCACTTAATATTTTTCTAAAATGCACTTGTACTGGTGGTCTCAAAAGAAGAATGCTTCTGAAACTGGGAAAAGGATTCTTCACTCAAAACCATTTGCAGTTGGAGAAGATGTTCAAAACATTTGTTTCTGCTTTGGTTAGTGGAGGAAGAGATTTCTAAAATGTTTGGTACATAAAAACTTAGAACTTAATGTTCTTCTCTCCCAATATGAGCAATTAAAACAAGTGTGGGAAAGAACACTTATATCTATTGCAAAATATTCTTGACAGGGCCTAATTTCTTCAGATACTTGATTGCCAGCTCTGGTAAGTGCTACTGTGTTCATTGATCATCCAAAAAAAGTGCATGTAGAAATTCAGAATTAAAAATACACTGAAATTGTGAGCTTTAAATTGGACTGATCAGGCTCTTTGAAATACAACACAAATGGACATGTACTGGTTGGAAATTTTAAAAGACTGAAGGCTGTCTTCCTGAGAATCCCCCTGCTTTGCATGTTTATACCTTGTTGCAGTCTGATTTTTTTATGTGTCCACTGTAAATTCTTAGGCCTTTTTTATTTGTTTTGTTGTGTGCCTCTGTTAGAAAAGTTTTGGTTGCAGGGTACCTGGGATGCTTTTAAAATTTTTTTGCACGGTGATGCCAGATGTTTTTATACTAGCCTTCATTCAGCCTAAAGTAGTAATGTGGAAGTAATAACAAGAAATGCTTTGCTGGCTTTGTGTTACTTAGAAGGATAGATTTGAATATTAGCTCTCTTGTCAAGCATAGCAGTTGCTTCTATTAATTAATATTCTCACTGGTAGATACTGTTGTATCATACTAGAATGGTTCTTAAAAATTTGGCAAATAAGATGGCGCTGAGCAACTTGCTGAGTTTTTAAACAGTGTTTAAAAGCAAAATAAAAACCATATAGACTTGCATCAGATCATGAAAGAAGCTGAATTGTACTTAAAAATAGCGTGGCTGATGCAATAGTCAGGCAAACATTGAAGCGTAAGTGTTATACCCATAACACTGACTCTAGTCCTGCCAATGGCTTCATAAATGAATAAAGTTAATGCTTCAAGAGCGTTGAATTCAGTGCAGTCCAATCCAGTTGGTGATTCTGCTACTGGGTTAGTGTAGGATGTAGCAACCAGCCTTGAAAGATTTTATTTTCAAGTATGTTTTCCCCCCTGGGTATTTTTGTTTAGTATTTGAGAAACAAACAAAAAGATCCGTGAGTACTGAAGTTAAAAAAAAAAAAAAAAGGTGTGTGCATGACTTTTGGGGCTTTCTGTCAAAAGTCTCATTGACTGTGGCACTGCAGTTACGCTTTTTCTTTTGGTGTGCTGCTCTTCCCTTTGCCCCCAGTATTTCAGTTCTTCTTGTCTCTTTCCTGTGTTCCCCATTGTAGTTTCCTTTTTGTTTTCTGTATTTTGCCTTGCTGACTGTCTGAAGAGAAACCCTGGCTGGGCTGCTGCTGCTCTCTCCTTGGGATGTACTACCTGGATAGCTGGTGGTTGTCCATCAGAATGAGTAATGTTGGAGGTGCCTCTTGATGTTCCTCACCTTGTACTTGTGGAGGCAAAAATAGGGCTATACTCATCTACTCCCTTGGTCCATTCTTCTGTTCTTTGAGGTGAGACACTGGATATAAAATTAACAGTGGCTTCAAAAGTGGTTTGGTGGGGACTTGCTTTCTTTTGTTATTTTGGGTTTGTTTTGCTTTTGAAGGCGCAGTCAGAATTGTGATTGAACTGTGTGTAGTAGGCAGTAATCTTGTTGAGTATGAGTGGTTTATGACTGCAAACTATTAAATGTAATAACCAGAAATTTGGAGGTCCATGGAGTTACAAATTGTGTGTGTAAACTAAATAAATTTTTATTGACTGTGTCACCTTCTGAACAAAATTAATGATTCTATCAAACATGGAGATGAGTTAGTTGTTACACTAGCTATGATACCCCATTTCCTATGACTTGTATGTTTCTGTGTTTAATGCTAGCTCCAATTCTGAAACAGATTGTTAGGCTTTTTTGAATTTGGCTTCCTCCTAGTAACTCTGGTTCCACCCTTTTGTGTACTTTGTCTGGGCCATGGGAAGAGGGATTACCAACGTCCTTATCCACAGTATCATGTTTTTATATCAGACTAACTTTGAATTCACTACATATTCATGCTGCAAATGAATGTGTAGTGGTAGTTTGAATCTGTCTTATGATAATTGGAGAATAGGGTAATCAGATGGTATTGGCTTTTCTGATTGCAAGCTGCTGCATAGGCATAATTTTTACATTGTTATTTAGGACACTGCTCAGAATAACCGTTTGCTCAGATATAAGTGATGAAGAAGAGGAAAGGATTTGTTAATGCATACTGGTGAATTGAGCGGGGGAAAGAAGAGATGGATTGGTAGTGTGTAAGAAGGATGTTGATGTTTACATTTTATCTCTTAACTTTCCCTTTAAAATACTTATGCTTTGTCAAGAATGTCTTTTACCACTAAGTTGCAATTAGGTTCATAGAACTGTAGAATGGCTTCTGTTGCAAGGGACCTTAGAGGTAACATAGTTCCAATGCCTATCATATATTTGCATACATTTTTTTTTTCGTCTGTACTCAGTATTGTTTTGCTGTAGTTACAGAACTCTAGATACAGTGGAGTTCAAAAATCTGTGCTATCCAGTTAATGATTCATTTCCTTAAAGGCCAAGGTTATCATGGTGAAATTATTAGCTCTTTGAGAGCAGTCTGCCACATGTTCCTGACAAGTGATCAAGTGATTTCTCAGGAGTTGTGGAATTATACCCTTCCCCATGTCCTCCACTGCCCCAGTGCTCTATGTCCCAGCTTTGGAGATGGGAAGCATCTTCCAAGTAAATTTTAAATGCAGAATATATTTTATTGCACATTATTGGAATGAACTGTAGTAAGTATGAAAGCAAATTTTTACTTGATTGTGGTTGTGAGTGACTCAGTATACTAGTACTTCTTGGTTTTCTGTGGCACCCCTTTTTTCTGTCTGTGTTTTATATGTACAAGAGAGAAAATAATGCAAATATTGAGTTATGATGATATGATGCATTGCTGGAAAATCAGACTTTTAGCATAAGTTGAATATGCCATATTTCTGAAACCTGTGTTCAGTTCATCTGGGGAAAAAAGTTTAATGCTGTATTGCAGTGCGACATTTGTGAGCTTGCCTGAATACATCCTGTAGCTTCAAAGTTGTGCAGTTGCCTATGCAAGTTCTGTTAGAATGCTTATTTTTGAGTAGCATAAATAATTCTTCTGTCAGGTTTGATGCTGAGATATTTATATATGTATACATGCTTTATTTTTTAAAAATAAAATGAAATAAATTGACTGGTAAAGAGAGATTCTCTGACTTGGAAAAAGGCTATTTAAAGATGGGCCAGCTAGACTGTTACAGTAAGTTGCATCTTGAAGTATGAAGTTGGCAGTTGTGTTCCTGTTGGGATAAAGTCTACAGTAAAAACAGTTAAATCAAAGAATAGAGATTCCTTGATGTTCACATGTAAAATGTGTGAAGTAATATAATGCTTGGCCATTAACGGAGAAAGAGAAAAAAACAGTTATGCAGTATTAAACTCTGTTCTAGTTCCAAGGTTTTCAGTTATGCAGGTAATAAACTATGAATTAAGAACAATTTGAAATTTGAAGAGATAGCTGTTAGGAAGAATAACTCAGTTTGAGAAATACAGACTTATTCTCAGTTGCATTTTGTAGAATGTAATGCTTAACTGCATCCTCTAGAGAAGACTTTCAAATACATGCCAACAGTTAGGGTCTTTCACTTTCTTAGGGATCTCTGCAGTTTTCTTAATGTTGGCTGTGCCAAGCTTTGTCACATACAATATCTTCCCTCTTGGTACATATTGGTACACTAGAAGATGGAGTTTGACTTAATTTTAGAATATGTAGAAGTAAAAGCAGCATGGAATGCTTGGGAGGTTTTTTTAGGTGACTAAAAAGCTACTGAGTAGAAAGTACTATGTTTTGCATGTAGTATATACAGCTAAAACCTGGTAACTTTAAATGCAGATTGGTTTTCAGTCCTGCTGCAAACCTATCTTAGAATCTTGCCTTAAAAAGGAAATGAAAGGAAAGGAGACATGTTGGACTTCCATGGAATTGTTCATAGGATCTGCCTAATCTTATATTTAAGAAAATACTGCCTAATTCTAACAACTCTTTCTGAGGAAACACTGACCTTTACATATATTTGGTAAAGAAATCAGAGATCAGGCAACTAATTTCATGCTAAGAGAGTCATGTCAAGAATATCTCTGTTGTATGTTATTGTCAGACTTGCTTCAAAATGAACTGTGCTTGTTGTAGGTATACAGAAATGTTAGGTAATGATTCAAAAAGTAATGTTGTTTTCAAGAGGGTTCATAAGTTTTCCAACCATAATGATTCTGTGATAGTGTTTTGCGTGTTTGCCTGAGTGCGTGGGAAGTTTTTTTTTATCTGCCCTGGATTATGGTTATTTTTATCAATGAAATCTCGACTCAGATGAAGGGAGGAGGGTCCTGTGAGATTCAGTGTATGGTTAAACACTCTCCAGCCCAGATCAGTCAGTGGGGTAAGTTGCTATTTTGATATGGTTATTTGATACCTGTCTTTTTCCCTGTTCTGAATAATTTTTGTGAAGACAGTATGCCTAGCCTAGAAATAGATCTTAGTGGTTTTGTATGTATTCTTTTATGTATGACTTGATACTGTTTTCTTTCTTGTATACAACCTAAACCAAGTGCTAATATTTCAACAGATACAGAATGACAGTCAAACACTACACACTGGTATGCCTATGAAGAGGCACTGCCAAAGTTAATTGTGTCTAGTGCAAAAGCTTGGAGTTCTGGCTGATCAAAGCAGGTAGGTGTGAAGGTGCTTGCATGGAGAGAAGATAAGGGGACGACTCAATGCAAATAGTTTTACATTAGCAGAACAAAAATATAAATTTAAAAAGACATTTACCTCAATTGACTGAAACATTTTTATAATAAAACTTGTGATGGTCTTATTCCAAGTGATTTGGAAAAAATGACACAGTTTTAATTTAATACTGAAATGTGGGTGAATTGAGGCACTAGTCCAATAAGGAAAGTTAAGTCAGCAAATCTTCAGAAAACATTTAATTAGCTAATTAAAGACAGCATATTTTGTATGGTGATAGCAGTACAAGACAATTTAGAATGCTTTTTTCATGTACTGTTAACACATACTGGGTAAAAATATAAAAATGTAATTCCAATCTAAAATATCTGACTGCACATGAGACTTTAAATTTGTATCTTGAACCTGCGAGTCAGAGTATATTACAGAGCTATCATGGTGTGCTTGCACATCATTTGCAAGTCATGACTGAATCAGTTCATCTCCACTGTCAGCTGCTCATGTTAGACAATGATAAGCCTCTGTTGCATCACAGACCTATTATTGCTGAAGAACTAAGCTTACAATAGCATTTGACATCACTGTGTGTCTGAGCAGTAATAGTAATTAGAAAACTCAGTCTTGGGTGTAGAGTACTTACTGCTTCTGGAAATGAAGAAGGGATCAAGCCTGTTGCTCTGAGTGCATGCTAAATTTATCAACTCTAACAGTAAGGAAACCCTTTGTAGAAATCAAGATTTGTAACATAAGTCCTCAAATATGAAATACAAGTTTTGAATGCTTTCTGAAATAAAAGTTGGTGAAACTGATGACTTAAACCCAGGTAATTTGTTTAGCTTTTATTTGTCAGTGCATCCATATTGCCCTTTCCTAACATTAATCTACTAAATATTTATGCTGGAGTAAATATTGCATGAAAGGGGCATTTCTCTGCTGTGTTTGAGTTCTCCAGAGATCCCAGACACCAGAGGGAAGTCATGAAGTGTCAAAACTTGCAGAGAAAAGCCTTGAGCCTATTTTCTTCTGGAAATTCAGATAGGACCTCACTCTCCCTCCACAAAACCCACCAAAAAAACCCAGAAAACCCACCCAAACTGCTGCAAAATCAAAACATCCAGTCTGATGTGGCTGTTGGAGCAGCCAAAACAGTGAAATTACTCCTCCTAACATTCCTTGTGTGTGGTATTTTAGCTTCTGGTTCTACGCATAGCCAGTCTAGAAGACTCTGACCAGAGAAGTGTAGGAATTATGTGGAGATTGAAAGCTCAGTAGGTGAAATGATGCTTTAAAAAAAAATTGTGTAAGAAATTTGTTGCCTAATTGTATGTAAATAGAATCAAATTATTTTAAGCAAGCTGTCTATCAAGACCTACAAAGCAAAGTACAAGAACTAATATTAACTCTAGGAAACTACAGGTTTTATGTCATTTTATCAAGTAAGTTCAGGGTATACAGAAACACTGTAACCTTTATTTCTGTAGTTGGCTTTCTTAAGTAGAAAAACCCCAAATAAACAGTCATCATATGATGTCTTTAAAAAGTTTGTTTTTTTTTAATATTGGCTCATGCACTCTGCCCAGAAGCATAGAATTTCCCTAAGACTGAAAGGAGGTCTGTTTTTATGACAGAAATGTATGTTAGTGCCAATAAAGTCTGTTAATCTGATTAAAATGCGGTTTAGTTAGGCCAAAAAAGGTTTGCTCTCAACTGTACTTGGCATAAAAGCTGACAATAAATAAAAAGCATGTTAATGAAGGCATTTAAAAATATTCTTGCAATGTAAACAGTTTTAAAAAGGAAAAAAATAATTATAACATTGTTTAGCAAATATCCATTTCTTTAATTGCATAAAGTTGATGCATCTATTAGTGGGAATTGTTTTTACAAGGTAGTAATTTCTATGCCCAACCAATCACTCAGTTTTATACCTCTAGTGTTTTCCTGTTGTTGTATGTGTGCCAAAAAATATTGGCTGTGTTTCTCAAATGTGTGGGGTTGTGATAGCTATATATAATTTTGGAATTCTGTGTCATGCTGAGTTCAGAAAAGCCAGGGCATTTAGCCACTAGGAGTTAATGGAGGGTCTTTCAGGCATTGGTACCTGTGCCAGTCTTAAGTGGGTATTGTCTGATGCCTTGTCTGATAATCTAGACAATGCTATGACCTTCTGGGTTTTAGTAGGCCTTTAAAGAAGTTGAGCACAAAGCATTTTTGGAGAGAGGCCAAATGCTTTTAAAACACCTTCTGAAATTTAGGAAGTCAAAGTTTTTGCCATTCTGTTTGGTGGCATATTTATCTTTTAATGACAGGTTGCATGATAGTCTTAAAAATAACACTTTGTCCAAGGTTTATGCTGTGTTTTCTCTCCATCTTGGGACTAAATAACATTATCTGATGTAGCTATTGTAATGTTTAATGACTTTTACCCTTCTCTCCAATCAAGTCTCCTCTTCCTGTTCCCCCCAAAAAAAGTCCTAAACCAGAAAGTTTTGGAAAACTACATTTTTTTGTAGCTTGGAACTTAAACAGCTTATGTCACTGCTGTTGATACTTTAATACACATGCCGTGTTGGTGCTAGTTTTCAGGAAAAAGATGTTTTACTAAAATTTGCTGCTCTTGTAATGTTTATTTTGAGTAACAGTTCAACTGGATGCTGGTGTGTAGATCCCGTGGTGGGTTTGCAGCCTGCATGTACATCTAGAGGTGTAATGGCAGCAGGACAACAACAACTAGAAGAGCTGCGAATGCTCTGCAGGGGTAGTTAAACTTTAGATCTAAAATAATTGCATAATGCTTTAAAATTTCGTTTTGAGGGTTGAGAAGTACTTGACCTGACTGCAGATAGCTTGAATCAGGTATGGCAATTTGTCCTGTTTTCTATGTTCTTTCACTTGGATCCAGCAGTTGTTGGAGCTGCAGTATTAGAAATATGAAAAGTATTGTTGCTTATATTCTATACCATTAACTAAATATGGCGATTCAATTTTTTGCTTATTTTACAGATGGTATCCTGTACAATTTACTCACAGTTGTTTAAACTTTCAATTTCTTGGCTATTGAGCTTCTGCCTACAGCTGCAGAAAAATGGAGATCACTCCTCATGACTCATGAATTGGCTGTGGAACGTGTCCTTTAGAGACAGAAGAAAGCACTAAAGGGAGTTTTCCCCTGGTATATTTGTCAGCAGTCAGGGCACTATGGAAAGACATTGCAGAGATTCCTCTCTGCCCAAAGAAGATGAGGGTTATAGAATTCCTTACCATCTTCCATATGCTCACAAACAGGGCTACTGGTGCTTTCCTGACTTCATCTGTATCTGTAGATCACCAGTGTGTTTTTGTGTCATCATGGCCATAATTTCTTTCTGTTTCAGCCAGAAGGATCCCATCAGAGCTTGCGCTTGAGGTAATCCAACAATCTACAGTGCAGTGGCTGAGAAGAATTGTTGGATATTCAGCTGCTTAAGCTGACTTAACATCCCATCTAGGTAGTGCAAATCACTTCTAGTGATTGATGTGAGGCAACTAAAGAACTTTTCCCAAAATTCCTGTAAGAGGGATTCAGGTACTTTGGGTGATCTTTTCTAGACTTCTTTTTCATTCTTTTTGAATCTTCATAAGGGCAATGAAGTACTTATTAACATTTCTCATCTCAAAATGCAGAAAGATTTAGTTGTTTCAGCCTGAAATGCTTATCTATGTGTAGGAATCAATCAGGCTAGGATTTTTGATAAGTAGAACATAAAAATTGCCAACCTCATTTATTCTTTACTGTTCAAGACAAGTCTGCTCGAGGGAAGAATTATGTATGAAGGGATAGAAATAAGAGTTCTTCCTTGGTTGTAAAAGGAGAGATGTCATGATAGTGATGTACAAAAAATAATTTAAGAACAAGTCATTCCTAACAGCTTGTTTCAGATTGATCTTCCAGAAACTGTTCAGCTGTTTCTGTGAGAACACCAATGGACAAAATCCTCATAATGCCTTTTATCTTCCCCTTAAATTTCACTTTGAATCTTTGTGTCTTCTGCTGAAGAAGAGACATGGATCAAATAAGATGAAGTACTCTTCTCTCCTATGCTCCTGAAGCTGTGATGGGTGATGTCAGACTGTTTACTGTATTGAAGGTGATCTGGAGTTTTTTCCGTGGAGTAGGATCTTTCATGTGAAAGACTATTTCTTACAGAGGCTCTATTCAGATTGCTGTTTCAAAGGAACCTGCAATAAGCTGGGTCATGCTGCTTTGTCTGGGCTGATCTGTTCTGACACCTTCTGTTGTTTTGAATATCTTGATACCTCCTTTTGCTGGAAAAGGGTATTGACTTTAGAAGTCAGTACTGTTTGTAGGCTTCAGTGCATCACCTGAAATGAAGGCTGCAGTACTGTATATGGCATTATAGTTATGAATGATAACTAGTATTAGAGCAACTTGCAATGCCTTGAATCTCAAGAACTTTCCAAATTACCTGGTTAAAAAGAACCATCTGTTCAGTCTTTAAGAAGAAATAATGCTTTCAACTGCTATCTCCTTTTGTAATATTTTTCTTAGCCAGCAGATACAGAGCAGTAGAAAGTTGCATTGAACACATTCTGTTTATTGTATTTTATCTTCTCTCATTTTTCTTCTGTCTCCTTTACTTGAAGAGGAGAGTACAAACATCAGCCTGGAGACATATCTTGGCCAAGTGCATTTATATTTGTGTCCATCACTTATTCTTTCCGAATAAGAAGGCCTCCTTTCACAAGAGCATGCATGTGGGATGAAGAGACTGAGCCTCACTCTCTTATCTTTGAAAGTTGGCCTGAAATAATTAGACACTGTTTTGTTCAGTTAAAAGGCATAGGAACATATCTTGATCTTAAGTTGATGAAAAGTCATGAAACTACAATATAAAAGAACCCTATTTTTTGAACCACTCTTTCTATTTAGACTACTTCTTACCTTAGCTTGGGATACTGTAATCAGGAACAAAGAAGCAGAGTATCATTCTGCATGCCTGAGCAGCTGCCCTGGAAAGAGCTTGCTGATATTTCTGTTTTAATTACTTTAGAGTGTCAGGGTTTGTCCTTGATGGCCTTATCTGTCACTTGTTTAAAAAACAAAATGTTTCCTGTATGCTACTCTAACTGTAAAATTGCTGTGGTTTTAATGACAAAACCTTCCCTTCCCTCCCCCAATTTTCTTATATTATTTTGAGTACAAAGAAAGAAAGTTTTATTTGAGCGGGTGAAAGCTTGTGATTGAAGAACATGGGAGGTATCTAACCACATGAAGCTATTTTGTTTAAGTGTGTGCTCTAGAGGAGAGGATGAAGAAACACCACCAATTGCCACAGAATGAATTAAGCAAAATTCTTCAAACGTAATGAGTAATGTACCTTCTTGGTTAACTGTTGGATCGTGCTCTACTTGATGTCTTAAGAGCAGAGAAGAGCCTTTCTGGTAAAATGAAGGTGTCCTCATCACGTCCTCATCACAATGACTCCCTCACTTACAAATACCTGACACTGTTGTTGTGCAGAAGGTACTGCACTGCATGATAACCAGTAAATCTGTATGTGAGCAGCTATCCCTGTAGCTGTTGGAAGTCCAGTGACTTCTGTTTTGTTGTATGTGGGCTCCATGCTACTGATAAAATTTCACAGGAATCTTAACCAGCTTTCAGGATTTGTGAAGGAGAAAATTTCAGCTCTAACACATTATTTTTGTTTGTTTTTCATGTAATGATGACTTCTAGGGCATTTGGCTTTCAGGAATAAAAAGAGGAGTATTTTAGAAATCCAGAAACCTGATGCAGGAATTTGAGTAGGTTCTTATCTTTCACAGAAATCATAATCTGCCTAGGTTAGATCAAAGGTTGTGGCAAAAGCATTAAACTGTTGTTAGTGTTCAATCAGTCTGATTTTGGCAAATAAAGTAGAAGACTTGAGATTGGACTAAGAGCTTTACGGAGGAGTTGGGAGTGGTGTTAGGAAGTCATTGGTGAGGGAAACATTCAGGTAAGTATGACCATTTCTTCTAAAGAGATTATGGGGAGTTGTTCACTGCATTGCAATAGATGCCATTTTTAATTCACATGATAAAAAAATGAACAGAGGAGAGATTTGGATTATTTTTCCAAGAAATGAGCACTTAAATTCCCCCCTCCCCGCCACCTACATCTACTTGTAACAAGCAGAACTTTCTGGACAAAACATCTTATGACTGATCTCATCTGTTGCTAGATGTCTTAAGAGTCTTGAAAGTTCACAGTTCAACACTTTGGGGTTGGTTTTTTTTTGGCATCAGAGCATGAAAAAACTGCATGTCTAGTACTCATCTCTTGTCATCCTCCCCTATTGCAGTGACTATGTGTATGTCTCTGTGTGGCAGAAAATGAGGGAATACAGATCATTATTCAAGAAGTTACCAACTAGCACTTTTCCTTCCCCTCCAGTCTTTCTGCCTCCCTATCCTGGAAGTATGGAGTCCCTGCCTCAGCCTACGGCTTCATTCTTTTTCCAGCTGCCCACAAAAGTAAAGAACCAGTGTGAGAGTTTGAAGAAAGAATCCGCTCAGAGGACTGAGTCTCAAGCAAAAGCTCCAGGTTGCAGACTCAGAAAGAAACTTCCTTTGGGGAAGGATCTGCTTCCAGGATTTGCTCGTCTCTTTTTCCTTGGGCAAACAGTTCTTGAAGCAAACAACAGGGTTGCAGGTAGGTAGGGCCCCTTTGAACTGCCATCTGCTCAGGTGTGAAGGATAACTTAATGCTATTTCTCTATGTTTTTTTTTTTCATTGATATTGTCTTCGCTTCTCTAGGCTGAGAGAGTAAAGGAGTGTGTAAAGAAAAAGTGTTGGGGAGAGAGAGAGGAGAAAAATGTTCTGGGCACTTGGAAAGAATGCCTCAGTGTAAGCTTCCTGTCTGTGGGTCACATTTGTACTTCAGTTCTGTGAAGCACTAATGATATTCTTGGGGTGACCCTTCTCCAGACAGGAAACTTAAGAGCAGAAGCTGGTGGCTGGAGCCAAGAATAAGGCCAGTGATTGTGTATGGTCCATAGCCACACAGTTTTCACCTCCTCCCTGTCTCTTTACACTAGTGCTAGGTTTGAATGTGCAATAAGATGGAGATCATCAGATGAGTTTGAAATCTGACTTGATTCCCAGCACTGAAAAAGTTCCCCAGTCCTAAACATGTAAATACATTTTTTCCTGTTGGAGGAGCCTATGGCTGCTGGGTTTGTAAAGTCCTGTTCTTTTGTCCATGTGAAGGAAGTAGACTGGAATACTCTGATTAAGGGGATGTGCTGCTAACCCACACCATCAGCAGTCCCTCAGGCCCATAGAAAGGGAATCAGCTCAGGTAAATTCTGCCTTTCTCGCTTCATGCTGTGCAGAGCAGCAGCCTCTTCCTTGCAGACATCGGTAGCTCACAGTCAGACCTTTCTTTTTCCAGCTATGCGATTGCTGGCACGAGAAGTTTATTCTAAATTTCTTTTTGATTTTTAGCAAAAGAAAACACTTGAAAACTGGCAGTGAAATTCTAAGGAGATTTTACCAGTTCCTCTTTGGTGCTGAGTTGAAGTCATTTGGAACTATGTTACGTGCATTATTACTTTGTTGCATCTTGTGACTCTCTCTCCCTCTTCATTCCCTCCAAACTGCTTCAGGACACCTTCTAAGCTTTATACTGCGTCACAAGCCTTCAGCAGAAGATCTTATGTTGCTGGAAGATGACTGGGTTTGGATCTTGGCCTTCCCTAAGCAGGATCTCCTGGCAAAAAATGGGATTGGGAAAGACATGACTCCTTTTTCCATCACACAGAACCACCCTAGAAATGGAGGCCTAGGCAGAAAATTACTTCTAATGCGTCATTTTGTAGGAAATCTGTTTAGCCTTCTATGGTCCTTTTGTTACAGTGTCGTATAGATATCCTTTATTAAATCTAAATCTGGCATCTTCCTATCTGAAGATCAAGTCAATAAATCCAAGATTTAGAGTTTACAGGTGTAATAATGTGGTCGGGTCTTGCTGCCCCTTGCACAGGAGATGCCACATGAATCTATGAAACAGGGTTCTGCTGTGGTTCAGACTGTTACATTTGTAAAGCCTTTTCTACTTATATTAAAATTATTAGAAGCAATATTAATAATGGTTCTTGTGAAAATGGTATTTAGACTTCTACCTTGCTGGGTTTACTTGAAAACAAATTTGAGCCAAAATGTCACAATGGGCAGTATGGGAAGTACTGCATCTTTTGAGGTTTCCTGTGGCTTTGTGTCACAAAAAAATGTGTTGCAACTGCAGAGAGCTATAAAAGTGGAAATCTTAGATTTTTCCTTAAGAGTAAGAAGTTGTTTTTTAGAAAGCAGAAAGCTTTTAATTGTTTTCCCCCTAAGGGATTCTGTAGTCAAACTTAATTAAATGTCTTGCAGGATCTCAAATAAAAACCTTATGTTTGGCAGTAGTGAACAACACACACATGCCTGTGTACTTGTGTTCTTCTCACTATAGGAAATTGGTTTCTAAGAATGGGACTTACTTCAAATGTTCAGATTAGGAAAGGGGAAAGTTTTGTTCTGAAGCTGAGTGTGAGAATAGGAGGCAGGAGGGTGTACCAGCCCTCTGGCAGTAGGTAAAGAGCACTTTCGTTTTTCTCTTTTCTGCTTCTGGCAGTTGAAGTAAACTAGCCAGATGCTTGTACTTGAATCCAATTAGTTTTTTAAATCAGTTACCACAAAACATTGTTTTTAAACTAATGCCTACATCTTTTGCTAAATTCATCAGTTTATTTAAATTACTCAAAAGTCATAATAGTCACATAGCCCTGAGGCTACTGCTTCCTGGCAGTTGTGATTTCTTACTATTCTGGAATGCGTTGCAGTCCTAGTACATTCTAAAAATAATTGTTCAGATGGTGCTGCTTAAGTACATACTTATGTAGTGAGCCATTTTCACTGGACTTTCTGAAATTGGCTTTTTGTTGGATGGTTTTTTAATATC
Organism: Muscicapa striata striata; assembly: GCA_030060385.1. Taxonomy (NCBI): domain Eukaryota; kingdom Metazoa; phylum Chordata; class Aves; order Passeriformes; family Muscicapidae; genus Muscicapa; species Muscicapa striata. The sequence goes on along the minus strand of JAREIS010000016.1, from coordinate 6,917,474 downwards.
TTATTTTGCTGTGATTATCAAACTTGTTTGTCTTGCTGCTTCTGTGGTTATTAAGTAAAGTGCTGAATTTATAACCTGGTATTTTTAGAGAACTGATAGTCACATGCCTGTGTTAAACTATGCAAGCACAGTAACACTTGTAAACTTCAAAGTTTAAAAAGAAATCAGTTTAATATCTCAAATTCAATCCTATTATAATATGTGGAAATATGTATGTGATGAACTTAAAATTAAGTAGTTGTTACAGATACAGATGTGAATTGTGTACTGAACAGAAGTAATCTAGACATTAATAGCTGAAGATCTATGGGTCTCAGAAGTGAGTTCTATCTAACATTTGTGACTAGAGTTTTGTGCCAGCAGGGCTTTTAGTTGAAAATACCTATTTTTCAAATTTCTAGTCCATTTAAGGTCTGATATCCTTTGTGCCTTAGTAACTATACTTACACTTGCCTCAGCCACAGTTTTTGGTCATTTTGTTCTGTAGTAGGTAAATTTAGGACTGTCAAATACTTACAAAACAGGCACTGAGAACTGTTTATTACTGTGTCTCAGCTTCTAAAATGACTTTACTCCTCCCTGTCACAATTAGAGAACAAAACTACCAAAACAAAAGCAAAAACCAAACTAAAAAGCCTGTTGCTATTCTACAGTAAGTATTTTGATACTTGTCTATCACCATTGCATTAGCATGTTTCTGTCATGCTCTGAGTTTTACAGCTGGAATCCTGGGTTCTTGATACATCCTTAGAATAATAACTCTTGCCTTTGTGTTATTAAATAATAAAGATATCTGAAACAATTTTCTTCTCGTTTATATTGTACTTGCCATAAGTGTATGTATCGAGTGACTCTTCTGACAAACTCCAGAATGCCAGGAAACATGGAAAAACACTGTACAATTTCAGAGGTTTTTAATGCCTGGTACTAAATGAATTTCAAAAACTAGGCATATAAGATTGCTATTTTTCCTCTTTCTATTTTCTTAAAGATTTCCTTGAGCATTTGAGCTACCTAACTCACTTCGTATAATCCTTAATGTCTTGACCAGCTCCTCCTAATGGTTTCATACCAGTCAATAAAATCCTGGCTTTTGACACAGTTTTTCCTTTCCCAGAAGAGCTGTCTTGTTTAACTTGAAAGTTTTGCTTTCTTCTTTTCACCTTCTGTCCACCCTCTGTGGCTTATGCTGCAGCTCTTTCTCTGTTACAGGATGCTTTGAGGAAATACCCTGTAAAGATCAGGAAATTTGGGGGAAATTTTTGCTGATGTTGCTACTTCAGTCAGAGCTAAACTTGTAATTTCTGTGAGAGATGCTTTGTCAGTTTAGTTTCTGGAAGGGAGAGGTATCAAAAAGTGTTATTTTTGTAAACAAGAAAATTACTTTGATTTTATAAACAAGAAAGTGAGACTAAAGGGCATAGGTTCTGGGGTGTTTTTATCCCCTTGCTTTACACTGAGGAAGTGGGTAACAAAGCATGAACAATTTGCTGTGATTTTCTGAAAGCCAGACTTGTTCCATTAGCTTTAAGTGCTTTAAGTTGGATTTCATCCTTTCATGCCTGTTTGCAGGACATGAGGATTTGAGCAAGTAACATTTAAAAACTGAACATCTGAAAAAAATTTTTTTCATATCTTTTTTTAATTGAGGAAAGTCAGCTCATACCTTGGTTTATCAGACATGAAAGCATCCCTGAGTCTTGAAAGAATGAATGTGATTTAGGGGTAAATTTAGAAAAAGTGGTTTTAACTGAAAGCTGAAAAAAGGCATTTTCTGAAAGCAGTGGTGTCAAATGGTTGAACCGTTCCAGTTTTGTTTGTTGCATGGACTTTACGAAGAATTTGCAGCTGCACGGCTCCTAGGACAGGTCCGTAAGCTGATGTCAGCAACACGAGGTGAGTTGGTGGGTTGTTGCAGGAATTGCTGTGTTTTGCTATTTGAGTTGGGTTGTCAGTTTAAAGACCATATTAAGTTTGTGATTCTTTTGCTCATGACAGTGGCACTTCCCTGATCACTTGCTAATTTTTTTAAGAATATAAATTTGCTGTTCTCATGAACTATATTGTACTGATGGTTTCCTTGGTTGCTCTCATACGAATGGCATTGCTATTTCCCTGGTAGAAAGTGACGTTTCTTGTTTTTTCCATGTACTGAAGAAGTGGAGATCAGTAAAATGCATGGGTTTTACCCTGTGTTAAAGAACAGTAAGTGAAGAAATTGTATCTTGCACAAATGGGTGTCACTTTCATGGGGGCAAGATAATATTTTATTTTGAGAGAAGGTTGTAGGAGGTTGCACAGTTAAAGATGTGAACGGCTTTTGGTGTTTTTTTTTCTGGGTAGCTACTTCAGCAATTGTAACTATACCAGTATCTGACCTCCTCTTGCCAGATTCAGGTTAAGATATCACCTGTAATTCTGAAGAAAATGAATTTTGAATAAATAACAACTTATATGGTTATAAATGGATTTAATGAGATCATAATTGGCATTTGAAGATAGAAATAGATTTATATGGATTTTCCTAAACTGTAACTTTGTCCTGACTTGAACTGGGGTTTCTTCATTGGATGGAATTACTTTAGAGCTCACATTAAAGTATTCTTATCCATTTGAGTTTTTCAGAAGAATTTCCACATACCTGCTGCTGATGCATTTAGAACTTTTCAGGATAGTAAAATCTAGCTATTTTTAAAAATGGTTTCCTGGTCTCTGGTACTACTTTGTATTAGATGAGAAAGCATGGGGAAAAAATTTTGATTTGCAAAATCTTTGCATATATAAACAATGGAGAGATGAAATCAGACAGAAGTATGTAAGAGTAAATGAAGAACAGCTGACATCAGCACAGCTGCTGTGTACAAATGGAATATTCCTGGGTGACTTCAGGATTACAGTAAAAATGAAGCTTAGTTGGATACTGGGACAGCACAGGAACTGGACTAATAAGCAGCCAGCTAATGTAGGAACTCTCCCTTAACAGGCCATAGACTTGACAGAAAATCACTTGAAGCAGCTAAACCTTTTTTCCCCAGTATAAGCAATGATAGAAAAGTCTGGACTCGGATTTATAGCTTGTGTGGTTAGGTTCTCTGGTGTATAATATAGTATAAGTGTTGATTTGAAGCTTTGTTATGCCTTGGGCACTAGTTGTGTTTATCACCTAGTGGTGTCTATAACCTGAGTTAATGCTGCAGCTTTTTTTTGAGGAGAAAAAGTAAGGACAAGTTAGAAGGGCTTCTGGACATTTATTCTAATATAACTTTTTAAGACCTTGTGTATCTTTGACAGCTGCAACACTTGCAGCTGCTTGAGATTAGAAACAGGTTAAAAAGTTGATAAGAACATAGGAGTAAGGATATTCAAAGAAATTACTTACATTATTTTCTTTCCTAATAAATTAAAAGTGGTGACAAAAACAAGAATATGCTATACATCAAAAGCTAAAACATTTGTTGTAGCACATTCTCATCAAACTTTTTAACTTTTCTTTCTGCTCATTTTTACCTTTATAGTACCCTAGAGTACAGCTAATGTTTTTCATAAATTGCTTAATTGGTTTCTGAACTTTGTAAGTGGTGTTTATTTAGCACACAAAGTAACTAATTTCTTAGAGTTTAGGGAACACTAGTACTTTCTTCTGTTATGTATTATACTGAGCATGTTCCAAAAAGTGATTTTTGTATTGATTTTTTTTTTCTCTTGTACAGGTGATACCTGTAGGTGTCTGTTCCCTTGTATTAGTGATAAATTTTATCAAAATTTTTTAGCTATTCTTCCCTGTACTTGGATCTGCTCTGGAGATTTTTCCCATTTATCCCTTTTGAATGAGTCACCTAGTCAGGTCTTTGATACTTCCTTTTTTATTAGCTCAGAACTGCTGGGGTTTTTAATAAAGCAGCTTTGCAAATGAGAACGATGAACAGTAATGGTAGATCTGTTCAGAGAATAAAAACTACCGTTCCCATGTCAGTCCTGACATGGTTCTCTAAAAATACATGCCACTTGGAAGACCTGACTGTATCTCCACTGCTAGCAGTGAAACCAGTGCTTCCAGTGTGGCAGTACTGAAGCTACAGGGCATTTAACATTAACACCCAAATTTCAGCTTGTAGTTGAACTCAAGTTACTGTTTCAGATTAATTTTCTGCCTCCTTTAAAGACTTTTGAAAAATTGTGATTTTGATGACAGTGTAATAATGATATAAATGCTGTCTGTGCTCCTTGCCTGTTCTATACAAATTTGCCAGTTCAACATTTTTCTTTGGGCTTTAGCACCACGTATGAATGGATGAGATAAATCTCAGATCTTCACTTGCCATTGCACTTAAACAGTGAATGGTGTGTATTGCCACACTTTGTCACCCTGAACTGCCATCTGTGTTGTGTCCCTCCTTAAGTGCCTGCTGTTTGAAAATCTGGCCTGCTTTTTGATTCTGTGTACTTTTTTCTAATGAAATTCTCCCTTCTGCCTTTCTGTAAATACCAAAGTATATGCAAGATATTATAGCCTGACTAGCTGTTCCTATTTGGTTCTTAGCATAGAATGTAGAATTAGATTGGAGATGTTTGAGAACCACGTAGTGTAATCTTTTGGTTTAGTGAATAGTCTCATCAATTTGATTGATGTGTGACATTCACTTATTCTCAGTTCACGACTTTTTGGAACTTTGTTTTTATATAGACTTCACTGGAATAAATCATGGAGTGACTGGCTTTCTGTGAGGCAGGTGTTCTTGTTGCCTGAAGGAATTTTTTTTCTGCACTACCTAAAAGAAAATGCAGTAAAACTGCTAAAGCTGTGTTTGCTCCCTCCTTCTTTGTTCCTGTGTTTGCTCATTAATTCTTATACAATTAAGAAGTTTATTTACATAGCAAACTCTGTCCACCATTTGGAGAATCCATGCAGGTTAGATAAAATTCTTTGCTTTCTATATGATCCATTACTTAATTTACAAAGTGTATTAATATCAATAAAGCCTTACCCTGTATCAAAATGCAGGAATTTACCTTTGAACCTAAAATTACAGTGACTGTAATGTGCTATAAATGCTGTTTCCACCTACCCCCTCAAATGTGAACTTCAGCTTAGTTTTTATAAAATCTAGGGTGTAATTATTTTCTCCTTATCTTCTCTATCCGAGGACGTAGACTTTGCTTATTACATGAGACCATTGGATGGTGTTTCAGTACAAACATAACTAATTTGTTTTATAAGGCATTTGTTTTAGAAGGTGTATTATTTACACCTCAAATGAATCTCAATTCCTCCTCTTCACCTAAAGTTAAAGATTGTTCCCTCAAAATTCTGACTTAAACATAGGCTGTCATACAAGGATTTTGCTATGACAGAAATCCCCCCGAGGTAGAATTGTGGGATCTGTAGCATAAAGTATGATGTCATGTGTGATACAACTTCTCTTTTTAACATGACACAAAAATAATTACTTTCAGAGACTGGAGATTGTACCCCGTTGGGGTTTTTTCTTCACAGCTTGAGGTATTTTAGAAAGTAATAATTTGTATCTGTGAACACTGTGAAGCTTTGGTAGTGAAGACCACCAATTTTTAATAAGCCCTCTGTCCTTGTTGCCTAGTTGCTGTCTTACTTAGCACATTGACCTTATTTTTTTTGGCCATGTTTGTAGTGGTGTCTTCTTCATCTAAAGACAGTAGAAAGATTTTTTTTTTTTTTTGTCAAATATTTGAATGTTTATATATTGTATTTTTACTGTGCTGTTACTGACAGTTTCAGCTGTGAGTTTCTTAGCCTTTTGCTAAATGAAACCATTCTTGCAGATAAGGGAACTAGGTGTATATTTTTAGTCTTCTTTATAAACATTGTGTCTTGTATATAGAAGTGGTAAATTAAATACAGATATCTTATTAAAGAACTGCTTCATGGCACTAGGCACTCTTACTGACCTTTAAAATGAAAGCTAAACCCCAAATAAGCTCAAACTAAAACAACTAACATGACTGCCTGCAAAAAAAAAAATTAAGATAATGAGTTCTGTGAGGATTCTGGGAGAATTAATTCAGTGGTCCTAAGGAGGTTGGGTTAAGGATGCAGATGACTACATTTAAAGTGAGGTCATTCAGTGAGAGAGGATATTGTTTTCTTCAGCTTCAAACCCACTACTTTTCGTATCTTTTTAAGTTCAAAAAATGGATTTATGTCAACTCCAAGCTCCTGCAGCTTGTAAGAGTAAGTTGGGGTTGGATCTCTTTTGTCTGTGGAAATGGGATTATATCTGTAGATAAACAGATCCATAGTTATGTCTGTCTGTTTCTACAGCTAGATAGAGCAAGTTGGTGTGGAATATAATTTTTGTAAACAGCTTTAGGGATTCAGAACTTCTGTTTCTTCCATTTGACTTTAAAGATTGTCAAAACCAGCCTCTAATAATTAAGTTGTAAGGGCTTTAAAATAACTTTCCCCAGCTGTTACTATACTACAATTACTTGGTTTTTGATGATTCTGCACTAATGTGTAACTGAAGGGGTTTGTGCCCACAAGGAGCAGTGATCAGCCTCTGCAGCAGTGGTGTCCCTCTGTCACTAGAAGCTTTTTTTGCCATCTGACTATGTGCTGCTTTTTTGACTTGACCTGAATGCCCTTGCCCTGTATGGGTGGTGAGGTTTAAATGCAGAGCACAGACTGATTAATGAGGCATTAAGTCAGTTAATTCTTTCATTTTTAAATAAAGTATTAACATGGTTTTGGTGGTCACTGATGTGCATTACAAGTCAAAAGAGATGGCTTATGTAAGCAGTGTGGATTTCTAAACCATTTGGAGTTTTTGGTGGTTTTAGTCCACAGTCTTAAATTGTGGAGTTCACAGAAATTAGGTTGCTGAATCTGCTTGCTTATGGTAGCTGTTGCAGTAATGAACAACAGGTATATTACTAGCTTGTTTAAAGATCCAGGTTTTAAATGAGTTTGAGTGTGTAAGCCTTTTCTGTAAATGTGGTTTTTAGAAAGGATTTTCCTGTTTTATAAAACAATGCTAGACTTACTAGGCAAGAGGTAGATTTGCCACTCCTATGGCTTAGTACCTGAGTGCTAGTTCAGTGAAACATGAAATAAGTGGACTAGGGCTTGAGGAAGGTGGGAATTATGCCCTCTAGATGGAACTGAAATAACGTGACCTACAACTTAATATTTCCATGCTTTCAAAACTTCAGATATGGTGGACTTTAAATATTTCTCAGTTACAGCCATAACAGTGTTTAAGATTAATACCAAAGGTCCCACTGGAGAGGAAAATAATTTTAAATTTATGCTTTAGAAGTAGATTCAAATGCTGAAGAGCATGAAGTAAAGATTTCTGCTTTGAGAAGGCACATTTTAGTCCTGAGACCATTTGTAAAAAGGTTTTTCATAAAAAGATCTTACATTCATCTAAGAATTCGAGAGGATTCATTAATACCACTCTTAATTTCATAGAATTGGAGAATTTTCCAAGTTAAAAGTGACCCATGAGGATCATTGAGGGCTCCATGGGGAAGACATAAGAATTCTGTATGGCTTTAACAGAAGACCTGTTACTGCAGGGCAGTCTCCTTAAGAGATGGCTGCTGAATTTTTGTGGAAATGTTGTGGTACTTATGGATAGAGTTAACAATGCTGTTAACAACTTGTAGCATCTTAACCTCTTAGGACTCATTATTTTGGTTTATGCTGTTGTGAGTTGACGTACCCTTGAAGGACATGCTGGTATTTCTGGTTTACTTAGTGACCTGTTATGTCTTGTAAATTATGGGGTACCTTCTGACTCTAAACATGTTAATTAGTGTTGCTGTTGCTTGGAAGGGTGACAGTGCATAGGGCAGTGCTTTTCCCCCAAATGCTGTGTTGAGCAGTCCTGCTTGTGCTGTTAATTGGGTCTGTTCCAATATCTCACCTGGAGATCTGGGGCATATTGGCAGTTTTAGATTATACTAAGTAGTTTGTTACAGCATGTCGGGATAGATGTTGTAGTTGGGGTATGTGTAGAGAGAAGGAAGACACAGACTTCAGAAGAGGCTAAAAGTTCCTGGGAACTCTTAACAATTGTGTAAGACTTGGTACAATAACACAAGTACTCCAGGTTTATCTTGGCACCCTCTCCAGCTGTGTATCTTCTGTATGAAAGGCCCTTAGTCATGTTTCTGGATGCCAGAATAAGATAAAGTTTATTGCTTGCAGATGGTGCTTCACATGCAGAAATGAATGATTTCTGCTTATGCAGGTGTGTGACAATGTTACACAACTTGGTTGCAACTTTTGAGTAGTGCTAACATGCATCTGAGGCTGGAGTTCTTGGGTTTGACTAGTCCTTTTCCTAAAGTTTATTTTGATGTTATGTAGACCAACTATAAGTCCTTAACAGGTTAGTTGTTACAACAGAGGAATCACAATTTACTGACGAAATCTACTGCTGTCTTGCTGTCTGCCTTTCAAAGTAGGATTGAAAGTGTAAGTTAGTATGGGAAATGGTCTCTGAGTCATAAAGACTTTTCTCCTTCCATCATATGTATACTTTGAACCAAGTGCCACACATGATTTTACATGAAAGGAGAGGCTTCACAAAGAGTAATTAAAATAATGTTGATGTAACAGACTCTTGGTGGTCAGTCATTTCCTTTGTAATATGAGTGCTGAAATCTCAACAGTTTGAGAATTTTAAAGTTTATGTTTCTCTGATCATTATCATCATACAAATTGATAACATTCTCTTTTTTCAGTAATATTTCCCTCTGAAGATTTTAGGCCATGCACAACTACTATGTGTATCTAAAGATCATTCTTGAAAGGCCTCTTTTTATACCTTCATGTTCTCATGGTGATATCCAAGTTCTAGCATAATTGGATGTGTCAGGACTTGGTGTTAATTTTGGTCCAACTTGTTACTTTGATAATGGCATTAAACTGGTACAAATCTGATACTATCACACTCAAATTCTAAAGTTATCCTAGTCTGTCAGTATGTGAGTAGTTCTTCATTCACACTGATGGGGGGAGCTTTGTTTCCATTCTCTTTTTTTCTTGTATTGAAATAAAATGTAGGTTTATGATAGGATTCTAAAACCCATGACTGTTAATCCAAGTAAGCATGTATAATGTAATTAGAAGATTCTGTCTGTCTTGTACCACTTGCTTCTGACTCTTCCTGGAAAACTTCAAATATGTAGTCTCTAGAATATCTTACATTTTAACCTGGAGACAGAATTGATGTATAGTCCATTATCCACAGGGACTTCAAGCCTGTATGATGCCAGGTAATGCCATTATATGCATATTCAATGTGTATTGTTCTATAAAACTATTTAACCTGAAGAAGCTATTATTCTTCTTGGAATGTGTTTTTGCTAATGTGCAGTGCATGCTAAGTAGCCATTGTAGTGCTGGAGAGGTAGGGAGTTGTTCTTTCTCTTCAGCCTTACTTTTTCTACTTCTGATTCTTGCTGATAGCCAAATTTTTAAGAACATTGCCCTGGAAGTTGTTTCCTTTTTAAAAGGGTAGCAGTATTCTTCTGTTTTGGCAGCCCACTTCCACTTGGTGGGTAGGACATTGTTCTTGCCACTTCTTCCTCCCTGTGTCCCAGCTGTAGTAATGTTGACTTTGCAAGCAAACTGAAACTTCCTCTCTCATGTTTAATATAGAAAAGAGATCCTCTGTCCTATGTGAAGAGGTCAGTTTTTTTTGCAAAAACAGCTTAAATCTGTTCTCTTATCCTCTTGTGTGGGGTTCTTTCCATTTACGTCTGTATTGAGCTTTAGGCTGCAAACAGTGATGCCACAGCTTCCCTGGTAATAGTACAGGTGGGAAATTAATAATCATGAGGGAAAGATCAAACCAAAAAATAAGGCAGTTTGTTAGGAATGTCTGGTATAACCTAAGCATATGGCTGTGTGGGTGGCCATAGACTTTTTGGAGCTCCATGTTTAGAAAACCTGCCTAACTAATATTTGGATGATCCTCTAGCCAGTAGAGTATTCAATTCCAGACACTTGGTAATCAGAATTTTTGTAGTCACGCCCACCGCTCCAAATTCCTGTCATTCATCTGTCTATTTTAATGTGTCTCTTGTGGAGTAGTTCTAAAATAACCCAGTGTTTTGGCCTGACAAATGGGAATATGTGAGCTCCTCCTGCTGCTGTTCAGCTTGTGTATGGCTGCTTACACCAGTGAGTAAGTGAGATGATAGTTCTGCATGGAAGAATGGTGCATTTAGAAATGTATGCTGACTCTTGCTATATGTTTGATCTTTCCATAGCATTGATAGTCTTTCAGCTCATCACTGTAGTGGTGAAAGTGTGTTTTGTTTTCTGAGATTTTCAGAGCCCCTCTCTGAAGTTCAGCCTTTACAAAATTGCTCTGATACAAAAGCCTGTTTTACTCACCCTTAGCAGGCTTGCCCAGCCATGCTTCCTCCCTCAGCTTGTCTGGCCAAGCTCATTTCTCCCTCCGAATATGAATTTCTGTAGAGTGTTTTGCACAAGGCAGTGAGCCATTTAACAGCGAGACTTGGGAAGGGGGGTGTTAACAAGAAATTCAGTAACAGTAACTCTGTTGCTAGGTTGTATGTTATGTCATTGGGATCAAATAGTTTGGAAATTGTGAGGTTTTCATTCAAGTAAAACCTGTGTTTTTCAGAGAAAATGGAAAGGAGGAAGGATCTGAAAGAGCTATCACCTACCCCATGTACTGGTGAAGGAGAGCACAAGCTTACTGGAGAAGGCAATATGTAGGAGGCTGTGGAAGATGATAGCTTTTTACTTGTAACAAAAACCCAGCCCTGCTTCCTCTTTGTCTGTTCCTCTTCTATTTTCCAATTATTTTTTTTTCTTCTGACTCTTTTTCTGTACATGAACAGATTTGCATTTTGCAGCTACTGTAACCACTAGGTAAGGAGTGATGAGTTCTCTCACCTTCTGAGCATAAAATGGTGTTTCATGAATTCCAGATAATGTCTGCAATTCTAGTTCTGCCTTGCTGAGCTGCTGTCTAATTAAAACTTCAGCTTTCCTCTTATCTCCTACACAACCCAAACCTCCCGTATTTTTTAATCTCTTTACACTTCAGATTTCTTAAATACTAGTGGTGAACTAGTTTTTTTCATCCAGTGATTTGGATAATTTATCAAAAGTTTTAAAAAACCTGTTCAGCGTTAGTTAGGTGTGTAATTGTGAGCTAAGAGTTCAAAGTCATCTATTTGCTAATAGACAGTGCTATGTGAATACTGTAGGGTAGATCATCCTGTTGCTTAGCAATAACATTAACAGTCATGAGTGTTTATAAAGCAAATATAATACGATATGGTCAACAAGGTATGTGGTGCTTTTTGTATTACTTAAGTGTCCTGATAACTGTTGGAAAACGTTTATTAGGATTACACATGAGCCAGCACCTGACATTTAAGAGCAACAACTTGAATAAGTAAATCTGATAAATTATATGCCTGTCTTTTTTTAATCTAAACCCCCACAACTTGAAACAAGTGATGAACATGATGATTTTCCAAATACACTAACTTTGAACTTCAAAATGTTATTTTCATGGCTTTGATAAATACTCTTGTAATGGCTTTGGATGTTCAGCTGGAAATACTAAGGGTGATAGGTTCTGTGTTTAAAAGGCTTGTCTCCGTGTGCACAGCAAATCCCTGAGGCACAGCAGTGGTGGGAGAGCCTGGTAACCTCCTCAGAGAAGTGAGCCCCCTGACCTGGCTCCTGCCAGGGCTGTCACTGGAGACTATCAGCCCTTGGGGACCTGGGTGACAGGCACTTGAGTTAAAGGAGGTCAGCTAGCAGACTGGGAAGGGGGTAAGAACATTTTGGAGTTGTACACAGCTCAGAATGGGATGGTTGGGTAAGGGACAAGGTTGGGGAAAGGAGGGATTGGTGACCTTGTGGGGAATGAATCATGGGTGAAATAGAGGAGCAAAGGGAGCTGCTTGTGTGTAAGCAGGTGGCTGGTCAGTATGTTGCTGTGGCCATGCCCTGGCCTCATCAGTGCAGTCTCATTAAACTCTAATTGTTTTATTGTGTAGGGCGCTCAATCCTGTGTGTGCCTGTAGGGGTCTCAGTGCCAGCAGCTCAGATCTGACCATGGGTCACAAGGGCCCACGTGGCAGGGTCAGGTGAGGGGGTGTGCATGTGGTGTGATGACTGAGGACAGTGGAGCTGGGAGTCCAGGCCAAGTGCTGCAGAGACTCTGGGGTCTGGCTGAGACCCCCCGTTAGTGTGCGTATTGGTGCATGAGGCAGCAGGAGGCTCTGGGGACAGCTGCTGGCTAGAGTGTCCAAGAGGGCTCTGTGATGGGGGTCTGGATGTTTGTGAGGGGTCTGACCACCATCACCCAGAGTGGGGCCACGAGGGCTGGTGTGCCTGTGCTGCTAGCTGGGCAGAGCCCAGCTGCTGGGCAAACTGCGGGCGAGCCAAGGCCGGTTAGAGGGGCAGTTATACTGTGTGTGTGTGCACATATGTACGTTCTCTCCAGTGGACTTTCACCCCGAGCAGTGGGAAGAGGATGTTGGTGCTGGCTGTATTTACCGAAGTGCTGAGTTTGCAGTGACCTGTGTTGCCAGACGTGTGTGTGCTGTGCACGTGTTCTGTGTGTGCCTGTGGGGAGCTGTGCTCAGCCTCACTACCAGGCCAGACCTTGGCACGGGGAGCTGGGGCTGTGGTGCCCCTTCTGCTGCACTGCTGGATTCAGCAGCTGCTACTCGAGGGCTGTGGGTCTGAGAAATCTCTCCTTACCAAAACTCAGAGTGATCATCTGAGATAATTTACTTCAGGATATACTGATTTCAGTTTTCAAATGTACTGTGCTGGTGAAACATGTAAGAGAAATTGTAATATAATGGGAAATAATTTCTTTGTAAAGACTTACAGATGTTGGGGCTTACAGAAAGTCGGAAGTCTGAGCATACATAATTTATAACTGATTTGGAACATATATACAATTTCGAATATAAAATCTGGTTTAAAATACTGCTATTAAGTACTGCATATGGTGTTGGACAACACTGTTTCCCTGCTAGACCGCTGCCAAGTCCATTTTCAGACTGTTCATGAAATCTTTTTGGTAGTACATTGTTGATATTTATTACTGTTGCACTTTGTTTTAAGACAAATTCAGGGTCCTAGATCTCACCTCGAAACCTTTTCCATGCATGTGTACCCTAAAGCAAAATCCATACAAGCAGCATATATTGAAGTGTCTCCATTTTCTGAGATAGTTCTCCATATTGATTTAGCGGAGGTTGCAAATCGTATTAAGTCTATAATCTCTGGAATGATGTAAGAAACTTCATCTGAAGAAAAGCATCATAAAACCTTATAGATACTTAAACTGTTACTTAGTAATATTGTCTAAACTTACCTACGTTGACAAGTTTTTAAAAATACTTTGGTAGATTCTCTCAGCCACCTGTTTGACTGGAGGAAATAGCTATTAGTTAAAAAAAATGTATAATCTCAACAACCTTGATACAGAAAACCAGGAAAAGTGAAAAGCTGCCCGAAGCAATCATGTGAATAAATGTTTGATGGTGGTGTGCTCTGTGAAGCTTCAGATACTATGATGCAAGGCTGTTTCAAAATGTCACAGGCACTGTGCAAATAGGTTGTTAGTCTATTCAGCCATATTCTTATACCCAGTACAGATACACCTGTCCTTTTTTTAAATTTTGTTTTTAAAATGAGATCAGACCACTAAAGAAGCTTACATTCGACATTTGGCATCATTTATGTCTTATCTATTTTAAAGTAACTGATGTATGGGGAAAATGAGGAATGGTTTGCTCCATACAAAGTACATACTGGTAAAAAAATCAGAATGACTTGTGCTGTTTGGGGAGCAGTATGTAGCCCAGTAGCTGAAGAATGATGTAACACAGTAGAAAAGAGAGTTAAAGGTCTCTTATATCTTAATGTAGAGTAAGTTAATGCAATATGTAAAAGCTGAGGAGGCTACTGAATCTGGAAAGAATGAGTTCATTCGAAGTATGTAGGTTGGAATGCCTGCATCATAAAGATGGAAGTTCCTCTGCTGAACTTAGAGAATTTAGATGAGTTTTTGAATACTAGAAGTGCTGTATCTTTAAGTAAAAAAGCCAAACAAACAGATACTAATTTCAGCAGAGGAATCTTTTGGAAAGAACATGTTATGCAACCCAAGTTTCTAAGGAGTCTGTAGGCAAAACAGAGTAAGACCTAATATGCAAAATTATTTGTGTTCTACTGCAATTAATTATTGGGGGTGTGTGTATTATCAATTATCTGGTATAAAGGATTATATTTATCCTTGAACAGATCCTTGTGTGAGAGTTTAGAAAGATTGACAGCCTTATGTGACACCAGTGTATTGGAAACAAGATTTTGCAGTTCAGATGACCTGCAGTGTTCTGGCTCTGGTGTTTAAATATGGGTCAGATCTCAGAGCTGTGGAAAGGTCTGAGTTCTGGACAATGTAAACTGATCAAATAATTGTGGTGCCTGATTTTGGTTTTTGTTTGTTTGCTGAGGATCATAGTGGGCACATGTCCTTTCAGCCTTTGTGCATTCTTCCACTATGGATACACAGCATTTTTAGTTTAGTTTGTTTTGCTTCCTGGCTCACTTAGCAGGTGAAGTCTCCTGCTTGTCACTGGCAACTGAATGCTGTGGCTCCATTATAGGATTAAAACTTTGATTCAGAGCTCATTAGCTTCATCCTCTTTGACTACTAAGTACTGAAATGAATGTTTTCCATTTTGTTTTGTGAGCTTCTACAAGATACAGCTTGACTTCTAACGTGTGTTAGTATTTAATCATAATTTAAAAAGGGTAGGTCACTTACCTATACTTAGATAAGGACTTCTTTCTTGTCTATGTAGTGTCTGCTTTCTGATTAGTCACTTTAAAATGCAAAACACTGGGGTATGGGAACAAATGTCTGCAGTGATTCTGGATTCAGTTTCATGATAATATTTTCCCTTCTACTTGTTAAGATAGTTGCATGTCTATTCCTGCCTTCACTGATCTTATAAAGCTATTGGTTTTCCTATTCTTGTTTGCCAAAAAGTCTTAGGCTAAATTAGTTGATGAAAAAGTCTCTTTTTGCTGATGCTGAGTCAGAAGTGTTTATTTAAAGATGATGAATTTAGTTATCATCAAACCATGTTTAAATCATCAGGAATGCTAATTATAGATCATCCAACCTATATTTCTGAAGTCCTTAATGACTTGAAGTCCAAATCCTCCTTGCTTAAGTTAATAATAAATGCATTGGTTTCAGTTGGAAACAGGTGACTGTAGTTCACAAAAGATAAAAGTTGTAATTATGAAGATGAAAACATAAAACTTCTTTTCCATAATATGGAGGAGAGAGAGGCTGAAGTTCTCATTTTCCACATCCTTTAGAGTAAGAAAGGAATAAAAACATTTTAAAATTCTTTCAAGTTATGTATATAATTTTGATCATTTTATGTTTATGATACTTTCCTGTGTTTTGATATATTTTGAATATTTATTCTGCCTTTCTGATTGGTAAGTTTTTTTCTTAATTCTTGTGGCTTCTGTTAGCATTTTTATTAGCTAGTACTTGAGGATCATAGTGTTGATTATGGCTAGGTTGAGGGTCAATCTGAGGAAGAAAACAAGTCTTCTATTAAGCCTTTACAATTTATTTAACAGTGTATTTCTAGTAAGTATTTATAGTGGTAATATCCTTTAATAGATAGGGGAACATTCCATTGAAAGCTAATTCTGGGACAAAGCTATGTTAGAAAACAATGAAAAGCTGTCTTCTGTGTTCAAGCAAGGGCACAGTTACTGACCCCTACAGTAAAGTTTGAGTCTAAATTGTTATAATTTTTGTCTATTACATGTGATTAGGAAATATCCAGGTAGTTGTGCCTGCCCTTTTTTTAATCTGGAAATTCCATTTTCTTAATGATTGTGAAATGTAATGACATTGCAATGGTCCTGCATGCTGTTGTGAAGCAGCACTGTTTCACTGAATGTGGAAGCCTCTTATATTTTCAGAGACCAAAATACCATTGTTTCTGGTTTTGCTTTTAAAATGGGTGGAAACCAGGGTCCTTCCTACTAAGAATCTATGATGAAAAGAAAGAATATGAAATATTTTAATGTCTGAGTAATTTAGATGAAGAATCTGCCTATAATTAATTGTGCCTTATCTGCTTTTGGAAACTGATCACTAGTTCTAGGGAGAAAATTTGTTCAGTTAAAATTGGCTGA
Organism: Muscicapa striata striata; assembly: GCA_030060385.1. NCBI lineage: Eukaryota > Metazoa > Chordata > Aves > Passeriformes > Muscicapidae > Muscicapa > Muscicapa striata. The sequence goes on along the minus strand of JAREIS010000016.1, from coordinate 6,901,240 downwards.
AAAATGATTGAGTGCAGCATCCTAGTAAGGAATCACTTGGACTTAGTGGACCCTTACATGTTATGCTAACTGGTGTTAAATAAAGTTAATCCAGAGCAGGCAGATACAATTACTTAAGTTACTGTTAGTGTCTGAATTCAGGGTGTTTAGGGGTGTTATTTCATCAAATTTTAAATAGAAATAATGAGTCTGATTAGATAGAAATAATGAGCCCTGATACCAGGGCTCTACTGGTATAAACCAAGGAATTCAGTATTCTTTATTTCCCAAAGCGGAATGTGGGGAAAAAAAAGACCAAACAAAACAAAACTAAAAAACATGTTTCACTGTAGACAAGATGTCAAAATGGGTGTGTTTTAGGGGCTGGGAGAATTACTGCTGGTATCAGTATCAGACAGTGGCTTCAGGAGAAATGGTACAGAATGCATGTGAGATCAAATAATGCTAAATTTGCAAAATTTATATTTCTGAGAAATACAGGAAATTCTGTGATGTTAATAAAGGCAAATTTAATATGGCAGTATTGCTGGTGAAAGGCAGACTTCATTGTCATGGATAACATTACATGATTTGCCAAAACCATCCTTTCTGCACTGGCCTACTCCTTCAAGTTTAGTTTTATGTGGTTGCATATAAAGGTAAGACTACCTTAAGATGTTTCAGGTTTCTGAAAGCTTTGGGAAAGAAATGACTGTGACTCCCCTGAAAAGAATGTGTTTTATCAGAGGTTTTCTTTAAATTCTACCCAAGATTCAGAGATCAAATATACACACATTTTCTGATACCAAGTGTGAGCATCTCATTTAGTGTTGGGAAGAAAATAAGATTTTTATCTTGATGATGGGAAAAACCCAAGTCCCAGCACCTATTATCTAATTCTCTCTTCAGTGAGTTCCTGTTGTGTCAAATTACCCATGGTTTGTTACTTTTTTTTTTTTCTGTGACCTGAATCTCTCAAAACTTTGTGACAGCAGGGGATTGTCACCTCATTAAACTTTTGTATGGCTTTGGAGCCAGGACAGTCAGTGTTTGAGAACAAATGAGTCTGAGCATCAGAAGAATGTTTTGTGCCTGTGTAGAGTCCCAGTTCATAACTGCCAAGTTTAGGCAACTGCTTATCTTTGGGCTATTCTTAACCTCAGCAAACATGTATTGCAAACATTTCCAGCATGTCTAACCTTGCTGTTAGAGCTCAGTCTAGAGTACAACTTTTAAAACAAAAAAAAAAGGAAAATTCTGTCATAACTTTGTGACCATCAAGGTTTTGGAACATTAGAAATATCAGTCTTTAACAGTTAGAAGCTATAATGTAGAAAGGTGTGTTTAGTATTGGCAGTGAGTGCAGAAAAAAAAGTAACTGGTCTTAATAGACTTCAAAAGCACTTAATATTGTACTTATGCAACACAGACATTTTGAGAATAATGTTAAAGGGGATGATGTAAGGCTAAGATATATCTCCAGTCTTCATGTAACCTGCTTGTTTTTTTGTCTCTTGTAGTAATAGCAATGTTGACTTCTACATTTCTAATGTTTCTCTTCTTTTCTGCTGTATTTTGCTTTTGACTTGTGACTGCACAGAGCTACACCCATTGAGTTACTAATTAAATATATATCTATAAACTTTACCAAACTACTAATAGTGGTTTAATTCTGGCAGCATTCATCTAAACACTTGGACTGAAACAGTGGTTCAGAGTGATAAATTAGAAAGCAGTCCCAAGCTACACAGGTGCTGAGCTTTGTGAAAGTGGTCATTCGAGTATTACAGAACAGCACCAAAGGATATAAAACTTGTGCAGATTCATAGGCATGTTTTTAACTTAAGACCAAAGTATCTAATTCTGTCTGTGTTGTAAGGGTTTTTTGTGATATTATGTATATGCATGTATTACAGATGTGGCATTTTAAAAATGAATTCTACTTGGCATGACTGTTTTGGATCAGTCTCTGGGGTTCTTTTTTAGATAGCATCTCTCTTGTCAGTTTGGATATGGTCTTCTTTCAATGCCGTCTGCACCCCAGATCGTGATATCATACCTAATTACAACGTAATTGTTTGTGACTGTTGTTTTTAAATATGTAATTGGATTTAATTAGCACAGTCTAGTGATACAGTTACTGGGAATTCTTGAGGTTTTGGGGTGCTTTAGAGCTAGGATCTAGTCCTACTTATATTTGCAAGGCAAGAGAGCAGGGTTTCATCTGGGACAGGACTACAAAGCTTGTTGCCTTCTGTGTGACTGATGGATTTGGTGGTGTTTCCATTGTCATGTCTCCCTTTGATGCCCTTCCTGCCCTAGTTCAAGTGCAATTTGGGCATTTATGAAAAGGTTTTGTGTGCTGAGTTTCTTGCTGTCTTTGGCTGTTGCCTTGATCACCTTTGCCAGTAGAAGTCTGAGGGCATGAGACCTTCCTCCTTAAAAACATCCTCAAGGGAGGAGAGTTATACTTTTAATTTTTCACGTTAGTGTGGACTCTTACCTTAAACTGTCACAAGAAATGAATATGACATACTAAAGGCTAGTGCTTGTGGAGAGCTGAGATTCTGGTTTACTTTCCAACCAAGAGTGCAGAAAGAAATAGCTGAAGTAATTTTTCAAACACAGCTTAGTATAAGGTATATTCTGACAAGTTGCCTGCTGTACTTTTGCAACTGTACTTTTGATGAGCCATACAGTTTTTCCTGGTTCTCACATCCTAGAGCTGTAATATTTTGGGAATTGATTGTTGGTTGTTTGGATAATCTATTCTTTTCCTTTCTGCTGTTCCAGAAAATAACTTGTGCTGTTTTAGTTGAGGGTGGGGATGTGTGGCTTTTGCTGGTCTGAATTGTAAGGTCCATATGAAGTTTGCACCATTTTTGTTCATTGCTTTTCACCATTCCTAAAGTTGAGCCTATTGGATGGCATCTTCCAACTTCTGGTGGTCTGTCAGGGTAGCAATGCTCATCAGCTTTGGGCTCTGTCTATTCTTGTACCATGGCTTCAGAAGGCAGCCTCATCTAATTTTCAACTCCCCTTCATTTGAGCAGGAGGTTGGACTAGATGGAAACCAAAGGACCCTTCTAGTCTAATTTTTTTCTGTTACTTTGTGGTTGGTAACACCTGTATTATACTTAAATGGTTTTGAAGTCTTACATTTTATGTATTTCTTTTCATTCCTTTTTTCTTGTTATTGAACTTGCTGTGTTATTATTTTTTCCATATGTTGAAGGCAGAAACTTTCAGTTCTCTAACTTGTAAAACCTGTAGCAGGAGACTTTTGGTCAATTAAGAATTGCCCATCAGTATTTTTCCCTGTGCATCCTGACAAAGGTCCATTTTCAGAGATTTTTCTCATGAAGAAAACTCACTGCCTGCTTCACTTTTTTTGTGAAGTAGAGAATAGAAAGAACTCAACTACTTCAGGAAAGCTAAGATGATTCAGTGAAATCATTTAATTAAAAAATTACTTCGATAATTTAAAAGTGTACATTTGGTTTTGATCAGATAACTTATGGCGTCTACGTGCTGTATTGAAACTACCATAGCTGACAAAATTCCAGGTTGGCACAGTAACAAAAGATTCAGACTCTTGTATCAAATCCTGTTATGACAGTTGATTCAATACTAAATTTGGAAGAGTAGGTTGCATAAAGTACCTGTTTTTCATTGAGTTCACAATCTTGCAGGCACATATTTTTCTGTGAAATACTATGTTCCAGTGCAAGTATAGGAAAGTCAGTGAAGGGGGAAGGTGAGGTGAAGGAGGGCAACAAAAACCAAAAACAAACAAAAAAAACCCCTTGATCCTTTTTTTTTCTGATTACCTTTGCCATTTCTTCAATCACTTGAGTTGCTGACTGTACGGATCTTCATGTGAGTTGGAGTAATTGTTTGAGGTGAATCCAGATCTTTTTTGATGATGTTGTTTTGTCTTACAAGCTTTCACGCTGCTGGGCTAAGAAAACTAACAATAGTTTCCATTAATGCTTGACCTGGCAATGTGTATGTTCTGCCTGTTCAGAGAGAAGGCCAGTGTTACTAACAAAACAGTGCTGACATCACTTTTATACTAGTGATGCTTTTGGCAGTTGAGGAACAAGTCTGTGCCATGTTGGCCGATGCTTTGTTAAAACAAACAAACAGGAAAAAAACAAGGAAGGAAAAACCAAACAACAATACTTTCAAGTGTTTGTGTGCTCATAAAAAGGAAAAATACTAAGCTGCATGTTCACCAACACTGAAAAATGGTTGCACAGGGGAGTATGCTCTCTTTAAGCTTCACATTTTTCATAAAGAAACACTAAAAAAACCTATAAAGCCTGATGTTTAAAAGTATATTCTAGCAGTAAAAATTGTTGAAAATTAAGACTCTAAAATCTCTGTGTTCTGACATAAAACCTCACTTGTGTGCACTGTGTACCTACCCACACTTGTGTGTATTTTTCTTAAGCTAGGTTCAGCAAGGGCTTGTTTCTTGTGGTATCCCTGGGAACAGTGGCAGGATTTGAGTGCACAGCACCTCACTGATTTAGTATTTGCTCACAGGTAAACCACTAGCTACCAAAGTTGGACTGGGTTGGAGGTGAGAGTGCGATGACCCTTTGGCAGCTTCTGCTAAAACAACTCTTTAGGTTGTTTTTATTTCCTGCCCTATGCTGTGCGGCTGGCCCAAAGGATGAGTCCTTTCTCAATAAAGCTGCAATGCTGTGGGTATGTGTTTGTTGTGGACTGGCTAATGATCTCCTAGCAATAGAAAGGACTAAATTTAGGGGAGTTTTCAGGAAAACATAAGAGATAATCAGCTAATCCAGTTGATATAAGGATTGCTTCAGTCTGAGAAATGACAATGGCTTTACAGTGGAAGGTTTCCTAAATATATTGTCAATTCAGTGTTTGGAAAGGAAAACAAAAAAATAGGTCTCTTATACATTATGCCTCCATAAATTGGAATTTATCTTTTTTTCACAAAATGTGGATTTTCTGGTGTGTCACCAGTATCTTGCAACCCTTGCCTGTGTTTTTTTTTTTTTTTGCTGATGAGAGGACTGAGGGGAGGGGAGCGCATTGCTTTGCTCGACTTGAATTGGCAAGCGTGGTGTACTGCAGCCTGTCTGCTGTGGCGTTCTGCAGGTTACTCTCCCAAGAAAAACATGGTGTGCTCGGTCTGATTCAGATCACTGTCTCTTTCTGTCTCCATTCACTAGCAGGCTCCAGCAATCAAAGCTGTGCTGGTTTCCTGTATGTGCAGCACCAGGGAGATTTTTCTGGGATTCTCCTGCATGCACACAGCCTTAAATAATTGGTTAGAGGGAAAAGCCAGCAGAGGTTTTGGCCCCAAGGTCTTTTTAGAGCTGGAAGTGCAGTGAGTGACTGGTGGACGCCTTGGGGAAGGGGCTGGTAGTGCTGGGGGGGTTGGCACAGGTCCTGGAGGCATCCCCTTTATCAGGACAGCCAGGGAAATGAGTTGCTGGTGAGAACATGTCCCGGGGTGAAGGTTCCCTTTCTCAGAGTTCTGGTAGGACTGTGAGCTGTCCCTTGGCACTCTCTATGCAGTGGGACTGCAGTGAGAGAAGGTGGGGTAGTGCTAGATGGGGATATATGGACCAGCGGGAGCTGTGGCCCCGGCCTGGGGTGTGATGCACAGCAGCTGGGGACACGTGTGCCCTGCAAGCCGTGGTTTCCCACACCCGACACTGCTCCACCGGCATCCACAAAACCGCCTTTCACTGCCGGTCGGGTTTTGTCCGCTCTGATGTTCTTATTTATATACCCAGTCTCCGTGTAAACCCGAGATATTCCTGTGCCAGCGCGCTTGGCCCTTATCGCTGTGGGTGAAGGCCAGATAGCTGAATGGTTGTGCCTCCCTTCTCAGGATGTTTTCAGGCAGATAACGCGGTTTTCATTAGGGAGGAAGGAGGGGGAGCCTGGGCCACTGTGCCGTTCTGCGTGCGTGTCTCACGGTTAATGTGCAGTTATTTATCCGCAGCAGGTGTGCGGTGGTGCCCAGGCGCCTCGGGGCCCGCGCGGGGAGGGTCCCTGGGCCGGGGCCCTGCGGCGGCGGCGGCGCCCGGGCCCGCAGCGCTCTCTGGCGGCCGCGCTGAGGCGGTGCCGCCTTCCCGGCGGCCGTGTGGGCTCTGCCCGCGGCTCGGGGCTCCGGGAGGGATGGCATCTTTCCCTCCGCAGCCCCGGCCCTGTGCGGGGAGGGCGGGGCCCTCTCCGCAGGGCACGGCAGAGCGAGGCGGCAGCAGGGCGGGTGCGGCGGCCAGTCCCGCTCGCAGCGGTGGCGGCGCGGGCGCGGCCGGCAGGTGGCGCTGCTGAGCCACGGCCGCCTCATCTCCAGCGCTGGGGCGGGCGCCGTGTCCTGGAATTACCGATCCCGGCGGCGGGGGGAGCGGGATCTGCCGCTCCGAGCTGTGCCCAGTTAACTCCTGGGATTACCGATCCCGGCGGTAATCGTTTCCAGGGGAAACGAGTAGTGTCTGCGAGTCTGTGAATCCCCAACTGGCCAAAATAAGGGTAGTTAAGATTAGTGTGGAGCGGGTCAGGGCAAGGGACAGTGATGTCCCACAGGAATGCAGATTATATTTGTACATGACAGTTGTGAAATGTGCTCAGTAAGTTAGGAAGAGCTTTCAACTCACCTTATATGAGTTTCTGGGAAGGACGAGGTTGATGGAAGTAGTTAATAGCATTAAGGTTGCTTTTTGCGTTTTTGTATTATTTTGTATATTTTGTGTTCCACTTTCCTCCAGATTGATTCTGCAGAATCCTGATCTGGTATTTCCTATTTAAATGTCACCTCGATTCAGCTTTTAACTTAAAAGATGTTTAGAGCTAGACTTGTGGGGCAGAGTTGTGAGTAGGGGCTTGCCTGACCTCTGCAAGATAGCTCTGTGTATGATCAGAGAAGTGTCTGCCTCTCCAGCCCATGGAGCCCTAAAGGAAGGAAGCATGGAGGGAAGGAAAGGCAGAAAATGCTTTAAAGCTGCCAGGACAAGGTGGTGTTCAGCTGAGTCTGCAGTGTCAGCAGTGTGGTGTATTAGAATAAATTTTGCTCAGGTATGGTATCCTTAATTACTGCAGTAGTTGGATTACTCCCAAAGTGGATGAAGCTTGTGAGAAAAATAGTGAATGGTCTAGACTGGTATTTACACTTTATATCTTTCTTGTTTGAGTTCCCAGTAATAAACAAGGGAGGCTTTTCTGTCTTAGCATGTTACAGATAATTTCACATGTAAAGAACTCTCTGGGGGCAAGGTTGGTGGTGATAACATTGAGCTTTCCTGCACTGAGAGTGAGGAATTTCTGGTTATGCAAGCAAGCATTATGCACTTGTAATTCCTCTTTTTTGGGCACACTGTGCTGTATGGGAAGTTTAAGAATCTATGTGACTTCTTTGCTTTTCTCCAAGCATTACGTTATGTACATGGTCACAGGATGGCTTCTTTTTTTGGGGGAGATTTTGTTTGGTTTGTGGGGTTTTTTTGGTTTTGTTTTGGCTTTTTAAAAAGCTGCATTTGTATTTTAAATACCTTCTTGTGGCGCTGATATTAGTGGCAGCTTCATCTTGCTCTAAGTTGGTGCAAAAGTAAAATAAAACAGAGGAGTGTTTGATGCAAAATGGATTGTCTTTTATGTTTGTTGTAAGGAAAGGAGTGTTTTATAGGCAATTGAGTTATTATACAACAGGGACTTTGAAGAAAGAAATAGGCACATAACTGGTGAAGGGAGTTTAAAATCAGCCTGAGTAATCACTTGCTTTAAAAACAAAATGTGGAATGCCTTTTAAGCCTAGTAAAAACTTTCTTTTATGCACAAGTGGCAATCTGTTTAATTTTCTCTTAATTCAGGGTGGCAAAAAATGATTGGGGTAAATGCTAAAACAGCAATAAGATGATAATGTTTCAGTTTCTTAAGGTACCTTTTGCTGTGTAATTGAGCAAAGGTTCAAATCTTAAAAAAAACTTAATTTTTTTCATCTTCAGTGGAAGTTGCTAGATATTGAGCATTCTTTTTGAGTTGTTGAAATAAATTTTAAAATATTTGAAGCTGAAATTATTTTAAGGTTAGTTTGTGCAGCTTAGGATAATGGTTTTTCCTTGGAGCTTTTTGATTTTTAAAAAATCTTATCTCTGGCTTTCTTAAAGGTGCCAGATTGACCTTTTTTGTGTTGCCACAGATCTTTCTTTACAGTATGGTGTACTACAAGACTTTCTGCATTTTCTACCGAGACATCTGCAGCTCAGATTAATTATGTATGCTTGGTATCCATTGCCTTCACCTTCTACCCATCTTCTTACACTTCTCTCATGGTTGGAACTTCATTGCCAATATGTCTTCTGGGAGTAGGGGAAAGGAGAACACCTGGAAGGTTTACTATGTGCCAGTTTGGTAAACCAAAGGAGAGAAGTACCTGAAAGAATAGAGAGAAGAATACAGGAGAGGTGGGAACTGGGAAATGGATGGGCTCAGAAGCCAGCACAAAGCACAGGAACACAAAAGGTGATACTTAAATCCTTTCCAGTAAGGGTCTCAGTTTGAGTAGCCTTGTAAAGTCACATTACCAGTAGTTGCTGTGCATAGTAGATTTTAGCTACCAGAATTCTTTTATGATTTTGGGAGTTTTGTATGCTTGTGCTTTGTTTTATTTATGAGCTTTCCTTTTGGCTTATGCTGGCCACTGGAAAGTCTGCTTTATAGGAGGGAAAGATATTTATAAATGCTAACCTTAGTTCAGGATATTCATTTTCCTGTTTCTGTGATTAGTGGAGAAAAGGCAGTGACTCTGGGAGAATGTGTGTCCTCTAGACATCTAACCTTGTCTGTGCGAAAGTGAGCTTTAGAAACACCACTTGATATCCAATATGTGAATTACTTTTACTAAGCTTGTGAGCAGACCTTTTTTTAACTGTGCACTTACCTTGTAGGATGGCTTTGAATGGTTCACACACAGTCACATGTGACAAATCCATGATTCTAATAATACTTTTGAGTAAAATAATTGGATAATGTTTTATTTGTTTCAATACTTCTCTCTTTCTGGCACAAGTGATTCAGTCACTTCTTGACTGACCCTGAAATAACAGGTTTAATGGTAATTGTACTTGTTGTGTCTCCTAATATGATAACTCAATTATAACTGATTTTTTTTTTCTCTTTTCTGCTGTCATTTCTGCCTGCCTGCTTATCTCCATTGGAATGTGGTTCTTCAATTGTTCTGATAAACTTCTGACACAGGTAAATACCAGTCTGTTTGTATCTGTATTTACTGAGTGTGCCTTTTGCAATGAATCGTGAATCAGACATGCCACACAGCTGTAGACTAGGAAAGGGAAATGCTACTGCCATGATGTGCAGATTAGAAATGATAATTAGCCAGGAATATTTATTTCCTTCTCTGTTCTTTCTTATTCTTCCCCCACCTTTAACAGCAGTAAAATACCCAGCTAGAAAATAAGAAAATTTCATGTTTGCTTTTTGGTGATGTTTCCTGGGAGACCTTATGCTCATCATGGAGTTGGCGTGTGTGTAAGGAGGGTGAAAGCAGCCTAGAAAGAAAAATGTTTATACAGTCTAACTCTTCCCACTCTGCCAGTCACTCATTTCTGCCTTCACTTTTGCATTGTCCACATGGAGTAGCAGGTGGTAATCTTTGGTTTTCCTTCAGATCCAATGAAAAGAAGAAGGCAAAAACATGTGGGCAGGATGAAGTAGGCGAATCTTTCATAGCAGTTAGTTGGAGCCCGTTGTGAAGTACAGTAGTGGAATATGTGTAATGGAGTGAGAGTAAAGGAGTGTTATTCAACTTGTCTTGTTAGCTGTATTCATGCCCTTTATTTAAACACCTAAAGTTCAGCCTTTGTCAATGGAAGGCCTGTTGCCATGAACGCTGAGGCTGAGCGGGTTTACTTACATCTTTGGACTTAGCTCGGTATGTATGTACTGATAAGCATCACTGCAAAGGTTTAATGGGGTGTTGAACTGTTCACCAAAGGGGGAAGTAATAAACTTTGGTTTGGGGCTTTTTCTTCTTCCTTCAGCAGCCTTGGAAACAAAACTCTTGGTTATTTTAACTTGATAAATTGATATTCAGAAGCCAGAAATACAGAGAGTTTTTGGAATGCATTTAGAGCCCATCATCCTTGTCACTTCTGGTGCATTTTTCAGTACACAATATGAGGCATTGGCCATCATCAGCTACAGCTGAAATGTACATAGGTCAATAAACTGTTGTCTGTCCTTCCCACTGTAAATGACTGTGCTCCAAAGAGGAGTGAAAATTGCAGCATATTGTACAGAGATCAGACAGGAATGCTGCTCTCCTAAAAAAACCTCACACGTGCAGTGACTGGATCAGTTGTGATTGTGGAAAGATGGATGTAGGCCGGGTTATTGCTTTGAATGGTGTTTAACCAACCTGCACTGGAGGGCAGCTGCTGTGCTGGCTGCACCAGGGCTGCTGGTGTGTGGCTGGGCTGCAGTGCCCCTGGCAGGACATCCTGTGTGCTGGAGGCACTTTGGTGCATGGCTGCAAAGGCAGGACAGCACACTCCAGGGCTGGATGCATCATTTTGGGAGGAGCTACCCTGGCATTGTCATCTTAGCCCTTTCCTGAGCCACGTAGGGATCTTGGCTAATGTAACTGCTTTACTTCTGGTACTTCAGCTTAAAGCATTTCTCTAGTACGCTGTATCTGGAGCGTGAACTAAGGAGACAGTCGTCACAGGCTGAATGTTTTTGCTCATGTACATGGAAAAGGGAGCTAGAGAGTTTGAAACGTCTAATTTTTTTTCATTTTTGCTTCTTTTCTAAAAGTTGTCATCATAAGACAGTGATCCCAAGGCATTGGTTTATCAGTGGAAGTGCTGTTCTGCCAAAAGAAACTGCAGGGCTTTGGCAGCTGCTTGCTGTAGATTTAGTTTCTTGATTCTTCCCTTCCTATATTTCTTTTTTTCCCTTGAAAAATACAGCATTTCCAGAAATGCTCTTTCTGTTTTTCAGATGTTGTATTAAATGTACCAAAAAATAGCATCTGCTGTTACCTTTCTTTTGGGTATTTTTAGCCAATAATTCCTTTATCCTCTTCGCTCCCTGATGCAGTTCCTGACCCTTCTCTCTTTAATGCTTTGCTCTCCGGTTTGACTTGCCCTGATTACTTTTTCTCCCTCTTTCTTCCCTGTTTCCACTTGCCTTTTTATTTCTAATCTTCACTTCTTACTGTTACAGCCTTCTTTAGTTCACTGATATATTTTTCTTGTTTCCAAATCTGTAGTTTGATGGTTTTCCTGTGGTTCTATTATTTAATATTTAATTTCATTATGTTTGATTTCATTTTTCAGTCTCAACTGTAGACTATATAAAAACAATCTCTCTTCCTCTGAGATGCAGTGATACTCTTCCAAGTGCTTATTTTGGTCTCCCAAATAACCTTCATAGCTTTTTGCTCACCTGATTACAGCAATTGAATTCAAGAAAAGTCACTGATAATTACTAGCTATGGAACTGAAGTCCCAGTTTCTGGCTTGAGGGGCATTTCAGCACATCTGAAATGCTGTCACATACTGTGCTTCTGACTGATAAGGGAAGAAATGAAAATATTGTCAGAAGGTCTCTGAAGAAAATGCTTTGTCAGAAGCAGCTAATTTCAGAATTGCTGGCTGTTGTTACATAGCCAAATAAGAAAACGGAAGGTGATGACTTTCAGTCTTTTCTGAAATAAGCATTGGCAAAGGCAGTCAGTTTAGAAGTATACTGAAATAGACACAGGGTAAGATGTTCACAGTAAAAATAATGAAGTATAGGACTAGTGTTGTCTTCCAATGCCTGCTAAAGGAGCTAATGCTTAATGTTAGGTTGTTGTTGACTCTTGAACTGATGTAGCTTAATCGTTCCTGGTGGGCCATTATGGCCTGATGGGATTAATTCCAGGAAAAGACCTCTGTGGCCTCAGTGTCTCGAAATGGCAAGGTGTTTTGTTTGCCGCCTGTGGTGTTACTTCATTGATGCTGTTTTCCTGTCAAATGTCTGTAAGTGTTTCAGTAGGCTTCACAGCATGATGGAAGTCATTTGTACAAGAACAGGTAACACACAGAACACTTGTCAGACCCTGAAGTTTCAGTTTCAGCAGCAAGCTACACCGTTCTTTCTTCTGCATGCATGGCACTCACCCTGTGCTGCTCATGAGAGGTCCTGGGTTGGTCCAGGAGCCAAGTGCTTGGGCCTGGTGGAGTGGCCTTCTCTTGGGAAGTGATGTGTTAATGGAGGGCTTTATTCTACTTTAAACATCAGAGAATCATGTCTTAGCTAGATCTTGCTTTGCAGAATTTCTGGCCCAGTTGAAGAAGAGAGGCAGGATAACAAAGCGTTGTTCCTTCCATGGGGAAATACTTGGGATGGCACAGAGAACCCCATCTGTCTGATCTCTGCAGCTTGCTTAGAGCAGTGAGGGTCATGTTTAAACTGCTGTGCTCATGGTACCAAAAGGACTGGTTTCTCTTGTATGAATTGGTGCTTTTGTTGTGTCTCAGAGGTGATGTTCTACTTGCCTCCTTTTTTATACAGGCTGACTTGTTAAAAATAAGGTGGTAGCCTTATGGCTCCCAGAGCTTATTGGGTCTGAACTGCTGCTTGAGTACAGGCTGCTCTCTGAAATCTGAAATAAAGGAAGAATTTTTAACTGTGCAGCTGTCTTCCCCAGATTTTCCTATCTTGATAATGGTTAGAACTGCATTATTCTAAATTTTTTATTTACTCCTTTAATATGGATGTCACCAAATGCTCAAGGAATATCTGCTGTAATTTAGTTTCAAAAAGCTGCAGTATAACTGAGGAAGAATATCATAAGCATAGCTTTAACTGGTTCCTGTTAGCTCATACCTAGTAATGAGCCTCAGTTTGGAGGTTTGGGCAGGGCAGAGATTTAGTCTGCAGTTTTCCTGTGGAGGTTTTCCCTTTTCAATAGGAAGCTGAGTCTTTCTTCGTGGTGCATTTTTCTGTTGAAAATGTGAGGCTCCATTTCATGGATTGTACAACTGGCAACTACAACTTCATAGTATTCTCAAGTTCTCTCTTGTATGCTGAAGTTTAATGCAAACATGTTTTGGGGGCAGAGCTCCTTCCCCTCTGGTCTGGCTGAATGTCTGCAAATCCTTAATTTTTGATTCTGTATTCAGCTGATGTAACATGCAAAATAAATTGTCAGTCCCTTGGAGCAAAAAATGCTGAGCTGCTATTAGGTGCTGTGCCACTTCATGTTCATCAGGCTTCTTGTTAATCAGAGATTCTGCCAGTTTGTGTTTCACAGGTGCTACAGCGAAGGAAAGGAGCTTTAGACTAGAATAACAAAGCATAGCCAGGGCAGAGTGATGCCTTGTCAAAGTGGAAGAGACACTGGGCTTGAACCCTGTAGGCTTAATCTGATTTTACTCATCTCCACAGTACAAAAAAGCAGTAACTACTCTAATTGGCAGTGTGTATCAATGCTAGCAGAGTTCCACAGTTTGAATATGCTTTGATGACATTTGCTGTTCTGTATGATTAAATGACAGAAGTTCAGTGACTTTCAGTTAGTGGAATGTAAAGCCCTCGCTTGCAGGTGGCTCACTGTAGTTCTTGGAGAAGACTGACTCCTGCAGCTTCATGCTTGTGCTGGCTTCTAGGTGTTTATAATGTGTGTTCTTAAACCAGGACTGCTCTTGAGATTCAAAATCCTATCGCTTTAGAAGCCAGGGTGATTGATGCTTTATATTTGATAATTTTGAAAATGTCTCTTCTCTGGGTAATTAAGTCCAAATTAACCAGCCAGAACTTTATGAAAACTTCAGAACTATGTGATGTAAGTAATTTCTTGAAAGGAAAATAAATGGACCAGTTCTTGGAAAAAAATTCTCTTGCACCATTAAACACTAAGTTGTTTTTTCTTGTGCAGGAACTCCTCAAGCTGCTGGTTGCTGGCAGGTTGGAGGTTACTGTAGGAAAGTTGCATTTATCTGCTTGCCTTTTTGGGTTCTCACCTAAATGTCTGCCTCTGACCATGCCTAGAAGTGACTCCCAGGCTAAATGGATGTTTCAATCCAGTGAGATTTTCCCTGTATGTGTTTCTTGCTCTTTCACACAGGGAGGATTTGCTTTTCAGCAGTATATATAGGCGTAACAAGATGAAAATAAAAATTGAGTGTAAACTAACAGGCCAAAACCTTATCTCTGGGTAACTGAAAGCCACACCTTTGGTATCGCCTGGTGTTGGCTATGAGGGATGTGTAAGAAAATTCCTCAGATGTTCAATTAGGATGTTAATAGCTAAAGACTTTTTAAAGAATGCTTAATGATGCATTGAAGCTATCTTCTCTAACTGCACTTCATTATAGTGATTCAAAATATGAAGATAGCAAAAGTACAGCAGTGATTTTTGCTGCTAGCATTTTGGAATGAGATACTTCCTGGTTTGTTGTCCATGTTCTTGTCTTTCTCTTCAGTGCTTTGGTTTTCACTACAGTGCAGATGTCTTTTTACAGGGTTTTTTTGCGCTCTTTACCTTTTCTTGTCATCAAAACTATTTCCTTTGATAATCTGGCGTGCATTTCTTTATTCATGGGTTCTAATATTTTTAGAAGTCAGTTTTAGCTTTTGTGTGCTGCTTTTGCTGACTTACTAGCCTTGCAAAACCCTGTGCCAAAGCACTCCATAAAGACTGATTTAAAATAGGAGTGTGCTAGATAACAGGGCATTAAAAATCCTGTAGGTTAGGATGCAAATGATTTATGGGATATCTCCTATAAGAGTAAGCACTGTAACTTTTATATAAAGGTTTCTTTGCCATATTTGTAAAGTATTTTTTAACCCCTAAATATCTTAAGTATTGCATGTTTGTAACTTTAAAGTTTCTAGAAGAGCTTGAATGTCTAGTATATTTTGTGCTTTATCAAGCACTCACAGGCAGATCCAGATTTTAAACTTACTCTTAGTTTGTTGCATCAAGTCAAAATTTATGCTTGTTATAGTAGGGCGCTTTGTCTGTAGTCTAAAGGTTGGCTTTATTTTTCTGCTTTGTCTTCTGGGGAATTCTGCATTATTCAAAGAGTCTGAAGTCCTCTATAGAATGTAGAAAGTGAACCTACTAAATGTTTACCCTGTGAAGGTACAGCAGCTCAATTAGTGATGTGTGACATGCTGAGGAATTTGGGCTGAAGTGCTACACTTCATTCAGACTGACATTAACAGTAAATTCTGCTGGATGAATGCCAGATTCATTCACTTACAGGTTAGATTTAAACTTGGGCTGACATGTTTTTTAATTTAATTTTTTTTTAAGCAAAACTGTCAAGGAGTACCACGAATCAAGAATCTTGAAATAGGCTCCCTCCTCCCCTTTGGATGTGAGAGCTATGGGTGAGGGAGAACCTAGGTATACCCTGATGCTCTCATGCATGAAATCTTATTTTTTGTTTCATTAAATGTTAAAATTTTCCTGTATCTGACATTCTCATGTACCCAGAGTGATAATTCATCTGTGCGCAATCTGTCACTTTATATAAGAGGCAGGATAGTTCAGGACAAAGGAAGGAAAGCATAGCTTGATGTTGAATTCTTGAATGTGACAGGAGAAGAACGGAGATCCTTGTACTTCAGGCATTTTTCAGTTGCCGCTGGAGGCTATTTTTTGAAGCAATAAAAATATTCAATCTCTTAGTTAATCCCGTTGGTTTACAATTTCTTTGTGGTTTCTATTATCTATAAGTTGTTGACTTACACATAACTGAGTAATGCTTTTAATTACTTGAATGCACTGGAACCAACTTTATTACAAATTTATGGGAAATGCTTAGGAGAAAAATTGCAGAATTGTCAGAATAGCTGCCTCTGAAGCAGTTGTGTTTTCACTTTAATTTGTTTTCAGTCTGGTAACTGACAGACCACATCCTTTGCTGTCTTTTGTGAAGGTGAAAAGTAGAATTGATGAAGATTCCTCTGGGGCACAACCACCCCCCAGATAAAAAGTTGATTACTTTGAATCAGGCACTTTTAGATCAGTGGTATAGAAACCATTTTCCTTGACATAGCTAAAGAAGTAGCATCAAATAAAGTCTATGGGTGTTGCCTTCCTGTAAAGTCATCACCAGAACTGGGGCTGGAGCATGAGGAAAGGTGATTGGTGTTCCCAGAGATTGTAACCTGTGGCTTTTCCTTGTAGGCCCAGCAGATGCTGCTTTGCAGAATGAAGCAGATGCATATATGCTGTAGTCCTGCATCATACATGCTTGGGTGTGTCTGTATTTGCTTTTCACTTTCAAACTGACTCTGATTTGGCTTCTTCTAATAAGCAGAGGAAATTACAAGAATTTTAGCAGAAGTTCATGAGAAGGATGCTGCAAAGATAACTATTTGCAGCATCTTTTTATTTGTGTGTGGATATGAGTTGATAGTACAGTTATTAATCTTCCATAAATTTTATTCAGTGCTTAGGCTTGTGTCTCTTAAGGAGTTTCTTTCCCCCATGTAATCTAACAGTGATTTTTCTGGCTGTATGGGAAATCCAGAATAGGAAAAGGAGCATCTCAGAATAGGAAAAGGAGAAAGTAAAGACTGCAAAGGTTAATGTCACTGCTTTTGTCCCTTTCCCACTCCAATATATGTCAGTGTGTGTTCATAGTGTCAGGCATCCTGGAAAACACCTGTGACCAGTGCACATACTGTATGCACAGTAGGTATGGAGAAAGATTGTTTTCCTACTTGCTGTCGACTTTACAGGCAGAGATGGCAAACAGGATGTTAAACAGTGTTAGAGGAATGGCATCTTAAAATCTATCAGCTCTCTTGGTGCATTTCTATGGGACACAGACTCAGCTGAGCCTGACTGCCACGGCTCAGCTCTGTAGAATGTCTGACAGAGGTTGTAGCATATCTGATATATGAGATTGTGTAACCAGCAGGATTCATTAGGAGTTACTGCTGTAAGTCTCCAACTCTGGAAGGCTATATAAGAATGCCACTCAAAGTCAAACTGTTTTGGTTCAGCTTTTTAGAATTGGTTTTGAGCATTCTTCTAGTCAGTTTGATGCTTCAGTTCTTTAAAATAAGCAAGATTCCATACTATAAGTAATATTTAATTTTGAATACTGAAGTAACTCAATAATACTGCGTCAGACTTTCTCACTAGTTGTTTATTGGTGTGATTACTGTTTCCTTTGTTCCTTGTTTATTTTCTGTGGAAGCCGGTTGACTTTGATTCACATCCCTCTTGTATGTGGTTGTATCCACTTGAAGCTTTCAAGAGTAGCTCTGCTTTCTAAGTAAACATCCCTCTTTTAAGGCTGTTATATCCATCTGCCTCTTTTCCAAAAACCAAGATCCGGGAATACAACTCCTCCACCATCTGAGTGGTCCCACCTCTGTGCCTTTTCAGTGTGAGTGAGAGGAGAATGCTAAAATCAGCCCTGTTACCCGTTTCCATGCTGGGCTGAGAGAGATGGACTTGATGTTATAGGAGAAACATTTATTGTAAAGTGTAACTTGTCAACTTCAACTTCTTGGTGTGTCTTAAAAGGATCATTATGCTCTGTCCTTGTAAGACAGGTGTACAAGGATCTGGGAGGACTGCTTAGAAATATTCTGCCCTCCTTCACAGTGAGTACATCTGAAGCTCCATTTAAATTCTCTGAATTCCCTCTAGGCTTTGGGAATGGGGAACTAACCTCACTTCCCCCCTTATTTCCAAGGGAAAACAATTTGCATCTTTTTTTTTTCTTTGATTCCCCGCTGAAGGAAATGCTTCCTCCTAAAGGAAATGTTCCTTTATGTGTGATGGCAGACTTCTTGGTTGTAAGTAGAGTTGGTTTTAGCTCTCCCTTCCTCACCCAAGCCAGGCTCTTTTCTTTTTTATTATGTAACACTTATTTCTCTTGCCATCAATCACCTCTTCACTGTCTTGGCAAGGTACAAGAGAAATGTGGGTAAATAATATATGGCCATGCTCTTAGCCAGCTGACAGAGGGCAGGTTTAGGTTAGATTTACTGCGAGGATGGTGAGGCACAGGTGGCCCAGAGAAGCTGTGGATGCCCCATCCCTGGCAGTGTTCAAGGTCAGGTTGGATGGGGCTTTGAGCAACCTGGTCTAGTGGAAGATGTCCCTAACCATGGCAGAGGGATTGGAACCTGATGGTCTTTGAGGTCCCTTCCAACCCAGATCATTCTATGATTCTAAGAACTTGTTTGACCCTTCCATTTGGTTTCTTTCCAATGTATTCTTGCAAGGCAAATCTACTTGAGGAGACACATCTGACATCACTTTGGCAGTCGGCAGTAAGCCCAAGTAACATTTGCTAGATTGGGTTTCTGGTTTTGTCTCTGCATTTGTGAGGTCTTAGTCTGATGGAAGGGTGTAACTGTTGTAATCAATGTCCATGCTCTGTGGTGTGGTGGGAGTTCCTGCACACATGTTGCAAGTGGCTGTGTGTTTCCCTGGTGAGGGGTTCTCTCTCACTCTGCAGCTTGCCTGTGGAGTAAGGAAATGAATCTTCTTTGCTTCTCTGCAATGTACTGTGGGCAGTCAACTTCTCTTCCTGCTGAAAAGCATTCAACAGGGTCAAGGAAGGAAAATGCTTATGTTGAAGCAATGTTGGATAATGGTATCTATGCATATAGGCTTGTAGTTATATGGCAGAGAGTTGCTACAATGCATCAGAACCTCCTCATGGCAATCTGTGTTTCTGTGAGGAAGAATATGCAGTATTTGACTGAATTTTGGCTTGATACATGATGAGTTGCTATCTTTATCTGACTAACTAGATACATGTCTCCAACTCTCATCACTTGTTCTTTTTAAAGTAGCAGTGACGAACAGATTTGTCTGTGTAAAATATTTTCTGGCAAACAAGCTACTGTCACTTTTGTGTCTAATTAGAATTGCCCTTAAGCCTTAGAAGTTTGATTTGAGAAACAGTACAAATTGAGCTGCCTTTCTCTAAGCAGAATTAGCTACCTGTAGTGATTAACATGTGCTTCACAAATGTGGGTGCAGGTTGAATCAGCTTCAGAGTTGGTGAATTTCGCACTGCTGAGAGAAGATGCATTTGTTTGAGATTTGAAAACGTAATCACGAAGATTTTAATCTCTTTTGATGCTTTATATAACACAACATCATGTGACCTCAGGATCTGTTGTGTCACTGTTCGCCCTTCTTGTTTTTCTTGATTGTGACCAACCAGTATTAAACTCAGCAAACTTTGAATTGAAGCAAGTGGATAATCTTTAACAGACAAGGCTTTGTGATTCTTTAAAGTGCTGCAGAATTCAGGACCTGCAGTTAATAGTGGAATGCTAGTGCTAATATTACAGCCACCAAGGACTGAGAGGTATTTCTCCAACCCTCCATCTGGGGAAAGCTGATCAGCAGGTACTAAACAGATACATCAATGAAAGTGGCACTTCTCCAGAAACAAGTGCCTGACCAAATAATCATGAAAGTGCTATTCTTGGAACTGGAACAGCATCTGAAGAGGTATTTGTAAAGTTTTTAATATGTAAATGCTTTATTTATTTGTTCTACTTTTTGGGGGAGGTTCCTTTATTTTGTTTGCCTAAGTATTTAATACATCTAAATCAAGATGCTTGGCACTTGTTAAAATTATTTCAAGCTAGGAATATCATACTGGTTGAGAATGCTGTCATGCAGAGTTGATTACTTATTCAGTGAAAATCTACATGCCTTGAAATATCTTTACTGTGTTACTTAAAGTAATCCATATTAAAAAACATTTTCTCTTACAGTGCTTTTATTTTTTTCTTTTCAAAAAACATTCCATTTGTTACAAATCTTAAGTAATGTAATATTAAACCAAAAAAGAGAATTTGAAAAAACAAGATTTTAAACTCATCATCAAATAAGTTTGTATTCATGCAAATACTTTTCATAGATAATATGCACTATCTTCTGTACTGTCACGTGATTAAAGAAAAGTTTAGTTAATCTGTCTTGTTAAATGTTTGGAGAGCATTGAAATACACCTTAGTCTTCCATAACCTCCTTTTCCATATTAACAGTGAAATATGAACTGCATGTTTCTGATGTGGTTCTTTCTAATGTTTAAAATAAATACCAAGTAACTTAGTGAATTGGAAGAGTTATTTTACTGAGTTAAAAATACATGACAGTGGAGGGAAAAAATGCCCTGACCCTTCATGTTACCGAGTTGTTTTTCTATGTGCAGAAGGAAAATACCCATCTGTGGGAGGGAGTATGGAATTTGTTCCTAACTTCTGATCTCTGAACTGGTGCTTTTGTTATGCCACACCCTTAAAATCGAAACCCCTTGATCTTATATGAATGTTTACATATATCAACTAATACATTTAACTTCATATTTTTGTCTTGTTATGTTTGTGGTATTGCCTGTGGAGAACAGCTTTCCTCTGTAAATGGTGTCACTTTAAAGAATATAAAATTATACATTAGAAAACTTTCTCTTAAAAGCTCCATTTTAATTTTTTTTTTTTTTCAGTAATTGACAATTTCTGGAAACATATTGAACTTTCAAATGAACAGTAAACTTGTAGTAAATTAATGTGAATGCTTAAGGATAAGTATAATGGAAATACTCGATAACAGCAATTAAGTTTAATGGAAATATTCTATAATAGCAATTGATATATAGTGGCAACAGGTATGTTATTTGTGAGCAGCATATGTATACAGCAGTGACTGGTATCATATATTACTGAACAAGGGAGGTAGAATTGAGGAGGTTGATTCCTACCATTAACCAAGCTATTCCATAGAATGTATATTGAAAAAGGTGTGGTGGAGTAGACTTGCAATTTTCTTTAACCTTTCTGCATTATTAAAAGGTTTTGTTGTGACCGACTTGTACTGATACACACAGGAGCATGATGTAGCACCTCAAGTCATAAACCAACATCTGCATCTGTTAGCACTGTACAGAAAACGTGAACACTTTCTCCTGTAGTCTTACTCTGTAAGCTACTTTCTATTTATTTTTCATTTGCCTTTGTTTCTTCTAGTTTCTCTTGCAGAGATGTTGGTTTTCTCCTGGTTATTGTTCTGTGAATTCAGGTTGGCTGGTTATCGTGTCACCATAAATAGCAAATTATAAACGGCCATTGCAAATGGCAGCCTTTCTTGGCTAATATTCCTTTCTTAGCTAATATTGCATGTGACTATATGCTTTTTCCCAAAACTGACCCTACTGGATGCATGGGTCAAATACAAAGAAGCATTTTGCTTTTTCCGGTGTAGATGCAGAATTTGAGAGTGAGTGCAGTTGTGTGTGGCTTTCTGGAGGAAAGAAGCAATTCTGGGATCAGGCATCTCATTTAAAACTTAGAGGATATGGATACAATTGGTGAATCTTTTTCTACTTGCAGTCTTTGGTCAAGGGCAATTTACAGCATACTGAGAAGGATTTGTACTCTTAATAAATTAAACACTTTGTGTGTTCTTCATTTTAAGTTTGGCTGCCAGAATGAAGTCCAAGATTTAGTTTATGCTTTGGAGCCCCACCAAGTTATTTTGGAAAAGTAATCCCTGATGTCTGTGTGCTATTGGGGAGCTGTCTAGCACTAGACAGCTGGAAATATTTTATGGGTGTGTAGGAGCTCCAGCCTCTTGTGTAATGCCGACTGGACAGGTTACTCTGTCCACTTTGGATGTACACCACCATCTTTCCATGTTCATACGGAATGAATGGTGATGTGGCATCCTCCATATTCCTTTTTGAAACTTGGTTGGAAGTGCAGAAGATGTGAGTGGGGAGGGTGGGGGCGACAAACACAGGTCAGAAGATGCTTCAGCCTTTGGTTATGGCATAAGCTGGAAGGAGGGAGCACTGGGTACACCTGCTAACTCTTTGAATGGGTAAAGTGGGCTGTAGTTGTTAAAGTACATGACTGTTGAAGGCAGGTGTGAAAACATGTCTTGCTGTTATGTTTAGGTCATCCCTATCAGAACATCAGTAATTTAAATTTATTTAAAGTGTGCCTGAGTTATGGGCATCTAGTCTCTGACAGGTAGACTTTACAATGTTAGGTTTTACAGCTGGACTCAATGATCTTAAAGGTCTTTTCCAACCTAAATGATCCTATGGTTCTGTGATATCAAGGGATAGAAAACCCACTGTATTTATAACTAATGTTTTACTCTTTTTTAAAAAGAGGCTTTAATTCATCATTAAGCAAATATTAACTAGTTGTACTCTAATATGAAGAAGTAAAACAAAAGTCTGATAGCCCCTTAAACCTAGTGTTTTCTCTACTTAAAGGTAATTTTTCACTCAAGTCACTTCTCAGTCCTACCAAGGATTTAGAGGATCCTTTCAAGTACATCTTTCAGTCTATCAGTATAAGTAAATTCCCCCAGCCTTGGAATCAGTTTAATATTTCTTTTCTACCTGCTTCAGTTTGACAGCTTGTTTTAAAATGCTGAGTTCTTCAGAAATGGGGCTGAAAAACAGGTTTGGGCAAACTAATTTAAGTCAGGAGCCTATCTGAGTGGCAGAAGTGCTACCCTGTGACTCAGACATTCACTTACAAATATTTTTGTTTATAGTTGTCATGATTGCTTGTACCTGAGCTGCTGATTGATGTTGCTGTCCACCTGGCAAGGTCCCCTTTCAATTAGTAGTAGCTTAGAAAGGAATTTCCCTGTTCAGTACCTTGTGTGGGAGGAGGCATGCCTCCCTGGATGGGAGGTTGCCTAGTGTGGGTTTTAGAAGAGATCCTTCTGTCTTCTGTGCTTGGTGGGCAGCAGTGGTTCCCTGGCTCTGTCAGTGGAGGTGGAAAAGGGGATTTAAACTGTGTTGCTGTAGGGATTTTCTCTCCTTCCTGTATATTGAGAGTAGTGTGGCAGCTCATCATGTTGATGCTGTAGAAGAGTGGTTTCTGGGCTAACACCCTGTGTAAGAATGAGGAAACATTCCTGGGAGCTGTTTTGGACTCCATGCGTTTCTAACTGGGTTACTCAGACTTCTGATACTGCAGTTACTTTTGGTTTTATTTTTGTGGTGATTGGGTTTTATTTTAAGTAGCTTTAAGCCACAGAGGTTTGAGGGTGTCATTATAATGATAGTGGTTTCTGGAGGATGAAGTAATTGTTTTTCAGAATTGTTAGGTGCCTGATGTAGTATGTACACAAGCTTTGGACCTTTGTATATATAGGAACCCCTTGGACATCTAATTAAATGGTTTAGATGGATATCCACCAAAAAACATGCACAGCAGTTTTAGGGAGAGGACAGGAATGCTTCATAAACAGGGTGCCACTCGTAAATTTAGCCATCACTGCCTAAAGGCGATTACCCAGATACTGATTAGGTATGAAACGATACACTGTAATCTTTCCTTCGCAAGTTGTGTATTAAAAGATAAAGAGAATGCCTTCTGCTGTTTGCAGAATGTCTGGCTCAAGGGCAGCTAAATGTCAGTGGTGTGTGCCCTGCACAGCCACCAGGGATCCAACAGTCTCGAGGTGCTTGCTGCTTTTAAGCTAGAAGATGCTGTCCTGTGGAAAATTAGAGCTTCTTACTGCCTGGGGTTCCTTTACAGGCTCAGTAGGATACTGAGGAAGGCTGGGTCCCATTTGAAGGAGAACCAGGACTTCAGGATATACAGCCTTTTGTAGATGATGTGGACCCATGCCAGCTGTTTGCAGTCTCTGGCCTAGAAGGTGCTCCAGGGACATGTTCAAAATATGCTGAGCCAGCACATCTGTGTTCTGTTCTCTTTGGTTTGCAGCATGGCACAGTTTCAAGAACCAAGTGTTGTGCTAAAGTAGGTAATACATCCCTAAAGCCACGAGGCAGTCAGGTCAAATTAAAATTTCAGTCAATCTGTTCTTTAGGTAATTTTTAAGTTTTGAAGCACACCTCATTTCATAGTCTTACATACTTTCCCAGGTATCTTGTATTCTATTTCAAATCAGTATTGCTTTACAATTTATTCCTTCAGCAAGGAGAGTGTAAATGGAGATACTCTGATGGGATTTCTGCGATTGTGAGTCAGCAGGATTTGTGTCTCTTAAATCACTGAAGCTGTGCCTGGATTAAGAAGCCTGGGAGTGCTTTCCCTCTCCAGAGTTGAGCTATACATGTTTCTCAATACTGTACTGAGTTGAAGCATGGGCATTTATCAAATTCCTCTCATATGCTTGTTTTCACAGATGGGGGGAAGGTACAGGTTAGGCAGGAAATTATCCCACAAATGCTCAACTCATTGGTTGTTAAAGGAAAGTAAGATTTTAGGGTACACTGCACTGTGCAGTAAATCAGGTCACATTCTCATTTGTTTGTGGAAATTCTTCCCATGCTTCCTGAATGGTTGGAAGTACATGGGGTTTGATTTCTATAAATAAAAGTCACCATTCAGGTAGAAAAATACCTTTAAATAGGCCACAGTAAATTCAGCCTGTTGAAGTACAGTTCTTCTTGGATGATACAGGTCTTGAATTTTCCCTATATTTTCTTAGGAAGTCAGCAAATTATGATAAACTGTGGGTTGTAGCATTTCTAAAGTATTTTGAGCACTCAGAGATTAGGAAATACACATTTCAAATTTGTGTAATATGAATGCATTGGAGCCAGGGGAGTTAATCTGAAAGTCATTTACCTACTAGATCATTGATACTGGTGATACATGTGAGGCTATTTGCTAGTGATTGCAGAGACTGAAACTGGGAGTGTAAATGGGCAACTGGATAGAGGTCTGTTGTCTTAAGTACTTGCTGAGAAAGAAGAGTGGCATTGAGCTTATTGTCTTTGTTTTTCTATACGTGTAAGCAAGTTGCACTGTTGGGAGTTTATTATTTAACAGAATGACCTTAAAATGGTTCTGCACAGCAGGGTGGTAACGAGGGGATCTGCCGCCACAAAAGCTGAGAAGTGGCCGATTTTCATCCTCGTTCACGGCAGATGGGATTCCGCATCCCGGGTGCTCCTTTCCCACACTGAGGACTTAGGTTTGTTTTCTGTACTTTTCATCAGCTGTTCTTGCTAATTTCTGTAAAAGCTGGGGTAGGGAACTTCATCCCCAGCTTCCTGAAGACCATAGGATAACTAGTTAATTGCAGAGGTTTTGGCTTTGATCCTAACAGCCTTGAGCTGGCTTTAGTGTGATAGGCTTCTGTGGGAAATACAGCCTTAATTTCAAATGTTGCACCAAAAAATGGCTATCAGATGGCAAATTATATTCAGTGGGAAGTGCAGACCAGCTGTTAATGCTGTATAAATACTTTTTTTAATAAGCATGACTAAATTATTAGCTGATGCAAAATTTTCAATATAGTTTCAAGGGTAACAACTAGAAACAGGGTGGGAGGAAGGAATGGATTAAAGGGTTTAAAAAAAGGCATAATGGGTGTAAACTTGACAAAGGTGCTGAGGACAGGGGAAGTGAAGGGCCTTAAGATCCTCTATCTCCCCCTTCCAAAATTAGCAGTACCTGGTGTGGCTTTTCTGCAGCCTTAAGGAAACAGAAAATAATACAAGTTCAGAAATAATAAAGATGACCCTTCTTAGTTACAGGTTAATTTGGCTGGTTTTTAATTTCATTCCTAAACCTACTGTGTACTTACATTGTAGGTAAGCTGGGGTGGGTGGGTGGGTGTCAGCCATTGTCCTGTAGTCCTTCCTGGGCTGTTTGTCCCCTGGATCAGAGAAGCCTTTTAATACAGAGAATTTCATCTTTCCAAATGCTTGTCATGTCAATGTACCAAAACACTCCCTATACTTTCCATGTTTGTTATGTTAAGTGTAATTTAAAATGCTCCAATGACTCTTTCCTTCCCTCTTAATTTAATTTTAGAGTATGTGGTTGAAAAATCTGTTTTACAGCTAGAATAAGGGGGATTAAATATTTGTGTAAGTGGTTTTTACTTCGGGATGTTCTTGCCTTTGAGTAAAGCATTTACACATGAAAGGTGTAAATTTACATGGAAGATCAGGGAATTGAGCACTCTTTCTATGCATTAAATCTAAAATTAATGAAGCCAAATTTCACATAAAGGGAAAATAAATTTGAGTAGTGAAACTTAAAGGTTGTAACATTTTATTGCTCATCTATATATGCTGCTTTATGACACTAAACTTCTTTTCCACTTCCATCCAGGGGACAATGTCAGCAGGTTGTGTGCAGCTTTATGGAGGAAAGAAAATCAATTACTGGCTCAGGTGTCTCACTTAAAACTTCCAGGATGCTAACATGTTGGTGGATTCTTTCCTTTGCAGTTCCATGGTCAAGGGCACTTTATGGTGTGCTGAGGAGGAGGGCTTTTACCTGTAGTAAAATTAAATATTTCACACCTACTCATTTAAAGGTTTCTGAAATCAGGAAAACTTGTGATTCCCAAGCTGCATGTTACTGCAAATCTAGAACTTCTTTAAATTTAAAGTGGAGTAGCATCTGGATGTTATTTCAGGTTTTGGGTTATGATAGACCTCAGCTGGCTCTGTGAGGGGACTCTGAATCTCATTGGATATGTACAGAACACAGACCTTTATCTCAACTGCATTACTAGATGGTTATCTGTGGATGATCTCAGGAAAGGGGATGCCATACATCCCTCTACAAGCATCAAAATTGCCTTAAGATGTCTCATGTTTCCCTGCAGAGTTCTCTCTGATGGATAACAAGTGGGTCATCTCTTTGTTTGGCTATATCCAGGTACTTGATTATAGACAGTGTATTTTGTTTTGTCAGCATTAAAATTGGTAGCATCATTATAATTCTCATTAAAAATAACCAGGATTGACTTGGCAATTAGTTGCCTGTCAAAGAGAAAGAGGATATCCTCAGAGGAGCCAGTGAGAACCTCTCCTTGTTTTTCTTTTGATCTTACATAGTTATCTTCTTGCTTTAAATGCAGCCTTCTGTCTCTTGTGCAGAACTCACAGCATGATACTTCTGTGTATGCACTGTGATCAGAGATACTGTCAGGTTATTTCCAGAGCCCCAGTAGGGTGTGCGATTTCTTTCCACTAAATATTTATTTAGTTATGCTTGCACATCTGGGAAAAAGAAAAAAAGAGAGTAGTATTTACAAATACAGCACTTCATTTCACTAGCATCTTGCATAGCTTTCCCTTTTATCTATTTTTCATGGAACTAAACCCCAATTTCTAGCAAACTAATAAACTAAATTGTAGATGCAAATAACATTACTGTGGGGGAGGAAAAGCTCACATTTAAGAAAGCAGAGAGTACTGTTTTGTAGAAAGAGCTTTTTCAATTTAGCAGAAGTATATACACTGAAATAGCAGAATTCAATCTAGAAATAAAATACATGTCTTTTGGAGCTGAGAAGTAAGTTCTTAGTGATTTGGTTTCTTTAAATCAAGATCTTAGCTAAAGGTTTGGAGCTGGAAAAGGAAGTCGGCTGAGATTTTGTGATCTTTATTTAGGCTATCTAAAGATGGTGCTTGTGTGGGTGGGGTTATTTTCTTTGGGTTTGTTTTTGGTTTTTTGGTTTGTTTTTTTTTTTTTTTTTTTGGTCCTTAGTCTGCTAAAATATTTTATTTCCTGTGGGAAAGAAAGATGTTGGACAGCTTCTCCAGTTATCTACCTTTACTGAGATGAAGAAAAAAAATCATGGCCTATTGAAATAAATAAACCTTTAGTCCTTGATGTCAAGTATAGCCATAGCTTTCTCTCTCAGTTATTAGCTTGGCACAATTTTGCATAAGTTGGATGCTGGGGGGGGTTGCTGTCACTACACAAAGAATTTTGAATCTATGAATTTTAAGGTGAAATAGTACTCTGCCATTTATTCACCATTTTTAGATGCCAAGTGGAATGCACAGTCAGATGTCAGGTGGAATCTAATTACTGTAGCCTTTTCTTGAGTAAATAGCAGATTTTATTTTTAACCTCTTCAGTACTTGCATTCTGCAGTGGAAAACCATAGTTGAAGTTCACAAGATCTGAGCCTGTCTGAGCATAAGATGAAACTGTGCTGTGTCAGCAGTTGCTGTTTTTCTAATATGGTTTCTGATGTGGTATCTTTGTAACATCATCAAAAGATGAGATTTATTTTATGTTCAGAAGATGCTTATCGAGGGTTTTTAATGTTGGCTTCTGAAGGAAGCATATACTGACAAGGTACTTAAAAGATAAATGTTTTCAGTTAGAGAACTTTTTAACACACATGGAGAAATATGACAAACCAGACTTTCATAGAGACAAAATGATTCTGTGCTGGTTTACCTCATTATGTGCTTAAGATGAGCACTTGATTCAAGTGCTTAGGATGAATAAATTGAGACGAGAGGAAATTATTTAGTGGGAGGTATGTAATCAATAATGTTCAATTTAAGAAGTTAGTTTATATGAGGATCAAAAATGCTGATAAGCTACTCGTTTGCTGTATGTACTCTACCCTGGTGATTTCTCAGGAGCCCATCTCCAGTCTTTTTCGTTACTTTATGCTGTTTGTGAACACCTGGGGTGCTCTGTAGATACTTCGGCTGTGTGCTAACAGAGGCATGAATTTGTTCAACCCAGTGCAGATCCAGAGTGTCTTAACCAAACCGAGGAATTCTGCAGCTTTTCTCACCTCTAGTCCCAGGAACTGAAGCTTTTACAGAAGAAGATCGTATATTATCAGTTAATGAGGTGTTAAAAGAGGTGGTTATACGGTTTTGAGTAACATACTAGTAGTAATCGTGACACCCTTCTAGAGGAAAACTGAGTTTGGAAAACTATCTTCCTTAAATCTTCCATATATTTTTTTATTTCATAAAAAAGGTATTTGTTAAAAGCAGCAGCAAAAGCGGAGTCCTTGGAGTTCAGTGTATCCTCTTGTCAGGCAGATGATGGGGTGTTGAAATGAGATCATCGGAGATAGTGGTGCTCTCTCCTCCTCCCTAAAAATTTCACCCCAATTTTGGATATTAAAGTAATTTATATCATGGGGCTTTTTATTTCCTAAATGATCTACTTTCTCAACCATAAAGGGACACTTATAGTTTGCTTTTTTATAGAGTGGGCAAAGCTGAACATGCATATTAATATGCAGTCCTACTTACGCAGCTGACAGCTTTCTGTTGAATCACAGCTCTGCTTGTAGGCATCTAAAATTAAATGACAGATTTTGTTAAAAGCCCACTGAAGTTAATGGAAGATGTTTAATGTGGGAATTTGATTTAGGATCATATGTGTTATCTTTTCTTTGTGAAGATTAATAGTAGATTAATGATGGCAGTGTTGTTGTTAATTTAGTTTGAGGATAATTTTTCGGTTGTAAATGGAATAATGGTATTTGATAATTGTCAGTTGTTATGGCATCCATGACTTAATTTATACATGTATGAATGAAACTACATAGAGTTGTCTGCTGCCTATCCTGCAACATCAAAGCAAGAGTTTTGAGGATATGTCTGTCCAGGCCTGTGAGTTTGCTATCCTCAAGTTCTTTTGTACGAGACTGATTATCAGTGATAGGACTTGCCTGTTTTTACACCTGCTCTGCCCTTTTTCTGATAAAGAACTATAAGGGACAGAGTTTGTCCCAGAGCTTTTATCCAACTGCAATCTTATTAATTGTGCTGAGTAGCTGCCATGGGGAGGAGTCATTTGAGACATTACTGATTTCGAAGCCCAGGCTGTCATAAAACATTAATAGAGATCAAGTCAAGGACAGGAGTTGATGCAGATTCCAGTACCGATGATGTGCTTCTGGCACTCTGTTAAAAGGCTTACTTGCTCACTGCAGGCCATGAGTACCACCGTGTGTAACCTGTGCAGAGAAAGTGCTGTGGGAAGTGTACCTACAGTACAGCACGTGGGTCCTGGTGCTTGTCCCTCGGAAGGGGGAAGCTGCAGCCCCATGCACGTGTTCGAATGGATTGCTTCAGCTAACTTGCTGTCACCAGTTGGCAAGTCAGGACAGGCAAGGGTTTTTCTAAAACGCTTCCTTGAATTTTCTGTTAGGTGCTATCCCGTGCAAATTCCCCACATATCCGAAGGGCGGGATGAGAGCTGTGCCCTTGTGGGATGTGAACCCTCTCTGCTAGCGGGAAAGTGGCTGTAAGGAATTCCTATTCTTAAATGTGACCTCCCTATGAAGAGGATTAGTTTGTACTACTCTGCTGGCATTATTGAATGAAAGAATAGTAGTCTAGGACAACATAAATAAACTAAGAAGGATGATGCAGATACGCAAATGCTAAATTTAGCTTTAAGATGATTATTCTGTGCCTCCTGGCTTTCCTGCTTCTCTGGGAACAGCACCTGTGATGTATGTGACTTGTAGCTCTTGGAGAAGTTTGCTATAGAGAATGGAAAAGGTTTTTCACTTTTTTTTTTTTTTTTTTTTTTTTTTGTGCCTTTAAGTAATCTAACACCTGCTGGAAGTGCAGGTCTAGAAAAGTGTGGTTTTAGGGGCTGGCTGTTTCTTGTGACAGTGTTTCATGGTGGTCTAGTTCAGTCTCGGCTCTCTTTCTAAGCTGTTGCTGGTAGAGAGGATCACTTTGGCAGGCACTGAATGTAGTTGCTGTGTTCTATGACACATGAGAGCATAATATTTGTTGAGAAAAACACTACAGTTAGGTGGGAGAAGGATCTTTTCCTAAATTATTAATGTATGTGCTGCATCTTTTAAGACTAAGTGCCTTATGGTGAAACCTAAAAATAAGCAAATAGGCATTTTCCCTGTTGCTATAGAGTAGTATCACCCGGCTTGCTAGAAATCCACAGGTTTGTGCCATATCTACTTTTGTAGCTGATCGATGGCAGAGTATTTTTTTCATAAATGGCTTTACGGGCTCATAAGGTGTGTCTAAGGGATAAAGGGGGATCGTAGGTGTCCGAAAGCTTTATCTGCAGCGTGCGGGTTTTGTGCCGTGGCGCGGGGGTTCGGCTCGCTGGGCCAGCCGCGGGAGCCGGCACCGAGGCTCCGCTCTGCGGGCTGCAGTGATCGGGTTTTGGGGCTCCGCTCTGCGGGCTGCAGTGATCGGGTTTTGGGGCTCCGCTCTGCGGGCTGCAGCGTGCGGGTTTTGTGCCGAGGCGCGGGGGTTCGGCTCGCCGGCACCGCGACTGGCGCTGCGCGGCGCCGACAGGTGGCGGTGTCGGCGCGGCCACGGGCGGCCCCTCGGCGCGTCCGCGCTCCCGCCGGGCCGCGCGGGGCTTCCTCCGCTCCCGGGCCCGACAATTATAATTTTCTCTTTCTTTCTTTCTTTCCTTTTTTTTTTTTTTTTTTTTTTATTTTTTTTTTTTTTATTTTTATTTTTTATTTAAATGTTTAATGCCCCTCCACTGCTGCGAGTGGGGGCCGGCAGCGCGAGCGGCGCGGCGGGAGCGGTCGGGCGCGTGCCGGGGCGCGCGGGCGCGGCGGGAGCGAGCCTCTCGCCCCGCGCGCGGGACCGTCCCGCGTGGGCGCCGCGGGCCCGGGTCGCGCGCGGCGGGAGGGGGCGCGCTAATGAGATGCGCGGCGCGGGCGGGGCCCGGGCAGCGCAGCCAATGGGAGGCGGCGCCGGCGCATAAATGATGGGGGGGGCCAGGATGCCCGGGTTTTGTGCTGCGCGGCGGAGCGCTGACCCCGCTCGGAGCCGGCCGAGCGCAGCCCCGCAGGGTCCCGCAGGGTCCCGGCCCCGCCTCGCCCGGCGGAGCGGCTCCGCACGCACACACGCCTCCCGGAGCAGCGAGACCTGATTTTTGTTTTTTCCCGTGGAGCGTTTCTGGCCGCGGTTGCATGAATGCCCAATGTTGTAGACCGGTGGCAATGGATCTAGGAGTTTATCAACTAAGACACTTCTCGATTTCGTTCTTATCGTCCTTGCTGGGCACCGACAGCGCGTCTCTGAGGCTCGACAGTAGGTAAATAAGTGTTGTGTCCGAGCGGCTCTGCGGTAGCGGAGCAGGTGAGCGCCGGGCTGGCTCCTTTGTCCGGGGAGCCGCAGCGGCGGCACCGGCGCCCGCCTCTCCCCCCGGAGGTGCTGCCCTCCCCGGCGCCCGGCGCTTCTGCCGCAGCCTGCGACCGAGCTCCATCTTTGTGGTCCGCCGGGGGGCAAAATGTCAGGATATTTGGTCGGGCTGCGGGCGGGGGGCTCGGCGCCGCTTCACAGGTTGCTTTGCTGCATTAGAGCATCCTGGCGAGGCGGCGGCAGGGCAGCGTGAGGATGACTTTCTCAGCCAACTGGCTACCAATGCTCGCGGCTCTTGTCTCTTAAATAATTCAGCCGCCGCTAATGTTGTATGCTTTTTTCTTCTCTTTCTCTCTTGCAGCTCCTCTGGTGCAAGCGTAGTAGCTATCGACAACAAAATCGAGCAAGCGATGGTACGTACCGATGGGGCATAAAACCTTGTTCGTTAGTATTTGAAGCAGTAAACAATATGGGGATGCGGCGGCGGTGTTTAACCCGTGCAGAGACGCGTTTCGGTAGCGGAGCCGGGGACGGAAGGGGAGGCACGGGGTGGGTTTCGGGAGCTTTTTTTTATTTGTTATTTTTATTTTTAATTGATCAAAGGCTTCCCGCGGGGAGGAATGCGCACGTTTGTGTATTGATGCCGGGGAGGGAATGACGGCATTGCTCTTGGCTCCTGCCTCCCCAAACGATTGATCGTGGCTCCATGCGGCGGCGGAGGGGCGCTGCTGGGCAGAAAGCGGAGCGTGTTTGTGGGATTTTACAGTCCCTAACAGGGGGCGTTTTGGGGTACTTTTCATTTTATTTTTTTTTAAACTTTCCCCCAGCCGCAGGCGAGCGCAAGCTTAGCGAGCGCATCCCCCGCGGGCTGCAGCCGGGGCATCCCCGCCGCTGCGCCCTTCTCCGCGCGGGCGGCTCGGGAACCGCGGTGCCCGGGGCCGGCGGCTTCAGCTCAGGGCCGCCGCCCGGCGCGGCGCGGAGCGGAGCCGGGGCCCGGCCGCCCTTTGTTACTGGAGCGGTGCCTGGAGCCGCTCTCCCGGGAGCCTCTCCGGCTGTTGCTAGGCAAACTCAGAGCCTTTAACTCCCGGCTATAAATAACTCGTTTGCCCATTGGCCGCGCCGCGCTCTTACGTCACCCGCGGCCGCGCGCGGACGGCGGGAGGAGGGAAATGCGGCAACCTGCGCCCAGAACTGGCTGCAGCCGGCGCGCGGGGGGGCGGGGCCTGCGCGGGGGGGCGGGGCCGCCGAGCAGCCCGGGCCGCACGTGAGTGCCGGCGGTGACAGCCCGGTATGGCACGGCTCCGGTCCGGTATGGCACAGCTCCGGTCCGGCACGGCCCCAGCCGGGACAGCGCTGCCAGGGACACGGTCACACCGGCCCTGTCCATAGCGGGGGCTGCTGCGCCTTCGGCGGGGCGGGCTGGCACCCCCGGCCCGCTGCGGTGCTTTCCTAACGCACGCACTCTTCTGCATTTCAGGATCTGGTAAAGAGTCACTTGATGTATGCAGTGAGAGAGGAAGTGGAGGTCCTCAAAGAGCAAATCAAAGAGCTGATAGAGAAGAACTCGCAGCTGGAGCAAGAAAACACTCTGCTAAAAACACTTGCCAGCCCAGAGCAGCTTGCCCAGTTCCAAGCACAGCTGCAGACTGGTTCTCCGCCCTCCTCTTCCCAGTCACAAGGGACAACACAGCAGCCTGCTCAGCCGGCATCACAGGGCTCAGGGCCTTCAGCATAGCTCAAGATGTCATCGCCGTCGTGATTGCCGGCTTCTGGACTGCCCAGAGCGAGGAGGACTAGCGGGAATCCGCCACAGCCACCCTTCATCCATTTCAATGCACATTGAAACCCAGACTGAGGACTCCATGCCTTGCACACATCAGGAGAGGTTACTCCCCCTTGTATTACACACTCATCTATCTCTCTCCTACCTCCCTTACCCCTTTGGCTTGAAGGAGTCTGTGTTCTTAGGTTGGTTGAATAAAATAAACTTCTTCCAGAGAATTAGCACAAGTACACTGGGGACTCAAGCAGCTTCTGCAAATGGCTGAGAAACGAAGCTGCATGCCTGAGGTTTTTTTTTTGTTTGTTTGTTTGTTTTTAAATCTTCCACTCATCCAGTGCTACAGCTGATACAAGTGCTTTTCAAGCTTGGAAACGTGAAGAAATAGACTGGAGTAAAAAGCGATGGCTCAACCCCCTGTAGTGCATTGGGGTTCCAAAGTGTGGACTGGTGCATAGGAGGATCTAAGAGGAAGAGGGAGAAAGGTAATCTCAGTGTTTAACACTTAATTGTCACCTGAAACCTTAAGTGCAAATATTTGCACCGTTTTCTGAAGCAGTGGACAGGTGCATAAAGCTGTATTATATATAGAAAACAGGTAGGTGACAATGCAGTTGTTGGGTCATAGGATAATTACAATGAAGGTTATTTGCCTACTGTATATTTGTGTACTTAGTGTAATTACTTTGTAAAATAGAAAACTGTAACTATTTAGGTTGTACAGATTGAAGTTTAGTTGTTTCATTGGCTGATCTGAAGAAGTTTGAAAAGTTTTTTTTTATGCTACATAAATAAGAATGCACCTACGCAACTGTTCAGAATTTGGCAAATTAATGCTGTTTGTGTAACTTCTGAAGTTCCCTGGCTGCTGATTATCTTGAAGTAAATCATTGTTCATTGTAGTTTGGTTCAAGATGGGAAAAACCACTCCAAAAATTATCAAGCCCTGCTAGCAAAGAAGTAAAGAAAAAAAATTGGATTTCCCAGTATGGATTTTTTGCATATGATCTGTATAGTAGTATGCATATGTTTTTGTGCATGTTCTCTACAGTTGTAACACGTCAATGTATTTAACTGTTGCACTTGTCAACTTTCAATAAAGCATACAATGTTGATAAATCACTGTTTGTATATTGTACTGGTGTTAAGCGCAGCCACTTTTAAGATGTTGCAATGCAGTTTTACATGGGTGGTGAGGTCAGGAAGCCTAAGTCTTGGTGCAAGATGCTGCCTGTTGGCTTTAGATCTTTTGTTTCAGTTAAAAATGCAGCTCCTGCTTTGCACAGCTTTTTAAAACAGGCAGATACTGAAGCTGAAGGAGGAGGGAGTAGGGCACCTGACTAAGCAAAACGCTGGGTTTGGTCCTGTCCTGTAAGATCAGGACTGTAGGGCTGCAGATACCTGTTGTATACGAATATATAAGTTGTTTCCTTGTGGCAAACTGTGCCCTTGCCTGAGCGTAGATCATCCAAGTGCTGGCACAGTTCCCACCCTTTGCTCGGGGTGACACAGGCAGTATGCACTGCAGCTATCCCACCAGGTTAGCCTGTATTCATTAATTACAGTATTAATTCTGCCTTCTGAAAAATGTTGAGAATAATTTCCACTTTTGTGTGTGTAAGCTTGGAAAAAATGCTTCTTTAGTAATACTGATTAAAACAATCTAAACTTAGGAATTCCTGGGTGAATGGGTAGTGAAGGTGTGATCAATACACTGCAACCAGGGGAGCAAAGGAATTTGCAGTTTTATAGCAGTGACTTAAAATGTGAATACAATAAATTAATTTGACTTAAAAAATAAGGGTTAATTACAAAGGGCTTTTTAATAGGGTCATGTGACGTTTTACTCCATGTAATGAAAATCAGGAGATACTATTTTTGTGGAGCTTCTTGTTACTGAGAGTAATCAAGTGTAGCAGAAGAAACTAGAAAGCTGAGGGTTCAAACGTAAGACAGGTCACTCTTGTGTAATTTATGGCTAAATCTGCTTTTGGTGGATGCATACCATGTAGCAGTTCAGGCACTGCTTAGCTGAATCACAAGTAGTTAAATTGCCTGTATTGGGATTGCTATAGTAAAGTGCTTGTGTTTGTGTGTCTTCATGGGAGTGTGAACTTGAATTCATAGCTGGTGTTCTTGAGATTTCAGTGTACAATTTAGGAGCATTTTTAATGAGAAAACACCAGAGAGAAATGCAGATTTTCTCTTTTTAATGGATTAAGCTAAAATTAGAAATTGTTGATGGCCTTTGTGGCAGAACAACGCTTGAATTATTTGGATCCAACAAATGGAATGCTAATTTTGGTGCTTTTTGAAGGGCTTAATTGTCTCCAGTTGCCTTTATATTCTGTCTCTTTAGCCTTCCAGGCCATAACATTGTGAAAATTGACTTTTTAATATACTTACACAGATCAGCTTTTTCACCCATTTCAGTTATCAAAATTTGCGAAGAATTTTTGGGTTTTTTTTCCTTCATTTAAAAATGAAATTGACCTCTGGGTTTATTTCTTTGAAGAAAAGTGTCAACATATTCTAAATTCAAGTTTTGTTTTTTTTTTTTTAAATTCTTTGATAAAGGGTTTGGAAGGCTTCAGGATTTCGGTTAGGTAATGCATTAATAATTTTAGTACACTGTACTAAGCAGTTGCAAATCAATGCTGGCAAATCTGATCACTTATGTATGAGTAGTTCTAAACTGTGGAGCTGGTTCTTGGAGCTGTTTATTAATTGGTAAAATGAGGCCAAGCAATGTTTTGTTGCTGAGATGATTTGAGCAATAGTTCTGTCAAAGCAGCAGCCTCTTCATGAAACGGATTCAAATTGACTAAAATAGTGCTTGAAATCCAGACAAAGAGTAGATGCTTGTCAGTTATGTTGTAATACTTCTGGAATGAATTGTTTTGACTTTTGCTTTTGTTCTAGAACAAATAATTTTTCAGAGAACTTTAAATCAAGTGTTATCAGTGGTCAAGAGTGTTGTCTTTTTCCAACAAAATTTTTCTTTTTACGAACTCTGGGATGCTTGTGTTTTCATCTGCTCTGAGAGTCATATTAAATGTAACCTATCTTTTATATGTCAGTCTTTTTATTCTCTGTGTATTTCCAATTCAGTAACTCTTCAGGCTATAGTTAAGCTGTTTGTCACTTAATTTTTTCTTGTCAATTAGCTGCACGCTCGCTTTATTTTTAACTGCAATATGATAAACTGATGAAAGCAAATTGTCACTGTGACCAGGTTGCTGGTCTTTTTTGTTCTTACATATTATTTCTTTTTTCATACCAATACATTTTTGGCAAATAATTCTGAGTTAAGTCTAGATGCTTCAGATTCTGGGG
Organism: Muscicapa striata striata; assembly: GCA_030060385.1. NCBI lineage: Eukaryota > Metazoa > Chordata > Aves > Passeriformes > Muscicapidae > Muscicapa > Muscicapa striata. Next base: position 6,864,280 of record JAREIS010000016.1, on the reverse strand, counting down.
TCTCTACAAATACTTGAGAGTGCTGGCTGTACTTGAGGGAGAGCAAATTTTCCTCAGAGTAGCTTGTACGGTGTCATGGATTGGATTTGTGACCAAAACAGCATTGGTAACACAGGGATGTGTTTGTTACAGCTGAGCAGGGCTGACACAGGTCAGGGCCCTTTCTGCCTCTCACCCCATCCCACCAGAGAGAGGGCTGGGGGTGTGCAAGGAGCTGGGAGGGGACACAGCCTGGACAGCTGGCCTCAGCTGACCAAAGGGACACTCCAGACCATATGGCATCATGCTCAGCATATAAAGCTGAGGGAAGAAGGGGAGGAAGTTCAGAATGGTGTTTGTCTTCCCAAATCACTGTTTTATGTGGTGCAGCCCTGCTTTCCTGGAGATGGCTAAACACCTGTCTGCCCACAGTGAGTGGTGAATGGATTCCTTGTTTTGCTTCTCTGTTAAACTGTCTTTATCTCGATGCACAAGTTTTTCCATTTTTCTGATTCTCTCCCCTATCCCGCTGTGGGGGAGCAAGGAAGTGACTGTTGTGGAAGGAAAGAGAAATAAGAGCAAGTGGCTGTTGTGGCACAGCTGCCTGGTTAAACCACAACAGCCCTTTTTGTTGCCTGCTGCAGGGCTCGAAGTACTACCAGATGTGATTGGAATGTGCTCAATCGATTTTATAGCTTTTATTGCTGTTTTGCTATAAATTGACAAGCTCCTGTTTGCCATAGGGCTTGCTTGCCTGAGTGTAGTGCTCATTAGTGTCTGTTCACTGCACTGCTGTGCTGCTTATCACCTTACTCTGCGGTGCCTGGGAGCATTTCGATAACAGCCATGGCAGTGTGTCGGGCTGGCAGATGGCCAGAGCTGCTGCTGCTGTGCTGCTCTTCTGGACAGGCTGGATGTCTGCTGTGAGCTCGAGTGGAAGGGCCTCTGATCTGTGGGTGAGTCCATGTGGGAGCTGGACACCCTGAGGCATCTGTGGCCCTGGATAAGGCCATGCCAGAGCAGGGACATCTCACAGCATCTGTGGCCATGGTTGTGTGTGTGCCACAGCAGCTGCACCTCTGAAGGGATTGCGGCCCAAGGGTTAGTCCACGCTAGAGAAGGCACACCTTGACAATCAGTGACTGTGCTTGAGGTCATGGAAGAGTACCCCAAAGTGTGTGGCTGTGGATAAGCCCAGGAGAGAGCAAATACAGCCCTGGAGGGACTGCAGTCATGGGTAAGGCCATGCTGGAGCAGAAACATCTCCGTAGGTATCGTGGCCCATGGAAAGACCATGCTGAAACTCTGGCCTGCCTCAAAGCAACTGTGGCTGTGGGTAAGTCCATGTCACAGCAGGCAGGCAGACCCCTGAGGAGTCTGTGGTTCATAGATAAGACTTCACTTTGCAGCAGGTATGCTTCTAGGGGATAGTGGTCTGTGGAAAGTCCAAGCCCGAGTAGGGCAAGCAGAAGAGTTAACTATTGTTTTAAACCCCGTGGTCTGCTCCAAATGAACCAGAGGAGGAGACTGTAATGGAAACATCTTGAAATTGTTGTAATGTGGAAATTGAGCTGCCTGTTATAGGAATTACTACAGCAGAAATCACCCAAACCAGTGGAGGACAAGCCCTACAGGAAGCAGTGCAAGTGCAGCAGTGGCCTGACCTGGCTTTGGTGCCCAGTAACTCCACACAGCACAGCACACCACATCTCCTGTCACCTCTCCTGACCAAAGTCAGGGGCTAAATGAACTCAAAGGACATTTTGTGGATGTTTGACAGACATTTCACAGGGGTGATCCATAGACTAAGGAAATCACACCTGTGTGTTATTATATCAAAGGATGGTGACAGTGGAGGTGGGTAGTGAGGAGGTACTGGATAGCATGGGACCTGAGCATGATGTAAGTGGTGAATGGATTCCCTATTTGGGTTTGCTTGTGTGCTCAACTTTTGCTTTACCTATTAAACTGTCTTGGTATCAGCCCGTAAGTCTTCTCACTTCTCTGAATCTCTCCCCCATCCCAGTGGGGGTGGGAGTGAGCAAGTAGCTGTCGTGGAAGGAAAGAGAAATAGTCTTCAATAACATGTCTGGAAACTGTCCAGAGAGCACCCAGACAAAGCCTCCCAGCAGCAGGGGAGTAAATGCAGTGCCTTAGAGATGCCTCTCCCTAATTCTTACGGAATAAATCAATGCCTGGGAGGCAGCTTCCTGTGGTTCAGCGGCAGAAAGAACCCCACAAGGCTATTTGGGAATTGCCACCCATGATTTTTTGTAGCTACAAACCTCAATACAAAGAATTTTAATTATTATTTATTCCTTGCAGGGAGAAATAGCAGCTTGCTGGCTGAAGGCATACTTGTTTATTTCGTATGTGCCATTTGCAAAGCCTCTTGTTAAGCATCCTGAGCACGTTAGTAACAGGTCACGCCTTACAGATGATGCATCATTCCTCCCTTTTCTCCTCTCTTTTTAGGATTATGTTTTTTAACTTCCTGGTGAATTTTCTTCTGGAGTAAACCTGAAAGGACTTACAAGTTCAAGGAAATCAGCCCAATTCCAAGCTTTGCTCTTCAGTGTTACTTCAGATGTATGAAATTAAATGGAGGATGGTTGCTGGAGGGACCTCCTGAGAAGTCTGGAGTGAACTTAGGCATTTGAAATGCTTGGGGATAGTCTGAAAAACTCCTGCCACTGGGCCAGTCCTTTTCCTGCAATGAGTAAGCAGACTCTTCTGACTGCATTTATTTAGTATGTGCTGAGCTAGGTCAACAAACGACCTGCTTGAAAATCCCAGGCAAGGAGTTTCCAGCAGACACTGGCAACTGCCCTCCTCAACCGGGGTCCAATTTCCAACAGGAGCAAAGCCAAGCTCAACAACGAAGTTAAAAGCCAAACCATGAATAAACTGACTTCCTTACATTGTAAATACATCGGAAAAGGGCAGCAGTTCAAAAGGGAAAATGAGCAAAACTCTGATTATTTTCCTTGAAACTGAATCCCAGGGGTTGATTGTCCATTGAGATGCCCCCAGGAGAGTTGTGCTGCGCCAAGAAGCAGGAGAGGTTGGGTAGGACATGGCCAAGAGGCCTCCAAACTGCTGCACAACAGGAATTTGGGTACAGCGTAACAATCAGCTGAGGAAAGGGAAAACAGTTCTCAAAAACCTTATTCCTGAGCTAAACCAGATTCTCAAGCCATCTTGAAGCTTAATTTTGGTTCTTCAGCTGGGTTGGGTGGGGGTGGTTTTTCAGTGGTGTGTATGTGGTAATGCACATTGGCTGTGGTTCAAGTCATCATGAGAAAGTAGCTACGGGCAAAAATAAAAAAAAAAAAGGTCATAATGCTCCAATTTATGGTCCTGTAGTTTGGGTGCACTGAGAGCCCTGTTAAAGTTCTCCCTCTTTGGAGCTCTGAAGGCACTGTAAAATGACAAGAGGTTTTGATCTGGCAGGTGCAAGCTCAGGGCAAATCCACCTTAATCTTGGAAGTAACAAAAGGGGAGTGAATAAAACCTTTCAGCCTTTAAAACCAAAGTCAAGAAGAACAAACCTCAATGGCCTTCAGAATGGAAAGCAGATGAAGTTGTTCATCAGGGAGTACTGGCAGCAATGGAGATGAGCTTATTTGTGTATTATTTAAATTACTGCTAGCTGCTTTCCAATCCAACATACACTCAGGATCTCTAGGATTTGGAAGCTGGGTACTTGTGCTGAGGTTCAGATCTCTCCCTGACACCTCCCCAAAAAAATCTTGTTAAAAGAATCTACCTGCATTATGCTCTCTGTGGAGGCTGCTGCAAATGCCCACTCTTCCTTCCATTAGTTTTATTACTGAGAACCTCCCTGTTCTGCCTCTGCTCCTGCTTTAATTGAAGCTTTGCTAGCAGATAGCCATCAGAAAAGACATCTGCAATTCAATTAGATCTGTGCTTAAACTCAAGGTCTCTGTGAAACCAGCAGATGCCAGAGCAGAGTGCCCTCCGTGGGCTCACTGGGGCTGCAGCCTGCTGTGCTTTGCAGTTCATCCCCCTCCTGCCCTGCTGGCCCCCCTTACAGGTGCTTGAAATGGGGAACCATTCCTCTGAGGGGGCTTGTAGGAGCTCATTTCCTCTTCCTTGCAAGGCAGGAGAGAAGCTGGAAACTTGGCACCGCTGAGGAGCCATGAAACCTGCTTTGTAATGTACTGAAAGTGGTTGCTGCAGAGTAGAATCTTTCTGCCATGGGATGTAGGATATTAAGGAGTTCCAAAGGTGCTTCAGGGGTAACTTCATGCATCTTTGGCATAGGCATGAAAGCATGATGAATTTATAGGAATGCCTATACTAGAAGAAGTTGGACTTTTTCTCTGACTTAATTCAGTCTCTGGTGCTGTAAGTGGCATGTTCCCTGCTGCCAGCTGCTCCAGGGCCACCATTCCTGCTTGCAGTGACCCTATGAGGTGGCTGAGGTGAGAACCAAACATCTGGGCAGGCCAGACCACTGGACCCCTGCAAGGAACAGCTCTTTGGAAACATTTCCATGACCCTAGAGGTAAATGTTGGCCTCTAAGGGATGTCAGGCTGGTCCCTGACATGAGCCACAACCTTGTTTATAAACACTCCAGAAGGATGTTACAAAATGCTTCAGTGGTCTTGCTTAAAGCATTTGTAGGAGCTGATTATAAAGACCTGCAAAATCACAAGTGGAAGAAGCCAGAAGAGTTTCTTTCTACAAAGGATATAGTTGATGAAAAACCAGATCTGAAGAGAAATTAAAAGTGAAGGCGAGCACGAAGAGTGGATTTGGTTTGCAAAGCTGCAAGCTCCCCTGCCTTCAGGGAGAAGTGGCCCCCAGCTGACAGAAGGGAAAACTGAATTCTTACCTGGGATGGGAGAAAATCAAATGGGAATCAGAGCAGTGCAGCTGAGTGTAGCAGAGTTGGAGTGCTGTACCTGTCTGTGCTACCCTGGGTTTAAGGCTTAGTAAAGCCTTGCTGAGAAGCCTTCAGCCATGGGCTTTCTCTATCTGCCTTTCACAATATTGTTGTTCTTCGTTTATTTTTAATAAATCAAGTGAAATCTTACAGGGGAAGGAATCAGTCTAGCAGGGGTTCCTTTCTGTTTTGAGGAGCTTTGGGGCTGCTTTTCTAGTGGAGCATCCTCAAGTCTGCAGTGTTTTAACTTGCTCCTGGGCAATCTGGGCTTTGGCAGAACACATGCATGTGCCTAGACCCCCCCAGGCCATCCATGCTGAGCCTGTTGGATCAGGAAGGCTGTAAGACAGGTGATACAGGAGCTTTCAGCTGGCCACTGCCCACCCACCCTTCCCTCCAGGAGGTCCTCGTGAGGATGATGCCCCCAGCCACTGGTGAGGCACGTGGGGTGAAGAGAGGGCTGCACCCTGTAGCCCAGGGGAAAACACTTCCACTTTCTGTGTATTTTCTAATTTCATCTCAGCATGGCTGCTCATAGGCAATCTGGAGGTAAAATTAACTTGTACCACAATTCTCTTTGCATTTCACCACACTGCTTCAGTGGCAAGCACCCCTTTATTTACAGAAGTTTCCTTTTGGGGATGTGAAAGTACATTTGAAAGTTGTTAGTGATTTAGAGAGAAAAATATTCTTGTATTAATGCTAAAAAACAAATGTAAATATAAAGTACTCCATAGAATGCCACAGCTGTTCTGCACACAGTGATGTACATCCCAGGAGGAAGAAAGAAACCTTCCAGCAAAGCCTGGCAGTTCTTGGTTATTCCAGCTCCTGGAAGACTAGCTGATCTAGGGAAAGGTTGAAATGAAAATGTGCACACCCTTTTGAGATGTTGTATATGAAAACTTTCAGACATTAATTTTCTTTTCAGAAAAAGAGAAAAGCAACCTTTATTTTTGGTCTAAGTTTTCACAAAACTCTATTTCTATATATACCAATGAAGCCACTTGGCAACATCAGTACAGAGAAAAGATGTATCAGCTACCATCTGTGTTAGAAGCAAACCCAGGATAAAGCCTCAGTATTGCTAATTTCTGATGACCTTATCATAATGCCAGATAAATTTGATGTTCCCATTAAAATGTGGGTTCCTGAAATAATGCTGCTCCTGTGAGACTTGTACCTTCTATTAAGAATGAGTCAGCTTCTAGCCTTGGGTTTCTGGGTAAAAGAGCTGAAAATATCAACGAGCTGCAATACACCAAACTAGAAATCAGAAAATAAATAAGAGGAAAAAAAAGTCCAAATTTGTTTTTTAAGATTGAATGACATATTTGGCCTGAAATTTTGGATAGTTTGACAACTCTGAAATCGTGTTGCACCAAACTTGTTCTTGTGCTGTGACAGTGACACAATATGCCTTTGGTGTCATGGTGCCTTGATCCTGCAACAAATTAAGGGTTTAGGGTTAAACAAACACAGGATCAATCTTTCACAAAGTGGTACTGATTTTTTTTTTCCTTGATGTATGACAGTTTCGTGATATTTAAGCATATGCTGGATTTTTAACCTTAAATACCATTTCTCTCTTTCCCTCCCAAGGAGCCTTTTGTATTGAGCGTGCTTTATCTGGTGACTCATATTATCTGCAAATAATCAAGCTGAAATACTAATTGCTTTTGAAGAGGGAATAAAGGATGACATTGTTCTGGATCATCAAAAGCAATTCAATCTGTTCCTCAAGGCAGGAATAAAGGTTGCAGCCTTGTTTACAAAAACGAGGAAGGCAAGGGGTCACTCTCTTTCAGCTGTGCAGATGGGTGAGAAGAAACAGTGTTCAGATTTGGGAATGAGCTCTACTGAGCCTCTTAAAAGTAGCATTTAGTTCAGAGGCACTGGTGTTCATTCACTCACCCCAAAATAATCTGGAGGGCTTTTATTATAGCTCTACAACCTGGGCAGTGTTTGGTGCCAAGTGCTTTGTAGCAGATTGCTTTCCTGGAGCTGTGTTCTAATATCCTTCAGTGCCCAGGGGCACGGCCAGCCATGCTTTCTCAATGGTCCCAACAGTGTGGGCAGGTCTGTGGATCCAGAACTCTCCAAGAACAGGTTTCCTAAAGCTTAGGTTGTGTTTTGAAGGGTCAAGAGAAAGCACTGACTTTTCTGTTTTCCAGAAACTGCTGGCTAAGTGAATGAGACTGAAAAATAGCAACAGCCATTTCCAGCAAAAATAACCAGCTGCAGTAATGGTCCCATCCTTTCAGAACTTCATCAGGAGCATGGACAGGAGAGTTGTTTCAAAAACTGGAATAATGGAATAATAGCATTGCTTCTGGTTGGTTTGCAATGCCCAACCCAAACCTCTTGCCTCCCAGGCTCTGGATTTAAGGGCCTGGAGGAGAAGCTGTATGAGGAGCAGCTGAGGTCACTTGGTATGTTCAGCCTGGGGAGACTGAGGGGAGCCCTCACTGCAGTTACAGCTTCATTGTGAGGGGAGAGCAGGGGCAGGCACTGGGGAGGTTTGGGTTGGGTATCAGGAAAAGGTTCTTCAGCCAGAGGGTGTTTGGGCACTGGGAAATGCCCAGGGAAGTGGTCACAGCACCAGCCTGGAAGAGACCAAGAAGCATTTGGACAATTCTCTCAGACCCATGTTGTGACTCTTGGGGATGATGCTGTGCTAGGAGTTGGACTCGATGATCCTTGGGGATCCCTTCCAACTCAGCATGTTCTGTGATTCTGTGAATAATGATTTATTGCACATTAAAATACGGCTGTGTTCAAATGACAGATGTATACAATCCTATGCTTTTGATTTTAAACAACTCACTTTTAAAAGATGACAGGCTGATCTAAGGCTTTTATTGTCTCTTGAGCAGCCTTTGTTCCACTGATGCTGGAAAGTCATTTTCCAGGCTGTGACACCTGCTGACCTGAAGCATCAGGGGAAGAAAGCAGACCCAAACATGAAGTGACCTGTGCTTGGTGCCTGTTTGTGCTGCACATACTGACACAGAACCCCAGTGTGGCCTGGGCTGTGCTCTGACATGCTCCATGTGTTGATGCTGCACCAGCATGTGGCTGCGTTGGACAAACAATTCCCTGTGCCAAAATGCCCCCAGGCTGGTGCTGCCTTGGGTCCCCAGCTGACCTTGGGTGGTGTGATACAGGCCCTTCAAGCCCAGGCTGGTACAAATGCATGCTGGAAATGCAGTTATTGGGGAAGCCAAGGGCTTTCTCCTAGGAGGGTTGGGTGCTGTCCCTCAATGGCACATGCCTGGATTGGGAGATGATGACCTGCACCAGCAGCACAGCAAATGCCATTGCTGTGTGGGTAAGGATACAAGATCACCTTGGGCAAACCTGAGACTTGTTATCTCCTGACCTGGGATTCATCACAGGATTGCAGGGACATGGTAGCATAGGTGTAGGATGACTGAACCTTTAAGGGACCTGGGGAGGTCATGTTCTCCAACTTCTCACACAAAGCAGGGCTAATTTCAGTGTGAGGGCAGATCACTCAGGACAAAAAATCCACAGCCCTTCTGGGGAATCTCTTCCAATGTTGTTTGGGTTTTTTTTTCCTATACCAAATCAGACTTTTCTTTGATGCAACTTTTGTCTTGGCTCATGAAGTTTCTCACCTCATTTGGGATGAAATAACTTGCAAGTTGCAGATGAAGAGGCACAAGTGCCCATCTTTTCCCACTGGTAAGACTTTGTGCATGCTGCTTCCCTTCTACTACCGGTTATCCTGGGTTGCAGACACCTCCTCCATCTGCCATGTCCACCAGAGATAACCAGCCCTTCCTCAGCTGTGACTGTCCACATGGAAAGCTGCAATAGCTCCTGCTGACAAAGCAGGAGAAAACCTGCTTTTTGGAAGAGAAAGGCTGGTTGACTTTACTGCTCCACCTGCAGCTCCTGTATTCAGGGGCTGCACACTCACAGCTTCTCTGTGGTGTCCATGTGCTTGGCATAGGTGGCTATGGAAGAGCTCATCTTCTCTTCAGAATGCAAATTAAGACAGAAATTACAGTGTACATGGTTTTGTTTGGTTTTTTTTTTTGTTTGGTTGGTTTTTTGTTTGTGTTTTGTTTTGTTTTGTTTTTTGTTTTTCCACTGTGTGTAGCTGCAGGATTTATGTTATTGGAAAGCCATGTGGAGTCATCCTGCATCCCAGGATAAAAGGCAAATATGTATGGAGGGCTGGTCAGAGCAGTGCATTTGAGAAACATGGATGAAATAATCCTCAAGCAATTAATTTATTTAGGAATGACAAAAGAGCTAGCAGGTCATTCCTTTGTTCTCTGACAGGCACAATAATATATTTTGTCTACAAAAAGGCTTTTAAAAAAAGCTTTTTAAGTTGAATCCATCAGAATTTTTTCAATGAAGTGTTTTTGACAGAAGATACTGATCAAAATTTAAATAATTCCAAAAATTAGCCAAAAGTGCTATAAATGGTCATAAATCTGTAGAGGAAAAATATAATAGGAATGCTTTCAATTCATAGGTTGTTCATTTTTAAAAATCTGGAATTTCACAGTGATATTTTTAAAGTTATATGTTCTGTAGGGTTTTTTTAACATCATGGCTGACATGTCATGAAATCATCATGGTGCATAATAACATCTTATCATTTCTAACTCAGAGTGTTGCCTGTTTGTTGTAGTGAAACAGTTTGGCACCTGATCAAAGTGTCTCCTGCCTGTCTTGTAAAAAAAATAATGTCAAACTTCCATTATAACAGAGGCAGGAGACACTTTGATCTAGAAAAGAAAGTATGTTAGTGTTTACTAAGTGGCAGATGGTTTTAATAGTTTTAAAATGAAACAGAATAAAAAATAATAAGGTTTTCCTATATAATACGCAGGACAAATGAAATTCCATGAAATCATATGAAAAAATCTCTAAACCACAGATGAAAAGCAGGAAAGAACATTTCTTAAAGAAAGGTGACCTTTTTTCCTGGTAAGGGTATTTTCCTTTGTCATTTCCTTTTGACCAGGCTGGGTTTTCCAGGCACTGAGTGTGCCCTGCACTCTGCTACTGGGATGGGGGCCTGGAGCTGGCAGGGCTGTGAGGCTGGAAATGCCTGACTTGTTTAAAAAGAGATGAGGCTGACCCATATGACAAGGATGAATCCTGCCACTGGCTCCTTTAATGTCCAAGAAAAATTCCAGATCAGCAAATATGCCTGAGCAAATTCTTGGCAAATATGTTTCTCAAACAAAAATAAAACCCCAAAGAGCTGCCCAATCTGGAGCATAAACCTGAGACAGTTTATCTGTGGTACTTGGGGGTCTGTTCCAGGAGACAGTGTGCTGAGCTCCACGTCTGGCTGCAGCTATTTGGGAACTGGGTGCCAACATCACACCATACGTGCAAGCATATAACAATAACCACTACTACAATTATTATTGTTATTATTATTGTTATTGTTATTCCCCCAGCATCAAACAGAATCATATGATAGTGTGCACAAGATGAACAGCATCCAGAAATAAACACACACAGCCATCACACAAATGCTCCCTGGCAAGAGCAGAGTGAAATCAGACCAGCTTCAGGCTGGCTTACCAATGTGGTTTAAATCAGTGTGAAACAAAAATGTCCTTTTGTGTTGCAGGTCCTTGGTTAGGGAGGTTGGTAGGAGCCCAGTGAGGGTTCCCATTCCCCTCTGATAACTCATCCTACCCTAACTGTTATCCAATAATGATTGTAGGATCATTTAGGTTGGAAAAGTCCATCTAGTCCAACCACAGAGCAACATCTCAGCTTGCAGCTGCCAGCAGCATGGCTGGCTGGTGGTGGGACTCACTCTGCTGTCCTACCACAGGCTTCCAGCTGCACAGGCATCTGCCAAATGGAAGAGCAGCTGACTGATGGCTTTCCTGCATCAGACAGTGGCAGGAAGACATGAGATGGCCAGAAATGTGTGTTGCATTTGTGCCATCAGAACTGGGGGTGTCCAGCCCGAGGCACAGCTGTGCTGTCAGGACAGGCAGCTGTGCCATGGAATAGCTCTGCTTCCTGACTGCCCCTGAGGGTCTGCCTGAGCCTGCAGTCCTCCTGTGTGCTGGGCATCTGCCTGCCTTAGCTGTCTGCAGGATGGAGCCAGCACAGCTTGCAGTGCCTCCTGAAAACTTTTCACTGTGAGATTCCTTCTATGTGGCTCTGTTGGGCGCCAGCAGCTTTCCATTCTGGTATTCACACCAGACCTCCAGGTGCCTGTGGAAAGCAAGGCCATGGCATGTGAAGGGTTACTGCAGGAGGAAGCACAGGGAAGAGGAAGGACAGATTTCAAGCCTCGAGTCAGCCAAAAAGCCAAAATTGTAGGAAGCTGCACTGAAAAGATGAAAAAACTAAAGAAAAGAAAGGGAGATTTGAATGGATCCAAGCCTGCTGAGCAGTATAAAGGAGAAAAACAGTGAAACTCTTCCAGCTGCTTTCCACAGACCCAGCACAGCAAATTTGTCACAGGAAGCAAAGCAGAGAAAGGGAGTGAAGTGGGTCAAGGCAAAGAGGGCCCATGGAGGGATCCCTTCTACCTCAAGGCCAGAGCACTGAGCTCACCTCTGCACGTGGGCCTGTGACCAGCACCAGATTTTGGGTGCCCTTGGAGAGGCAGCAGGGATGGGGCTAGATGGGGAAATGTCCCCCTGGACTGGCAAAGCACTTGTGTCAGCTCTGCCCCCAGCACTCAGGGTGAAGAGTGAGCACTGGCTGCTGGGTCTGTGTCCTGCAAGACTTGTCAATCCCTCCCTTCATGAACCAAGAGAAAAAAAAATTAAATGAAAAGAGAGGAGTCACTCAGTGTAGGAGATGAAGTAGTTGTGAAGAAGATGCCTTTCAGGTGTGACATGGTGTGTCAAGAGTGTCCACGGGGGAAGGCTACCACTCATGTCTGGTGGGAAGGCAGTGCCACCGTGTCCTGCAATCCCCCAGCCCTGGGGAGACCGAAATGTTGATGGTTAATGACTCTAAACAATGGCTCTGCACCCAGCCCGGGGGGAGGAGGTGGGTTTTTGGGTGTGTAATGGCAAACCTCTGGTCTGCATAAGCCAGGGGGGCTGAACAATCACCACTGGAGCCACAAAGGGGCTTTGAGGCTGATTAGAGGCAGACCCTGTGAGGTGGGATGGTGTTTCCATCATGCCAATTGCTCTCCCTCACACAACTGACCCAGCTGAACAACTCCCCCACATCTCCTCCTGGGAAAGGTCCTGAGGGTTTCCATCCCTCCTGGAGGGGCATTCCTGGCTCCCCTGGGCTGATGTGAGAGGCAGCTGTGAGTCTGAGGAGGTGTCACAAACCAGCAGAGACCCCAAAGTGCCCCCAGACTCATTTCTGAGCCTTCCACCAGAGGACTGAAAGCTCTCAGCAGGGGAGGTACCTGGGTGTTCCCACTGAGCCTGAGTGTATTTGAACCCATCACACCTTGTGTTTTATGGGTTTCTTCTCCCACCCACAACAGATCAAGACTGTGATCATCACTCTGACCCACGGGACATTGAATTGCAACAATCAAGTCCCATGACACCCATGGGCAGTGATATGTATATATATATATCTTTACAAACACTGATCATCCAATATCCTTTCACTCTAATCCACTCCAAGGGCTCTATTAACAAAGACCTGGGTTACCCTCACCTCTTGGGGCTGGGCATAAGAAACCCCTGCTGGATGGGACCCTGGGGCTGTGAACCCAGCTCCAGGGGGATGGGATGGGGAACAGTTACCAGTGAAGAGGATGTTAGGTGAAATCCTATGGTGGTGTGGAAAAAAAGCACTGGGAAGAGAACTGATGGTTGGTCCCATAGGAAAAGAAAGCTGGAGAGGAATTTTTTACAGGGATGTGTAGTGATAGGACAAGGGGAGAAGCCTTTAAACTGAAAGAGGGTGGGTTTATTTTAGGTATTCGGAAGAAATTATTTTCTGTGAGGGTGGTGAGGCACTGGCACAGATAACTCAGAGAAACTGTGGATGGCCCATCCCTGGAAGTGTTAAAGGCCAGACTGGATGGGGCTCTGAGCAACCTGGTCTAATGAAAGGTGTCCCTGCCCATGCCAGGAGGTATTGGAATGAGGTGATCTTTAAAATCCCCTCCCAACCCAACCACACTATCACTCTATGAAAAAGTGTTTATGGGTAAAAGCCATGAGGTTAGTGATTCTGTAGCAGTCAACCTGAGATGCAGTGCATGTTTTTCACCTTTGGAATTTAGAAAAGCCCTATAAGAACCAGCTCAGATACATAAAAGATACAGGCCTGTGCATATAACCTCTGGGGTCACTCAGGGTCGTCCCTGGGAAGAAGTGAGCAGGAAGAGATTGGGAAATAGCTCTTGAAGGTGGCAGGTTAGGAGCAATGGCTCGAAGCTGAAGGAGGAGCAGGGTTCAGGTTTGACTTTGAGATAAGGGCTGAGCAGTGAGAAGTCACCCACTGGGGTGAAGCTTCCTGGACTTACATGGAGCTTGAGAAGTAATTCAGAAATGGCTTCTGCCAGTAGGAAATGTTTGCCCAAACACAGCTCCCCCAGCCATCTTATTCAAGAAGAAAGTTGGAGTTTCTGAGAGACAGCACTAAACCCATGTCATTATCAGTGCTGTCTTTTCAAGATGGGTCTCTAGATAATGACACTAATTCTGCTTCTCAGGCAAAATTTCCGTGTGATTTGCTGGAGGCTTGTGCAAAGAAATGGATGTCCCTGAGTTCAATACTACAAATGTTTTCGCTCAGAAATCGATCTGTTGATTGAGGAGGTCATTTACTGCTAAAAAAATTGTGTTGTCTCCCAAATCCAGCCACGAGCTTAGGAGAGGAGGCTACCTAGTCAGATGTGCACTGTTGGCTTGGTCTCAGCCAGAACACGCTTGAGCTCCTGTGCTTCCTCCATTGCCTCCTCCTCCTCCTTGAAATCCCAGCACTCCAGGTGCCCTGGGGCTGAGTGTTTTCCTACAGGGCTGGTTCAGTGTGATGAACATGTGGGGAGAGAGCACAGGAGGCAGCTTTGTGCTGTCTGCCCAAGGATCCTTGAGATGGCTGGGCACCTCCTTGTGACATGGAGCAGTAGTTTGGAGATAATGGTAACTTAAGACATATGTCTAAGAAGGTGTTTATAATTTTTTTTTAATAATTTCTCTCTTAGTTAAAGGTCACAGGGTCAAAAAGCCACAGCAGTCCAAGTATGGCTGTTCTTAAAGCTTAGAACTAAACACCAATCCCAGCTTGGCCAGGCTTTGCTGAACCCTTGCAAGGAGATAGCCTTACACAGTGATTTGTACCAGCACACTTGTATAGGAACACTTTGTTGGGATACATCCAGTGCGATCACTGAGATGCGTAAAACAAACCTTTGAAAGCAATTCAAGGTCTGTGGAAGTTTGAGTGGGTTGGAAAGGTCTCTGGGTACCAGCAGAGCACAGCACAGCTCAGCTCAGGGCCAGATGCTCCAGCCCCCAAACCCCACATCCCTGCCTGAGAAGGTGGCTCAGTTCACCCCTGTTAGAAGACTCTAACAAGCATGTAACCAAAAACTGTAAATACAGGAGCAGATTTTGTCACTGGGGCTCACCCAAAAGTCTTCCCTTGAGAGTGATTAAAGCTCTCCCAAATGGCAGCAGTGGCAGTGGCTGCCCTCCCAGCACCAGAGAAGAACCTTCAGGAGAGCAGCCCACCAAACCCCTGCACCACTGCCCAGGACCTCAAGCACCCAGCAGAACTCCAACCAGCTTTCATGCCCAGACGTGTTTTCTATCAAGACTTAATAGACAATAAATACTGAACACTACAAGTTTGTGAGGAAAGGTAGAAAAACAAACTTTATTACTATTTCAAGAGCTGTTTCCTAAGGCACAAGCAGAAATTTCAGGGGGAACCATGCCACTGCTTTCCACCTTCCTGCTTTCCCTTGCTGCCCACCCTTCAGAAGCATGTTCATACCTGGTCTGCAGACAAAAAACCAAAGAGAGCCAGCAGCTGGATCCTACAGGGGACTTCTCCCGTGGCTTCAAAAATATGGGTGGGGAGAGGGGAAAGAGGAGTTTTCAGTTGTTACTGCTTTGCTCTTTTGCTCTGTTAGCTCATGTAAAAACAGATGCAGAAAGACAAGATAAGGAACTCTGTGGTTTCATCTCGTAACCTCAAACAGCAAACACTCCTCAAAAACAGTTTACTATGTGGTCACGTTGCTTCGAAGAAAGGATAAGAAGCCCAACTGAAAAGAACAAAATATAGTAATTGAAAAATAATATTTAGTCAAAGAGGAGCTATAAATAAAATAAAAGATGCCCTGAGATCTGAAAGCCTCAACAACTCATAGCAGCTCTCTCAGGAGGTTTTTTTTTCTCCTGTAGAGATGCTTTGGTTGCTATTGATACAGGCACCTCCTCCCAAAAATCAGCTAAATGGTTTACCCACTCCCCTCAAGTCCCATTAAAATAGATGCTTTTCAGCATGTGCCAGGAATAAATAGTGAAATGTGCTAAGATGTTGCAACTTTATTGCGTTTATTTTGAGTGCATACAATGAAGCAGCATGAGGCGGGGCTCTGAGGCTGGGGACAGAGGTGGAAAGGAGAAGTTCATTAATTTATAGTAATTTTTAACTGCTAAGTTTTGTTTTCATGTGTACTGCTAGCATGGCAGTACAGAACAGGTTGAAGATTTAAAGAAAAAAAAAACAACAGAAAAAACCCCAAACGAACAAAAAAACCAAAACATTAAATACCAATATAGTACTTGCAGCTTCACAGAAAAAAACAGATGTTCTCTAAATGCAGATGTTGCCATGACTGAAATAACAGCTGGCGTATACTGATAATCACTAATTGGAGTCATTCAGTGTGTAGAGCTTAGCAGCAGAGTAAAGGCTGAGGAACACACTGACTCCTTCCCCAGCTCCAGAGAGAATCTGAATTTCTGCTTTGGCTTCCCTTTCTTCTTCCTTTTCCTTGCCATTTTTAATTTCAGGCTCATGGGTGCCTCTGTTTCCTCTCCCCCCGCCCTGGGTACCCACCCACGGGGCAGGTGCTGGGGCAGGTCCCTGCTGGGCAGGAAGGAGGTTCAGAGCAATCAGCCTGCAGGGTGTCACCCACACTGTCCCCCTCCCACCACTCTGCTTGGTGCCAAGCATGGGAACTGAGCTCCAAACACAATTTGGATGCAGGGAGTGCAAAGTCCCAGTAAGCAGCTCAGCAGGAACATCACCTGAAGGCCAAGGGGTGACACCTGGAGCTGTGTGGGGCACTGGGGCAGCAATGGGGAATCCCAGGCTGTTCATGCTGTCAGGGGTAGCTCCTGCTGTCAGTCATGGGCACTTGGAGCAAAAATGCTGCCTCACACATCAACAAACGGCACAAGTGAAAAACAGACTGACTTGATTTAAAGTAAACATGAGAAAAACAAATCCACCCAAACCCTCACGCCCTGTTATCAGAAAGGCACCAGGCTGTAGGAATGCTGTGGGTTAAATTACCTTGTAATAGCTGATTTTGAGTTGCATTTTTTTTTGCAAGAAAAGCAAATCAACAAGTTTTTCCCAAGGACTGGAAAATGCCAAGAACTGTATTATACTTCTTTTAAAGTTTCTCTTCAGAAAGGTGAGGATGATTGAACAGTGAAGCTGGGTTGTGGCCAAACATATCTGAGGAAGAGCCCACTTACCACAATGGTCATTCTACCTGTTCACACAAAAATTCTGGCTGTGAATCTCTCTCCACCCCCTTGGGACACCAGAAAATCTCCTTTCCTCCCTTCTGTGCTGGGATGGAGGGAAGGGAAAGGAGTACATCCATGCACTTTCCACCTTTTCTTGGTGGATTTAGACCAAGGAAGAACTCTAAATGAGTTTTGTCTCAAGGCTGGAAGTAAAAGCCCTCCTTCACAAGCCAGCTTTTGGCAAATGCTGGTGAGCCTTTGTGGCTTGGATGGGCTCTCAGCCCACGGAGCAGGGCTCAGCCAGAGCCTGAGCCTGGGCACAGCTGCCACGGCCACAGGAGGGATTTTGGATCCCTTCAGCCACAAAGCCTCCATTCCCCTGGGCTCTCTGTGCATAGGTACAGATGTACACACTCACACGGGTTTGTTTTTTTTGCAGGGTGTGGTTTGACGCTTCCTCTGCTGGTTTCACTGGGTCAGAGATACACTTTGCAATGAACAGGCAGGAGGTTTTCCTGCTTTTTGAAGAGGATATCTGGGAAAAAGAAGTCTTGCCTTCTCCAGGCTCCAGGGGAGCATACTAGTGTGACCCTCAGAGAGCCCCCCTAATGCCCCCAGCACTCCCCACACCACCTCAGCATTGCCTTACCAGGGCTGGGCTGTCTTTCCTCTCTGGTGGGTGAGGGTTTCACTGTGCTTCACACTTGCCTTCCAGATCCACTGTTTGGCCATCATTGCTTTCTTATTTCACATATATATATCAATTAATTGTAAGTACATATACACAAATAATTAATGTATATGTGTTATTTATGTTTTTTGGGTGTAATTCTATCACACCCACCTTTTCTAAGGAGGGCTGGTGCACAAGGGGCTGCTGGTGCTAGTTTCTCTGGCCCTCAAAGTGTGCACATCCCCCTGGGTCCCCTTGCCCACCACAGGGTGTGGCACTGGGACACCTGGGAGGCCCCATGGGAGGTGAGGACACTTGCCTAGAGAAACCTTGTGTGTCCCCTTGATCCCCAGTGTGTCCCCACTCTGTGACCCCCATTCCTCCACCTGTGTCACACCATGGCCCCCAAATCCCTACATGTCCTCATGTTTCCACATTCTCCCATGTGCCCCCATCTCTCACTACTTCTCCACATGTGTCCTGCTGTCCTCCCACATGCCATGCTCCCATGTACCCACCACACACCCATGGGTCTCCTGTGCCCTCACATGCAACTCCCCTGTATTCTACCTGTCCCTTTGCACCTTCCTAAGCATCTCCATGTGCCACTCATGCTTCCCACACCCTTCACACATCCCACCAAACCCCCTGCATGTCCCCAGGGGTCCCCAGTGCCTGTCCCTTGTACCCTCCTTGTGTGTTCCCCACCAGCTCTTCCTTTCTGTCCCTGGGAGAAGACTCTGCTGACATCTTGGTACAACGTGCTACCAAACCCTGAGCTGTCACTTTCTGATTTTGGGAGAAGCAGCAAGATCGTCTAAGAAGAAAGCAAAACCCCCTTTTCCTCTTGTGACAAGCACTACTTATTTCAAACCCATGTGAGCACAATCTTGAGTGTTTTGGTGTAAATTGCCTGCTTGTGACACACAAACCGGTTCCTGAAATGAGAATGCAGCTGGCTCACTGGCTGCTTTGGTCTGGGGCTGTCTCAGCTTTCAGGATATAACACGTCCCCAGGAATTATTTCAAGCTGTAGCAAGAAAACACATGGCAAACTGTCCAGCTACTTGCACTAGCCCTGCAACAAAATCTGTATTGTGAAAGTATGACTAAAGATGGCAGGAGACAGAGGGTGCCCCATGGCATAGCTCCATGGCCAGGTGACTGCTGCTGTAACTAATGTAGATTGTTACTGACAACAAAAAGCAATAAACCTACTGCTACGTGCTTTTCAGACCAACTTTTGGCTGGCAAGCAAGAAATGTGATGGACCTTCCCAAGGCTGGTATTCTGGTGTTTGCTCTGGGTATTGACGTTACATATCCCATTGTTAAGGGCTGGGAAAAAAAATCAGTTATTGATTGGGACAGAGTTATCCTTGTAGAAAGGTGTAGGAACCTCCTTTTCATGTTATTTGCACTCCTTCTCATTTTACTGGGCGTGGAGAGAGAAAGGCTGTGTCTGTGACACTGTGTGGTGTGCACTGACAGTGAGGCTGATGGAGAAGGATGGGCTGTGTGGGCTAGGCTGGTTTCACATCCAGCCCAGCATCCATCTCCAGATGTGGCTAGATGCTTTGGGAGGAGGGAGGACAGGGTTTGTAATGCTTCCTCCCTGCCAGGCTCTGAGATCTTTGCTCACTTCCTGCAGGTTCCTAGTGCTTGACCTGCTCCCAAGGGCTGAGCTCGTGCTTTGGTGGACACTAAACACAGGACCCGGCTCTGGACCAGCAGAGCCCATGTGAGTCCAGGACTCTTCCCCCCCACAAAATACCTAATTTTGCAATTGTACGTGTTAAGTTTCATCTGCCCTTTGACCCCTCACTCTCTGCAGTTCCCACAGCCTGTCCCTGTCCTCAGACAGCTCCTTATCAGTGGCCAAGTCTCTCCCTCCCTCCCCACCCCTTTTCCAGGCTGTTCACGGAGGACTGAGCAGCCGAGGTCACTGCACAGACCAGACCCCCATGGAAGGTCACTGCTATCACGCTGCCCTACAAGAACTGGCTGTCTTCTCCTGACCTCCCTTTCCTGTTTTTCAGCCCTTTATTTGTAGATAGTGGGACTCACTCTCTTATGCCTGAGTGGCTGCATTTCCTGAGGAGCTTTGTCTGCAGCCTCATTTAATCCCCAGCAGATTCCTGACAGAGCTGTTGTGCCCACAGGACTGGTGTGCTGGTCCCAGCTTGCCTTGGGATGAGCCTTGGGATGGTGGTATATGGTCCAGAGCCAGCAGGTCCAGAGCCACCCCACCACCCTGGCTCTTTGGTAGGAATGTTCTGGGTCCCCCCTGCATCAATGCGGGGCAACAACTCCGGACCCTCCAAGGGGCTGGTCTCTGCCCATCATCCAGGGCAGATGCCATCACCTGGGGGTCCTGCAGCCACTGACTCAGGGCTGAACAGCAAATAGAAACAGTCTCAGGCAGCAGAAGTCTGTAAGAACATGTGGCTAATCTGGTGTATGCACACGTGCAACCAGGACCAGTGTGGTTTCTGAACAAGCCCAGGTGATTTTGCAGCTGGGATGGGGCTCAGGGCACATGTTTTTAACACTCCTGTTGACTCATTGTCTCATGAGTCAGGTCTAAGACCTTTTTAACTCTGCTCTCTCCATTTCTCCTTGCTGCCAGCAAGCACTTGAGGTTTATCACCAGTAGTGGCATTGGGATGTCCTTCACCAGCAGCACCTGAGGAGTCTGTGCAGCTGTAGCAGCACCAGGGCAGAACACGCTGGATAGGCACGGCTTGTTTCTCTTCCCAGAGCTCCAGATGACAAAAATAACACAAAATGGTGACAATTCTCCTATTGTTTTATTCCATGATAATTTTTTCTCCCTCCTTTCTCTGCCCCACTGAGGGACGTTTTGGCAGTTTGCAAACATCCCCCTGCTCACATTTGCTGAATGTTACTACAGGCATTTCTTTCATGTGACAGCTTGAAAAAGGGATGTGAAAGCTTTCCTTCTTGTCTTCCTGGCCTTTCCCTCCATCATCTGACCCTCATGAATGCTCTCCAGCAAACAGTTTGCCTTTCTTGCGTGGTAGAATCTGGAAATAATTGCCTGCCACAGCACTTACTTCTATCAGTGAATAATCTTGTGTAATTGCACTGTGGTCTTTGCTCTACAGTTCATTTTCTTAGCTCAGAAATGTGCTTTTATTTTTTTTTAACCATTGCATATATTCTGTTTATCCCCACAATTCATTGTTGCCAATAGAGTAGGAAAATAAGGAATAATGACCACTTAAATGCTTTAAAACTAATGCCATGTGTGGGGAAAAAAAAACAAACAAAGAAGGAAAAAGCCCTACCATCCTCAAAGGAATGTGCATCAAATGTGCTCTAGCCAAAGTACTAGCTTTTTCTGATGGATCATATAAAAACTCAAGGTCCTGATAATCTGACAAGCCACAGTTTGATTCTTTGAATCCTTAACCACAGCTCAAAAGTTGGCTGACTTGAATCAGAGGCTCTGTAGTTCTGTTTGTTGCTGATCATTTGTTTGTAATTGGTATAGCAAGCTCTGGGAGCAGGGAGTGTCATAATCCTGTGTCACTGTATAGCTCCAAGGAGATTGCTGATAAATAACAATAATATACACACACATAATGATTACAGGCAGCAGCCAAACAAGACAATAATTGCTGTCTTGGTGGAGCTTATTAACTTAAATCAGGCAGAAAGAGATTTTGTGAATGGATGCCACCTTTGTAATTTCCTGAGGATAAAAAAGGGCAATATACAGCTCTCAAAATATGGACTCTGAGATATGTGCTTCATGTGACCAGGGAGGAGCCATAGATATATGTGTGTCTTTTTCTTAATGGTGTCTAGTACTTGCCCCAGGGCTGGCCACAGAGACTAAACTGGCCCTGTTTGAGCTGATTGTCACTGTGACCCAGCCCCCATCAGGGCATGTTTCCTCACCTAGCATTGGTCCTGCACTCACTCTCATGAAGTGACCCAACCCAGCTGACCTGAAAGTCCTCCCCATGTCCTGAGTGACATTTCAGTGTCTTGGGATCGCTCCCCCCACTTTCAAAGCCCAGGAGTGTCTGTTCTGCACACCCTGGTGCAGCTGCCTGACTTTCACACCTCTGAGCAGGACTGCTTCAGGTTTTGCTAAAAGCTAAGGATGCCCACAATACAGTTTTCTAGCTCCAGTGTTAGCCAAAGCCCAGCTGCTTGGCTGCCCATCCATGGTCTGTCTGTATAGGAACATATATATTCCAACAGAAAATTCTGGGCAACATTTGGCCAGGTTCAACTATACATCCAAGCTGCTTTTTGCCATTTAATTTATGCAAAGCAGCGGGAAACACAAGTAAAGTAGCGACTTGTTTAACACATTTATCTCTGTTTGACAGCTTGGGATTGATCTAAAGCAGTAGCATAGCATGCCTATCCTGAATACATACATTTTTAAGACATAAAGGGGAAATCTTGGTTACAGTGAAATTTATGAGTTTGCATTCATTGCCCTGTGAGTCCTGTCCAAGATTCACCATCAAGCCAACATCTTTAGGTTCATCTCTACAGATGAACCTCCCAGCTGAAGTTCATTGAGCTGACAACTCCCAAGGAGGAGTCTCCACAACGAGGATTTTCATCTCTGTTGGCTGGCATTAGTGTGAAGTCAGAGGAGTTATCCTCAGTACATATTGGTTTAATTAAAATTAGTCGTATCCTCAGTCAGTGGAAATTATCAAAGAGGGAAATGTTAGGGAATTCTCTGCTGCTGAACTCTGGAGAAATGTATGCAGAAATAGGATTCCCAGGTCCCTTTCAGCTAATGAGGTGCAGGGCATGGGCTGGGTCCTGCTGGTGCAAATGTGGGATAATCAGTGCAGCCTGGAATTGCACTCTTGGGAGAACCAGTCCATCACGACTCTGCTTCCATTCTGAGCTAATAACAAACACAACCCAGCTAAGTGATATACGTGACACGTTTATTACCATGTCCTTTAGAAGCAATTTCCTTTCTGCTCTGTTTTCTCACAGACAGTGTAATTACCAAGTTAAAGAGAACAGAGGAAAAAAAAAAAAGTTTCCAGACTTGATCTTTCCCAGATGAAATGACAAAATTACTGAGCCAGTGTATACTCTTCAGATCTGTAAGGAGATATACCTTAGGGTTAACAGCTGCCTTTCAGCAAGTCTTCAAGTGAAGGGACACAGTGAAATCAACTCCCTATAGGTACAGCTTAGCAGCAGGAGATTTGTACATTATTATACTGAAGCTGTTTGTGCCTACATGGAAAGCAGGCACTGTGACATTCCTAGCTGGGTTTTGCAAAACAAACCCAGCCACCATTCCTGGCATAACAGATTGCCCAGTTCCATACAGGAAAAAAAAAAAAAAACCAAAAAAACCCCCAACAAAACAAAGAGGCAAAATCCTAATGCAGCAGGAGCAGGTGACCATTGACTTTGTCAGAGTTAGGATTTTCCCTGTGTGCTGCCTCATCTTGGGCTGCACAGGGTGAATGCCCTGGGTTTTGCATTTATTATTCTTCATGTTCATTCTGTAGCCCCATCACCAGGGAACCTGTTTAACTGAGGACCAGAAAATAATCCCTCAACTGCAAATTTCTCAGCAGCAGGTGCCCAAAGCTGTCCCATGCATAACAGCTGCATATTGAGCACAGTAGTGTTGGTTAATGGTTGGGTTTGATGATCTCAGACGTCTTCTCCAACCTTAATGATTCTGTGATTCATAAACCAGAAGGCTGAGAGGAGTGTGAGTGAGGGTGTGCAGGCTGAGAAGCACAGGGAAAAAAGGCCTTTGGCTTTCTCTGCATCAGTGTGCTCAGTGAGAAATAGTTTCCATACATGCTTTCAGCTCCTTCTACTTGGAAAGAAGGGACACAGCCCCAAGGCATGATCATTACAATGGGTTCTGTCTAAGTTGCTCCTTATAAACATTTGTCAAACTGCAGTGAGCACAGGACAGTGTGGCAACGTGTCCTCATTCAGCCGTGGTTCCCATGGGAGATGGATCATGCTGGGAACTGGGCAGATGGCTGCTGGGTTCTGGCACAGCAAGGCAAGCTAAGGTGCTTGTGTTTTAACCTCTAAAATCCCAAATTATTTGTCTTCTGAGGGTCTCCACTGAGTGTCTTAGTCAAAGCAGCAGGAGCACTGTCTGGGTGGCAGGACCTGGTGTTAAATCATCCCCTGCAAAGTGCTCTCTGCTTCCCTGTTGGTCAGAGATTTGGAAACTTTCAGAGCATAGTGCAAAGCTAGCTGTTGTAAGAGACACCATATTGGCTTTCAAGAAGAGTAATTTAGCAGTAGAAAAACAAGGAGGCAGAGTCAGCCAGCAGGAGGGTGATGTGATGGAGTGACACAACACATGTGCCATGGTGTGAGGCAGACAAGGACCACACAGTCACCTTTCTCCAGCACCAACAGACCAAGGGCACATCCAGACCAAGCATGAGGAGGATCCCTTGGAAGGGTCAAATGCTTCTTCCTTGTGGAGAAAGTCTCAGGAGCTGGTTTTAAGGGGCTGCTGTCCTGTAGGGCTGGTCTTGAAAGCTACTTTGTCAGGGCAGGAACTGGGATCCCCATGGATCATTCCCACCTCCAAGAAACCTCTTGTGTGACCCTCATGGCCATCCCAGCCAGTCAGTGGGGCTGGTGGCCCAGCAGAGCTCCTGCTCCTTGCCAGGCAGCTGTCATGGGGCTCCTGGAATGGGGATGTTTCCTACAGCCCAGGGCAGAGATGGACACCTCGGGTCTGTGACGCTGGGATATCCCCACGTTGCGGGTCAAACATAAAGAACTAATTAAGTTTAATCTTTCCAAGGCAGAAACCATGGGCCAGATTTCAGCTGGTGTAAATCAGCATGGCTCTGCTGGGGTCAATGGAACAAACCCAGCCTGGTCCAGCACAGGCTCTGGATTGGTGCCTGCCATTGTGCACAGTCACAAACACTGCTGAGTGCCATGAAATTAGAATGAAAGATTAATAAAATCATATTTTGCATTGTCCTCAGCACAGACAGGCCATTTGAAATAGCACACCAGCCACGTACTGTTGGTGGCTCTGAACCATGTTGCTTTCAAAATACACTGTTGTGTATAGAAATTAACATGGCTACATGGTGAAAAGTATTATCGCCTGCATTATTTGTTAATTTAGGCTTATGGCTAAACAACTCACTTCATTTAGCCTTATAGTTTTTATTTTAAATTGCACACAGCCCTTCCAAGTGCTTTATAAGCTCAGCTGTTCTCTAGGCTGTTTTCCTGGGAATTTAAGAGGTGGTGCCCCTCAAGGTTCTGCTCATAGGGTGTCCTCAATACCAGTTAGAACCAGGTGTAATGGAGGAAACACAGTTTCTGCAGTTTTCTGCAGAATTCATCTTTACTGACAAGCTCACTGAGAGAAGGTTTCATTGCAATTTAGGATAACCATGGTCATTTAGCAAATTTAAGTTCACTCCTTTCTTTGACAAAATGTACTGAGTGAAAGGCTTAATATGCAGATTTTTTGATTTGAAGCAGCATCTCAGGACTATGTACTAGCCTAACATCCAGCCCCTTTTTCCCTAAACAAGAAAGTGGTTTCTTTAAGTCAAGCCATTTATTCCCTACGGCTTAGACTGTGTTCCAGAAATTGTAATTGAATTTTGCAACTTCTATCTCAAGCTTACTTGCTTAGGATATTAAAAGTTAGTGTTGCCTTAAAAGCAGTAATAGTAGATTAGCTGCTTAATCATATCACACTTCTGATTTGCAACAGAAACAACTTTGTGGTTCAGCTGAAGACTGGAGCTGAAAAAAAAAAATCAGATCAAATTTCATTTCTTGGAGATGTAATAGCCTTTATTCTTGCAATTACTCACCTATGTCTTCTCAGATTAGAGTTAATTACTGGGAAAGATAAGCTGCTCTTTCTTTCATTGTTACAGCTGGGGTGATACTGGATCAGTATGACTTGGTACATGCTCATTGCACTTTGAGAGACATATTCTCCAGTAAAATTGACAGAACAATTTCAGCAGACATAAAACCTTCTCCTGAATTTGCACAAGGCCTGCAGATGCTCCTGACACAGACTAATTTTCCATACAGACAAATCAGGAGACTGGTGATGTGATGTTTTATTAGAGGTTATCAATTCATCAGTCCCTAAATGTGTTACTGCTTTGATTTCATGTCCCTGGCACAGCAGGGTGGTTTGCTGTGCATCTCCTCATAGAGAAGAAGCCTCACTAGGCCAGCTGGATGACAACAGAAACCTAAACAAGCACCTTTTGGATATGCTAAAGGGCTATCAAGCCTCTGCAGATCCCTGTTTGATGTCCTCTAACCTGGAAAAGTTTCCCAAAGGAAGGGGTTTCCAAACAGCTGTTGCTGGGACAGCCTTGGTTCCTGGGCTCAGGTTTTGTCCCTGCATTTCAGAAAATCTCTTCATAGCTCAAACTGGCAAAGCTTGGGATCTTGTGGTGCAATCTCACCTGTGGTACCTGTATTAGACATATCTCAAAAGTAGCTCTGATTTCTCCTGGAACTCCTTTTCCACATCTGGCCACTTAAGACAGGTATTTTGGCCAACCAGATCTGTATTGTATGAATTTTCATGGCAGATGTGTGAAGGTAAAACATTAATTCCTTTGGTAGCATTAATGCCTGGAGTTCAGGGAGGTATTCCCTTGATCTTAAGAATCCCAATATATCTCTGTTGACCCAAGGACAGTAAAAGGCGAAAAAATTGTCTAAAGAGGAGTCAGAACTGCTGCTGCTGTGATCCATCCCTCTTCCCTTTCTCTCTTCTTTGCTAAGCAAGCACGTTGATATTGGCCTGATCCATTAACAGTCTGTCTCTACCTCTCACAGCCCCCCAGCCCAGCTCTGCCTGTGTCTGTTACCTCTCTGATTTTGCACATCATTACCTGCTGGCCATCTCCCATTCAGCTTCCTTCTCCCATTGCACCTGGGAGCCTCTGCTGTCCGAGGGGCTCTGTTCCCTGCTGCAGCTCCGGTTTGGCTGTGAGATGTGAGATGTCAGGAGCCAAAGCCAGCACTGCTCAGCCCGTGTACACCAGCAGGGCACTGGGCTGCACAGGCAGGCAGCCTGAAGCCCCTCTCCACTGTGGCCCTGCTGCCTACCCTGGGGGTCATTTCCTCTCAGCATTCCCTGCTTCAGCCCAGTTTGGTGAACCCTTTTGCCATTATGGGTGGGCTGTGCTTTCCAAACATTTCTAACTATCCATGCACCATCATGCTTGACTTCCCACCTGTCTTCATTCAAATCCCCCTTGAACACTCAGTCCTTCCAAGAGGCCTATAAACGCTAACCTAAGTCAAGATAATGTCATTATCACTGCCATCGATGAAGTAACCCATCAAGTGCTGAAATAAATCATTTTCCCTGGGGATTACTGCCTGAAAGCCAAATGTAATCTGTAAAGCTTGGGTTTGAAAAGGTTGTCACAGAGTTCATTTACTAATGAGTTCCAGCCTAAAAGTCCACATTGGTAATGTGTCTGTGGTTTTAATGAAACATTACAGAGACCTTTTTCTCAGTATTTTTTGCTTGTTAGATATGCTGCTTGTCAGATAAGCCTTCTCACTTGATGAGCAAGTTTTTTTCTCCCTCTTCCCCCAGTCGAACAATAAATCTCTCAGCATTGTGTTGCCAAATGCTGTTTTCTAAAAATCTTATTTGATCCTTTGGAATAAGGATCAAATTAGCCAAAATCAACATACTAGCTGTGCTATTGCTGGTCCATGGAGGGATTCTGTCTTTTGCAGAGGTTTTTACAAAATAGTTCCTCCTGACAACCACTGAGTGAAAAAGAAAGGTGCTATCTGATCTGTTCACCATGCTATCAGGAGAAAACTTGAATCATCGATAAGGGTGGTTTCTAAGCAACCAAATGCAGTCTACAACCCTAATAACAGCACTTTGAAAGTAAATCACTTAGTCTGGTACATGCCCCACTCTCCAATTAATGGCAAATTCTTATGAGCTGTATTGTCTGGCAGTCACACATTTAAAGGGCTGAAGTAATTCTAAAACAACACTTCAAGTGGTAGAACAAAACTCAGAGTCATTCAGATCACCCAAAGACTAATAGCTTTATAGAGTTTTTACAGAAAATGCC
Organism: Muscicapa striata striata; assembly: GCA_030060385.1. Taxonomy (NCBI): domain Eukaryota; kingdom Metazoa; phylum Chordata; class Aves; order Passeriformes; family Muscicapidae; genus Muscicapa; species Muscicapa striata. The sequence continues at coordinate 6,836,935 of JAREIS010000016.1, read as the reverse complement.
CTAAATATTTTAATGGAAAATAACAATTCTTACCTTTTCTGCCCAATAGGATATTCCAGTGAATTGTATCTCTGTTCAAGGCTGACTCCCCAAAGCTACAGAAAAAAAAATTGTTATAGATTTTTGAATATTTTTCCTGATTTCCCCCATACAAAAGTGACCCACGTGCCATCAATCTAGTGTTTATTATAGTGCAGAAAACTCACTCTTCATAAGAGAATCATATACTGCATCATGTGCTCTACTGAAGTGTAAAAACCTGTTAAAGTAGGATCAAAATGATATTTTTCAGTAGGTCATATTGCAGGAGGTAATACAGAAACCTGTAAAAAGTGCCTTTCCCTGCCACAGTCCACTTCCCAAGTCCTTCACTCATCAGCTTGACTCCCTGCCATGCATACTCCTTTCTTGTCTGCTTCTCTTCACCATCTTACTGCACAGAGAGGGTGATGCTCCCCAGTGAGCTGGTCTAGAAAAGGTCTTCTTGTCTGTCCTTGTAGCCCTTCTCCTCTTCCCATGAGAGAAGCATGGGGAGCAGCAGCCCCCAGTTTCTCCTAGCTAAGAAGCAAGGCAAGAAGACTCACATCTTCATCTCTTCATCTCCATCCCCCTGGTTCATTTTAACAAGCAGGGAGAGATTTCGGGGACCTGCCAGGCCGTGAAAAGGGATGTTTTACATGTTTAAAAATGCACTGCAGAAGAGGGCAGGCAGCAGGTGGTTGTTCTGCATGGCTTTTGTGAGGAGGGAAAGGGCAGCAGCTCTTTCTCAGGTGGCCCCATCAAGGATGCTGCCAGGAGCTGGTGCTGCTGACACAGAGCACTGGGAAATGGGAGACTGGGGAAGCAGGCATCCTTGCTGGTTAGGGACCAGCTGAGAGGAGTGGCAGGGAGCCTGGGGATGCCTGCTTCTTCATGTGCATGGTGCTGAAAGGGCCACAGACCCTGTGGTCCCTGTGGGAACAAGGACCAGAACTTCAAAAAAGCAGATGTTTGCTGGGGAAACACTGGCACTGTGGCCACCCAGGAGTCTGAGCAGCTTACAAAGAACTTTTCATGCTGAGTTTGAGTCCTTTTAAGTGGCATGCTAAGATCTCCCCATAATTTCTCTTGATCTAGGTGTAAAATGGGAGGTAGAAATTGTATATCTGCCATTGCTTTATCTGAGTTGTCTAGGTTGACAGTGTCTGGCATGATGATAGTGCTTAACACAACTGGAATACAAGCAATACCAAATAACTTCCCAGAGGAGCTGTAGAAGCTCAAGGATGCAGCAAACAAGGGTTTAGGACATGAGGCAGGGAAATACTGTGACTGCCTTAGTTGCAGACCTCTATGCTAACACACATTTGACAAATATTTTAAACATTTTTGATGGCATAGTGGAATCTGTCCACATGTTAAGTGCTCCTGGAAAGCTTGATATATTTAGTTGTGGGAATGTAACCTCCATTTCTTCAAATGCATGCAAGAACCAACCTCCTCTGCAACTGCTCTCATGGAAGGATATTTGATATTTGAAGGTTTGACACAGGGCAGCCAAAAAGTCCTTGATTTCACAGCAATGGACTCCACATGATAATGATGTATCTGCTCTGTGAAGGATGCACAATGGAAATTCAGGAAAGAATGGGAGAGGAGGCATGAGGGGAGGAACCCCTTTTATAGCAAGTATGAGGATATCTTAGGCTGAGTCAGATTTGAAGATGTGATGAGCAAGCCAGATGTTTCAAAAGTAGAAAATCTCATATATCCCAGATCTATGTATTTCTCATGTTACCTGATTAAAGATCATATTTTTGTTTAGAAACCAAAATGAATCCTGGGAGTGCCTCAAGGTCTGAAAAGAGGAAGTCCAAGGAATGTTTGTTCTAATGTATGTAATTATGTAATTTTAAAAAAAATTTCAAGATATATTTCACATGTATATATGAAAAAATGGCAGCTATTTAATGTTGCAGTGAGCAGCAAGGTGTTACAGCACACTGCAGAAGACAAGGGTAACCAGGTTCTTGTTCATAGATTCCTTGGGGTGGATTAGAGTGAAACAACACTGGATGATCAGAGTGTGTAAATACACACATGGAGGGTTTATTATAGAACACTTTGGTTGCAAAAGAAAACCGGTATGTATCCATCTTGGTTATTATTGTCTACAGCAGTATAAAGACATGAAATCATTGCAATATAAATGTGCAACAACATCACCCAAGGACATGCAGGAAGGAAAAGAAAGAAAGAGAAAGGATAAGAGTGCAAAGTTCTCACTGCCTGTACGCCCTGCAACAAGACTGGGTTGACTGAAGACCTGATCCGTCAGGTGCTGGGGAATATCCAAAAGAGTGGTAGGGGGAAGAGCCTTGGGAAAACCCACAGAGCACAACATCTATTTGGTTTATGTTCACTCAGGTTCAGGTGGGAATGCACACACACCTCCCCTGAGGCGGGAGCTTGACACAGGATGATGTAAATGTTGTGGATCATGGGACACTTTGGGGGTTCTTGACACTTTCTGAATCAGCAGAGCTGCCCATGACACCCACAGCTGAGTCCATTTGGCCCATTGTGGCCCATCAGCAGAGATGAAAGCCCTCCTAGGTGCCAATGCCCCGCTATATTCCTGGTGGGAGCAGGGGGAGCCCCACAACCCAGGGGTTTGTGCAAGGGTGGGCAACTCAGCCTGAGGAGAGGCACCACAAGGTCTCCACACCATCTCACTGTCTGACTCACAGCCCATCATCCACCCTCTGAAATGCCCGATCAGAGGCTGGCCATTACACACCCAAAACTCATCTCCTTGTTTCAACAAAGCACCTGACATCCCCACAAAAGAGGGAATGTTTTGAGTCATTATCCCTTAACAGTTCAGTCTCTCACACTGGGAATAAAGGACACAAACCCATCCAAGTGAAGCTATGGACAGTGAATTTCTCAGCTGAAACTAAGAAGGAGCTTGTGAGCATGGCTTCCTTGCTGACAGCAGGGCACTGCCATGCCTCTTCTGCACCTGAAGACAGTCTGGAGAGGTTCTGGTTCTGGTTCTGGTTGACCTGGTGGTCTACACTGCTTGAGGTGAGAGTGAATTGATGCATTAGGCAGTGGATACCCTGGGCATGTGACAGTGGAGGGCTGGTAGGAGAGGCTGGGATAGGAGACCCATCACAGCCCTACCTCTGCCCTCTAAGACCCCTGACAGCCATCCAAATGTAGGCAAATAGTGGCTACTATTCCTAAGACAGCTCTTGCCATGTCAGCCACAGATGTGTTCTCACAGCACTGGACCAAAACACTGAACAGCAGCTGTGACGTGAAGAGGCCATAAAGAGTGGAAAGTTCTCACCCCTACACCCACATCACCCATATCACCCGTGTTATTAATTACCTGCAAGGAAGGAATTAGAAAGTACAGAGGTAAGAGGTCTCTGGGGTCTTCACAGCTCTTGGAAAAGCAGAGTTAAGAAGCCCTGAACCTCCTTTTCATGGCAGTTTCAGATATTTCTCTCCTTTTAAAAAAAAATCCATGTCAGCTTCTCAGCTGTACTTGCATATGGGGTACATATGGGGGAGAGAAAAAAAAGCAGTGACTGGCGCCAAATGGGGCCTGCTGCAGCCTTTAACAGTCTTCTCCTCTTACTATTAAAATGCAGCTTTGCCCAGTGAAAATGCTGCTTTATTGCTGCAAAAATACTTCCCAAAGACATGGAGCACAGCAGGCAAACGCAACATGAAGCAGGCGGCTTTGGAGCAGCAGGCGCAGGGGCTGGGTGCAGCAGGCAGGTCAAGGCTGCCCCAGAGGCCCCAGCCCTGCTCACCTGCTGCCAGGGGCTCAGCAGCAGGGGAGCTGCTCTTAGGTGGGCTGAGCAGTGCATGGGTTTGGGTTCTTATGGGAAAAAGCAGCAGTGATGCCCTGGATCACAGCTCAGGGGATGAGACCGTGCTCAGCCTTCATCCATCCATCATGGTTTGCTCCCCAGATGGGCAGCTCTCCTCCATCTCTCCTGGGTGTTAGTGGGGACATCTCTCCAGCCCCAACAGACTGCTTTCATGTGGCACCTGGCTCTCTCCTCTTCACATCCCCACAGCCCTGGCCTCACTTCTGTGCTCCCCAGTCTGTGTGCATCAAAGAGCAATAGGAGGATGCCTCTGCATCCTGCCACCGTGCCCAGTCTGGGGCCACATGGTCCTTCTGCTGTCCTGTGTTTTGCATGACACTGCCCAGAGGAGCAAACCATGGTAGGGGCTCCTCTTCCCATTTGCCCTGATGGGGGCAGGAAGAGAAGTGAAACCAGGGCCTGGAGGAGGGTGCAGCAATGAGGCCAGGAAAGCCCATTGGTTTTTGAGGCTTGTGGTGGGCTGTGGCTGTGCTGCTGCCCCTGGGGAGCGGCTGGCAGCTCCTCTGAAGCCTCCTGCCCCGTCTGCCTGCCAGCTGCTCTCCGTGCTGCAGCTGCCCACAAGGGCAGGGGGGGCGGGAGGCGGAATGGGAGCGATGCTGGTTCTCAGGTTTGGTGGGATGCGAGCTGCCCGCAGCAGGGACCGCAATGTGCCACCCATGCAGCTTTGGAGGGCACGTTTGTGGAGCTGTGGCTGGGAGCTGCGGTCCTTGGGGTCTTCCTCCTCTCTTCCACCTGGTAGTCTCTGAGCAGCAAGTCAAAATCTATTTCTCATCATATATTTGTGCTGTTGTGCTATTTGTGGGATGCCAACTACTTTTGCAGGCATTTGGCTTGAAGCTGTAGAAGGACAGTGCTATTTAGAGTATGAATCTGCATCAGGACAGTGCTGGTGACCACATAAACCTAAGTCACTGTTTTAGAGATGCCCAAAAGAGGGAAGGAAATACAGGCTAACTGAGGTCAGTGGAGTCTTAATCCTTTCTGCTGGTTCTTGCCAAAGCCCCTAAGAAAAAGAGCTTGCTTTTCAAGTGTTGTTTTCTTGCCTGCAGGGTCTGTGTCTGTTCTCATGCACTGTGTGCATCTCACCCACCTGGCTGTATCCTCAGCAATCTGTGAGGGCTGCACACCTCTTTAAATGCAACAGCAGGCTGTGAAATACTTTGTTATAGAAGTTCTGTCTTTTGGCTGTACTGCACCGGCCATCAGTGCACATTTTAAGGTTTCTTGCATGACAATGCAGTTTTCTTCAGGATGCAGAGTAGATGGGAAATTGGGGCATTGTTTTTTTCCTTTTTATCCTTGTCTTCTCTTTCATTTAGTTCCAGTGTGTACAGCCGAAATATGTGGTTAGGGATGTGGTTTAGTGGTAGACCTGGCAGTGCTGGGTTAATGGTTGAACCTGATGATCTTGGAGGTCATTTTCCAAGGTGAATGAGTCTATGATTCTCTATTTTTGCTTTCCTTTTTTGTTTCACAAATACACACCCATACTTATGCACTACTGCGGATACCCACTCACATTATCTCTTCATGCCAAAGTAAGATTTGTATTCATCTCTTCCTGTAGCAGCCCATTGCTGAAGGGCTGAACATTTTAGCAGTTATAATCAGCTGAGATCAATTTTGATGGGTTTCTTCAGAAATGGAAAGTGAAATTAGAAGTTAGATTTCATTGCGAAAGAACTGGTTGCATTAAGAGGTGGTGGAATTAATGAAGAAGTATGAAATAAAAATAATAAAAAATAAAAACAATGAGCTTCAGGAAGACATTCTGTTTTGTTTTGTTTTGTTTTGTTTTGTTTTGTTTTGTTTTGTTTTCCCAAGCATTGGTAAGTTTTCAGAATACTTTGCCCACACCCAAAGTTACCCTTCTGTGAAAAAGAGAAGGATCCCATTTTTTCAGAATAGTCTCTGGGAAGCTGTGATAAATCACATATATTGCTGTCACCTCACCTCAACCATTCTGAAATTTCTGTGGTGACCACAGCCAGAGACAGAGGTGAAAAATATTGGGTTGGAATGGAAAAGAATGAGTGGCTGCTCTTGGGCTACAAGAAAATAACACAGGTGTTAAAGTGTCCTCCAGTGCCAACCCAAACAAAGAGTGGTCTGTGCTTAATTTTCCTTGGAGTGACAAGGGTGTATTTTCCAAATATAACAAGATTTCTTTTCATAAAATTTAGTTTATGAATCAAGATTATATTTTTGAACTGAGAAATTAACAAGTCCATGGATTTCTGGATTCATATGTTTTGACAAATGAGGTCGATTTTAATAGCATTAGAGCTGAGTGGACAAATGGGACTAATTTGCAGGATAGTGGATTCCAGATATAAAAAAAATTGTTGGTGATAAAGATTTATGAATACCGTGTTCACACTGATGAAGTGCTTGGTTGTTGCTACTTAAAATTTAATACTAGCTTCCCTTGATTTTTTTTTTTTTTTGTTTTCATCCTGTGGCTTTTTTGAGGGCAGAAAAAGAAGAAGACAGCTAAAGGATTTAGAGGAAGTGAATGGGGTCAGGCTCCGCGCGCGCTAAAGAAACAACAAATTGTCTGAGGTCATAGACATTGTTAAATTGCACTCAAAATGTCCAGTGCTTTTGTTCCAGCTGATATCCTAAAGCAGATATTAGGTTGTTTATTCAGTGTGGAGATAAAGCTGAGCTGGCTGTGGTGGGGACTGTCGCCTGCCTGCCTGGGGCACTGTGCCAGCAGGAGATGCTCCAGACCCTGGTGCTGTGCTTTCATCCCAGCAAGGGCAATGATGCCTGCACAAGTGCTCAGGAAAAAGTGCCTGGGACCCAGAGGGTGGTGGGAACATCCTGGCTCAGCTCCCTCCTGCTGCTTTGCAAGAAAAGAAGTAAAAAAGGTGTGGGGAAAAAAGGCAAAGCATAACTTCTGCTGCTGGATCTTTGGTGGTGTTTCCAGGTTGTCCCAAATAGGGGCAAAATAGGTGGAAAGGGAACAGCCTTTGTTGCCTCCTTGAGCTATCCATGCTTCTGTGGGACATGTGGGTATTCCCTCTCCCAGGGCAGGAGGAGGGCAGAGCAGTTCTTGGGCAGTGTTGAGCTCCTCATAAAGGCCACTGATTTCAGAGCCAGTTTAAGTCAGTTTTGCATCAAAACGTTGTTAAGAGCTTGAGGGTTTTTTGCATACTGAAGTGGCAGTACCCCGGGAAAGCTTTGGTGGCCTCTCGGCTCCACTAAACACATTTCCATCAACAGCTGGTGCCATGGAATAGCATCAGGCTCTGTGTTGCTTCAAGCAGCATCATAAACCTGGTGGCAGCAAAATGCTTCTCTCGGCCATTCTGCCTCCAGAAACCTCTTGTCACGCACTGTTGGATGGGATGCTGAGTAGTTTAGGCAGAATTCTTGTGGCTACTGAAATATTCTGACCTTTAAAGTGACCTTGTTCCTCTACCAATGGCTAATATCAGCGACTAATAATCTTTCTTTTCTGACTGATCTTTTTAAATAAGTATTGGGGTGTGGTGTAAGGTAGCAATTTCAAATAGACAACATTTCTTTTGACTTGTCAAAGTAGACAAAAACAATCCCAAGGAATGGCAGAAGAAGGACTGACTGGGCAAGTAAAGCTGTATTGTTCCATATAATATTCTCTTTGCAATGTGTGTTTGCAGTTTCATGTCATACTATAATGAGCAGGTAGCTCATGTGCCCTTCTGAAGGGCACATGAGCCCTTCTAATTCACTCCTGTAACTGTCTGGTACATGCCTTCTGTTCAGCTGTTATTAAAAAAGAAATTAAAATGTGATCTGAATAATCGTCTGTCTCCTGAATGTCTTACTTTCTTCTCACTTATTTTGCCCTAAGATATTCTTGCCATTGCTTTTTCTTGGGGGTGTTACATAAAAGACTTTAACCTGTAGCAGTTGTTTAAAGTTAACTCTGTCAAAAGAAATGTAATATCATTATAATATTCTAATAGGAGGTGATTTTCCTGCTTCAGAAACCAGAATATCCATGCATAGCATCTGGTGAATTAAAGTCCAGGAGGGAAGAAGCTGGCAAAGAAGGCAGGGACACAGATGAAGACAGAGAAAGCCAGTGTCTTTTTCCTTTTAACTGCTGGCACCTTCTACCAGCACACCTGTTCCATGTCCCCAGCATCTGCTGAGCTGATTTGATGAATCTCTACTGTAAGGCTTGTTTTCTTATTTTGGGGTTACGTGTCTGAGGTCTAGGGCTGCATTCATCCTATACCTGGAGCATCACAAGTAAACATGCAGCTGACAGATGTCTTTCAAAATTGGGCATCTCTAGAGAGCAGTTCACCTGCTGGGTGGGACATATCAATGTCTTTTTTAAATAGACTAAGGCCAGTTTTGCAAAGCGATGTTCCAAAATCATTTGTTCATATCGACAATTCAGGAGGTTCAGGAAGTATTACCATGGAAATGGACCTCCAAGTCACTACACCTAAAAGAAAGCATTTCTGCCCTTTGCCCAGCAAATAATATTTGAAGACATTTAGAAAAACATCTTTTAATCACTTTGCAGTGGTGTTTTGTACGAATGAAGACGAGGATAGGTGCTCAGTGACATTGTCAGATGCATTTCTGTCAAGATCAATAGGAGTTGGCAAGGTAACACTTCTCACATTCTGTGAAGTAGAAGCTCCACTTACTGAGCTGGCCATTAAATGCTCAAGAATCTAAATCTCCCTGAAAATCCCATTCTTCAGGAGTTAAGTTGCTTTTCAAAATGGTGTATTTGGGACCCTAAGTAATTTTTCAGAATGCCTTTTTGAAACGTGTCATTGTAGATCCTCTTAGATGCTGCTTGTGACTACAATATATTGGGGAAGGCTTGTGACAGCCAAGAAAATTTGACTACCTATTTTTTGAGCATGTTCTTAGGCAGGACAAGTGCAAAGAGTAATTTTATTTAGCTTGAAGTATCTGGTAAACATAAAGAGAAAAAGAGCTCTGCAGTTGGACAGGTCTTATCTCAGTATCTTTATTTACATTTTCAAAGAACACTGATGCAATCAAGCTACCAAAAGAACTGCTTTCCATCGGCCTGGGAACAGAAACAAATTAGTCTTTAATAGTGTTGTGTGAAAACTCTGGTGAATGTTATGTAAAACTGTGCAAACAGAATGTTTGTGTTCTAGTTCCAGGTCATTTAGTGGGCAAAAAGAGAGACATTTTGTGTGAAATAGCCATGAAGTGGTTTGCTATTATATAAGGATAGGAATTGCTAGATCAAACTAATGGTGACATGCCGAGAACCAGATGCTTCAAAGCAAAATGCAAGACATCCCAGTGTGGATAATTATGAAATAATCTGACCATCGGGGAAATTTCTGCATAAATGACTTTAGTCCGAAAAGGCTCTATGTTTGTATTGCTTCTGAAAAGGTTTTAGTCTGATTTCCCACAGACACAGGGCTTATGCAACCAGTGTGCTGCCTGGCTGTGCAAACCTCCGACTCCCTCCCTCCCTCTACTCCCCTGTCTACTCCAGCAACCTCTGAACACGTCCAAACTCTGCCACACAGAGCAGAGAGGAGCAGGTCTCACAAATAGTTAACTTCCTACAGGTTTCATGAATATAAGATGCTCCCTAGTGAGCAGAGATAGGTAATCATGCCAGCTCAAGGTGAGCTTGCACCTCATTAGAAACCAGAGAAAGCACACAGGAGAGCATCTTATAAGTGTTCCATCTGTGGGAAAAGCTTCAACCATGGCTCTCCATCAACATGGGATGCAAATCCAAGGTAGCCACTGGCACTAATGGAGCTATCTCTTTCTCCTATTGATTATAACTGTGGATATTCCCAGGATTTAATATAAATGCTTAATTCTTTGTGACTGGACATGTTCTCAGATTTTATAACCTCTGAAAGCAATGAGTGCTAGTTGAATAAACTGCAGATAGGACATTTCCTTTAGGTACCCAAAACCTACAGATTACTGTGTAGCTCTTCCCATAAAGCAGCTGGGCTTAATTAGTGCATGATGCTCTTTATGGGCCAGCAGGCTAATTTGTAAATTAATTAGAAGTAAGTTGAAGGCAGTCTCCTGCCCTTGGGAATGCTACAATTAATTGCTTCAAGGTGTTGAAACCTTGTCTCTGCCACACTGGGTGGGGTTGACCCTTCTCTGGAGTCAAAACCATGTTAGAAAATTTATGTTCTCTCTCTGCTCAGAGCAGGACAGGGTCACACCATGGCATCTATCTTTTTCACACTGAGATTCTGTGGAGTCCTCAGGATGAAGATACAGTGCCTTCAAAGCTGGCCATCATCCCAAGGACCTGAGCCACAGTGAGCTGGCCCATGCCAATCTTGCAGTGCCCCTTGCACTGACAAATACCACATCTTGTACCTCAGCTTCATCACCTTAACACCAGCATGAACTAAATGAAGCCTCCTAGGAGAAGGTCTGTGGTCCTTGCCATCATGCTCACACTGGCCCTGGTGGTGCTTAATATGGAACAAAAATCACAGTAGGAAGTTCTAAGGTGGAAAGTGGGTCCTCTAAAGTAGAAGGAGATACATATATGTGTTTCTCACAAAATTCAGCAGCTGGTATAACATTGCTAATGGGGGTGATGTATTCATAGATATTTTGACAACTTCTCAAGGCAGTCTGCTTTCAATTGCAATTGCACAACTCGCCTTTTACTTTCCACTAATGTTTGTGCAAGGGCTTTATTGTTCTTAGGAGCAGTATTGCAAAGGAACTTTGACACACCCACTTCTGGGCTGCTTGCTCCTAAAATGAAGTAAGCAAAATAAAATCAACCTATATTTCATTTGGAAGCCCCAAATGATTTATAAGATGGACTAACTTGTCAGGGACAGTCAGAACTGGCAAGTAATATGTCATGTCAGAGATGGTGGATTACATGATTCAGCTGCTTGACTGAAACCCTCAAATATGCAGGAAAACATAGCTCTGGAGCCTATTTAGGCAAGACATTAATTGAATAAGTCCAGAAATTTATATGTGTATATATACAGTGTATATACATTTGTCCCCACAGTGAGTGGAGCCATGTGTTCATTCCATTTTCTTGGAAATGTGACTTTGATTCACACAGAAGTGCTGAAATAACCCAGCAGCCTGAGAGAGGAGCAGCAAAGCCCTGCAGGTCAGAAGGGGCACAGAACCTGGTAAGTCCAAAGGACTGATGGCAGTTCTTAGGAGTTTCTTTCTGAAACAAGGCTCTGAAGAATTTTGTTTGGTCTTTTTCCGAAGAAGCTGAGTGTCCTGTGTTTTTGACAAGATGACCTATTTGATGTAACACTGTGTTTCTCTGGGAAGCTGTGTCAGGATGCTGTTTTCCATACCTTCTCTTTGGCCCTTGTACATTTGCGTCCCTGCGTGCAATATACTTTATGTTCCAGCCTTCTCCTGCATGTCTACCACACATCCTTGTTTCTACACTCTCACATAATCTATTTAAAGGGTGATATTTTTGGCTTTTAAGAGCGGTGTTAACAAGGATCAGATGCTGCCATCACTTGGGAAAGAGCTAGGTTTCCTTTGCCAGTTGTACTATGCACCAGTTAAAAAAAAAAAAATTAAAAAAAATCCGTCAGTGCGGACATTACAGTGAAGTTCTTGTATTTAGCAGGTGAAAAGCCAGCACTCGACCTGCAGTGAGATTTGCTCATGGAAAACCCCTGGAAGCTGTTTTTAGCAGCGAGGCATTAGTCACCCTTGGCAGGCTGCTGGCGGTGCCACGCCAGCCCACGTGCGGGAGCCTTTGGATGCTGTGCAGCGCCAGCAGCCACTCCCGCCCTGCCACAGGTGCTGAGCCTCACTGCACGGCTCCTGCTCCTGTTAGGAACACATGAGCTCACCTTCCAGACAGCCTCCAGCCACCCAGAAGGTGTGGGCTGTGGTCCTGCCTCTTCTGCGGGGCCAGGAGGGGTAAGGCAATGGTAATGCAAGGTGGCATTTCTGTCCAACAGGGACATGGGTGGTCAGAAGACAAGGCAAGGGTGAGGAAGGGCTGAGAAAAGGATGTTTTCCATCTCAGATGGAGATCAGGCAAAGAGGAGACAGCAGAGCAGTGAAATCATGGAGAGAGGTCTGAGGTTGTAATCTATTAGATCATCAAAAGTGTGGATTAAGTCATGCTGCACGAAGGCTAAGGCAACTCCTAAAAATCTTAGGGAAAATACAGGTGATGAAGGAAGAAGTCAGTTTAATAGACTGGAAATCTGGCTTGCCTGCAGGGATGCCACCTCAGAACAATGACTCTTCCTGGGAAGAAGAAAGGCAGCTGCTGCCTGCTCGATGGTTACTCATCCTCCCCAATCTCCAGCTCCCCCTGATCTCCAGCACAGCTGGGCCAGCCAGGGAGGGGACTCTGGCTCAGTGCCCCAAGGGGAGTGCCAGATTTGTCTGGCTAGTGGAGGAGGGAGGAAAGCCCCAGTGAGGATGGCACTGTGCTGGCTGTGCAGACATGGGGATGTGCTTTGGCACAAGGTAGCAGAGGCTCAGCCAGCTCCCTTCTCCCAGACCAGCCAGCCCTTTCCTTCCTCTGCAGCTGAGACAGGGATTTGCAATGAATAAAGACTGCTAATACACAGTGTCATTGCTTTATAAGGAAATGTCTTGAAATAATACAGCTTTTGTTGATCTCTTCATTTTATGACAGCCTAAGAGTTTGCGGACCTTGAACTGGATAAACAGTGTTGGGAACATTTCTTCTGATGGAGGGTATTAAACAAATATGAGAGTGTTAGAAAAGATGCAGCATTTCTTTTAGACATGTTGAAACTCTGTGATGTTTTGTTTGGTGGATTTTCAGGGCCTGGATACCCTTCATCTAAAATACCTAGAAAGTAAAACATGAAAAGTATAACAGAAATAAAAGGGCTGAAGAGAGGGTCTTGTTTGATACAAGGTGGCTGGAAGAGGAACACTGGCTGTCTCAGCTGCTAAAATATCCCTTCAGTTTTCTGCTAAGGCTCTCCTGGACCAATGGAACAGCAGGCTCTTAAATCTTGACAGGGGATCCTCCTGGTGCAGGGAAAGCTCCTGTGTGGCCCCAAGATGAGCAGGTTGCTTAACAAAGGCTTCAGTTGTTCTTTAACCAGGCAGGTCTCTCTGCATAGGGCTGAAGGCATGTGGGAAGGCACAATGCAGCTGAGAAACTCTCTCCTCTGTTTCCATTTTGTGGCTTCTGCAGTAATCTTTCCAAGGAACCTTATAAACCTTTAAGTAGTGGGGTTTTTAAAACACCGCTGTTATGGTAATAGTTTAGTTCTGCCTCCTTTGTTATGTGTTAATGGTGCCCTTCTTTTAGGTCTACCAATAAAAGAAACTTAAACCTCAGTGCGAAAGTCCTTGTAAAGCTACAAATCAAACACGTTTGTGCTGGTTCTCCCTGATATACAAGAGTCTGGGTGGCTGCTGCATTGGGGTAAGTGTCAGACCCTAGCCAGGGACCTTGCCAGGATGGCTGCAAGGCCTCTGCCTTCAGGATCACCACCTCTACCTGCAGGGCAGAGCTGGAAAAGGGGATTTTACACAGCAAAAGGTCTTTAAATGGGAGGGGAAGGGGTGGGGAAACTTCAGACAAATTGGAGATAATGAAGAATATGACATCTGGAATCTGGATAGAATGATTCATAATCTGTATCACATTTTGATCATCACTTTAATATATAATTTGAATCAACCTAGTGGAATAAATTAATGTAGAATTTATTTCCCTGCAAGTGAATTAGGCAGGCTTTTTCACAGGTCTATGGAAAACTATCCTTTCAGTTATAGCCTTTAATTCTCTATACTGCCATTTCAAAAAGTAGGAAAAGAGAGATGTATCTGATTTTCCCAAACTGTCCAGGATGTCACCTACCTACTGTGCAAACAGCTCATTCCTCAAGCCACTAAAGTCCTGTTATCTTTGTATGGAGGTGATGAGTGCATGTAGATTGGTAGAGTCTGGGCATTTTTGGAGAAAGCTACAGTTCACGTGACATCTTGAGAAGTCTCCTAGCTTTATATTTCCTATAGTTTCTGTGAGCAATTACCTACTGGGAAAACTAATAAAAGAGAAATCTATAGGTGAGTGGGAAGTGTGGGTTGATTTCTGGAGAAAAGTACAGTGGAAAAAACAGTAAGGCTGAATTTAGGCAGATCTAGAAAATATAAAAATGATGCCAACTCTTTCTTTCCTATTGCCAAGACAGTGTGATTTTATAAATAGAAAGAGTGAGGGTTTCTGTGAGTCATTAAGAGGTGGTAGTTTGGCTCACCTAATCTTGTCTTTATGTGCTTTTGTGCAGAGCAAGGACTGTCCCCCGTGAACACCACGAAGGTCAACTCTGCTTGTCACTGAGTGCCCTCATAAAAGATGAAGTCTCAGGATAACTTTTAGAGACAGACAGGATCTTGCTGTGGAAATCCTTGGAGCTTCTGAGAGCTGACAGGTTTCCATATGGTGTTCCCTTGGGAGCAGAAAAAATAGGGGTTGTCTCAGTTTTTGTATTCATGGATGGGAGATCAGTTTTGACCCCTCATGATGTTCCAAAGCCTCAGGAAAAGTTAAAGTCGAGATGCTCATGCTGGTGTTCTGGGATGACAGGGCTTGAGTCTGGTTTTAAGCCCTTCTTTGTGCATCACACAATGTGGTAGCCCTGGGGACCTGCTGTTTTATGTGTTTGGGTATGATGAGGTGTATGTTCCCAAGGACCAGCCAGACAAAAGCAGTTGGCCACTTGGAACTGGCTTTAGGGCCAAGTCCAGCCCATCAGTCCTCATTGGAGCCATGCTGGTGGAGCTGGTGTGAGGTCATAGACCTGGATCCCCTCTGAGATGGAAAGGATGTGCCCATCTGGACCATGAAAGGAGCTGCTGGAGGCAGAACCCAGTTCCCACATATGCTGTGCAGAAGGAATGAAAACTTTCAAAAATGGGACAGAAAGATTTTTAAAAAAAGAAATTATTTTTGTAGTTGGAAAAAGGCAGAGAAAGTAAGAGAGAGACTTTGAATAGATCTTTATTTTTGCTGCCAGTGGTCCCAGGATGAAGGCAGGATCCTTATTTATACACCCATCTGGTTTCTACCACAGGTTACAGCAGCTGACAGGTTTCCACCAGGAGGGTTAGATTCTGTTAAAGCAGCATTTTCTCATGGAAAATATTTTCTGCCAGAACGTTTTTGGCTAACTCTGGGCACGAGCACGAAAGGCTCTGACAGCTGTGCCACAGTCACTCCATCCATTAGCAGCGCAGAGGCTGTGGAGGGGCAGGAGGGGCTGAGGACACAGCCCTGCCTCTCCGTGGGGATGCTGAGCATGGGCTGCCTGTCTGCAGCTCTGGCCACCCCAAATTTCTGTGGTCGGGAGCCTTGGGGCCTGCAGCACAGCATGGGGCTGGGCCGGGCTGGTGGCTGTGTGTGCCCACGCAGGAGCCGCTGCCCGTGGGCGAGCCGGGCCTGCTCCGCCTGCCAGCTCCTCCTAATCCGATTGCTGGGGCGGCAGAGATGTGGCGGGATTAGAGCTCAGCACAGTGACCAAGCACTCGGGATTTGCCTTCGTGCCCATCCCCGCAGCACACCGAGGGGCAATGGCTGTTCTGATTTACAGTTGTAAAACGCTGCGCTGAGGTGGAGTGCTTTCTCCACAGGCTGCAGCCGCAGCTTGGCCTGACGTGGTTTTGACGGTGTCTAATATGTGGTGTGTGGTCTCGGGCACTGGGATATCACTGCAGAGCTGGCGGTGTCGGGCTCTGCTTCCCGTGTCACCTGGCAGCTCTGTGGGCTCCTCTCTTCCCCAGCCCATGAGAACTTGGGGTTCTTGCTCTTGGGGCGCCCAGCTGCCAGGGGATGGAGGCCTGCGCTCCTTGGCAGGGATAAATCACCCAGCGCTCACTGCCCGCAAGGTGGATTCGCTCCATTCGTTACACTTAAAAACACTCCTTTTATTCTTTCCACGTGAGAACAAAATTAAGACAGGAAAATTAAAGCAAAGCGTTTCTACACATGCTGATTGTTTTGTTTACAGGAACTGTGCCTCTAAACGCTCCGGGCAGAAGCACCGGTGCTGCTAGGAGAGTCAATTGCAAGTACATGGCAGCAATCATCCCTGCCGCTCTCACAGAGCACTCCCGAGCGAGCGAGCCTCCGATTTTAAGCCCTGCAAGAGCCGCTTGCCACGCTGTGGCCTGGCTGGTAATGTTGCTAATCCAGCTCTCCATAAATCCAGGTTCCCGAGGGGGGAGGATCCCGCAGCCCCGCCGGGCGCTGCGCTTGCGGGGAGCTGGTGGAGGGGACACAGGCTAAGTGGATTAAACCCGGGGCTGTCAGCTCCAAGACAGGAGCTGCAGCGGGACACAGAGATCCTGGGAAGGAGAGGATTTGCTGATGAGCAGAGGAAGGGAGGGAGTTTCCTGTGCCGGCTGCGGACACGGTCTGGAGGTGCCGGGGGATGCTCGGGAATGGCTGTGGTGGCTCCGAGCCCCGCAGCTCACACGCATCCCTGCCATGCAGCTGGGGAAGCACCACCAGAACAAGGTCCTGGCTGCCGGCATCGGCTGCTCCCTCCCCTCCCCTGCCCGGCTTTGAGCCCGCCGGCACCTGGGCTTGGCTGGGCACAGCACCACACCCTCTTCCAGAAGGATCACAACGCCTGGAGCTAAACATGAGATGGAGACACATTAAATTAAAAAACAAAACCAAACCAAACCTGTTAAGAGTTAAAAGTATTATTTAAAAATACAAACAAAGTAGTAAGAATTAGCCTTGCCTCCTTGTGCCTCCCCAAACTTTTTATTCCTTCTTTTCTTCATGCAGAGAATGATATTCTTCATGACAGTGGCTGGTTTACCTTGCCTTGTGCAGTGAGAGAGCATCTACAGGCTTTGGTAATCATAGCAGTACCCAAGCTAATGACAGTTCTTGCTCCTCTACAATATCTGACATTTTTGACTGCTCCTTTTGCACTTCTTCCCATTTATTTGCTTCACATAGAATGCTGTTAGACCTGTCTTTAAAAAGTAGTTGCCCTTGTAATCTGAAATGTGTGTGGATTGACTATTGGATAACTCAAAGGCAGCTCCATGGTGTTTTGACCAAATAGTAAAAATATTAAACGCTTTAAAAAAAATACAAAACTTCTTTGACCCAATAGAATCATATTAATGATTTTAAGTTTGAAGCTACTAACTAGGGAAGATGGACAAATTAAAGCATGATTGCAAGTGGTACTGACTCTTTCAAGCTCAATATTTTTATGATAATAAGCATATCTTACTTTATATAATTTTCCTAGATATAAGTACACAAAGTACACAAAGGGAGCCCTGTAGGGTTTCACACACATAGGTTCTGAGCTAAAAAATGGGAGCTCTGATCCCCCATCTGTCTTTCCACCCTTTGGAAAGGTTAGTTTTTTTCTTTTTGTCCTAATACTGCAGGAGTTAGCAGCTTAGGAGATGGAAACATGTCTGAAAGTCTCCAGGAAGATAATACTTGGGAGAACAGGTTTAAGCTAAATAAGAAAGCAGATTTCATCGGCCTTCTTGGAAACAACCTGTCCAGAGACTTGTGATCCGTTTCTAAATTTGGCCTTTGCATTTTCCGCGTACAGGAAGTGATGAAAACGGCAGCAGTAATCCCTGGTGAGTACGGACACGCACATCAGAGGCTGAATGCCTTTGTTTGTTTAGGGCTGCAGTAAGTTGGGTGTTGTAAACATGACTCATGACAAGTTCAATTAAGACAAAAAACATGGCAAATGTAGCAGCAGCAGGTCACGCATCTTTCTTCGCAGTTTTGGCAGCTGAAGATTTTCCTGAGAGATTTGGATGTGCTGCACCAGCACAAATATAAATACAGGTTTTATATTGATTTTCTCTTTCCCAAAATTATTTTTACCCTTGTTTTTTGGATGGTGCTATAACAGTCTGAATAGAAGAAACCTGACCTAATGCATAAGCACATTAACTTGTGGCAAGCCAAACTGCAGCTGATGGAAACACAAGATGTGGTAAGCATATGATAAAACTTCTAGTCAATTTGGTCCTGCCCCAACAATGAAAAATTTACTCCTGGATGAATCTGACTAAATGTATTATACCCTCAAATACACACTTGTCAATGCAGAACCTGCCTGTCTCTCAGATTTTCAAACACACATTTGGTGTTCAGATGAGCACACTTGCTGATGGAGCGAGAATTTGTTCCAGACTAAGCTTCATCTCTGCAGATGTTGTATGGAGCCTCAGATTTCGGTTCAGACAAGTTTCTTCCTGAAACAGCTTATATAGAGAACAAAATAGTCCTTATGAGTTGGGTACTACAGGCACAGTGTTCTTGAAAAGATGCTGTTCATACCCTTTTTTTTGCAGAGTGGATAACAAATTCAGATGGTGGGTGTTGACCTAAAGTTTTGTTCATGAGGGCACTTCTGGGAGCTTCTGACCTATTAAAAAATCTCAGCGATGCCAATCACAGCACAGTGCTTAATGGCTTACAGATAATAACATATATTGGGATGATCTGCCTTAACATTGGCTACTTGAAAGCTGAGCATCCAGTCAAGTTAGTCAGCTGGGCTCTTCCTATTAATAAAGTGAGAAAAACAGGCAGGTAGGAATATCTGAAAGGAATTGATTCCATGTCTGCAGTAGGTGCCTATTTCTAACAGTGAAGCCAGAAAAGGGAGCTCTGGTGATTAGCTGAGACTGCCAACCTAACTAACTTCATTAAATTAAATTAATCCCAGCCTCAGAGACAGTAGTACTTCTGCCAAAACACTCCTTCCCATGCAGGACTTGTAAAAACATGCTTCTTCAGGACTTTAGACAAGTTTATACTGAATTTCAAAAGTCTACTATCAAATAAAATTCTCTTGAGGGTTCTGAGGTCCAAGAAGAGCAGATTCATACTGGTGTGGGTAAAGCCCTCTAGGCATGTGAAACAGATTAGCTGGGAAAGATTTGAAAATATAAGATTTTTAAGTTAACACAGCCTCCTGATTTTCCCTAGAACCTGTGCTCTTAGATCCTCTAGAAGCATTTGAAAACTTCCTGGCCAAATTAAAAAGATTAAATTTATGAAACTGGGAAAATTAAATTTGGATTCTGGAGAAGGTTTAAGTCACAGGACTTGCAGAGTCTATGCCAGGATTCAGGAGTATTTTAAAATGCATCTAGATAAAAATTTCCATGTAGTTACACAAATAATGCCAATATATCTTTGAAAATCTACCTCCCCCCCCGCCAATATCTGCCTTCTCATTCTCTTTAATACAAGCAGCAAAAAAGCAAGTAATTTCAGATTGTCTGCTGGCCTCTGTGATTAAAATATCCCATTCACAAAAGGCAAATATTTATGTTTGAGTGAAGGTTTTGCATAGTTTATTGTTTAAAATATATGTTTTAGATCTTCCTGGTTATGGATGGATATATCAAGGGTTTCTCAATGAAATTCCTTCCTTTCCCTTTCCCTTTCCCTTTCCCTTTCCCTTTCCCTTTCCCTTTCCCTTTCCCTTTCCCTTTCCCTTTCCCTTTCCCTTTCCCTTTCCCTTTCCCTTCCCCTTCCCCTTCCCTTATTTTTGCATGAAAATGTTTTCCATTCATATTAAGTATGTTTACAGACAGAAATGCATGCACAGTGTGAATTTCTGGAGAAACTAAGGGTGGGCAATTTTACCATCATTGCAAAACTGTGAGTGCTCTGTTTTTTGGGGATGAGCCTGGAAAGGCCAGTTATTTACAGGGGCAGAAAGACATTGCCGACATGGAAAATGAAGCCCCCTCCATTATGCAAAACTCCTGTAAATGCATAAAGGCTCTGAAAATCAGCGATGGGGAAAGGCACTTCCCTGCAGGAGCAACACAGGCAGCAAGAGTGAATGCTCCCAGCCATTGCAAAAGGAGGGTACATGTCAGGAATATCCTCCAGTCACCCCCACTGCAAGCTGTTGCACTGGGAACACTGCAGTGGGATTAAACAATACCCTGGAGTGGATTACCAAGGCATGGCTGCAGCTCTGCACAGGTCCCTCAGCTGTTGGTGCTCCTGCCCTTTGTGCACCATGGCTCCACAGCAGCTCTTGCCAGCCAGGCTTTGCTCTCCAGGCACAGCATTTCAGCACCAATGAAAACTTGGGTGGTTTTGTCAAAGTGCAGTGTCCCTCTCTGGCTTGGGATGTGTGGCAGAAGCTCAGCATCCTGCAGGGTCCTGCCTGGCTGCAGCAAATGAGCTGACCAGCATTGACTCATTAGCCTAATCAACTGGAGTGTCCTATGCATTCCTCTCAAAGCTCCTTCAAAACCCAGAGATAAAGGACAGACGAGCCCTATAAAGAAAGGGGAAGTATCATATTTTACAACCAGATTTGAGAAAAATCCTATTTATAGCTCTTCTGGGATCATAATGGCTTCTGGAACATATTTTATCTTGAAAGCTGAACCAAAGATGCAAGTCAGAATGACACAACTTCTGGGGAATCTTCATTTGCAAAAGGCAGAAGGGAGAAATGTATATAATCAAAAAAAAAAAAAATTGTTCAAATACCAAGACAATAATGCAGAAGTAGGATTTGGTTTCACTCCTTATTTTTTAAAGTGACTATGTGTTGGGTTTAGTTTCTTTGTTTGGGTGGTTTCTTGTTTGGTTGGTTTTTTTTCACTAGGATGGGCCTTTTAAGGATAAGAAGAGATTCTGGATAATCAAAAGAAGCAGTTCTCAGTTCAGGATGGTACCACCAGTAGCTCTGGTCAGGTTGGTGTGCTCTCCTGTGCATTTCATTCAAGTGGAATGGCAGTAACTAATGAAGAAAGGACTCTGAGGCTCCTGCTGAGTCAGCTGAGGCAAAACTCCACTTTTACATAAGGAAATTTTACCTGAGTAAGAGCTCTACATAGACGATAAAATCTGGTCATGAAATCCCCAGCTAAGCTGGTAAGAAACTAAAATCCTTCAGACAGACAAGTAAAATAGGATTTCCAACCTCCATAGTTATTCACATCCTACTAATGAGCTCTGGCATCTGTGGCAGAATTGTTAGAGGGGTATTGATCTCCTGCAAAATTTGGTGTGTAATAGTGATTTGCAGACACATAGAGAATATTGAATCATCCTCCCTTGTTATCTCCCAGTGGGCTGATCAGCTGGGGAGAGCTGGAAATGCAGATGGCATTTCCATTTCTCCTTTTCATCCATCAGGTGGTTATTTGATGGTCCATCCAATCAGTATGACTGTTGTTTTTTTATTCTCCCTTTTCACAAAAAATGTTATTGAACGTCAGTATTTGACACAGTCATATATTATAAAGCAAAGGTTTAATGAAGGGAGCCAGTTACAAACAGGCCCTTGATCCTGAGTAGAATGAAAGCAATTTCTTTTTTTGGTAGTTTTAAAAATAGCCAGTGTTGTTAAACATATTTGTATTTCAATACATATTTTTCCTGCTCTCTTAAATGTCACTGCCTCCTCTGCTGAGGGTATTACAGCCTGCATCTGCAGGCAGGACTGTGTGGCAGTTTTCCAAGAACAGTCTGAGCACACCTGTACCACATTTTCCAGTGGGAGCTGGATGTGATCTTACCAGCTGATGGCATGTTCAGCCAGAGCAGAGAGCATTTTTGATCCTGACCCATGGGGTCAGATCCTCCCAGGAGACTCCCTTGGGATGATCTCACACACATCTTAGAAGAAAAGTAAGTTGTGTTGTCCTCAGGGAAAACCAATGCTGTCTTTTCCTGAGGACTGCTCGTGCCATTACAGTCTGGAACAGGGAACTGGATTCAGTGAGCTTGTGTTGCATGCCTGACCTCTTCCCCTCCTTTGGAAAAGCTACCCAAATTTGGTGGAGCAATAAATGTCTATTAAAATAAAAAATCCAACCCCAACATGATTGATGGAGGCTTCTGACTCCAGGGTTTGAGCAGTAAAGATGAAGCATGAGACCACGTGCTGGAGAAGAAAACAAGATATTGAATAGCTGCTCATTAATCAAGTGCTGGGAACAGAGTGAGAGGGGTACAGCAGTAGCAGGCAATTCTTACAATTAAAGGCTGTTTCAGGATGCAAATGTAGAGAGGGAGGTGGGGGAGTGAAGTAATATTACACAAGCAACCTTAATTTACACATGCCTTATTTCTGGAGTGCTCAACTTGGTAATTCTGCTGCTGCTCTATGGGCACAAGAGTGGGGGTTTTTTTCTCCTATTGTATAGAGTGTTTTGCTGCCTTTCAGTTCCCTGTACTTCTCTGGCTTTAAAAGATGTGGAATATTTGTGACTGCCTTGTGCTCTGATGATGTGATTGCAGAGCTCTTTTCAGCTCAGTGGAAGAAATGAAAGGTTGGGCTCACTGCGAGCAGTTGCTAAGAAAGCAAGCAAGCAAGCCTATTTTAAGCTGTTCCACAGAAGCACATACTGCCTTGATTGGTTATTGATTCCAGTTTCATTATGGAGAAAGCACATTTTTAGCCACAAACATGGGCAGCCACATGTTGAGCTGCAAGTATGAAAACTGTGAGGCTCTGCTGCAGGCTGCACTGAGCTCAGAAAGCTGAGGACCCACATTTCCCACTCTAGCAAATGGCACCAGTCTCTTGAGAAAAGTTTTCTTGGCTCCTTCAGCTATATTGAGCTTTGGATTCAATGCAGTTAGGAGTCGGTTGTGACTTGGATCTTGCAGGCTGTCCCCAGACTGGCAGATGGAACAAAGCCTCGGACTGTTTTGAACATTGGAGCGTGACTGTCTATTCTGCAGAACCCTGCACTGGTCCAGGGAGTGGTGGAGTCTGCATGAATTACTGCCCTCCCCAGCAGTGTGAGACATGGGAGCCTTTGGGGAGGGCTACAGGCCCTTCTGTGCAGGACAGCTCTGGTGTCAGACAGCATGGCATGTTCAGTGTCCAGGGAAGTGGTAGAGGCACTCAAATGAAGAAAGGACTCTGTGTTTATATATAAACATGGGCAGCCATGCTACCCAAAAGTACACAGCGAGGCAATGCCTCACAAATCTGTGTGGATTTCAGTAGGTGTGTGAAGGGAGCAAACTTGTACATGCTGCCTCAGCATGGAAAGAAGAGATGTTGGGGCTGTTTTCGCCCCAGCAAAGCCAAAATGGAGGTTTGTGGCAATTCAGCATTAGCCAAGGGCAGGAAGAATTTGGGTAGGGAACAGGAACAAGCCTGCAGACACTGGGCTTTTGATATACCCTTTCTTCAGAGCAGTGCCAGTTCAGTCATTAGTTGAGAATAAATAACAACAAAGTACCTCCCTGAATCAATGTTTGTAGGAGCAGAGCCCAAGGTCAGGCACATTTAAAAAGGGCGCTTTTTCCCCTGAAGAAAGCCAGAGTCTGTGAAAATGAAGGACTTGGAAACTGTTAGCTATTTCCTGGAGGGTTTTCTCATGCCTTCTCATGCAAGTTAACGTGTGCTTTGCCTGGATGGAAATCGGTATTTCTTTTTTTTTCAGGCATATTGGAGATATCTTATTTTCCTTTCGAAGGAAGGTTCCAGATCCAGCAAACTTTCTCAGTTTCTTCTCCTGAAAGAACTGAAATGTGGTCCCTTGTGTGGGCTGCAAAAGTAATCTGTTTGTGCCTGTTTTCAGAGGATGTTGGAGACAGACACCCCACAACAGTGAGAGAAGAGAGAGGAGTCCTCTCAGTGCCTGTTCTCACTGGACCACCACAGAGACAGTTGTCTCTGAAATTCCTATGCAGACCTGTGGATCTAAACGATTATCCATCCAAATTCCAATAACCCATTTGTCATCAACAGGATTCTGGCCAAAGTCTACAGTGACAGGTGTCTGGCCTGAAGACCCAGGTTTTCCTTTTAGGCTGGCAGGAGAAATGGCAGGTTGCTGCTAGAAATGTTTCCTGTTTAGGACTGGGTTATGGTCTAAATGCACATCTTGATTCATATTTTGCCAGTGTAAACCAGCCCCATCTCTCATTAAAGTTTCCTTAATATTTGATCAGTTGACCAATCTTCCTCTTCGGTTCAATGAATATTTAGTCACGTACATAAAATCAAACAGCTTCAAAATGAGAGATTTGGTGCCATTCTCCCCAGCCACAGCACACAGCTCTATGATGACCAATGGGGACCATAGAGACATGTCAAGCCTCTGCTCTGGCTCACTCAAAAATTGGAGCCTGGACTTGTCCCATACTCTTTGTGGGCTCCCAAGCAAAGGAAGATCTTTTCTTGGTCTAGCCTTATGGTTTCAGGCCAACCAGCTGCATTTTGATGGCCGTCTCTATGTTTCTCTGTCAGGAATTGAACCTGGCCCCCCAGGTGACAGGCTAGTTTGGAGCCCTGCTGTTCAGTGCTGTGCCCCAGAAGAGCAGATCTGGTCTGGAGAGTTGGTTGAAGTGACTGAAGCAGAGCTAGGAGCTGAGAAGTATAGCTGGATTCCAGGACCTCTGCTCTTTCCTAGACCTCAGAAGGGCAAGGAATGTACCTGGCATGCTCAGCTCCCCTCAGGCCTTGTATGTCAAGCCTGAGAATTCTTTAGGCAGCAGTGGGATGAGGAAGAGGAGGGGATTGCAGTGCTAGTATGGACATGGGGGCTTGTTTCTTGGTGTCTGGCCTTGGTAACATATTAGTTAGTTCTACATTCAATTCATCTGTGTTCTGGGGTCCTCTTTTCCTTGATGAAGTCAGAGGATAGATTTATATCAGGAACATGATGCTATTTAGTGATGAGGTGGAACAACATGCTTGCACCATGCTGATCACCATAAATAAAGGAATTCAGACCATTGTTTTTGTTTTGAATGTATCATAACTCTGACTTCAAGTGCTTCATTTTTTGATATACTTCGAGCAAGGTGCTAAAATGAGGAAAACAGGATCAAATTTAACATCTTATGTTTCTCAGTAATTCTCTAGCAGAAAATAGATTTCCAAAAGTAAGCCAAGACCACATCAAAATCATATCAAACCATGTCCATTTCTGCTTAGTGAGGCATCTTTGTATAGATCAGTTAGCACAAACACTTACTCATTCATCCTTTCACTAACCACTCAGCCAGAAAAATGTAGCTGGAGTTTAAATGGTGCAGGAGTAGAGACAGGCAGGTTAGCCAGGCTGGAGATAGGGGCAGTAATTTCACAGTGTAACAGGAAGGCTCTCAAACCCCCTATGAATTAATTGAGGCTGAACTAGAAGATGTGGGTTTTGCTAAGGCTAATAACAGCTGACAGCTTGATCTGTTCCTGCAGTTTACTGTACCAGCATCCATCCTAGGCTTTGCTTGTCTTCTCTCTCTGTGTAGAAATGGTGATGGGGGAGTTGAGTGCTCATGGGTAAGAATCAGGGGTGAATGCCAACAAGGTAGATATCATGGTGGGAATATCTTACAGACCACCCAACAAGGGTGAAGAGGCAGGTGAAATATTCTGTAAGCAGGGGGAAGAAGTCTCACAATTTCTGGCCCTTGTTCTTGTGGAGGACTTCAACTTATCAGACCTCAGCAGACAGAAAACAGTGCGGGAAGCTCCTGGAGTATGTGGAAGATAACTTGGTGACAGAGCTGGTGAGGGAGCCAGCAAGGAGAGGTGTCCCAGTGGACCTGCTCTTTGTGAACAGGGAAGGGCTGGCAGATGATGTGGTGGTCACTGTGAGGCATCCTTGGAAACAGTGGACCATGAAACGACACAGGTTTTGGTTCTTGGGAGAGTAAGGTCAGCAGAACTGCAACCCTGGACTTCTGGAGGGCTGACTTTGGCCTGTTTAGGATGGACACTGGTTGAGAGGGTCCCTTGGGAGGCAGTTCTAAAGGGAAAAGGGGTCCAGGAAGGATGGACATTCTTCAAGAAGGAAATCTTAAAAGTGCAGGAGCAGGTTGCCCCTGTATGCTGAAAGATGAGTCAGTGGGGAAGAAGAAGCTTGGATGAAGCTTTGGCTGAAACTCAGGAAAAAATGGGGAGTTTATGACCTTTGGAAGAAGGGGCAGGCAATTCAGGAGGAGTACAAGGCTGTTGTGAGTTTATGCTGGGAGAAAATTAGAAGGGCTAAAGCCAAGCTAGAACTTAATCTGGCTACTGACATAAAAGCAATAAAAATGTTTCTACCACTTAATCAGCAACACAAGGGGGGCTAAGGAGACTCTCCATCCTCATGAAGGATGGCTCATGGCTTGGGCAGGTGCACTGTTGGCTGGGTAAAAAACTGGTTGGATGACTGGACCCAAAGAGTGGTGGGTAGAGTTAAATCCAGCTGGTGTCTGGTCACAAGTGGTGTCCCCAGGGCTCAGTTTTGGAGCCAGCCCTGTTTAATTTCTTTATCAACAACCTGGGTGAGGGGATTGAGTGTGCCCTCAGTCAATTTGCAAGGACACCAAGTTGTGTGAGAGTGTTGATCTACTGGAGGGTAGGAAGGCTCTGCAGAGGGATCTGGGTGAGCTGGATTGATGGGCCAAGGCCGTTTGTATGAAGTAAGACAAGGCCAAGTGCCAGGTCATGCCCTTGGGTCACAATAACCCCATGCAGTGCTACAGGCTAGGGACAGAGCGGGTGGAAGGCTGCCCTTTGGAAAAGGACCTGGAGGTGCTGGTTAACAGCAGCTCAACATGAGCCAGCTGTACCCAGGGGGCCAAAAACGTCAATGGCATCCTGCCCTGGATCAGAAATAGTGTGGCCAGCAGGACCAGGGCAGGGATTGCTGCCTGTACTCAGCACTGGTGAGGCCACACCTCAAATCCTCTGTCCAGTTCTGGGCCCCTCAATACAAGAAAGACATTGAGGGGTTGGAGTGAGTCCAGGGAAGGGTTGGAGCACACATCATATGAGAAGCAGTTGAGGAAGCTGGGATTGTTTGGCCTGGAGAAAAGGAGGCTTACAGGGGACCTTATCACTTTCTATGACTATCTGGGGCTGTAGAAAAGGAGGGGTTTGGTCTCTTCCCTCAAGTAACAAGTGATAGAAGGGGTAACAGCCTCAGGGCAAGATTTAGATTGGATATTAGGAAAAATGATTCATTGAAAGGGTTATCAAACTTTGGAAAAACTCTGCAAGGAAGTGGTGGAGTCCCGTCCCTGGATGTATTTAAAAGACATGTAGGAAGTGGCACTTAGGAACATTGTTACTGGTGGGAGTGTTGGGTTAATGGTTGAGCTTGATGGTACTTTGCAACCTAAATGATTCTATGATTCTAAATATCCAGTGCTGGATTTAGCCTCTGTACAGAGTTGGGAAGTGCCATCATGTGAATGTTGCTGGCCAGCCCTGGTCCCCACCACTGGGTGTACCCAGGCACAGGGCTGGGACATCTCCTGGCTCCCGTGCTGCTGGAAGCACAGGGCTCATGCTGTTGGTGGAGCTAATGGTGCATGAGTGAATATTGAGGTTTTTCATGTGGATATTATAGCTTGTGAGTGTGTTTGCCAGCTGTTTCTATGACCTGGAGTTAGATCTGTCTACAGGGGTCCATTAGGAGACTTTTCATGCTGTATTTATTCTTGGGGAAAAGACATTGAAACAACATGACCCGAAACAGACTAGCAAATCTGAAAACTATAGAGTAAATTACCACAGGGAAAAGGCACTCTCTGCTCAGTGCCTGTCTGGTAATGATGCTTTCTTGCTCTTCTGTTTGTTCTAACCTAGTGTTTCTTTGCAGGCAGCATAAGGCCAGTGGCAAAAGTACATCTTACAAGAACCAGTTGGCTTCAGATGTTGATTTCACAGCTGTTATCACTGTGCAGCTTAATGAGGCACAAGCCAGAGCAGCTTGAAATCTCAGGTGATGTGTTTGCAATGCATTTTGAAGGCTGTATATTGAGCGCTGGGTGAGAGTTGAAGGCACACACCAGCCCTGCCATGTGGAAGCTGAAAAGTGATCCTTACAATTGCTGTCTCTATAGCCACCAGAGTGGAGAGGAAAGGATAGGAAGGCACAGGCTGAGGGCAGCACTCTTATGGACATCATTCCTCTTCAATGCCAGGGCTGGGCCTCTATCTAGGACAGCACGTGCACCAGGATAGCCACACAGAGGAGTCAGACCTCCAAAGCTGAGGCAGAAATAAGGATTTTATCATGAAACAGACCTAAGCATAGCTGGGTGTGGCTGGTAATACATGCTGATGTTGGGAATCTCATCTATTTGGGTTGTAGTTTCCAAAACACAATTGCAGTTAAAAGGTTCAGCAGTGGTGTTGCAAAGGTGTAGAAGGCTTAGGTACAATGTGTGGGATTCATTGTGCCACTCATTGGCAGTCCAATGAGTCTGAGGCTCTCCTTACCATCCATGGAAAGCAAGGTTCATTCAGCTGGGCTCACCTTAGGATGTGATGGCTTTCTCTATGGAAGTACCTCTTTCTCCTTCCCAATTAGAAAAATATCCTGGAAATGACTTGCTCTGACCTGGACATGTTTCCTATAAATGTCTAAGTGGGACCAGATGGTTCCTACCACCCATGTAGAAAGGAGACCACCAATTTGAGCTACAAATAGGAGCAATGGATGCTGGTCCTTAGCTTGTTCTGTGGATCCTGCCATGGAGCTGGTCTTGGCTTTCCAAATTGTAGCAGAAGTGCGACTGGCAACAACCCAGTGATTTTTCTTTATTACTTTATACCAGGCTGTGCTAAGCAAAAACTGCTGATGTTAAGGGATATTCTGGGTGCCTTCTACAGGTATTTTTTCCTCTTGAAGACTGGTAGGAGGAAGTTTAATCCCTCTCCTAGAATTATTTGCTTCCTCTGTTGTGTACAAAATTGAAACTTGCTTCTGTTTGAGTCTGCACAATGTTGGAATACAGGGGCAGCAGTACAGATCTCTGTGCTTTTGCTGTCCTGCCTCCTTTCCCCTGAGTTTCAGCACTATTTCAGCCTGCACCCTCACTCTGATCTGGGATCCCTGCCAGCTGCTACAGCCATGTCCTAATGCCAGCTGGGATGTGTAGGTGCGGCAGCGATAAGATGACGCTCACAGTACTGGACATTTATTTATGACATTTTGCAAAAATGAAAGCTACTTCTCTGTGAGCTCTCAGCCTCTTCAGGAACATGCTGTAAATGGGCTTACTCCCAAAGGCAAAGATCTTTCCCGTCTCCCATTTTCTTGGATTTTGGGATCTCGTGGATTTCCGTGAGATGTGTGGGCATTTGGCACTTCAGATTAACAAGCTCTGTTCCTGCCAAAGCAGATATTTGCTGGCACCCGTTGTACCCACATGGGAAGAGCTGCTTCCAGAAATCATGCTCTTAGAAGACTCAACCCTGTGCTGGGAGCTCCTGCAACTGGATCAGGCTTTGCATTCATTTATGGGCTAGAAGAATAGTTGATTTTAGTCAGACCCTCTGTGAGCATGAAGAAAAACAAAGCTGAACATCTCCTCCCCATGTTACCAACTGGTCCTATTGTACAGTGGTTTTGTCAGCAAGTTATTTAAAATCTTAATCCCTTTCAGCTATTGGGGGAACTCTGAGGTAGAGTGAGACTGGAAAGAGAAGTGATTTTCATTTGGATTTTCTTTTTTTTTTCTCTAGTACTGTAACCTGATGAAGAGGCAATGTGCACTCCATTTACGACTACCTGTTTAAAATGAGGAAGGTGGAGGAGTAAGAAGAAAAGACTCCTTTGAATCTGTACAGGAACTCTGGTGCCTGTAAGGGCTATTTAAAGAAGAAGTAAACCCACTTTATCTTGTTAATCTATTTCTGCATTGTAATTTATGCTGCCATTCACTTAGTGTCAGAAAGCTATTGTAAACCCTTATATAAACCCACCCCGTAGACTTGAGGGGCTCGAGTCTATGGCTCTGCCAGCCCTAGAGTATTGGTGATAGGATAATAGCAGGTTTCACTCTTAAAAGATTTTTTGGAAGGGTTAATGCACAAGGGGAAGAATGTTAATGATTCCCAACAGACCACCTACATAGCTGCTAGCAATAGGCAATCTCTAGTGTGTACATCCTGGTAGAGGTGAGCTCTGAAAAGAGATGTGAAATATAAGCTAGTAGCTTTTGCAAATGATTTTTGCAAGGCACTCCATGAAATGCTACATCAGTAAGGTATCTGAGAAAAAGCCCAGGCTGGGAAATTGCTTCAGAGCAGCAGCTGGAGGAAAGTTACCAATTCTTTGGGCATTGCCACTCATGAGAAGGAAAGCCAGATGGACGGTTCAGGAGGATAACGTGCTGGGAGCAACAAGGGAATAGGCAGAATAACGACATAAAGGAAAGATGCTCGAGGACAGGCTTTGTCTCAGCTAACACTAAACATTTAGTCACCTAGGCTCTCTCTGTGGTCAGCAGAGCATGGCACTTTGAAGCCGTGATTCATCTGGCCTATTTTGGGCACTACCCTACCTAGGATGAGGTGAATTACACCTCATTTATCCAGGCCTGTTTCTTCCTCTTGGAACTGAGAGCGCTTCAGGCACGTAGCCTAGATACAGACATCTGTATTTTAGACACGTCAGGAGAGGTGAGACAAATCCTCCTTTGCACATGGAGTGGGACTGTGGAGAGGACATGGATGGCCACATGGCACCCTGTGAATCTGGGACAGCATCCAGTCACCCTCTGCCCTTGTCTGCAGGAGAGATGAGGAACCAGAAAGATAGAGGATGGAAACCAAGAAAGGAAGAGAGAGGAAAGAGAATGGGGAGCTCCATTTCAGCCATGTTGTTTCAGCTCTCATTAAATGCTCCTGCAAGGAATATGAGAGATGTAGGCTGAGGAGAATAACACAATAAATCAGAAAAGGGAAAATGTGTGTTACAAGTTTCTCTAAGATGTGAGCTTCTTCACGAACAACCAACATTATTATAACTATCAACTAAAAAAGGAACAGTGACATTTTATTATTAGAATTTTGACCTAAAATTGCATTCCAAACTCGTTATGGACTATCTTAAACTTGCTGAAATGTATATTTTGCACTGAAAATCAGGTTTTGCATGAGTGGAAAAAAAGAAAGCTTTTGTGATGACTGCAGCACAAATTTCTGTGAATGGTTCTTTAAGCTGCATTGCCAGAAATGTCATGAATCTGCACAGAACTCCAAGGAAGGGAAGTGGTTTGAAATTCCTAACACTGCTCTTTCAGCCAGAATAGCCATTTTGGGTGTACTTCACATGAAGCATGGCTTCAGGGCTTGATATGTCTTCATGCTGGGCCCTGTATTATGCCAAGAATCTTCTCAGTGTTTAGCAAATAATAATAGATATAAGCTGTGTAAGCATATGTGAATCTTCATGTTGTAATTTCACGTGTAGGAAAATGATCTCATAGGCACATAGGAAATAGAGCAGATGGTAAAATGTGTGTTGGACTACACTCAGGCTGGAGACTAAGTCTCCTAGACAACAAAAGCACAAAGGCTGGATGGTCCCCTCCAGCCATGCACACGAAGTACTGCCTCCTGGACTGAGATAGGGGAGCACAGATCAAAACAGATTAGGAGGCCACCTTTGATCTGTTGTTTTCTCCTATTACTCAAGTTGCAGCACTGTGATCTGTCATTCCCTGTGTGGATATTCAAAGGTGTGTGCACATGGACAGCCCTCAGCTGGGTTACTGGTAGATGAGTACCCAGCTGCATTATCCCAGTTTTGAACATGTGCAATTCCACCCATTTCAGAGTTATTTCACCTGCAGTGAAACTGTCTCAGTAAGGCAGTTCTTGATGAAGACTTACAGCTTAACCCTGCTTTTTTCCTCCAGAGATCACCCTTGGTGGAGATAGATGAATCCTGGTCCACACTCCTGTTTCAAGGCATGAGTTTCTCTCAGAGACTAGGGAAAAGCTGCAGCCCTGAGAAATAACAAAGTAAGCTGGGAAAATCGGGAATAACCATGAACTGGCTGAGTTCAAAATTTCTGCTGGAAGAGGAAAACTGAGAAATGGGGCCATGCCAGATTGCAAGGAAGTTTCCCTCTGTATACTAGCAAAACAGATACCAGCAGAGCTCTGTAAAAGCAAGCCACAGCAAACAAAACCTCTTTCCAACATATTTCTCACCAGAAAGTTTGTAGGTAAACAAAAGCTGCACATGCCAAGTCTGTTATAAGAGTAAGCTGAGCTGAAAGATTCCTTCAATTATATCAGTGTAAACATTCTGAGTGCAGATCTGGCCAGTTTATAGCCTCTGATTGATGTACAATATTTGATTCATGCCTGCATCAGGAGAAAAATTATCTTTTGTGGTCATGACCATTTTTATTCTTCTTTCTCTTTGCTGATGGGCTGTTCTGGAGTGTTAAATACAAATCATCACAGTGCTCTATTAGATAAGCTTCTCTACATTGGGCAGATCATGTGCTTCAGAGACCAAATCAGCTCACATCTATCCACTGGCAACTTCCATTCAGTGGCAGTGGCTTTGGTACAGCTGTCTAGGATTTCATGGCAGAATTTAGGAAAATTAGAGTAACTATGATTTGAAAATGGAAGGGCAGGCAGTGAAAATTTTGTTGGGATGGTGAGATATCAATGCTGAGATGCATTGGAGTAATAAGATCTGCGGTTTGGGGTTTTTTGTTTGTTTGTGTTTTGGTTGTTGTTGTTGTTTGGGTTGTTTTTCTATTGTTTGATTTTTTTATGAACAGTTAATCTGTTAGGAGGCTAATAAGTTAGTTGAAAGCACAGAACCCTGGAAGACAGAGTCTAGATCCTGTCTTTTGCCTTCAACTTAGTGTATACCTTAGGGAAATGCCTTTGCACCTCTCTTCTCAAAAGTAATCCAGAGCTAACTGTGTCTGTTTACACGATTTATTAATTCAGGCCATAACCAGCACCTGGAGTCCATGGGAGAGCACTGGAATTAGAAATTGCAACCTGCTCTGAAGTAAGCCACCCAGAGGTTTTAACTGGTGGAGGTCAGTGGGAGATAGGGACTGTCTTGAGAAGAAACTGTGCTTGTGGTCTCTATAACTTGCCTTCTTGACAAGTGGAGGGGGATTTTCCTAATAGAAAACCTGTGAGCTATATGAGAAGGGTAATCCACTTGACCCTTGCCCTCTCCTAAGCCTTTAAGTCATCATAACATTTCATTTCTTACCAGCTGCAGGGCCACTCCTTAGGATTCATTTTGACTGCAAAGCAGAACCAGCATTGTCTAGCTAGGAGGAATACCAGAGTAGGGGTGTCGGAGCAGGGTACGTGAGTGGGGACATAGCAGTCATGTTTGTAGAGAGTGAGAACTGGTGTCAGCAAGGAAGACAAACAGGGTGTGTTTGTGCAAGTGACCTTATTTATTCCAGCATCCTGAGGAGGGACCAAATGTACTGCACTGAAGGAAGTCAGTGCACACACGTTTGGGAGCAGGTCCAGCACTGCTTGGCTGGCACAAGCCCAGGCACTGCTTTGCAGGGTGACAGCTCAGGGTTCTCGGGGCAGCTGCCATTCCACACTGGCTTTGGAGAGCTCTTTGCACTGCAGGCTGTGCTGGGATGGGCAGGGTGGCTCTTCAGGGCTGGCAGGAAGGGCGTTCTGCTCTGGCACCCCCAACCCTGGGCAGGCAGCAGCAGTGAGGAGGGACCCGCAGCCCCCGGGCGCTGAGCAGACCCCCATGAGCCACTGATTCAAAACTGTGGCTTGTTACTGCAGCTTTTGGCCGCTGAATGGCTCGTGGACCAACATTATTTCTTTTTAATACTGTATTTGTTATCCTCTGCATATTTTGGGTGGGTAATTATCCAGTGTGTATTGCAGGAATATTTGCTTTGGCTTTTCTTCCTGGTTAGTTAGGGTGTGCGGTTTCTGGCCTAGATCTCATGGCATTGTTTCTGACTACGTAAATGAAATTTTTATACGAGAGAATAATGAATACAGACCAGAGAATAAGGCACATCCTGTGGCAATTTCACAAAGGCGATTTTTCTTGCTAAAACCCATAAGGGGCTCAGCAGTTGTGATTATTTACATATGTACTTAATGGCTGTCTACATATGGCTGATACAGGAGAACAGGCACCTAGTAACCAGAGACAGCTGCTTTTGGTGGGTGCCTTGAATCATCCCTGGTTTTGTCTGTTTTCTTTCCCTCTCCTCTTTCCTGTTTGACTGTAGAGGCGCTTCTAAGGATGAGGAAGAAAACCTTCATTTAAAACCGCATGAAACCAAAGGCTGGGTGTAACCAGCCTCAAATCCAGACAAGAGTCAGCGTGTAACTTCAGATGTTACTGTTTTCGTCGTTCAGCATATCACATGGATGGGGTGGCATTTTAAAACACACAGAGGATTGCATTGCTGCCACACATGCAGTAATGTGCACACACACACCCCTGGTGAACACATGCTTTACACTGCACCCAGTTTGGCTGTGGTGCCAGCAGCTGCCCAGCTGTGGTGAAGAAAGCTCAGCCTGAATGTTCTCTCAGCTCCCTGTGCCGAGACCCACTTTGCCACAGCTGAAATGGATGTGAAAACCAGCTATTTTAAAGAGTTTTTTTCTGAGCTAGGTGTCAGTCAGAGTGATTATTCTACTCCTTGCAAAAACTAAAGAGTTTGCTTTTTCCAAATCTTTGAATATGATCTTGTGGCTATGTTAATGCACACATGACTTCAAGACATTGAAACTTTGGTATCAAGTGTCACAAATGCATGTCCAAGCCCCAAGTGTGATCATGGTACTCAAACAACAGCTGTTGCTAAAGAGTTCAATCTAACACTTCTCATCCCACAAACAAATGGCAAATGTTCCTGAGGGAACATTTTAAAGTAAAAGAGATCATATATAAGAAAAAAAAAATTTGAATACATCTAGAAAATAATGTTGGTAAAACACTGGAAACCACTGAAAATTCCACTGATGTGGGATTTTATTATTGGCAGGCGCTTTTGTTTACCATCTGTGCAGGTCCAGACCTTGCCCTGGGTACACAGTGGGGGCTTCTGCAGGAGGACATGGGTGGAAATGGGGGGTAGAGAGGGATGTTATTTGCCAGCTACCAAACCCACTGCTTGTGAGAAAATGGAAAACCTTTGCCTGACAAAGAGGGTTCTTTGGGATTTGAAGGCAAGGCTTGCCTGTCATCCACGTACCAAGGGAGCTCTGGTAGGAGAATATCCTGTTCCATGATGCCATCTAAACTTGGGAAGCAATACAAGTCAGCAGGGGTGATGTCTTCACTAGCTGCCTTGTCAGCCACAATGCTCCCTTCCCATCCTGGCACCCCATTCCTGAGATTAGAATCGTTGCTGGTGTGACGTGCCCCCCATCACAGGCTGCCAGTTGCTCAGAAATCCTTGCTCCAAATGGGTGAGAGGGTGGTTTCATGGTGGGTTGAAAATACAGCCCCATCCTCAGTGTAACCTTTAATCTTGATTAAAAAGCTTCCAGGGCCAGGCAGCTTGGCTGCATCCTTTGTTCAGTTCTGGCAGTGGCTCTTGCATTCCCTAATCCCTGTTAATATCACTGCTTGTCAAAGAAGATTTGTGCCTTTCCTGGAAGATGGACGCCTGTTTTGTACCAGCCGGGGGAGAAGGAGCTGCCTCATCAGCTGGTGCTGGGAACAGCGAGTAGCAGACAAGAAAGGCATCCTGTTTTCTGGGAAGAAGGAGTGGGAGGTGGGTGAGCATCTGGCTCTGACTATTAACTCTGGCTACTAGCACTGCTCCTGTGTTTTCAGGATGCAACACAAACCTCTGTTTTAACTATGCATAATCCATGGACCTCTCCTGGCAGTGTTTGTGGTCAAGGTACCAACACAGCATCCTGGCCAAACTGCAGGAGAGATTAGGCTCTGCTGACCTATATTCCCCTAAAGTCATTTTCAATTAGTGTAGTAGTTAGTTCCTCTTTGTGCACCAATAAATTTCTCCCTGCCATAAGGTTGAGCTAAGACTCCAGTATCCATGCTCTCTTGGGGGCATTTTGCTGGCTCTTCCAAGCAGGCAGAGAACAGGTCTGGACATCCATTGCTGCTCAAGCAGCAGTCTCTGCTGCTAAGCCTGAGCCCAGACCAGAGCTCATCTCAGACTGGTCAACTCCTGTCTCACCTCCCTATCAGGGGGTCCTTCCTGGGATGTGGAAGACCTTCTCTGGCTCAGTCATGGCAGGAACTTGGTACCACATCCTGGGAGAGGGTCTCAGCTCCTCTGTTACCAAGATGCCTTTGGTGTGGGACTTTTCTCTCTCTCCTGCCATTAGCTGCTTCATTTGCTGCAGGCTTGGGGAGGGGCAGGGACGTGCAGCCTGATGCCGATGCTGGAACAAGGATCCCACCGTGGCTCTGGCTGGTCGCTGCCAGGGTGACAGCTGCACATGTGGCTTCCCTGCACTTGGGACTCCTGCTGGCCCAGAGGGAGCACTGGCCACCTGGCCTGTGCTGCTGTGTAGTGCATCCTGTATCAGCAGGCCAGCTTCAGAACAGCCACACATCATCACTCGAGATTCCTGCCCAGGCCCAGCCTCCGCAGCAAACCCTGAGCAGCTTGTCAGCTGTGCTTATACTGGCACTGGGGGAAGGATGCTCTGGGTACCCCTTGGGATGCATGTGCCAAGTGCTCCCAGGGCAGGGTGTCTCTGGCTCAGCACAGGCTCCTGCTCTTGGCTGGTGACGGCTCAGCAAGGTGGCTTTTGCCATCTGGAATTGGCAGCAACTTCTACTGCAATCTTCATTAGGTGGCTCAGGGAGTCTGGCCAGGGCCACAAAACGTGAGAAAAGGACCCCAAAGGCCACTTGGTCTGTTCCCCTTGGCAAGGCAGGATTACATGTGTCAGTGCATTAAGAGAGGCCTCCTCGGGAATCGCTGCTGTCACTATCCCTTTCCTGGCTGCTGCCCACGCAGCAGCTGAGAGCAGATAATATAATTAGCAAGACTTAATGAGGGACAGTGCTGCTGGCCAGTGCCTTTGGTGGAGCTGCTGAGCTCTGCTTGCATCAGGGCAGAATCCATTCTGTTATCAAACAGCTGCCTCGAAAACTGGATGGGATTTTATCCTTTGCTTTCAGGCTTAATTTGAAAGCTGTGATTCAGCTTTGTGCAGAAAGCTG
Organism: Muscicapa striata striata; assembly: GCA_030060385.1. Lineage (NCBI taxonomy): Eukaryota > Metazoa > Chordata > Aves > Passeriformes > Muscicapidae > Muscicapa > Muscicapa striata. The sequence goes on along the minus strand of JAREIS010000016.1, from coordinate 6,800,123 downwards.
TTCTTCAGGCTCCCAGAAAAGCTGACCCAGCTGGGATCTCCCCCACACAAGCAAAGTCCTGGCCATGAATGGTGCCTTGGGCAGTAGTGGGACACAAGGACTACGATGGAAGGGTTTCTAAATTATTACTGTTGTTTATTCATAGACATTGAATATTTTTATGCTCAACAATTTCTTTGAATCTCTGGTGTTAATGAACTGTATAAAATACATACATCATCCTCCTTCTTTTTCCATGAAAATGTGACATTTTCTTGCCTACAGATTTTGAATTTTGCCTTCTTATTGCACAATACAAAAAACCCCCATGGCCTCCATAATGAAAACCAGAAACCTCATGGCTTGAGATGTTCTTCAGTATGATGAATGGATATGAAAATTCATTTGTGTTGGAGCCATATAATTTGATGGCTGTAATTGTGCCTTATTATTGGTACACAAGCAGGCCAGCTGAGGACACAGCTTAAACTACACTCCAGGTGGAAAAAAAAAAGCTGGAACCGTGCCATCAAAGGTAGTTGGTAGTTCAAAGCAAAACTTTCTTATCTTTTCTCACTCAGTACTTGCTAGGATCTTGTTGTGGTTTAACTCTAGTCAGAAACTAAGTCCCACACAGCCAGTCATTCTACTCACTGGGATAGGGAAGGGAATCAGAAGAGTCAAAGTGACAGAAGTTATGTGTTGAGATGAAGACAGTTTAACAGGCAAAGCAAAAGCCACACACAAGCAAAGAGGAACAAGGAATCTATTCATCACTTCCCATGGTCAGGCAAGTGTTCAGCCATCTCCAGGAAAGCAGGGCTGCACCATGTGCAGTGGTAACTTGGGAAGACAAATACCATTAGTCCAAATGTCCCTCTCTCTTTCCTTCCCCCAGCTATATGTGCTGAGCAGGATGCCATATGGTCTAGGATATTCCTTTGGTCAGTTGGGGTCAGCTGTCCCCACTGTGCCCTCTCACAGCTTCCTGTGCACCCCCAGCCCTCTTGTTTGTGTGGTGGGCTGGGAGGCAGAAAAGACCCTGACTCAGTGTCAGCACTGCTCACCTGTAACAAAAACATCTCTGTGTTATTAACATTGTTTTGGTCACAAACCCAAACCATATCCCCACAGCAGAAGAAAATTAACTCTATCCCATCCAAAACCAACAAAGACCCTTCTGCAGGTTATTTTCCTAGAAGTACTGTTGGAAGACTTCTGCTCCTAAAGGAACGAGGCTGGAGAAAAAGAAGTGCAGCCTGCTACCTCAGCATACCTGCAATGCAGCTGGTATTTCTTAAATCTCTTTTAGTTTTTCTTCAAGGTGGATTTAAATTACCTGTTTCAAGCCACATTGTTTAAATCTAATTTATGGGAGCCAAAGGCACGTCTAAGCAATCACTGTCACCTCTCCTTCCTGGTGCCTAAACACATAATGCCACTTCATGAGATAAAGTCTCCAGTATCCATGCTGACCCAAAGTGTTCCTGACACGTAATACCTGTCCTTGCCCCTGTCCCCATGTGTGACACTGCTGTCCCCCAGCTCTCTGGCACTTTGCACAACACTGAATTGAACAGAGGCACTGATCTGGCTTAAAGAACATCTGCCAAAACCCTTCCCCCTCCCCCTGTGTTTTAATCTGGACCAATTCTCCAGTCTAGCCCTGGTGTTAATAGAGCTGACTGGGAAAAAAACCTGGAGGATGAGGGGTGAAAAGGTGAGAGAGTAAGAAAAATCTTAATCTCATTCTGTTGCTGTGGTCTCTGTCCCATAAGCTGTCTGCTGTGAGACACTACACTGGGAGAGGTTATCCCAAACCTTTCAACTTTATTGAGTCTCTGCTTCAGCAGAAGTGATCTCAGGAGAATCTCTATCACAGCATGACTACTGGGGGATGTCAGGCAGTGGTAAGGAGGATGTGGTGAGTGCTCAGGAAAGAATGAAGAAGGTATTGGAAGAAATGGTATTTTAAATGAGAAAACCAGTGGGAACCATCTAAACACCCATCTTTTTAGTAGGTGCACCTGTGTGATGAAGAAAGTGTAAGCCATTCAGAGAAGGGTGGTCAATGCAGGCTCTCTTGTACTGTCAGGAACAGTGTCACAGGTGCATCAGCTGATAGAAAGACTTGCTTGGATTTTTTTCTTCAACAAACTGCAATTTTATGTATATACGTAAGTATTAACACAGGGCAAGCCAAATGTGGCCACAAACACACTTTTCACATGCTCTCTGCCAAGAAATCCACCCTGAGCCTCACATGAAGTCTTGTGCCTAGGAATTCTCTCTGTACAGACAAGCAGTTTACAGCCCATGACCCCAAACCATCAGCAGATGCCATTGTTATTGCCCTCAGTGTTTGTCTGCATCCCAAGGGTATATAAACTTCACTTTCCATCCCCACCCCTGTTTTATATAGTAATAGGTCATCCCAGAAGCATGTTTACTTCCTTGTCATTTTTGGACTTAAATATAGAGCAGCCCAAATTGCTTGAGACTTAAAATTTTCTAATTAACTGGTGGAAAACAGGGGAAGAATTTTGCAAAGTACAATGCACAGCTAAACCAAATGATCACCCTTGAGTTTAAGCATGGGAATGTGGATACCCAACATTGCCATCCACAAGATTCTCTTTTTCTTTTTTTTTCTTTCTTTCTTTCTTTCTTTCTTTCTTTCTTTCTTTCTTTCTTTCTTTCTTTCTTTCTTTCTTTCTTTCTTTCTTTCTTTCTTTCTTTCTTTCTTTCTTTCTTTCTTTCTTTCTTTCTTTCTTTCTTTCTTTCTTTCTTTCTTTCTTTCTTTCTTTCTTTCTTTCTTTCTTTCTTTCTCTCTTTCTTTTTCTCTCTTTCTCTCTTTCTCTCTTTCTCTCTTTCTCTCTTTCTCTCTTTCTTTCTTTCTTTCTTTCTTTCTTTCTTTCTTTCTTTCTTTCTTTCTTTCTTTCTTTCTTTCTTTCTTCTCTTTCTTTCTTTCTTTCTTTCTTTCTTCTTTTTCTTTCTTTCTTTCTTTCTTTCTTTCTTTCTTTCTTTCTTTCTTTCTTTCTTTCTTTCTTTCTTTCTTTCTTTCTTTCTTTCTTCTTTCTTCTTTCTCTCTTTCTTTCTTTTCTCTCTCTTCTCTTTCTTTCTTTCTTCTTTCTCTCTTCTTTCTTTTCCTTCCTTCCTTCTTCTTCCTTCCTTCCTTCCTTCCTTCCTTCCTTCCTTCCTTCCTTCCTTCCTTCCTTCCTTCCTTCCTTCCTTCCTTCCTTCCTTCCTTCCTTCCTTCCTTCCTCTCGCTCTCTTTCTTTCTTTTCTGTCTTTCTTTTCTTTCTTTTTCTCTCCATTTGTGCAGGCTTTAAGAACTTCTGGTAAGTAAGATTTCTTGTAGAAGTTCAGATGTTCTCCTTTACATAGACATAACTTCATTGCACTGTGATGGTAGCTATTTGGATGAACTTCTAAAAGGAGAGTGAGGAGGGAGAGGGCTTTGCTTGTTTTAGGCGTAAGGATCTTCATTAAAGTCAGACAGAGAAATAGAAGGATACTAATTAATTGGAGGAATTTATCTTACTTAAAGATACTACCAAAAATACAGCTCAGGGCTTTATCTCAGCCTTGGAAGCTTTTTTTCATTTTGTCTAAGTCTCATTTAGTCATTTGAAATCTTTGGTGATTTCAAACTTTTTAAAAATGTTCATTTAAAATAGTTTAGTCTGTTGTGATTATCCTGGACACCATTTCTCTACACAGATGTCACTGCATTGTTTCTGGTCCATGGACACCAAGACACCTGTGGCAAGGTGGGAACAGCATCCTGTGCAAGAGCCTCTGGTTGTTGCCCTTTGAGCGGAGTGGAGAGGGAAAACTTCTGGACGTGCATCCAGGACATGCAGTGGAGAAACCTCCCAGTCAGTGGTGGAATCCAGTTTCTCCAGCTCACCTGTTGCAGAACAGGTACAAACCTTGTCTTTGTGGGCAAGAAAGACAGGGTGTCCCCAAAGCCCCACCTACACCACAGAGTCTGCTTCTGCTGCTTCAGAGGTGGGCTTGGCAGAGCCCCTGGGTCTGTCCTGAGTGTATGGCTGGGGTGCTGTGGGTGTTACCATGCTGCAAAAGGAGACAGGTTTCTGACATGTTCCCTTTTATGTAGAGGTGTCTGGAGGCTGTGACATGTGAGGAACTGACCAGACTGAGTTCCCTGTTTTACCTTGGCTGTTATATTATGTAAGGGAGGCAGAGTGTCCTCACATTATTATTATTATTTTTATTATTGTAATTAAAGAATATTGTGCTTTTAATCTGTACAGTTCCTTCCTCAGCATTGTTTGATACTAATAGATGATAACAGACTGGTTATTGTGAGTTATTAATAACATATTGTTTACTCACCATATGCCCAAGAGACAGAGCAGTGAGTGGGGCTGCTATGTCCTAGGTGGTTCACCCTGCACTCACAACTGACGGGATCATTTTTGATCTCTCTTTGCCTCCTGAGATCTCTCTTCTGTTTGGACTTACTGCTTACCATTCCCTTTGCCCCCACCCCTGGCTACCTTTGTGTTTGAAGGATTCTGGAGAAAGCAAGAACAGTTTGTTCTGCCTTCTTCCATACTTCTTGCGTTTGCATGGAGTGGATGCTCTGGTCTGTTTTTAATTTCCGTGATACTACAGTGCTTTTGAGTCTAGGCTGCTAAATATAGATCTAACCCATAATAGCCAGTCTCTTTTTCATTTCTGTCTTACAATGTTATTTGCTGTTTTTATCGTTTAAGCCTAATGGATTTACATTATTAGGAGCTCTCCAGTGTGTACAATGTGGTCATGACCAAGACAAATGCCTCCAAAGTTTCCAGGAACATTTGTCTGAATAAAAGCAAGAAAAGAAGTGACTCTTCCTTGGCTCTGCAGGAAGAGGATTGGTGCAGTGTAGGCACCTTCTGTCTCCCCTTTGTACTGCAAACCTGTGTGGCCCTCTGGGTAGGGGAAGCACTTCCAGCACACTGCCTAGGAAAAATGACTCTGGAGAAAAATCAGCAGACACCATGAAAAGTGCTGGCTCAGACACCTTGTGTTGGCAGACTCCTACCAAAATTAGTTCTGGATAAGCCAGTACATCTGTAGTCAGAACGAACTATTCCTTTTTCTTCCTATTCCTATCACAGCCATCCCCCAAAAAATATAAGTCAGGAAAACGTTTGAGGAAGCTGTTAAGGAGCACAAAGGGAAAAGAATATCCAGACAAATATGGAGCCATTTGAGACAAATATGGAGTCATGTATAATAAACAGCTTGAATTTACAGGGGCTAAAGGAAGCCATATACAAGTGATGGTTTTTTGGGGCTGAACTGCCCTAGCAAGCCAAGGAAGGGCTATGGTGGATAGAAGAGGCCAGGCCCACAGAGAGAGACATGAAGACCACTCAGGACAAATCTAGAGCCACACCTGTCCAAGTACCTTTCCCCCTGCCTGTACAAGAGGCATATGAGAGAGGATTTCTGTATGATCAGGGGATCCATCCATGGTGAGCTTGGTTGGAGGGTAGGGTCTCTGTGCAAGAGTCCAAGCAGCAGCTCTCAAGACTCACCACAAGGTATGGACATGGAAGTCTGACCTCTCCAGGAGAAATAAAAGGTGAAACCTACATGAACAGCTACCCTGGGCACAGTGAACTCTACTTGGAGAGCCTCACCATGCCTAGCTTGAATACTGAAGTGCTATCTGAAAAGGGGATGAGAAGCACAGTAGCATGCCACAGATCTCAGTGTGAGAATACTTTCTTGTTTTCAGGTGCTTTTCAAGGGAAACATGTACTGGTTTGGGGAAAGCTGTGTCTTCAGTACCACCCTTGATCAGGGTCCCTTCAGTCATTCACTTTGCACTACTAACAGTTCAGCTGGGGCTGTCTTTGGAAATCAAGTTGGTTTCCTTTGAAATAACCTTCAGGTACAGCTATGAGCACAGTTCACTCCAGGCTTTGCTCCTAGTAGGCACTGGGATGAGAGACCAAGCCTGGCTAAGCCCTAAACCAGCACTCTGTGCATCTTGAAATATGACATTATGTCCTTAAGGTATGCTCAACTGTGGCCAAGAAAGACTGCAAGGAAGCTATTTGGCATATTCACACTCTAGTTTGCTGCTGGAAGCATTGCTTTTCACGGTGCTGTCCAGAAGACCAGAGGAGAAATCTGTTGCTGCTGGAAATGGCAGTAGTGCTGTAGGTTTGGCTGCTGCCAGCAGAACAGATGGCCCAGGAGTGGTGCAGGGCTGAGTGCTGCACCCATCCAGAAAGAGTGCTGTGCAAAGCAGGACCAAGCTGGTCCCCACTGTAGCTGGCAAGGGAAGAAAGGTATACTGTGTAGGAAGGGAGCAGGTGTTTAGTTTGAGTGTGCCAATGACCATGTACCTCAGTGGGTGGGGAAGTTCAAATATGACAATTCCAGTTAGGCTTAATTTTTTCTAGCAAGAAATGCCAGAGCATTGATACACATGGCCAAAGGGTTGGTGCAACGTGGTGAAATAAATTCTTCTACATTGCTCCAGACAGTCCTGCAGTCCTGGAACCAGTTAATGGTGCCTCTCCTGTTTCTGAAGTTTTGTGCTGATCCTAGTATTTTAAAAAATTAATCTTGAATATTCATAAAGTGATAATTTTAAATGCATTAAGATCAATACAGGGTCTGGCAACTAACATACACAAAAAAATAAAAGAAAGAAAAAAAAAAAAAAAAAAGAAAAAGAAAAAAAAAAAAAAAAGAAAAAGAAAAAAGAAAAAAGAAAAAAGAAAAAAGAAAAAAATAAAAAAAAAGAAAAAAAAGAAATGGTGAGGTGAAAAAAAAAGAAGGTGAGGTGAGAACATGGGCAAGAAACAACAATGGTATGATGTCCTGTGGATACACAAATTCAGTGACAGAGAGCAGACTATGTCCTCCAGACCAGTGCCCCAAACTCCAGTCCCCAGAGCCTGCAGGAGCAAGCGTGCCCAAGAGCAGAGATTGAATGTTGTGTCCACCACAGGTCTGCTACGAGCTCTTTGCTCAGGGCTTAAACCAGGCAGAGGCTATGTGTGTACTGGCAAACCAAAAATGGTCAGGGCATGAGCCTGGACAGTGTCTCACATTCATTCATGCTGTGTCCATTCAATTATGGGCAGAGTCCAGCTTGCATTCTTCCAGGCAATGCATCCCCGTGGTTTGCAGATGGTTAACCCGCTCCCAACACTGGTTTGGACTGGAGAGAACTCAGCTTTGAGGAATACTTGAATCTGTCCTGTATCATCCCAACCACTAAAACCCGACTGACAAAGCTCTAAAGCAGATCATCTTTTAGCTCCTCTTGACTTGCCCTCCTCCTGGCTGGTAATGCCTCTGAGGCCAGCTGTGAATTATCTGCCAGTGGGAAGTTCTTCAAAAGCCTCATGCGAAGTAGCCCACCTTATGTTCCATAGGCAGGCTTTTTTCCTCCCATGTTCAGCGTTACACCGGCAGAAGTTGGATTAGACTTGTATTTCTTGGCTAAACAATGACTAAAGGAAGCACGATAACTATCTACAAGTATTTGATGGGTGTAAACTCCAGCGAGGAAGAGGAATTGTTTAGTGTGGTTAAAGGACTTTCATGGCTTAGAGCAATTAGATTAAGCTGAACAAAGCAAAACATAAACTGAATAGCCTTTGTAATGCTAGCAGGCTGCAAGGGCAGCTCCCGGGGGACGTGGTGGAAGCAGCGACGTCTGGGTCAGCTGGAACGTCACAGGGAGCGGAGCAGCATTTACGTTATGGACCCGGGAGCGCCATCCCATAAACAGCGGGACAGCTTTCCCTGTCGTGTCACACCAGCACCGCCCTGTCTACCTGAGCACACGCCCTGGTGAATAAGGAAGCAAGAAGGGTGTCAGGGTGGCTCAGCCTCTGCCTGCACCTGACTTGTCCCCTTCTTTCGGTGCAATATATTGCCCTAAACAATGAGTTTTCATGCTGCTGACAGTGATTCCGATCTTGTGACTGTTAAGGGAGAGTTTATGCTTCCACTTTCCATATTGAGGCGTGAGTAAGCTTTCCTTAGTACTTCAGCAGGATGGGGCTCGAGCTCCAGTTATCTTAAGCTTACTATTAACTTTGTGTTATCACATACCTACAGGGATGCAATCAGCATTCCCTTCAGGTTACACCTCTCTCAGCTGGCAGGACATGGTAACTTTGTGTGCACAGCTCCTCTGAAAATATACTGGTGGCCCCTTATTCACTGCTGGGAAAAATGAGCTCACTCTCTTACATGTGAGAAGCAGTATGTCATAATCCCATCTTGCCTCTTTTCTCTGGAAACCAAACACAGAGCAGGCAATCCCATCCATCAGGAGTTTCTGATGGAGATTGCAAACCGACCTGAGCGCTGAAAATGAATGTCAGTGACCCAAGCACTGCTGTGTCTTTCAAAATTCTACAGACTCCCAGGGTAAAAGAAATAAGAGGATATGTGGTGTTTGATGAGTCAGGATGCTTTCCCCTGGCATGATTGTCTCTCTGCCTAATTACACAGACACAATAGCAAAAGATAAGCCAGGTAAGGTTTGTTGTGGATGTTCTGGTCGTCTAGGAGACATGAACCTTATTTACCTGACATGACTTGTAAACAAGCTACCCTGTTTTTAAAACAGCATATTGCTTCCAAATTGCAGGTTATGTGTTCTGAAACAACACCACTTAATGGGTTATCTTCTCCTTTAATTGGACACACTTGTTGACATATCATTAAATCCCACTTAGCACAAGTGTGAGAAGCTGCTGTTAAAAGCTGCAAGAAGAAAGACAAGGAGGACACACAATCCTCTCGTGGCACTTGCAAAGAAGGCCCTGATCTGTTCATAAAAGGTCAGGAAGGAAAAAAGGAATTCAAAAGCCTTAGAAAACAGCCTGGACTAGAGTCTTGACTAGTGCGTCATCCTTCTCCCGAGGGAGTAATTCTTCAGATATTTTACGTGCCCCTTGCTGGTGTCTCTCCATGTTTTTCTTCAGCAGCAATTTGTCTATTTCTGCATTTATTGAGCCTTTTTTTTTTAAACAGAGGGGGAGCTTACAGACATCTGTGTGTATGGGAGAGACTGAAAGGGTTAACACCACCTCCCTTGTGTGTCCACTGTGCAGATGCCAACACCTGGTTAGGTGTGCCCATTATGGACCATGCAACAGAACAGGAATGACACTATTGCAGAGTCCCTGCTGTGCTGATGCATTCACCTTCCCAAATCTGGCTGGCTGCAAAGGGCTCAGATAATAATATGGGTATTTTTCACATATGCATGGAGTACCAGTCCTGGTGTCTTCATTAAAAATGGCATGCTTGAGGATAGTTTCCCATCCTGGACAAGATTTCTTTTTCATATAAGAGGCTGGCAAGTGTTCATGCTTGTGGTGATGTTCAGAATAGATGAATTCTCCTTCTCATGTACCTGTTTATATTTTGAGTTTCAAATAAAGATGTGTACATTGTATGGGAAGAGAGAAAGAGAGAGGGGTTGCAGGATTTCTGTCACCTCACATGACCATGCAGGTGATTTCTTACCATTATCAGTGGGTGATCTCAAAGCCCCTGATGAATGCATGTTTAACCTGCACCACGAGAGGCTGCAATTCCTGTGCAGTCTCTGCTGGTTTGGAAACTAGCAGTGCCCATTCTTCTGGGATTTGCAGCTTGGCTTCACAAACTCAGGAGGTTCAGAACTCATGAACTGGGTTTAAAGACAGCTGAGGATGAATCTGAATATCCTCTTTCCTCTGTGTTGAGAAGTGCAGTCCCGGAAATCTGACATATACTAAGACATGAATTCTGAGAGAATAAATTATTGAGAAAAGACAACAGCAGTGCTGTCTTCAGAGTCTTGTTGTGTGTGATATGGGCCTTAAATGTTACAGATGGTGCCCATAGTATTGAGAGCAGCTTGAAAAATACATTCTATGAAAGTTACAGTGTTTTCTCAAAGATAGTAATTTCAGGTTAGTCCATGCATCAGCTTCTTCTCACACTGACCCTCACAGGACTGCCTTCTCTTTTCCTTGCTCTTGTGTCTTCCAGTAGAAAATTAGTTGGCAGCCAAAGAGATAATTTTGCAGGGCCAAAAGACCCAACAGGTGTTTTTAACATTTAATTAGACTTTCTTTTCAAGAGTACATCAACTATAAGGTATCTGAAGACGTGACTACCAGAAATGTCACCTGGCCATTTGCCAGCTACAGAGCACATCTTCTAGTGGTCCCCTGGGATGATCTTTCTGGGCAGAATAGCTCATCCTGCCTGAGAAATGCCACAAGTTCAGCAGAATCATGGAACAGATAAAGATGGAAGGGACCAGACTTTCTTTCTGGTCCACTAGAATCTCCTCAGAGATTCCTGAGGGCTCGCCTTGGCAGTGAAGACTGAAGCAAAACAGACATGCAGTACCGCAGTCTTCTCTGCAACCTATGTTTCAAGAGTCCCTGCTCCTTTTAGCAGAGGACACATATTTTACTTAGAATTCCTCTTGGTATTGATGAATTTGAAGAAGACTTTCTTATCCTGGTGATGCTTAGCAAGATTCAATTCCAAATGAACCTTGGGCTTCCTACTTGCATTTCTGCATACTCTGACAACATCCTAATATTCATCCTAGGTGGGTGGTCATTGCTTCCACCTCATGTATCTCCTGCTTACGTCTGGGTTTTGACAGTAATTTCTTGTCCATCCATGCAGGTCTCCTCTCTCTTTTGCTTGATTTCTTGCCACTGGGAATGTTTTGTAGGCACTTCCTGGGCTGCATGCACTTAGTAGAAATATTCCCACTTGAGCCTTGTTTTGCTAGATACAAGAAAAGTACCTTGCCTCCATTTTAAGGGTAAGAAGAGGCTCAGGTTCAAAAATGCCCTGCAGTGTATCCATAAAACCTGAGGCAGCATGCCAATGCTTGAGCCCAACCAACTCCTCTCCTTACTTTAAACACTATTTGTTTTACCTGATGATGCAACACATATGAGTCAGCCCTGGCACTCCTCTTTTCCCAGGGCAGGGACTCCCTTGCTATGGACTCGTCACTTCCTGATGTGCCTGCCGTCTCTCTTGGCTCTGTGAGCCTTGCCTTTGTGCATGGAGCATGTGAGCATGCCAGAAAGGCATCAGCCCCAAATTCAGACTGTGGTGCTTAGGATTGCACTGAAGACTGTGGAGATGCTCCTGAGGTGATGGGGGACCAGATCCCAGTTTCCTCCACATGGGGGGCAGAGCTTATTGCATGCTCCATTTGTAGGAAACAGGTAGGTTATGAGGTACCTCTTTTTTGAGATCAGCCTCAAGGAGAAAGTCTTGGGGGTGTTGATTGCTGAAAATCTGGGCATGACCTGGCAATGTGCACTTGCAGCCCAGAAGGCCAACCTTGTCCTGGGCTGCATCCAAAGCAGTGTGAGGGATTGGATTCTGCCCCTGGGCTCTGTTCTTGTGAAATGCCACCTGGAGTGCTGCATCCAGCTCTGGGGGCCTAAATGGTTATGGATCTGGTGGTGTGAGTCCAGAAGAGGGCCATGAATATGATCAGTGGGCTGGAGAGCCTCTCCTGTGATGACAAGCTGAGATGATCAGGGTTGTTCCACCTGAAGAAGAGAAGGCTCCAGGGACACCATTCCAGTACCTAAAGGGGGCTACAGGACAGTGACTTTTTACCATGGTTTGCACGGATAGGACAAGGGGGAGTGGCCTAACTGAAAGGAGGAAGCAATTCTTTGTTGTGAGCATGGTGAGACACTGGAACAGGCTGTGCAGAGAAGCTGTGGATGCCCCATCCCTGGCAGTGTTCAAGGTCAGGTTGGATGGAGCCCTGAGCAGCCTGGTCTAGTGGAAGGTGTCCCTAACCATGGCAGGGGGGTTGGAACCTGATGGTTTTTAAGGTCCCTTCCAACCCAAACCATTCTATTATTGTATGATGTTTTCTGGCTGTTGGAGGCTTCACAGCACCCAGTGCCACACATCCTATTCTTTGGCTTTCCTTTTCCCTGCATCAGGAATTGAAAACAGTTATGCTGCACAGCAACTACCTCATTACTGGTTTTCCTTACATGGTGGTTTGACAAAGGGGTGCCTCAGTACAAAAGAGACATCTGTAAACTGGAGAAGATTCAGAAAACAATAATAAAAAGCACAATGCTCTTGGAAATCCCTGTAAGGCAGCAATTTAGAGCCCAGCTACTAGCATGCTAGGACAGACCTCAAGTAAAGTAAGAAGAAATTAACTTGTTAAATACCCCTAAAGCAGGCATGTAAAAAGTATTATTTTCTGTATGCTATGTGTGCTTGTGTAAACAGCCTTTTCCACTTGGGGCTATGTCTCCATAATCATGTATTATTTGCAAGAAGAATGCAGACCGTGAGGAGTGAATATGTTCCAAATGTGTCCGAAGCCCGACCAGGCAAAGGCTATGATTTTAGCTCACTTTAGGGAGAGAAGAACAATCCCATGTCTTTTGTTTATTCTTCTTGAGCTCTTTGTAACAATTGTACTTTTCACTGGAAGTGACTCACCTGGCAAAGAAGATAAGAAACCCAGAAGAACCATTCAAGAAAAATATAGTGCTGGAAACTACCCTCCAAATTTAAGGCTTACAGTCCATCTGAAGCCATACTCATATCCAGGCCCTTCAGGCTTCCCTAATTACTGAGAAGAGCTGTCATTCTTTTCTAAATGTGGTGTCAGCATTTGTTACAAGCAATCAGCACAAAATTATCCCAAAACCTTCCTGTGACCTATAAACCTGCAATTTGATATGCCTCACCCGATTTTTATTCTGTAACTAGTGAATTTTTTGCATAGATTTTTATTGCAGAGACTCTTTAATCTACCAGGCAACACATAAGAAGATCCCATGGCTGGAGGCTGAAGATAGCTACGTTTCAGCTAGCAATAAGGTGCACATCTTAACAGCAATTAATTAAGCATTGAAATAAGTCCTGAGGGGGTATGACGAATTCGTCACTTCTTGAAGTCTCTGAAGTTCATCTTTCCAGACATCATGCTATACCTGAAATACAAAGTGTGCTCTTGGTACAGGAATTACAGGGAGGGGCAGTGTTACAGTGTTTCAGTGTTTCTTAATGTCAGAGAGAAGATATTTCCCACATCAAAACCTCCAGGTTTTTCTTTCTTTTTTTTTTTTTTTTTTAGCACACATAATGAAATTAATTCCTTCTTCCAGTATAAACCGGTCTACTTCAGTAGAAATCAAGAGGCCACTGCCAACTTATACCAGCCAAACTTTTACAAACAGATATACAGCTAAATTTCAGGATGCCTACTGGGCTGTAGAGCAGAATTTTCAGACACACTGCCGCCCGCTCCTAATTTTTAGTGAAGTCTCTCTTTCACTGTCAAGCCTTCCATCTCTGGAACAATACATTGCTATTGAAATATTTAATGAGTCACTTTTAAATATCCCACAGGAACAACAGGACATTTATCTCATGCTGCAGAGCTGTATTTTAAAAATAATTATCTTAAAAAGAAAGCCCCATGCAACAACTGAAAAAAGCCCAAATGTCTTCCCCTTTCTACTTCACAGAACTTTCTGTCCCTCTGCCTTTCTCCTTTCATTTCTCATCCACTCTTCACCCCAGGGTTATGCTGAGGTGACTATGAGGACGCCCAGGCTGAGACACTCTGTTTGCATTCTTCTGTCGATTTGGGTTGGCTACTGTCCCGTGTAGGCTTGGCAATGTGAAAAAGTGACCTTGTGGCAAACTTGGGTGTGACCTTCTAGAACAGCAACAGCTCCCAGCATGACTGCCTGGTCTCCGAAATCTTGTTCCATGGAAAACTTGAGGCAGCTTTATCCCATGTGCACTGACAAGCTTACGTTTATCTTATGGGAGGAGCGTGCAGCTGTGGAGTTAGCACAGCAGGGCTAACTCATGGTGTTGCCACATCCTGGCTCCCCTGCCAGAACTTGAGCTCTGCTCTTGCTTTGTTAATGGTGGTGTGCCAGAGCCAGATGCTTGCTGTGAGACTTGGTGCTTCTGCTACTGCAGGACCTCAGCAGCACCATCCATTGCTGCTGCTGCTGCTGCTGTGGCTTCCGACTCGCTTGCTCTAACTACTCCTTCAGCTCTGAAAAGGCAAAAGGAGCTTGGAGCTGTTCTTCAAAATGTCACCTTGGCCTGAAGCTGTGATGCCATTCAACACATGTAAGAAGTGGTTAAGAAGGTAACTGGTGGATCTTGCAGCTCTACAGCTTTGTGCACCACGAGTGCTGCTGCCAGAAGAGTCCAGGTGTGTGGATCCAGAATCAAATATATCCATTTTGGGACAAAATTAAACCTTTGTTTTCCTAAAGATAACATCCTGTACAAGGACTTTTACAGTAAGGTTCGTAGCTGAGTCAGAGGTTCTTGCAAAAGGGTTCTGACGTACCAAGGAAAGTTACAGAGCCTGTATCACCAAACATGAGCCAGACACAGCTCACAGAGCATCACTCTGTCACCCTGGGTGCTCCTCTGAACTGGGAGATATTCCCAGTTCTAGATATAAGAACCCTGTATGGATCATTCCCTTAAGAATAGGACTCAATGATCTTTCGGGTCCCTTCCAACTCAGGTATTCTGTGATTCTGATTTTTTGCTCTGCCTGTGCAGGGAGTGGACCCAAAAAAAGCACGAACCATTGGCCTACTTTGTCAGTGAATTGTGTGCCCAAAACTGCTCACAAGGCTGGATTTGCCCTCTGTTTTTATCACCAGCAATCAAGCCACCTCAGCCTGACACTGGGGTTTTCAATTCTGCATGGGCTAAGCAAGGCTGGCCTTTGCAGGCATAGAATGACCTTCCAAGCCTGGAAAGCTGGTTTGGAGGTGAGGGAGGACAACATATACATTTCTGACAAATCAGGATAATGGGGATCTTCCATGTTGTGCTGTATTTTGGACTAGTAACCACACTGGTCCAGTTTCATCCATGATCAAAGAAGAACTTCTTTTCTGCTAAGGTGTTGATATGCACACAAGCATGCCCTACTAGAGCAGAAATTACATTTTGGGGTTTTTTTTTCAGGCTCTGGTGCTTCTGACAGCCCGAGGCTGGCAGGCAGGTGCAAGAGTCTGTCTGTCATTGATATGTCACACAAACAGTGCTTTGACCTGCTCCTTCCACTCCCCAGCCCACCCACATGCCCTGCTTTGCTCCTCATCAGAGCAAAACAACAGTGATGAAGCAGCTGTGAAATACACCTGCCCTCCGTTTGCAGCCCTGCTCTATCACACACCCTTAACTTGGCAATATAGACTAGTTAGGCTGTAATATGAATACATTTCTTTCCTCTACCCACAGGATGCTCTGGATAAATCAGCAGCATGAAACCGCAGGAGGGAAATGAAGTAGTAACTTCATAGGGGTAAAAAAATAAGAGTTGATGTTGTAATCAGCCAACTAAAAACACTATTAGAATATATTGTCCTGCTCAGTGGGCGTACAGCTGCACTGGGCCATGACCAAATCTATTAATAGGCCATGTACAGCTCTTTGTAGTTCTAAGAGCAATGCTCCTCAAACGTTGAACCTCGAGTTCCTTCTCTGTAACTTCAATAACCCCCTTGTGGTGTACAGTTACAGTAGCCAACTCTTCAGCAAGGATGAAAAGTCTGACTCTAGTCTCTTCAGACTAGAGGCAGAAATCCTGCTCTTCACTTTTTTCCCAGGCCGGAAGGGGGAAATAATTCAGGGACCATAAACTCAGCCATAATGTGGACAGGAGATTGCCAATGGAGTGTCTGTGTTGTTCTAGGCTTGATGGAAAACACGAGGAGTAAAGGTGGAGGTGGAAGGTAAATAGTTTGGCTTGTTGTTGCTGTGGAAAGGACCTGTTGCATCCCAGGTCCAGGGGACTGGGCTATCACATGCCTGCAGCATCCTGCACCCTGTGGACCAGCACACTTTGCCACATCACTCCACAAACCAGATGGCATTTTAGGACCATATGCCTCCGGCCAAGCAGCATACACACGTACGCAAGAAACCCCTCAGTCCCTGTCTGTAATTTTACAGTAACAAGCAGAGACTTCCAGCCTACAAGTTATTTCATTTTAAAGACATTTAAAGTTAAGGAAAATTATTTCCACCTCGCACCCAAAAGATGGGGGAACAGTGCAGATCAGAAGTTCAGCAGGCTGAGAGATGGTAACTCCACATATCAAGGTACTGGGGAGCCATTACCCCATGAAAATATCTGTAACACCCTTGGGCCGCTCCAGTCTCTTTTTCCTACTGTAGACTGGTTTGTGGCTGGAGCTGCAGCTCCATGATTAATTCTCATCTTCCCCATGACTGAGGAGGGGACTTGAGGTCCCTGGAGACAGTGGATGCTTTCTGCAGGACATGACCCCAAAGAATTGGTGAATGTCTGGAGCACTGTCTGAAGCTCAGGGGTGAAATCGTGCTTGGTGGGAAAGAGCAGCAGCAATGCAGGAGAGAAAGGCTCGAGGGAGAGGGTGTACCCAGAGAACAGTGCAGGAAGCATGTGTGAGGCAGCAGCTGAGGAAACAGGCAGCAGGGAGATGGCAAGCACTTGGGAACAAACCCTGGAAACAAGCAAAGGCAAAGCACTGTGATGGAAGGAGAGGTGAAATGAGGGCTGGGGAGAGCCCTGCACGGGGTCAGGGGCTGTGTGACTTGCACTGACTGTGCCAGTTCAGCCACTGCAGGCTGGGAAAGCCTGACTGCAGCTTCTGGGGCTTGGTGGGGCACCCCTCCAGCTCAGAGCAGGGCTGCCACCTCAGTCATCTTGGGCTTGGCAGTGTACATTTATTTATTTGACTGAATTGCCCAAGCCAGCAGTCGACTCATCACCGACAAGCGTCAGTAAGGCTTTCACACCTTCCAAGGTCTGCTCTCAGCCCATCAGCAGCAGCAGGGATGGCTGGTTGGGGCAGGAACACAGCAGGCTTGCCAGCCCTGCCTGGGGCTCCTTCCCCAGTCAATGGAGCAAAGGCAGAGGGTGCAGCCTTCCGGCAGTGATTCAGCCCACCAAGGTGCAGAGCCGCCTCCATGAGGTGCAGGTTTCCCTGCTCTGACTATAGGAGCAGCCTAAAGCAAAGACAGGCTGTAATCTGAGGCTCCCAGCCAAAAAGCTCGGAGTTGGAGAGGATGAGTCTGGATATCCCTGTCGATAGACCATACATGTGGAAGTTGGCATGGCGTAGCAAAGTGAGAGAAGGTGAGTCATCTCAGAGAGCACCAGAGCTGACTGTACAATAAGCACCACTTCTTGTGTCATTATAAATGCACATCAAGTGGGAACTGGTGTGTTGGCTGTCTCTCCCAGTGTTGCACATTTCAGTTAAGCTCTCTGGAACAACTGGCTGTTGGTATTAGTTTTAAGATAATGCTAGTGGGAAGTAGTGAATGACAAAGCATTGCTGGCAAGCGATCAAGCTGTTAAACAACCTCTGAGAAACACAAGTTATAAATTCCTTTACTGCATTAATTTGACATTACAGTTTAGAGATAAGATTTTCCAAGAACCCAAGTGAACCAGCATCCAGTTTTATTCATAAGATGCATATGAAAAGAAGTCAGTAATACTTAACATTTGTATACTATTCTCCAACTTCTTACTTGATTAAAAGCTAGGTCTTTTCTGTTTCTAGGGCTAGACATACTATTTTGGCACATGCTGTTGTGTTTTTATGATAAATCCAACACAGATACTCCCTAGTCATTTTGGACTGAAAAAATATTTCTGAAGGCAGCAACAACTAAGGATGAGACTTCAAGGGCAGTTTTTTGTCCTCTCTTCTCCTCACAGCTGTTTGTACTACTGAACACCACATTCCCAGTATAGTGATTTCTTCCTGGCTTTTCTCCCATGTTTCCTACCACAGGTGCATTGCCAAGGCAGAAGTGCAGAAGCTACACCATGCAGCAGCCAAGCAGCCTGTGCCTCTCTCAGCCAAAGCCCTGTAACAGCAGTAACCCCTCTGTCCCCAGAAGCAGGGGAGCTCTGCCCTGCTGGGTGGCTGTGAGGGGACTTTCAGACCCCAGAGCTGATGCAGAGGGATGTTCACAGCCCAGAAACAAGCTGCCTCCTACCACATGACCTACTACAGTGGTTGGTACCTCAGCTGCCTTGCAAAAGCTATCAGTGCAGGGGGGGTAGAAATGCTTAAACCTGCGTGGGTGATCAATGGAAATGTGTCAGTGGGTGGGAACATAATGGGGTAAGGAGCAAGCATTGCAGGAGTTGGATACCATGGAGGAAACACAGACAGTAGAGTGAGGCAGAGGATTTGAGTTTGTCACACATTTTGCCTCTGTTCCACCTTCTTTTCCCTCCTTTTTTCCTTTTTCATTTGCTGGGTTAATGCAAGTGGAAAAGAACATCCAGACTCATCCATTCTGCCATTCAGAACACTGTTTTAAAAATAAAACACACTATATCAGTGTTTATGTGGAGAATATAATGGATAAATATTTTATGGCATGGATTCAGTTTCTTATCAGGACCTGTATTAATAATAACAACTGTATAGGTCCAATTGTTAGTGGGCTTCTCTTCCAATGAATACTTTGCTTAAATGTATATTGAAGACTTGTTTTACAATGGCTTTCTTCTCTTTAATAGGATTTGACATGTTGGCTGTGGTATAGCATGCAAGTGGTTTGTATAAAGATTTAAAATACATTTCTGAATGGTGCTATATAAATACTGCATGCATTGAATTGTATCATTTTATGGTGAAACAGAAAGGTTTCCTGTTCTATACCATAATACGACTTGTTATTTTTCCAGCACACACATTAGCCTGCATTCAACTTCTGCATGAGGTAGAAGAACTCAAATTAAATTTACAAGCACACCTGAGCAAAGCTAGTTAGCTGTGGCCAGATCATGTTTCTGTGATTAAATAATGCTGGCTATTATAACACATTGCAAGAAAGTGCTGCTATAAATCCCTGTCTCGGTTTATTTCCAATGCTTCATTGTACTACAGAAACTCTGCTATACTCTCTAGTAAGCAGAAGGCTAGACATGGGACTGAGTGGCCCAGAGCAGATGTGTTAGATACTAACTGGGAGGAGATAAGAGTAACAATTGTGCTTTCCCCTGAGCGTTCCCCTCAAGGACATTCCCATGCTGCACAAACATTAATAAATCGATCTTCATTGCATCCGACCACAGACTTTATTAACTGAGGAAACTGGTTCCCAGAAAAATTTAACATTTTTCTCAAGGCCAGAGAGTAGGTCCACAGCAAGGAGAAAGAGCTGGAGACCTTCACTTATTTCCAGTTAATGTTTAATGTTCCACTAGTATGTAACATGGTGTGCTGAAGGCACAACGCTGCTGGGTGTTCACGTTGTCAGAAATGGATGAGCACTGGTTTCACATCCTACTGCAGGACCCTGCTGAGCATGTTGGTCACCACCAGTCACCACCACATTTTCTGAGCAGAAAACATACAACACATGGCCAGACAGACATCTGAGGCTGGGGACACTAAAGCAGCTCAGCTCTGTCCAGAGTTTAAGGTTTTTACAGGTGGCTCAGACAGTTTTGCATTTTATTAAGATTTCTCAGTCATTTACATTGTTGCTAAAATTTGACCACTGGGAGTAAAGTTTTCCAGTCCAGGTGTTTGCCTGAGGCGGAATTATTTCAGATAGGGCAGAGAGGAAAACTTTGTGTAGTTGTTCCTCATAGCTAAGACTTAGATTGAGGGAAAAGATTGGTTTGTAAAAAAATGGTATGACTTACCCTTTGAAACTCTCCAGTGCTCTGTGAATGAAAATATAATTGTATGAGAGAAAGGAAAATAGAGCAGACAAAACTCTATGGGCACAACTCAAATTGATGGTTACTGTGGGAGGAAGAATGGAGGGCCTGGGTGAGGTGGACTGACATAGGCAGTATACCATGATTAAAGCTGGGAGAATGGGCCAAACAAACACCAGACTTCACACAACTGGACTGAATTGTTGAGTCTGGGGAAAGTTTGCAGTGGGCCAAGTCCTAGGGTGTGAGGCAGAAGGTACAAGAGTGACCATTTAAAGTTTTGCACCCAAGAGAAGGCACTAGTCCATAGCCTGGACTGGGCTGGTTCCCAGATTTTGCCAGTCCACTGCCATCAGTGTTTATGTGTGAAACCACTGATGACAGCATGTTTTATCTCCACATACTGTAGGAGCCAGCTCTCACTCCACAGGTGTGGTGTTTTAGCTGCCTTGGCAAATCTCAACATCATGGTGTTTACCCTGCTGATAAGTCATGTGGATGTCATGCAACAGTACTTAACTCCCTTTAATTTTGTCTTTAATTGCATACACGTACTTTGGGTTTCTTCATGCATTCAAAGTCCTTCAGCCTTGTATTTTGTGCTACAAAAACATGTCTCAGCTGGCAAGCACCTATTTCAATTTGTTATTTTCCAGTGTATTCCTGATTTATACTATGCTCTTTGAATCCTGAAATATTTTCTTCATGGGATTTTCTATAGTGCTTGCCACTGCAGAACAAGAGCTGCCCAGCCATTAGCTGGTTCATTTTAGCAGAACTTTTCTGTGATGAGATATCATGATACTGTCATTTGGCAAATGGGCATCTAAGTCAGCACAGCAGCTGCCAAGCCTGAACCCACCGGGACTTGATTTCTCAGAGCACTTACTGCATGACACGAGGGTGTGAATCACTGAAGCATCTCTGCCTGTCTCAGCTGAAGCTGGGAGCTCAGCATTTCTGCACACCAAACCACTGGGCTTGGAAGTTAGAAAGTAAAAGGGCACAATTGGAACACTTCTTTGAGAAATCTGGATGGACAGTATTTCCCAGCTCTCTGGAACACAGATTCTATCCAAGGACATAATTTTGCACTTTCTGTGTCCCACTGTCCTGTTTCTTATTCCCTTCTAGCTTTTGGAATAACATGAAGTAGAGATGCTGCCATAGTCACAAAGTGGGTCTAATTTGTGTACTGAAGGAAGAGTTGTGTGGGAAAATACTGCCTGATCAGACAACCCAAACCATGTCTGCATAATTATTGTATGTATGGGAGATGCATTAAGGTATCAAAGGTAATTTTAAATTAGTGTTTTCTAACATTTGTGTGCTTGTTCTGCCAAGCTTATTAGCATTCCTTCCAAGAGGGGTTTTGATTTGTTTTGGAATAAAGCGTATTTATTCTAATTATGAATAGGAAATAGCTAGCTCTATCTTTCTTACAAAATATTTTGACAAATAATAGGGTGCCCTTCTCTTGACATTCTTCTTCAGCTTGAGTTCAGCATTTGAAGATGACAAATGGGCATCAAGCTCAGCATTTCTACCACCTCCTACCTGCTTTGACTCTTGTTTCATTAGAATTTCAGCAATGTGCTGGTTCATGGCAGATAACCTCCTCTCCCTCTGCAGAGTGCCTGTGAGTGTGTAGGGGGGTGAGGGAACGGGCGCATTTCTCATCTCCTCAGCATTTATTACATTCCTCTTTCTCTACCTCCTCTGCAGCAATAAATCAATGCTACTTGTTATTGTCTACTCCTTGGGAAGCATCTCAGGGGGAGAGGCAGGCTCTCCTGACTATAATGCCATGTGTTTTATCAAATGCTCAAACAGAACTAAAGATCCAAAGTAAACCAGTCTATTGTTTTTGCAGGTTTTGAGGGGAAGGATCCTATGATCCTATCCGAGTCCTGCCAGCTGCATCACCCATCAAGATGCTTTGTCACACAGGCTGCAGCTACCAGCCCCAGCCTTAAGTTGCCTGCCCAAGCAGAAGAGGACCGTGTGTCAGTGGAGCAATGTTTCTGTTTTTACTCTGGGTAAGAAAATTTAAAGTTTCTGGTGCTGATGACTATTTCCTGCCAGCAGGCAGCTCCAGGACTGGGATGCTGGATAAACCTTTGTTGATATGTGTGCATATTCCTTGCACTTCTGCCACTTGTT
Source organism: Muscicapa striata striata (assembly GCA_030060385.1). Lineage (NCBI taxonomy): Eukaryota > Metazoa > Chordata > Aves > Passeriformes > Muscicapidae > Muscicapa > Muscicapa striata. The sequence continues at coordinate 6,778,237 of JAREIS010000016.1, read as the reverse complement.
AAAGGCAAGTAAAGCCCTAGAAATACATTGTGGGTGAAGTAAAGTACAGCCTGATTACTGTTTACTCTATCAAGAGCAGAAGCCCACACACTGGTACCTGGAGAAACTGTACTTGAGGCACTTGGGGACGTGGTTTAGTGGTGGATTTGGCAACGTGAGTGATTCTATGATTGCAAATGAAAAACATCTTCGTAGTGGGACTGTGGCTTGCAGCAATTCCCTGGAGAAACTTTGCCCAGAAAACCTCTGCCTTCTTGTTTTGTTGCCTGCTTTCTAATCACAACAAACTGTTTTCCTTCACACAGGCTTCCTGATTTTCTCCTGGTAAAAAAAGGTGTTCCCACAAACCTGGCCCAACAGCCAGGGGTTAGATGTTCACTCCTGTCTCTCCACTGGGAACACCCTGAAGAGATGGGCTGGAGAAATGATCATGAAAGAAATCAGTGTGGTGGAGGAGTGGGTGAGAAAAGCAGGCACATGACTTATAGAACAGTGGTGTTTGGCTGGTCCAAGCCCAGAAGCACAAAAAAATACCTGACACACCTGCACAGGAATCCAGGACCAATTTACACAGGCAGGTTTAAGCTGGGGTTGCAGCTGGGATTTTTTCCTCCTTAACCCCTTCCGATGTTAACTGGGGTAACTCATATGGGAGCCTTCAACGCAGAAGTTACTGAAGGAGATTGCAGGCAGATTCTCAGGGTTTAAGTGCCAAAAAAGGCCCCCTGGCACATTAGCATGTTTTTTTTGTGGCTTTGTAATCATATTTTGCATTTGCTTTCTGCAATGGCAAAAGGTGTACAGTTAGATCCCCCCCCAAGCAAGAAATGTACTTTATCAAACCTCAGTTTGTCAGCAATGGCCTTGGTAAAAGCATGCACATACAGGCACCTCTTTCTCTATGTCTTCCCTCAACTTTGACTAGTTTTTTATTAAAGTGGCTGCCTCAAGCTACTGACAAACTAACAAAATGTGCTGGGTATGAAAGACCACAACCAACTCCAATCCAAATCAGATTCTTTCTCCTGCTCTGATTTCACCACTTCTTCCTGCCCCTACCCCTTTCAAAGGGACATGCAAGGGTCAGGATGCTTTTTTCAGACCTTTCAGGGAAGATGATGTCCTTGCATCAGACTTCACTGGGACTGTGAGGGCAGACCCACAGCTTGTGCTGCTGAAAGGCAGGCCTGACATACAGAAAGGACCTGTCTCTTTCATGATTCTTTTTGAGGCTCCAAAATCTATTGATGATAATCAGGCAAAAAAGCATTACATGCAAAAAGAGGAGGGGTTCCTTTCTGTTTGCTCCTTTGTTCCCCTTTCCTAAAAAATATCTCCCCAGCCTCCAGGCAGTTGTCAGGGTGTGGACTCACATGATGATAGACCTCATATGGGTTTGCAAATACAGCACAGACTTTCAGGAGGACCTCTGGTTCAAAGCTCTCTTTGCCCTGTGGCTTGGTAGGAGGGGGTAGAAAAAGGGACAGTTTTATTTAGTTTTTAATCACTGGTTTATTTCAAATAATTCCATACATTGCCACAGTCCTGAGAGAGCAGCGAGTTTCATTCAACAGATGGACTTTCTCTGCAAACTCTCTGCTTACTCTGGACACTAGTTTGCCAGTTTCCTCTGCAGAGATTATTATTTAGATCTTGTAGAGCTGACCAAACATCCTTAATGTGGACAAAAGGATTTCAGGGTTTATGCAATCAAATACTGTGGGGATATGCAGCAGTGTGAATGCAGGCAACAGCCAAGAGCAAATCATTCATCACTGTCACTAGGCACTGTTCTGTTTCATATGCCAGTTGGATGTTGAACTGGAAGAAGTCCAGGATCTTGCAGGATTGAGATGGAGATAGGACCAGCCCTTCTCAAGGGCTTTTATCATGTTCAAGTTAGAGGAAGGTCAGATACTGTGTTATATTGAGAGAATTTGCTTGCATAAAGCAACAATTAAATAATGATAAGCTTTAGGTGGAGGTTAAATGTCTCTTCTGGAGGAAAGCATGGATGACCTCATGCTTTGGCTTTTTTTTTCCTCCTGGAAAAAGCAGAAAGCAAGAATGATAATGGAGATTTCCATTTAACACTTTCCTCTATTTCAGTTGTGCAGAAGGAGTTGAATTGGGAGGCAGAGAGTATTGACGTGCTGGTCAATAAGGAGCTTGTATGGAGTCCTCTTTCCTGAAATATCACATTGCATGGAGATAGTTTTCTGCAAGAAGCAGGCTGACAAGGATGAGTAATAAAGATGTGCAAGACTAACAAGACTATCCATGGCTCAGAATAAGGCAGGAAGTGTAATTAAGGAATCCTTTCACTGAACCTGTGGATAGCTTTCAGAATGAATGGGTTAGGATAAGGTATATAAAAGTGAGCATGTTTTAAAACATCAAGCAAGGAACCTTGGTCTATAGTAGCTATTTTAATCTTGTTTTGAATCCATATTTGCTTGTTTCTTCAAGGAGAATAAGTTCTTAATTCTTGGTAAATACTAAATTTCATCTATTCAATATGGTATAGCTGCTTTAAACTGCTTCTGTTTTTTTTTTGTTAATGTTAGCCAGGAGCAGAAGAGGTCCTAGAGGATACACAGCATGGGAGGCCCCTGATTTAAATGGTATATGTTTATTTGGAAACATAGCTTTAATAATTTCTTTTTTAGAGCAGGAAATGGTGAGTGATCCACTCAACTTTTTTTTGTTGTTGTTGTTGTTGTTATTATTCTGTTTATGTTGGATTCTACTCCCACAGAAAGTGGAATTAAATGAAAAGTGAAATACACTTATTTTACAAGAATGCATTTGTGGAAATAATGCAATTGAATTGATCTGATCGCTTGGGTTTTCAAGATTTTAGATGAATACAGCTGGTTCCTCTCACCCCAGAGTCTAGAAGTGGGAAAAAAGTCCTCCTGGTTCTCCAGCTCCCAGATATAGTCTCAGCCTAAAGTGAGTAGGATGGCAGACTGAGCTTTGTCCATCTGTCCAATGCCATGGTGAGTTTATCTGGATGCAGATTAGCTGTGCCCTGGGTGCAGAGATGGCTGATGGGTTCAGGTGCAGTGTCATGTGAAGGCAGCATTAGGATTGGAAGGTCAGCAAAGGTTCAGGAGGTGGATGGTCGTGTTTGCACAGAAGTGAGCTTAAGCTCATAAACTCTGTGGGGCCCAGCCTGTTTCCCTGCACAGCTGCCCAAGTGGCTGCTGCCATATGTTCTGGGGTGTGCCCTCTCCTGGAGAACACACTCTGGCTAGCAGCCTTTACTACTACTACTACTACTACTACTACTACTACTACTACTACTACTACTACTACTATTATTACTATTATTATTACTATTATTATTATTATTATGCAAAATGTCCTAATTGCAATGCCACATATACTATGGAGTACAATTGAGCTGAATAAACAAAGCAAACATTTTTGTTTCAAAAGCTAATTGAGCAGACCCATAAATTTTGCTTAGTCCACGACTTTCACAAATTCAGAGGTTTTTTACCTTTCCTCAAAAATGGTAAGTGAACTTAAAGTGCTTAGTACAAAATAAATTTCTTTCAATATAACTCAAATTGTATGATTAAATGTAGTAAATTCAGGCTTTGACATGTGTTCATCACAACTTTACATAGGCTTATTTTTTTAAATAAGTCAAATTCTAATTTAAAGAAAAAAAAAATCTCAATTTGAATTTGTGGGTTTTTTCCCCGTACTCTGTCTTTTTTTTTTTTTTTTTTTCTTGCCCCTTTTCTATGTCTGCCCATGTTTCATGTCACTGGCAACTTTTATTCTTCTGGCTTCTTTGATTTTTGGTTATCATGAAAAGCATGGAGTCCTGTAAGATGGCATCTATATGGAAACTAGGAAAATGAAAAGGAAAATAAAACAAAAATGAAAGGAGTAATAAAAAAAAGGGGCAGAAATTCTGTGCTTGCTTCCTAGAACACCATTAGGTTCCATTTATCTTTCACTAATGATCCTTTACTAGAGAGAATGTCTGATTATCTGACTTTTCTGACATATTCTTATTCTCCTTCTTTCCCTTCACTGGCTAGAGGGATTGGTGATGGTCAGAAATACTGCAAACATCAATTACTCCAGCTTCCCTCAGGAAATGGAAACAAAAGCACACCCATTCAAACATTTTGAACTGTCTCTAAAGAAGTGGTGGAAGGCTTGAGGTGGAATTTCTTAACCTGTCTAAATCAGGACTCTCTTCATTGACATAAATCAGGAAGGGAAAAATTCAACGTTTTGCTAATTTGTGTGGGACTTTGATGATAATTTGCCTAGAGACATTTAAGTGGTACAACATGAAATAACAGAAACTAAAATTAATGGAGTTGGAATGGGATTGCATTGTTCAGGGCCCCCACATATGGTTGCAATTCAGTGTTTCCTCTGTATCTGACAGGATCCTTACAGAAAGAATGCCTCTGAGGAGCTGCTACTGCACCCACCATGAGAGCGTGGAGGAGAAAATCTCACCCCACAGTATCTGTTCACCATTCCTTCTCCTCCCATGCTGACTCCTTGTGGGTTTTATTCGTGCTGGAAATTAAACACAAGTCTGAGTTTGCTCTCTAAGCAGGCTTGTCCTTTATTCATGGTTTAAATCTTGAGGGCAGCAGTGGAAGGTCTCCCTCTTTGGAAACACTGACAGGAACTCCGTGAGCTCAGTGAAGTTGCTCACACGCTGTACCCTGAGCTGTGGGACAGCTGAGGTGCTCAGGCTCATCTGGCAGATGTGGCACAGCATCTGCAGGAGGTACATGTCTGCCTGGAGAGGCAGCTGGAGGCCAACCACACCATTGCAGGACAACTCCAGGGTTTCAGAGGATGCAGCACACTCTTGGTGCCTAAGCATGAGCCAGTGCCTGAGCTCCCAGTGCAGCCAGCTGAAACCCCATCAGTGCAGGCACATGGAACCAAATGCTGGGGTGCAACCCAGCTGCATAGACACAGGTATCAATTTCCTTTTGAGGTGCTCTCTCCTATTTCAAGTATTCACACGGGCTGGCAGACATGATTTGAGACTGCTGGTTATTAATAGTATCTCGGAGGAGCAGATAGACTCTAGGTAGGACACTCAAGCCAACCAGAACCTCTGTTTCAGAAAGCAAATTTCCAGGTGTAAAGAGAGTCTCATGCTCAGTGGAATGAACAACAGATGATGCAAGTTTAGAACCAGCCCAAAAGCAAAAACTCCAACTTGGCTCCTCCTGTGTTAGGCTATGACAGTGCCTCAGCACGCAGTGAGTGAAGAGTTTGTGTGTAACAATGCTCACGAGTTAACCTTTTGTCAAGTTCTCTCTTCACCTCATAAACCTAAGCTACACCCCCAGTTAGCCTGTGGCTACCACTGGCCAAGAGATTGGCCTTGCTGGAATGCCAGGTAAGCAGAGTGTGTCACATTAACACAAACCTGGCCAAGTACAAACCTCACTGAAATGGTGAACTTGTGCCTAAGTATTAATCTGTCTTTCATTTCACTATTTGCATTGCTCATAATTACTAGCATTGGCACAAACAGTGAGTTATCCCCCTTGCTCAAGCCTGCCATGAGTCTGACTTTTTCATAGCTATGCCTAATTTTTGCCAGGGTTCCCTGTAGGAGCATTAGCCTGCTTAATATTACATGGCTCGAGAAAATTAAATGATCAATATCAGGTTAAGAGCATTCAGTTGTTCTTTCTTGGCTTTTGTAATTGCTTGTGTGATGGGAAAATAATTACTGTTTTGAGTTTATTGTTATTCTCATTGTCCTCAGTTGATGATTTTGTCGTTCAGCTACAGACACGTCTGACTTAAATTGTCTATAATATTGCTGTCCTAGAAGGAAATAGAAAAGAAAGGGGAAGGGAAAGGAAGTAGAAAAATTAAAGGCTGATCTAAGATTAACACAGTGTTGGCTCTGGCTCCTGGCAAGGTCTGTTTGTAAAGGGAGACTCCCAAAGCAAAAATCATCTAGAATAAATTTGTTTGAAGTGACACTGTCAACTTCAATGTCACACTTCAGGATTTTTGGTTTTTACTCCACGTTGTTATAAGTAACACCCAAACCAATTATATCCCACTAACCCCATTGGAACACCTCAGATTACAGTTGTGTGAATAGAGAAAAAGCATTAATCTCTATTTTTTGGGTTGTTTTTACTGCAATTCCTAGCACAGTAATTTCATATTCTGAATTGGAAGGGACTTACAAGGATCATAGAGTCCAGCTCCTAAGTGAGGGTCTGATAAGGGGACTGAACCCTCAATCTTGGCATTATTAGCCCTATGTTCTAATATCACAGTTTTAACCAACTAAGCTAACCCATGATCCCAACTTGTATGGAAAACTTACACATAAAAAGGGTATTGTGGATTTGGGCCATGCCCAAATCTTCTGAAATTTCTTAATAGGTCTCCTCCCTGTTGTTTATGGAGTTTTGTGATAGAGTAAGAGGAGAGAAAAAACACCGCCAGTGACTTTTGAAAAAAAGATTTTTACAACCAACAGGGGAAACAGAAAAACAGAAATCCCCACAGGTCCTCTGCAGGGAGGGGTCAGGGTCCTTTCTTTCAGCCATGCAGAGACAAGCCAGTCCCTGGTGAAAAGATGCCTACTGTCTTCAGAAGCCAGTGGGAGTGGGCTGATAAAGAGATCCCTTTAACCATGGTGCTTATGAGTCACTGGTGTCAGCGTTAAGACATCCTGGGAGAAAGAAGGAAACAAAACTGGTTATTCACTGCCTTTGTTTGGCTCCCTTCAGAGGTTTCAAGAGACCTGAATACAGAGACACTGTGGCATATGCCAACTGTTGACTCCATCAAATAATAAAGCAATCCCAGTGGGTATTAAGAAGCGTGGAATCACTCTAATGAGTCTGGCAAAATCTCATTAGGATGAACAGCAGGTGATGACAAAATATTTGCTCTGTATGCAAATGACTTGTTTCCTTCCCTGTCTGCACGCGGTTGCATGAGTGCTCAGAACAGGAGCTGTCACATAATTGCTTACTGGAGTAAAGCACTGCATATGTGGTGGTTGCATTTCAAACATATCAGTGGAAAAATGGGAAAATGATAGAAAGGAGAGCTCCCTGTATCACCAAGCTCTTGCACAATAGAGGGCTTTGCTGGGCATCCAGACAGTCCAGCTGTCTTTCCAGAAATGCTTTCAAAGAAAGGACATATGGACTGCAAGTTGTCAAAACTTTTCCAAGAGCTGTGAGTATAGAAAATATGATGGAAGGAGGGAAGGGGGTATGCTGGATATTGAGAATGAGGCAAAACATGGCAGTTCCTGTTGACAGAGGTAGGTTACCTGCCTCTGACCTGATCTGCTAGTTCAAAAAGCAACTCCACAAATCAACCCTGAACTATCCAGCTGCAGACTCAGATGTTGCACAGTAAATCACTGCTTTGTCCCCTTCTGCTGTTTTAACATCAGGCTGTCTAGCCCCTGATATCTGTTCTGTTCCTGATGGTGTTTCTGGCATAGTACACTTCCATTCTCTCCAGTGTATCATTAATAATGCTTCACACATTTGTTTTTAATCACTTTGGTATTTATTTATTGCTGCAGTGCTGTTCCTACTCCTCATACATGTCAGAGGCAAAATTCTTGTGTAGGGGAAGTGGAAGTCCCCCAAGAGCCCCATTCTTCTGTGCACACTGGTGGAGAGGAGGACAGGGCAGTTGAGTCAAAGGACATTCCAGATTAAATAACTCCAAGCCACACAAACACCAGTGTTCCTGCAGATCTTCTCTCCAGCGCCTGGCAGCCAAAAACCTTCACTATATACTCTGCCCATGTAATTGTGGTTTTCTCTCTCTCAAAAAAAAAAAAAAAAAAAAAAAAAAAAAAAAAAAGTCAGGAATGCATTTGAAGCCTTCCTTCTAAAATCACCTTTAAGCTCCCTAGGGCCATGAAAAACTTCCAGGTCAGAAAGGCAAAGGACTGTGTGTATGATGACCCTGTGCCTTCACCATGCTCATTGGCTCTTACCTGGAGACAGTTGTTACCTGGAGACTGTCCATCAGAGAGGAAATTAGGTAAGCTGATTATGGAAAGAGCCATTTGCTTTCCTGCTGAAGTCCTATCAAGATGTAATAAAAACAATACACTAAAGAGCAGAAATTTACCTCCCTCTCCATCCAGCAACTTGCAGCCAAAATCTTATGGAAGTCAGAGAAAGGGCACCAGCCCTCTAAAATTTCCCCTCCACAAAAGAAAAGAAAAAAAAAATTAAAAAAGGTTACCTGAGGCTTTGTATTTTAGGGATATTAAAATGAGTTATTATGTGATTTTAATAGCAGTGACTATTTAAAATTGTTAACACTATTAGGTGTTAATAATATTAGGATTTTTTAGCCTGTAGATCTTTATAGAAAATGCTTTTCATACAAATGATTTGTCGTGGTAAAGTCAATGTCATCGTTTCTTCTTTCCTGAGTTTGAGAAGTCTGTAAGGGTCACCAAGCCATGCCTGGTCCTCCTGAATCCCAGATCAGCATCTTGTGAGCACAGGGGCACTGTGGCTCACTGTGTCATTGCTGTGAGTCTGGGACCTACAGAGCTACCAGAGCTCCCTCTGAGGCTGGAGGTTTTAGGAAGAACATGGAGAAACATCATTTGGGGTAGCATGGGATAAGTTTGACTCTCTGGGCATGGGGACTGGCAACACCATCTCGTGAGATCCAGACCTGTAGAGTCAGAATCCAGCCTGACACCCTGTCAGTCAGGGTGTTGGTAGCAGTCCCATTAAATGATGGCTAAGTCCTCCTGCAGTGGCAGGTGTGGTTCAGCTGAAGCAGTGCTCCTGTAGAAGAATGCAGTTTTCCTCCAAAAGTCCAGGGATGATGTAGAAAGGTCCGGCTTCTCCTCTGGAATCCAGTGGAAAGAAGGGTAACTTGCTGTCCAAAATCTCAGTTTTTATCTAGGTAGGAAAGGCTTGGTTCCTCCCCCTGGCTGGAGCATCTCCCAATGGGATGATGCAATTTTATCAGTCATGCAGTGGGACTGAATGGGCCAGCAGCAGATGATATCTTCCTGGGGGGAGGATGGGTTGTGGGAAAGATAAAGGTGATTGTCCCATCTAGTCTTAAAGATGGCCCATTAGCAGATGGTGTGTGCCACGGAGATAAGGGTCACTGCCCCACCCAGCTTCAACAGATGGTAATAGAATACACATTTCTGGCCACATCAACCCAAAACACCCTCAAAAAGCAGTACTTCTTAAGCAACCACTTTTTCTTTCCTTTAGTTATTTCTTTGCTACTCCATCAGCCAAAAAACCAAATGTTTGTTCAGTGAGACCGACTGCAGTAAGAAAACTGGGCAGCAATGGCAGTGACTCATTTCAAACCCAAAATGTCATCTGATGTTAGCAGTGGTCTGTACCAGCTGACCACAGGTCATGCACATGCGTATCCCAGATATATATTGCTCTGAAAAAAAAATCCTATGGAGCCCTCCCAAACACAGGATAGGTCAGAATGCTCCAGGTTTGGCTCCCTCTATCCAAAACAGTCCTCCACCATGCCCAAGAGGCTTTGTGTCCTCTCACTGAATAGCACACCCCCAGGCTGTGATGTGTCTTTGTGGGCATTCTGGGCAAACATCCCTTAGGTGAGTGAGGCACAGCTGGCAGGGTACTTCACACACTTCCCACTGAAAAAGACAACAAGCAGAAAGAAGTGTTTCTGTCTCAGAATCACAGGAAGAATACGTGTTGTTCAGATGAGATCCAGGACCAAGCAGCCTAGACAGGAGGGCACAAGCCCTAAGCAGTAGGGGCAGGAGTCAGTTTGTGCTGCTTGGCCTTGGCAGCAGCCCTTGCCTTCTTTTCTTTGCAGTAGAGATGGAATCTGACAGAAACTGCAAGGACAGCTTACCCATGCAGAGGCATCTAGTGCTGTCTGAGATGCCAAATCACATCCTGCATGGCTTTCACCTCTCTCTTCCAAAGGGTTATGTTGCATTTAAGACCTCTGTGGTATTTGTTGGGCCCACAAGACCTCTTGGGTACCCCCAGGGATCTGAAACAGCACTACAAATCCCTGTTTGAAGAGTGAGACCCCCTGTGTCTTTGCTGCAAGGTGTTCCAGTTGCTCAAGCTCTCATCTGAGTTTTTGCAGCCTGAACTGAGCTCTGTGCTTTTGTTGCTGAGTGAGTTTGCAGTTAGCAGCAGCAAGCACTCTATATTCCCTGCAGTGTCTGTAGAGCAGGCCCACCCTAAAGAACTGATATACACCTCTAGATAGTCTTGTTGTTCCCATAGGCTAATGGTAGCACTGCTCTCCTAGAAGTCCTTTGAAAATTAAAGTACTTTAATTAAAATTAATTAAATTAACACAATGGCCAAAGTAAAAAGAGATTGTAGGTGGACATCTTTTATCATTGGTTTAGAGTGGGTAGATAGATCCTATGCATTCATGTAATTCTCCTCATAAAAATAATTCCTATTAAAGGTAAGGGAGAAGAGAGACACCTTGTGATTTTTTGTACTCAGCCTATTCCCTCCGAGAGACCAGAGCACTTTGCTTTTCTTTTACTTATCCTCCAGTCCCAGACACAGCCTGATCAGCAACTTCCTGATCTGCCTTTCTCATCCTCACCTACCCTTCTTAACATGTCTTCATTATTTATCTCAGTTTGCTCAATCCTATCTTTGCTGTATCACTGCCTCCCAAACCTCTCTAACTTCATTCTTCCATTCACCTCCTACTCTTTTTACCTGCCCCTTTAGCCTTGGTGTTCCAGACCCTCAAAGTCAGCCTTCATAAACTCTGCAGCTCCCTGAGGTCCATCTCTCTATGAGGTCCCCCTGTACCTATCCTTGAGGGACTTCACTGCTGCTCTTCCCTTGGCCAAAGTAGTTAAGTACACATTTCCCCTTCATTTTTCCCCTACCCACTAGAAATCCACCCGTCCAGACCTAGAGAAAAATAGAATATGTCTGGGTAGAAAAGACTGACCCTAATCTGGGGATGAGGACTGCTACATCAAGATACAGTTGTTGTTTAGATAATCTTCTAGGAGGTCTGGATCATGTTGGAGCATATCCACAGCTATATCTATGGACAAGTTGTGCTGCTACCACTCACTTGGTGTTTATTGGTAACAAACTGTAGGTCACAAATTGCTCCAGAGCAGGCAAGAAAGGCTTTTAAGAAGAAAACAGCAGTTAAACTGATGAACACAACTTCCAAACTTTTTTTCGACTCCCAATTTTCAACATTGTGCTGAGTTTGCTTTCCAAATGCCTGACTGACAAATGTCCTTTCACTTTTACTTAAAGTAGCTCAGAAGGCAGATTATTACTCTTTCCTGTTTTTCCCCTTTCTCTTTGTCTTTGCATAATAAATCAAAGTGGTAACCACTGGCTTACCAAGGTATTTTTGTGAACTCTGGAAACAAGATTCATCCTGTCTTTCAGCCCGTGCTGAGGCATTTAAGGCAGCAGTCTAATTGCCCTCAGATACCCTCCCTAATCACTTTGCCTTAGGCTGAAACAGCCTGTACGTGTGTCTGACTTCTCCCATACCCAAACCTTGCAGAGGCCAAGTGTACAAGGTGCATTTTGTTCACCCTCCAATGGTTCTCAGCAGCCCCAGAACTCTCTGTGGGACTGGCCCACAGTGGCCTTTGTGCCTTACAGATGTCAGTCCAGAGGCATCTCTCCAGCTGTGTTGGTTAGCAGGGACAGACCAAGAGGAAATCAGGAGCCTGAAGGCATTGCTATCCTTGCAGAGGTTGTTCTGTACCTCCTAGTGTGTGCACAAGGTTTTTCCCTGAGCTCTGCATGCCCACAGTTCCATTGCAACAAACTTTGCTGGGCAGTCATAGCATGGTCTTTATTTCCTGAACAATACAGACACAAACAAGTCTTTGAAGCCTTTTTCTTCAATTTAACTTAATGAAAACTTGAGCCTTCACCTCGGTGTAGAGCTAAAATGTTCCTACTTGAGGTAAGAGAATACTTTCTGTATTTTTTTTAATCCACTGATTCCTCCTGTCTCCAGAGAAGACAGAAAATCAAACAGTTTGCTCTGTACTTGCTAACCTTGCACTACCACACAATTTTTAATAACATTGGGAACAATAACTTACAAGGCTGTGTCCTGTAAGGGAGCAGTATAACTCCAAATCTTGCATAACTAAAACTTACGCAAACTTCAGCAAGACTTTTCTTCCATCAATTATGGGAGAACAAAGCATCTACTCTTTCATATTTAAAAAATCACTGCTTCCTGGAATCTCAAGTCTAAGGTGTTTTTATTCTGAAAAAGAGCTTCATGGTAATAATAGCTGAATATCAGATTACTGACTCTGTACAACAGTCCTCTGTTTGGCTTCTGTCTACATCTTAACAACATTTAGCAAAAAGCTGAATGCCTTTCAGAGACACCTTTAATTTACATGCTAAGAATGTTTATGCCTCTCAAGTGGTCAAATTAAATTGTATCAAATGAACTGTACAGGCTTGACATAGGTTCTAGGGCCGTGTTTAAACTGTTGTGTGTTCATGAAACAATTAAAGCTGAATAAACAGTACCAAAAGAATTTCAGAGAGGATTAGTTCAAATGTTTAACTAAATTAATTTCTGCCACGGTTGGTTTCCATGGGCATTCATTTGATCTGGCAGAAATGCTCTTTGCTAAGCATTTAACCAAAGTCTGATTGTAAGTCACATCTGTTCTATTGGGGAAGGTAAACAACGATTTTGCCTCCTGTGATCACTTGTAACTGAACAGCTCCATATCATACCTCTTGGATAGAAGGTGTCCAGCAGCCAAGGTACTCAAGTAAGCTTTGGATTTTTTACTGATGGTACATTATTTGGCTGGGTCTTAAAAATAGTGATTCTGCATGCAATGACTCTTTTTACAGACCACAGTAGCTGGGGCTCAAACACCTCAACTTCAGACTTCACAAACTAGGCATGACTGGAGTCATGGCATCTCCAGGTGAACACTAGGACTTTTTAACAGGTTTTGATGTTAACAGGGATAAGCAAGACTTCCAATGTGGTCTGCTGAACTGATTCATCTCTCCACACAGACCCTATCCTCCCTCTCCAAGTCTTCAGAAAAGCCTTGAGGATATGAGGTGGGAGTGTGGGAGTATTTAAATGAAGAGGGAAAAGAGCGTTTTCGATGGTGTTACCCAGTCCCTTCGGAGTAAACGGCCCTCATCCTGTACTCACTGAAATTGTAAGGCTGAAACAAAAAATTAGGGTGTAGAGAGCTTAGAATATTTTGTTTATCCCTGCTTCAAATAACAACACCTTTGCACTGATGTTGTAATTAGCAACCAGTATCCCAAGCTGCCTAGAGAAGTGCTCTCTCCCAGTTTTGGATATGATCTCCGGAGTACCTCAGCTAGAAACATTTTTTTTTTATTACCTGGTATGAAGAGTGCTCATACAGATCTTCAGTTCTGACACTTGCTCATCAATTTTGTCTATGAGATCTTAGTAGTCTAAACCAGCGCCCTTCCAAAGATGGACAGAAGTTACAGGTAAAGTCCAATAATTTACTTACATTTAATGTTTCTGGTTGTGCAACAAAATAGAGGTTTTCTTCATGCTTTTGATAAAGGAATAGCTTATGGTCAAACTACAAGGCAACTGGCTGGACTAGTACAGTCATGGGATGACTTTGTAACCTCTTCAGCACTACTTCAGGTTATTATCTTTATTTATCTGATTAATAATGTTTAAACAGATACTGCCAGTGCCTGTCTGGGGGGGGGACCTGCAAAACACAAACAGTAAATATTGATCCTCCTGTCTCTTCCCTGAGCACACCTGTCAATGCATCCCTAGTCTTCAGACCTGAGATCTGCTACCTCTCTTTGGCACTGCACTTAAATATCACAGAAAGAAACTACTACAACTGGTGATCTTTGCACTGTACTTAACAACATCGGGAAGCAATCATGGCTAATTGCTATGGCTGCAATTCCAAACCTGACAGCTGGCAGTGAATCAGAGGCCTCAGTCACATTTGCTGAATGTCTGTCCAGCACACTCCACCAGATAGTTTGTGGCAGTGCTCTCCAAAGCCTTGCCCTTTGACTACTTGCATTTCTCCAGTACTTAGGCAGTTGCTGCCAAGGCTGCTCTCCTCTAGAGTAATTATTTGTGCAGTGTAATTTCTTGGAAGCCCAGCTGGCAAATGCTGCTTTCATGCAGGCTGGGCTAGATCTATCTAGAGAAAAGTTGGTATTGTAAAGTTTTTAGGGGCACCTAGAGGGAATGAATAAACACAGGTTGTAAAGAAAAAGCAGATGCCATCTGCTCCCACTCAGGTAACTCCTGTTGACTTCAATGAGAGTGGGACAATTTTCACAGCCACTCCATTTGCTTTTGTGGAAATACTTTCTCTAATATTAATGATGATTCAAAATGACAACCCCCCAGAGGTCTGAGGGGGCCAGAGAACTGAAAACACTGATGATGGAGTGTGGATACATTCCCACAATAATCAGCAGAATGGATCAGTTAATGCTTAACGGAACTCTGTGTATCCCAGCAGTGGGTGCCTGAGCTAAGGTGAGTTAGGTAGCACTTTCTAAATGGCTCTGGTATTATGGGATCAATTGTTCTCATCACAGAATCCAATTTAGACAAAGTACCACCAAGTCAATTACTTTTAATAGAAACCTATGTGCCAGAGCTGTGTAGAAACAGATGTGCCACTGCCTGACAGAGGTATTGAACCTTGGGAAATGCAGCACCTCAAGAAAGAGTATTTGTGCTTCCTGAGGTGACATTTCCCTTGGAAATAAGCAGCTGACCACATCCTGAAAAGTTCTCACTCCAGCAGAAGCAACTTCAGAAAGCCCTGCATCACCTCTAAAAGGAACAAACACTGAAAGATGGAAAGCATTTCTGATGAAACAATGGGTGTAGGAAGGTCTTCATCCTGTGCCACTAAAACTGGAAAAGAGCAAAATGCATAACTAATCTTCTAGTGTCTGGGCAAATGAAGAACAATATGGTAAAATTAATCCAGTGGCAGCTCTGAGACAGTGGATAAAATCTGACTAGAGACCAAAGAGTGCCTTGAAGGACCACTAGTTTGTTTTGAAAGGACTGCAGAAACTAATGTTGGCACTTGAACTAGGATTGCAATGAAAGATGTGAAATTACTGCTCGTTTTGTTAGCAAAGCCATGGAATCCTGCAGACACTGCCATATATCACATCCTGTAGTTTTCTGGTTTTAAAAGTAGCACATTTCCTAGTACAACAGGGCTATGACCAGAGCTGTGTAAAGACCAGGCTGAGAACTGAATTCAGCTAAGAGTTCAACATATCACTGGAGAGTTTAGCTGTGGTGGCTGTCCCAGTTTCTTCAGTGTGTGCCCTGCATGAACCTGGTTTGCCTCTGGACTTGCCCAGACGCATTTGGGGCTCAGGCACCTGGTCAGGGTACGGTGCCTGAGTCATCCCTCCCCAGCTCCTGCTCCTGCCTGGAGTCTGCATGCGCAGCACCCGAGGCAGCATGAGCTAACACAAGGGCAGAAGAGGCCATAGATAAGGCTTGGGCACTGGATCCTGTGCTGGAGCCTTTCTCTCCAAGACCTGCATATCAGCTGGAAGGCTGGCATTCCTTCCTTCAGGCTGTTTTGCTGATGCTCCAAAGTCCGTGCAGTGTACGTGACTGCAGAAGAGGTTGAACTGGTGTAACCAACCCAGCACAATGAGAACACTTAGAGGAGAATTCAGCAGGATGCATTTTTCTTTCCTTAAGGTGTCATCTAGGAGATCAAACCAACTGATCTAATGACCCTCTCTTACAGACCATGGCTATTAAAAGAAATGTACATCTAGTTCTGCTTTTGACTCTGCGGCATGCAAAACACCACTGGTATTCTAGCTGGGCTGGCACAAGCAAACATGATGGCCTCTGCTGACTGGAGTTGAAATGTAGTCACCCCTCCGAGAGCTGCCCTAGGCTCCTTCTGAGTTAAAGATCAAACACTACCTGTTTTGAGGGTAGCAAAGCTCTTTTCTCTGGCTTAATAGATTGTCTTATATTTGTGCTGGCATTCCTTCCTTCCAAACTCAGTCCCAGGCACTAGTATGTTTATGGTACAAAGAATAGGGCTGGGGCAGACTGAATTTGGGATTGTTTTCGCAGGCTTTGGAGCATCTGTAATGAGTAAGATGCTAAAAGGAAACTAAATTAACAATAAACGCTTGAGATTTATGTTTTTTTTCAGGAGCATGGAGAAAGCAAGTAAGAAAGGGATATGTCTGGATGATTACAGTTCACCCAGCACTATTCAGGATCTTCACATAGCTGTGAAGAGCAAAGCACAGTGCACTCCTGTGTTGGACCAACTAGGCTGGGCTTTGACAGTGAAATTGAAAAAGACTAGAAGACTTCAAGATAAATAAGACAGCAGGAAAAAGTAATGAAGAAATTAAACTGACCTTCTTTAGAAATGGGTGAGACAGGATAAACAGGGAGAGATCTTGTTTTGCTTTCATCCTGGAAAAAATAACATTTCTTCCTTTCCAGTTCAGCACAGTTGACTGATTTGGAAACAAATCTGTTTTCTCTGGAAAGATTTATTTGCCCAATGACTTTTTTTTCCTTTTTTTTTTTTTTTTTTTTTTTTTTCTTTCTTGGCAAAAAGCAATAGGTTGAAAGAACAAGGCTTGTCTTGTTAGTAGGTTTAAAGGGCTCAGTAATTAACTGGTACATTTGGAGGCATGGCATGCAGGATACTTGCTTCAACCTACTTTATTACAGTGTCACAGGGAAGTGCTGTGAAATGGGCAAGAACTTTATAAAAACACTGTTTATTTCTCAGGCAGTATCAAATAGCAGGATTATTTCATTATGAAGTTATGCCAGAGCATTTGCTGAAGTAAGGACACTTTGCCCTGACCTTTGAGGACGTGCTTTCATCTGTGACATGCTTTCTCTCTCTCTTTCTTTCTGTCTTTCTTTCTGTCTTTTCTAAGTTGGAAACAGAGAGACACTTATTTAGTCTAGGGACAGCATGCACTTTTTTTACATCAGTCCTTTGCAATACATAGTAGGTGTCTTCAAAAAACAAATTGACATCCTGTGATTTGGGGAGTCTGTCACAAGGGTCATTTGTCCCTGAAGTCATCTCCTTTTGCTGCACAATGTTTAGCAACTGTTATTCACAGACAAACCTCTTTAACTCCCTTACATTTTTCTTCCTCTCTTTTTTTTTTTTTTTTTTTTTTTTTCTTTAATTAGGTATGATACTGCAGACAATTGTTGCCTTGAAACAAAATTAACAAAAATGTTGGTGGCTCAAAATAGGGCTGTAATTCCATGCTGCAGTGTTTTAAGTCCGGGTGACTTGACCTTGTGAAGACCTAAAGGTCTGCATCTTGCAGTAACTGTAAATAATGTGGAGAAGTGCTCAGCACTGCTGGAATACAGTTACTGTTAGCCTATTCCTTGAATGTGTAAGCCAAAATAGAGGCATCTGTATTCAGAAATGCAAAGCTAGCTAGTCTCTTCAAGTGCCAAACAAACCTTTGTGGGAGGGAAGAGGGTCTCTTCAAGCATATTTCTGGTAATGCAAAAGATAAACATTTATCTTGCAAAATTATGCTTCTTGTATCTCAAGGGCAACTTAAACACTGAAAACCTCCTCTGATTCCTGTGCAAGTCCACATTCACTACTGGTACCAAGACTGAGAAGTGCAGCATTTGCCAATGTAGCAATTAACATCTCAATCCTTGGATATACCCAGCTGCAGATATCCACATACATTTCCTACTATTATACAGAACCCTTCGAATTGAGGTCAAGATTTGGCCCATAAACATCAGTGTATATTACTATATTCCTTTTGTTCCTTTCCCACTATTTCCCTTTAGACTCTGACCTGGTTTCATCAAGTAATAACAAGGATCTTGGTGTGGGGAAAAATCACAAATATCTGGATATATAGGTGCATATTACACTAGAGTTGCATGATACTTGGATCATAATGAAGTTTGTCAGAAAACTCTATCCTCTTTCCCATTTAAAGGCCAGGTCATTGATTTTTGGTTTTATCCAGAGGCCAGTGGAACCACCTGGGGGAAAGTTGTGACTTGCTGAATCGTTGTCTTTTCCTGATCTCCTCACTGCACTGGAGAAGGACAGAGGTATCTGCAGCAGCTCAGTTTCTCTAGCAGCATCTTTTTGGGGTTGCACCAGTCCTAACACTTAGTGCTATCTTTTCCCCTGCTCTTCACATGAGAGCAGAGTCCCTGGCACAGGACACACGCCATGCAGCCCAGCAGGAAAGGGAGGAAGAGCCCTTTGCAAATCAGCATGATTTGCTTTCATGGTCTCCTCCACAGGGAGAAATGAAGTGCAGAGGGAAAGGATATATTGAAAAGATCAAAGCGGATAGAGAGGAATGAGTTAACAGGCGTGCTTTTTGAAAGAAATAATGCCCCTGACATCTCAAGGGATGGGTGAAGGGCATATTGCCTTGTCAGTTAAACACAGCCGCTGGTTTCAAGCCCACACTAATTAGCCAGCTTAGAAAAACACACCGCTCAGCATTTCTAAATCTAGACTGCAGCCTCTGCCACTCCTCAGCACAGATATATTTGTGCACATCCTCTCACTGTACCATGCTGGTACAGAGGCAGCTTGGTTTGCAGTTAAAAGAGAACCCATAACTAAGCGAGGCTTCGTCCAGTATTTTTTTCTCACTTGCTTCATCCAGGTCAGCCCAGGACAAGCCACTGACGGAAGGAGTGGGGAGCCTGCTGTGTACTGGGATCCCATTTGCACAACGGAGCAAATTGCAGCACTGCCAAGACCCAAGGCACTTCCCTGTGACTGCTCTGGCTTGCACCTGCATAAGCAGGAGCTGTGGTGCCTAATCTCTGCTGAGCTCAACTGCAGCAGAGGGCAAGAGGGAAAAACTCACTTTTGCCCTGCACTGGAAAAGGCATGTGGGAGGAGATGGTAGTGCTACACCAAGGGTCTGGGGAGCAAACCCAGCAAGCAGAATGGACTGACAGGGAATCTGCTTTACCTAAAATGGCTTTTACAAAGTTTGACTCTTCCTCTGGTCCTTCCCTTTCCACAGTGTAATTCAGGGCTGCTAAACCATCACTAAATTGAAGGGGCCTTGTAAGCCTCAAGTCACTGGTATTGGTTGGATGCAGCAGCAATGGGTGACCATGGCGGTCCATAGATGTATAATTTTAACTTGATAGAAACACTCAGCTAACAATTTACTCAGTTAACATTTTTTCCCAGTAAACATAAACATAACTACAGTTATTCAGAAAAAAAATCAATTAAGTTGTGACTCCAGACTCTCCATCTGCTTTTAAGGGGTTCAGAGTCCAGAGATAACTTCACCCATAGAGTTTTGCCATCAAGGTGGTGCAGGCTGTAACTGTGCATCAGCGTGAGGAGAGCAACAGGAACCCCTTCTCTATCCCTGACTGTACCCCCTCCATGGGCTGGGTGGGCACAAGTCTTGTCTGACCTTTGTTTCTCTTCCCATCCTTGCCCTGACATGTGGGTTTGCACCAAAACTTTTTCAGGACAGGAAATGTGTCTTGTTATCTGCTTGTGTATATGTTCAGTTCTGAGACAAAGTAGACCTATGACTACTGTAAAAGTCCTCTGTGCTTGTGTGTTTTTCTTAAATAACAGAACTGAACACATCCTGGAATGAGACTGAAGCATGTCCATTCTTCATATGATTAGCTAAGCCCTGCAGGATCCCTTCTTCTCTCTGTCTCACTGTCTCTTCTACCTATCCAATGAGTGAATCATGGGGAATCCACCTGCCTTGACTCCAGGCTGTCTCAGCTGGAGCACATCTACTCTCCTGCTGCAGAGCCCTCAATATCAGGATGGCACAGCAGAAACACCAAGAGCTTTATCCAGCTTAACCTGCATCCAAAAACTCTAATGATGTTTCTCACATTCCTTTTGTTGCCCTGTGGAGAATCACTGTTTGGGTATTTTCCCCCCACTTTTCTGTTTTGTTCTGTTTAGTTTTGTTTAGGGTTTTGATTGGTTGGGGTTTTTCTGGTTGTTGTTTTGTTTTGAGGTTTGGCTGGTTTCTCTGGGGGCTTGGGGGATTTTGTTTGTTAGTTTTATTTGTGGTTTGTTTTGTTTTGTTTTCATCCCAAACACAAGGATTGGTTCATTCACCCCAATGACACAAGATGCTACTTCATGCAAATTGAAGTGGTACTAGAGAAGGGGCCAGGGGATGCGTGCAATTAACTTCTTGGAGTAAATTTCTGGGGATTTCCAGTATGCACAGGTCAATCTGTTGTCTGCTTAATTTTTACTAGGAAAGTTGGCCTGACATTTCTCTTGTATTTTCCTGATAAAGGTCCCCCTCTCTGTCTGAGAAACCCAGTAGCTGCTGCCATATATTCAGTACCTTTCTGTTGGAGAAGTAGGGTGGAGACAAGCTCTTCACTGACTCGGGACACTATCACTGGGCTTCCAGGAGTCATGTCCTACTGCCAACAGTAAAGTGGAATGAGAATCAATCTCTGTTTCCTGAAGGTTATTTACCAGCTTTATGCATCTCCATGGGATATCTGCCTGGAAACCATTACTGTTCCTGGAACAAGGGTGCATCTACTCCACTAGTTAATCATGGCCCCGACCATTCTCCAGTCCAGAGCTGATGACCCTCTGCATGCCTGGCATGCCTGCAGATGCCAGGATGCAAATTCCAGCCTCAGGCACAGTGAATTTAGGCTTTTCCTTGATCCTGCTCTTTATTTTGCCAGGCAGAGCTAGCAGCAGTGCCCCAAGCAGCTCACAGAGTGCAGCCAGGCTACACAGAGCCATCATTCCTTCCTCTCAGGTGCTGTGCTTGGTATGGGTGCAGCTCCTGGGGTAGCAAGCCAGGCTCTTTGCCAGTCTGGGGTTCCCTGCTGTGCCTCCTGACACCAAGTGGTCCTTGTGGGGATGGGCATGCTGCTCTCCCTTACTTTCTTTTACCAGTCTGATTAGGCATTGCAATTCCAAATGTCTGTAAAGGACAAATCCTTAGTGGATGTAAACCAGAACCATCCAACTTACTGGCTCATGGATGGAATCCATAGCTTTGCATCAGAAATTTATAATCTTATTTTGTGTATAAAAAAATCTCCTGTCAGGGCTTTATATCTACTCCATTTCTCTGCTCTGCTTGGAAACCCTTGGCATAACCTTTTCAGAGATAAATAAGCCTTGCTCTGAAAGCTAAATGATGCCATTATTTTATTTTTTTTTTATATTTATCGATGTCATCCTGCCATGCTTCCATGCGTGGATTCCAGACAGCTTGAATCTTTGTTTATCATTTCCAAAAGTTCTGTAGGAGAGAAAGATGTTGGTGTAGGAGAGCCAGAGTGGCAGGCAGTCTGAGGCCACACTGGGTGACACACAAGCATGCCTGCTCTGGATGAGCAGCAGACAATGGACACCCCAGCTGTTTCCTTGGCCAGGCAAGTTTTTAGTCTAGGCTCCTGCCCTGCCCTGCAGAAGGATGGGAAAAGAGGATGTCAGAGGGCTCCAAGGGCACAAGAGCAGGACCTGGGCCTCAGCCACAGGCTGGGAACCTTCACCATGAAAGCCACTCCTAAAAGCCACTCAATGACAAGAGGTGCTGAGAGGCTCCATTGGTGAGACTTCAGTACAGTGTGCCAAGCTTATTTCATAGATGGGGACTTTAGTAACAGATAGGTGTTAAGTGAGATGTCAGAGACATAGGCAAATGCAGTCCTGGGGTTTCAGGAAAATGTTGGAGTCCTGCTTTAGCAATATGAATCATTTGTACACAAATATATGTGTATATTCAAAAACTGGAATGAGGTGAACTCTGAGAATGAAAAAAAAGCCTTAATAAACACCATCTTGAGTTTTCTGGAGCAAAGTGCTGCTGCTATTTCTTCTGTGTTGCTGGAGGGATTAGCAGGGTATTTATTGCCTTTTACATTCATTCTCTGGCTTCAGTGTTTGGGTTTGTAATGTCAGACCTGGGTAATTTCATTGCTTCAGGTCGACCAGGCTGAAAGGAACGCAGCACAGTAACAGGCACAGCAGTTTAAGTGGCTGCATGCACTTAAGTGATTGTTTGGGAAATGGTAAGCTCTGCTCCCGCCAGACAGAGGCATTAGACCAAACCTCTATTTAAGCTCTAGAGAAGGTTTGTAAGTTGTCCAGGTTTTTGGGTTTGGGGGTTGAATTTTCCTCCCTTCCCTAATATTTACAGCTTGCTGGGAGCTAGACAGCCACAAATTCACCGAAATGTTTTTCATCATCTTCCCGTGAATAGAGAGTATTTGGCAAACAACAGGAGCAAATCCAGAAAGCTGGCTTACAGCTGCTGTAAGGCTAAGCTCCTCTTTACATCCCAGCTCGGTGGGACAGACCTTTCCCATTCTGAGCCAAACCAAGGCTTGTGTGCCAGAGCCGTGAGCAGCATGAGGTAGGAAGCAGCACCCACAGAAAGAGGCTGGGCTGGGCTGGGCTGGGCTGCCAGTGTGGGACGTGGTTGGGCTGCCCCACTGCAGCTGCAGGGAATCTCAGGGGAAAAAGGGATGTTTCCCAGCCTCCTCTGCAAAACCTCAGCAGCGGATGCATCCCCTTCCTCCCCCATGGTGCTGTTTAACAAGAAAAGGAGCTGGGACTTGCTTAGCTTCTCTTTCTGCCAGCTGCACTGTCCCTGGGGTGCCAGGGTTCCTTCCCAGCAGCCAAGCAGCAGCACTTCTCATGCCCTGGGAGAATGGACAGCCAAAATGAACACAAGGAGATGGGACTCTTCCCCTGTGCTTGGCATGGGTGAGACTGCACCTCAAATCCTGCGTTCAGTATGAGGAAGCCACTGAGTTTCTGGAGCATGTCTAAAAGGCAACAAAGCTGGAAGAGGAGCATAAATCCTATGAGGACTGGCTGGGGGAGCTGAGGCTTTTAGCCTGGAGAAAAGGAGACTCAGGGGGACCTTATCACTCTATAGCTGCCTGAAAGGAAGGGTGGAGCCAGGTGAGGATCCATCTCCTCCCAGGTAACAAGTGACATGATGAGAGGAAAAGACCTCAAGTTTCATCAGGGGAAGTTTAGGCTGGATGGTGGGAAAACATTCTTCACTGAAAGGATGGTTAAGCTGCTCAGGGAAGTGCTGGATTCACCTTGGCTGCAGGTGTTCAAAAGGTGTGTGGATGTGGCACTTGGGGATGAGTTTTGGTGGTGAATGGTGGAGTTGAGTTAATGGTTGAACTCAATGATACTGGAGGTGTTTTCCAACCATAATGATTCCATGGCCTTTTGTGTTTTATTTTTGGAGAATCCCAAGTTCTTGGGAATTTGGTGTTTGGAGAGAATCCACTCTTTCCTCCTGCTTCCACAGTCCCAAAGAGGAATGGTGCATACCCTTGAGTGGTAAGGGGGGAGCTCTTGTTGCTGGCTGTGCCCTTCTGGTATATTCTGAGTAGAGGCATCAGCCGTCTCTAAGGTTCTGTTTCAGTGCATGATGGTACCAAAGCAAGGAAATTGATTCTGCAGGTGAAATGCTATGCTATATTGGTCCTTTGGAAAACATGAAAGACATTCAAAGAAATAAACAGACCCACTGCTCCCACCTGCAAAACTAATTTGCCAATATATTTGCACGTTTTTTCTGAAAATTATGTGGCCTGTGTTGCATTAATGAGTGTGTGTTTCTGAAGTCCTTAAGAGCAGAGCTACCTCATTTCCTGGTAATTAGGTAGTTGGAAGCACCAACTAAGCCTAAACAAACATCCTTTACTGTAACAAAGCAAGTTATTGTGTAGTCTTTCAGGACACAGTTTTCTGTAGTATGCAATGACTCTAATGTCTATTAATTATTTCTAAATAATTTAAGCATTATCTGCCTTTGGGTAAATTCTTTCTTTATAGTGTAATCTAACCTGTGGGAGGGGAAAGAAAAAAACCAACTGCAGTGATTTGCCATGTCACCTCCCCAAACATAACAGATTCTTGTTTTAATCATTATCACCCTCACCATCACACACCAAGCTCCAGGACCTGGAAAAGGTTAGTGGGATGGTTTCCTAGATTCCATTCCAAGTGTCACTGACTCACTAGTTTTAAAGAGCATGTGTGTGGGGGGGCCCTTCTGACTCTCACCTCTCCTCCCATCTACTGCAAGAATGGAGCATGCCTGTTTGCTCTTTGCCTTTACTACAATTTAGCCATTGTGCACGTCTCAATGCTTTTTTTCAAGAGATAGAGATTTTGGTGAGATTTTATTTTGTGAAGCTACCAAAAATGTCTCATAAATAGATAGCCAGGAAACCCAAAAATGTCTATTCATGTAGAACACTCAGTTTTGTTGTACAGAAAAAGTGTGTGTGAATCTATATGGTTTACTACTCTGTAGTGTCAAGCCTATACCAGAATTTTATGATCAAGTGTCCATCCATTAACTGAATTCTGACTCATCCCTGCTGAAACAGAGTGACAGAAGAATAATTTTAAATAAAGTAGTTTGGGAATATGCTTTTTCTTTATTACTACACCTTTTTTAGCAACCACAGGAGTTGTCATCACTTTGGCAGGACAGAGTGATGGGAGCATGGAAAAACAGAGAAAACATGAAATCTATAAATTAGCTTCAGAAAGGAAATATAAAGTCTTCTCATGGTTACATGGGTAGGAAGAGGATTTTATTTCTATGAAAAAAAGAGAATTTTATTTCTGTGTACCCAGCATGTTTGTGTTCCTCAGATATAGCTCAGGCAGACCGGAATCAGCGTAGCAAATATCACCTATCTCATTGCAGAGCAGAAAGTCCCTTACTCCCCTCAGTGTTTATCAGCACTTTTTTGCAGAGTGCTTCTGAGGCCAACATTTCCAAAACCAGAATAGAGTCTTTCAACCTCCTTAAGCCAAGAGGGCTTCCACATTTCATGAGAGTTTTCTCTCGAAACATTGCAGCCACAAGGGTTCCCTTATGTGACCATAAAGCACCACGCATGTCTGCCAGCACTCAATAAATTCAAATTAATAATAGGTCCTCAAAGAGCTACATACTGCTTCCAAGATACCTCAACATGTGGGCAGGAGAATGGTCTCCCCACAAATAATGAAACATGCTCTTGCCTAATGGGATGCTTATAAATAGATGCTGTTTTTTCCTATGAAAGACTGGATTTACAGCTTGATGTATGCAACCAGCAGGCAAGTTTGTCCAGAAAAAAAATGCCCCTGTGAAATTTTTACAGTGTATAGCAAGAACTAGCAGTCACAAAGAAAAAATACTAACAAGCTTCATTCATATTTTGCCTCCTCCATCCAGTGCCACTTGAGCAAGGAGGACTGTGAATACCTGAGTCAACTGTGACTCATCTGCTGGGTCCTGGAAGGGGATTAGTTCCCAGCAGCAATCCATGCACATTGTGTGGGCACACACTCCTGCCTGGGAAGGGCAGCCACACAGGGAGTTGTCTTGTGGTTGCTCAGGGAATGACACATTCATTCACTGCCTCACCCGACTCACCTTGCTCAGCCAATTCCCGCGCTAGTCCTTCCCTCTTCCCACCTCTCCTGAGGCTGGCTCACACCCCCTTCTCAGAGGGCTTTCTGCTGCCAGTCCTGGCAGGACTGACTGGAGCGTTACAGCAGTGCTGGAACCTTCCCAGGTCCACGAGTTTGGGCTAGGATGGGCTTGACTCTGCATAGGGTAGAAACAAACACCACCTCTACTTACCTGTCTTCAGACCTCCTTGCAGATGATACCTAAGAAGATGTGATGTGAAGGAGTGTGTCCCTGGCATCTTTATAGTCCCTAAGGAGATTGTGTGAATTGTTTTATATGGATGAGCTTGACTGGACCCACCCAGTGATGCCTCTGCCCAAACGCAAAAGGACAAATTAACAGTCCAGCCTAGGGCATGTGTCTCTCCCCATTATTCCAGCCAATCCTGAGATTTTTTTTTCCCCTCAGTACAGCAGCTTCCCCTTCACAGTGTAGCTCCTGTGGCAGGACAGCACAACCAGTTGTACTCCCAGGTCACATTCTGAGGCTCAGGAGGTGGCAGCATGGCTCGGTGCAGTCTGTGCCAGCTGTCACAGCTATGGCATGTGGCAGTCTGACTCCAGCCTGACTCCCTGTCCAGCCATGCACTGATGGCATGTGAGGGCATCACACATCATCAGACACATGTGAGCAGCACAGCTTGGCCTCCAGAGAGCAAACCCCTCTGGAGCAGTGCCAGGATCCTACCTTGGGGTGTAGAAATGGACAGGTCAGACAGGACCTTACAGCAGGGTAAAGCTGAGCAACTGGGCATCTACCTAAAGAGTAAAATGCTGCATAATGACCCCCTGACAGAGAGCCAAAGCAAGTGCAGACCCTGCTAAAGCATGCTTGCTGGGTCAGTGTCCTTGCATGTTTCTTCACTCATGTTCCCAGTTGTGTTCACCAGCCAAATCCCTGCTTATCACTAGAATGTGACTCAGCAGAGGTGTTTCCATTAAAGAAACTGAGTTAGAAAGGAGTTATGATATGTTCAAAATGGTTCCCTGCCTTTGGTGACTTGGGGGGACCAGTGTGTGAGATGTCTTTTGTGTCTGTCCCACCGGCTAGACATCTAACTGGTCTTGGAGATCCCTGAGGAAAATGGGAATGGAAAATATATTTTTTTTTTCTCCATGTTATCAAGTTCCTATTGCCACAGAATTCATTAAATCTTCTTTGGGAAGGGACAATGGCACCGAGGAAATTGAAGAGACCTGATGAGAGCATTGTGTGGGGCCAGGTTAAGAGTATCTATATCCATATGGCTGTAATGGAAGTTCATGGAGATAAATCTGATATAGTCCACCTGGCTTTGGTACTGCTACCACTTAGCTACTGCAATATGGAGTTTGGTGTAGACTACAGAACACATTAAATATAAGCAAATATAATTTGCTTTTGATGCTCAGCTTTGGTCAGGAGGGATATCAGGGCCTGACAGAGCACTTGAACCTACCTAAGAATTTGCATGAGGCTGAGGAAACAGGAAAAACATGAGAAGAGCTGCTGCTTGCAGTGGTTCTTGGGCTGGGAGTTAGGTTGTGAAACAGCACTCATCCTATCTTCCAACTCTATCCACAGGGAACAGCTTTTACTGCAACTCTGGTAGCTCCTCACCTCCTGTGCTAACCTTAAACCTGGCTTTCCCAAATTAAATCAGGTATTTCTTCAGTCCACATGCAAGCTTGTTCAAATGGCAGCTCTTTGTCCTATAGGAATGGGATGCAACTCATAACTTCACAGAGAATACTTAGAAAACTTCTCCAAATGAGAAAATCACCTCTCAGATCTCCATTTTCTAGATCCCTTGGAGCAATTAGTAGAAGCAACAACCACATCTGAAGGGTTTTTTTACCTTTTTACCAGCTCTGTACCCTCTTCTGAACTTCAACTCTTGTTAACCTCAGCAGTTCTCCGTACATGTTATGCAGAATTAAGCAACTTAATGAAAAATCAAATAGGGCCATGACCCCAACAGCAACATCCCCCAGGGCTACAAAACCACATCACCAATTGCCAAGCTCCCCCCTCTGCCACTGTCCTGCCCCAAGACGAGCTGAGATTCCTGTCCTGTGGTTCATCACATTGGGATATTATCTGCTTCTGGAAAACAGGTCATGAACAGCCTTGACTCTGCTCTTTTGGCTGCAGTGTGACAAGTTTCTCAAACTTGATTTTAAAATCAACTGTAAGAAGGTGTCTCCAATCTAGATAATGTACTGCAGATCCCCACAACCTTTTCCTTCACAAATCTTTCCCTAGCAACTAACTTTTGCTGTAATTTAAGTACATTGCTTATCCTCCAACCTTCAGTGGCCAAAGAGATCAATTTATTTCCCATTTTGGCAGGACTCATTTACCTGGTGACAGTCGAGGGACAGTTCCCATGTCTCCTTTTGCTTTTCCCTCATCTTCCAGTCTGTACAGAAGAATGACTTGACCTTCCAAATTTTAGAGAGACAAATTTGTTATGATGTCTGTGGGATCCAGCACCTCCCTGAAATCAGAAGCTGGTGAAATAGGAGCAAGAGGAGATCCTCCCTTGGCAGTGCCAGCAGTGCACTGCAGGGCTGAGCAAACCATGCCCAGGGTGGGTCTGGGCTGTGTTAAGAATAAGGATGTTTGTCAAACCTCAACTGGAGGAATGCTCTGCCTATAGGGAGTGGCAAGGAAGAAGACACAAAATCCAGGCATGAATCAAAAATGGACTGAAAGGCAAAAGGAAATTAAACCATTGAGGGGGAGCGGTCTGAGGCTCTGCTGCCTACAGCCAAGATAAAGAGGGAAAGCAGGGCAAGCCAGGGCATGGAGACAGCACCTCTATCACCTGCTACTGTATGTCTACAAAACAACTATTTACATCTGAGCTAATCATTTGTATCCCCATTGAGACAATGCAAAGGAATACACAGCACATTTGAAAACATCCTACAGATGAGGAGTCCACCTTTAGGTGTGCTTTCTATTCTTGCTGATGCTGAGACACCCAGGATGCCTAAATGCAGATGTCTTAATCTGCTCATAGACATCTGACCCAGAGAGATTGCTTTTGGATGAGAAAAATTTAGTGCCACTCTTAAAATGCCTCTGTCTGTTCCTTCCTTGTTTTTTCATGGAAAAGGGGGATGTTTATCCCGCATTCCAAGCTCTCCTAGTGTCCTTGTCACATGGGACCAACCTTTTGATGGATGTCTGAAAACATCCATCACAACACTGAAAGATCTGGTCTGTGTTCCATGAGCACAGATCCCCATGCTTGCAGGGAGGAGAGAAGCACATGAGCATTCTGCACCCTTGTCATCCATCCTTAGGTGGCAGGGCCCTGCTTCCTACATCCATACCCATTTTCT
Source organism: Muscicapa striata striata (assembly GCA_030060385.1). Classification (NCBI taxonomy): domain Eukaryota; kingdom Metazoa; phylum Chordata; class Aves; order Passeriformes; family Muscicapidae; genus Muscicapa; species Muscicapa striata. Next base: position 6,749,355 of record JAREIS010000016.1, on the reverse strand, counting down.
ATCAGGACAACCTTAAGCTGAGTGGTGGCCATTCCTACAAGCTGCAGGTGATGAAGGTCTGTGACAGCCAGCATTGTTCAGTGATGGTGATACGAGTGATCTTGATACCTCTTGTGTACTGTGACAGCCCAGACTGTCACCATGCTACCAAACTGCTTGCAGGGAGTCACAACAAACCAGAGAGCTGTAATAGAGGGGTCTTATAGGGGAGAGCAGGAAGGGAGTGGAGAAATGAGCAGGAAAGGATGAGAAGGCTGCAGCAACAAGAAGAGATGGAGAGACTGACCACCACCTCCAGTTCATGATCTGCCTCTAGAGATGCTTCACAGGTGACTTTTGAGACATCTTAGACCACCTATCCTATTTCCATCATGTAGCAGAAGGGTTGCCAGCAAGCAGCATGTTTTTCAGTGCATTGTCCAGGCCCATGTTTATGGCTTATCCTTTGGGACTCACACCACCTTTCCCATGAGGCAGTCTGGCAGCTTCTGGGCAATTAAGCTGTGATTTCCCTTTGCTCCATTTTATGCTGTTACTTCAAGCTGCTCCTCTTGCCCTGTCCTCAGCAGCTCTCTCCTGACCTGGTGTTTTGTCTCTACTGACTCCTCAGTTATTGTTATCTCAATCTCTGCAAGCACTGGCCACAGTTTAAAAACATGTCCTGAGAAGCTGGGAGGTGTTTACTCCTTTGTGCTGGAAAGTGGAGAGTGTGACATCCCACTTACACAGTTCAGAGGCAGGGCATTTCCCACATTATAAAAGAGTGGACCGCAGCCACAGAAAGTTGAAACATCACTTAAAAACTCTGCTATTTGAGAGGGTGGATTGCTCATTGCTGCTAAAAAGTACAAAAACACTACATTACTCAAAAAGCCAAAAATAAAATCCCTTGGCAATCTGTATATGTTTCAAAATGCTGATGGTTTTTAAAACCCTTTTTAGATACAAGGATCTCTGCGCCAAAGATCCAGCAGTAAAAACAAACAGATAGTGAAACAAAGACTGTGATGATTTAAAAAAAAAAAAAAAAAAAAAAAAAAAAAAAAGAGAGAGAGAGAGAAAACTTGTTGCAATAATGTACTTTTCCAGGAAAATTAGGCATAACAGCAGTGCTTATAAACATGATTTTGAAATCTTACAGTGTTGTTATTCCCACAGTAGTATTGGCAGTAACTGTGTAAATGTTTTTTAGCATAGAAAGAAATTTCCCCTAAAACCCCTGACTGGGACTTTTTTGAATGCTTCCTAGAGAAATGCATTAAATGGATGTGAGTTATATGCCTAAATTATTTAAAAATCTTCAAAAGTCTTATTCCAGCTCCATCATGTGCAAATATTTATAACTTGTGAAGGTGCTCCAGAGAAACACAAAGCATAAATATCCTTGTGAGGAGGACAGGGGCCCATAACTCAGATCTCTATGAGTAAAGAAGGAAGCCCTCTGCCCTTCCAGTATCAAAACATGAAGATCAAATAGAAGTAGTTTAGGACATATTCAGATTTTCCCAAAAAATCTTCCTAAATCCCAGTTTTTTTAGACTTTATGGTCTTATACCTCTGAGTAATCTGAGTGATCTCTTTTAACCATGTCAGGAAACTGCCAACAACCACACTGTGATGCCACCCAGGAAGACACTACACTTGTGGGCATTGGAGCAGAGACTATGACCCTTGTTTGGTGGACAGGGATGCAGATCTGTCACAAATGATGCCATCTGAACATAGCATCTGAGTGCAATGCACAGCCAGGCTGGGCTCATGTCAGCTGCAGGGTGTTACCATCACGGTGCAGTCGCTTTCATGGAGGGACTTCTTGTGCTCTGAGATCCCCCAGCTCACCACGCCCACACACCCTGCCACAGCTGGTGATAGGCAGCATTCCTGCAGGCAATTACAGTGCAAAAGATGGGATAAATGTGAAGGATTAACTGTTCTCACTCAGACTTTGACGTGTTCCCTCCGGATCACAGCTTTTGGCACATCTGTGCTTCTATGAGCAGTGAAAGTATTCTGTTAATGTGATATCCATCATGGGCTGTGCCTGTGATCACACACACATAAACACAGACACACTCACTGGTTCAGGCTGAATTTTTCTGTAAACAGCAGCCCTTTTCCAGTGTGGTCTCCATGGCCACATTGCCAGTGCAGTGGAATTCCTTGCCATTAGGCACTGGGTGAAGCATGATGTTACTGCTCCAGTGTTTCCCAGACCCCAGTCTGTTTACTCACAAAGACTCAAAACTCAGCTAATCTTTTTCAGTGTTCCTGGGCTGGAGATTCTTCCCTACATAAAGAATTTTTTTTTGCTCCAATGTCTGCTGTATCTCTGACACTAAAAGTATAAATAGTTTGTTTCAGTCAAGAATACAGGTGGTAGAAACCTTCAAGTTCTCAGCACTGAATTACTCCATTCATTGTTTTCAGCTTTTAAATTTTAATTTTTGCAAAAGCAAAAATATGCAACTCTGAGCTGGACACACAAGTTAGCTCCTGGTCATTCAGATCCTTATTGTTGATATTACCTGGCTTAGTGACTTGGTTTAGTTCCATTGTTCTGAATCTGCCAGGGTGATACTAAACTGGCATGATTGCTATTAATGGAGACAAAGAAAGAGAGCACTCTTTCCTTCTCAGATCAGTAAGAAATCTGAAGATGGTCAAGTCTAGAAAGCATCTTCCTATCTCCTTAAGAGGAGAAGCAGGCTGTGGAGGTGGTTTGAGTGCTGAGCTGGCCAGAAATGAAAAGAGAAGGAAATTCTTCCAATAACTCTTGATGTTCTTGGAAAATGAGGGTCTTGGGGAACTGTGGAGATGAGGACTCTACTAGAGAAAATCATGCTTTCTTTCTCAAGAGGAAGAAGTTCAGGCATGCTTTTGGAGCAGCATGCTTGCCCTGAAATTTAGCAGATTAGTTTTTCTCATCAACCAGCAGCCACCTCTGGGGTCCACAGCATAGAAAAGACATTGACCTGTTTGGAACAAGCCCAGACGAGGGCCACCACAGGGATTTGAGGGATGGACCATGTCTCCATGGCTGAGAGAAATGGATTTGTTCATTCTGGAAAAGGGAAGGCTTAAGGGTGACCTAATTGGAGCCTTCTAGTACCTGAAGGCAGCCTACAAGAAAGGTAGAGAGGGGCTTTTTACAAGTGCCTGTACTAACAGCACAGAGGGGCATGGGTTCAAACTGAGAGAAGACATGTTTAGATTAGATATTAGGAAACAATTATTCACTGTGAGAGTGGTGAGACACCAGCACAGGTTGCCCAGAGAAGATGTGGATGCCCATCCCCAGCAGTGTTCAAGGCCAGGCTGGAATGGGGTTTTGGATGGAGCAACCTGGTCTAGTGGAAGGCATCCCTGCCCATGGCAGGGGGTCTGTGACTGAATGATCTTTAAGGTCCCTTCCAACCCAAACCATTCTATAATTTTATGATTCTATGAAATATTCAGTGTGCAGGCCACAGTAATCAGGTCACTGGCAAATATAGCTGGGATTTCAAGGAGGCTAGACAAGAACCTGGAGAAGTAAAAGCCCCATCAGGGACATCACTGGTACAAAACCTCTGTCCTGTGCAGGACCAAACACGGAAGAGTCACAGCAAGAGTCATCCAGGGGCACAGGGGCCACATACAATGTCAAAGATGAGCAGAGACAAGGTGAATGGATGCCCAGCTGTGTCACATAAAGTAGACATGCCTGCTAGCAGCAAGGAGTGAGGGTGAGGGATGGCCATCTCACTGCACTGAGTGCAAACGGACCTATCAGATTAATTTAGATTATAGATTGAGGGCTTGACAGCTAAAGATGAATAAGTTGAATCCCCCTGTGAATACCTACATGTATTAGACAAAAGAGCAAATGGATTATTTAACATTGTTAATAACAATATAATGAGATGCAGTGGTTGAAAGTGGCAGCTGGGAAAATTCAGACTAGAAGTAAGGAATGTTTTATAACAACAGAGATAATTAACCATTGGACACATTTATCCAGTCTTGTGGTTTATTCTTCCATCACAGGCAATTTCCAAATCAAGACTGGATTGGTTTTCAGACAAAAATGTTCTTTGTTCCAAGCAAGAGTGAATGTGAGAAGTTCTGCTTGTGCCTGGTACAGCTTGGGCTACAAGTTACTGAACAGGTGGGTAGAACAGGCCTGGAGGCTTGAATAGAAGTGTCTCTTGTGCTGCAGAGATACTCTTTTCCTGGGTACACTATTGGCATTGCATCTTTGCCACGCTGGGAATCATCCCTATTGTATACCCTAGCATACAGATCCAGACAAAACTCACTCAGGACTGTTTCCTTTGTGGCCTGGGTCAGAAGATGGCTGAAATCTGATGCTGGCTTGAGCTTCAGTCTCTAATGGCAGCTCAAATTTCCCAAACATCAGGTTAGGTTCACTTTAGGTGCATAATGACTATCTCCTTATGAACATGCCCTGCAACCATTTTCTTGCATAACAGAGGAAGATAATGGAGTCTGATGTCCCAGACTCAGTGTCTTTTCATTCCAGTATTACAGGAAGAATCTAGGGGGACCTGCAGATGTATTCAGAACAGTTTTGTTTCTTATTTTAGTGCTTTTTCACATCTCATTAACAATATCAAAGGATTCTTAAGAACAAAGTCAGCATAATAGCTCCCCCCTAACAACTGCTGGTTTTTAGCCCCATCACTTGCAGGCATTATGTGCTGAAAGGCATTCCAAAGAAATAAGTATCAGAGTCACTAAAACAGAGACTTGTTTTAGCTGGTGTTTATAAGGGGGAGGAGAATAAAAAACCTTTAGAGCATAACAGCAAAACAAACCACAGACAAAGGCTTTAATTCTCCTTCCAGTTACTTATTGAAAGGTAGTTCCTCACAGATGGCAGCTAATCATGTGGTTAAATCAGTAACTGCTGTTACTAACAGGCATTAGTTCATTATGAGATTCTCTGTTAGCAAACATTCCTCTCACTGCACAATCTGCATCTCAACTCAAGATTCAGATTGACACCAAAGTTTACAACACAAAATAAAGTTTATTAGTAGAGTTATTATAGCTGTGATAATCCAAAACCACAGACAAACAATATTTATAGATAGTGATCACATATTTTCGTAAGACCATTTCCATCTGGAAAGATTTTTTTGGCTCAAAAGCCTTTCTTTTGGTCTGAAATAGAATGAGGTTTGGTTATTTTAGGGTACTTAACTTGTGTACTCTAACAGCTAAATTTGGGTCACGCTTTATTGAACACATATCTACACACAGGAAAAACAAGGCCTGTGTTTATGCATTTTTTCCTACTGCCACAGCTTTGGTAGCAACAGCCAACAAACCTTCATACTGCAGAATGGGGACCAAATTCTGTTACTTCTTCTATGGCAAAAAGCTCCTTAAATGACAGGAAAATCTTAGAGCCTATTTAGCTGGAAGTTACCAGCTATCCTTCACTTTACTGAGTAGGGAGCTGCTATAGCAAAAGGAGTCTGAAAAACTCCTCAGATTTTAAACTAATCTAAACAGCTATATCAATAAGTGAAGTTAATTATTGAAGCCAAGTTACACCAGAGAGCTTAAAGAATAACAGTTGTTCCAGAAAGAGAGTTTTTGCCATGCTTGAGTGGACACAGTCTATAAGCAGCAGGACATCCAAGAGTGGTTTTGTGCTATGCTTCACTCTGTCTCCAAGATCTTTGGACTTATTGACGTTCTTTGTTTATATGGTCCCACATAACAGTACAGTCATCTGAGCATTCCCAGTATCACAGCTGAGATATAGCTCCTGAAAACAAACAAACCACTTTATGCTGCAAGACTCGTTGACCTGGATCTGCAGAATGAGAGGACACATCCAGTCTGTCCTGCCAGAAACTGTGCTGTATCCTGTCAGTGCACACAGGCTGCTGACAATAGTTGTTTGTAGCAAATTCAACCAGCTTCCCTCTTTTCCTCGTGTTTTTTTATTGCTATATCACTTACAACACATTTAACTGAATCTTGGATCAACCGAAGGCTTGGGGAATTATTCCAGAAAAAATATTACTCTTCTCCTGCTGTGAGCAATTCCTGAGAACAAAGCAATTTGGAAAGACTAAAACCTCAGGCACAGAGAGATTAGTCAGGGATTGGTGCCACAGTCGGGACAAGTGTTTAGTCATCCTGACACATCCTCATGCTGAGCCCTTGACCAATGAATTCCAGCCTTGCTTGTTGTCTTCACTGAGGACAGAAATATATGAGAAACTGAAGTTCTGTGGTAGACATCTGAGTCAAGCACTCACCACACAGCTGTCACACCCACTGCTGTTGGGTCTGCTCAAACTTAATAACTCCAGTGCATTACGTGGATTTCGGAAACGCTGTAACTTCAGTCGAGTTGGCAAAGCTGCTGGTGGCTGTAAAGCATGGGCTGTACCCCTTCCAGTGGTGGTCTCTTCATCTGCCCCTTCTCACTGGAGGTCTGTGGGTCTCTGCCCACAGAAATTGCCCTGATGGAATATGTGTTTGTCCCTGGCCAGGTCTGTACAATAATTTTCTTTCCCACCACAAAGATTGTCTAGTAAGGGATTTACTTTCTGTTTTGGTTTCCCTCTTTCTGCTAAGACTGGGAAAACTGGCCAGGGTTTTACACGGCTTTAATGCTCTTTACCAAACTACCAACCCTTTCTTTGCCTGAAAACTTTGAAATGTGAATGTCACGAAGTTACATCCTCTTAGATCAGTCTGCTTTAGTTTTGTTTGGATTTTCAGCAACATGCAGTTTCATTGCATCCCTTTCCCAGCACACCTGTGGATAAATACTGTTGCAACCAGTGCAGATGTGGCTTTCAGGAAAGCTGGAAGGTCCTGAAGCTGCCCCTGGTACCATTATTCTGTAAAGGCAAGAAATTCAGAAACCTGTTTTGGTAATTTCATTTAAGAAAAGTCAGGAAAAAGTTGCTCTGGGTGGGTCTAGCAGGAATATCTCAAGGAAAAAAAAACCTGTATTATGGTTGTTAGACTTCATATTGTGTGTATGTATGTATGTGTGCAAGCATGTAGCAACCTATCTATCTAGAATTATAAAATATTGTATGTATCCCATAATGTCATACCACCACAGATTTTTTTTTTTTAGGCTAACACTGAGTAGAGAACAAATGTTCTGCAGGAACAGCAACCTAAAAAAAATAATAATAAAAAAATTAGAAAAATAAAAGAGAAAGAACCAGGGTTGCTACTATTTAAATAAAGCATAGAAATATTTCTCACTTGTTTCCAAGTAATTTACAAGGACTATCTGTCCTACAGGTCTCAGCAATTGCAATATTTAAGCTCAGAAAAGGAATGAGTTTCTAGGTACACAGAGAGATAAAGAGTCAACTCCCTTTTCACTATACTGCCAGTGGAGACAGTAGTAGGGAATATGAGCAATGGGCAATGTCACTTGCCAAAACAAAACAGACAAAAAAAGAGCACTGATTTCTGTGTCTTTACCAAAAACCTGACTTCATGCCTTGGGGGCTATATTTCTGTGGCTGCTGAGTCTGCAAGTCTGGCAGAGAAAGGAAAACAAGAAGCAAGTGGAGTGATCTGACTCTGGCATGCTGTCAGGGAAGCATCATGTGCATGGGCTGGGAGATCTCTCATACAGACATCAGCATATGAGCAATTTTCAGCTGGGCTCCTCCAGCCTGACAGAGTGGTTACAGCACAAGAGCTGGTGAGAAGGCAGAATACAGAACTCTGGACTGTCAGTCAGTGGCATCCCCATCAGCAATGTCTCATGAAGGGCCACAAGCTGATGAAGGGACTGGAGCATCTCTTGTTCATGGAGAGGCTGAAAGAGCCAGGAGTGCTCAGCCTGAAGGAGAGAAGGCTAAGGTGGGTCATATCCACATGCATAAATACCTGATAGTGGAGTAAAGAAGATAGGACCAGCCTGTTCCCAGTGACAGGACAAGAAACAGTGGACACAAATCAAAGTACAGGAAACTCTTGTGGATAAACTTTCTCACTATGAGGGTGGTTGAAAATGTAAAGTTTGTGCAGAGGGATTGTAGTCTTTCCAGCTTTGGAGGTATTAAAAATCTGACTTGACACATCCCTGAGAAACCTGCTGTGGCTGATCCTGCTCTGAGCAGGGGTCCTTGCCAACATCACCTGTTACCCTGTGATCCCATTAAATGGCTTTGCTCTCCATAAAGATTCCCCATTTTCATGGGGCACTACGGAACGTGGCCATGCCAGGGGTACCTGCCAAGGGCTCTGCCTGCTCCTCCAGCTCCTCCAGGCCAGAAGCCCAGCCTGCTCTCCATCCTGCCTGTGCAGTGCAGCAGCCACAAGGTGCTTCTGCCCGTGTTATCTCACCCATAAGCTATGCAAACAGGGAAATGAACCAGCCAAACAGCCAGAGGAGATGGAGGCTTTCCCCACAGCAGTGTTGGCTGAGGGGAATGGAGAGGAAAACAGGCCCTCCCATCCCTCTTGCTGTGTTTTTAAACACAAGGGCAGCCAAAGGAGGCATTAGAAAGCGTGGTAGCAGCGCCAGAGTTTCTCTTACAGCATTGCCACTGTTGCCTTTTATCAGCTCCTCTGAAACACAAACAATTTAAAAAGGGCAGAAATAGGAAGGGTCAGTGCCCCTGGTCAGCTAATTAACGTCCTGAATGCAGTGGAAACTCTAGCAAAAAGCAGCTGTACACAGAAGGAAGGAAGTGCCCTTCCAGAGATGTTCCAAATGTCCTCACAGGCATACAAATCTGAGTGCTTTGAGCTGGGAAAAACTCCTCAGAAACAACTGCTCATCAGTGGGGGTGTGCTGCAAAAGGCATCTTGCTTAGGTTTCCCAAAATGTTGCTTTGGTGCAATTTGCTGGCTTTCCTGCTTTGCAATTTTCCATTCTGCATCTTGTTTAGATAGGGGAGATTAATGAGAAGTGCCTGTAGTCAGCTGAACTGCCTTTCTGGCAGGGGCTCAGGAGGAAGCTGTGGAGATCAGTACACAGAGCTGAAAGTGTGGGTGGCCATGAGCTGCCATTTTTTTTGCCTGCATTTCTAAAGGAAGTAAGAAATGCAGCAGTCAGCCCTGTCAGACAGGGGAGATATTTCATAGGAAATAACAGACGGCTTCAGACTCATATTTCTCTTACAGAAAACTCTGCTCAGGCACCTTGGAAAATAGATGCCTCAGACTAATTTGCGTTTCTTTTGGGCGCCTTGAGATATAATTCATGCATAAAAGCATAAAGCAGGGGCTGAAGAAGCCTAGACCTCGTTTGTTTGCACAATGATATATGCTCCTGTTTTGGACGACAGTGGATGGCAGAAAGTGCAAGGTCTCTGAAATAATAACAGGTGTGGGGTTTCTTTTTGGTGACAAGTATTTTCCAGCATAAACCAGAGCAGAGGGGTCCCTTTCCATGTGTTCATTTGGAAGGATGTAAAGTAGTAGAGCCCCAGAAGAACTGCCATGCTGGAGTGGTTTTTTTCACTGCCACAGAAGGTGCCTGCTCAGTGTCATTTTCTTGTGCCTCTCCTCTGAGTGCAACTCGTGCAAGCACAGACTCTCCAGCAGCTGCAGACCAAGCTCACATTTCACACTGTGCCCCACCAGAAGAACCTCCACAGAGGGATGACATGGCAACAAAACCATTGCTGGTGGCACCTGGGAAGAGTTGCCAATTGGCAAAACAGATGGGAAGAGAGTGTTACCACAGCTTGTCTGCTCTGCAGGCTGAAAGCTTCCTGGGATGCTTGCAGTGTCTGTAGGCTGAGGAAGAGGAGCTCTGCATCTCCAAGGAGTGTGAACCTGCTGTCTCAGGAGCTGAGCTGTGTGAGGCCCAAACGTGACTCCAGAGAAAACTGTGCTGCAAAAGAGAAATTCCTATTTTGGGTAATATACATCAGATCAAGGCTCACATGCATGGTGAGCAAGAGGAGCTCAGCATGTGAATCACCACCAGTGACCGTGGCCTTGGGCCAACTGCAAGGAACTGAGGCTTGTCCTTGCTGAGGTACCACATATTTTGGGACAGTCAGGAGCAGGTGCATGTTACTGGGAACACAGGAATGGTAATTTCCCCACCCATGACCTTAATGCCTGCCTGGTGACCTGTAATTACACCCTCACAGTGGCAGATGTGGTGACACACACCAGGAAAACCTCACCATGGTGGTCCAACCTTGCCAGCACTCCAGCCCTCCCACTCACACTGGGCTGCTCTTGGAAGTCTTTGCACAGCCTAAATAGCTCCTGCCACGTGGTGAGGGCAGCCAGGGCATCCCAGATACTGCAGCTTGGCAAACCCACAGCAGACTCAGGCTCTGACAGCCACAGCTGGAAAGGGGCAGCAAAGGAGGGCAGCATGTGAAATACACTTCCCTCTTTCTCCACTGCCTGTCTTCCTCGGGGCAATGCAGATTGATCCTGCTTTGACAAACTTGGTTTTACACATGGCAGGCTGCAGAAATGCAGCAGCAAGGAGATGTGCAGCTCTCCATCATTTTTTTGTTGATGGCTAATTTCAGATGACTTTCAGCCATTCAGTTTCCTGCTCTTGTTTCACTGGATATTTACTCACACTGTGTTCCTTTCTCCCTGGGTTTATCCTGTGGATGGGACTATAGTGGTTTGCAGGTGCAGGCCCCAGAGAACAGTGCAATCCAGTCCTGCATGAACTGCTGCTCCAGCACTTTTACCCATGCCAGAATGGCTGATGTGGTTGTAGGACTAGCCCCCAAACACCTCTCTACCTACTCATAAAACAGTGTTTTCCTTTAAGCTGATTGAATGACCACCATGTATAATTTCTGTATTTTGTTGATTGACATATTGATTTTTCAAGAGAATTGTTTTGATGCACAGATTTTATTGAATGCTTTGGGAACCCACCAGTTCAGTTATGGCTGCCTTGATTTTCAGCCCATTTGTTGTTTGGTTTAGTTGTTTGGTTTCATTCACTTCTGTATCGTACCTTAATGGCTTTAGGGAGTAACGTCTTAACAAACCTTTTTCCTTATTACTTTATTTTATGCCCCCCAAATATTTTTCACCCTAATTGACTAAACCCCACTTTCCTCTTAATTCTCCTATCTCTTCTGCTGCATTTTTACAAAAGAAGAGCCATGTTAAAGTGAGAAGATTCAGTTTGGCTTTGTAAGAATCAGTCTTGAAATATGTCTGTTCAGTACTTTCATTAACAAAATAGACGAGACACTAAAAGGGACTCACAGTGAATCTGGAGATCAAAGTAATGGGAAACACTTTGAAAGAAAGAGTTAACATTCAGAATTACCTTAACAAATTGAAGAAATGGTCTGAAAGGAAAAATCCAAAAGGTATTCAGTAGGTACAAAAGGTACTGTCCTCAGGCTAAAATAATCAACTATATGATTATATAGTGGCGGAAAATGAGTTGGTAGCAGTTTTGGAGAGGAAAGTATGAATGCAATGGTAGATCAGAATCAGACTGTGGGTCAGGAACTTTATGTTGTTACACAAACAGATGGTATGACACTGAAATCTGAGACAAGTATAGTGTGCATGAGAAGATCCTTTTGAAGCTCACTGTAAGGTATCAGCTGGAATATTTCAGCATTATACTTTAAGAAATCTTGGAGAAAATACAGAAAAATACACAAAATTGTCTTCAAATACTGCTGAAAACACCTCATCATCCATCTGTGAAAGAGTGAGAAGGTTAGACATTATCTCTGAGATAAACATGTTAATGAGGAGTGTGAAACCCTGCAAGACCTGGGAAAGTCCTGGAGCATCTGCTGCTGGGACCTTTAAGAGCTGGTCAGGCATGCATCTATCAGGAATGATCCTGACAGGGAGGGTCCTGCTTTGGGCAGAGGAATGACCTTCTTGATTTCTTAAGGCTCCTTCCAGCTCCAGGTCTGCTTCCTGCCCAGACATGACCCCCATCCTCTGCTCTTACCTCTACCCTGTGTGCCACCCACAGCCTGACCTCAGCCCACACTCGCTCATCCTTCTGCAGAAACAGGTTTGCCAGCTTCTAGCAGATCACTGGGAGCCACTTCAGTTTGCTGCCTCTTGTCTTCCTCTTGTCCCTTTTTCCTTTTCTCTGCTGCTGCGCTTCTTCCCATTCACTCACTGCAACCCTCCATCCTGTCCTGGAGCTGACACCAGCCTGCAAACAGATCAGTGGGGGGATGGCTGAAGCTTGTACCAAGGACATGGGTCAGAAATCTCTACTCCCAGGTCTCAGGATCATTGCTCCAGACTGTTTGCATATTTACCCCTGCTCTGATTACATTTGGTTAACACTAGTTAGCTCTTTTTCCCCAGCTCCTAAGGATATTTCTTTGCTCATTTTTGGAGAGGGCATTGCTTCTGCAGCCTTTGAGCTTGATGACCAGGCTTGATGACCATTGAGATGGGCTTAATATTTTAACCAAATCAGCCAGTCCAAATATTTTATGATTTTTCTGTGCCTTTAATTTCTTTTTTTTTTTTTAACGCATCTCACACGTGCTTCCAATACAGCCCAAACCTGAAAGACTTGGATTCTAAGAAGTGTTTTTGAGCACACAATGCTGGAGGACTGGGTTTATAATTAAGCCAAATGAGCAAACATGCCCATAAAAGGAGAGCACCAAGGGCCAAGACTGTGTGTAGACTTGCAAATCTGCCTTAGGATTTTGATTCCAGTAACAAACCCATCTGAGATTTGCTCTCACAGTTTACACTGTCCTCCGAAAACAAGCCTGCAGAGAGCGTGATGCAGCAGTTACCATAGCAGCCAGCACAGAAGAATCCATTAAGTGATCACAGTCCCAGCTCAAAGTGAATTACCAGACTGCAGGTGAACTTTTGCACCTCACAAAGTGTCTCCTGGGGAAAATATGTTGTCGTGCAGGGTGGAACAAGAGAATGCCGACCGGCTGCACTGACTCGCTGCTGCATTGTTAACCTTAATTATGTCTGTGCTGATTTTTAAAAAGTACTGCACAGGCTTTTCCTTTTTCCTGTCAGGTGTTTTTTGTAATTTTTTTTTCCCCTGAAGGACGAGACAGACTAGCCCAGTCAATAACTACTAATGAAATGTGCTTCAGGCCTCCCTGCATTCTGCCACAATTAGATTGTCAGCTGTCCCAAGAGAGATGCTATTATCTATGTGGGTGTGGAAAATGATCTATCGCTGTTAATAATTTCTGTTATAGCAGCAGAGAGCGTTCCAAACATATCAACACCTCATTATGATGGCTTTTTTTCACACATGGGAAGTTGAAGATCCTCTTGGATGTTCAGACATAAGAAATACATAAATGGAGCTGGGAGGTGGAAGGAGTGGAGCCTGGTGGGTTCCTAAGAGCACAGGAAAACACACTATCTCTTCATAAACACAGGTCCCTGGATGCCCAGAAGGATGTACTGCAGTATGTGCTTGGGAGGAGCTGGTCCTGCACACCAGCTCCAGATCCAGGCATGACCTGTCCTTTTTGCATCATCTCTCCTTTTTGTCTCTGTACCGTACAACTCTGTCCTATCATAACAGCAGGCGCTGACAGGTGTGCAAACACCTTTCTCCAGGGCTAAGTGCAGCTGTGGACACTGACATCTTGACCCACAAAAGATGGCTTCAGGCTTGCAGTGGCAGAAGAGCCAAGTTAAGTTAGAAGAGGGGTTATTTACCACACCATTGATGTTCTTCCTGAAAGTCACTTGAAGCCTTTAAAACCCTCTACACTGGGACCACCGTAATAGGCACATGAAGAGCTACTAGAAGCTTTCTGTGAAGGGAGGTAATGAGAAAACTATAGTGTCTGGGAAAACCAAAACAAACAAATGGACTAACAGACCCCAGGCTTCCAGAGATCTTGAGTGGAGCTTGACCTCCATGAAGTATCATTTGCTTCCTGTTTGCTGGCAAAGTACAATGAGGTTTATATTCAGACCCCACCTTTCAGTGTCTGGGTCTAAAAATATAACAATGAACTTGTGACACAAAGGCTCTGTCTCCTGGGGAGGCAGAATTTAGATCCAACTGCAAAGCACAAATTCTCTCTTTAAGGCAAAACTAGTTTTGAGTAGGTGGATGGGGGTTTTATTTTTCTTCTTCTCCTTTTTTTTTTTTTTTTTTTTTTTTTTAAATCTTTCTAATTTTAGGTTGCCAGACTTGGAGGATTTCATTAGTATTAGGCCAGGCTTATGCAACTGTTTGTTCTAAGTTGTTAAGTCTACCATGACTATAACCATTTTAAAGCATACATCACTATGGTTACCCCAGTGACATCCTCTGAGTCTGAGCTGATACACGGCTGGGAGGAGACACCAGGCCACATGAGTGGGAACACACGTGGATGTCTAATCTACATATCTTTGTAGTTCTGTGGAAATGTTGAGTCTCAGCTCCACAGATAAGGAAAGTAGGTGAATGCTCACCTTTAGTCCCTGCTCACATGCCACTTGATGGTCTTCAGACAGCTCTTGCTTTCATACAAGGAAGACAGTGGATGACAGTGTGGAAAACGCAGTGGGGTGGTGGCAAAATACTTTTTGCCAGACAATTTCAATCCCTTAATTTTAATTATTTCCAAAAATTTACTTTTAAACTTAATGGTGTTTCATTCTGCGCTTTCATTCCTTCTGGGAAAACCACCACTTATGTCTAGTGGGAGTGGACCAGACGCATTCTTGGTTCCAAAAAATGGTTATTTGTACATTATAATTTTCAAGAACCAGAGTTCTTTACAGCCTCATCTCACTCTGTGGCTTTCCTGGGAAATCCCTGAACATAGACCCTCCTTTTGTATGCACAGGAGTAGATTTTACCAGTCAGACCTCCTAAAAGGAGAACCTGGGTGACTCCCAGGCCATTGTACAAGGGACAGTGAGAGACAGAGCATTTCCAGCTGGCAGTCACAAGAACTTCTAAATGAGAGACAAATCACTGGAGAGCTGCTGCCAAAGGGTCACACCATGGAAACCTAAGAGCCCTCATCTGTGAAAGGACACAGCCATCTACCTACTCTGGCCTTTTCTACCCAGGAGATCCATAAAACTCCCAGAGTACCCACCTGGCTCTGGGTCTTGTCTGCAGCACTTCTCAGCTCTGAAAGATTCCTGAGTACAGCAATTAATAAGTGCCTGGACTATACCAGCAGGGAGACTGCATGATATGGTTAAATAGCAAAAATTTTGCATGGTCTAGATAAAAAGTAAAGATTATGTATGGTGTGACTGGTTAGTAAAGAAGTTGAAAGAATTTGAGGAGCCAATAACAGCACCAGTGGCAGTAGGGATTTTGCATGGTGCTTATTTGCAATATAGCAGTTGTTAGTCATTGCTTACCCCAGCAGGTGCAAGGTGTTCCCATCAGGTTCGTTCACCTTACTGAGATGAAAGTTTCAGACCTGAACGAGATTCTGCCGAATCTGGCATTTGTGTGAGAGACAGAAATGTGAATATCAGAGGAAATTATTTTAATAATCTCTGTGTGTCAAAACTAGCTGATTCTCAGTGCCAAATTCTCAGAACAGTCTGGAGCCCTTTCTAGTCAGCCTGGGTACTCCAGTACCCTTGAGATGGTGATGGTCTGACTTGCTTCAGTATGTCCCAGCAGCAGTGTGAAGAGCAGAATATAGGTGACAACTCATTTACATCCAGCATGTCACAAGATCTTTTTTGAGCACCAATTAAATAAAGATCCTCTCTGTCCTGGTAGGCTCATAGAGATGCAAAAATTCCTGAAAAATAGATCTAGATACCATAGGAACTAGAAACCCCAAAAACTCTTTAAAACAAAACAAAAACCATGCAACCATCTATAAAAGGCAGCATGTGATGGGAGTACAAGTGCAACTGGATTTGCTTGTAAATAAAATACCAGTCCCAAAGTTCAGTTCTCTCAGTAGGTGTTGTATATTTGTGTAAGGGTTTGGACAGAATGTTTGGACAGCTGCTGCTGTTAAGATTTTTGCCAAGTAAATTTAAAAAAGCCACCTTCTAACTGCCATTTTCACGAATACATAACGAAGTTTACAAGCACTTCAGTACCAAACTAAAATGTTCTTGCAGTCATTTTCAAAATATTTAAAACCTTTGAGTAGCATGTTCCTTTTTACTCTGTATATGTGCCTGAGAGTAATACAGACAGTAAATATATTAGTAATATACAGATTATGGTTGCATGTACATATATCCAAGAATGTTTTTATCTTTGAGATGATATTAAAAATATTTAACTTATTAGGATTTTGGTTTTTTTTTTTGTTTTGTTTTTTTAGAATTTATGATAAAACTATAAATCTCAGAATTGTAAAGATAGATGAAGAACATTTGCTGCAAAATCTGGCATAATGTGAGCTTAACTCTCTGTGCTGAGCAACACCAGCTAATTTGGGACATACTCATGGCTGGATCTCTTCAAGATGTGTGCTGCTTGTACAACATGAAATGTAGACTTAATTCACTAGAAGCCCAGGGGCCTTTGCACTGGGTGTGGAGGCAGATGGTGCAGGAAGACATTCCCCCAGGGCTTTTTTCCATTTTGTCACTCAAGTGATTCCCCACGGGAACAACATTTATTCTTACATTTTCCAAATGGGAATAATGCCTTTCCTTTTTTCCTTTTGAGTCTTCATCACCAGTCACAGTTCCAGAGCATAGGGCAGTGACCAGGAGTGGGAGGAGGTGAGCCTGCAGCTAGGGACATTTGAAAGTTATTGCTTTAACTCTTTGCATGCTGAAAAAGAGAAGGGATTCCATCCTGGGTTTGTCTCTAAAATACAATGGACAAGGTTGTCCATCTTCATGTTGGAAGGATTTTTCTACTGACTCCAACCTGAATATTTTTTTGCAATAAACATTTTTTTCCCAGGTCCAACTGTAGTCCAACAATTCCCTCCCACAAGAAAGTAATGCAGCAGCTCAGAAGAAGCCCACCCCCAAACACTGTTTGAGATTTTTTTTAACCCTGCAAAGACTCAGAAGGTTGCTACACACCATCCTGTACCAAACATCCAGTTCTGACATGCTTTTCCAAGACAGGAACATTGCAGGATCCTTGTTGATCATGTTAAAGCTGTTTTGGAGACCAGCACTACGTTTGCTGAAGTGTTGTGTTCAAGCAGTCTGAGCACAGGAGCAGATACCATGCAGTCCATGCACAGGCCCTCTCCAGGTTCTGACACTCACCTCCTACAGACACTCTGATCAAGTTATTTGCACAGTTTCTCCCCAGTTTCATCAGATGTGGAATTGCATTTGTGGACTGTGCTGACAACTGTGGGTTCTCTGTGGAGGGGCTGAGGTGCTTTATTCAACCTCCTGTGTGAAAAACGCCATGAACTGGAGGACAAAGGGCTGAAATGTGTTTCTGAAATCATATAATCAAGCTGATTTAAATCTGAATCTAAGGAGAAACTTCTTTTGGAAGTAAATATTCTACTTAGTCTATAAATAGTTCTTTAGAATGCCAGATACCCTTCATAAGTTATATCCCTGATTTGGCCTGAGTGAGAAACAAAATGTAGTCCTCAGAATGGAAAAGAATAAAATAAAATGTTCCCTGAATGGAACTGACACGACCTTGGACCCAGATGGTGATTTGTGCTTTATAACCCACCAAACTAGTTTACCATGTGGTCAAAATTGCATTAAACATTTCTGCAGTCCTGATGTGCACAGTAAGATGCTCTTCTTCCAAGGGAAGTAGCTCATCCTTTGGAGATGTTTGTGTTGCTATCACCACGGCAACCAGAAAAGATGAAAGTCAGAATAGGACGACAAAATCAAATCTGCTGGCTGAAGCACTGATGGGCAGTGAGATTGTAAAACCAGGCATGAGGCTTTAAAGGAAATTACTGCTCTGTATCAAAGAAACCTGGCAGAATTGCTCGTGCCATAGCCTAAAAATAGAACTTGCAGCTTCATTGGGTGCTATGTCTCTTATAAACCCCGTCAGAGCAGATGTTAGGAATGGGGAATTCTCCCTCTGACTGGGCAGTGTTGATCCATCCTGCTTCACAGGGGAATGTGTCCTGCAGCCCACACTGCTTCCAAGGAAAACCACCCATGCTCCAACTTTTGACATGGATTTTATGAAACAGAGCTATGAGCAGCTGAGGCACTCGCTCTGCTTGAGCCATGAAGACTTAAACAAACCCTAAAATCTGGGTCCTTAATATGACACTGCATCCTACTCCAGTAGACTTAGCTGAGACACATTGTGTAATTCTGTTTGAAAGCAACTCCTTGGTCAGCCAAGTCAGGATTCTGGTGTCATTCCCTATAGAAAGAACCTTTGCCTTAATGCCTAAACTGAGAGAAAGAACCCACAGGATTCCACAAGGATTATTTTCAGGAAAAGGGATGAACCTCTATTTTTCACAGAACAGAACAGAACAGAACAGAAGTCTGATTATTGAAAAGTAGCTAAAAACTGACACATTTCCACAGCTATATTCCATTCAGAAATGGTTTGGCCTTAGATTTGAACTATGAGTTCTCATCTAAAATTAAACTAAGTCTGGCTCAAAACAGTGCCTCCTCACTTGTTCCTGAGTTCTACCAGAGATGAGTCTGACAGAAATGGTAATTTGAAGACAGTTCTCAAATCCACTTGCAAACCCCAGAACAGATAAATATTATCTCTTTCACCATCATATTAGAAGGAATAAGATTTGCCTAAATCAGTCTAAAAATATTGCTTCATCTCATAAATGGAAGGCTGTGTAGATTAGGCTTCTTTACTATGACACAGAAAATTCAGCAAGATTCGTCCAGGTCCTCCACTTTACTTATTTGTCATCAGCTAATAAAGAGTGTTCTTTCTCTTGGAGAATTTAGGGATTAACTAAACAAAGCTCAACACACTGAGTCAGATGAGGACATGCTTGTTAACCATTAACATGCACCCAGCCTTTTCAAGTGTCTGCTTACCAATACCTCTGCCACAGGCTTCAGGGTGGGTTTTTGCAAGGGTTTTGCATGCTACATTAAGCAAGCCTGGCTGTATGCAATCACCAGGATTAGACTCCTTTGGCTCTCTCCTTCTGGTGCCTAATGGAAGTAAGGCATCTAATTAATGAGAATAAGAAATGTTTTTTTCTATTTTACTTTTCCTGAATGCATCCACCACAATGGGCAGGAAGAGTCACCCAGACTGCCAGTCACCTTTATTGCCAGTTTATGTTATATGGGCCAGCAGCACCTGCTATGTACCTTGCTGGTGCTGGTGTCATCTGCTCTGCCCAACAGACAGCACATGCAAACCTTTTGCACCTCCAAGGTGGGGGAGTCCTGTTTCCAAATTCCAGGTTTGGCCAAGGGCCCAAATACACCCAAAACTCCCAGAGCCTTCCTTTAGCCCAAACACTGAGGTCAGCCTCACTGATGTGCACGCACAGACCCAGTCAGTGGTCCCAGACAAAAGGCTTTGTTTGAAACCCACCCAGTGGTGCTTTTTGGATTGCTCCCAGTGGGCTGTTTCTGTGTGTGTCCTCCTGCAGTGTGGAAGCTTTGGTCTCCATGCACAACCCATAAAAACAGAGAGGGTAAAAGAGAAACAAATTATGTCAGAATAGCTGAAGGCTTAATGGGAGCGCAGTGAGGCAAAAATCACTACATTTGCATTTATTTTCATTAGTTCTCAGATTTACAGGAGATCCAGAGAAATGTAATTCGATAGTAAACCCAGTTAGTTACACTACCCAAGCAGAGTGAAAATCCCCTCAAATTGGATGAAACTTGGTGCTGCCAGCATACTCCTGAATCCCCTCCAGTGTATTTCAGAACCACATTCCTCCTTTACTCTGCTGAGTGCCGCCCAAACGATCAACACTAAATCAACTAACCTGCCATCTACTTCTTTGTCTATAATGCATCTATAAATTTCATGGAACTACGGATTTATTCTGATGAAATTTAATTTGAGTAATTTTGGGAAACATTTCCATATTGAAAGGAACTGCTGGCTTTCATTGTACTTATACATTGCTCTTACTGAACTGCAAATGCTTTGATTTAAAGGAGCATAGCCAAGGTAAAGCCTGCCTGCATGAAAGTGATTGGGTCCATTTCCACTTGGCAGGAAAAAACTCAGCTCAGGCAGCTGCTGAGCCAAGCAATCTCATCTCTGCCAGCCACTTGAGGATGAGCACAGAGAACATGGGCTTGTGAATGATGTTGACTTTTCCTCTGAGATTGCCTCTGAGATTGCTGTGTCATGGGAAGGACAAAGCAAGAGCCTGGCTGTCATTTCCAGCAGGCTGAGTCATGGAGAGAGCTGCTGCTGACCTCTCCATCCCAAGGAGCACCCGTGCTGACCTCTGCATCCCTAGATCCCTGCATTCCCATCCCTAGATTAGTGTGAATGGGGCTTTTTCAAAACATGTGGGTCTGAGTGAAATGATGGGTGCACAGCATAAACTGGGGACACACCTTCACAGCCCCAAAACTGATTGGAAACAGCTTTTTTTCCCTTCTTTTTAAAAATACAAAGACTGTTCTGTAAGATTACTGGGCTCCCCAGGCCATTTCTGACAACCTCTGCTCCCACAGTGTTTTGTAACACACACACAATCTCAGGTGCAAATGCATCCAATTTTGCTTTTACTAGAACAGAGAGAAGATGGTACAGCAGCAGTCTCCAGCTTATGGTTCACAAATTAGTACTACACAGTCTGCAAAAGGTAGTGGACTGCAGTTCAGTATGCATAAATGCAACCCAAAATGTTAAGAGGGGAAGAAAATAGGAATTATTGAATATATGAGTTGCAGATTGAAAAGGGAATACAAGGGGGGAAGTGGGACTGAGGCTTATATTTAAAAACCACTAAAAGAAAATAGATCCAGGAAAACCCCTCAGTTAGGTTTGGATATCAATCCAGTTTTCTATAAAGGAAGAAAGAGACACTATTAAGTGCTTAAAGTAAATATGGACATAGATGGTTACTAAAATAACAGAAGATGAAATCCAAAGTTTTTAAATGCAAGAACAGAATGAGGAAGATATAGTGGTTAGAAAAAATCTCTCTCATTTGACAGACCAATCTGACCTCTGGCAGTGTCTGCCTTTACAGTGACCCATACTGTCCCTCCACATGGACATATATCACCTCTCACAGCATCCTGAGGCCGAAGGTGACATGCCAGGGGTTGTCTGAAGCACCCACTGAGGTTTGGGGATGCTGCTGCTGTGGCACATCTGTGACAAAGATTTCATGGAGCTTGTCACTTGGTGTGGTCCCTGCTCCACAGGCAGGACCCCTGCACAGGACAGAGCCATGATGGGGGCAGGACAGGAGACCTGAGTTTTTGTCACTGCACAGAGGCCAAACCACCTGCACTCAGTGGCTCACAGATGCATGAGCACAGCCAGGAAATTGATGAAATCCAGGAGGAGCTGGATAGAGGTAGAGAAATCTGTTTAGCTCCCCAGCCTCAAATATTTTCTACATCAAGCCCTGAAAAATAAGGCATCAGCAGGAAAAACATTGGAAAGACAATGGCTAAAACAATAGAGCTGTCAGCTTCACTGGGTTTTCCAAGACCTGGTTAGAGACTAGTTCTTAGAAAAATCTCTCCTAAGAGATTTCTGGTTGAGTTTGCTGGCATCACAATAGTGTCATGAGCAAGGTAGTTACCTCTGGTGTTGTATCCTTGTCTTATCTCATATACACACCTAATTCACATCAAGATCCCAGTGCCATTCTTTCTGGTTTCTCACCACTTTTCCTACACTCCTGGTATTTCTCATGTTGCCTATTTTTTCAGCATTGTCTACTGGGGTTTTTGCAACTGTCTCCATGGATCTTTCCTTTCACAAAGATCCTGGAAATGGTTTTATATATTCTCAGTGATAAATGTCACACAGTCTAGGTACACTCAAGCCAGAAAATGTCTTGAGATCCCTTCCAGTGCTCCATATCCCCATTTCTGTGAAATAATGGCATGCATCCACATACCTGAAAATACGTCCAGCTACCTATGCACTCTTTTTATGTTTTCAAGAAAGGCTTGAATATTTTTATTTTATGCATATTTCCAATATTTTGTTATTGTTTCTAAAAATACAGTTTGAAAAGGAGAAATGTGGTTTCTATGAAGCAAATAAGGAATTGTCAGTGCAACTTCGGTTTGCTATCTGGAATTATTGGCTAAGAAAAGGAGTTTTACTGTTATATGATGCATTAAATATTCCCTTAAGAAACTCTTTAATCATGGAAATGCATTGTCTCAGGGCAGAATTGGTTTATGGGCTAAGTGATATTATATGTTAACAAGGATTTAAATTGTCAAATATCTGAAACACAAAGAACATAATTTATAACTATTAAAGCTGGCTTACAGCTTTGTCTGGGTCATAAATCATCCACCTCCCTACCTACCTACCTACCTACCTACCATCTGCACATCTATTTCTTGCACACCAGTTAAATATTATTTGAAAGTATTTCAGCATAAATAAAATTAGCAATGAGTGAAATGGAATGACTTTAAATGGGCTTCTCAGTTTGAAATCTTAACAGGAGCTCAAAAGGATTGTGGAAATATGACTTGATGGAACCTTATTTCTCAGTCTTCTATAGTATGTTGTGCTTTCTCACAGGAGTGGGAAAGTCATCCTCAAATGAAGGGAGCCACTTTGTTAATCTGGGGCCTTTCCACTTCTGACTTAGTATATATATCATCAACAGAAGAGATGATTGAAAAACCTCAGTGTCAAATGCAGTAATTAACATAATATAAATCTGGGTACCTAGGTGATGGAGGACTCAGTCCTTTCTGAGTCCTGAGTCAGTCCTGAAGCTTCTGGGAACCTGGAGTTCTGAGCAGGTCAGCATCAAACTCTCAGCAGTTTTCTTTATCTCACAGGAAGTCTGCTTCTAGACCATACGCAAGCAAGCCCTGGGGCTGTTTGTGTTCCTTTCCTTTCCCTGCCAAAAGTGGTTTCAGTGCACATGTTCCTGTCTGCTGTGGGCACAGGGGCATTGTGAGAGTGTTTACAAGTGGACTGCTCGAGCACGCACTCTGCAGAGCTCAGTAGAGCTCCCAGATTCTCATGTTGCAATAAAATCTGCACGTAGCTGACTTCAGAGGAGTCCTGTCTGCCTTTCCACCTTGCAATGCAGGCAGCTCTCACTGTGTGTAAAGAACTGACAAGACCAAGGAGCTGGACAATATTTCTCTCAAGCCTGCCACTGCTGCCTCTCCACCAAGATTTTAGGCAGCTGTGCCTCTGCCTGCACGTTGTGTGAGATGCTCTGATGTGCATTTTTGGTTAAAGCTGGAGCACGACTGCAGACAACTGGAAAGGTGATGCTGGGGTCAGTGTCTCAGGGCTTGTCTCAGAGAACCACTCAGGTTGGGAGGAACCTCAAGAGACTGTCAAAGCAGGGTCAGCAGTGAATTAAAATTCTGACAATCATCACGAGAGCAGAGCTGTCCCGGGCTTCCTGCGTGGAAAGGAACGGCTGTACAAATGCTTGTGAGAAAGAGGTGGTGGGAAGGAGATATGGTCCATTTTAGGAAGAGAGATAAGAAAAACTTCAGGCAGTTGGGCCCAAAAGGCTGCAGGGGAGGAAGGAAGGGAACGTAGAAATTAATCTTGGGCAATTGAGATAAGAGTCATTGTTTCAGAAAATATTTATTTTTATTTTTCAGAGCTTGAAGACTGGGTACAAAATGTGATATATGACCTAACTCTTCTCTAATTTGATGTTTAATTATGCTTAATTTCATTCAGTCATTTACACTCAGACCTGCTGAATGAAGAAAAGCTGTGCTGCTGCTTGGGTAACCTTGTACTTCTGCCCAGGATAGGTACAAATGGAAAAAACACCAGGTACAAGAAAGAAGAGGAGCCAGGGCACACTCAGGTCTGCATAATACAAAACTGTCTTGAGGAAAATCACACACACAGATTAAATCTGAATAAGAATCAATTGCAATTTAACCATCACAAAAGAACAACCAACCAACAAACAAAAAAACAAAAAACAACCTAACAACTCCCAAAACACATCCTTCCCCCCAAAAAAAAATCAGCAAAAAAGACATTTTGTTGTTCCTTGGGCTCCCTCCTTCCAGCAGAAATTGCTAACTGCTTTGTTTGACCTCCAAAGTCACTAGATTTTATTCTACTCAGGCCTGATCTTTCAGGATGCCAGCTGAGTTAATGTTCTCAGTATAATCACAAATTCAAAAAATGTATTCTTTTGAAAGGTCTGAAGCACTTGCAGAAATACAACTTGCCAATTGCACCTGCCCAGGTCCAGCTGAGGGATATCATTAAAATAATTGCATCCCCTTTAAGACAATTTTTATGCAAGTGTATGAGCATATAATGTCTTCAAAGATCAAGAACATTTTATTGTCTGCTCCCTTTGAGTGATGCATCATTAGGTCTGCCTGCTTTAGGTTTGGCCTTCAATGCTGATCTCACATAATGATTTGCAATTGATAGTGCTTCACTTTCATGTCCCCATACCTTTTTGAGTAGACAGTGAAAATGAGGAACTGACTCTTCATCACCTCTCTAACCCCTGTTTAGTCCCATTTCAGTGAGAGTTATATGTGTGTACCAATCTGGGCCAAGGACCCTCAAGGTCAGGTCTTCAAAGCTCACTGGCACAGACGGGACTTGCTGGGATGCTCAAAGGTTCCTGCACTGGGAAGGAGCTCCAAGGGGATTTAAAGTGAGATTCAGGTGTCTTTGAGGAGATTCTCTGTTCCTTGCATCCCTATAGAATCTGCTGTAGGGCAGTCTAGAATGAACAAATAACTTGAACTATAGCTACTCCCATTATTTCCATAGTAAGAAGACCCTTTTCTTCAAGCTCTTCAAACCCCCATATGATTTGCTGCAGTATCTCTCCCCTTTGGTTAAATGGGTGATTAGCAGTACATACAAATGAAGGTACATTTTGAAAATGCAGTGACTTTTGTCCCAGT
Source organism: Muscicapa striata striata (assembly GCA_030060385.1). Lineage (NCBI taxonomy): Eukaryota > Metazoa > Chordata > Aves > Passeriformes > Muscicapidae > Muscicapa > Muscicapa striata. The sequence goes on along the minus strand of JAREIS010000016.1, from coordinate 6,724,452 downwards.
ATAATAAAAAATCCACAGTTTCTGTTTCAATTTTTATCCCAAAAGTACATTACTGGTAATTTTTTGCAATCTTTATAACCAGTAGACAGAGTTCCATCAGCAAATAACTACCAGTTCTGCACAATTAAGTTTTTTACTTAATAGATACTGACAGAAAGTTTTGTGAACTGCCAGAAAAATAACTCCTGGGAGAATGGAAGTAGGAACATGGAAACAGTCATACCACATTTGAGAAGTCTCTAGCTGTGAGTTACTTTGGGTGGATGGATGGATAGATAAATCAATAGACACATAAACAACAACAGACAGAGAAGATATACAGTTCACTGGAGTTTACAGTTCTCTGGAAAATTAAGTCTTGCATAACAGCTCTGGGTTTGCCCACAGCAGCCCGTGGCACTGTTCTTTCCCATGTGTTGTGGCAGGTATATCAGCCCTGAGCACAGCAGAGCTTTACAGCACATGAGCCACAAAGTCAGAGTTCACCATCCTATCCAGCCTCTTCACCCAGTGGGGAGCTGCTCAGCTGATTGCTGGCAACACTCCCTGTTTGTCACAGCTAAAACTCTAACAATGACAAAGGCTGTCCTGATGAATTTGAGAGCACTTTCTGTTCTGAGAGGTGCAGAATTTCTGTGCTATGATTCCTCTGAGGGAGAGGCTTTTTGAGATAAAATATAACTTCCAAAGCCTCAGCAGACCTATATCCTGCTCCTAGTGACCCTGTGTTAAAGGGATTATGCTCTATCCCCACCACACAGGGATATTTTGCAATTTAGTTTTCTCTTCTTTGGCAGTTTCACTGCAAATGGACAGTGTCACAAGGGGTGGTATGTTGGCGTGCAAGACCCAGAAGATTGCTCCTGTGCTCCTAGGTGCTTCCTTCTATTGGAGTATCTATCTGTAATTTGCAATGTTTGTTCCACTGCAAATACTTTTGCTAAATAGATAAAAATTACCCACCCTGATTTACGTAAGATAGCCCATCCACAAAGGAGCAAGCAACTCTACAGGGTCACTCAGATTTTACTCAGTCAGAAAGAAAACCTGGTCGTTGTTTAAACTGGCCAATGGAATAGCATGGGGGGTACTGTGGGATCATATTCCCTTGGAAGTGCAGATGAGAGACTTTTCAGACTGTCAGGGCTTTTGTCCAGCCCGCACACCCACTGGGGACACCAGAGCCTGGCAGAGGTGGGTGCCACATACCCGTGTTTTATTTCAGCTCAGACATGCTCTCGGGTGCCCCAGCATAGAAATAGACTGAATTCCTTACCAACATCATTCCTCCTCCCTCACACTCATTTCTGTCAGCAGTGACAGCCCAGACTCAACAGGAATATATATTTTTTTCTGGTTTGATTTTCTATTAAACAAAAGATACGCTGTGGTGCTTGTCTGATTCTTACGGCTACAGCTCATGGGTTAATGTATAAGCAGCATATTCCTGAAGTATTTAACTTGCTATTTCCCTTCACTTTGCCAACGTAATGAGGTGTTTGATGAAGGGAATTCAGCTGCAAAACTGCAAACGTACACTCTGTAGGCTAGAGAGAAACCACAACAGGCTCTGGCATTTGATATCCTGATAAATTGGGCATTTCTGCACCTTACATCAGACGGTGACACAATGCAGCCTTGTTAAACCACATAGAAAGTGCTCCTTCAGTAATGAAGTCTAGGCCTGTTTTGGCAAAATTAGATTTGCATCACTAATTCAAAACACCAAAAAAAAATCCAAAGGATGCTCTGGATATAGAGGTTGTCTGCTCATCTGTTCAGATAAGTGAAGCATAAAGCCTCGACAATGTGAAGAGATAATAAAACAAGCTGCTGCCAGCATGCTGCCCTGGTTAGTTAGATTAAAGGAGCATATCTGTTGATGATTGTCTTCTGTTTTGTTTTGGTTTGGTTTGTTGTTGTTTTTTTTTTTTTTTCCCCTGAGAAACATACCAAGAAGTGTATTAAAACAGTTCAAAATCACTGATGGATTTTGTTATCAGTTGCCTGGTGTCAAATTGCTGACAACTCCAAGACCTTTCTTTTTCAAGACTTTGAACAATGTAATTAAGGTTTCTTGGAAATAAATCAATACTTGATATCACCACTGAATAGCATGCTGGCCAGACAATCTGCCAGCCTTATTGAGACATGGGCTTAAAGTCACTGGTGTCAGACTTTAGGCTCATAACTTTTTGCTGGTTTTCTTTGTAGGGAAGGTTTTCTTGTTGCAGTTAAAGCTTCAAGCCTTCCCTTCTCGAGGCACTGCATGCATGGCAGAGCCCAGGCACTCCAGAGGAGTGCTGTGTTCTGCTCTGGTTTCATTAACCCTTGCTGTGGGTCTGTGTGGGAGGTGGGCTGTGGCAGATTGACTGCAGCTTTCCAGCCATCTTCAGGAGCACTTCATTGCACACTTTGCCTCTCCTTTGTCCTTTATGCCCCAGTAGCACCCACAGAAAATGAGGATTCAGTAGACTTTCAAACAGTGTCAGTCAGCTGGGAGTGGAATGGGGCTCCATGAGGTGTCAAGGGAGTACTACCCAAGGCTATTATGGCTCTGCTTTTAGCTGGCCCAAGCAAACACCTCTCTAGGATGGCCAATCACTTTAGAGAGATTATTTACCTTTTAAAAAGTGATTTCAGAACCTGACAAGGCTTAAGTAAATTCTCTGGAGGCTGGAAACTGAATTAGCCTGCATTTTAAGGGGCACAAAATTGCACTTCTGAGCAGTTAGGTCATAGGTAAACCCTAGAATTCTTACTCTTGCTTTGAAACGATGCTGAAATAGGAGGATTTAATGAAGTCTGGTGGTTTAGTTTAAAAAAACAAGGAGGCCCAGAGGTCTTGATACTGAGCTGTCTATGCTGCCTGGCCATTTTCTTTTCTGCAGCAAAAGACAAAAAAAGCCCAAACTGTTCAGGCTCTCCATTTGAAGTTTCCTTGGGAGGAACGCCCAGTAAAGAAGGACCCAGCAGAGAGTAGAGATCATTGTGCCAAATGTGAGGACACAACCTAGCTCAAAGCCTCTCCAAGCTTAACTTCATCCCACTCTACCACTGGGACATCTCAGTCTCCAGATGCACCCAGGGATCTTCTCCTGGGAACAGCAGGAGAGATTCTGCTCCTTCATACTGCTTTTATGAAATCACATGGACATTTTCCCCACTGTCAGCTGATGATGTAGTTGGCAAGAGCTCTTTCTGCAGTGCTGTGGAGGTAGTGGAAGATGGTATTTAAGAGGTTCTGTTATGTTTGAAGACATAAAAAGAAAGAAAGGGCTCATTCAGATACTCAGTATCAGAATTAAACATCCAGTGTAATGAAATATTCAGGCTGCTCTTTGCCAGACCAAGCTGAGATGTTTCAGCTGGGACAGATTGGAACTGAAATGTGTCTTCAGGCAGAATGGGGGAAAAATAATTATCCTGATGACATAATTGAGGAAAATCAGGGTCACAAGCCTGGAGAGTGATCACTGCCAGACAGAGGTTACACATAATCTTTCTTAGCCACATCCACAGAAGCACGTCAGGAAATTGGTTTCCTCCCCTTGATGCACCCAGGGAACTATGCATTTAGGATTCAACATGTGTTTAGTCCTCTGCTGTCCTATACATTCCTAAGAAGGCACTCTTCAAAGAAGTAAGTCTGGTGAAATTCAGGTTGATTAATGGAGTCAGAATGCACCAGACTCCAACTGCTGTTCTTGTGCTTGCCTGGTTTACCAATTTTATCACACAATCCATGGCCTAAATTTGGCATGTCATGTAAAGTCACAATGGCTGTGGAGAGGTAGAGACCTCCAGAAGATCACCCTCCACTGAAATGTCCCACTAGTGACCACAGCAGGGACTGTGCTCCTTTGCCCACCTCTCATGTGCCACCACAGAGCAGCTCTTGGACAGAGAAATCTGCACCTGGGCCTTTCCTCATCCTTGTCCTTCTCTGTGGCACATATGTAAGTAGAACAGGGCTGGTTTAAAGCCCTTAAGGTGAAAAACACAATGTACTCTTGCTGCTATAGCACCTAATACTGAATTTACCAGCTCAGCAGAGAGGTCTCTGCCTCCTGAAGTGAAGTGCATCTCTCCTCTCGTGGCAAAGGAGATTTGAAAAGCCGGTGAGCATGAACTGGAATTTTTCTGCTAAATGCAGCATCAAAGCCTTTCATTAGGAGCTAAATGGATAAAAAGAGTGCATGAAATTGAAGTTGATAATTAGCTAGTCAGTCCCAGCGAGGAGCTCATAACTGCTTTAACCTTCGAGCCTTGTGCAAGGGTCGAGAGGAGAAGCTCATCTCTCTAGCTCTGCAGCACAACGGAGCTCACATGGCTTTTACCTGAGGATATGGCAGTGCAGTGAGCTAAGCCCCAGCAAAAGAAATAAAATTGCAGATCAAAGGTAATATATAGAAGAGATTGGTCCTAAGCTGCTTGCCAGAAAATTAATATGAAGAGCTAATTCCCTCAGAGATGCTCAGAGTCATGTCAGCAGTGCCCCAGCATGCCACCCAGGATCTGTAAGGGTTGCTCGGGTGAGGTTTCCTGAGTCTTTGAGAGCAGGAAAGACAGCACTGATCTGCCTTTCAAAATCTTAATTTCACTTCCCTGGGAGCAAGAATATTCCTTAGACCACTACTGTTGTTTGGTATTTCTCTAAAGAGAGGTATGTCACTGCTATATTGTGGCCTTGGCCCACAGCCCCTGAAGCCAGTGGACTTCCAGAGGACTTTTTGGTGAGGGATGGAAATCCTGAATGGGGAAAGGTCTTTTCTTTATGATTCAAGGATTCACAGAATTTAGGATTAAGAATACCCATTAGATTATGTAGTTGTGCTACCTGTGCACCATGTACACCCATAGATGCTGGCAAAGGGCTCAGGAATCTGCACTTCTCTCAAATATCTCTTCCCATCTCATGTTACAACTAGATAGAAGCATCTTTTACTGATTCCACATGATTGTCTACTCTAGTACAGTCACTTCCCAGCCCTTTCTTTGCTACAATTTCAACCTCACATTTGCAGGCATTTTTCCCAGCCAATGAGTAATTTTTTATTGCCTTTCTTTATTGAATCCTCCCTTCTGAAACTGATGCTGAAGTTGTGACTACCAGCACCAGATATGCTCTCACAGGGGTGAACCATGTTCCTTACTTATCACCTGCCTGTTTATACAAGCAAGAATTACTTTTTAAGCTCTCCTTACCCCACATTTGCAATGAGATCTCATCACTGCTTCCAGAAGGCTGTCCTCTATTTCTCAGGAAGAGCCTGTGTTTTTGTAGGTAAATTTTGCTGAGTTTTTCTCTTGACTTCTATTTTAGTGCTTTTTGTTTTAAGAAGCCTGATGCACCAGAAGAGCCTGCAGATAAATCTCTGTGATTTAGCATTTGCACCAAAACTTGTGCCAGCAATTAATTTTTATCTGTAGTGATTTCATAGCTATTTCTGGTCTGATCTCAGGAGTCTCAATTTAAGGTCTAAAACGTGAAAACATCCTTTGTTTTTCTCTTCTGTGGGGTTGCTCAGGAACAGCTAGCACAAATTCACACACTAACCTTGAGTAGCAAATGTTTTAGGACGGTTTTATGACCACGTATCATCAGGTCAGTTTGCAAAGCCAGCCAAAGCAGATGTTTTTTCCTGCAGTGCTGTGTCAGGATATGGTGGGTGAGCAAGACAAAAGTAGAAGGGCAACAGCCTGAGTGGGAACCAGCCCAGCCCACTGCCATCACTGTGCCTCAGGTGTGCTGTAATCTGCACTCCCCCCAAATGCCATGTGTAGGAGAGGCAGGGATGCTTCTAAAATAATTTTAATTGCAGTTACAGATGTGTCAGTCCAGAATTATGATTTACCATTTCCCAGACAAGTCATGGTTGGTATCTGGGACATAAAATATTGTAGAAATCAGAGGTAGGACAAAGGTGCCAGGCTTTTGCCAGGCAGTGCTGGCAGGACTTGCTGGGATATGTGAAGGAGAGTCACTGAGTCACATGAAGAAAACTGGAGTGAGAGAAACCAGCGTTGGCTGAATAAACTAATCCAACATGCTGTAAAACCTCCTGGTCACCTGCTCTAACTAAGCTAAAAAAAACCCTAAAAAAACCCTAACCAAATAAAACCTAGCTGTACCTAAACAAGATGTTGCACCTAAAATTTCACCAATGTCTTCTAAAAGTGCATACTTGCTTTCCTGTTTTTGTTGGATACACTGATATGTTTAAGATTACATTTGTCTTTCCCAGCTTGTTCATTGCAGTTGCCTTCTAGTCAGCTGGCCTTTCAGTCATTTTCTTCAGAAAGCTCTGCTGACAGCAAGATCTTTTGTTAATTGAACCTTAAATCACATCCTTTTAAATTCAGATGCTCTGATTTCTCTCTGCATTAGCAAGAAATTCTTAAATCACCAGCCACATCAGAGAGAGGGCCTCCCTAATAATACCTGGACATTCAATTCTAACTCCATTTATGACCCAAGTTTAGCTGGTTCTCTATAACATTTATTCTGTTAATCCCTTCTCAAGTTCACCTAACACTTGCCTATGTAGCCCCCTTTCAAATGCATTACTTACTTAATTTTCTTTGTCTCAGGAAATTAGTTGTCCTACCAAGGAAAAGTCAGTTAAGTCTAGTGTGCTGCATTTCTTCATTTGCTTGTTGTCCACGTTCTTTTATTTCTTTCTGAGGACCTGTGGTTGGTTGAGGTCAGACAAACAAGCCTGTATTTTTCCATGTCACATTTTTCACATTTCTGAAACATAGATATTACCTTTGCTGTTCTCTATTTCTGTAATATCACTCCTAAACTCTGAATTTTATTTGAAAACTTTTCTGTCAAACCTGCTGTTGATTGCTGGTTCTTTCAAAGTCCAGTGATGGAAGTTATCCATTCATGAGTTCATAAACACCTGAGCTCCATGTAGTTAACCTCATTTGCATTAACCACTGCCTTTCTCCCCAAGCTCTTGAAAACAGAGGCAACACTTTTACTTAGGTTTTGGAAGCAAAGTTACAGTATCTTTAATGTTCACCCCATAATGCTCAACTTTCTTACTTCTCCATTTTTTGTATAACCAGTGAAGGTGTCATTCTTTCTCACAACCGTTGAAGTCTGAAGTTTACTTGGGGCTTGCAAAGTCTTGCTTTTACCTCTGTAACTTCTAAGACAATTTCCTTGGTTTCATTTTCCTATTTTTTTCTCTTTCTGTTTCCTGTTTGTTTCTAGGATTCTTCATCCAGTTATGACAGCAGTCCCTCTCTGCTGGTTTTTCTCTCTTCTTTCTTGGACTGGAAGTTTAAGGTATTTTCTACCCAAAAAATCTACTCATGCACAAACATTCTAATTGTGAGATTAGATGTCTTTGATAATTAGCTCCTTCAAGGTTTCTTCCTTTTAAATAAATTATTAAAAAAAAAAATCTTACTTGGCAGATTTTCTTTGCTTATACTGCCTTTTAACTGAAAGGTAGCTGACTCATAATCCACCCCTCCACAAATATTTGCCATGGGCTCCTGTTTTATAACCCAAGATCCCATACAACTCCTCCATTCCTGCTTTTCTTCACTGTCTTCCTCTTCTCCTCATTCAGTCCTCCATAGAAATATGATCTCACTGGAAGCATCTGATTCCAAGAGCAGAAATTCCTTCCCCAGTTAATGGATGCTCTGAGCTGCCCCCTCTGAGCCCTGCTACCTAATTTAAGCACACAGACTGACATTCAGCCAAGGGACGAGGTATTTGGATGCATTCATGGGAACTGTGTGTCAGAGCTCCTGCCTCTGCCAACAGCTCCTGTGGCTCATTCACAGGGGGCTCCCCTGTCAGCACAGTCTACAGAGCTGTTTGGATGGCAGGTGCAGGTGGCTTTGATGGCTCTGTGCTCCTTGCTGCTGACTCTGCATAGCCCTCCAGACACCCCTGAGGACCCCACCTGTGTGAGAAATGCTTTCCCAGAAAGGTGTGGTGCTCCCGTGTCATATCTACAAGCTTAGTGGAGATGTCTTAGATGAACTCTGGTGTTATAAATAGCATCAGGCAGCTACACTTAAGCAATTGAATCAAGCTCTAACTTTCCAATAAATATTTAGGGAGTTTTGTCACCTTTTGCTCATGAAGACATATATATATTTATACACCTATATTTTTGTCAGGAGTCTGGAGAAGACTGAAAAATGTTGAGGATGTTCCTAAGAGTGTTTTCTGCATAAGAAAGGTTCTTTTGCTCGCCTTTGAATATTGCTTCTGGTAAGAAGAGATTTAAACTAAGATGTGAAAGGGCAAGAGTGGAAGTGACTCTCCTACACATCAATTTGTGCAGCCTGCAAGAGAAAAGCCAAGCAAAGGAAGTTACAGCAATGGCAAGGAAAGCAAGGCAAAAATGGTACAGCAGTAGAGAAAGCAACGTCAGTGGTAGGACAAATTCCCAGATGAGGTTAGAAGTACAAGTATTTATGAGAAAGTGGGTAAAGTACTTAGTGATATCAGTCTGCTGAGTCATGTTACAGACCTAAGTGCAATGATGAGATGTTTTTTCTAGAGGATTTTACCTAGTTCAGTGGGAAGTCTTGAAAGGGTATGTAACTGATGTTCATGTATTTTAAACCAGTGAGGAGGAGGTAGGACCAAACACAAGAAAGAGAGAGAAAGGGAGAGAATGAAACTACTGCAGTTAATTCTGGCATAAGAATAAGTAAGTCAATAAAATGCAGACTGGAAATTAAAGAGATGTCTTTTCTTATTACAGCTGTGAAGTTGAAAATGGTGGGTTCCAGAAAACCCTACTGACTTTGCAAAACAGAACATGACCAGCTCAGGGAATGTAATGTAGGATGTGATGGCAGAAGGCTTTCCTTTGGCAACCATTAGGGTGCATTTTATAAGCCCCCACATCAGTCCCCACTCTAGGCAGCATGGAGGTGCTTTTTGTCTTGCCTGCTTTGCACAGAGATACAGCCCTGATCAGATTATAAATACAGATTCTGACCAGGCTGCCAAGCAGTGGTGCTGCTGGCACCTTCCCTTTCATTGGCAGAGGAAAAAAATCATGAACAGCATCACTGACGACACATCAGGCCACAGACTAGTGTTTATTTGCTTTTTCCATTTACAGTACTCAATAAGGAATGTTAATGGAAGGTTGTTTAAGCTTAACAGGCAAAATTAAACTCTCATTCACGGGCTTTTGTAACTTTTTTGTTTGAAACTTCCTTCTTGTTCCTCTCACCCCCTCCACCTCTCCCCTTCTTTCCTATTAAACTAAAATTTCCCTTATGAAGTCCAAGGCTTTTAAACCCAGCCTAACTTTCATGATTGCTATCTTTCACTGAATAAACATAATACTTTATACCTTCTGTTGGAGACACAGACTTCTTTTATTTGCAGGGGAGAGTGTAAGCAACATTTTAAACACTGCTTTGTGCACAACGGCCAATTAAAGCTGGAAACTGTGAGAACTGGGCTGCTCAATCCTCATCCTTTATCAGGAACTGAGGACATAATGAAACCTGACATATCTGGCTTCTTTCCTTGATCAGCTCCTGATTGCAGGGCTGCACAAAGAGGAGCCAAACAAAGGTAAAATGGGACCTGTCCATAAACCCAGAGACTGATCCTGCAAAACCTCAGGTAGCTCCTAGGTGCTTTATATAGAACCAGGTCCTAAGTGCCACTGCCAATAACCAAGAGATAACCCATTCAGATAGGTAGCCAGAAGCCCTGGGCAATGCAGAAAACTTGTCCCATGAGCAGATATGGGAATGTGACTCTGACAGATAGAATATCCACCAAGCACTGCTGAGAAAGACAGACATTCCTCACTAGGTATTGCCCTGACATCAAATGCTCCCCTAGAGATGAACCCCCTTTTCACAAGTCACTTGAAAATGTCCTAAAGGGAGGGGATGTTACCCTCAGTTGCCATTTGGAGTGATTTAGCCTGAACAAAATAGTCCCTCTGAACCTGTGAGCCCTGTGTGCTCTGACACTGATACACATTCCTGAAGCCCATTGAAGAAAACAGAGAAACACAAGAGAGCCAGAGCTCCTCACTGAAATGTCTCCTTTGTCCTATTAAATGGAAATAAAACAGGGCAGAAAAAAAAGAATGCACACTAACTGAGATGCAGGAGTTTAATGTGCCCTTCTAGACACACATGTTTCCAATGTATTTTATAGCAGCCACAACAAAATGCAATTACCCAGCGTGGGCAGGCAGGCCCCCCGATGGCTCAGTAAAAGCCCAGACAGGCTGTGCAGAGTAAGGCTGGGGCAAGGCCCTCTGTCTCCTTCCCATTTGTATGGTTGCTCCATGCCCTTGTGTGGGGTTGTGGACATGGGGCTGGTGCAGGGAGGGGGTAAGAAGATGGAGGGACCTGGAGGTGATGGAGAACAAATCATTCAGCTCCTCGCTTGCCCACCTGACACCTTCACCAGGTCACAGCTGCTGCAGAGGCATGGCAAAGAGTAAAGAGTTGAGTTTTAGGGGTGAGGTGGGAGGGCTCAACTGCATTATTGGGTCAGCCTAATGAACAGTCTTCTCTCTCTTTCCTACATTAGGGAATAACCACTCACATCAGAAACAAACACTGAACTTAAGTGTCATGGGCATCAAGCAACTGCTCTGACAATCCCACCTTCATTTTCCAATTAACTTAGCTTGTGAGTCTAAACAGGTCCTGACCACTGCCATGTGTTTGTCCAGAGGACTGGGAACAATGATGGGTTTGGAAAGGAATCTGAAGACAACCTGTGAATTTCCCTTCTGTGGCTGAAGAAAGAAAAGAATTTCCTTTTCTCTCTTCTGCACATAATGCTTACTTCTAATGAAAGTGCAGATTAACTCAAATTAAGGGACCACAGCAAGCAGCAGATTTTATTATATCTGCACATTGTATCACATTGCACCTGCAATGTCAGGCTCTGATACAGTACAGAATCCTGGTTCCTAGAAAAATCAGATGCAATCCCAGGTCATGCTGACTTTCCAAGTATTCACAAGTACAAAGAAATAATGATGTGCAGTCCTGAATCACATTCTGTTTACAGCTCTTATAAAAGCCAAACTCCTCAATGATCTGAAGATTAAAAGCCCCTGCACCCCAGGATAAAAGTTCTATTCAGCCAATATCAAATAAACTGATTTCCAAGGCTGCTTGTTGAAATTAGGTTTGTGGGACAGGACTTGCCTAGGACGTTGCTTATCTTCTTGGCTCTACTTGAAGACTTGGGCACTGCCTTTTATTTCAGTATTTAGGTGCTTCTTTATAAAGATACCTCCGGAAAAATTTTTTAGTTAGTAAAATCTCCCATATTTTTCTGCTAACTAGACACTAAAAATCCAGTTGCAGCCAGATGTTCACCTCTTAACAAGAATTGTGGTTTTGAGTGACACTTGGTGCTACACATCCTCTGTGCACCTCTGCCTTTTTAAAAATTCATTTGGATGCATCATTCAGCTTTCAATTCCAGTCAGTTCTGGGTAATAATAATCATTCATTTCATCGACCTCTGCTGCATTACTACTCAGGGTAAATAATAAGACAGCACTGTGTTGTAGATTCAAACTGAGACTCCAGCTCTAACAAAGATTGAAAGCCCCCATGGGGGTGTGGAGAAGTCAGAGACAACAGCACATCAATTATGAAGCCTGCACTTTATCTACTGCTGGCAAAAGAAAAGGTTAATTATCTAAAAATAAAGCAACTGTATGCTGGTGTAGGAGGGTAAACTAGGAGGAGGGCTCTGGAACAAGCAAGATAAGGTTGTGATCTACAACATCAGAAAACTGAGACTGAATAAGGAACTGTCCAGTATAACCTGTCACCCATAGGCAAATCAAATTGCATGGTTGAAAATCCTTGACTAAAATAAATGGACTACATCATGTCTTTTAATAAGCTTTTTCTGTTTCTGACAGTCAAACCAACAGGTGTCCAGGAGCCACAGACACTCATACCCACTTAGTTACTCCAAGGCTGTACATGTTACAGTGACTATTGCATCACAGCAAGCCAGAGACCTGAGGAGTGATTTCAGAGCTGAATTTCCTCAGTGTTTCTGCTGCCAGTTACTTTCAGAGATATGAGTTTGAAATGGCATCTCCAAAGGGCTGTTACGTTTCATATTTTTCTCTCCATGAGCATCCATGGATCACTAAAGCTCTAGGGAGTGGAAGAGGCACCAAAAAGTTTGGGGTGATTTTCACCACTGCAGATGCACAGGCAGAGGCATCTGGCAGCTTTCAGTGTTTGTTAGGACTCCTGTACTAGAGAAAAATCTCAGTGACCACCAGTGGCTCTGCCACTGGGAATCCAAGCAGAAAAGGAAGAACATAAGAAGATTGAGAAAGAAGCTACACTCCTCCAGTTTGCCTGTCTTGTTTTGAAGGACTGCCAGGCAGCCAAGGACCTCACAAGCTCCAGCTACATATTTATGGCAAATAGGAAAGAGCAGCAACTCCTCCAGCCAGGGATAGTAGCTGAAAGACGATGAAGGCACATGGAATCAATCCCTCTGAGTGAAAAGGAAAATCAACAGTAATAGCAATAGGATTTTAATGGAGTCTTTAATATATAACTACATCTTAGAGCCTGGGACATGCTCTCCTTAATGTTATTTTTTAATAAGTCCTTGCTTCCATTGGGACAAAATTTTGAGGCTCCATTAATACTGTGGGTTTATAGCAGCTGAAATCACTGAAGATCATTACAGGTGTTTGCAGCATTCTCTGCAATTCCCTCCATGGAGGGAAGGGGAGAATACCATCCCTTTATAAATAAAAGACCTGTTGCACTAAGATGCTAAAATTACTCAGTTAATTGCACATCACATACACATGGGGCTGGCAAATTTCTCATCGCTTATCACTGAGCAGGTCCCTTAGTCTCATAACAATTCATCTGGGTTGAAGAAGCTGATTTATAAAATGAAAAAGAAAATCCAAAACAACATGCAAAAAAATTATTAATTTGGATTAGGTTTTCAGGTCACTGTACTAAATACTGCCACTGACAGTATTAGATTCATATTGCTTCAGTTTAACTGGACATGAATCCCATTAAGTTCTTCATATTTTTGGTCAGGGAAAATACACATGGGCATAGGTGGGTGCTCGAGAATTCCCACAGGGTCACAGGCTCCCACTCACATCATTCCTCTGGCAGCCTTATTAGCACAAGTGGCTACTCATTCTGTTGTCATGAGGAGAAGAAATCAGTGGGTAATACAACATAGAGACAGTCTTGCTCCACTGAACACAGGATGGAAGTACTCTCTCCATCAAACATATGCTTTAATTTTTAAAAAACTGTAAGTTGTCTTTCTGAGCACAGACTTCTCCCACTCACTCATCTGGGAATATGACAAAAAACCACACTCAGTCATCTGGGACCAAATGTACCATAGCTGTGTGGTGGGCTGACCATGCCTGGATGCCAAATGCACTCCCAGCTGCTCTCTCACTCACCTCCCTCCTCAGCAGGACACCAGGAGAAAATAAGATGAAAAAACTCATGGGTCAAGATAAAGGCAGTCAAATGAAAATAGGAAAAATAGGAATCAAGCCAAGATTATGTGCAGAGGCAAAACAAAAGCAAAGGAGACACAATGCTCTACTTCCAATCAGCAGGCAGTGTCCAGACACCTCCTGGGAAGTAGGGCTCCAGTATGCAAAGTGACTGCTTCAGAAGACAAACGCCTCGGTAATGAATCATCCCCCCAAGCCATTTTCTATTGCCTTTTAAATCGCTAAGCACAATGTCATATGGTATGGAATATTCCTATGGAATATTCCTATGGAATATTCCTATGGAATTCCTGCTGGCCCTCGGGGGTGTTGCAAACACAGCTTTGGTGCTGTGTGGGTGCCGCTCACAACAGCCAACACTGATGTGTCACCAACACCTTCCTAGGTACAAGTGCAGAGCACAGCACTTCCAGGGGAATGTTAACCCCATCCCAGCCAGAGCCACTTCCTGGGTGTCAGTGGTCACATCCTGGAGGATGTCACACCTGGAGGTGGGACACCATCTGATGTGTGCTGATGTGTCCCTGACAAAAGAGGAGGAAAGGAACTAGGATTTGTTTGAAGTTTTGGCTGGCTGGGATCCTGTAGTACCATCCTGTCCGCATGGGCAAACTCACAGTACAGGTATGAACAGCTGTATTTTTTCAGAGGCATTTCCCTGAGAGCTGTATGTACTCATTATGTCTGCACATGAGAGCCCTTTTATCTAAAGACATTCCTTGCAGACTTAGGGAATCATGACCACCTTAAAGATTTTGACATACATATCATGAGCTAAACCATTGCAACATGCAGGACTCTTGTATGTAAAATTCCTGTGGGGAAAGAAAATCATCCAATCCTAAACCTGCATGATTACTCATTTCATTGGAGTCTTGTTACTTGAAATACAATATTATTTGCTAACATGTGCCTGTTACTTAAACCCTAGAGGTGTGAACACTCTCCTACTCTTTTCCTGGAATATTATGTTCTTTCCCAGCTAACACAAGTCGCTGGAAAGATCCAGACAGATCCTCCTCCTTCTCATTCCTAAATGTACAGCCCCCACTCTTGTGTTGAAAACACCTCTTTTTCCACCTCAATGCCCACAGAAATGAGTTCAGCACACAGCTGGGGCACTGAGTGTTTAAGGATTGCAACAGCCATGCAACAAGGAATAGCTTTGCTGTTTGCCAGGTGCCTCAGACACATTCTCCTCATCCTTAACACCAGCCTAACACACAGCAGACACTTGTGCCTATTTACAGAGCCTAAATGCAAACAACACCCTGAAAGGACCTAGAAGACAAAAGCACAAGCACTTATTGCTTATCAGCTGAGCAGTTCCAAGAACTTATTTCACGCTCACCTAATGAGCCATATCTCAGGATCCACTTTTTACCTAAGATTCATGTCTTTAATACTCTTTCCTGACAGAAAACCTCAGTTCTTTTACTTCCCCTTCCTTGGGGACCCCAGGCTTCTCTTTAAGTCACTTCTCACTCCCAGGATTATTGGTATTAATTTATTCAGGATACATTTTCCACACTGCTGCCCAAGGCTAGTGTCTGCCTTCAGCTGTCTAAGGATGCTGATGGCTTTTTTGCTGGGCAGGAGCCATCCTTTCCCAGCCTAGCAGCAGTCAGATATCACTGATAATGATGTGGCTGAACTGCCAGCAAGTCATTAACCTTTGTTAGGGTAAAATGTTTTCCCACCTGGAGAAGTCGTACTCCAACCTCATACTGCAATTTGCTCGGTGAGTAAGACATTTCCTGCAACACACACACTGACAAGAATGCTTTATACAAAGAAATAGAAACAGACTCAACCATATTTCTCATTACCAGTGCTAAACATGACAAGAATCACTATTTTGGGGTCCTAGTGGTGATATCATTCTCAACCATGATGGGACTGGTCTCATCTGGGTCGGGAAATTTAGGGGTTTTGAGTTTGACCCTTCTCCCTGTTGGAAGTCATTAGCATCTGCCTGTGTGCTGGCCAAGCATCTGCTGACAAGGGAGTTGTTTGTTCCTAAAAGAGTTTCTTTTTCTTTAGGGAAGCTGTTGATTTAGAAGCCAATGACAACCCATCAGGAACTTTCTGAGTGATGGCTAACCTTCATTTCAGGGGCACAGCTGCTGATTTAATACTCTAGCTGGAGGTGAGAGTAAATCCATGACATCTTGGAGCTACTTGAGCTACTTGTATGTAGAGATATGTGATGTTTGCAGTGGTGCTGGAGAGGGGTGGTGACACAAGGAAAAATATCCTTTTTTTTACTTTGTATATTTTAACAAGACTTGCCTTATTAAGTCAAGGCACTTATTAAGTATATAGTGAGTATTGAACTTATAAACACAACAATCCATATGCTTCTGCCATGCAAGCTAAATGTTTATGTACAAGGAAGGGTGGGTTCATGTCACTGGAATGTGGTCATTTTAAGCCAGGTATTGGCTCTGCCTTATTTCCCCATAAGACAGGGCCCTGTAGTGGGTGGTTCACTCTGCTGCTCCCAAATACTATGATAAGGTGGGGTGCACTGTCCTTTGGGGGACCCCTGTGAGTTGTAGAAGGGGTCTCATTTGACAAGGTCAGAGGGACAAATGCTCACAGGGGTGTGTGACTTTTGCCTCCTTTGTGGGTTACCAACAGGAGTGATCACAACCCAACATTTCATGCCTGCTAAAATGGCCAGGATTTTGTTTATGGAGGACTTCATCAGACATATCCCTCCTTTTTTATTATTATTTTTTCATAATTTCTAAGACCAGTGGCCTTAATCACAGGTTTGGCAGGGAAACAGTGGGTCCCTGAAACAGCCTCTCTGCTGTGGGACAAAGCATTTGTAAAGAGAAATGTCCCAAGAGTGTGCCTTCTCCCAGCTGTTCCTGTGCCCACTGGCAATGCCAGCTGCTCAGGCTTGCATGCTAAAGCTACTGAGAGAAGAAAGGCAGGGATTTTCCAGAGAGCTACCCAGGAATTAAGTGTCTGGATTCCTTTCACATTCCAGAGGTGCTAGTCCAATGAGTTGTGCCTCCAGGTTCACTTTCCAGTTCAGCTCTGGTACTGGAAAATTGCTCCATTGACAGGAATATACCCAGCCAGCCAGGGGGTGCCAAGAGCAACTTCAGCAGGGTTTATCAGACAGACAGCCAGGGCACTGGCACAGAACTATCTCAGGAATCTCAGCACTCTCACCACAAACCTATCTCGAGTTTTGATTTTTAAAATATGTTCTTACGCGTAAGAAACATCAGATAAATGATGCAGTCCTGCCTCTCCCAGGAGTGAGCCAACAGCTACAAGAGCTAGAGGTACCTCTTGGCTAAGTTTTTCATATTTCAGCATGGTAACAGCTGAACACTCAAATGCACAACAGGAAAGAGCTGGGGAATTAAATGAAAATTCCTCCTGGTCTGGTGAGTTACAAGCCCTGTCCTTGCCATGGCTAAGGCAGGAAATCAGAGGCACCAGGTGCTGTACATACCATTTGGTAGCAAGAGGCACAAAATTTTAGGGGGCTCCTAAGGTGCTGTGCCTCTCCTTGCCTCTGAGAAGCCCTGCTAGCCTGGAGGGGCACCAGCAGCAGACAGGATTCAGGGCACTTACAGGCTCTTGTCCTGCCTGATGTGAGAGAGATGGAATCAAACAAGCTTTCAAGCAAAAAGATTCCAAACAATACAGTTTCAGGCAGCAGCCAAGGCCAGTTTTTGGCTTGGTCCCATGAAAGTATTGTATAGTTAGATACACTGTAGATACAAAGTCTTTAGGTATGGTTTGCATTAACGCTGTTTCCTCCTGAGGATGACTTGCATGTGTAACCCAAGACAAATGGGAAGGCTTCATTACTAGGCTATGGTCATTTCAGAAGGGATATAGGAAATGAGCCTAACCTTTTTGTGTTAGAATGCAAGGTGCTACAGGGTTGATAATGAACCACAAATAAAAGAAGTCAATGTAAAGAGTGGCGAATTTACCACACTTTCTCATAGAATGAATCACAAAACGGTTTTGGTTGGAAGGGACCTTTCAAAGGTCTGAGCTCCATCTGACCTGACCTTGAATGTTTCCAGGGATGGAGAATAAATAGAGTCAGGTAAGTACATTAGCCAATTCCATTGAACTTTTGTTCAGATTTTATCAGGCCTGTAGTTAGGCCATACTCTGTTCTGCTTGCCATTCCCATGGTCTTCTCTCTAGAAGCTAAAGAGAGAAAAACTAATTTAATTTTTTTTTTCATAGAGTTTAGCTGAAAAAGCCAGGATAAAAGTTTCCTAGGATCTTATGACATTATCTAAGCTGTGTGGGTAATGGTAGAAATCAAATGGTAGGAAATTGGAAATGGCTGCTGTGAGGTACACTCACATAATTCATGTACATGCACCTAACTCATATTCTAATGAAATAAGAACTTAAAACCCCTGTAGGTGCTGTGCTCAGAGCTCATCTTTCCCTGAGATATGCAACAAATAATTTCTTTGGAGACAAAAACTTCTAGAATGTAAGGGGTTTTATTCAGTCAGTTTATTTACACTCTAAATATTTGATAATATTTCAACTACAGAATAATTTGTTTTCTAAATAAGAATTAGTTTTGCACAAAGAAACTCCACAAAATCAGAATATGTAAAAAACCTCATGAAAGAATCTAAAATGAAGTAACAAGTGTTAAAATTAAATTCACTTGGGAATCCAGTCAATTGATTAGGGAATTTTCAAACACATATTCAAATATTTCCTATAGTGCATACTTCTCCAGTCAGGGATATGTCTTTTATATTTTGGGATTGGGGTTTTTTTTGTGACATATTTACAAAAAAGTATTGAAGTATTGAATCAGAACAAAAAAAAGTTAAAATGCACATCCCTCCTAGGACTGGAAATCTCAACTGTAGAGAAGGAGAGAGATTGAAAAAGACTTTGTGTGATGTTGGATTATTGGATTATTCAGTGTCTGTCTTTGGGGAGAACTAGTGTCATACACTGATATTTGTCCCTGTTTTGTGCTCTGTGTGTGGGTAACCTTTGTGTACCTCCTGTACTAAGTCTACAGAAATGTAAACACAACTAAAGTCCATGCTCCAGCTCTGTGGGCTCCAGATCCTACCAGTAAAGAGCATGTAACCCAATCCCCTTTAATTTTGGGGTTGGGGGTGAGAATCAGTCTGGAAATTTGATTTTCCTCAAATCAGCCATAAAGCTTGAAAAAGCACAAGCTTCTTAATTTACACATTCTCAAAACTGCAGGCATTTCTAAGATCATTCCTGCCCTTTATTGAGTGGTGACAAGTCCTGAGGGGGTGAAGGAGTAGGATGAAGCACTGACTCTTGGTGCACTCTCTGGCCTAATTATCACTTAATCAGCCCTAGCAGTGTCAAAAAGGAAATGTCAATCCATTTTCAGTTCTTGGCTCGCTTGTGCCTCAGAAGACCTCTTCATTTTTAAGGATTTTAAAAACAATTTCTGTGACTCTGAGATTTATCTTATTACTATTTTTCATCTCTTTCTACTACTACCACTACTACTACCAGCTTTTGTCCTTCAAAACTTTTTGTACACATTCCAGAGAACAACTTGTTAAATCCCAGTGTTGCTTCTGAGCCACTTCCCAGACTGTTTGTCTCCTGACTGGGGCAAAATAGGAATCTAAAGCATGACGAGCAATGAAGATAACTGAGCAGAGCAGAAAAAAATCTTTATTTCTTTTGAGAGAAAGAGAGGAGAAAACAGATTTGGATCTACTGGGTAGTAAGAGAGATGAAGAAAACACAGCTATCCCAGAGATGGAACTCCATCACAGCCTCAAATCCTGTAGCTTTGCAGAAGTTAATACTTGCTGATGAACTTTGCTTTTTTGCTGCACTACAACAGTAGGTTCTAGCCAGCTCCCTGACTTCCCTGGGAAGACTCTCCTGGTTTCTATTCCTCACCCCTGCAGTGCTGAGTCACCATGTTTAAAATGTGTAGCTGGCATGCTTGGTGGCTGCCTTGCTGTGGCTGTGCAGAGAGAAGTCTCTGCACTCGGAGGCAGCGAGGGCTGGGATGTGCAGAGGAAGCTGCAGCAGCACTCCATCCCAGGGCACAGGCACAAACTGAAGGGTGAGAAGTTAACCACACTTCTCTTGGATGGTGCTGAGGGAAGAGGAGTGGGCAAGAGGAGTACTCACATGGATTTTGGCCAGAATGTCTAAGGGGCACCTGGTAAAAAAGGTCTGTATGCAGAGGTTGTGAGCAGCAGGAGCCAGGCATTAACAGGATGTTTCTATAATGTAAAACTATAGACTGCCCTGCCCCTTGCCAGCCTTCCAATGCCTGTACGTGCTATTTTCCATACCTACATTCTACAGTGAATTAAAAATGGCACTGGATGGATTGAATGTGGGCTAGCAGAGAGTCCCCACTGTGACATGGAGACTACAGAGCAGCTGTGAACTGTGCCACAGGCAGTTCCTTCAGCCTCTCATCATCCTCCATCGCTGCTCTGGAGGCTCCAGGGTCCTGCAAAACCTCACACAAAGCCCTTGCACATACAGGTACATCACTTCAACATGAGCTGAAGGGTTAAAATGTTATCTAGCCTTGAAACAGACACTAAGAAAACCGAGATCTTTCTGATACTTGTTGGGATGTGGCCAGCGCTCCTGGCTGCTGCTACCAGGAGTCTTCTTGGCAGGAATATAAGGAGATAGTGCTGGATGCCATTCAGCACAGAGCTGTGAATCTGGGGCACAGTGCCTGCCTGGCCTGCTCTGAGCCTCCAGTATGAATTATTCTGCCACTGTGTGAGCCTATGTACAGATTCTGGACAGAAGCTAGAGCTGCAAGGCAGCTACATAGATTTTACAACATTCCCAGGTTGTATTTGTGCTGAAGCCTGCTCTCCTCAGATACAAAGTGGAGCCTGAGAACCTCTGTCCTAACCACGAAGGGACAAGAATTATCAGCTGTAGCAATTTATTTTCAAACATTCAGCCACAGCACTTCACCCCAGCACCCATGGCCATGGCCCCTGTGGTCAAAGGCACCCTAAAGAGCTTTCCAGATGTGTTTCCATCTAGATGCAATTACAGAATATGGTCTGCTAACAGGTCCACCTGCAGTAAGGTTTGCATATGCTGCAAGAGGGGATCCAGAGTTACAACATGCTTTTTGGAAGCTGATTTCAACTAGCACCTTCCAGAGCCTCAAAGTAGCAGGAAGCACCAGGTTCTTCCCACAGCAAGCCTTGTGTGTGTCTTCTAGGTCTGTCACCTCCACATTGGGAAGAAAGAATTAATCTTTTTACCAACATTACCTATGGCTGGGTAGATTTGAGTCCCAGACTCGTTACTAGAACACAGCAGAGTCTTGGGAGACTTCGATTTTGCTCTGCCTTCAACTTCTGTGATTTCTACAAGCTTGAGAATTTCAGCTGAGGCAGGTTTTCTGTGTTGGACTCTCAACACTTTCAAGTATTATCCATACAGGAGCCTCAAGTTTCCAGGAGGTGGGAATTTTTCTTTCCACAGTTGTTGCTGAAGCTTAAACATACAGTCATCACTTTAAATCACCAAAATGAAACCTTTGTTTATTTTTGACTATCACCATGCTTGGGAAGGTCTAGGATGAAGCATAATCCCTGGTCAGACACTGTCTTCCTATCCAGAGTGGAAGATGGGTCTGTCCTGCCTTGCTTAATTCCCAGTGTTTCCCAAAGAAGTAATGACATGATGTGACTGCTGACCCTCTCCTTCCTCATTAGACCCTCAATCAAGCACTCCTTAAACCCTAGTTCCTGTAAATAAATGATTAATATGGAATTAGAATTGCAAATTCTAATTACAAATAAAATAAGAATCCAGAACTTCAGCGGGTTATTGAAGACCCAGATGAATGGCCAAACAAGCCAGAAAACTTTAAAATGAGATGGCAAATAAAGCCTTACTTGGAACAAAACCCTTTACTGAGTCTTTCCATTTACTTTGTAGGTTTGTCTCATGGGTGTTTGGGTGATTGGAACAGCACCCACCAGATCCATTAATTGCATGAAATCCAGGTGCTTGCTTGAAGCCAACATTTACCTATGCAAATTAACATTTTTGTGTTCAAGGTAAATTCCAGCAGCTACTCACGTGTACCAGCAGCTGCAAGTACTCCTTGTTTTCACCCAAACAAGTTTTTGCATGTGCATCCGTTGTGCCTGTTTATGAAAATGTTATTTGTAAATATTCATTTTATATTTTAATAACTTCTACTTACCTCCCTCAAGAAGACCAAATTGCCACTGCAGTAACTGGCTCAACTCTGACAAATGCTTAGGCTGAGATAAAACAGATACTTCTCTGCAGTGAATGCCAGCTTAAACTATTTTTACCCCCTGCTTCTTCTAGAAGTATCTATCTCAATACTATCATCTTCTAATTTTTTTCTTCTATAGCCAAGTAAACATCTTTAATTAGACTCAATTAATGTGAGTTTTGCCTTACATGGAGGCCTGAATTTGGATCACATCCCAACAGCTTCAATTCTCCTATCATTGTATCATAATTACCATTAATGCCTGGATCTGTAAATTGGTGTTGCTAAAGCTTAGATGATTTCTCAGATTCACGCAACAAGGATAAAAAAAAAAATAAAATTGCTGCCTCAGTAACTTTAAAAAAAACAAACCCACCTTTCTGAGATTATACCCAAGAGTAATGGCCTTAGCAGTCCCACCATTGACCCAGAGGGTATTTTGTTGTTTTGTAAGCCAAGATGCCCTTAGCTTGTCAATTCATCTTTCCTGATAGATTAGTGGAACACAGAGGGATGCACATTTTCCTAGGGTTTTCTTCAGAGTAATAAATGGCTATGCCAGCTCCAGCTGTGCCAGATGGTGCTGCACATGAACATCCTTGTTTTCTGCAGGGGCCCTGCTACCCTGCACAGCCCTGCCACTGTTTGGGTCATTCTGAAGTAATTACAGGTTGACATCCTGTTTGCTGAGACCTGCCATGGGGCACAGGTTCACCCCACAGGCTGTTGCACACATTTCACTCAGTGTTCAGGTGGGAACCATTCAAAGCTCCCAGTCCTTTATCTGTAGCCATGACTGCCCACGTCTGACAGGCTCTGGGTTGTATGCAGGGTTTGTGAAGTCAACTCACTGAAGGCCTCTTGGTTAGGAGAGCAGATTTACAAAAACATGTAGGTTTTATTATATTTATTATATTGAGAGCATTTCCAAATCACAGGGGCTTTTGTGGTGACTCATTTCAGTCAACTGCACAGAGTTACTTTTGGGAGCTTCTAGGACACAGCCTGTTGTCATCTTCTCTGTAGCAATTTTTCCACCACCTCATGGTGGCTTAAAGGCTTTCCAATGAGATTAATTTTTAGCCTGAAGATGCTGTATCTGCAAGCTTCCCTTAACATGGAGAGAACTTTTACTGCTGGAAGTAGCCAGAGATTTTTCAGTCTTTGGGGAATTCTAAAAGGGTGGCTTTTCATTGAAGCACGCTGATGTACAAAACTGAGGGTTATTTGAAAGCTGTGAGTATTACTGTGTTGTAATTGTAATTGAGTATTACTGTGTTTGAGAGTTGATACCCCTAAGATTCTTCTCCTGGTTTGGTTTGGTTTTTCTGCTATTTTAAATAGCACCAATGGCTCCCAGGGGAGAGGATGGACTTAGGTCTCCCTGTTAATAATTGCCACTAATAAATACCCAATGTCAAACAGCAGCTGGACTGGAGGATACCCTGCCCTCCTGCAGACTGTGATATTCCCCAGAGATGCTGCCATGCCCACTAAAGCAGAAATATCAGTCATTGCTGAAAAGAGCAGGTTCCAGCTGTCCTGGACTTCCACACACAAATGCAGAGCAGCTGGACCAAGAGCAGTGGGCTCCTAGGGATGGCTGGTGGAGATATTGGGAAGTCACCAAGGTCCAACTGGGTGCTGTGGCTTCACAGCCAGTTCACTGGGTAAACAGAAGTAAGCTGGTCTGAAGGGAATGCATGACACTACAGTGAGTCCGATTCGTTCCTAGAAAGAAAACAGGACAAAAATCCATTTTTTAAAATGCCTCCTTAATTAGGCAGCTTTTGCTTTGCAGAAGGCAATGAAGCCAGTTCTGGGAAAGGCTCTTCCACAAGGAATCAGAGTGAACAAAGGCAAGCTGCCCTCTCCCCTTCCTCTCTGCAGCCTCAGCCTTGCTCCCCTGATGTTGGAGATAAAAACAACACCGGTGGGAGCTGAGCTGCCTGGGGGCACCATCGACTCTGGTTTGTTTGCTGGCTCGAGGCAATGAGGCAGAGCCCATCCACCTGCCAGACTGCAGGGGCTCGCTGTGTCGTGCCTTGAGACCTGCCAGCACCCCCCTGCTGCTGAGCCAGCAGAGCAGCCACTGGCCTGGATGTGCCACAGCTCCCACTGCCCACGCTGCTGGGGCTCTCCAGGGCAGCCAGGAGTGTGACCCACCTTCAGCTCCCTGCTGGTGGGCTCAGGGGTGGGCACTGCCTGCCTGGCGGACGTGGAAATTAAAAAGACAAAGGCAGGTACCCTGCTTCACACTTCCTTCCAGCCCCCTCTGCAGCTTTCCCATCTCCAGAAAGATAGCATCACTCTGGGAGCTGCACTCCTGCTGGCAGGGAATGACCAGGGACAGGTGTGTTTGCCTCTGAGCTCATGCCTGTGCACATGTGTTGGATTTCTTTGCTTCAAACCCAAGTGCCAAATGTGACAGCTCCAGCTGGGTCTGTGGAACTCCCTCAGGTAGCTGGTGGAGGCACCAAAAGATCAAGATAAAATGATTAATATAAATGTTATTTTGCCTAATTTATTAAATGCTCTCATCTCCATAGGTGAAGCTGAAGGAGCAGGCTCAGCTGCTTTGCAGCTGTTGCAGCAGCCTGGTTCTTCAGCAGCCTCTTCACAGTGAGAGTGTCTGGAGTGGAGTGGGATTTCAGATCACACATGAACAGCCAGTTGATCCCCCATGGAGAAAAGGGAAGAAAGACAGGGAGAATCCTGTGGTTTCACCAAATCAAATACATGTCTGCTCCAGCTCTTGGGCTCCTCTGCAGAAAACCATCACCTGGAAATCTCACCTTGGGACTATCTGAGCAAAACTTTGTTTGACAAGGAACTTGATAAGGAAATTGAAATATTTCAAGGTCTCTGAAAGGCAGAATGGGAAGTTTTGAAGCCTTCTGACACAGATTGCAGAATATCAACAATATTTGAAAGCAATATAAAATTCGCCAAACTTCAGACCCACTTGCAACCCAAAAGCTTAATGTTTCTGACCAGTCTCTGGTCAGAGAACCAGTAGATGTTGGCTCCAAAAGCAAGATTCCTCCTCACTGCCTTGACACTAGGCAGCTTTGGGAAACCTGCCTTCCCTCTCTGCCTCCCTCTTCCCCCAGGCACACTCTGTCTCCTCTCTCTCGGCTCTCTATGTTCCCCAGGGTAGAGGTGCTCTCTTACCCACCTTAATACAGCCCCCAAAACTGCACTGATTGCAGTTTCTTGGTGATACTTATTGAAAACAAGTCAGAGAAAACTGGGTTGGAAGAGACCTTGAGAGGTCACCAGGTCCATCTGCCTGCTCCAGCAGAGTCAGATACTGATCTAATCTGTGCTGGACTTCTGCCACGTCCTGCTCTGGCAGCTTGATGAAAGCTACACAATTCTCCTTAATAAACTGTTCCACGGCTGCACTGTCATCTTTACCACGAGAAATCTTTCCCTTGTACACAAGCAATATTTCTGTATTGATAATTTAAGCCCCTTCCATTTTGTCTTATTCTGCAAGGACACAGAGACCATACCCCTTTCCTAGCAATATTTATCGTATTTGAAATCTGGTACTTCTTCTATTTGAAAACTGGTACAAAATTGGTATTTCTTCTGTAGACTAAACAATCCCAGAGACTTCCCTCACATGTATTAGTGCCAAGAGCAGCAAAGTCTTGACAATAATTTTAATCTCACTAAAGGGAACTTTTGAATACAAGCAGACAGTGAATTTTCCAACAGTGGAATACCCAACCTAGAGAGCAGAAGTGAAAAGACATATCCCTTCTGCACCCTTGCTGATGCCCACCACTGTCTGGCTCCACATTAACCTGAAACCCAAGGTGAAACTCAGCCACTCAGACCTCACAGAAAGTTTGCACAGATGTATGCAAATCTGCTGGCTTTGTGCTGCATTGCTTAGTGGCAGTTGGATGTGGGTGTGGTGGCTGGCTAGGAGAGGTGAGGGAACAGCAGCCACACTGCACCTGGGCAGGGAGAGACTACCTGCCCCAAGCCTCTTGTGGGAGTTGCCTGGGGCTGATTGGTAGGGATGAGGTGGGATGGGATGGGATGGGATGGGATGGGATGGGATGGGATGGGATGGGATGGGATGGGATGGGATGGGATGGGATGGGATGGGATGGGATGGGATGGGATGGGATGGGATGGGATGGGATAGGATGGGATGGGATGGAGGAAGGTCTGAAGGGCAAGGAAGTAGCAACGTGAGGAGGAACATAAAACTGGAAAACCAAGAGCTCTGAGATGTCTGTGCAGGCCATTAGATCATGAAGGAAAATGAGCACTGCTCTTGTCTGACCTAGCTGTGGTGCTTGGCTGAACCAATGGCCCTGTTTCACTGCTTCCTCTGGTGCATGTGCTGCTTGCACTGCCTTTTTACTCCTCTCTGAAGTGGTGATGGTGCAGCATGCCAAGGACTATGACAACTCTCTGTGGCCTCCCTCTCCTACCTTCCCTGACAGCCCAGACTCAGTGCCTGGTAAAGGCTTGGGAGAAAACAGGAATAAAGCAAAACAATCCTGCTGCCAAGTCAGGGGAAATGAAGACTGATGTAACATTTAAAGAGTACATAAATGACACCATTAAAATGCCCTTCTGTACCTTATCTGAAGATCCAGAAGCTGCAAGACATTGTATGGAATTTGAGGACAACATTTTAAAGCAGGACTGGCAGTGACTAACAGCATATTAATTCACACTTACAGATGGGTATCAGACCCAGTGAACAGCAAGCTTTGAAAGGGCCAGGTAATCTCCTGAACACCAGCTGCATCCAAAGGGGTCCGGGTCGCAGGACACATGGCAAACTACCTACAGGAATGTTTCCCTGACATTTAGATGGTTTCAGAACAGTGTTAGGAACCGGCCAACAGCAAATAAAATACAAATGTTCTGAGTTGATGTGCAAGGCACACTCCTTTCTCCTGACATTTACTCTTCCTTTACCCTGAATACACCAGGGTGAGTCCTGAGATATCCTTAGTGTGTTGACCACAACTTTGAATAGAAGTCTTTTACTGTCTGTGTTTTGTAGTTCTTATCTAAGCATTATATCTAACACAACTGGAACAGAACTGCCCTGTGGAAATCATGTGCTCAGCAGAAGTCCTTGCTGATGAGCAGCTTGCAAACATCCAGTTTCTTTCAGAGCCATAACCACTCCTGACCTTTTCTCCATGTGACTTTAGGTTACTCTGGGCTCTCAGGTTAAAACCCTGTACCAGCAGAGAAACTCCAGATGGAAAAACTGCTTGTTTTCACCTTCCTCTGAATGTCCTGTCAAGCAATTTGCTGCTATTAAAAATCCAGGCAAACAAGATAACTGCACACACAAATCCTGTTTGTGCTGTTGGGCTTCTTTACTCTAAATATTGCTGGGTGGAGGAGCCCTGACCAATAACACAGTGGAGTCCTCTGCTTATCTGCACCAAGGCCTTGGCATCTGCAGAGGCAATAAGCCATTTTCCTTGAGTTGTTCGACCAGACACAGATTTTAGGAGTATAAAACTGAGCAAACAGTCAAAAATATTACTTGTGCTTTTCTTGCAGTCAGTGTAAAGAGGGAGAGAGTCCACAAAGGGGGTGCATTCCATCTTTCCTGGACACCTTTTTAAGGAGGGTGGTGACTCCCATCTTAGTGATATTTTTAGACCTGGCTGCTCCTGCCGTGGCAGGGAGACTTTCCATCTCCTGCTGGCTGAAGGTTGATGGAACCATGCTCTTCCGCTGCAAATCCTCATCTCACTCACTCCATTTTAAACCTGGAAGCTCTCCATGAAAATTAAAGGCTCAATTTCATAAGGCTCTTCCAGCTGCTCAACACAAGCCCTCCATCAGCTGGCTAGTGAAGATGGGTTTACAGCAGCCTGGTAAAGTGATGCATACTAATGTGGCTTTGACTGAGAGGACCAAATTTTTTTTTTTTTTTTTTTCCATAATAGCATAAAGTGTTCCCTTAGGAAGCTCATTCTCCTTGTGTCTCAAGAAGTCTGGGCATGATCATGAGCTGGCTTTGAAAGCACTCAGTGACTCAACTCCTCAATAGAGACCAATAGTGAGGGAAGAGGTTTGGGTGGGTTTTTGCTGGGTGGGGTTTTTTTTGTTTGGTTGGTTTGGGGTTTGTTTCTTGTTTCTTTGTTTTTCACTTGCATTCTATGCTTTGACTCTATCCCAGCAAGGGGAAAGCCAGCCAGAGGTGGCTGAATTTTCAAGTCTCTCTGTGTGTCCTCCAAAGAAGCTCAAATCCCAAAGCCACACAAACAAACCAACAGTGCAAGAATGGAAATCCTATTCAGGTCCCAGTGAGGCTCATTCTGCAATGTCCTCTCTGCTAGATCTAAGCAGGGTTTGTCACAATCACCAGATTTTTGTCTTTTAACAAACATGACGTATCTTGGCTCCATTTCCTGCCTTGCTTATCACTATTTTGTTAGCTTGAAGATAACTTCCAGGAGATCTGCTCCCACCTTAAAGTCTGATCAAAGCAAATTCCCAGGACTTTTTAAAGAAGTTATAGGGGAAGAGGGTGGGTGTCTTTCTGTCTGGTAACAGTTTATTTTAATCTGCATGTTTTCTCCTTTTGTAATCCATAAGCACTCATGTGTTTAGAAGGCTTGCCAGTTATGATAGGTTTCCTTGACGTTACTGCAACAGGCAAGGCTAAACACAGCTGTCTGGTGCCTGGAATCCTTAGGAGTCCTGCAGGACCTGAGTCGGAAAAAATAAACTGAACTTTAGACATACTCAAGCTAAAGGGCTTTTTCAGCCAACTCCTTTGTAAATAGTTAAAAACTCTAAGTAGATATGGTGGGACAAATTTGTGTCTGGGGTCACTTCAGTAGCTGTTCTGGCACACTGCTCAGAATTCATTTGCTGCAGTTCATCCTCTTCAAAAATCCTTGTGCTAGGAACAGGCAGTACATAAATCAGAAACCAAGGCTCAACTCTGCAACTTTTATGTTTGTGGAAATGAAGAGATGAGAGCTACTAATGGAGAAGGCATGCATCTAAATGTCAATATAATACTGCATTTGATGAGTTTTCATTAACTGCCAGAGCTGAAACAAACATTTCAGGATAACACGTGCCAAAACACTTTGAAATATTCAGAGAGCATATGAAGATGCATGCTGTAAAAAGGAAATAGATGCCATCCTGCATCATCTTTGATTTTCAGTCTAGATTTTGTTCATCCAAGTTTTAGAGGAGACTGATAGGCTTCTGAGTCATAGGCTGGAAGGGCAAACTAGACATTGATTATTATCCCAGAATAACACCAGTGAAAAATGTGTCCAAACCTCCAGCAAGCCAAAATGCCCTCCTTCTCCCCATGGGTAGTTTGTGATGTGTTGTTTTTTTTTTTTTTTTTTTAATCAAAGTTCTAAGCTTGATTTGCAGTGCAGAAGGAGAGAGTTTCCCACAGACGGATATTCAGAAGAGGAGCTGAATCCAGACACTCTACAGACACTGTACCTATCTTACCACACCTGAGCACAATTCCAAGCTTCTCATCTGGAGGCAGGCAACAGACATATCCTAGTCCAGGTGCTCACCAGACTCTGAGCTTTTCTGTCACACAGCTTTCCACAGAGAGGCAGCCCAAACCAGGTGGGGAGAACAGTCTGCTCTGAACAGGTCCCCAGTGAGGGAGGTGGGTGGCTCCAGCTGAATCCCATGCATGAGTAGAGAAGATTGGCCGCTGCACTGGTCTCCAGAAGAGCCTCTCCTCCTCCTCCTCCCATAGGAAAAGGAGTCCTGAGGACACCGTGCTCCTACATGCTAATAGCAGCTGATGCAAATACTCACTCTGTGCATCCCCTTGGCACAGTGTAATTTGCCATCTGAAACCCTGAAAGGGGCCTGGGATGCAATGTGCCACTTAAACCCTGCATGAAGGCAAGGAAGACAGCTGGAGAAAAGTGTTGCAACACGATGACAAATCAGGGAATGTACTCAAAAGCGTTAAAGAAGGGCAAATAATGAATTGGAAAAGTTTTCAGAATTCACCCAAGCAACGCACTTTTGTTTTATTTTCAAGTGCACCACATCATAGGAGAAAGGCATGGCTCTCTAATATTTCTCCTAGAGAAACCGGAATTGAATGTTATTTTTAGAAATAACATGTGCAGATGTTCACCAGATATTAACTAATGTTTAAGTATTAATTACATCAGAGGTAATTTCTTCTGCAAACACTTCATCTTCTGATTCATACAACAGCTCTGCTGTTGCCTCTCTGTCTTTAAAAAAGTGAGTATGTCAGTAATGCCAAAACCATACTAAGCACAACTTTTACAAATGAACATTCTCCCAAAATAGCAACACCTGTTGTACATGTGCCTCTCCCAAAAGCCCCTAGATGACTTGGGTGAGTAGATATGTAACCATGAAGTTAGGTGATGAGTACAGATACTAATTTGTAAATCAGTGAATACTCAAAGCAATAATCATAGCAAAAACTAGGAGAAATCTGCAGGATGAATTATATTCCCCACACCAGCCGGTGAGTCACTCTGGACATCACAAAGAGAGCTGACTAAACTCACCAGAAACTCGTCCCTGTGTATAGCTTTCAGCAACCTCTCATAATAAACAGCAGATCAGGTTGATGTCAGACCAATAAATGCACAAACACACATGGACATTCACATACTCATTCCATTCTCACAAATAGAAGTCACATTCATAATAATTATTAGGATTTTGGGAGGTTTTATACCTACCTTCAGTGCTACTGTGTTACCTTTAAGAGCCAGGTGAATTCAGCAGAAAATACCATGGCAATATTTTAAAGGGCCATACTGTGTTTCGAAAAAGTGCTTCTTCATTAAAAATGCATTAAAAACCACTGAAATCTGAGGTACATATCAATATTATAGTAGGCACCTGAGGTTTACTTTCCTTAGATTGATCTTGCTCCCATGTAAAGTCTGCCTCGGTAAACGCCAGCTGTTTGGTTTTGTTGTTTTCTTTGAAATTGCTGTGCCCACATTGAAAAAGTCTGCTAGAGAATATCACAGTGAAAGCAGCACTCTTCTGTAGGAACTGATCTATTTCCTAGCACATAGAAAAAAAAATCAAAGCTTGACATTATTCTTCCATGTTCAAAGACATGTCTTTAATCAATAATTTTATCTGATTCACTGCTAGTTGGACACCACTGAAAAAGTAGAGGAGTTGCACATTCTTGTATATGACTTGAATTTGTTCCTAAACATAAATATGAATAAGCAGAGCATCTGCAGCTACTCTGGATGCACTGAAATGACAAGGACTATCAATCCTCATGCTTCAGGGTACTTAATCTGATAACCAGTTGAGGTCAGGGAGAAATATCCCCCACTGGTGTAATATTGACTAATTGGATTCATTATAAACCTTTTATGTGTTTCTCTAAAAAATCTTAGCCACTAGATGGACCAATGGCCTGCTCTGGCATGGCAGTTCCTGCATATCTAATTCACAACAGCTGGCAATGGGTGCTGCTCCTGTAATCACTGAATCAGCAGCACACCAGCTGGAAGGGGCTCAGCCTGCATCCCCACAGTGGCATGGAGCACTCCAGATGAGGTCTTAGTTTGTGGGAAAGAAGAGGAGGCTTTTTGCCATGGTGAGCACATTTATGGAATATCTGATTTACAGATATCTGATATATTTGATGCACATCATCTGAAGTACACATCACCTAACCTGGAATATGGACAAGGGCAAGAAAATTGGAATGGAATGGAATGGAATAGGAATAGAATAGAATAGAATAGAATAGAATAGAATAGAATAGAATAGAATAGAATAGAATAGAATAGAATAGAATAACAGAACGATGTAGCAGAGCAGAACAGAGCATAGCTTAGCATTGAACACATCTGAAGGTTGGATACAGGAACAAGAATTTTGGAACTGGAGGTGAGCCAGTGCTTGTCTGTTAAGCCCTAGATAATCAGATGCCAACCTACTTCTTTACTTTCACTGCAGAGAAGAACAGATGGGTGGGCTGAAATGAAATACAAAATAAAAGCAGGCACCTATGGTCAACTTCACACAAAGGATGATAAAACCCCTCATTATCTAACAGAAAGCCAAAGTACATTAATACTTCTTTAATGGCACTTCCCACAGAAGCAAAATCTGCATCTGCTTGTTAGCCACAAGGTGCTTGGGTGATTATCAGTGAAAGGGAGCAGAAGGCTTTATGTGATGCAATTAGGAAGGCTGCTCAGAGAGCAATTTCACTGCTGAGATGAAGTCCATGCTATCAGAAGCAGAGATCCTCCCAGACTGTAAAAATTACAAGTCAGAGCAAGAGGTTTCTGTTATCCAGTTAGCTGAGTCATGGGTCAAGGTATATTTTCCATCCAAGGCCGTTCTTTCTAATATGCCACACTTCAATGACACTTGAGACTCAAAATGGAGCAATCCTTTTTTGTCTGGCTGCTTGCCAGGGTAGCTGGAGACTTCTGGGCTGTGCAGTGACAATGCTTTACTCAACTAAAAGCAGCTGTACTCTCTTTCTGTCCTCAGAAGGACAGCAAGTTACAAAAACAGCATCTTCATGTCCCTTTATGTGAAAAACAAGCTACTCAAAAAAAGAAAAAAATAGTGCACTTGGTTTCTCTTATGTTTATCATCACCAGTGAATGTATCAGTTGGAATGAGTTTCCAAAGAAGTTCTGTGTAGATAAGCTTATCTGTCATGAATCATATACTACCCCACAACCAACAAAATAAACACTGCCACTGCCATTCTAAGGAACAACCCTGTTGACAGCTGTCTTGCCACTGCAACACACAGTAATATTCAGGTAGCTGAGGTAGCCCCAGGAGGTTAGAGTTTTTCTAAAACTCTCTTTTCCTCATTTGACCTATTTACTCATATTTGGAAAAGTTTTGAGGAAATTCTTCTAGAAAAATAAGACACTGGTCTTGTTTAGACTAAAGTCTATTTCTTATCTGCTAGAAGATGGTCAGCAGGTGAGGGTGGCTCACAGACAACACAGACCTCCCTCCTGAGCTGAGCATTCCACATATAAATACCTCCACCCTGTGATGGTATGGGGCTGCTGGTTCTTCTGCATCTCTCATGGTCAAGATAATGAGCCAGGAAATCCAGCATCTCTGTCTCTTACCTGCAAAACTCCAATGTGTCAAAAAGCAAATGGGACATCTACCTGTCCCTTCCTGTTGACTCTTCAGGAAATGTATGTGGTGATTTATGGCTCTTGATTACTTGGGGGAACTTCAGTATTCCAACCACAGGAAGGTGAAGCATCCTCAATAAACTGATTTGGGTGAATTGGCCTTTGTATATTTGGGACTCAGATCCTAAGCAATATTTCTTGTTTTTCAGCTGGCACAGGCTGTGAACATCAGAGGAGATTCAGGGGAAAAAGACCTGGCCTTTCACTCACAACACAACTTTTGAAACCACCTTTGTGATCTGCCATGCTTCAGGTCAGCCTCAAGATACACCCGAGCACTCGTGACCTCTGAGCAATGTTAGCAGCATGCTGTGGACAGAAGGGACAGCCTCACACTCGTCCCCAGACAGATCTGTGAAGGTGGGCTGTGAAGCACCTACACTGGCTGTGACCAGCAGATGTGAAAGGGCTGCAAAGCTGGTCTGTAACACTGCAGGACATTCCCTGACCGTGGCCTTGGGGCAAAGGAGGTGACACAGAGACAGTAGCAGGTGTGTGGGTAATGTTGGCAGGGGTGACTAATTACTGACTCACTTTTCATTGTTTTTCAGTTTGGTTTTGGCAGGGTGCTTGTCTGCCAGGTGGAGAGCATGGAAGATTCAAATCCCACTTTTCTGCATGGGGACTGGGAATAAATAGTTGGCATATTTAGTTTCACTCCTGAAGTCATCTACCCAAACTGAAAGGGACCACCAAGAGAGAAGTAGAGTTCACAGTTTCCAAGGTGTCAAAGATGACACTACTGCATTTCTCCCCATTTCTGATTCAAGGGGGGGAATTCTATTTCAAAAAAAACCTTTGTTCTCAGGCACAAGAAAGTGACATTTGAGGCTTTCTAAAAATAAATATGTAGTTAAAATGAATCTGGTACAATTTGCCTCTTAGCTCTTGAGAGCCTGTAGAAGAGGGGGACGAAAGGCGAGGACAATGAATTTATAATCTGGCTTTTAGCAAGGTGTAAATTTACCACCCAGACTCCCACCCATTACACCACAGACAGGAAACCAGCTGGTGGAGGGTGCAGTGAGTTTGTTGTTCCTCCTCACACAATGACCACGTGTGTTATTGATTTCAGAGGCCTAACCATGACTGGTGTGTTTTTTAGATCTTGCTCGCTGCCTTTTTATGTTTTCAGATCAGCTATGCATTTCATCAGCCTCCTGCCCACCAGCAATCATAAAATACGAGCCTTTGTGGGAAAGCAGAGACGTAGAAAGAGTTTCTTACGAGACAGTGGCTGGGATTGTTCCAGACACCTCCAGCCAGCTGCTCTCCAGGCAGCAGCTTTGCAATACAAGAGACAGCAAACATCAGCTTTGGAAAGTCAGACAGTTGGGCCCTTTGGCTGCAGGCCCACTGAACAAGTTCTCCTGACTACTGAGGCGTGGCTCAAAGAATAAAAGGGCTCTTTAGTGCTGATATATTTGGACGCCACTGTGCAATACAGCTGGAGCCAGTCCAAGGTATTCCTACCTGCTTTGCATCTTAGGCTATGAAACAAATCCATAAAACAAACACATCAGTCCTTTCCTGGTGCTTGGTTTTCATGAAAGTAACTCCTGCTGTTAGTCCTGCCTGGTCCAGCCTCGGGCAATGCAATGTCCCTGGGCTGCTGCATGGCCAGAGGTAACTAGAAGTATATAGTATACAGTATACAGTATATAGTATATAGAATATAGAATATAGTATATATATAATATACAGTATATAGTACATAGTATATAGTATATAGTATATACTGTATACTGTATACTATATATTATATAGTATAGACTGTATACTATATACTATATACTATACTATATACTATATACTATATACTATATACTATATATACTATATACTATATACTATACAATACTATATACTATATACTGTATACTATATATTATATGATGCAACTGGTGCAGTGGCGTTATCTCTTTTCCAGTGCGTAATGCAGGAACTGTACTCCTTTGCATAATTTCTACCTCCAGAAATTCTGCAGCTTGTGCTTCCCTCCTGGTTTCTGTGATGTCAGCTGCATCAGAAGAAGGCAGCTCTGATGGGAAAGGCACTTTTCACAGATGAGGCAGGACTCACTCATATTCTTGAGGGTCTTACAGTAGAACTATAGGAAAGGCATAGATGGAGACCAAAGGGTCATCAGGTCCTGTATGTGGGAAAAGTAAATAGGCTAGGATTTTCCAGCAGGGAAAAGAAAATTAAGAATGTAAAAATCCTGCAGCTTTCCATATAGGTCAGAAAGTGTGTAATTGCTTACTGCAGGGGGGGAACTGGGGGACACTGAAATAAATGATCAGGCAGAACATTTCAAGGAAACTAAAGGGAACACTCTTTCACACAAAACATAATTCAGGAAGGAGAGTCACTGTAATAAATTTTTCTCTGCCATAAATTCACCACCATAAACTTTTTGAATACCAAAAGTACAAACAGGTCAATAAAAGAGAGTGTGAGCATCAGGCCTCAAAGGGTAAGATGGAGAATAGCTCCAGAAGTCCATAATGCATGGATTTTATTAGAGGTTAGGTAGGTCCCCTTTCCCTGACCTCTTTCTTTTATTCTTTTTCAGTAGCTGCTACCAATAACTGTTAAAGACATGATACTGTCTTGATGGTCTTTTGATTTGACTCAGTGCAGACACTCTTAGGATGTTTAATGGACCGGCTCCTCTTTGGAACAATTCCAATGTCTTCAATGAATATGAAGCAGAAATTATTTCCTACATGTCTGACAATTCCTGCTTTGTTTCCATTTCACCATTTCCTAAGGCTTAAAAGCAGCTCTTAGCCTCTGAACTTTTCCTTTGAGTTCCTGTCTTGGTTGTCTCAGCTATTCTCGGCATTACATTACGATAAGAATAAAAAAATACAGTATTGTTTCATTAAATTGTCACAACAAATAGTGTCAAATGAGGGACTGAAACTCACATAAGTCCTGGTGATTGGAATAGGAGGTACTACATTACTGCCACACTGAGCAATTTGCAGTACTTGTCAAGAGGGGTCAGATAAGCTGTAAAGGGCAGATCCCTGGATTCCCAGATATGGGAAACCCCTTGAAGCACTGGTACAAGGGCTGGGTATGGCCAAGTGACCACAGCCAGCAGCTCAGGTCCCAGCCCTTGAGGCAGTTCCCTCAGCCCCATCTATTTCTGCCAAAGAGGGAGGACCTGGTAGGTCACAGCAGGTGTGTACATATATGAGGGGGCATGTACTTACATACACAGTCTCCCAATTAATATCATGGTTCTGTTTTGGTGCATTACAGGACACAGGCAGTGTTTCAAACCTTAAAAAGCTGCAGACAAATGGTATAGCCTGTTGTGGAACTAATTGATTCTAACAGTTTTGTTTTAGCTGTAGGATGGCTCCATTTTAAGATAGCACTAAAAGAAATTAAACATTTATATTATTTTTTGCTTTTTAATTTTATTTCTTTGCTCTTCTTTTAATTTCAGGGCTTCAGAATATATTCACCACCTCCTGGGACCCTTTTGTGGGTTGTCAGTTCTGCAATTTGTCTAGGTTACAAATCAGTTTGCTTTGCAGGTTTGTAGCTCAAACCAGCTAGTGGGAAGCACAAATGAATGAAATGAAAGAGGCCCTCCAGGCACCACCTGAATTTATAGCACAGATTGCCAGTGCCACCTAGAAAACAGAATGAGATCAAGCACTAATTCAACTGTGTCTGCAGGATGCTCTAGAGTCCAGCATGGCCAAAAATGTACATATCAGCCTTTTTTAAAATATGAGTTACAGTTCTCTTAAACCTACAGAACAGAAGGATACAGACTGGCTGTCTCAGGGCATTGTGAGACTTGTATATATGCTTGCATATATTTATTGCATATATGTGTTTCTGTAAGCAGGTTTTTTTCCTTAATGCAAATTGCTTTAAAATGTTTTCAGCACACATTTATTAACAGCAATGCAATCCTGTGTGTGAGACCCACTGGTGACCTTCCCTTGCAAACAAGATGCAATGAATGTGGTGAAAGCTGTACACTTCTCTTTGATCCCAGTCAGTAGATTTATGAGTTAATCATCAGGAAAAATTCAGTTAAAAAAACCCTCCAGCTCTGTCAACCTGCTAAGAGAACCTGACTGCTCCAGAACTCAGTAAGAAGTCACAATTTAAAAAACTCCACCTGGCATTGCCTCACCAATGCTGCTTTGTACATCTCTATTGCCCAGGAAGTTTGAGGTTGGTTTTATTGTTCTGGGCCTTTTGATTATGTTCAAGCTAAAATGAGGGATTGCACATTCTAATTTGTGGTGGCTCTGCCTTGTGAAAAGGGCCTTGCTATGAGGAAAAATAGAAATGAAGCTCATGAACCTGTGTTTTACATCATTTATTGTCACTACAGTGTGTAGTATTGATTTTGCAAAGCTTCTCTACCTGCACACTTAAATGTATGCTAAACACCATTTGTTTTATCCAGATAGAACCATGTATTTAGATCTATATTTATACATAGGAGCTTGGCTCAATGAAGTTGTAAAGCAAAACGTGATAACTGAGGTTTCATAGCAAGCCAGAATGAAGCTGTGACACAGTCCTAAATAGTATGCAAATGGTGACATACATCACAGCTAATGTCATAAGAGGAAAGGAACATTTTTGGCACAGGGAAAAGATTGACACTGACAGCTAGTGGGGGGAAACTAAAAAAATCCGAAATCACACCAACAACACACACAAAAGTTGAAGCTGTCGCCATGCAAGGATGTCTAGAAAATAAAATACAAAACTCTCCGTCTGCCTAGCCAACATCAGAAAATGAGGCAAAAGCATGAAACCAAAGAGGAGTGAGTATAAAGTCACTCCAATTGCTCCCAGATGCCCCAAGCAGGGAAAGAGGAGAGATTAAATCAGCTGTATTGAAAGAGAGGGAATCCAGTGCACCCAAAGCAGAGCAGGACAAAAGTAAATTGAAGCCCACATTAGTGGTACTGACAAATGGACAGCCTTTTTTTAAGGAGAACATGATCTGAGTACAAATAAAATGAGTTCTCTGTTAGATTTGATTTAAGAGAAAGAAAAAAATTCGTGGACAGACCACAGGAACAAAAATCCTCATTTAATTTTAACAAAATACAGTGAATGATGCATAGGGAACAGAGAGAGAGAGAGCCAAGAGGATGAGAGGTTAGTGCAGATTTCAGAAAAAAAGAGCCTTTTCAATCATTTCATTGCACCTAACACAGCACCTGCCACAGTTTAAGCTATTTGTTTTTTCTTTGTGAGCTTCATGTTTATTCTTGGATGATATAAAGTTTTGTGTCTACAGATGCTATGGGATCTGAAAGAATGAGGAGAAATGTGTCAGAAGTCATCATTTGCTTCTTCAGCCAAAAGTACCCAAAGAAGTGCTGGATATCCCAGACACAGAACAGACAGCTGTGTGTGAGTTTGTCCTGGCAAAGGAGTGGAGAGGGTAACCTCATCTACCCTTTCAGTCTCTGAGCTTTGATGATTCATATTTTGCAAGAGCAGCTTTGCTTATAAATAAGAGCAGGTTTAGCAAGCGAAACCAGTTAGCCTTTAAACAATTAACACATGCCTCCTAACAAAAGGCAGAGCTTGAACCCAAAGAGCAAACCCCTCTTGCTGTGAAATGCTTTCCAGAGTTTAATTTCACATGTAGGACCAGTAGCACTCACAGCAGGAAGGCAGGATGAGTCATGTGGGATGTTGGGAACTGGGATGAGAAAGCATTGCAAAAGTACTCCTAACATAAATTGCTTATCACTCTGTACTTTGTTCTTCAGAAATGATTTTGACAATGTATCCTGTTTCAAGGAAAGAGGAAAACCTGGAGGGTTCTAGACTGAAGGCTAATCCCACCAGCACTCTTACCATCCTGAACAGCAGCAAAACTGCTTCTCATACAAAGCTGTAAGAGAGATAAAATCAAGAAAATAACAGATTTAGAACGTGGGACTGCCTATGTGTTGCCCTGTTGCTATACGGACTGATTTCATTCAGAAAGGATGAAAGAGAGAAAAACATCATTCAGAGTTACTATCTGTTTTCAGAGTCCTTTACACTATTTTACATGCTAAAGTGCAAGGCAAAGGATGCTCATATATCCTGGCAGTTACACAAACTAAGGAAGTCTCCATCCAGTTTATCTCCAGCTTGGTACTCCTTATCATTTATATCACTGCCAATTCAACTGAGATGAAGGGAGCCTTCTTCTGAGGAAGAAGGGATTTTGCCCATCCCAGGGCAAGAGTATACATCCTCAAGTCAGCTTACTCTGGCTGCCATTTCACAGGGGCTTTTATTCCTGAGAACCACCTGCCCAAGTGACTCCACCAGCCTTGTAGGGAAAAAAAACTTGATATTCTTCCCACCACATTTCTCTGGATTGGATGGTTGGAATGATGCCTTTGGGAAATAGTTATGCTTAGGAAACAGGTACAAGAATCCATTCCAGCTGCTTTTTTTTTTTTTTTTTTTTTTTTTTTTTGGTGCATGTTTCTACCATTGGATTTTGTCATATACTTTTTTAACTCCCTCTATTTTTTTTTTGCCTACTTGTGGGTACAAGGAAATGTAGGCAACAGTATGTTTCCTAAAAAGTGCCTGTTTTAAACAAGGCACTAGGTACCAAATGCTGTTTCACAAATCAAAGTCCAACATTCCTCTCCCATGCTATCTCAGCACAGATCCTGACACACATATACCATAGTATCAGATTGACTTCTTCAGGGAAAGGAAACATGATTTTCTTACTGATGTGATAGGTAATTCATCCTGTTGTGGATCAGTGAAATCAGGGCCATCCAATCTATACAAGCAAAGCTTATCCCTCTCCTTCGATAAGGTGTTTTCCTCGTCTGCCATTTCTGCATCCAGTGAAGCCATTATGCTTGGCCAAAATCTTCCCTGATTCAAAGTAAACAGCATATTGCCAAATTTTGGGAAATATGGAGGTGTCTCGTTGAGGTGGAGGTCTGTCATTTCACTTTGTATATATGAGCATATTCCAGTGCTTTTTTTCTCTGGCAGAGAGCAGAGAGAGCTGCAGGAGCAGTGCAAAAGCTCAAGGGGCTTTTTCTTCCCCTCTCAACCCCTGTAGCATCATCCCCCCAGGACCAAATGGGGTAGAGATATCCTCCCCATGATCCAGTGCCATTTGACACCAGTCTGTGCTGGGATGAGTGGTCTGCCTCCATGGGGACCTGAGAGCTAAGGCCAATAGAAAACCCTTGGCGGATGTGTTCAGACACTCTCCTGGCCCTGAGATATACAAGCAACCAAGATTTATTTGGCTTTTTCATTTAGTTTAGGTATTTCAAAATGGGTGCTGTGAACTCGTTTTCCTTGATGCCTTTTCCACTGTGACATGGGAGTAGTAGCCTAGTGGCATTTCCCTTTACTTTTGCCTGTCCTCAGCAAGTTCCTGAGGAACTGAGCAAAACAAGAGTTTTGCCTGGCTGGCTTGGGACTGAGCGAGTCACTTGCTTGGGAAATGTGGCTGTCACGTGTGGGGACTTTCTGCTTTCACAGATCACAGTGTGAAAGCAGAAGAAGAAGAAGAAGAGCAGATCTGGTACCATGCTCCAAGGCACTCTGGAGAATCCAGAGATGGAGAAATAAAGGGATATGGATATCTAATTCAGAGCAGATTGAAAAAATCAATGTTGGAAATGGGTGTGTATTTATAGACATATTACAGAACACAAGGATCACTTCACTCAGCAGCTGGAGACACAGGAATATCCATACCCTAGATTTAGGTTTATTGTGCTTTTAGTATGGGATTTAGCTTATTAACTTCTGGCATATACATATGTGAGCCAAACAGACTCTGCTTCCTAATTATAGTCAATGGTAGGAAAGAGGCACTTCCAAGCCATTGTTCACCTTATCTATTGTAAAAGACTTCTGTAGGCTGAGACAAATTGAACTTGTACTCTCTTTCACCTGCAGTAATTGTTCTCTAATCCTCACAAGGTAAAGCATATCACAGACCCACAGTGAATCTCCAATAAATACAATCTACTAGAAGTATCCCAGTGAAGGTAATTTTTTACTTCATTAGACAGCTTCTTTCACTAAGCAGCACTTTCTATATTGTCCCTTGAACATCACCAATCCCATGCCACAAATTAAAGGAGCCTGCTGGCAGGGTCATGTGTCTGCAAATGAGATTCACACTCGGATATCCTGCCCATTCCCCCATCTGCATTGCTATCACTGCCCAGAAGCACTGCAGGGGCAGTGAACTCTGCCTACCAAAGCACCTAAATGTGCTTGTCCCACCCCACCTGTCCTATATCTGCATTTCAGAAAGCTGAGGAGTCACCACAGCCCATCTCCTCCTGCTAGCACAGGATGATGAGGAGCTCCAAATGCTCCTGGGAATCACATGCAGCCTAGGAGGGCTACTTTGAAGAGGGAACAATGGGGACACTGCACGGTGCCTGAGTGGTGGGAAATCTGCCTTTCCTACTCCAGCTGCCAGCAGATCAGAGGATCCCAGGATCACAATACTGGCGTGGCACATCCTGGGGTGGCAGAGACACCACCACTCTGCATTGTAAATGCATTAAGCAAAGATGAAAAGTGAGGGAGCCAGGTGGGAGCTTCATGCTAAAACACACAGGACCTGGCAGGTCTGAGGACTGCAGCTGATGGTTTCAGGGAGGAGTTGTGTTCAACAATTCTGAGCTGGAAGGACAGGTTAATCATGCACATGGCCTAAAGCAAGGAAGGCAAAGAGATGAAAGCTGGGGAATCCCAAAGAGATGAGAGCTGCAGTTACACACACCCCAGTAAAGAAAACCCCAAACTTCATTTTGGGAAGGGCAGCTTGCTCTGGTGTAAGAAGAAGTACACAACCCTGAGTGCTTGTCCAAGTGAACATCCATGAGTGGCATGTTTTCATTCTTCCTCACATTAACAGTGGACATGTTTTTCTTTTCTGCTTAACCAGGTGAGCAGCTGCTTACATCTGATACAGCCTGATGCAGGGGTGAGCTTGGCTGAGGCAAACAGCCTTTGCTCTGTTATCCTCAATGCTCTTGTATTTGTGCATGTGTGTACGAGGCACATCCCACAGACTTTTGTCCTGAGAGGTTAGAGGTGATGGCTCACAAACTGAGCAGATTGAAATTGTACCTATTATTAATTTTCTTATTGTATGGGGCACAGGTCCATGGAAAACTTGAAGGTTACTGGCAATCTGCTGGACCAAACCTTTGGAAACCACTCCTCTAGGAGTCCTCTCTAGGTGATCATGGGAGAAGTTATCATCGTGCAAGAGAGCAAGCAGGGCTGTCACCACTCAAGTGATCTGAAATGAGGTAAGTTCTACTAATTCAAAGCAGGGCTGTGTCTCTAACCCATGCCTAGTCATGTAAGTTAATCTGAACTTCCACTACATATGTACAAACAAGGGGGTGGCACTGTCCCCAGTGGTACTCCTCTGGATGCTTTCTCTTACCCATACACAGCACACAAGACTGTCTGAGATCAAGAAATTGCTGATTGTGCCATGGAGTAACTGAGGCACACCCTGACACAAGGTAAGAAGTATTGGGCAGCTCATACACAATAATGTTGTTTAGAAAAAAACATACTTGTCAGCCTACATCACTATATTGTAGCAAAGTTTTGGTTTCTACATGCTAGGTAGACAAACAAGAGAGATTGAGAGTTTGGGCTGGCTCTGTAGTAAAGATCTGTCTTACTCATGCAGAAATGCTATCCAAATCACAGAGGATCAGGAAAATCAACTACAGGCTCCCAAATTTCTGTATGAAGCAATCGCAGTTACACAACTCATAATCGAGTTTACTGCACTTAACTCTCTGTTCTTTATTACAGTGTTGACTAATGAAGTCTTACTTGAGAAGAAAACCCTACTTCTGGTAACATTGTGGTGTTAATATAATTATTCATTGTCTGTGTGTTGTGTTTGTGCTAGTGCTATAGAGCAGATGTTACGAGTGAAATCTGGAGAGTTTATTATAAGCAAAATAATTAGCTTCCTGTTCTGTAGGAACAAGTCTGTTGTCCACTAGACTAATTAGAACTTCAGTCAGTCTTGTGTCATGTTGCAACCAAATCTCCAAAATGTTTTTTTTTTAACGTTCAAAGACTTGAGAGTGAGGCAACTCATCGGGATATCATATGAAAAGGCTGACTACTTTCATTTATCTCTGTATCACCTTATTCACTGAAGTGTCATTATACAGCTAAGAGGCTTCTGTAATTATTTTTGTCCTTGTTTCTGTTATATAATTATAACATCATTTCTTTTTGTTTCTGTAGGGTCTACAAGTTCCTGTGTGCATAGGCAGAAAAAAAATTCCAAAATCCAGGGAAACTTGGAAGTCAAAAGCAACAAAAACAGAGAGAGTTCACTTTAGGAAAGATGTTAATCAATTCTAGAGCCATCAAGTAGACCAATGAGAATGTACAAACGTCTGTGAAGGGACAGGGTAACCTTTTTCAAGCACATGAAAGATCATTCCAAACAAAGGAATTAATCTTCCCTCCACGTATCTGTGTTAGGTAGGACAGGAATTAACCTGCAGCAATGAATATTTCTTTGAAACATGAGGACAAAGCTCTCTAATTGCAAGGACAGTGAAGCAGTGCAATAGGTTTTCTAAAAATACTGCAGATAATATTTTTGTCAAGGAAGTTAGACATCTGCCATCACTATGCATGCTGCTGTGGGATAAGATTAGATGCCCCTTGAAGATTCCTTCTGCTTTGTGGCTGTATGGGATAGCTGGGCAGGCTGTCAAGGCAGAGAATAAACATGTTCTGAGATGGGTGAGGGCCAGAACAACTGTAGAGATGTCTAGGGTCTCTAGGACAGGCCCTGGCAGGAGGCTTAGTCATGACATGTCAGGACAGGGGCTGCTTTAGGACCAGGGCTTGTGGGGGTCTAAAATGCAGTTTTAAAAAATCTATGCTGTAAAGGAATTTGAGTCCACATGAGATGTTTGAAAAGCATATCTGACTATGGTGCCATGCAAACACAAAAAAGGAAGATAGTCACTGCCAGAGAAGGGTCCACACTCAAATTTGTCAGCACCAGCGTGTTGAGAGCCAATCAGCCTCATACAAAGCTTTATCTGCAAAGCACAATGGTTAGTGGATAATGATTAATTTTTCTAAGCAGGTCCCTGCTCACCACAGTTCACAAGTGAAAACTCAGGTTAAAATCCTGAGGGTAGGATCTGTCACTGCAAGATGTGCCATACTCTGTGTGAAGGAGGGGAGTGGGGCCAGGCACCCAGATATTTTGAGATGTAGTTCTCTCTCCAGAGAGCTGCCAGGTGCTAGACTAAGACATCACCAAATCTTTTACTGTATCTGCTCAGAAAGGCAGGCCAGAAGTGCTGGGATCACTTCATACGAATCTCTCCTCAGGTCTCTCTTGTGCAATGCTGGTTTCTGTTCCTCTTCTTACAATAATAAGCTGCAACTGCTGCTTCAGGGATTCTACAAAGGATGCAGCTTATGTAATATCCATTTAGAAATGACAAAGCTTTCTTTTTTGGGCCTTTCATGTAGTAGTCCACCCACATGCAGGCGG
Source organism: Muscicapa striata striata (assembly GCA_030060385.1). Taxonomy (NCBI): domain Eukaryota; kingdom Metazoa; phylum Chordata; class Aves; order Passeriformes; family Muscicapidae; genus Muscicapa; species Muscicapa striata. Next base: position 6,679,881 of record JAREIS010000016.1, on the reverse strand, counting down.
TGCACACAAGTGACGTATCACCCGGGGGCCGAGACTTGCTGCAGAAATTGATAGTAAGCTGTTGTTATTCTAATTATGTGTCTGTCTTCCTTAATTAAAGCTATGCCACAGGTCATTTACCCTGGTGCAGAGTCCATGAACATTAATCCTGGCAGTGTTTTGGAATCAGAGAGTTCTCATTAGCATAGGATTGGCTGTGAGGGAAGTATAATCATCTGAAACCCTTTACAAAGGAATGTAAATTAGCATCCATGCCTCCCATGTACTATTGACATAGTGAATTATTTTACTGACTAGAAATGGAAATGAGCATGGAGCAACGGCTCCCATAGCTGCAGCTCAGGCTGTACTGTGTTTGCAGCGGGGATTTGTGTGTGTGTGTGTGTGTCTGTGTCTGTGTGTATGTTTTTGTGTGTGTGCGTTTTTGTGTGTGTGCATCCACAGCCAGAAACTCCAGTTATTATCTCTGATGGCTCACCAGCTCTCCAACCTCAAGCTCCTCCCCATGCAAAGCACTGCAATCTGCTTACAGGGAAGTAATAACTGAGAATAAAAAATAGACTTTAGAATCCCTTATTAATCTTGGTGTTCTCCACTCAGAAGCATGGGGCCCCATATTAGAAGTGCATTTGGGTTTGGGAGTATCTTCTGAACCATGTTGTAAAAACAGGAATAATTCTTCAACTTGTCTAATCAAGCAATGTTCGAAGTTTTTGTTGTCACAAATCACATTTCAAGACAGAGCTTTAGTTTTGCAAATATTGAAATATGCTCTAGGTAGAAAGAAAAAAAAAGAAAAATAGGCTGCTTTTTATCAAGCACTGATTCCACAGATCAGCAAGAACATCACCCACAGCTAATCAAAAACCATCCCTCCAAGGAGACAAGCAAACAGTGATGGCACATACTAGAGCTGAAGAGAAGAACACCACACCCAGGGAGAGAAGCCAGATGTTCTGACTGCTGGTCCATCTATCCCACACCATCTATCCCACACCATCTATCCCACACCATCTATCCCACTCCACCTATCCAACTCCATCCCTTTTGCCTTATGTGATTATAGCAGGGTAGAAATAATAGACACAGTTCTACAATAGGAATTGTTCTTCTACAGAGTCAAGTTCTCCTTTATGTGAAATAATTACTCCCATGGCACACTTCCCATCCTGCTCAAAAGCCAAGCAATGGACATGGCTAACAGCCAACTATGGCAAACAGTACTGCAGCTATAATTTTGGAAATTTTCAAAACAAAGAATTATGCTCCTGATAATAAGGTATAGCCAGGACATTAAGCTGTGATATAAAGCAATATAATATTTCACTAACATATTATCCTACATGGATATAGTCTCAGAGTAATTCTTACAGTGAAAAAAATTTAGGAAGTGGCAGGATAAGTCCTGTTTTCCTCAAAGTTAAAGAAAACAGTTCTAAGGTGTGACACTTCTGGCAATATTTACCGGAAGAAGGAAAAAAACACCCTAAAACCAGGAAATAGTACATTAAAAATGAGCAAAACCACCTACTGATCTTAAGGGTTACATTTAGACAGTGGTAAAGCAGTCTGGAGTAAAGCAATTCCACTTACATTTAATTTATGCTATGATATTGATAGGATCACCAGTAGCACAGTATCCAAGTAGTTCACAACACAGAGGTGCTATTACCAGCATCATAATTTTACAGATGAAGAAATGAAAGTCCGAATTCCCAAATCTATTGAAGTTTACAGATAAATATCTTGACAAAGTGACTTGCACTATAGTCAGTCAGGAAATCAAGTTCAGGTTTCTCACTCCCTCAGCAGCACTCACGTAACTGGCTCCAGGTTTGCTTTCTGTGGGATTGTTTTGCTTTTGTTACAATATAAAATAATTTTAACCAAGACCATATGGTGTTACTAAGTCCTATTCTCTGAATTTAAGAACTGATCAATCTCACTTGCACTCTGAGGAAAATAATATGCATTCTTTTGAATGTTCAAAGTGATGTTGTGTGTGTGTGTGTGTTTGTTAACAACTCATAACTGATTTATTTTCCCAGGCATATCACTGTTTTTAGCAGCCATTTGCTCCAGTCATCATCACATGGTAATTTGAAAACAGCCTACTGTCATCAGAATTATTTGATCTTGATGGTTGTGGGCACTTCCAGAGAGTATCTGAATGTCACAACAGAAGACAGGGAGCTGAGGAAGAGGCTCCTTACTCAAACAGAGGTCCAATGTTCTGAGGCATTTAATCTTTTTTTCTGTGTTTTGCTAGGGGTAAAAAAAAAAAAAAAAAAAAAAAAAAAGTTGGAACATCAGTTAACAAAAACAAAAACAGGGTCATAGAGTAGTTTTGGGAAGGACCAATTCAAACAATCTCAACTACTGTCTGCAATCAAACTTCTGCTCCTGATTAGATATCTAAAATGTCTGGTGTGGATAGGCAGATGTTTCTGGTTTTATTTATTGCATTAACGAATGTGGCAAAGTTGGGGCAGCAGAGCCGTTGACAAAGGTGATCACCTAAATCAATCAGACATCCATGGGACAAGATGTGATTAATATTATGGGGCTCAGAGAGGTGGTGAATGTCACTGCAAGTGCAATCCCTGCCATCCTTGAGAGGCCATGGTAATCAGTCAAGATTACCAATGACTGGAAAAGGCAAAAGTCACAAATGTGTTCTTGAAGAAAACCAAGAAGGAGAAGTCTTCACGAGGAGGTGAGACCTTCTGCCCTACAAGCCAGTATTTCTCACCTTTCAGTCCCTGTAAGGGTCATAGAGAAGATTTCCAGGGACAAAATGGACCATAGGGTGATTTGAATCAGCCAGCATGGATTTTCTAAGGGCAGATCATGTCTCACTTATCTGGTTTTCCTCTATGACCAGATGATCAGCTCAGGGGACAATGGGAGAAGGGATTATGTTAATTTTGAAAGATCTTGGACACAGTCTTCCAAAGTACGCACAGCAAAATTGGTGAGGCATTGGCTGTGTCAGTGGACAGTAGTTTGGACTAAAATTTGGCTGGACCTTTGGTTTCAAAGGCCTGTTATGAGCAGCATGAAATCTAGGTGACATCCAGGTCATAGAGCAATGGTGGCCATCTGTTCAATGTCTTTATCCATGGCCTAAATGATAGGACAGAATTCACTCTCAGCAAATTCATGGATGATACCAAATTAGAGAGAACAGCTGATAATCTGGAGAGTTGAAGAATTGTATGGAAGAAAAACAGCAGGCTGGAGATATGAGCTGACAAGAAAAATGAACCTCAAAAAAGGCAAAGTGCTGCATCTGGGTATTCTATGCCCCAGTATGGGCTGGGTTGTCAGCTGGATAGAAAGCAACTTTGCAGGGAAGGATTGGGGTAATACCCAAATTAGCAGGTTTAATATGAGCCAACAGTGTGCCATTTCTACAAAGAGGGATGGCCCCATACTGGAATCTGTCAACAAAAACATAGCCAGCAGGTCAGCAGCACTGCCCTTTGCTCACAGCCTGGCAAGACCACACCTACAGAAATTCTCCAATTTGAGATATAAATGGGGAGCCCAGAGGAGGGCAACCAAGCTGGTCATGAAGCTGGAGCACTCAGCATGTGGGAAAAGGTTGAGATTTGTTAAGGGGATATTACTGCTACAGTTGACTACAACTACTTGAAGAGAAAGGTGTAGAGAAGACTTCCTTCTCAGAGCTGCACAAAACCAGGAAAAAGACATGCTGCAATGTGCTAGTACTGATTATGTGTCAGGAAAAAAAGATCATTCTGCAGGGCGTAAAATATAGATGCCCCAGAGGAGCTGTCTCCAAAGGTATCACATTTGAAGATACTCAGAACTTTACTGGACACAGCTCTGAGCAGGCCAGTGTAGCTTGGTGCTACTTTGAGGAGCAGGTAGGACTAGATGACCTGCTGAGATCACTTTCAGCCAAAATTATAATGATTTTGCAGTTCCAGGCAAGCAAAATTTCATTTGTATTTTGAGAAGATAGCAAGTCCTAATCTGAAAATTTAAGAAGACAGAAAAGCCATTTCTTCTATTACAACTGGGTTTCAGCCACAGTGATAGAAATGAGCACTTCCTCCTCTCTCAAATTGCCTTTTCAGTTGTAGTATCTGAGAGAAAAAAAAGACTGCTCTGAAATCAGAAATAACCAAGGTTTACTTTATTTACATAACACCCGTGCCAAAAAAGCAGATGATCATTTTAGTGTGCTTTATTAGATATGCTGTCTAGGTTCTCATCAATTTACATCACTTGCCATTACCTCCTGGGAGGGTCCTCAGGACACATCCAAATTTTTTATGAAGTGCTGGCCCAGTCCCTAATACAGCCTCAAATGGGCCCTCCAGTGATCATAGAAACACAAATGCAAAGATATCCTAAAAAAACACAGTACACACAAAGGGCTTTTACTCTCCTAAGTAATTTTGGACAGACAGCCAGGTCATTGCCTCTCCCTCTATTTTTATCTGGGATGAAGCCCTTAAAATGTGGACTACAAGGGCAGAAGGGACAGACACAATTCCCAGAAAGCTGCTTGGCTGCAGGAGGTGAGTCCTCAGTTTCCCTGCAGAGAGCTGAAACATGAGAAGGGCAGGGAGCCTTGGGGTGAACACAGCTGGCTGTCCCTCCCCAGCTCTTGCACAGGGATCCAAGTAAAGTGAGACTTTTGCAGCCAGTTGCTGTTTTCATACCTGCACCACAGCATGCAACTGTGTTGGTTCTGGTGTTTATATGCCTCAGACCACACAGGGAAAAAGGCAGCTGTTCCCCTAAAAGAAGTGTTGTGGGCTGCATCCATGCTGCCCAGCAGATCTTTTTTGACTCTTCTTTCCCTGCCTTCATTTTCCATCCAGCAATTCACAGCCAATGAGTGTTGTTGGTAGGCACAGTGCTGTTTCAGAGACAGTGTGATGCATCACGGGGGGATGCTCCCACTCAGACATCAAGCTCAAGGCTGATCAAAAGTTAGGCAAGGCTGCATTTGGCTTTTCTGACAGTGGTCTGCAGCTGGTGGGTCTGTTTCTGCCACAGAAAGGGGAGGTAGAGGATGGCTGCTCCTTCATGCTCCATGGGGCATGAAGGGCTGTGGGGGGAGAGGCTGCCTCCTCTTCCAGGTGTAACACAGCCCTCATTGCCTCAGCCTTGGCCTTGGCTGCCGTGGGCATGGCTCTGCAGCCTGGACAGAGTGGTGACTTGGCAGGTCTGCCAACCAACTTCCCTCAGCAGCTGCTTTGTTTACCTGTGCTTTGTTTACTGTGGAAGAAAATGCCTGGGACCAAGGCAAGCATCCAAACCCAAGCTGACACAGCTCATTTAGCTTGGCAGGGAATAGCCCTTCTGGATTCAAAGCCAGTGAAAGGATGGGACTGGCAACAGGACACTTTGCTGCCTGTATTTCTTTAGAAAAGCTTTGTTTGTTGTGCTACCAGTCTTGGGGAAAGGGCCTTTGACAGAAAGGGCAGAACTACAAGAATTTGACTCTGATCTTGAGAGGAGAGGGAAAGCAGGCCACATTCTATTTGGGTGGGTTTGTTTGGGTTTTTCCTTAAAACACAAAAGACAGAGAAAAGAATGAACATTATTATACAGCAGGGGTGTGCAGACATGGACTCCCATACATGTACATGGGATGTCCTTTCAGCTCTTGACTTCTGGGGCCAGCCTGGCTTGGTCTACCTTGAATGTGCTGAAACAGAGAGCAAAGACGATAAAAACATTGCAATTGCACTTCTTGCAAGGTCCACGCAGATAACATAGGCATACTGACTTCAGTGGGATTTAGGTACCCTATATGACTTTGGGAAACTGGAGCTGAGGCACTGCCCACATGCTTAGTCCCTTCTCCAGGCATGGTGTCTGACTTTAGGTTATTGATTACTGGCTGTGTGTGTGTGTGAGAGAGAGAGAGACAGAGAGAGATATTAAGTCATCTGACAAACAAAAACTAAACATTCCTCAGGCTGTCAACCACCGAAGCATTTTCTTCAGATGCATGTAAATGAAACCAATTTCATTACCAAAATGCTGGCAAACCCTCTGTCCTGCTTGAAGCTCCTGGAGTCCTTTGTTTCCAAATGCAGTAGTGGTGAGCAAATGCATCAGGCAGCAGGAGCAAGCCTGCTCTCTAAAATGGCAAAAAGTCACATCCTAATGACTCCTCCAAAGCACACAGATAAATAAAGACAGAAATTTCAGTTCTGGGCTGGGAAAGATGAAGGAGGGAAGTGGCTCTGCCAGGCAGAGCAGATAGACTGGCCACACAGAAACTGGTAAATGTGGGAGACTACCAGTTCCTGAAGCAGGACTCACATGTCATGACCAGGGTGAGATGGTAAAGCACCCCTGAAGTCATCTTGTCACCTCAGTCTCCTCCAGAAAGGAGATGTGGCATCCTGCATGTGTCCCTAGTCTGCATGATGGAGGCTGGGACTCATGGTGGATCTTCCTATGTAGCCCCAGGTAGCCTCTCATCAGCCACAGCAGTGCTCAAATAAGGACTGGGAGAACTACTGGGATGATGTGTGGTCAAAAACTGAAGGAACTGAATTAATGGAAAGTGCAGAACCGATTTCCGTTTGACAGGATTTGAGATGTTTCCTTTTTTGCCTGTTTATTTTTATATCCTTCTTAAGACTTATTAAATTGGCTTTAAAACATAACAGCTAATCATTAAATAGTCCAATTTCCAGGTTAAAAGAAATCCATTTTTTCAGGAAGTGAATATAGACATGATTTGGATATCAACCTGTGTAACACCATTTGCTAGAAACATTGTTCATGGCATGGCAAACACAAAAAATGGACAAACAAATTTTAAGGTGAAAAATCTTCCTAAGTTTCCTTAAGAAAAAAAACTTAAAAATAGCATTGTTTGGAAGTTTTAGATATTGAATCATTTGAGCATCTGGAAGCACAAATATAATTTCAAAACCAAAAGCAAGACAGCAGGGGAAAAACCAAACCAAACACTTCCTAGCAATCCAAATGCTGTAAATGGTGAAAAACTCCTTGCTGTGTTTGGATGCAACACTGGATGGTTTAGCAGCGTTTTGAGTCGCCAGCTCACCCTTCACAGACACCCGTGATGCAAAGCACTGGACTTGTGTGGAAATGCTCTTTTTTCGGTAGTGTTTGTGCCCAGCCGGGGCAGGGGAGCACCTGCCTCTTGCTCAGTGCAGTCCTGTGCCTGCTCACATAAGGTCCTGGTTCGGGTCCCGGGTGGATGCAGTCCGGTCCCGGGTGGATGCGGTGCGGTCCCGGGTGGATGCGGTCCAGTCCCGGGTGGATGCTGTGCGGTCCCGGGTGGATGCGGTCCAGTCCCGGGTGGATGCGGTGCGGTCCCGGGTGGATGCGGTCCGGTCCCCGGGAAGATGCG